>OY728152.1:1353022822-1355522822 GCA_963277665.1 Viscum album | reverse complement strand
TGAGGAGTTTTGGTGGAAGAATCCTATTGTGTTTCTGTTTTGGATGCATTTATGTTTACTTTTCCCTTATCTTGGACATCTGTCTTCTTCTTGACGATGAGGAAGGCACACTCTTCAAGGGGAGAGGTCCAATGAGACTATCAAGGGCAGCCCAACTTGTGATGATGATGTTTGATAACATAGTCTAGTCTGTGCTTGTTATTCCCCGCCTGGAGAGGTGGTCCCTTCCCAGATGAAGTTAATGGATAATCATTTGAATTCAAAAGTTTTGGAAGTTTTTTAATCGATTGAAAAAGGGATTTTGGTGTTCACTATTTTACTATTGTTATTTTTGAAGATGGTGTTGGAACCAGCAAGAATGGAAGTATAGTCCAGGAGGAGGTTGGAAAAGAGGAGAGGGAGGTGCACCTAGATGTTGGAAAGGATGTTGTTAAGGGTATGTAGCTGGATTCACTCAATTTAGTGTGGGTGAATGAGGAAGTGGGAGTGTAGATATCCATGGGTGAGAATCCCCTTAGTCTGGTCTTAAGAGATATTTATTTTCAATACATGGGATGTGGCTTCGAAAAACAAAGTGGATTTGATTTTCCAGCATTGGCCTTGTAAATCCAACCATCCTACACCGAGAAGGTTAAATATAGAGGACGTTTTAATAATTCTCATAATCCGATTTCAGTTCCATGTGAATATGAGGTCCATGATCTTGGGGATGGCAATGTTATAGAGGTTTTCCTTGGTGGTGGTCCTTTTACGGGAGAGGAGGCTAGCTACGTGGGTTTGGAGTCAGCTTCGGACTCCCCCGTTAAATGAAAGGAAGTGGGTATTGTAGATTATTTTTTCAGAGCCTCATCAAGGAAGGGAAAAAACACCATTACAGATTCAGAATGATTTATCAAACATACCAGGAGGCCATGAAAACAGAAAGACTACTCTAACATACCAAATCCTCTTATGACCCGATCCACTAATAAAGTCAAACTTCATTTTAATGTGTGAAAAGGTGATGACAAGCAGGTGGGAGTTTCCACATCTAAGGATTATAGATCTCAGGTAGGGGGAGTTCAATATTTGGCTACCTGTGGGGGTGCTGACCCCCCACATGCGGCTGAGGCTACGTCTCCTCAAGGGGTGGGAGAAGATCTCACAAAGGGCCTTCTATAGGAGGGGCTTCATAAGTTTGAGGAGGTGCCCCAGGCAGAGGTTGCACTTCCTCTAGGGAAGTTACGTGTGGCGGGCTCCCATGCTGACCCACAACATCTGATAGCATCAGTGATTCCTCACATGGACCTTCTTTTTCACTCAAATGAATAAATGGTGGAGCATGTTCTAGATATTAAAGAACCAAAGGAAGTTATCAAACAAATAATGGGAAGATTTCTTCATGTGTAAACTACTAAGGGGAAAGGTAAATGGATTGATAGGCAGAACCATAATTTGAAGAGAGGCTTCAACATGGGAAAGATCAACATGGAGGATTTGATGCCATCTTGGGACATCTTGGATAAACATTATGAAGACATCATGAAGGATGATCTAGACTCCCAGGTAAATTCTATTCCCTATATTCTATTAAGGGAGATTGATTCCAATTTGCTCCAGCTTTTCTTCCAAAAAACTATAGTAAATTTTGGTGGTTAAACAGTTTTGTTGTTAGGGTTCTCAATTTCCCCACTTAAAAGTGTTTTGAAAATAAAAATGTCATTTTGGAGGAATACATGGAAGACTTTTTTATAAAATTTGAGTCATGAGTAATTTGATTGACAATTCCTTGAAAGAGAGGCTGATGCCATTACCACTATTTAAAATTGCCTTTTGTTAATAATATTTATATTATAGCATTTATATATATTTATATTTTTATTAAAATAAATATTTTTGGAATAAAATATTGAAATACATTATATGAATTTATATAAATTAAATTTGTACATTTTTATTAATAAATATATTTAAATAAATATACGCATACTATTATAAATATAAATATATATGAATATATATACATATTATGAACCCCTCTATAAATTATATATTTTCAAGAAATTTAAATGAAACTACATATTTATGTATTAATAAATAAATTTATATCAAACACAAACACAAAAAAAAATTTGTATTTATATATTTATTTATAAATATCTATTCATATTTTCACACACACACACACATATATATTATCAAAATATAATATGAATATATATATATACACGATTATGTTTTTTAATATATATATATATATATATATTACATATTTATATAAATTATATATATTATAGATTTTTTTAAAATGTTTATATGTATATAAATACATTATATATGAAATATTTATATTATATATCTACATATAATATAATATTTATATATAGTAAAAAATATATTAATATTTATACATCTGTACATATATTAATTTTTATATTTTCATAATTATATCATGAATACACGTATATAATTAATATAACACTCAGAATAGTTATATGTGTATTAATAGACATTAATTTATTTATAAATATAAATATATATAATGTATTTATATATTTCAAAATATTATATATAATATATATAAATGTTTGTAATACAATATAATATATATATATATCTATTAATATAATTATATTTATATACTTACATTTTTGTTTTTATATATATTTGAATTTATTTAATGCATTTATTTAAAAATATTTATATTATGTTATATGAAATGAAATTTTATATTTAATATAATTATTATGTATGTTATATATAATTAATATTATATGAAAAAATTATAGAAATATATAATTAATATTATACAAAATAAAATCAATAAAATATTAATATATTGTATTTCAAAAAATAAATTTATTATAATGTACATTAATATATTTTTATTTCAATAAATATAATTTTATAATATTGTGTACATTAATATATTTTAATTTCTTTAAATTGTATTTCATATAATATTAATTTTATATAATTTTAATTCATAAACATTTTACTTAATAATATATTTATTATTATTATTATATAAATTATAAAAATGATATGCTTGGTTTTTTATATGACATATATTTTTAAATAAATTATACTTATATAAGTATTTATATAATATGTTTTTAATTTTATATTATATATAATTAATGTTATATGAAATTCAATTTATGAAATTAAATTTATATTAATGTATATAATATTACACAATTAAATTTATGTATACCTATAAATACCACTGAAAAATTCATATAAATATTTTCTATAAAATTTTATATAATGAATTTAGACATATTTATATACAATGTTTCAATTATATATATCTATATAGTATGAAATATGTTTTTCATTAAATAGTGTGGGTTAACAACCCCCAAGAATTTAAGACATTATAAGGGATTTTCACCCCCCTGTAATGGGAGGCATTATAGGGAGTTCTAAACCCCCACGAATTTAATATATTAGAGGTGGTTGTGAACCGTCAATAATCTCATTTATTAGTGGTGGTTATGAAACCTATATACTTTCATAAATTAGATGCGGTTAAAACCCCCCTTTGAAATCAAACTAGTTATTAAAAAAATATTAATAAAGAAATTTGAGGGGGTTCATAACCCCCTCTTAATTCAATGATTATCAAGGTTTTCACATAAACCTCTCTAATTTATATAAAATTTGAATTTAGAGGGAGTTTATAACACCCATTAAATATGATTATTATAGGGGGATGTGCATAACCCCTCTAATTATACAAAAAATCAATTGGGGGGGGGTTGTGCATAACCACCTCTAAATAGCCCTATGTAATATGACTTTTTTTGTAGTGACATTATTTCCTCATATAATGGGAATGTATGGGAGAATATTTCTCTTCATAATATTTGATAAATCCCATTATATAAATTAGCATTCTTACTTTTTGGATTACATGCTTTGATGTCATTCTCATTCCACTCCATAGGCGCTATTTATAAATGATTTAATACACTACATTTGATCATGTAATTATGAAATATAATGTATAATCCCTAGACTTGTGGAATAATTAAAATAAATTGAATTTTTTTTGATACCTAATCTCATAATTAGAACCATTGTTTCTTTGGGGATAACACAATTTCCAAAATCCTTCATAATTGACTGTAAAGAAAAATTTGATTTATCCTATGAATGTCCACAAGGAGTATCAAACAATGTTCATTGTATGGTTCATTTTCATGTATCATTTGATGATCGAGTAATTTCCAATATGACCTTTTTGGAGTTATTACACCTATGTACCTCTTTTTTAGAACCACATTGACATGTAGTATCCAAACATGGATTTATTGCAAGAAAAAACACCTAATACCCACCTTAACAAATCATTTGGATATTGTTATATACATAAACACAAGGTGTATCATAAATTTATGACCTCTAATCATATATTTCCTATATACAGTACCCATGTTTTCAAAAAAACATGCTTTGATACAAAATATTGAGACCCAAACTCCAATAATCATGATCTTGTGTTTGGTTTAATACATTGCCACATATAAAAAGGGTAAAATAATGAAATATTTATCTATTTAGTAGTTTTTTAGAACTTTTAACTTACATTACACCCGTTTCACATAAGGATACAAAATACAAACCATTGAATTGGAAAACACTTCCCACCCTTTAAATCATTCAAATAATTATACACCATATCCCTAGGAAAGGTAACATAATAATTTTGAGCACAATGTATTGATAAAGGTTAAGTACAAAAGAATATATCATGAATGAAAAATCATAATCAACTAGGAATGCTATATAACTTAAAAACCCTTCCATTTAATAAATTAATTGAGAATGAAATGCATCTAGAGTTAATATCATTTAGAAAATCCCATGGACAATAATAAGATAATTTTTAATGATGTAAATTCTTAATTATTGGAAATCATCATGTCTTAGGAAAATTATACCTATACTATCAAGATCTATAATCAATAACGTTTAAAACTATTGGGTTCAAAATAGTATAGTTTGGACAACTGATTTTAAACCACTTGGTACTAACTCATCTGGTTTGGCCAACTGATTGTGTCATGAGACTTGTCGATGCATCAAAGGTCTATCCATAACTTGATCCCACCCATATATAAATGTAAAAATTATTCCATATATAAATAAGGATATATTTAATCAATGGACAATGTTCCTGGTCAATAAGTAACCATACTGTGAAAAGGATATATAATTACAAATATTTTCCTAAATAAAAAAATAATATTTCATGAAAATACTATATATAAATATTTTATATGTTTTATTAAATAATCATATACATAATGAACTAATATTAATTTTTCGGATAAATTTAATTTATAATGGAAAACTATCCCAAGATAGTGATTGTTTCAATACAAAGTAATCAATAACAAATGAATGTCAGTTTGCACAACAACTTTTACTGCTAGGAAATTGTTTAGTCAAATCCTATTGGATGAAATAATTCTAATTAAAACCTAAAATACCATTAATTCTGAATGAACCATGATATTAAATTTAAAAGGTACATTATAGACAATATATAAAGGGAATTGGAGAATAATAATAAATGATTCTTAATGTAATGTAAAATTAGGTGAAATACCTTACAACACACATTCTATTGGTTAAATATGTTTTAAACGCCAGTATAGTGGCTACAAATGTTTCATTAACTTACATAATAACTATATTATTTTTTATAATATCATATATGGTCATTTTTTAACATATTATTACTCATTCATTGATAGTCTTTCAAAATTTTCATTGTGTTAGGTGTTAATCGTCTGGTTTTCTCATTCGTTTCATTCCCTAAAAGTTATGGTTCATGTGAATGTTTTATTTTATAATCATATAAAGAACAATAATTGATAAATAATAAATAATTATCATATCTATACATAAATTATACTTTTAACAACAAAAATAAAAGAATTTTTTTTAAAAATAAAGAACATTATGATCATTGAGATGGTATGTCTTATGTACACATGAATAATGTTTCCATTTTTTATGATCATTATGGAAAAGAGGTATGTAAAATTTTATCTTCATAAAATTTCCATTATATAATATATAAAAAAATTAATATATTTAAATATAATTATAGATAATATAATTGTTTTGGGGTGATGAAAAGTGATTTAAATCACTTTGTGAAGGCAGTAGTCTACACAAACATGAACAATGTTACTATCATTTAGTTTTACAAATAAAATGACATGTAATATTTTAAGAATGATAATTATTTCATAAATATAATAATAATTTCATGTATATAAAATTTAATAGTTACCTTTATCCTTATCACCTTCTATGGGAAGAGTGATTGAATCACAAAACACATTGCTTTCTAAGGATATAGTTCGCCATACACACAAGAGACGTTGTCGTATCCCATACATAATTGATAGTTAAAATGTTTATATAATATAATGACTAAAAAGGTATAATTATTTCAAAAAATAATTTCTATACTTTATATCAATCATTATACTCATCCACGAGAGGTGGTAATGGAAAAATGAATGACATGGGTTCACGAGGCGGTAGTCCGCTATATATACAAATAGTGATTTCGTAGCCCATTTGATGTAAGTGGGGATAATTGTAGGTAATTAACTAAATATAAAAACATATATGTATATTTAATATACAGATTTTATTATTTAATAATGATCTAATAATAATTAAAGGATTTGTAGGAAGACGTAAAATAAAAATTCTCGTTGAAGAACATTACATCTTCTACGGGTATCATTCATAGGTTTTCACCAAAGCATTCATAGGATGGGTCTATGACCAAGATATTTATTATAATATTATTTTAGGGATGATATAAATTTATTTTGGAATGGTTTGGTTGATCCAAATGTATTGAGATGGGTGAATAAGAGAGGGGAGTCAGTTCCATTATATAATTGAGGAAGAGTGTCATTTTTACAAATACACAAAACTATTCAATAATAGGAAGTATAACACAGCCCATGTTGTGCCAAAATTAATTAGTTTTAGGGTGGAGGGATTATATGGTCTATAAAAACATTATCCACAAAAAAACATGATTTAAACATTTTTTCCTTAACTTTTATGATACATCACTTTTACCATTTGGGCATTTCACTATGGTAACTAGTCTTTTTAACATCGATAATTTGTAATTTAAAATTAAAATGGAAAGAAAATTATTAGATAATTTTTAATGAATTATTATTAATATGAAATCCTATTTTTAAAATAAAAAAAGTACATGTGTATAAAATTTATTTGAACAAAAATGCATGCAATATGAGAAAACATTGTATTAGCCATAATACAGATAACACAATTTTTTCTATTTAGGGGTCAATATAGTGACTATAAAATAAAAATAGGCCTATTAATGGAATATATTTTATGTTTTAAAATATTTTAAAGTAAATTATAATAATATAATATTTTATGGAATTTTAAATCATTTAATAAAATATCATTCAAGTTAAATTTGATATTATTCTTTAATTTTAGTTTAATAAAAATATCATAATAACTATGCAATTAGAATATATTATGTTAAAACCATTATAAAATGACATATTTTTCTAAAAAATAAATCTAACACAATAATTGAGTCAATTTAATTTACCTTTAATTTTTTTATTGTCAAATATTTTATTTTTCTATTAAAAAATTATTTTATAAGTTATGTTTTCTTAATAATTTAAAGTAATTATTAAATCCTAAAAATTAAAAAAAAATTATCATGTTAAAATAACTCATTTATATATTTAAATATTATTTTTTACCAAATATATATATTTTCTTCCCTTTCTCGATGATTTATAGATATTAAAATCAAGGATTGTTCCTTTTTTGTCTTCTTCAATGCTAATCTTTTTATATAGATCACTTTCATAAACAAGTGTCCAAAAACCAATATAAATAGTTCTTAAGGTGATAAAAGTATAAATATTTCCAAAAAATAGATTTTGGAAAACGTTTTATGTCATTTTAACACATAACTTCCTATTTTAACCACATGGTAAATCAATTCTTACTTTTACCACGATAATTGATTTGTACTATTTTCAATATTCATTTTGGTAAAAAATTAATTTGAAAATTTTATATAATATAAATTATTATGATTCCAAATTTGGAAACCAATTATATATTTTCCATTTATATTAGGGGAAATATTTAATTTAAAATTAATCCTGTAGATGTTATGATAAATCTAGGATTTAAAGAGAAAATGTTAAAAATTTTACAATGTTTTTAGAAACTATTTTATTTATTTTAAATGGCTCTTATTTTATTTCTGATCAATATAGAACAACATTTTTTATAAGTTAGTACTATTCATATCCATCTATTATAATATCTATGTTATAAATATAATATTAAATAATAATTTTTCAATAATTTTTCAAGGTTTTTAATGTCAGTATTACATGCAACACATGATAAACATAGGGTTGCAAGTAACAGAAGATAAAAATTGTGTTGTGTATAACACAAGATATTTAAGTGGTTTATTTTATTATAAAAATAAATGTATGATAATTTCTTAGGGTGTTATATTTTATTCTTTGCTTGGGGTTTCATTTCATAAAGATGATCAGAAACAAGGTTCTTATTCTAGAATTTTGTGCTGTTACAGGACTCCCATGACCAACCACACCTGACCCCATATACAATTTAATCAACCAAAACTAATGTGTGTTCGTGTGGGTTTTCCCATTACATGATCAACCTATTTCACTTTGTTGTCTGCCCTATGGGAATCCTTCAAAGATATATCATTTGTTGCGCTTTAGGGTGTCCTTGTGTCTTACAACCTTTTGGAGGTCCATCCCAATTGTTTTCTAAATTTTTGACCTTGTATTCATGTATTAATTTTTTATTTTATAAAAAAATAATCACTTATGCAACAAACAATTTAATTATAAAACTAATTTTAATTTTATATGAATATAATTATTTTATTATTATCATTCTTCAAAATAAATCCTAAAATGTTAATTACTAGAAAATATAGTAAAAATATTTAAATATGAATTGAGTAAAAGTTTATTTCAAAATTAAATGACATTATATTTAATAAAATTTATTCAACAAAATTATTCATCAAATACTCCAATAATTAAATTATGCTTACCCTCTTCCATAGATCTCCATTAATAGAAAAAGGAGGCACATGATACCATTATTAAATATTAAGCTAGAAATTTGATTATTAATGGGAGATGGAATTTTGGGATTTTAATAAGTGATTTATTTTTAATTCATCAATTTTTTCAAATAATCCTACCAATAATGTAATTTAATATTACCTTTTTGAAAAAATGAGGATATTTTCCTAAATTTTAATCACTCTTTTAAATTCACTCTTTCTAGGAATTCCACTTTATGATATTCCACATATAAATTTTTCACTCATTACTCAATGTAGCAATTTAATAACACTTTTTCTCACACCTTGAATAGATTCCAATTCCTTAGACATTAAAAAGATATTACGTATCCATTATATAGACACTAAAATAAAAATGATCCTAAAGACATATAATTAAAGATAATATAACTATGTGTTCTAATGTTGGTAGTTATTTTATGTTAAAAAATAATTGAGTGTCGATAGAGGAAGCTTAAAGCTAAATAAAATTTTATAATAATCAATAGTAATGTCTATTGACATTGTCTTCTTCAATGGCATTACCCCACATCCACAAAATCAATGCCAGGGAATGATGAAAGAAAATAATATTTAAAGCATAACGTATTTAGGATTTTTCCCAAATTTTATAGATTTGGAACTTAAGAAAAGTGTTACATCCACTAAATAACCCAAAATGATCAACTTCATTAGTCAATGAATTATGATTTTTAACCCTCAAAGGAGTAATCCACTAATTTTAAAAAAAATCAAATTTTTTCCTATAATTTCTAAGAGGGGTAATAGTAAATTCATGAATTAAAATCATAAATCATTTCAAAATCACAAGAAATACTCCCACATATACTAATTGATAGCGAATTACATTTTAAAATGAAAACCCTCTCCCATATGCTTAAGACATTGAATATCATGATAAAACACAAAGTGTAAGGGTAGAGTGAGATAAAAAGGTCATGAAATGTATCTATTACCTTACATGGTCATTAATTAATTCTATGGGATAACATATGGATAAATGTTTAAGGTGGTCTTACAGATATTTTATTCTTAAGAAAGGCATAAATCATTTTAAAATTAATTTTTTACAATCAATATCTTTGACGGGATTCAAATACAATTTCTAGAAGGAAATATGTCTAAATTTCCTATAATGAAAAATTACTTAAAATAATTGGAAATATTTTCACAGAATCCTCTCTAGAAATATAACATATAATTTTTAAAATCACTCAAATAATATATAATAATATTAAACTAATCCACATGAATTTATTAAATTCAAGGAAATAAAATTTGTAATGGAATTTTATTTACATAAATTAATCATCTTCCATAAATAATAAATTATCAAATTAACATCCATATGATTATCTCTATTCACTCATCACTTTATATAACTAATTAAATATCATTAAAAACGAAATCTAATACCAGGAAGAGTGGGGATCCTATTTAATTTTTATAGAATTGATAAAAAATAACGCAGAACAAACTAGTGTGGGACTCAATTTTTTCAATTTCAATTCAAAAATAGAAATTAAAATATTGATAATTAATAATTACAATATTAAATTAATTCTTACCTTTCAATTTTAAAACATTAATTTTATTTTTCATATTTCATTTTTAATTGTTACGTTGATCATAACTAACAAAAAAATTGAAACTAAACTGTAAAAGTATAAGACCCATTCTTATATACATTCAAAAATATAAGGTATTTTCACTCTTTCTTATAAATTGAATTCAGAAGGCCTCAAAATTAAATTATAAAATCAAAAAATATGTTCCCCAAACACAAAGTGATTTTTTCTAAAGTTTCTAAGGTCAAACTTACCTCTTTAAATTCAAGTAAAAGTGGGCAGGAAGTATGATTCTTGATCTGTATCTATAAAGGGTTAAAGTTATAATTCATCAATATTGATGTGTCCACTACCCATTTTTGAAATTAAATGCACTCTTACTCTATGTAATAAATTCTCCACCTCCATTGGATGAATCAATCATTGTTTTCCCCATATTAAAATATCAAAATGTAGTTAATATATTACGAAAATAATTTGGTCTTCCATGAAATCCTATAGTTCAGTATTTACTAAATTGGAATCAATTATTTGAAAAACAAATTCCACATTTATTTATTCTATTCACCCTTTTCTTTCTTCTTATTATCTACTCCATTATTTTATTTTTCAATTACAACCTCATTCTCAACATAAAACCTATTGTCCTTATTTAGTTCATCCAATTTTTCATATAATTTTTTTATTTGTTGGTGGATGTTAGACATATCTATCTAACAAGATACTCTGAAGATCGACTCTCTAATTTTTACTTCAATAATGGTTCTTATGGTTTCCTAGAGTGACCATCCCAAAATTTGAGTTTCTTTGCCTCGTCCATGTCAAGAACCATGAATTACTCATGGAATAATAACTTATACACTTTCACTATGAAATAATCAATAAATCCAAATGGATGTCTCATTATGGTATCTAGAAGTTAAAGAAAATCCTATGTTTCCTTAATCTAATCTAAATCAGGGATATTTAAAGGTAAGTATGACATTATGTTCACAATCACTATAAAATAAAAAAATTCAAAAATCTTTAAACCCAATGTTAATAATAAACAAGTTGATAAATTTTTCTTCCAGTTTCTTTGGTATTTGCCTTAATATCATATCTATTACTTACCCCATCAATTATATGGTTCCTAAATACTCTATATTCCTCTTGTTGGACAAAAATTATTTCGCAAAACTTTCATACATAGGTATATTATTAGTATCATTAGTAATTGGTATGTTAATATGTAATTTTTTAAAATCTCTAAAAATTTTACTTGTTCATCACCTCGACATCCTTGTTTCATTTTTCCCAAAAAAGGTTACTATGATTTTTATGGTGTTTATGTTTCCTCACTTACCACATCCCTTACTCCTTCACTATTTGGTTTCTTATTTTATAATTTTTTCCTTTCCTTTTCATATTCCACGTCTTTTGGTTTTATTAATTATTTGTCACTATTTTTCATTATTTATTCACTCCTCAAGTAATATCATTCATCTCCACATGTATAGGAATATGTGTCTACTTATAAGAATGTTTAGAGACTATGTTTAGTGTGGGTACCTATTCAACACAATTGAATCTCAATATCTCTCATAGTATCACTTTGGTTTTTTTATTCTAACTTTATCCCCATGATGTATCCCCCAGTAGTCTTCTAAAAAGTTTCCAAAGCCTCCTTCAAGGTGTGGGTTTTAATTGTGAGTAATGATTCTTTAGTTGATTGGTGACCTTAGGTGATGATTTTAACCCTTGACCACTTGGTTTATGTCCTTGATTTTTATGTTATCGATTCTTCCACCCCTTAGAATAAATTTTTCTCTTAATATAAATGTTATTAATATCTTTAACATGAATATATTGGTGATTATGTTGGATGTATATATTTTTATTTAATTTATTTTACATATAATCCATTTGATAAACCATAAATTTTTGATTCACTCTGTCTAAACCAGTCTTTTAACTTCCCTATATTTTTCATTAGAAACTTTTACTTTTTATTTCATTAAGAAATTCATAGCCCTCCTCACATGACATTCTCATTATCAATCATCTCATGAAAACATCTATAATTGATCGGTTACACTATGAAATAAATTAATAAATATATTTAATCTATAATAACAGTTTTTATTTTTTATTGATAATATATTTAAATTTACTATTTTACAATTTCATATACACCATACAATGATTCATCATTTATTTGATTAAAATTTGGATTTTTATCTGTATATACACTATCTTATAAGGATGGGAAAATAAACTCCAAATCATACATAAATGATACTCCCACGGGGTGATGGATTCCTATTGTGATAGCTCGATATTTTAAAAATAATAATATGCTCAATAGCACACATGACACAAAACACCAATCATAAACAAACAGTGAAATATTGATAATTAAATTTTAATGTTATAATATAGCCATTGAATTGGGGGGTATGAATTAGAATATATATATACATATATTATTTCTTGATAATAAATATATATTTATTAACATTTATGAAATAAGCATCAAATGTTTTGTAATGTCATTCTATATTTTAAAAATAAATTTTCTTAAAAATGGGTTTTCTTATTTTTAATGCCTATATATTTTAATTAATTTCATCCAATTTTACAATTTTTATTTGATAAATATGATAGTACCTATTAAATCATGATATCAAAATTATCATATAGTTATTTTCTGGAATTTTTCAGAAAATGTTCATTTTTCAGTGAATTGTGAAAAATACAAATTTTTATTGATAATCGTATTTTCCATTCACCTATTTGTGGTGTCCCATTTTTTTTAATTGATTTTAAGTCTTAATTACTTCTGTTTTATTAAACATAATCCAATTAATATCATTATAATCACCATTATGCATAATTTCTTTTTAAACAAAGTGTATACTTTAAAATTCATTTCTATAAAAAAATATGTTTTCATCATGTTTGAAAAGTATACTTTAAATGTAATTTAATCTGATAAAATGGATTGAATTTAATATAAAAAATTTTAAATTCATAATCAATGTAGATAAATTTCATAAATGTCGCAATTTTAGTTTTTATCTTTATGAATTGAAACCTTAGTAAAAATGTTGTCACCACTATTTGATAAAAACAGGGAGAACATGTTTAAAACTATGAAATAAGGCCAAAAAATCATCCATAATATTTTATAAATTTAACTATATGGGTTCAATTCAACCAAAACATTCATATATTCTAAAATATGGAATTTTCATACAATTTTTATTGGATAAAGTCCTTTATATTATATTAAGTAAAAGAAAATTCGAAATTTCTTTAACACTTTTAATATATCTATAATTTTAATAAGGATAAAAATAGGATATATTTACTTAAAAATGATTCTTTTAAATTTTAATGAATTTATTTTAGGTTAATTTATTTTAAGATTTTATTTATAAAATAATTAACTTAAATTCGTACACAACATTGACATAGAACATGTGCGGTCAATAAAAATCAGGTAAATGATTTTAAAAACAAACAATGTAAATTTTTTTGGTGATTTTGTTCAAGAATATTCTAGTAAAATATAATGTATTTGTTTTTTTAAAAGTTATTGTTTAAAATAAATTAATATCTTAATACTTTTTAAATGTCTCATTATGTAAATTGTCATGAAAATGAATTTAGTGGTATTTATGTCAAAAAAATCATTTATTAAATGATTTAAATACCATAAAAATATTATATTTTTTCATGTGAATGGGATATGGCCAATAATTTCATCCTTTATCCATAAATGGTTCTATTTTCCATTCATAGAAACGTTTTTTACCCCTGATGAGTAAAAACCATTTTTATAGTGGTAATTATATAAGGGTTATAATGATTTTAAAACCAAGAGATAAGGGTTAAAACATCACCAAAACATGATTAAATTTTATTTTATGATAATTTTCAACTTATCATAACACTATATATTAAATTTTAAAAAATATTCACTTTATCATGAAATGTAATTTGTATTAATTTAATAGTTTAATTAATCCCAAGGGTTCCCCTCTCCTCTCATATATAAGGACTTTATCCCTCGTCTCCTCTTCAGACTTCCCTATCCATGTAGCATGAAAAAAACAACTATAAAATATTCTATAATTCCTTATAAACAATTATAGTTTTAGTTTTTATTAAAATAATATCTCTAGAGTCTTTAATAATATTTCCTAAGGGGTTTCTTCGAAGAGGGGGTAGTCATCTTAAGTAGTAATTTTCATTTTACTTATTCTTCTACCACATTTATTACTATTATAAACATTAAAATATAAAAAAAAATAACTTATATACTATACATAGATATTATTATTTTATTTTCATAACATTATTCATATTATTTCTCCATGAAATATAAAGAAACCACCATCCATGAATACATGAAAACTACCGCATTGGGATCCAATGCATTTCATTTATAATAAAAAAATTCATGGATAGTTGTCATGAGGTATTAAATTTATATATATTAAATTTATTCCATATTTAATATTTTAGATATATAATATATAATCTATCATAATACCATCTCAATTATTAAAAAATCAAATCATCACATGTGTGTACGTACAAACTACCATCTCCACAAAATGACATTTTTTTAAAATCACCTCCAATGGATAGTCCTAGGGATTTATATAATGAAGTTATTTTATTTTTGTAACTAGATAATCATTTTTAAAAGATAATATATCATCTAATTTATTACCCTTACATTTTTACGAACATGATAACGTCATTTTTGTGTATGAGTGGATTACCACCTCCACAAAATGAGGTGATTTGTTTTTCATGAATTTAATTAAAATATGATCATAAAAATATTTTTAATGCATGAAAATTATAATTTTTTCATTAATAATATTATTTATATGATGGAACCATGAACACTTTCACCACATTCATCTTACCAAAATCATTTTTCAATTATAAACCAAACGCCCTCAAAACACCCGATGAAGAATTTATTGATTCAGTAGTTAAATATGTCATAAAAATAAATAAAATAAATTTTATAATAATAAGTGGATAAAACATTAAAATGATTTTAATAAATTAATATATGTTTAATATACATGTGTTAAAATTAATATACATGAAGTTTTGACTCAAGTTATTGAGTTTCGTAACTCAACTACCTTTTAGTAAGTTATAACACATTACAATTGACATTGTTAATCCATGATTATGTATGAATTTGTCTTTAAATTATTTTATATTGTATTTTCACTTGTTTTATGTTTATTTTAATATGTTCATGCAATCAATTCATGGATTAATTATCACATTAAATGCAATGACCTTTGCAAGGTTTTTCTTTGTCTCATTCTCATTTTCATGAGACATATTGCATGCTAGGCACCATGATTTCTATTTATAGTGTAATTATTACCCCATTAAGTAATTTTAACAAATAATTTATGTAATTCATGTAATTTAAATATATTTATCCTATTCTTGATTTTAATGACTTTTTATTTTAAGGTTTCCAAAGTAGTAAATTCTATATATTATAATCTAATTAATTTTGGTAATTATTTGCATTCATGGTTTATTTGTAATAATTTTACAGTATTGATTTACCATATAATATATCTAATCCTCTATACTTATAATTTTTTAGTTTTACATATTCCCCACTCATTTTCCTCTGTTTGATAATCTTAATGTTCGAAATATTGTTTTTAACAAAAACTTACCCTATTTCTCTTTTTGTTTATGAATATTTAATATTACATAACCATATCCTTAAAAATGGATTAAATAATGTATCTTATATTCTATGAGAAAATTTTAACATATTTATTTTAAAATAAATTTCCGAATAAAAGAATAAAAATGGATTTTAAAAATGATCAAGTCTCTTAATTTATAGAGTTATAAAATATATTTAAAAGGAATATTTATTTTATCATTTACCAAATAAATATAATTTATCACCTCTATAACTATTATTTATATAAGGCTTCCATTTTAATTTTCCACATTTATTTTCAATGAAAATATTTCCACATAATTCTGTAAATATTTATAAAATTTTATCAAAATAAAAAAAATATTACCCATTGATTTCAAATATTGTTTTTAAATATTAATTAAAATTTATTTATAATATATGTAAATATGTTTTTATAATTACCCTAATTCATTGGTAATATGATATTATAATACCGGCCATCTTATTTCTATAGATGGATTCTAATTGTAGTCTTGAAATATTATCATGAAAGTTGTTTCTTTTCTATCAATAAAAAAATCTATAAGGGAATGAACATTTCTTTTAAAAGATTGATATTGAAAATTAAAGGATCCATGTGTTATATAATGTATAGTACTTATACATTATTGATGATGATTTGAGTGCCTGATATAGATAATGATGATGTGTGGTCGATAAAGCATATTTGATGTGTGAGCAAAATATAGCTCTCTAATTCATTGGGAAATTTTTGGTGCCTTTAAATTAAATAAAGAGGGTGTTAATTGGGAATGTTTCCTATAAAATCAAATAATTATAAAGGATTTTATTTTTTTATTCGTTTAATAAATAAAAAGTCCAAAAAAATATCTTCTTAAAAATATATATGATACATTAAAATAAAGTAGAAGAAAAAATATCTAGACTAATGATTTTTGAATTTTAATTATGCAAGATCCATTGGAAATAAAAGGGGAAAATTTAAAAAAAGTTATAGGAGTATGATTGGAACATTATTTTTTTGGATACAACATAAGTAGGATCCCTCCAAAGATGGTGATGAAAATAATACAAAGTAGTGGATATAAAAAATAATTTTCACTAATAAAATATCGAATTGTTTAGAGTCTAGTAAAGAAAATAACTTCTATATAAACTATTTATAAGAAAAAAAATTTATTTTTGATTGTTGAAGGTAACCACTAATTTTTTCAAATAGGAGAAAAGTGATATTAATGATATAATATAAATACAAACGTTTCAAAATTTTAAGTTATACATATATAAGATTTAATTTATAATTAAATTATAAAATTTTTAATTATTATGTAATGTGTTGTATCCTTGATACTTTATTAATTAGATAAATAATTTAGAAGGATAAAAAGAAAACATAAACATTTGAGTAAAAAAATAAAAATAAAAATATAAAATTATATTATTTACAATTATATGAGTTAATTTTTTCATATAAAAGTTTTGGTTAAAAACATTCGATATATGAAAATAATTTAAACCATCCTAATAATTGGTTGGTTGGCTTAGCCCCTATGAGAACACACTTGGAATGATCATCCATGTAGGTAATCATCCAAGTTAACCCAAATATTTGGCATTCTCATGGAAAAGGCATGTTAAGCTCCTCATGTTGAGGCTAGAAGAGGAATATGGCCTGACTCGGCCTGTGTATAAGGCCCTAGGAGTGAATTGGTTGTGGTTTGGGTTGTAGCCTACATGTTCAATCATCATTGAATCACTTTTGGACTTCAAAATCTACCAAATGGATTATATGAAAGTGTAAAATTGATGAATGTTTTGATGTAGGGTGTTATTTTGTGTAAATTATTCATCCTTGATTAAAATAGTCATTCAAACATTTTCTCCTAATCTCATTCTACCTCGTGGCTCCCACCAGAGAATTTTTCTTGATGCTTCTCCTGTAAACGATGGTCATAGTATCATCTCCATCTAAGGACTCCCTTGGTACTTCATTCACTACATGGAAACAACTTGCGGATCTACCTAAGAACAATTCCCTACTCCAATTTTGATCTTAATTAGACAAAAATAGGACTGTAGATATTTGGAACTAGTAATTATTGGTGTTTTATATTTTCTACTTGAAGAATTATAGAAAGATAACACAGATAAATGCATATGTATTTCCAAAAAAATGTGTGGCTAGGTGTCTCTTTTACAAAACAAATCACTTCGTTTTTACTAATCGGGAAAATAATTCACAAACAGTTGTATGAAAGACCACCCGATAAAATTTTAAATTACATAGTTTATTTTTGTTCCATTAAAGGAAGAAGAAAAATCCATACTTCCATTTAATCATGAAAAAATATTTTTCCATTCCATTTATATGACTATATATGAGCTTTTTCCCACAACTGGAAAAACCTCATTCTTTCAATCTCAAGAAAAAACCATACCTGATCTAAGAAATCTTCTCTTCTTTTCGACCTAGTTCATGTTTCATTAATGTAGGAAGAATCCAATAAATTCATTAAGTTCATACACATAATATAAGAATAAACCCTCATTCATTTTCTAAAAATTAAGGGGATATATTTATTTAAAACTTTTATGTATATAAATTATTTTCAAATTAAAAATATGTTTTCATATTTGTTCAAAACACAAAGATTATTTATCTGTATAATTATTCTCATATTATTGATTAATTAAGGTTTTATATATTTATAAATATATTATTTTAATGTCTGTAAACATATATGATTATATCATTTTTAAATTTCTATTTATGTTATTCAAACATACATACGTTTATATAGGTTTATTTTAAAGTATGTTTATTTTAAAAACATCAAAATTTTAATTTTATAATTATTAATGGGGATTTAATTTATTATTTATAATTAAAATTTCATTTTAAGAACTTATACAACATGATGGATTTTATTTTAACCCATTTAAATTTTATGTAAAAATGAAATTATTCTTAATGTAATAGAAGAGATTTTATAATATATATATATATATATGAAAGGATGGAGTTTTTCACTTAAAAATATAAATGTTTTAATTTTTATTTGTTATATAAATTTTTATCATAGGGTTATTTTAAGAATCTAAAATTATATATCTATTATTTTATGTGAATAGTAATTTAAAATTCATAAAATTTAATGTCAAGGATTTAAGAAATTACACCATTATTTTATATATAAAAGAATCAAATTATGAATTATGTAAATGGGTATCAAATATTATTATTCAATGATGAGTTTTGAAAGATAATTTTTATCATTTTATATCTATTTAAATATAATTTATTTCCTGATTTTATAAAGAAATATTTAAAGACATGAATTTTAATTTACATTCCACGAATTTATGGAAATTCAAAATGTAACATGAGTTGCTCATGCCAAATTTAATAAGTGATTTCCTCTAAAAGTTTATATATATATATATAAGAGTGTTAATGTAATAATATAATGTTAGGTTTTTTTATTTAAAACCTCTTGTAAATTTTTTTACATATCTAAGAAAGCTCAGAAATTTATTTAATAAAATACGACACTTGGAATTTGTAAACAAGAAAGGGAAGTGGGGACTGAACCCATCCCAAAAGTAAGTGTGTAGGACTAAACATCCTTAAATGTTTTAGGTGACTCCGTGATTTTTTCAGAATAATGATAAATATTTTATAGAAAATCACTAGATTATGTTAAATTATTTTCAAAGTGTTACTATTTTCAAAAACTATTATAGGATTTTAAAAAGAATAATTAATTTCAAATGTATTGTAATTTTTTCAAATGCATAAGTATTTCAAAATGAATTATAATATTTCCAAAATGAATATTTTTTTCAAATATATATTTGAAATGTGTTTTAAAAATAATTATTTCAAAAATATATGTATTTATTAAAAGTTTTTTCCATATTTATATATTATCAAATAATATATATATCAAATAACAATTTTGATATACATGAGTTTTCCAAAGTATTTTCAAAGGTTTTTTGAGTAGTATTTATAAAATTAAATTTAAATGTATTTTAGAAAATATTTTTCACTAGATTTTAAAAAAAACCATTTGTGAGAAATTATTCACATCCTGTGTTTTATAAAAAATCAGGATCATTTAGAGGTTTCATAGAGTACAGTTTTGATACGTGTCTATCATAAGAAATGTTCAGTCACATCCTCTTTATTTATTTTTTTAAAATTGATAATATGTAAGAGTTGTCCCATTCCTCCCAAACATAGACTAGAAAAGATCCTCATATGTAAATTATTGTATATTTTTAGTTACTTTTTTGAAAACAATAAACCTCATTTTTTGTACAGGATTCAGAAGCGTGGTTCTGGGGTTTACTATTGGTATCAATGGAATGGTATTGATTACTTAGGAGATATGAGGATTTTTGTTAAAAAAAAGTTGTATTAATATATATATATTTATACATATTTATTTAGTTAGTTTCATATTATATGGTATTATTCCCTTCATAAAATAACATACTCTTTAATTTTTTATGTTATGGATCTGTTTTAAGGAAGGGGGGGAGGAAAATATCAAACAACAATTTTATCTATTCCTAATGACAAGATTTCAGTCATTATCACAAATTAATGGGATTTTGGTATCAAATCCTTTAGTAACATTCAATTTTCCTATAATAAATTTTATGACATATCACGCACCACCTCTACAATCCTTTATAACTATGGATCATTGGTTGTTTTACTATAATTCCACCATTCCAAACTAGTTCACCTATCTCGGAAGGTATGGTATCACCAAGGAATTTATTAATATTTTATATTTTCAAAATATTTAGAAGGACATTTTGAATTTTCCATTTATAATAAAGAAGGGTATTCTCATTCATCCAATCGATATTTAATAAGAACTTATAATAATTTTGGTCACACACTTGGTATTTTAGAAGGACCCCTCATCAAAAGATTCAAAATAAACTCAATATGAGAGTATTATAGAATCAAAGTCCTATCATATTTTCTAAATTATATATTATGAAGAATTATTTTTCAAATTCATTCCCTTGATACGATCAGTACAACCCATTATGTAGAATATTATTCTAGATAAATGAAGAAAGGAGCATTGATGGATATCTCAATCATTATGGCACCATTTGGACTGTCAACCTTTGTAAGTGATGAAGTGATGGGGATGTGTGGACAAATATATAAAGGGTAATATAAACTCTACGATAAATCATGGATATTGGGGCAGATTATTTATTTTGTGTAAAATAATTGTAATGGGAAAAATTCATTTTAAGCTATGTAGAATTTAACATCCCATAATTTTAAAGGATTCATTTTGTTAATTGGAGAAATTAAGAAGACTTCTGGAACAAAATATATGGTTAAAATATTTATGATAAATTAAAAAATATTAAAAGAAAAACTCTTCAGAATAAGTAACAATAAATTTTAAATATAAAACTGTAATTTGAAATAAAAGGGTTGAAATTAAAACCGAAACTCGAGAATTAAGAAAATATCATTCTTTAGTTCGATTGATTATAAGTACAATCCCTCTAAATATGACGATGATGAAAATAAGTAGTAGTGGAAAAAATGAATCATTATCACAAATAGAATAAAAAATGGGTAGATTCTAGTAATTAAAAATACCTTCTATGTAGACAATTTATAAAGGAAAATAATTTGGACCATTGGAAGTAGTCTTTAATTTTTTCCAAATAGAAAAAACAAGATAGTAATGATGAAATATAAATATAACCATTTATTTGTTTAAATGTATTTTTATATATGACTAAATTTATAATATTATTCAAAATTATTTAAATAATGTGTAAAGTGTTGTAGCAATGATAATTTCTTAATTAATTTGATAATTTTGGGGAATAAAATTATTTTAGCTTTTGATTAATGAAGTAAAATTTGAAGATAAATTTATATTAGAGAGAAGCATTAGGTTTTATTTTCTCATCAAATAGTTTTGGTTAAAAAATTTAACCTAAGAACAAAATTAAACGATCCTACTAAGTGTCTATCCAGCTCAAACCTTGAGGGAACATGCATGGAATGCTCAACCATGTAGGGAACCAGACAAGACCACCCATATAGGTAGAATTCACATGAAGAGGCATGTTAAGAACCTAAAATAGAGGCTAGAGAAAAACAGGATAAAGAGATCTGTTGGGCCTGCCTATAAGGCCCCGATATTGCATAAGTGGTCTGATTGGACACATACCACATGTTCATTCATCCTTGTATCACTTTTGGACCTATAAAAGATGTATCTTAGCTTATATGTGAGCATAAAATCCTTTAATGTTTCTATATGGAAGAATATTTTTCAGAAACTGTTCATCTGTGATTAAAACACATATGTCTGATTATTTCCTCCAGTTTTTTTCTACCTCATGGATCCCTCCCATTACTATTCCTCGATCCTTCCCCAAAAATCCGCACTAATATTTTCATCTCCATTGTAGGACTCCCTTCAAACGTCTTTGACTATATTAAAATAACATGTTGATAATCCTACATAAAATTCCCTACTCTATTGTTGATTTTCCTTTGAAACGAAACATGATCGTAGATTTGAAGATCTACCCAATATTGATGTCTAATCAATAGCCCAATAAGATCAACCATCATTGAGATTTTATTCATGAATAAGGATGGCCATAAAACACACATAAACACGTATATATCTACAAAAAATATTGATCAGATGTCACTGTTACAAAATAAATCAGTTCAGTTTTACTCCTCGAGTAAAATAACACACAGATAGTGGTCGGAAATGCCACTAACTAAAATTTTACAATACAACGGTTATTTTTTTCCATTTGATGGAAGAAAAAAAATCCCATATTCCATTTTAAGTATATTCAATGTCTAAAAAATCCATATATATTTATATATATGAGCTTCTACCAAGACCCACCCCCCCCCCACTATTTTAGTATAAGGAAGAAAATATTTCTAAGCCAATCCATCTTCCTTAAGTTTCAACTGAGTTTTAACTTCCCTCAGGAAGTTGTAACTTGCTGCCTTCCTTCAATTTGAAAACCCAAAATAGAAATGAACCCTCTTTCGGTTTCTAGGAGGTGGATCTCCTTATTTTAGACTATTTTGTATACAAATTACTTTCAAAGTCAAATGTATATATTCATAAGTGTTCGACATCCATTTATATTTATGGGTATACATATTTTAATATTTATATTTATGTATGGGTTTATATATTTATAAAAATTGGATTTTCATGTTTATATATATAAGTGTATATTATTTTTAAATTATATTTTATTTATTCAAATAAGTTTACATTTAAATAGGTATTAATTTCAAGTACATTTATATTCAAGACATCTAATTTCCATGTTTATAATTATGTTAGGTGATCTCATTTATTACATGAAAATATAATTTCATTTAAATAAACTATTCAACATTAGGAATTTTATTTAACCCCTTTAAATTTTATGTAACAAAGCAATTATTCTAAATGTTATATATGATTTTTAAAATAAGTGTATATATATGAAAGGATTGAATATTTCACTAAAAATGTTAATTTTTATAATTTTATGTGTTATATAAATATTTTTTCCTGTGATATTTTTTAAATAAATAAATATATATATTATTTTTATAATAGATATTTATGATTATTATTAATTTTGTGAATAGTTTATACACATACACCAAAATCTTTTTTTAAAAAATAATCAAATTATGAATTAACTAACTAGGAATATAATATTATAATTTAATAATAAGTTAAAAAGATAAATTTGAAAATTTTATATCCTTTTGAAAAAAATTATTTAATGAGTTTATAAAGTAATTTTTAAATACATGTACATTAATTATCATTACATGCATTTATAAAAAGTTTAAATGTCATCAGATTTTTTCGAACCAAATTCAACATGTGATTTACTATAAATGTTCATATTATATATATATTTAAGTGAGTGAAAGTAATAATTTAATGATTTTAGGAGAATAATCTAATGAAAACATAGAAATGTAGGGAAATATAAAAAATATTTTAATAAAAATTGGGCACATGGATTTTTTAAACATTAAATGGAAGTGGGGAGTAAACCCATACCTAGGGAAAGTGGGTAGGCCCATATTTTCTTCATTGTTTTATGTTTCCCATTGGTTTTATTTCCCAAATCCTGCCTAATATTTTCTAAAAAATAACTGGATGATTTTAAAGCATTTTCAAAGCATAAGTGTTTTCTAAAATAATTATTGAATTTTAAAAAGAAAATTATTCCAAAGGTATTATAATTTTTCAAATGTGTGATTATTATCAAATGTATTACAATGTTTTCAAAATGTGTAATTCATTTCAAGTATATTTTCGAAAGCTGTTTCTAAATAATGATTTCAAAATTATATGTATTTTCTAAAAGTGTTTTCCAAAGCTATGTATTTTTTAATTATATATATCAAATAACTATTTTGATATAAATGGGTTTTCAAAAGTATTTTGAACTTTATTTTCAAATGGAATTTGAAAAATTATTTTTCAATGGATTTTTAAAAAACCCTTATAGTGTAAATATGCTCAACCAATGTTTTATAAAATGAATTCATGATCAGTTACAAGATTCATGAAGTATAACATTTATAAGGATATGTAATGCAAAAATTTCAATTTCTAACTTTTTATTTATTATGTTAACTGTGAACATATGTAATATTTTTCCATTTACTATAAATATTAGATAAAAAAAGATCCTCAGTTCTAAATGACTATAAATTTTTTATTTTCTTTTCATAAATAATATATAGCATTGCTTATACTGGATTTGGAGTAAGGGGATGGTTCCATACATTTCTTATATGGAATTAACTAGGATCTAGTTATTTCAAATAAAACTAAACATGGGTAATGAAGTTCATTTTCCAAGATTATAGTACATTTTACCAATACATGTTTGGATTTTTTAATGGTTCCACTGATCATTATTGAATTCACATGGATCATTATTATTGATTCTTATGATTCCATAAATTTCTATAACATTATTCCATTTAATATATTTAATTATCCATATTTTAATTTTTATTAATTCTATAATGTAATGATCATTCACTTTAGATATGTTCTCATACCCTTATTCTCATATTCTTCTTATCAAAGACATTTAGCTGTTAATGCCAGTATTTTCCCGTATTTAGAAATTGAGATTAACTTTAGTTTTTTTAGTCATATTTTAAATAATGATCACAAGTGATATATTTATAGAAGGGTCTCATGTGGGTTATGATGAATAAAAAATCTAGAATAAGGAAATCTGTGTATAGTTGTATTACTTCTCACAGAAATAAATAGATATTATTATGTATGATTTTTTCCTAAATCTAAAAAATTATAATCCTAAAAGGTCATATGGTATGTAATTTATTAAATATTTAAATTTGATATTGTAGGAATTAGATGGATAAAATTGGTTAAGGTTTATTATTATTTATTCCATCAATGTAAATATTATGTTTTTAGCACTATATCCAAGTGTGTGGGTCTATGGTTGTTATTATTGGTATCAAAGAAGGGATTAGTTAACTTTGGAGATTATGATCTTTTCATATGATGATAACTTATGTGTTTTGGATAAATTCATGGTTTTATAAGTTTATATTCGATCATATGTTTAAATCTATACAAATACATTTTTAGATTTTACTTGATGATATTTTAAGGGGATTAATGGTATTCATGGAGGTATTTTATTAGGTTTACGTTAATGTCTCCCATAAGTTTACCATGCTGGATTTTATTAGAATAATGCGATTAATTTTTTGTATATGTAATTTAAATGGTATAAGACAACCTTTTAGGTAAAGAAATTATAAAAAGGTGTGGTAATTGAGGTTAATTTGGATATTTTGTTATTTAATTTTGGAATGATCTAAGATGAAATTTTTGTGTTCCTGTGGAATCTTTTTTTGGTAAACCTAATGGATCGGTTTTTGTAGTCACCATGTTATATCAATATTCATATGAGTTTAGGTATGTATTTATATTCTTTATTATGTTTTTTAATCTCATTGTTTTATCAGAATCTAATATTTGTCCCACTAATTTATCATAATTATTTATGTATTTTAAAAATAATAAAAATATAATTATGAAATTTAAAATTTAAAATAAGGAATATTTTTTTGTCCATACTTTTAAAATCAATGTTATGGTTTTTATAGAAATTTTTTGATTCTTTCTTGAAGTATTAAAATTAAATCGTTGAAAGTGACAAACTTTTTTATAAAACATGTTATCTTTGTTTTATTTCTGAAATATATTATGGTTATTATTTATTGTTTTTTATAAAAGTGAATCTGAAATTGAATTTCAAAGTATGATAATCTATTTTCATGCATTGACATTTTTATAGATAATAATGAGTTGAAGTTAGATTAATAAATTATTAAAATGAGATGAATATGAGGAAGGTGTTGATTCATTTTTGTAAATTTCTAAATAAAATTTTATAGAATATGTATAGTTTTTTTATCCAGGATTTATATGTCTAAATATGAAAACATAGAAACATATAGGTGTTAAAGTTCATTTAACTTGTCATGGTTTTAATCTGATTTCTAGTACTTGGATTTGGCATAATGAAATTTGGATGAATTGAAGATATATTGATGATGTTGATCTTCAAATTGATAAAATAATTTGTGATATTGAATTAGAAGAAATTGGGAAACCATTAATAATTGAAAATCACTATGGTTATACTAAAATAAATATATTTCAATTGAATAAAATTTATATTTTTATCAATGTTCTTAATATTTATTTACATGAAGGGAAAAAATAAATGGAGCGACAATAATATTAAAGTGTGTCTACATATACTAAAACACATACATCCTAAAGAAAATGATCCCCCAACATACATTATGAAGACAATAAGATATAAGTATGATGGGTTTTAATTTCAATAAGATACATGCTTTACCAAATAGAATTAAGTTATATTAGATCAAATATGATGTTATGGTAGAGTGTTGTAATTTTGGTACATAATGGTATAAGATTAAAGAAAAATCGTAGGATGGTTTATGAGTTACAATGAATCCTTCCAAAGAAATTTCTTATCAACCAATAATTCATCACTAAAATTTCTTAATTTCAAATTATCAAGGTTAAAAATGTATTTATTTCATTAATATGATAGAATATATAAGAATGTTTCTTCATATAGTCGATTTTTCATAGTGGAAGAAAATTGACCAATATCTTCCTAGATTTAGAAAAGAAGTATGAAATATCAGACTTGGATTGTGCATATATTGAATGAATCTATAACAAATCCTTTATAGTGAAATTTTTTTGGGCTTAGTATATTATTGATTTAATAATTTTCCCTTGAGTTTTTTATTAAGTGGAAATATATCACGTTGGGGTTAATATTTCTAGACCAAACCAATATTTAAATGATATTGATGTTTTCTTATTTATGTTAAGTATTATTTTCAAACCATTATGCGATGTCTGTGTAAAAGTGAAATATTATTAGAAAATGAAAATTTTAAAATGTATTCAATGAGGATTTTAACTATAGATAAAATCCCAACATATGGAGATTTTTTTTATAGGGTTGCGGGGAATAAATCATGCCTAATTTTTGAAGAGTGTACTTAATATTATCAATTAAATTATAAGATAAAAATAGTATAAATTGGCCATTGGATGTTTTTATATATGAATCACTATTCTAAAATATTAAAAAATGAATTCAAAGGCTCTCATGAATTTCATGTTTCTATAAAAACATTATCCACTGGTTAGTATTTTGAGAGGGAGAAAAACAATGGGGTCACATTCGAAACGATATAAAAATATACTAATGGTAAAAAAATGTAATAAATTATAAATATCTTTCAAGATTCCATATTGAATATATCATGTGGCCTATAATTATATTTAATTCATACATGTATAGAAGAATATATGTGGTGGTTTGAAAGAGACATTGTTAGATAATAAATGAAAAGAAAACAGATGGGTTTAATGTACGATTGGTGTTACTCTCAATGAGAATATGTTTGGACTTAGCCCCCACAGAAAATAGAATACAAATGATCATTCCTTTGGTTTTTAATATATTATACAATAGGGATAAAATTAGTTTTTTTAGATTCTCCATGGTATCAAAGTGATAAAGGGTTATTTTTAAAATGTTAAAATTTTGTGCCACAAATATATTTGAATTGGAATTGAATGAAATAACATAATTTTTACATCATGATGTAACAAATCATATGAGTTTCATTATGATTAATATTTTCATTCCATTTTTGAATGACTATGATGATGTTGTATTATTTTTTAACTCAATTTTAGATAAATATATTAATATAAATTTTTTAAACAAAAGAAATAATGATGATTTTTCTATACTTATTCAACAAAATATTTATTTTTCTCCAGCTATTTACCATAAGATAGTTCATTTTATGGTTCATTTTTTTTAGAAACAATGAATTCCATACCTTTATATCTATTTTTGATGTAACCTTTATAATCCATATTAAGATATTGAAATGATATATTAAGAATCTATATCGACCTAATGCCTCCATTATTGAGAAGTATATTTCTCGGGAGGTTGTAGAGTTTTGTAAAAATTACACTTCTGAAGTAGATTTTATTGGTTATCCTGCATATCTCCATGATAAATTCAATTTTAGGGGAATGGGGATAAATGGATTGGATGTAAAATCACTGACTGGTTAACATATAGAGCGTATACATTAATGCATCTTTAATAACATATATGACACACATTAATATATAACATTTCATTTTAATGTCTTAAAACAATGACATAAAAATGTTATATATATATGGACATTTACAGTCATGAAAAAACTTTTTTCCCATGTTTAAAGATAATGTGAATTGTAGATCCTATACAATACAAACATTGAGATTTTCAGTGGGAAGGCCATGTTTAAATTTTATAACATAGTTTTGGTATGACATTAATGGGTATGAATTTCATAAAAAATATTAGCATAAAATAAGTAGTGCTTATTATTTTAGTATATTGGTCTTCATAGAAGCAATTCATTTTTCGGGTTAAAAATAAAAAAACCATATCATTCATTCAAGCTTATATTATGGAACATTTCAAGAAAAATGTGTGGTTTATTACACAAATTACTGAGTTCCAATGTTTAAATATAAATGTGTTATATATAATAATAGTGTTAAACACAATGAATTTGGAATAAAACTAGTTATTTTTAATAGAATAGAATAAATAGTTGACTCTTTCATTAAGGAAGCACATGAAAATCAATTTTTATGCTCATTATCCATCAAATGTGAAATTATCAATCATTATCTTTAGAGAAATAATAGTATATTGGGGATGATAAAAATTATAAAGTGTGTAATTTTTTTTGAGATCCCTACTTCTATATAATTATTATCCGATAATATTTATCACCACGCTGTAGACATGGATTGTGAAATTTAGAAAATCGTGTTAAAGGAATTTTGGAAAAGAACCATTTTGTAATTTCCTTATATTATAAAAAACACGTATTTATTTTCTATTTACAATTTTAAATTATATAAAATTTTATATGTATTAGTTTTATATTTTTTAAATATATATTTTAAGAGTTATGATAAATTGTCTTTTAGATTATATTAGTTTTCATTGTATTATTTTTAAATTATTATACATATATCTATTCGATTTGTATTAAATTTTAATTTATATTTTTTTATTTTTTATATATAATTTTACATTTCAAAAATATTTTTTGTATACTTTTAAAATTATTCAACACATAAGAAAAAGATAAAAAATATTTTCATTAATATTTTTGACATTTCTTAACTACTCCAACGAAAATTAAATAGAGTGGTAATATTTGAACTATTTTTTCATTGTATCATTTTAAAAATTTTATTCAAAATTTTATTAAATAGTTTGATATATATAATCTTTAACTTAATTTTTTTCTTTGTTTATTCGATTTCATCTCTCGTTAATGATTTTAGAAATTTAGTTAGAAAGTATATAAAATATTAATAAATATATATTTAGTTTAGTTTACCTTTTTTGGATCATATTTCATTATTTATTAAATTTTTTTAATAGATGTATTTTTTTATGTATACTAATTTTATCTTATTTTTATTTTTTGGATAATATCTGATCAAGCAGTTAAGTCTCCATGGGCTTACTTCTTACTATGAGCCTCCTCGTACTTCTATATAAGATATAATGGCCTTTTCCCTTGTAAAACATTTGAATATTTTAATGAATATTTTAGGAGCTGGGAGTTGAGTTAGTGCAGGATTTTGTAGCACATAAAGGCTCATTATTGATATAAAAAATTAATATTTTATATCACACACCTATTTATTAATTTAATAATAAAATAACTCATGAATGGAGAAATGGATGGGAAATATTAGTCTTCCATTAAATCCTGGATGGGGGTTTTACTCTAGCCGTGATATAACCTTGGTCGATGTTAGGTGTTTTGTTAAAGAGGTCTCATTAACGGATTAATAATATAATTGATTAATTAGTTTATTTATTATTTATTTACTTTTTCATAAATTAAATTCTATATTTAATCTACATTATGGAAAATACCAAGGAATAGAAACATAACCCAGTGTATTTAGGGAGGATTCATTGAGAATAATGTTCTCGGATGAACAACAATAGATCGAAGGTTGACGAATGGTGTACCAATATAGATCGTGGATCACAACAATGACTGATGATGTGGAGTGATTCTACATTAGTTATTGAGGAAAACTAAAGGTAGAGAATTTTTTTAGTTGGATTAATAATTTTTTTTATTACATGTTCAATATGAATCATCTAACCTATCATAAATTGATTCATGGATTGATGGATGATTGTTGCTGAAATTTTCATATTCCCATAATTTGGAATTGATATTGATTCATTAATCCATATTTATTATTATTAAATCATCATTTCACTCATCAATGAATGGGAACTAAACTAGACATTAGATTCCATTCTTACCAACTCTTCATGTTTTTGTATTTTTTTCCCATGTTATTCACGTGATCATCATCAGAATTCCATTTTGCTGGTGGTCTTAAAATTGACTAGAAGCCAATTGATTCACATTTCATCTTTGGTGAAACATACCATTTCCAAGTGTATGTAATTATTATTTAGGGAACGATCGAGGTTGGATTACTATTATGGATAGTGCAGTGATGGGTTGAAGAAGTTTGGGTCATGAGTTTGGTATTTGGTTGATGAAGAGTGCTAATGGACGATTCTTGAGCGAATCAATGGTTGTAGTCTAGCCACCAGTGATGGAAAGGCATAATCAAGAAAAGATCTATGTTTATTAATGGATTTAGAGTTGTGATAGGATGTGGAGGACACACGAGTAGAACCATATTTAAATTTTATGGGTTTTACATTACTAACATATAATATACTACAGAGTAAACAAGTTGTGTAGTCCCCTGGCTATTATGGATTGGGTTTCTAAAATATAATATCACATGTTTTTAACAATCCATACATGTCATGTGACCCATGTTTGGATGATGTTATTATAACCTAAGGTACACAGGCACAAACATAACCATGTACATGTTCATGACCCGAGTACACATGCACGGTCTGATACTTGGAAATGGATAGAGTTCCGAGACATGACCAGGTACATGAGAACAACCTGGGTAGACGGGCATCTTTTTGTACTTAAACAAGTCCAGAGTTCCTCAACATGACCAGGTACACGGGCACAACAAATTTATATGGGAATTGGATGTAGTAAATAATTATTATTTAGACATAACAGGTAGACCTAGGGTAGATAAGACATTATGTGTACTACATGAACACACTGCATATATTTTCTAGGGAAATATGTGGCCCTAATTCTCTTAAATGTGGACTAATACCATTATTCTTCATCCCATTGGTCCATCCTGGTGAGGTTATAGTGATCCTTCATGAAATAGAAGTTGGATTTGATCCCCTCTATGGGATTAGTCTCTAATAGAGTTCATGAATCCGTCCTTGTGGTCCAGATTTTGATCCTCTATCACATTTCTTTTATTGGGTGTGTTAGTAATCTGGTACCGATTTCTAGGAAGTTTGTTTTTCTTCCTATAGGTCTTACTCTAGGTAGTGTGAAGAACACCCTATAAGACCTAGGTGATATCCCCAATCTGTATATCGACGTATTATAAAATCAAGTGTGTACAAATTCATAGTGTGGTCCGACGACCCATGTATGTTCTATTCCCACACATGTAATGTGCTTTGAAGATGACGAGACATTTAAGGGTTTCCTAGATAAACCATTTGTAGTTATATCCGAGTGATCTTTCCAAACAATTTTTTTTGAGGTTTCTCATTTGATAGAATTCCCCTCCACATAGATGTTAAGAATCTTATACATTTCTTATGGGATAATATTTGGCCATTTATGCTTTTGTAGTACTTATGTCAAACTATGATGTAGGATATATATTAATTCATGAATTCATACTATTATTTTTATTTTACCTTTAACATTATATGGGTATTTGGATATTTTTTTGTTTGTACATTTATATTTTTCTATGCCCTCCCAGTCATGAGACATACTTACATGGTACTGGTAACCATTCCATGGCCTATTAAATGTGGGTTTGGGGGGTTATATTTGCCTTACCCCTGGCCAGGCATTCCCTGGTGGGTTGCTCCATGACAATGTGGTATTGGAGCACGTAATCATAGAGACATAGCTTGTAAATTTTTGGCTATGAGGTCTGGTTGGTGAACTAGATAAATAATATCCACATGTTTTGAGATTTTGTCTAAGGATAGGGAATATAGTAATGCAGCGACATTCTATGTATCCACCAAGAAAAAATAAGATAACCTTATTGTCGGCATAGTACATGTAGGCTCTGGTTGTAGTGAAATCATTACCACATTCACATGTAAGAATGTATTTTGTTTTACATGTCTATGTTTATTTTTCTCCCCACATATACACTTTCAAAATTATGTGTATTATCTATTTTGGGATTCCATAATGGTGAAATATGACTAGGACACCATTTAAACATTGCAATGATTAATCTCTTAGTGATGAGGCTTCAGTATAGGGTCGTATTCTAGTAGTGGTACATTTGGGTGGTTTTGTAGTCCTATAACCATTCGTTTAGAACTAGTATCTACCAATGACACCAATTAAGGATATGAATCGGCCGAGAAAAATTCATGTGATTTAGAGGAATATACATCTCACATTCTAGGGAATCTATACTATAACACCCTACTTTTTTAATAAACAATTCCCATTAAATAATTGTAAATCGTAAATAAATTTCATTACAAAAAATCGTGGCTTTAAACGAACCACAATACACTATGAATATTATAAACCAGACATTAAATATGTAAAAATAAGTATGACCAACTATATTATGAAATAAATATAAAGATCCAATTCAATTTATATAAACATTATTTATTCTATGAAATATTGAAAATGCTAGTTTTTATTTAAATTTGTATTTTCCTTTACATGGTCAAATTATGTTTCAGATTAGTTTTAAAATTAAATTTCATCATTTTAATTTAAAATATTAAAATTTTTATTTTTTGAAATTGATTTTATAAATGAAATTTTTTTTAAAATATTTTATAAAATCTTAATTTTTGAAAAAAAAATTCATTAAAATTTTCTGCTTTTATTTTCAATTTAATTCTAAAAATTAAATGTGTTAAATTTTTAATGCAGATTTCAAATTTTGACTTATAACATCCAAATTTTTTAAGTAGTTCCCTTTTTTTGTCAATATGAATAGTAACCATGGTAAACATTTGTCACAAAGGTAATGGGTAAATAAGGTAATATTGGTTAAAAATAAAATTATAAAGTATATAAAATTACCCTAGAAAATGAAGAAAATATTAGATGATTATAATTCGACCCTTAATACATGAGGTTCTAAATTCATTCATTTAATAGACACATGTCCATGAAAACGACATAGTTATTAACAAAATGAATGAAAGTGAGGAAATGTCATACTCAAATTTCATATAAGTATAAATTTTTTTATATTATGATAACTATGATACAACATCAAATGTAAATAGTCTCTAAAAAGATATAATAATTATCTATATCACTGTAATTTATCTATAATTTTTATGGAAAAACATAATTACCTTTAATGCTGAAACAATGGTTATGTAGTAATTTTTTTATTAATAGGAATATGAAATAAATCATATTAAAAATATTAAAATAAATATAATTTCAATTAATTTAATTGATAAAAAGAATTTTATTGGTTACTATGATATGTTAGGACTGTATTAAAATTTTTTTTACATGTTATATTTCTATTTTGGTTTTATTAAATATTAATGTAATGAATAAAGTAAAAATTTGATAGTAATGATATTTTATTAAAATAATATATTATTAAATTATTCAAAAATAATTAAGATCATTAAAAACTAAAAATTTATTTTTATATGGTCAAAAATATAATATATTATCCATTTAATTACAATTTTCACCATATATGCAAATAATTACAACCATACAATATTTAATGAGTTATTATTACATTTAAAATTAAAAGAGATTTACTATGGGTTAATCAAAATGAAAAGGTTTAAAATAAAACCAAAACATGTAAAATATTTAATTTTTGATGATATTAAAACCTTTTTCTCATATAATATTATAATCCATGTACATTTTATGGTATTTATATAAATTATTGATTTACAATAACTTAATCTATTGGAAATTTAAAAATTTCCAGCTTACATCAATTATAAATGGGAACCTCCTACCTATATTATTCACATCTCATTGTTCCATGAATCTCAAAAAAACTATAACAATTACCCTTATAATAATCCCTAGACAGTTTCTAGAGGTTTTTTCTTCCCAAACTCCAACTCTAGGATCCTTAAGAGTATATATAGTTGATGATCATCGAAGAATATGTAACTTCCTTACCGACTCTTTAAAAATCATTTCTTCTTCTACTACCTCTTATTATGTTGCTTCAAAAATAATATAATAACTCTAATATTACCTATTTTATTATATGTTATTATGGTTATTAAACTACCACATTCCAAGATTTATCCATCATATGAAAATTGAAATTAACACATGTGCGTATGTATGGCTTACCGTCTCCAGGTAATCATCTAATATGTTTTTTCCCACCACTATAAAATTATGGGTATAATTATGGAAATAATTTCTATATGTGATCATTATAACTTTATATAGATTCTAGAATAAAATATATTCCATCCACTTCCATACTATTTCATAATTATGGGAATTATATCGTTGCCCATGCGTACATATGGATTTCTGTCGCCACAATGTGATGTGATTCAATCTACATGATATCTATTGAATGATGACTATATAAATGTATAAAATGTATAAATATGGTATATATTGTGTTAATATAATTTTTTTAATGATAAAATTATGACCTAATTTGAATAACATGAACTTATTTGAAAAAACATGCATAAGAAAATGAAGCAGTTAATACCAAAACGATGAGTAATGATGAAATGTTTTTAACAAACAAATGATAATACGATCATATATGATATAATAAAAATAACCATGATTCTAGAATAAGTAAATTAAATTATGTAAATCATTATAAAAGAGGTTTTGATACATACAAAGGATATCAGACCTAAGGAAATGGATAATTTCACGATCTCATTGTTATATGAGATTATTTATACATAAGTATTTACTACAGTATATTTATCATTAATCTCCACATTTCTAGAATATATATTATAAAATATTATTTATATTCTTCTATACCTTTTTGTTGAAAATTTTACACACTGATTAATTTTTTTAAATGGTATGAAAGTAATCATTTTTCGGTTCTAATATTATGCACTTTTTGACTTTTTTAGTAAAACTACAAGAAGTATGTTTTTTAGATATATAGTATGAACATATTTTTACATTTTCATAACACCTTATTTACATAAACCTTAATGTAGAATATTTCAATGTTATTTTCAAAGGAATTATTTTCTTTTAAAATTCCTTGGCTTTTTGAGAAAATAAAACTTGTTTGAAGAAGAAATGATTTCTTCCTCAATAATTAATTAAATGGGTTATATCTAAATTATTTTCTATCTAAGATAGGTTTTTTAATAGGATTGTGTTTCTAGTTTAATACTCATATTTTTATTAGGGTTTTATTGTTTTTATTGTTCATTGTTATTTATGAAATCCATTTTTCTACATAGATTATGTTATGGTGGAATGATGCTTAAATAAACCCATTATATTACTTGGGTTGTAAGGAATGATTTATGTTTTGAGGAACATGTAATAATGATTTCATTATGAGATTGGTGGGGCATATATATCCCTCCAATACATAGGGTAATGATTTATATCTCATGAGATATAATAATATTGTATGGGTAGTTCATCTATACTACTAAGATGGTTATGGGAGTGAAAAATGAATACCAAGATGCTATGGGTAATTAACTCATACTACAAAGATGGACTGGGTAGAAATGCATCAAATACTATGGAAGTCATATTAAATGCATAGGTTTTTTCAAAAAAATTCATTTCATATTCATATTTTGTTATTTCATGTCTTATGTTCTTTATTGTCATATGATTCATGTCTTATGAAATGCTAAACTTTATACTTGGATTTCTATTTGTGATTATTGATATGCAGGTTGTGATCTTATATCATATACTCATGATCATGTTAACGTGTTTCCCTTATTTACCCTTACTGAGAGTTAGGTTTTACAGCATTTTTTGTTTCTTTTCCCCAAGATATGAATAAGGGTTTTATGTAAGATGTTTCAAAAAGAAATTCTATATATGAAGAAATAAGTAGTAGATGGCACAGTCATTTTATGAACCATTTTTTTATGTTTCATAGATTCTAAATACACTAAACCTATACAGTTCTATGATGGTTTTATTATGTTGTAATAAATATTATTCAAGTTAGAATTAATATATATTCAAGTAATGTTTGAGATATTATGGTTTGTATCAAAGAAAAGGTATAATTATCCTTTTTAAGCTAGGATGAGAAGGTTTTATCAAGAACTCTATGGGTATTTATATGTATTGGATACAATCATATTGTTTATGTAACAATTATAAGTATAATAGGATGAAACCTAAGGTGTATTGATTTGAAATTTTATGATAAATTTCCCTTGATTATGTGATTTTTCCATTAGTATTAATGTCACAGACAATATTTTTCTTGGTTTTAGGCAATGTCTAGATCCCAGAGGAACCTTGTTAATTATGAATTTGATGGGAAATGAAACAATTTTCCTCCTGGGAAACTAATTTTTTTGGGATTTTGAATGGGAAATAATTTTTCCATGCTCACATAGCTTTTTGAAAGTGTAAATAATACAGGATTTCCAAACGTGAAAATGAGGGAAAATTTTTTGTTAAATCCTTTACAATAAAGGGTCCACCTTCTTCTAGTGGGTCATTTGATCCATTAGTTGATGTAAAATGGATTATAACCCCTAAAAAGATATTTTTTGTTCTCCAATGCTCAGAGAATGATAATGGAATCATTGATGTTTATCATTTGGATGGTGAAGCTGATCAATGGTGAAACCCTATCAAGAATACAAGGCAATGAGATGAAATTTAATCTATGGAATGGGATGAGTATAAGAGAATATATTCCAGTAAGTGAATTTCTCATATTCTTATAATGAAGATGGAGGAGTTTCTTGAGATTAAAAAAGGTTGATTAATCCATTGCTACATATAGAGTAAATTTCAAAAGACATCAAATGTAAAATTACCAGATTAACATTCAACCTGAAAGTAATATTGATAAAATTTTTAGTGGATTAAAATTAATTCTCTAAGTGAAATTAAAAATAAGGGACATTAGTAGCTATGATAAAATTGTTTTCTGTTCTCTAAAAATTTTGATGGGGATTGCAGTTATGCATTTTTCTTATGCATTTGATAAGAAGAGGAAAATTAAACCCAAGGGTAAATCTAAAAACCATAGTGAAAATAGGATGAGCATTTCTTTATTTCCAAAATTATGAAAGAAGAATGGAGAAAATTTTATTAAGTGGTATACTAAATGTTTTATGTGTGGGAAAGAAGGTAATCAGGAAATTTGCTACTAAAGTGATGGAACAAAATTTCTATTGATGTAAGGGATATAAGGAATGCACCTCCCAAACTTCAATGCTACAATTGTAAGGGAATGGGGAATTCTGATAACCAATTACCTAATATGAAGTCTATTGATGATGACCATTGTCTTCAACCTCTTAAGGACATGAAAAAAGGAAACTATAATGAAATTAGTCACAATGATGTGGATTATGACAATGATATGGTGAAAGGTACACCTACCATTCACTCTATAGTTAGAAATGTTTTGTTTGATTCTCGATTGACCCACTATTTCGTTTCATAATAATATGTAAAGGGTATCATCATATTACATAAAAAAATAGATATTGATTTATCTATGAAAACACTTAGTGAAACAATAGATGCATCACATGTTTATAATTATTATTTGGTTGATGATTATGGGAATTTGTTTCCGAAAAATATTATGATCCTCCTTTTAGTTGAATTATATCTAATTATAGGCATGTATTGTCATTCTATATATGGATCTCATATCAATTTCCATGGATGGTAAGTCTCCTTTCATATTATGAATGAATATTGGATCTTCTGTTGATATAATTATGAGTATGAAGTTCTGGTGTAAATTTCAACAATATTATGGGTCTTGATTCATATGAATGAATGATATATATCCCATGTGTTTGGAAAAACATATCATTAAAGAAACACCTATTTTATGAGAGTCTCGTGATGTCTTTCGAAAAGAATTTCCAGGTATTCCACTGAATTTTAATGTTTAGTTTTCAATAGAACTCATACTATGTACTGTGCATATTTCATAACTCTTATAGAATGGAACCAATTGAGTTGAAAGAATTGAAGAAGTTTCTCCAAGAGAATCTTAATATGATATACATATTCCCTACTGTATCACCTTGGGGTCTGTCACGACCCGTCCCTCGGGGCCCATGTCGTAACTACCCAAAGCCCACCTTCCGTAGGTCAGGGGCTGGCGACTAGCACTAAAGGTGTAAATCCCGATAACTAGGAAGGCATTGCCTTTACAAAATGTAAACTCACATAAAACCAGAGTAAAAGTGGAAGAAAATACTATATAAAGCAGTAACAAGTGTACTGAATGTACAAAGGGGCCAGAAATACAATCCCAACAGAAAGTTGCAGCTACAAGTGAAAGAAAGTATAACTAAAAATACACACAGATGGGAGATAGAATCAGCTCCTGGATCGTCCTCCGGGTTCCTTCCTGAAGGGTAGGTACAGATGTCCTCCTCAGCACTCCATGTCTATCGGTCTGCTTCATGTGACACCACGCCGAGTGTCCTCCTCTGGGTACCGTCCAGTCCTTATATACTCTACCTCGGTCAGCACTATCCGTCGTCTGCATCCAACACAACAAGGTGTGGGCATAGCCCATGCAGGGGTGAGTATAACGATACTCAGTAGGGACCCCAAGACCCAAAAGGTCTCAAAAAATCTAACAAGGATAAACCACAAAGAATGATCTCAGCAGATAACCTTTACTTAGATATATTCCCATACATATACCAAAGTTATCAACTAACCCATCTCAATCATGAGGAAAACACAACGGTCATTGACTCAGCTCAAACCAGGATTTTCGTTATCAAAACCACAACTGCTGGAGAACTCTTCCTCTGTCTAGTATAGTGGCCATGTCATGACTCCGAGGCGCTACTCACTAACCTTAGACTGCTGAGGTACTCTTCCTATCGAGTACCGCAGGTTTGCTGCCAAATACCAGGCACTCCGTCCGATGTGGGTCTGCCGAAAAATACCGGGCGCTCCCCCTAATATCCTACAGAGGTACTCCTCCTGTCGAGTACTGCGGGTCTGCTTCCAACTACTAGGTGCTCCGTCTACCGTGGGTCTATCGCCAAATACTTAGCGCTCCGTCCATTGGGCTAATCGAATCACTCTGAGTCGAATCAGTCAAGCAGTCGTCAGGTATATAGCTAATAGGTCTTGGAATCCGACAGCACGTCTCCAGGAGGGTCTGCTCCACGAGCTACTGGTCGTTACTTCAATGTGTCACTTAATGACACGTTCATGTATATCAAAGGACCGCCTCGTCATAGGGGTCTCAACACAACAAACGGCGCGTCAATCGGACGCCTGATCTGTGAGTTATTATCATTTCCGTTCCAGGGGCCCAGGTGGTTTCTATTGTAAACCAATCTAGCCATTCTCCAACTGCGTCCAAACCCCATATGGAGTATTCCAAAAGAAGTGTCTCATCATAAGTAATCTAACGTAATTGATGGAACATCAATCGGACGTCCAGTACTTAGGTTATAATCGTTTTATTACCAAGGTGCCGGTTAGATTCATGTTCGATCCAGCCTAGTCGTACTTCAAATGACATAGATTAACCAATCCGGTCACACCATTGTGATCCATACCGAAAAACACACTTGATGGACAACCCATTGGTCCAAGACGGATAGCTTGTGAAAAAGTTGCATTTCACCTTAACACACACGAACCGGGCCTCGTGGGGCCCGTACCACGACCTATACATAAATATCCAAAATTGGTCTTGAAACATCCGCCTTAATTTTATGGTCGCAACGTCGCAGACTGTTCGTCATTCTGACACTATATGAGAGACATATGTTCGATAAAAGATCCCGTAATAATAATAATAATATTATTATTCGGTGTTTCATGGGCCCAAGCCACGAACCATAATTTAGTATCCAAAATTAGACTTTAATCGAACTATGTAATGATAGGATTACATCGCCACTGATGGCAAGCCAATCGGACGTCACACGCATGAGTTATGGCAGGTCGAAGATTTAATAATAATATTAAATCTATTATTTTACGAGCACTTCAAGTACCTGATCCAAAAACCCGAAAAAAATATATATCCAATATTGGACTCATAAATTTCGTCTCGAAGTCATGGTCGCACTGCCACTAAAGGTTTGTGAAACTGAGGTCGAACAAAGAAGATACCAACAAAATATGGGTTTTCCAACAAAAATAATAATAACATTATTATATTATTATTTTTAATTTAATTTAACCTTTGATTTTCCAAGGAGTCTCACGCTCAACCCATTCCAGTGCACAACCCCCCATGATTTCATCCACCATTATCACTTATTTCCCCCTTTTTTTAATCATCATTATTTTTAATTTCCTCTCTCCAATCTTCTATCTTCAACTTCAATTTTCTCGTGCTCCAACCCCAAAATAGTGCCTCCAACATGCTGCACTGACGGATTCCACCTCGGCCTACCAAACTTTCTCCAGTAGACCACCCTACTCGTGCTACGAGATCCTTCCGCACTCCATTCCAACTTCGATTTAACTCGGAAAAAAGATACTAACGCATATCCACGATCCTCGACTCGAGATCTTCATGTTCGTATGTCGCACTCAGGGAAACATTGAGTTTATAACGTGCTTAATTATTTGGGGATGAATAACACGCGTAAAATTCATGGAAAATGAATAAGGAAAGATCACAGTCAAAGTGTGTATCGATAGCCATGTTAGTTTGGCCATCTTTTTTGAGAATAAAGAACATGGTGAATTGGAAATTAACTATTTATCATGCTTCAAGAATTTCAAATTCAAGATAAACAAGAAGAAAATTAATTTAACCAATTGTTTATCAATAAACTAATTATTTTATTTAATTCTTGTTCATCATGAGAAATTTAAACCGGGGTATGGAATCCACAAAGATAAATCCTAAAAATAAACTCTCAAGCTCGAGGGTATAAACCACTTAAATGAGAATTATACAATATTCCCCTACCTCGCAAAGACGTTGCACATCGTCGATCCACGGAAGATGAACACCGCGGTATATGACATCACTAAGAACGGCATCGCAGAGAAGAGAAAGGAAGGTGTGTCGTCGTTCTTTGTTGGAGGCGTTCTTCTTCAAAGAGAAGAACACTTTCTTTATCTATATCTCCAGAGCTATCCCATGTTTTCTCCAACACCACAATTTCCCAACTAAAATAATGGCTCATCCTATTATTTTATTCTCACAAAAATTTATTTACGAGTCAAACACTATAATTAATTAATTGTAGACTCCCCTTAATTATTTATAATTTTTTGGTAATTTAATTCGGAGGAAGGTGTAGAGTTTAACAAACTTAATAAAGAGAATGGTTGAAAGAATAAATGCATGGGAGTTTAAGGGGGGTTTCAAGGGAGATGAAAGGTTGGGGCTTGTGTGGGCCCTACCTTACAAATATCCACACATGGGATGTTATGTGGGGGTGGGCCCCACCATTTACTTCCCCATGTAGGATTTAACCACCATAGTGTATAAAATTGTTCTAGACAATTTTATTTAACTTTTTAACTAATCCCCAAATTTTAACATTCAACCCACACAAAACACAACTACGGTAAAGGTTCCCTTAAGCAATTATCAATGCTGCGAGTTCATTGGTGCCCTCACATTTCAATTCTGAGCACCGGTTCAAAAGATAGAAAAATATGCACGTACGTTTACTGAACATACCTGAAAAAAATTTCGAAAATTGATTCCGGGCACATCGGACCTCAGAATCAAGTGCCGTCAGAAGCCACAGACACGTAAAATTCCAACGAAATTTAGAAAAAAATTTCCTTGAAATTTCTGGGTCTTTAAATTACTCCCACCTTAGGTATTTATGTCCTCGTAAAGCTTAAACACATACTAGGGAAACAAAAGAGGGTACTGAGCACGCATTTGAGCCTCCGGCTCCCATGTTCTCTCCTAGAGGTTCCTTTGCTGCCAATGAATGCGCACTAGAGAAAAAGACCATCCACGTAGGACCCACTCCTGTTGATCCTCAATATCAACTGGAACCTCTATGAATTTCGTCCCGTGGTCGATGATGTGGGATGGATCGTGCACGAATATCCTCCGTTGAGATACGTGGAAGACGTTGTGCTCCTAGTGCAATTGAGGTGGAAGGACTAGGTGGTAAGCCACCTCTCCTACCCAGCTGAGGACCTAGAAATGACCGTTGAACCTCAGAGATAACCTTCCGCCTCAGCCACATCTTCGTAGACCTCTTCCAGGTGAGACCCGTATAAAGACGTGGTTTCCATCCTTGAACTATAGAAGATTCTATTTCCTGTTTGGAACTGAAAACTCAAAACTCCTGCTGCCATGAGGGTAAGGTTGGCCGACTCAAGAGTGATCGGTTGCACCCTCCTATGCAAGAGTTTATCTTGTGCTGCCTTGGTTTCCCTTTTTTCCATCCAAGGGAAACCCCCATCCCAATATTGTAGATAAACCACACCCTTTTTTCCTAATACCGTCAATCTGCGTATGAACTGTGGTTGCCCAATCCATATCCAATCTAAAGTCATAAGTCCTCGACGCTTCCACCAAGAGGTTCCAACTGAAACACTCACCTCAAGGGTCAGATCACACCGTCGGTGTAAGCATGATTATCAAGTCTCATCCCAAAGGTATCTCCAGACATGAGGGTCAAGTCAACGGCTTAACTGAAAACTCTAGGTCTAGGACAAGATTCGTGGAAGGAAGGGATGATTCGTATCAATTTCTGTTGTTAAGATAGGTAGTAGTAGACACAGACCATACCTCAAATCATTCCTAGAGCCCTTGGGTCACACTTGTAACGCCCCGACCCTAGTTACCCAGAGTCGGTGCATTATTACATAACATTGGCATGATCACAAGAAAGATCAAATCTCGAAAGACCGATTGGTTTAGTAGCCTTGGAAACACTAGATATGTTCATAAGTTTACATTACATCATAAAATGAAAAACTACTACTACAACATAATGTCTCCATAATTCACACTCATATCCCCACATAACATCCCTGCAGGTCATTCATAATTTACTTCTTCACTTCCTGGGAAAAATAAAACATAGAAAAGGGGTGAGCTCAAATGCCCAGTAAGGATAACAATATACCGGAAACTTTCATAAATAAGATTAAACATTTAAGGCAATGTATAACTAAAACCAAAGCCTTTTAAACTTGATCATTTAACATATTATGGAATAAATAAAATGAAATAATTCCATTTACTTATTCACATGGTTATTCTACTAATCGAATAATCACATGCAAAATCAATAACCACTTTCATAATGATGGAATTCATAATGCCAGACTATCATAACCACATAGTCGAGGCCTCGTGCCAAGACTACAAATAAGATTTTGTCAAGGCCTTGTTCCAAGACACTAGTTTGTCTCATGAGACCTACCGATGCATCGAGGAGCTATAGCAGGCTCCACCTGTCACATATTAAGTCCAATGCATTCCCATATGAAAAGTTTTAAACATAACACAAACATTCGTATTAAAACTAGCATACGAAATGTCAATAATTTCACCATAAACTATGAATGGTATAAAAATATTACATCCACAATCAAACATATCAAAAAACCTTCAATACATTATAGAAGTTTTGTATCATAATAAATCAACTTCAAATAAGCGTAAAATCCATCAAAGGATGTTGACATAGATGAAATCAAAACACTTTTTAGAGAAATATCTCTTTCTATTTTGAAATAATTTAAGAGCCATATAAAATAAAACATTTTCTTATAAAATATTCTTATAAGCTTGTAAGGAAAGCTTTGAAGATTTTATAATGGCAGAAAATAACCGCACCCGCCGTATAAGTTTAAAAAAACATTCTTACCTTAATTCGGTCGAAAAGGTTAAAAAGGACCTTGTTTTGAAAACGACGGAAAGATTCCTCTTATAAAAAGTCAAACAAGGGTATAAATGAATTTAACCGATATTCTTGTAATTAATAAAAATGTTTTGAAATACATTTTTAAGAAAACATGGATGTGGATGATAAAGAGATCTCAGTAGATTATTACATATAAACAACCTCGGATAATGAAGAGATTGTGAAATAACCCATACCAATTTGGTAACTTATGAAACATACAACCCATGAAAGAGGTATCATACAATGAATATGTAAATACACATAAATTAGGGTGTATTACACAACGAATATAATTATGGGCAGTACATACACCACACAAAAGGTGATGGTGGCAATATGACATGAATCTCACGGGAATAAGGAGTGGGATGAAAACCCCTTACCTTGTACATTTCCTTGGTTGGGGTAGGTTAACCTCCTGTATAATGGTGAAATAATTGTTATTAAATTATAAAAAAATCATATATATTAATATGTTATCATATATGATCTTTTAACATTGATTTGATAATAATATCATTGAATTATCGTCGTTTCGGGTGTTAACTTACTCATTTTCTTTTATATGTGTTGTTATGTAAGACATTTTTGTATAGGATAGGTTGTATATTATTCATATCCAGAATGATATCATGTCCTTAAACATCATTTTTAAATCAGAAAATGATAATTATACTTGAATGGATACGATGGAGAATGAATCTCATCGCGTTCGTGGAGACGGTAGTCCGTACGTACGCACGAGCGACAATATCATTCTTTTGATATTAAAATAATATATAAATGGATGGTATATCATATATACAGAATCATTAACATGTTATATTTATTATTTACATTAGTTACACATCATTATTATACCCATCCAAATAATAATATATTGAATAACAATTACACCATGACGTGGAGACGGTAAGCCGTACGTACGCACGTATGGTGACATGTTATTCAAAGGGTGGATAGAATACTGAATATGGTTGTACCATATTTATAATAACATCACAGTATATGTAAGATACTAGATTTATTATTTTAGAATGGTAAGAACAAAGAAAGAAGAAGTGGAAGAAGAAAGGAACTTGAAAAGCGGTGGTGAAAACATTACCTCTTCTTCGGTTTCTTCCTTTTGATTTGATCAAAAGGGATCCTTAGGTTGGATTTCTGATCAAACTAAGAACTCTAGGTTGTAGTGCGGGATGTTGGGAGAGTATTTGGGCAGAGTTTGGCCAAACCAAAAGGCTTTGAAGGTGTGAAAAAATGAGAAGAAGGAGTGCCCTTTTATAAGAGGGGTGAGGGGCACCTTTGGAAAAGCTAGAAATATTAATTTATAATAAATTCATATTCGGTTTCTAATGGCTCCAAAGTTGATTATTCAAAGTTTAAGGTGGGTATGGGTCGAAAACCACTCAACCAATAGAATTTAGACAGTTTTGGGTACTTATATTAACCTTATCTTTAAGTATTAACTCTAAGTTAATTTGTTTCACTTTTACAATGTCTCTTTGTATTTTTATATAATATGGTTAATAAACTTACTATATACATCCAAGAGACCCCCAAGTGGTCCATTAATGATGAACCTATCATGATATAAGTCTCTTGGCCGATCCTTAGATTTTTAGGAATTTAATATCAATTAATAATATAATATTTGTTTTAAGAACTCTTTTATGTCAATTTTGACACTATTCAATAGTTGATTTTTTTGAAACTCATAACAGATTGATTACTTATAAAAAAGTAAATTAAATCAATCCTAATATACCATATTATCCTATAAAATTAGTTTAATTCATTAAAAGTTTCATATTATATTTATTTGGGTACTTATAATATCAATTATTTTAATTTTTCACTATTATAGTAATTACTGCATCATCATTGTGTCATAAATAAAATAAATTATTTAATGTCTAAAAATTATAAATAAAATATCATTATGTAGGAAATCGTTTTATCTTTCTAATTCATATTTATAATCTAAAATCCAACATATATAACCCTATGTAACAATTGATTTTCTAAAAGATATATGCTTGTGTCATTTTTGTATTAATTTTAACTTAAATAAAATATAGTGTCATTATCACTTACAAGTGGATCCATGGGGTCCCAAAATCGACCCAAAGATGCCCATGGTCGACAATGTATCAACAAATAGGGTTAAGACACGTTTTAGGGTAATTTAGTATTATTATAATATTATTTTTTAACCCTTGTTTACCGGATTTACCCTTAACCATAGTAAATAAAATATTTACCGCAGTAATTATTCAAAATGTCTTAAAATAAAAGTTACCTATTTACACAATTTGAACATCCTGATTCCAAATATGGAATCAATTTTCCTAAATTCAAAACACAGAAGTGGCAGAAATTAATTTAAAATTAATTCTCGCTGTCAAAACAAAAAGCGTGTTTTTAAGAGATAATAACTATCAAAAGATTGACACTTGTTTATGTTTGGTTTAATTGTAAAATTATGTCCAATGAACAACATTATATTAAATGGTAAAAATATATTCTAAATATACTTTAAAACTACTAAAATTCATAATTTATCACTATTAATTATTTTGATTAAAAAAGTTGTTTTGAATTAAAATTTAGTAATTTTCACTATTCGTCAAAATATGAAAGTTATCCGAAAACTACCAAAATTTCACCTTAGGCTAAATTAGATATTCCGAATCCAAAAATGAAGTCCATTTTGAAATATAAAATATATATAATTTTAAAAAGTAGGTATTACTATTCATAACGGCTAGTTTGATTGGTTGTTAGAACTCGGTGTTGCGTACAACACACGCTATCGCATTATTCAAAGAGAAGCGTACCGTAGAAGCTTGGGGTGTTACATTCTCCCCTCCTTCAAATAATTTCGTCCTCAAAATTTCTAGAATACTATCGCATGAAAAGGCTCGGGTGGTTCTTCATCATAAGTTCCTCGTGTTCCCACGTTGCCTCTTCCATCTTATGGTTTCTCCACAAAACTTTTACCAGACGCGTCGTCCGGTTTCTCAGTACATGTTCTCTCGTATCAAGAATCCTGACGGGCTCTTCACAATAGGAATGATCGGGTTCCAGTTCTAATTCTTCATAGGTGAGTACATGCGTTGGATCAGGCATGTATTTCCTCAACAGAGATACATGGAACACATCGTGAACTTTGGAGAGACTTGGCGGCATTGCCAATCGGTAAGCTACAACCCCAATTCATTCTAGAATTTCGAAAGGTCCGATGTACCTGGGACTGAATTTACCTTTCTTACCAAAATGTATGACTCCCTTCCACGGAGATACCTTCAGGAAAACATGATCACCGACTTGAAATTCCAAATCCTTCCTTCGATTATCAGCATAGCTCTTCTGCCTACTTTGAGCTGCTTTGATGTGATTTTGGATTACTTTCACCTTTTCCACCGTTTCCTCCACCAGTTCGGGGCCTACAAGTTTTCTTTCACCAACGTCATCCCAACAGGTTGGTGTACGACATCTCTTTCCGTATAACGCTTCATATGGTGCCATCTGAACACTCGAATGGAAGCTATTGTTATAGGAAAATTCTACCAGAGGTAAATATTGATCCCACATACCCTGAAAGTCAAGTGAGCAAGATCTCAACATGTCTTCTAAGGTTTGAATAGTCCGTTCTGATTGTCCGTCTGTCTGAGGGTGGTATGCAGTGCTCAAATGAAGTTCAGTATCCAGGGATTTCTGAAGACTTTTCCAGAATCTTGAAGTAAAACGGGGATCACGATCAGAAACAATCGATAGGGGTACTCCATGAAGTCTCACAACTTCATTAATATGTAGTCTTGCTAGACGTTCCTGGGGTAGATCTTCTCTTATATCAAGAAAATGTGCTGACTTGGTAAGACGATCAACAATAACCCATATTGCATCGTTTCTTCTAGGAGTCTTTGGTAGCCCCATGACAATGTCCATCGTAATATTGTCCCATTTCCACTCCGGTATGGGAAGATGTTGCATGACTCCTCCAGGCTGTTGCCTTCCAGCTTTCACTTGTTGACAAACCATACATCTTGACACAAAATCAGCAATCTCCCTCTTCATGTTGTCCCACCAAAAATGTTCCTTCAAATCTCTATACATTTTGGTGCTCCCAGGGTGTATAGATAAATTGGAACTATGAGCATCATCCAGCAATTCCCGTTTTAGATCAGGTATATAGGGAACACAAAGTCTCTTCCCAAATTTCAAAATTCCATCTTCATACACAAAGTCTCTCAATCTCCCATCATTCACAGCTTTAATCGTCTTTTGAAATTCTTCATCATCGGTCTGAGTACTCTTAATACTTTCTATTAAAGATGGTTTGGCAACCATTTGAAAAAAAAAATGATGTTTCGCCTTCCTTGGTTATTCCCATGTCCATCTTCACTAGATCCATGAAAATTGGATCCCTTTCAATTCTCATATTGTTCAAAACTACATGGTCTTTTCTACTCAAAGCATCTGCCACCTTGTTTGCTTTCCCCGGGTGGTAGTGTATCGTGCAATCATAATCTTTGAGTAATTCAAGCCATCTCCTTTGCCTCATGTTGAGTTCTTTTTGTGAGAAAATATACTTCAAACTCTTGTGATCAGTATAAATCTCACATTTTTCACCATAGAGGTAGTGCCTCCATATCTTCAAAGCAAAGATCACAGCTGCTAACTCGAGATCATGAGTAGGATAGTTTTTTTCATGAATTTTCAACTGTCGTGATGCATAGGCAATGACTCTATCATTCTGCATAAGGACACAACCAAGTCCTTAATGAGATAGTACTGCAGTACAATCCTTATATACTCCATAATTATTATAACATGTACATTGTTGATACAACACTCAATTGACATAATCAACATAAGAACTCTAATCATTCCTCTTCATCTGTGGTAGTATCATAACTTGATTATTTTCCAATAGCATCATTTGCGGCATAGTCTGATGACTGGGACATAGGTTCGCGTAGTGTCCAAACTCCTTGGAAATGAATCATTGTACATTTGAAACCATTTTCTTACCCTTGTAGTCACGTACTTTGTGTCCTTTTCCTCCACACTTATAACAAACTCCCATTCCTTTCAGGAAAGTTCCAGGGTGTTTCTTTCCATAGTAACCACATATGGGAAAATTCTTCTCTTCCCTCTCCCCTTTATCCATCTTTCTCTCTTTTATCCTTTTCTTCTCTTTCTTCCCTTCAAAGCCATAGGACACTGTAAACTCTTTACTTATCTTATCAACACATGATATTGTTTCTTCATATGATGATAATACATGGGAGACTATTTCTCTTATAAATTCTAGCTTAAGACCATGAAAGATATGATCCTTCTTTCTCTTTAAATCATGTGCATTTCTGGAGTTCTCATTCCTTCTACTGGGCGCCATTTCTAAACAATGGAATACACTAGATCAGTTTATGAATCAAAATACATAATCACATACTTATAAAACACTTAACATAAATTGAACTATTTATGGATATAATCCATAATCGTAAAAATGTCTAATTTGAGGATGTATATACTCATAAACCCTTCATAATGGTTTGTAAATAAAATGATAATTATCCTAAGAATATCCCCCGGGAGTGTCGTAACCAAGAGTGCAGCAAGGCCGGTTGTCGTGCACCAGTTCCCATTCGAGTCTAGCTCAAAGCGGTGTTTTCGGGTTTTACCCCTAGGTACATCTGTTCCAGAGCCGCCTCTACCTGCTCGTATCCAGAAAGGGATGTATTGCTCGGAAAACTCACAAAATCTCTAAAATACCAAAATTCTAGGAAGTTCTTCTATACTAATCCTCAAAGTTCATCTTAGGTAAACGTGATCTAATCAGAGTTTATCTAAATCTAGTTTCCAACGTTTGTACTAAACTTCCTCTGATACCAACTGTAACGCCCCGACCCTAGTTACCCAGAGTCGGTGCATTATTACATAACATTGGCATGATCACAAGAAAGATCAAATCTCGAAAGACCGATTGGATTAGTAGCCTTGGAAACACTAGATATGTTCATAAGTTTACATTACATCATAAAATGAAAAACTACTACAACAACATAATGTCTCCATAATTCACACTCATATCCCCACATAACATCCTTGCAGGTCATTCATAATTTACTTCTTCACTTCCTGGGAAAAATAAAACACAGAAAAGGGGTGAGCTCCAATGCCCAGTAAGGATAACAATATACCGGAAACTTTCATAAATAAGATTAAACATTTAAGGCAATGTATAACTAAAACAAAAGCCTTTTAAACTTGAACATTTAACATAGTATGGCATAAATAAAATGAAATAATTCCATTTACTTATTCACATGGTTATTCTAGTAATTGAATAATCACATGCAAAATCAATAACCACTTTCATAATGATAGAATGGATAATGCCAGACTATCATAACCACATAGTCAAGGCCTCGTGCCAAGACTACAAATAAGATTTTGTCAAGGCCTTATGCCAAGACACTAGTTTGTCTCATGAGACCTACCGATGCATCGATGAGCTATAGCGGGCTCCACCCGTCACATATTAAGTCCAATGCATTCCCATATGAAAAGTTTTAAACATAACACAAACATTCGTATTAAAACTAGCATACGAAATGTCAATAATTTCACCATAAACTATGAATGGTATAAAAATAGTACATCCACAGTCAAACATATCACAAAACCTTCAATACATTATAGAAGTTTTGTATCATAATAAATCAACTTCAAATAAGCGTAAAATCCATCAAAGGATGTAGACATAGATGAAATCAAAACACTTTTTAGAGAAATATCTCTTTCTATTTTGAAATCATTTAAGAGCCATATAAAATAAAACATTTTCTTATAAAATATTCTTATAAGCTTGTAAGGAAAGCTTTGAATATTTTATAACGGCGGAAAATAACCGCACCCGCCGTATAAGTTTAAAAAAACATTCTTACCTTAATTTTGTCAAAAAGGTTAAAAAGGACCTTGTTTTGAAAACGACGGAAAGATTCCTCTTATAAAAAGTCAAACAAGGGTATAAATGAATTTAACCCATATTCTTGTAATTAATAAAAATGTTTTGAAATACATTTTTAAGAAAACATGGATGTGGATGATAAAGAGATCCCAGTAGATTATTACATATAAACAACCTCGGATAATGAAGAGATTGTGAAATAACCCTTACCAATTTGGTAACTTATGAAACATACAACCCATGAAAGAGGTATCATACAATGAATATTTAAATACACATAAATTAGGGTGTATTACACAACGAATATAATTATGGGCAGTACATACACCACACAAAAGGTGATGGTGGCAATATGACATGAATCTCACGGGAATAAGGAGTGAGATGAAAACCCCTTACCTTGTACTTTTCCTTGGTTGGGGTAGGTTAACCTCCTGTATAATGGTGAAATAATTGTTATTAAATTATACATGAATCATATATATTAATATGATATCATATATGATCTTTTATCATTGATTTGTTAATAATATCTTAGAATTATCGTCGTTTCGGGTGTTAACTTACTGATTTTCTTTTATATGTTTTGTTACGTAAGACATTTTTCTATAGGATAGGTTGTATATTATTCATATCCATAATGATATCATGTCCTTAAACATCATTTTTAAATCATCAAATGATAATTATACTTGAATGGATACGATGGAGAATGAATCTCATCGTGTTCGTGGAGACGGTAGTCCGTACGTACGCACGAGCGACAATATCATTCTTTTGATATTAAAATAATATATAAATGGATGGTATATCATATATACAGAATCATTAACATGTTATATTTATTATTTACATGAGTTACAGATCATTATTTTACCCATCCAAATAATAATATATTGAATAACAATTACACCACGACGTGGAGACGGTAAGCCGTACGTACGCACGTATGGTGACATGTTATTCAAAAGGTGGATAGAATACTGAATATGGTTGTACCATATTTATAATAACATCACAGTATATGTAAGATACTGGAGTTATTATTTTAGAATGGTAAGAACAAAGAAAGAAGAAGTGGAAGAATAAAGGAACTTGAAAAGGGGTGGTGAAAACATTACCTCTTCTTCGGGTTCTTCCTTTTGATTTGATCAAAAGGGATCCTTAGGTTGGCTTTCTGATCAAACTAAGGACTCTAGGTTATAGTGAGGGATGTTGGGAGAGTATTTGGGTAGAGTTTGGCCGAACCAAAAGGCTTTTAAGGTGTGAATAAATGAGAAGGAGGAGTGCCCTTTTTTAAGAGGGGTGAGGGGCACCTTTGGAAAGGCTAGAAATATTAATTTATAATAAATTCATATTCGGTTAATAATGGCTCCAAAGTTGATTATTAAACGTTTAATGTGGGTATGGGTCGAAAACCACTCAACCAATAGAATTTAGACAGGTTTGGGTACTTATATTAACCTTATCTTTAAGTATTAACTCTAAGTTAATTAGTTTCACTATTACAATGTCTCTTTGTATTTTTATATAATATGGTTAATAAACTTACTATATACATCCAAGCGAGCCCCAAGTGGTCCATTAATGATTAACCTATCATGATATAAGTCTCGTGGCCGAACCTTATATTTTTAGGTATTTAATATCAATTAATAATATAATATTTGTTTTAAGAACTCTTTTATGTAAATTTTGACACTATTCAATAGTTGATTTTTGTGAAACTCATAACAGATTGATTACTTCTAAAAAAGTAAATTAAATCAATCCTAATATATCATATTATCCTATAAAATTTGTTTAATTCATTATAAGTTTCATATTATATTTATTTGGGTACTTATAATATCAATTATTTTAATTTTTCACTATTATAGTAATTACTTTATCATCATTGTGTCATAAATAAAATAAATTATTTAATGTCTAAAAATTATAAATAAAATATCATTATGTAGTAAATCATTTTATCTTTCTAATGCATATTTATAATCTAAAATCCAACATAAATAACCCTATTTAAAAATTGTTTTTATAAAAGATATATGCTTGTGTCATTTTTGTATTAATTTTAACTTAATTAAAATAAAGTGTCATTATCACTTACAAGTGGATCCATGGGGTCCCAAAATCGACCCCAATATGCCCATGGTCGACCATGTATCAACCAATAGGGTTAAGACACGTTTTAGGGTAATTTAGTATTATTATAATATTATTTTTTAACCCTTATTTACCGGATTTACCCTTAACCATGGTAAATAAAATATTTACCGCAGTAATTATTCAAAATGTCTAAAAATAAAAGTTACCTATTTACACAATTTGAACATCCTGATTCAAAATATGGAATCCATTTTCCTAAATTCAAAACACAGAAGTGGCAGAAATTAATTTAAAATTAATTCCCGTTGTAAAAACAAAAAGCGTGTTTTTAAGAGATAATAACTATCAAAAGATTGACACTTGTTTATGTTCAATTTAATTGTAAAATTATGTCCAATGACCAAAATTATATTAAATAGTAAGAATATATTCTAAATATACTTTAAAACTACTAAAATTCCTAATTTATCACTATTAATTATTTTGATTTAAAAAGTTGTTTTTAATTAAAATTTAGTAATTTTCACTATTCATCAAAATATGAAAATTATCCGAAAAGTACCAAAATTTCACCTTAGGCTAAATTAGATATTCTGAATCCAAAAATGAAGTCCATTTTGAAATATAAAATATATATAATTATAAAAAGTAGGTATTACTATTCATAACGGCTAGTTTGATTGGTTGTTAGAACTCGGTGTTGCGTACAACACACGCTATCGCATTATTCAAAGAAAAGCGTACCGTAGAAGCTTGGGGTGTTACAACACTCCTTGACTGAATGCAGCTATTCTCTTCCCCTGACCTCCATCTCCCTGAGCTTAGCGGGGACTACAAAAGCGAGTGGTTGTAACATGTCGAAATGTTCACCACCTCATGTTGCTCTCTTAGCTATGCTTCCATGTCTGTTGCCTTGTAGATTCATCTATCCTTAACACTTCCTCTTCTCAAAACATTGTACATGCTCAAGTCTCTGAGACTGGTGCCAGTTTCATGCTTCTCACTTCTAACATTCATTGGTTGTATCCACTCATCCAAAGATCGTTCAACCACAAAGGTTCTCTCTAGAACCCTAACATAAGTAAGAATTCTTTAGAGGAAAAAGTGATGGCTCAGATATCCTAAAACACACCTCGCTCAGAGGTCCAAGCTCTAAAGCACTGATTGATTCGTAATCATCGAGTACCATGAATGGTCAGTATGCCTCGATGAATACTCAACTACCGACATGCCGTCCTTCCAAAACTGTATCAGCTCTGGAAAAACTCTCAGCCACCTCCTCAAGCCAGTCCTTAGCCGCCGATGGGTCAAGCTCGCCTCAGAACCTGAGGGTTATCTGATGCTGAAACACGTGTAAGGTACTAAGCCTACATGTGTCATCTACCGGTACCATCGTTTGAAACTGCTGACCAAAAGGTAGTGATATAGCTGGCACACTACAAGAAAGTACTATCTCGGGCATTGATCCATGTACCAAATCCTCATTACTATGCATACCAACCTCATGGTCACTCACTGGGAAACACCAGTAGATAAGATCACCATCTTCTCTACTAGTATCTAAACAAGGTGTAGATCTATAGAAATTGCCTTCAGCCAGTCCACTGCTGCCTAGGAATCTGTCTCGCCTTGTATCCTTGGAGGCCTCTACTACTAGAACTCATGCAATGTGCTCTGTTAGCCTGCAATGTCCGCTAGTACAGCTGGTGGTATCTGCTGCTCAACGGGTGGTGGTGCTGCTGGTACACAACCCGAAGGTTCCTACATAGTAAGAAGGTTCTGCACCGGAGGCTCATCACTCAGTTGACCTTCAACGTGTATTCTCTCGGGAACTCCAACTGATTGTCTGTGTGGAGGCATCCAGAGTAGATGCAACATGGTCAAAAGATTATACCTGGTGAGCTGACCTGGTTTGAGCTTACTTAAAAAAAACTTTTTAAAACACACACGCAGTCAATGTTTTTGTGCACTGAGTCAAAATTTAGTAGTCAGGGTCCTAGTGAATTGATACGTTGGCTGCCGCACCGACACTGGACTCCCTGAACTAGAAAACCACACTCAGTACCCTTAACACTATTACTTCACATAAAGAAAATATTATAGTTAGAAGTTCTAGAGTAGAACTGACATCCTTTGATTCAAATTTTTCACCACCCATCCCCCGGGGCCCGCGTCGTAACTACCCCAATACTTCCTTCCATAGGCCAGGGGCTGACGACTAGCACCAAAGGCATAAATCCCTATAAATGGGAAGACATTACCTTTAAAAACATAAACTCGCACACAACTAGAGTACAAGTGTAATAAAACACTAAGAAAAGAAGTAACAAGTGTGCTGAAAGTACAAAGGGGCCATAAATACAATCCCAACAGAAAGGTCCAGCTACAACTGAAAGAAAGTACAACTGAAAAGACAAATAGCTGGGAGATGGAAGCAGCTGCGTGATCATCCTCCGGGTTCCTACCAGAAGGGTAGGTACATATGTCCTCCTCAACAATCCGCGTCTATCGATCCTATATATGTTCTGTCACGCTGAGTTTCCTACTCTGGGTACCATCCAGTCCCCGTACATGCTGCCTTGGTCAGCGTTGTTCGTCGTCTGCATCCAACACAACAAGGTGCGGGCATAGCCCGTGCATGGGTGAGTATAACGATACTCAGTAGGGACCTCGAGACCCTCAAGGTCTCACAAAATCCAACAAGGATAAAACAAAAAGAAAGATCTCAACAGATAACCTTTACTTAGGTATATGTCCATACATATACCAAAGATATCAAGTAACCCATCTCAATCATGAGGAAAACACAATGGTCATTGACTCATCTCAAACCAGGATTTTCGTTTTCGAAACCACAACTACTGGAGAACTCCTCCTTTATCGAGTACAGTGGCCCTGTCACGACTCTGAGGCATTAATCACTAACCTTATACTACTGAGGTACTCCACCTATCGATTACCGCAGGTCTGCTTCCAAATACTGGGTGCTCCATCCACTGTGGGTCTGCCGCAAAATACCGGGCGCTCCCCCTAATAGCCTACAGAGGTACTCCTCCTATCGAGTACTGCGTGTCTGCTACCAAATACGAGGCACTCTATCCTCTATGGGTCTGCCACCAAATATCGGGTGCTCCGTCCGCTGGGCTAATCAAATCACTCTTAGTCTAATTGGTCAAGTAGTCGTCAGGTCTACAGCTACTAGGTCTTCGAACTCCGACTACTCCTCTCAAGGAGGGTCCGCTCCATGAGCTACTGTTCGTTACTTCCAAGTGTCACATAATCTCACATGGAAGTATCTCAAAGGACTGCCTCGTCATAGGGGTCTCAACGCAATAGACGACAGGTCAATCGGACACCCGGTCTGTGAGTTATTAGCATTTCTGTTTCAGGGGCCCGGTTGGTTTCTATGGTAAACCAACCCAACCATTCTCCAACTTCATCCAAACCTCAAGTGTAGTATTCCAAATAATTGGCTCATCATAAGGAATCCAACGTAATTGACGACACTTCAATCGGACGTCTATTCCTTAAGTTATACGCGTTTTATTACCGAGGGGCCGGTTAGATTCATGTTCGATCCGACCCAGTAATACTTCAAATGACACCAGTTAATAAAACCGGTCACTCCATTGTGATCCATACCAAAAAAAACAAGATGGACTACCCATTGGTCCAAAACAGATAGCCAGTGAAAAAGTTTCATTTCACCGCAACACGCGCGAACTGGGCCTCGTGGGAAATATGCCTCGACCTCGAATTAAATATCCAAAATTGGTCTTGAAACATCCATATTAATTCCAGGGTCGCAACGTCGTAGATAGTTCATCATTCCGACACCATATGAGAGAGATATGCCCGATACAAGATCCCATAATAATAATAATATTATTATTATTTGGTGTTTCGTGGGCCCGAGCCACGAACCAAAATTTAGTATTCATCATTAGACTTGAATCGACCGTATTAATGACAAGATTACATTGCCACTGACGGCAAGCCAATCGGATGTTTCACGCATGAGTTATGGCAGGTCAAAAATTTAATAATAATATTAAATCTATTATTTTTCGAGTGCTTCGGGTACCAAATTCTAATACCTGAAAAAATATCCAATATTAGACTCATAAATTCCATCTCGAAGTCAGGGTCACACTGCCACTAACATTTCGTGAAACCGAGGTCACACGAAAAAGATACAATCAAAATACGGTTTTCCCAACAAAAATAATAATAACATTATTATATTATTATTATTTTTAATTTAATTTATCCTTTGATTTTCCAAGGATTCTCACGCTCAACTCATTCTAGCTCACAACGCCCCATGATTTCATCCACCTTTATCATTTATTTCCCCCTTTTTTAATCATCATTATTTTTAATTTCCTCTCTCAAATCTTCTATCTTCAACTTCAATTTTCTCATGCTCCAACCCCAAAACAGTGCCTCCAACATGCTGCACTGAGAGATTCCACCTCGGCATGCCAACCTTCCTCCACCAGACCTCCCTACTCACACCACAAGATCCTTTCGCACTCCATGCTAACATTATTTATCTCGGAAAAAAGATACGAATGCATATCCATGATCCTTAGGTCGAGATCTTCGTGTTTGTATGTTGTGCTCGGGGAAACATTGAGTTTCCAGTGTGCTTAATTATTTATCGATGAAGAACACGCAAAGAATGTGAGGACAATGAATAAGGAAAGATCATGTTCAAGGTGTGTATTGATAGCTATGTTAGTTTGGCCATCGTTTTTGAGAATCAAGAACATGGGGAATTGGAAATTAAATATTTATCATGCTTCAAGAATTTCAAATTCAAGATAAACATGAAGAAAATTAATTCAATCAATTGTTTATCGATCCACAAATTAATTTATTTAATTCGCGTTCATCGTGAGAAATTTAAACCAGGGTAAGGAATCCACAAAGATAAATCCTACAAATAGACGCTCATGATCGAGGGTATAAACCACAAAAATGAGAAATATAAAACATTTCCTTACCTTACAAAGACATCACACGTCGTCGATCCCCTTAAAACGAATGTTGTAGTTGATTTTGTCATGACTAACGACGTCACAGAGAGGAGAAAGGAAGGAACATCATCATTCTTTGTTGGAGAGATTCTTCGTCGAAGATAAGAACACTTTCTTTATCTATATCTCCAGAGCTTTCCCAGGTTTTCTCCAACACCACAATTGCCCAACTAAAACAAAAGCTCTTCCTATTATTTTATTCTCACAACAATTGATTTAAGAATCAAGCACTATAATTAATTAATTGTAGTATCCTATTAATTAATTATAATTCGTTGGAAATTTAATTGGGAGTAAGGTGGAGAGTTTAACAAACTTAATAAAGATAATGATTGACACAATAAATGCAAGGGAGTTTAAGGTGAGTTTCAAGGGAGATGAAAGGTTGGGGCTCATGTGGGCCCTACCATACAAATATCCATACATGGGAAGTTATTTGTGGGTGGGCCCCACTATTAACTTCCCCATGTAGGATTTAACCACCATGGTGTATAAATTTGATCTAAACAATTTTATTTAACTTTTTAACTAATCCCCAAATTTTAGCTTTCAACCCGCATAAAAAGAAACTGTTGTAAAGGTTCCCTTAATCAATTATCAGCGCTGCGACTTCATCGATGCCCTCAGATTTCAATACCGAGCATCGATTCAAAAGATATAAAAACCCACATGTACGTTTACGGAACGTACCTACACAAAACTTCATAAATTGATTCCGAGCACACCGGGCCTCAGAATCAAGTGTCTTCAAAAGTCATAGACTCGTAAAATTCCAAAGAAATTAAGAAAAAAATTTCCTTGAAATTTCCGAGTCTTTATAGGGTCCACCTATCCAGATTTTTAAGAATAATGATGGATCAGTTAGACTCTACATTGATTATCAAGAACTTAACAAGATCACTATCAAGAAAAAATATCATCTTCTCCACATTGATGATTTATTTGACCAACTATGTAGATCTCAATACACTTTCAAGATTGATCCTTATTCAGGATATCATCAATTAAGGGCCGAGAAGGAAGATATACCAAATAAGAAATTCCATACAAGGTATGGATTTTAGGAATATATAGTGAATCCCTTTGGTCTTATTAATTCCCCTACATCTTTAGGGATCGAAGGAATATAGTATTTAGAGACTATCTTGATCAATATTGGTATTCATTATAGATGATATTATGGTTTTTTGAAGATAAAGGAAGATAATGAAGAACAATTGATAATTTTATAGAAGAACTAAATAAAGGAGAATATTTCTGAAAATTTTCCATGTGTGAATTTTGGCTTCAGAATGTATCATTTTTGGGTCATATAATCTCAAGGGAGAGGATATCTATGGATCCATCAAAAAATAGAAGTTGCTAAAAGTGAACCTAGACTGATAATGGTAACTAAGAATCTTGGTTTTCTTGGTTTGGTTTTATATTATATACGTTTTTTGAAATAAGTTTCATAATTATTTAATTCACACACCATATTGACTAAAAATAGAGTTCAGTTCATGTGGATAGAAGAATTTAAAGAGAATTAAAAAGAGCTAAAAAGAAGGTTTTCCAGTGCACCTATGCTCACACTACCTTGTATAATATAATAGTTTTTGATCTATAATGATTCATCCATGATGGGGATGGTATTTTTTTATAATGATAATGATATGGTAATAGATTATACCTTCTTAAAATTTAAAATACATGAGAAAAAATTAACAAACTCAAGATTTGGAGTTAGCTGATGTAATATTTTAATTAATGATATAGAGGAATTACCTTAATGGAGAATGGTGTGACATATATACTAATAACAAAAGTATAAATCATATATTCAATCAAAATGATCTGAATATATGCCAAATGAGATGGTTGGAGTTGATTAAATGTTATGTATACTCAATACATTACCACCCTAGAAAAATGATCAAGGTTGCAGATACATTTAGTCTAAAGGACCATGCTGGTTTATTAATGATTAGGATAACAAAAGATCCAATATTTTTATATTTTCAAAGCATGGAATTGGAAATATTTTTCAAATTAATGTTCAAACATCAATACAAGTGAAGATAAAAGAAGCACATGAGGATGATGTGGAACTATAAAAGTAGGTGAGAAATGATCCAAAATTCATATTTTATTATAATAGAATAAAAAGTATTTGGAATTGTTCTTTTAATCCTCCCACCCCAAAATTAAAGAAGGAACAGTTGAATATGGATCATAGCTCATAATTTTCTATTTATCCTCGAATCACATAGATGAGAAAGGAACAGAAATATTATTTCTGGTGGGACAGCATGAAAATAGATGTTGTTGAATATATCTCTCGGTGCATGGTTTTTTAGCACATTAAGTCTGAGGCATAGAATTCTAAGTGGACGTTACAACCATTACCTATACTAGAATGAAAATTGGAAGACATCACAATTGAATTTGTCGTCAGACATCTCAAGACATCTAAATGTCATAATGATTTTTGGGTTATAGTTGATTGACTTATGAAATTCGATCACATCATTTATATTAGAGTGTATTTCCATCTTGATCATCATTCCAAGATATATATAAATGATGTGGTAAAATTGTATGGAATACCACTTTCCATTATATTTGATTAGGATCTGAGGTTTACATTGAAATTCAAGCAAAGTCTTTGGTAAGACCGGGAAACACAGTTATGTATTAGCACTCCTTATAATCCTCAAACAAATGTTCAGTCTGAGAGAATAGTTCAAACTCTAGAATACATGTCCAGGTCTTTCAATATGTACTTCAATGTTTTTTAGGATCAATACCTTTCATTTGTGGAATTCTATTACAACACTAGCTTTCACTCCAGTTTTCATATGGCTCCTTATGAAGTACTATAAGGAAATAATAGAATAAATCCAACTTTATTATTTTAATTTGGATAAATAAATCTATTAGGACCTGATCATGTTGATATATTGGAATATATATTCAGTTATATTCAACATCACATAAGAGTAGCTTAGAGTTAAAAAGAACTTTATTCATATAATCGATGAAAAAAATCTAGAGTTTGATGTAGACGCCAAGGTGATTCTCAAAATATATCCCTGGAAGAGGGTGATGAGATTTGGAAAGAATGGAAATATAAGATCTCAGTATATCGGTCCTTTTGAAAAAATAGACCATGTTGGGAATGTAGCTTGTCAATCGGCCATTCCACTAAATAACTCTCAAGTTCATGATGTGTTATTTATATCAATATTTAGAAAGATAATACATGATCCATTACATCTACTATACTAAGAATTTGTAATATTGTTGTAATATCTTTCATATTAAGAAGAACATATATAGTTTTTGGATGGAAGAGAAATGTTCTAAAAAACAAGCCCACTCACTTGGTTAATGTTTTATAGCGGAACCACCAATTTGAGGAAGCTACATGTGAATATGAGAATGTAATGATGAAAGAGTATCCTCATATTTTTCTATATATGTGATTAATTTCTAGAGAAAATTTCATTTTAAGGGGTGTAGAATGTAAGACCCCAACATTTTAATTAACATTTCTCTTTAAATACTTTTAATTCGTCAATAGTTCTCATTTTACCCAATCATGAGTTTAAACGAACTATGAAACACTATGAGTATAATAAAATATCTATTAATTTTTTTGTGAAGAAGTATCAATAACTAATTTATGAAATGATTAGAAATATCTAATCCACGTTATATTAAAATTATTTTTTTAAGATATAGTGAATATATTAGTTTTTATGGAAACTGCATTTTCCATTGAAAGGAAAATTATGTTTCATATTAGATTAAATTTTTAATTAGTTCATTTTTACATAAAATATTCCAATTATGGACTTTTAAAATTATTTTATACATGAATGTTTTATAAGAAATTTTTTTAAAATGATATTCTCTAAAAAAACTATTTATCGTTATATTTTACCAGTTTTATTTCAAGTTTAGTCCTAAAACATTTCTGTTTCATATTTTGAAATATAGATGTTAAATTTGGATTCATAAGGTCCAATTTTAGTTATTAGGGCTCTTTTTTTAATATGAATAGTAATAGTGGTAAAAGTTTGTTACCACGATAAATCTTACATTTTGTAATATTTTTCAAAAATAAAATTATAATGAATATAACAGGTATCTAAAAAATTGATAAAAAATTATTGGATGATTATAATTCGACCTTTAACACAATAGGCTCTATATTGATTCATTTTATTTCCCCTTGACTATAAAAATGACATAGATATTAATACAACCAAAGAAAGTGACAAAATGTCACACTCACATTTATTATAAGTATAATAATTTTTTATTGGAATACCCACGAGATATATTCAAACATAAATAATATATGAAAATATAAAATAATTATATATATTATGGTTATTTATTTATAATTTTTAGGTACAAAATAATTCCCCTTAATGAAGACACAATAGTGATGCATTAAATATTTTATTAACAGGAATATCAAATAAATAATATTAAAATAAATTTAATTTGAATTAATTAAGGTGATAAAAAAAAATTTATAAGTGACAATAAAATGTTAGGAGTGTATTAAATAATTTGGTTTGATATTTTTTTATTGTTATTATTGTATTAAAATTTAATGTAATGAATGGTATCAAAATTGACACTAATGATACTTTAGGTGAATAATATATTATTCATTTTTTTTAAAAAAATAAAAAAAATAATTAAAAATTGAAATTTTTTTTTTGTGGTCTAAAATATATAAATGTTTCCATTTATGGATAATTTACCCCGTAAATGTAAATAATTACAAAATTTTAATATTTAATAAATTATTATCACAGTTAATATTAAAATATATTTACTATGGATTAATGAAAATTATAAAATTTAAAATAAAACAAATGAATTAATAATTTTTTTCTTGATGATATTACAACCCTATTTTATTTAATATTCGAATCCATGGTATTTTGGAGGTATTTTTATATAATTATAATTTACTATAAATTCGTCTTTTGAGAATTTCCAAAAGTTCCCCTTAAATCAATTATAAAAGGGGACCTCCTCCAACACATTATCATATCACCATAAGCTTTGAAGATAAAAAAATCTACCAAATTCCCATTTAAACAAACCCTATCCACAATCTAGAGGTGTTCATCTTCTCAGAAGATGAACATTAGGATTATTAAGAAGAGATGTAGAGGGTGATCATCGAAGACGATGTAACTTCCTTACCAACTCATTAAAAATCATTTCTTATTCTATGTCATTTTATTATGGAGTTTCCATTATAATATAATAAATCCAATATTACCTATATTCTGATATGTTATTGTGGTTATGGAATAACCATATTACTCTTTCTATCAATCCTTTTAGAAAAAAAATCATCGTGTGTGAATCCAAATGGTTTGTCATGTCTACGTCATGGTGTAATCTGATTTTCTCCACCACCACACATGGATGGTTATAATGATGTAATTAATAAATATATAGTATTATTAAAAATTTATACGTATTCTAAAACAAAATAATATTCCATCCAGTTAAATACCAGTTTACAATTATGGGAACAATATTGTCGTTCATGCGTACGTATGACCAACCATCTCCACGATGCAATGTTATTCATTCAACATGATATACATTAAAAAATGAATATTTAAATGTGTAGAATAAATAAATATGGAACATATTGTGTTAATATATATTTTTTATTTATATAACCATGAAATAATAAGTAGAACCATAACTTATTTGAAAAAAATGCAAAATAAAATGATGCAATTAATACCTGAATAGAGAGTAATAATTAATTGATTTTAAAAACTTATTATAATATGTTCATATATTATATAATAAGAATTTGAATGATTTTTTTAATTAGTGCATGACATTATTAAAATTATTATACAGGAGTTTCAGATACATACAAAGGATTTCAGAATTAATGTAAGGGATAATTTCATAAGCTCATTATTATCCAAGATTGTTTACACATGGGTATTTACTAGGGTATATTTATTATACATGACCATTTTCTTAAATATGTATTATAAAATAGTATTTTTATTCCACTAAAATTTTTAAATGTTAATTTTACCCATTTCTGAATTTTTATTAAATTGTATAAAAGGAATCATTTTTCATTTTTGATACAAATTACTTTTTGACTTTTCCCTCAAAAGTATGAGACAATTTTTTTTTAACATGTAAGACATGAATAATTTTTATGTTATTATAAATCCTTATTTCCATGAATCTTCATGTAAAACATTTCAAGGTTATTTTAAAAGAAAATATTTTCTTTTAAAATTTCAATAAATCATGATAAAATAAAATGGTTTTGAAGAAGAAAGGATATTTTCCTGAAGAATTAATTTTATATGTGATATGAAAATTATTTTCCATCTAAGACTTATTTTTTTAATAGGGTTATGTTTCCAGTATACTATACCTATTTTTATAATGATTTTATTTTTTTTTATTATATAATTTTATTTGTTTAATCCATTAGTTTTACATGGATTATGTATATGACAGAGTATTCACAAAAGTTTATTAATGTCTCATGATAGTCCATATATATTTTTAGAGATGTTTGTATCCATGAAAATTCTTTAGAGGTTTTCCCTCACAAATTTATCATGGATGGAGTTATATATCTCTATTTTCCTACTTGTGATGGAGTGCTCGTGTAACCATTAGTAGAGGAAAGATATTTAGATGAGGAGGAGTCGATGGTTGGTGCTGGTATCAGGCACTATAGAGTGGATAATTAAATGGCTAGTAAAAAATATTATAATTAGGGTTCCAAGAAAGTAAGGAGATTCCAGAGACATTCCATGGATCAAGGGTCTATAGTTTATGTGTCGTAGGATGTTTTGAAGTTATCTAGGAGAGATGAGTTGTTTATCCTATGATGGGTGGTTATGTAACCTATCATGTAGTTGAAATAGAGGTAGTAGATGGACCACTTAGATAGAGTAAGCATATAGATAGGGGATTTCCATAGTGTCATAGATGTAATAGAGTATATGGGTTTTCAGTAGGAGGTGGCTGATGGTTTGATCTGATACCACCACCACCCACAGGTGGTCCCCTCCGAGCATAGAGAGCTGGTGTTCATGGAAAAGGGAAGTTTCATGCTATTTTGGACTATGACCTAGAGGATAAAATAAGGATTTAATGTTTTATCTATGTATTCAATACCTTTACTATAGTTTCGATATACAAAATTTAAGAGCCATTCCTAACTTTCTACATCCCTTGTTTGAGTTCTACATATTCTAGTGGACCCATTGTCACAAGCCTTATCATGGAGACTCCTACTGAAGGTGATTCCCTAATCACACACTTATTATGGTAGTGTTACCTAGCTATTAGTAGAAATTTATTCCATTGGGATAATTTTATGGTCACTATAAGGCCTTATGATGTCACATTCGGTATGGATTGGTTATCGACAGTTCATGCATATATTGATTGTCTCCGGATGATTATATGGTTTTTCCACATAGATGAGATGAGGTTTTCCATCATTGGTAAGAAAAAAATTTAAGACGATATGGATGGGATATTATATAGGAAGATAAAACCATTTAAGCATCTATTGGATAGTGTTACCTTCAGATAAGGAGTCGCTATGGGATTTCCGCATCTTTTTGTAGTTGTGAATTCTAAGGTAATCATTCCTAAGGACCTTTTTGTCTTACATCCCCATCAAGAGATATAATTGCACAATGAATATATCCATGTAGGACCCCAATATTTTCACCAGAATATCATATGGATACCATATATATTTGTGATTTGATGGTGCAGTAGGAAGAGTTATAGATGAAGGTCATTTTCATACCCAGCGTTTCCCCCGAGAAAGCGCTTGTTTTTTTCACCAATAAGGCATAATGGGACATGAGATTATGTTTAAATTAAAATAACCTTATGTAGTTGTATATAATGAATAATTATCCTTTATATAGAATAAATGACCTCTTTGGCCAGTTGAAATTTGTAAAGGGTTTCTGGATTATTGACATCAAGTAAGGAAATCAGTTACTCCATGTTTATGATGGGGATATTCCGATGGTGGTATTTTGTTGTTTTTATGTTCACTATGAGTAATTGGTTATTTATTTGTTCATGGATAATTATCAAGTAGTGTGTTTGTTACTCATGAATTAGATATTCCATATTTTCTTAGATCTGTTCATGTTAGCCTTCATCGATGATATCCTCGTGTACTACACATTCGAGGAGGAGGATGTGAGACACTTGAAGATAGTCATGTTCATAAAATGGAAAAATAACCATTATGGGATGTTCTTAGAGTTTCAGTTTGTGATTCAAGAGGTCCACTTCCAATGACATGTCATCTTAGAATATGGAGTAGTGGTAGACCCAGTGAAGGTTGCGACAATGCTAACTTTAGATCCATCCAAGAGTTTGGTCGAGGTACAAAGTTACCTTGGTTTTTTTGTGTATTGTCTAATATTTATACTTGATTAATATATGATTAGGTAACCATTGACTACCTTTAACTAACAGAGTATTCCTTCGGTTTGGACTACAGGTAGAAAAAGGCTTTTCGGAAGTTATGTATGTGGTAGACGAGCCCTCCCATTTAGAGACATCTAGAGGAGGGTGTTGAGTTTGTAGTGCTCGGAAAATCCATCAGAATTGGGATTGGATGTGTTATGATATAGATGAACGAATTTATTTCATATGGGTTAAAATAGTTGGTGACATTTGAGAAAAAATATGTGACTCATGATCCTGAGCTACCTGCAATGGTATTATCCATGGTGATGTGGTGACACTGCCTTATGGGTGAGTATTTAATCATCTATTCTAAACACAAGAGTCTCAATTATATATTTTTATTAATGTATATAGAATTTAGACAGGTTCAATTATATAGTTACTCCATAATTATAACACATATAATGTCTATTTTATCGGGAAGTGGAATGTGGTACCAAATGATCTCATCTAGAGATAGTGTCAACAATTATTGAGTGAGGTGTCTATGCAAATTGCTTCATTACTGTTGTCCATAGTGGATGTGTATGGTGAGAATTACCTCTATTAAACATTTTTAACCCCTCTACATCAACAACAGAATATAAAGGATCCACATAGAAATACTTATTGTGATACTTTATGTGATTTGATATCCATTATATGTGCTTCTGATGGATTTTTTGAAGGTAGGGAAAACATTTTCCATTTACATTGGATAATCGTGGTACTAGTGAAACTATGGGGGGGGGGGTTTGAGAGGGTTTTAAAAATAACCATAGCTGTATATCCCAGAGTGGATAAAATGTAAGAGAACATTCAATGTCAGTTTTGGTGGATAGAGATGAAGAAGTGGGTAATGTAGTTTGTCTCATGATGTCTAACATTTCAGTAGGTGAATTATTAGAACGAATTACCAGTGGTTTTTAATCAACCACTTGAGGTGTAATAGTGGAAGTGGGATGTTATCTATATAGAAATCATGAATTGGATTCTACAGTCATCAACAAGAACTAATATTGTCTGGGTGATTGTAGAACGACTCACCAAGTCAGACCAGTTCATAGCTATGCTATGGTAGATATCATTAGAGAAAATATGATACATTTATGTGAAGATGATAGTGTTGTTTCAAGGGGTTCCATCAATTATAATTCCATACCATGACAATATCTTGACATCATGAATATTGATAGGATTATTTGTGGCCTTTGAGATTCAGTTGTTCTTAAGCATGTCATTTCACCTCTTTAAAGAAGGCCAGATAAAGAAATCTATACAGGTTCTGGAGAACTAGATCTGGACTTGCATGTTTGAATTTGGACATAGTTGGGAGGATCCCCATCCATTGGTTTCATTTTTTAATAAAAATATTTTCAAATATACCATTGGTATTTCCCCATTAGAGGCCCTATAAGAGAGACCATGTAGGTCGCAACTATGTTCGAATGATGCGGTTGAATTTTCACTCATGGTCCTAGAGTTAATGAGAGGGAGAACAGTGAAGGAAATGTCTATATCGGAATTTATGAGGATTACCCCAAACAGTATGACATATTTTGAGGACTGATGATGGGGGAATTTAGAGTTTCATGAATGATTCCATTTGTTTTTAAGGACACACCTCGGTGAGGGTAGCTACAATTTTGATGAGGTGGAAATTTATAACTAAGATTCATTGGAAGTTTCTATAAACTTTGTTGGCTAAGTTATGTGGTGTACTACTTTCCCCTACCACTACATTTAGACTAGGTAAAAAATGTCTTCCATGTTTTATAGCTGAGGTGGTATGTACACAACCCATAGAATGTTATCAACTAGGGTGACATTAAAATTAAGGAGGGGGATACCTTAGCAGCATACCTGGTGAATATCCCGGATTCCAAGATGATGATCCTTTGTAGCTGAGAGATTACCTTGGTCTGTGTACAGTTGAAAAACATGTGTCTTATTAAGAAAATCGGGGATGAGGAGAACTAGATGAAAGTTTCGTACACTCACTTGTCTGTGCGGGTTATTATTTTCGAGAAAAAATCCTTTACTATTACAAGAATGGGATTTATCAGCACTCAAAACGGGCTTTAATAGTGCTAAAAAAGTGTTGTAATTCTCAGCGCTATGAAATAGGGAGTCCCCTTTATTAGTTCGAAAAAACATTGATAAAGGTAGCCTTTATCAGCGCTAAAAAGTGCAGATAAAGGGATCCTTTATTAGTGCTAAAAATGCACTAATAAAGGGATCCTTTATCAGCGCTAAAAAGAACAGATAAAGGGATCATTTATCAGTGCTTTTTTAGAACTGATAATAGAATCCTTTATCCAAGCTTATTTAGCACTGATAAATTCCATGCCTACTACAACATAAAATTCTACAGCAACACACCCAAACAAGACATGAAAAAATTAGCATATCAACAAGTATACCCATACAAAATTAACACATAATTCATAAGGTAATTACCACAAGTTTACACAAACAACAATTATACCCATACAACCCATTCAACAAGTATACCCATACACCATTAACACTTAATTCATAAGTTAATTAAATACAGCAAGAATTCAATTCAAAATTCTTGGGGTTGGGGCTGTTCAGGGGTTTGGGGTGGCTGTCCAAGGGGGTAGGGGATGTCTAGGGGTTGGGATGTCTGGGGGGTGGGGGTGTCCAGGGGGCAGGGGGGTTTTCCAGGGTTGTGGGGGTGGTGGTGGTGGTGGGGGGGTGTCCATGGTGGTGTCTAGGGGGCGGGGTGGTGTCCAGGGGGTTGGGGGATTTCTAGGGGTGGGGGAGTCTAGGGTGTGGGGTGGGGCTATGTTGGGGGGTGGGGGCTATCTAGGGTGGGTTGGATGTCCATGGGGGTGTCAGAGGGGTTGGGGTGGTGTCTACAGAGGGTGGGGAGGTGTCCAGTGGGTGGGAGGCTTTAATGGGTTTAATGGAATGAATTTCATGGATTTTTAGATCATTGGTATTTTTAAAATTAATTTTAAATAGTGTTTATTTCAATAGTATGTGTTTCATTAGGAACAAAATGAATACTTTTAGTGTGTATTGTAGGAAGGGGGTTTTTGTACGTCAGTTGTTGTTTTCACTTAAATTTTTTCCCATTTTAAACAAAAGAGACAGTTTGAGGGATACTGACCACAACGTTCCTCTGATTGAGGCGGGGTTGACTCATACATGTCCCAGATGACCCATGGATCATTCTCCTAAAGTATTAACAAAGTCTAAAAGCATTTGGTCATATTTCCATACATCTTTTGTTGTTTTCACTTAAACTTTACTCCATTTACAACAAAATAGAGATAGTTTGAGTTACACTGGCCACACCATGCCTCAGATTGATGCAGGTTTGACTATTACATGTCACAGATGACCCATCGATCATTCCCCTAAAGTGTCAACACAATATTAATGTGTTTGGTCTTATTTTTGTACACCAGTTGTTGTTTTCACTTAAAATTATATCCATTAAAAAAAGAGACACTTTGAATGCAACTGGCCACACCATGCCTCGGATTGAGGAAAGGTTGACTCTTACATGTCACACATTACCCATGGATCGTTCTCCTAAAGTATCAACACAATACAAATGTGTTTGGTCAGATTTCTATTCACCGGTTGTTGTTTTCACTTAAAGTTCTGTCCATTTTAAACAAAAGAGAGACACTTTGAGTGACACCGGCCACACCGTGCTTTAGATTGAGGTGGGGTTGACTTGTACTTGTCAAACATGACACATGGTTCATTCACCTAATGTATCAACACCATATGAATGCATTTGGATGGATTTCTATATGTCAGTTATTGTTTTCACTTAAAATCATGTCCATTTTAAAGAAAAGAGAGAATTTTTGAGTGATACCGGTCACACCATGCCTCGGATTGAAGTGGGGATGACTCGTGCACATTAAAAATTACCGATGTATCATTCTCATAATGTACCAACACAATACAAATGCGTTTGGTTATATTTATGTGTGTCAGTTATTGTTTTCACTTAAAATTCTGTCCATTTTTAACAAAAGAGTGATACTTTGAGTGACACCAGCCTCACCATGCCTCATATTGATGTAGGGTTGACTCTTACACATCATACATGACCCGTGGACCATTCTCCTAAATTATCAACACAATAAAAATGTGTTTGGTTGGATCTCCATATGTTAGTTTTTGTTTTCACATATAATTCAATTCATTTTAAACAAAAGTGAGACACTTTGAGTGACATCGGCTACACCGTGCCTCAGATTGAGATGAGGTTAACTTGTACATGTCACACATGACCCATGGATCATTATCCTAATGTATAAACACAATTAGAATGCGTTTGGTTGGATTTTTTTATGTCAATTGTTGTTTTCACATAAAATTCTGTCCATTTTAAACAAAAGAGAGACACTTTGAGTGATACCAGCCACACCATGCCTCAGATTGAGGCGGAGTTGACTTACACACATCAAAAAATTACCCATGTATCATTATCCTAATGTATCAACACAATACGAATGCATTTGTTCATATTTCCATATGTTAGTTGTTGTTTTCACTTAAAATTATGTCCATTTTAAACAAAAGAGAGACACATTGAGTAATAACAGCCACACCATACCTCATATTGAGGCTAGGTTGACTCATAAACGTCACACATGACCCATGTATTTCTTTCCTAAAGTATCAACACAATATGAATGTTTTTTGTTTGTTTTTTCCATGTCATTTATTGTTTTCACTTAAAATTTCGTCCATTTTAAACAAAAGAGAGACACTTTTAGTGATACCAGCCCCACCATGCCTCATATTGAGGCAGGGTTGACTCATACTTGTCACACATGACACATGGACCTTTCTCTTAATGTATCAACACAATCCTAATGCGATTGGTCCGTTTTCCGTATGTCAGTTGTTATTTTAACATAAAATTTTGTCTATTTTAAACAAAAGAGATACACTTGGATTGATACCAGCCAAACCATGCCTCATATTGAGGAAATTTTGAGTCATACACGTAAAACATGACCCATGTATCATTCTCCTAAAGTATAAATATAATTCTAATGTGTTTGGTCAGTTTTCTATATGTCAGTTGTTGTTTTCACATAAAATTCAGTCCTTTTTAAACAAAAGAGAGACACTTTGAGTGATACCAACCACATCGTGACTCAAATTGTTGTAGAGTTTACTCGTACATGTCACACATGACCCATGGATAGTTATACGAAATTATCAACTCAATATGAATGCCTTTGGTCATATTTCCTTAGGCTAGTTGTTGTTTTACATAACATTTTTTCCATTTTAAACAAAAGAAAGACACTTTGAGTGATACCGGCCACACCGTCCCTCAGATTAAGGTGGGGTTGACTCGTACACATCACACATGACCAATTAATTTTTCTCCAAAAGTATAAACATAATCCAAATGTGTTTTTTCATATTTCCAAAAGTTATTTGTTGTTTTCACTTAAAATTATGTCCATTTTAAACAAAAGAGAGACTCTTTGAGTGATACAGGCCACACTGTGCCTCAGATTGAAGTAGGGTTGACTCATACACGACACACATTACCCATGGATCCTTATCCCAAAGTATCAACACAATCTGAATGCGTTTGGGTAGATATGAAGGTATTTTGAAGATTTTACTAGTTTTTCTTATCCAAAGACCAATGAAAAGTGGATCATCATTCGGGCATGATGTTGGTGAATTTAATCTATTAAAATGGATAAATGACTCATTGGAGAAAGGATATTTTATTTGATAACAATTAAAATTTTCCTATGAACATTTACATACAAATTTTTTTCATCTTTTGATCTCTTTAACCCCTCTCAAAAATGGCTCCAAATTGTACACGTCCCCAAGTAAGATCTTCATGCTATTTGTGTACATTCTTTTATCTGGTATAAGGCCCAATAATTTTTGGAACAAATATGTATCGTCTTGTGAATATGGGGCATGTGATGATGGTTACTAGACCTCAACACTTGGAGAAACAACAGGTTCAGAAACTTATTGTTTCTCTACACTGTGCGCTGCAGCTGCAGAAGCAGCAACAGTAGCTTAAGAGACTTGTTCAGCCTCATGGTTAGGAGAACCAGAATGTGTAGAAGTCATTATCTACAAAATTTGTTGAATATTTATTTTAGATTACATAAATTCTGTAATGATAAGATCATAACATGACATAACAAGATCTATATTACCAACAAAAAATAACTTGTTTATTGAACTCTCTTTATTTTTTCAAAGGAAAAAGGGATTTCACACCACTATTGATTATCCAAATCCCTTCATTTTCATCTCCTATAACATAAAAAACATCATCTACATTGGGACCCTTGTAAACAAATTTCAACGTACTACTAAAAGGATCATCCTCAATGGAATTTTCATCAGACCCTTCAGTAGTTTTGGATGATAACATAACAGTCGATCACTTTCGGTTTGTGGGATCTGGAACATAAAATACTTGTACTGCTTCTGATACCATTATAAACTATTCATCTTTTGATCCTTCTTTACTAAAATCAACTTTCACATATCCCAATTCATCTATTTTAACACAATTGTTGTTATAAACCCATTTTCATTGAAAAATGATAAATTGGAATGTCATATAATCTAACTCCCATATTTGTATGATAATCCCAAAGAATGACATATTCTCTTAAATTTTATTTTTGTCCTTACTAACAGAAACATGCATCTCTTCAGCCACAAGTGTAACTCCACTATTTTTCATGGTACTATCTTCATCATGTTCATCTATAGAGAATTAATAACCATTAATTACATAACCATTGTAAGATAATACATACACATTTGGTCCAGTGGCTGGCCATTGAAGTCGTTATGAAAATGAATTCATATTTTCATCTAACGCTTTAAAAATATGGTCCCGAAACCATCCAATAAACTGGTGATTATGTGTATTTGATATCCATTTTTCATCCCTTGATGGATTCAACTACCTAAGAATTTCATTGTGGGTTTCAATATATGGACCAGCCTCCCAAATTTTATGCAAAACATAATGGTGGGCCTTCTCCCAATCTGTAATATCTATTTTCACTACATCTCTTCAAAAAATTCCCTCACCCTTAATGCATCCAGTGTGATGAGATTTCGGGAGACCAATGCTTTCCACATCAGATAAGTATTTGGTACAAGATTCAATGTCTTCCTAAACAATATAGCACTCCACAATACAAACCTCTGGCTAACTTTGATTTTTGACATACCCTTTCAAAATCTTCATATACCATTCAATAGGGTACATCCATCTATAATGCACATGACCACAAATTCGAATCTCTCTATCCATGTGAACCATCAAATGAACCATCACATCAAATAATAATGGCAGGAAAACCATTTCTAATTCACATAATATATTGACAATTTCTCTTTCCATAGTTGGAAATTTTTCGATGTCTAAAACTTTACTGCATATAACTTTGAAAAGGAAACAATGTTTGGTATAGTATGGTGAACATTATTGGAAAAAATGAAACGTAAAGCTATAGGAATTAAATCTTTCATCAAAACATAGAAGTCATGTAATTTCAAACATTTTAACTTGAAATCATTCATTGACACGATGTTCTTGCTATTTGATGAATACCCCTATGTAATTTTTACATCACTGAAGAAGTTACAATACTGGTATCTCTCCTACTTGGAATGAGTGTAAGCAGCTGGAGGAAGAAACATTCGATTATCACCCTTCACGGGAGCCAACTCTTATAGTATTCCCATGTCAACCTTGTCCAACCTTTCCTTAATTCCATACTTTGTTTTTTCAGGGGAATTTACCAATGTTCTGATAACACTGTCACATACATTTTTTTCACATGCATCATATCAAGAAAATTTCTGATGTACAAACAATTCCAGTATGGTAATTCAACATTAACTGATCTCTTTTTCCAAAATATTTTCATAATGTTTTTCGAAAATGGTTTACCAAAAACAGTGTTCACATATTTTACTTTCACAAAGAGCTGATCACCTGTTAGTGGAGATGGTGTTTTGCATTGTTCAGAATTTCCATTGAATAATGTCATCCATGATCGGTACTTATGACGAAGAGGTAGAAATCTATGATGTCCTAGAAACATAGATTTCGATGAATGTTTCAACATAATTGATTTTGTATCTTCTTCTCACATGGTAGATAGGGTCCCATACAACATCTCTCCAAAAAATAGTGTGCACATCTTTTACATTGTCAAAGAGCTGAACACCTATTAGTGGGGACAGTGTTGTGAGTTTTTTTGAACTTCCATTAAATGATTTCATCCATGATCAGTACTTATGCCAGTGAGGTAGAAATATAAGATGTCCTAGAAACATATATTTTGATGAATGTTTCAACCTAATTGATTTTGTATCTTCTTCGCACATGGGAAACCCTTGAGTTCCATTAATATTATAGCCTGAAAAATTTTCAAACGTAGGGAAATCATTTATCATCCCATACAACATCACTCTCAATGCGAAGTATTCACTTTTATAAGCATCATACAATATAACACCTTAATCCCACAATAACCTAAAATCCTCTATCAAAGGATCCAAATAAACATCAATATCATTACCTGGTTGTTTTGGTCCTGATATAAGCATAGATAACATGATGAATTTCCACTTCATGCATAACTAGGGTGGCATGTTATAATTTACAAACCTAATCAGACATGTACTATGAGTGCTTTTTTGAAAAACTAAAAGGATTCACTGCATCTGTAGATAATTCAAGACGAAGGTTTCTCGGCTCATTTCCAAATTCAGGATACTCATGAACAATTCTCTTCCATTGAGGAGAGTCATTTGGGTGACGTAATTTCCCATATTTATTTCTTTTATATACATGTCACGACAATTGAATTGGAGTTTCTTCACAAACATATAGATGCCTAAACCTTTGAATGATTGGAATATACCATACAAATTTTTTAGGACTGGATTCATCTTTCTTATATCAGGAAGCACCACACTTTTGGAATTCTATAAGTGATTTGTTCTCCTTGAGAAAAAATATAAAGTCTCTCGGGAAGGCATGTATTCTTTCTGAAATCTTACACATCGAGTGTAGTATTAGTTTAGCTTCATATGTCTATCTTGGTTGCTCATTATCTTCTGGGAGCATGTCATTAAAGAGATCAAGATGTAAAATAAAAATGATATCACTCCATCTATTTCATGCATTCAATTTATACCACTTTATTACAGCTTATAATGATATATATTTAGTGAAACCAGCATATAATGGAGTTTTTTCCCAACTCTTTAACTTCTCAAACAATTTTGGGCAATCAAAGAGATCATCTTCAACTGTCCTTTTCATTTCTTCAATACGATCATTATCATCATTGACATCTGTAATTACATCCTCTATATGATCATCTTCATTATCCATATTTGTAATCTTTGATGATCCATAAAACACAGTTTTATCCCATCATGTAGCTACATTAACTTTTTCTCAGTGTTTATTCTACCATTTATAACTCTCATCTATTCTATGACATATCAAATGTTCTTCCAAATCCTCTAGATTAATTAGTCTAGAATAATAACAATTTAAGAACAAACAAAGGTTTTTAGAAGGATCCCTTGTGTGATCATTTGCAATGTTGATATACTCTTTCTCTCCATTCTCAAACTCTATTGTCAAATGATTATCATCCATCCAATCATTATTCATCTCCATCCTATTTGAATCTGAAATATTATTATTTATGATTCAAATACACAAAACTAGATTTCCAAATATAGTAGAATATAACCACTTATAAAAATAGAGGTTAATAGAGCCTAACCATTTGCAATAATGATTTGTAAATAAACAGAACCAGGATTGATCCCCCATCAAAATCAACACACTTTCCGGCCCCCTTACTAATAATTCTAAAACCCACCACCCTTGCATCCAAACATTAAACATACTTTTAACCACCCCTAGCAACCACCTCATTCATAATAAAATAATCACATTAAACAACCCAAAACTAGTGACCAAACTCAAATAAAATGAAAACAAGGATAAAATTTTGACGAGATAAATAATATAGTTGATACATTTCCAAACACAAGACCTTTAGATTAGAAAAATTCCTATCGATTTAGGAAAAATATAAATTTGCTTCCTTTTTTTCTTATGAATAATTATATTTCGACAGACACAGTAAACAACTCAACAAAATTCATATTTCCACAAGAATATGATGGTAAAGAGAGATAAATAATTCCATTCAAAATAATTCAACTGAACATTTTAGTATCAATTGAAAGAGGTTATTGGTTAATAAAAGGATGATGCAATAAATCAGGACATAATCATGCCAAAACTCTCAAACCAAACTCGCCACATCCCAAAATATTATCAACTAAAACAAGACCATCCGACTAAATAAAACTAATCCATAATAAATATTAGCATAAGAACAAATGGAAATAGATGAGGATGAAGGGAGAAATCACCAAAGATCAAATATTGGAAGCTGAGAATATAACCTCGTTGAAAGGAATCCCAAACACATGAAGTAGGGTTCACGAGGAGTAGGGTCCAGTGGGGAGGACGAGAAGTAGGGTTCACGGAGAGGAGGATCCATGGAAGGGGATCAGGTTGGGGATAAGGTGTAGGACTAGCAATATTGGAGTAGGGTATTGGTGGCAGAGTAGGGCTACTGGAAGTGGAGTAGGGCGGCGGTGGCAGAGTATGGCTAGCGGCAGTGGAGTAGGGCAGTGGCGGCAGATTGACAGTCGATGTGGAGTGTCAGCGGCGGTGAAGAGAATATTGGGGGGGGGGAGTTTTTGTAGAGATACATTCATACGATAGCTTATGGGAACAATAAATAGAGGGCATTGTACACCCTATTTTATAAAATGGTACTATGGTTTTATCATCGCTTTTAAGTAGTGCTGATAAAGAGTTACCTTTATCAATGATTTTTGCTTAGCACTGATAAATGGTGGCACCTCCCATGCCCATTTTTTTAGTAGTTCTTGAGTATGGGGGGGGGGAATTTAATGACTCTTATTATCATTTTAAAAACATGTAATTTTTAATTTTTTTTTCTCAAAAGTCACTATGTTAGCATGGGATTTTGAAGTTTTGGGGAAGAAAAATATTAATAAATCAAAAATATTAAACATATTATAAAACCTGCATGATGTTTTTTTGAAGTGACATAATAATAATCAAACAAAGTCTTGAATATAAAATCAGAGGCAAAATTAAATATTGGATTTTTTTTCACCATTGGAATAATATAATCTTTGTTGATGTCCATTATTTGGTTAATGAGTTTCTATGGGAGGATTAATGAACTAACAAATTAATTAATTAAATCATTGATTATTTAACCTTTTAGACCTAGAATTTTCTATTTAATCCCTAATATTGAAAATACCTGTGGTTACAAAAATAACCATAGGTATGTGGAGAGGATATAATGGGATGAGAGTCATTTAACCAACGGTAATAGTTCAATTGTTGATGATCGATCTGCCCTAGAAGTTTGAGGATCTCACTAATGACTGACAACGGGAAACCATTATCCATCATTGATTGAACCCATACATTTGTTTTTACTTTTCTTAATACAATTAATAATATTTTTTATAATATGTATAATGTGAATCAATTAAATTAACAAGAATTGATTCATGGATCTATGGTTGATTAATGGTGATTTTTTATCTTCCTAGAATAATGAAATGATATTTCTTCATTTATCATTATTTATTATTGTGTGTTCATCATTTATCTCATACATGAATGTAATATAACCCAAAAATGGATGATTTTCATCCTTATGATTGGTATTTTATGTTATTCTACCCATGTAATTCATGTCACCATCGTTGACATTTTGTTTTCTAGTGGTTTGAAAAATTGCTGAAGACCAATCGCAGTGTATTCAATCATGGGCACAATAGATAATTTCTGTAGGTATGGGTTTTGGATTTAATGCATGATCAAGGTGAAATAAATATGAATAATGATCTGGTAATTGATTATAGGAGGTTGTATTGTGGTCATGGAGTTTTAGTGATCTGAGGAATCCGTGGATGATTTGTGGGAGAATTACTGTCTGGAATTTGGCCACAACCGATTGATAATAAATTTCAATTTTATATCCATGTTTATTATCAAATTTGTATGGAGAATCAGAGGTTTTGATGGTGATAGTGCAACCATATCGGAAACTATTGGGTTTTGGAGAAACATAATGTGAATAGGGTATTTTAAAAAGAACATAGAACATATAATTCTTTTGATATGGTGGCTTGGGTTTTGATATAAATTAAATATCACATAGTTTCTATACTCTATACACATCATGTGACCCAATTTGGATTCCATGGAATGTAGACCTGAAAAAACATTGGCATATAAATATCTAGATATACTTGATCAATGAATATACACGGGCACAATTTGGTACATGAAACGACCATAGTGCCTGGACCCAGTAAGGTATAAGGGAAAGGCCGGAGTACCATGGAACAACCCAATTCTCAGACATTGCTAGAGTACCTAAACACATCAAGGTTCATGGGAACAAAAAAAATATAAGGGAACATGCCATATTAAATGTGAACATCCCAGAGTACACATGCAGACTTGGGCCAAACAAGACATTTCATGTTCTACTAGAACACACTGTATTCTTTTTCTAGGGTAGTTTTGAGGCCCTCATTCTCTTTAGTGTGGATCATTATCCCTATTAGTGATTCTCTTTTGTCCACCCCAATGAGGGTATAGTGAGAAACCACATCCTGAGCATATAATGTGATCCCCTCTATGATATTAGTCTTAGATAGTGTTTAGGAGTCCCTCTCTCTGGCATGGGGTGTGATCCTCTATCATCATTCTTACCTAGGTTGGGTCATGGAACCCATACAAACTTATTGGGCATGTGACCCGCATCCTAGAAGGGTTTTTAATTATTGTTTCAATAATCCAAAATTAACCCTAGGTGAGATCCCCTATATTTGTATCATCATGTTATATGATCCAGTGAGTACTACTTCATGGAGGGTCCTGGCAAGAATGGCCCCTCAGATAACAAATATTTGTGTTATCAGACTCATTATGTGACATATCTCAGATAAGCATTACCATGAAGCCTCTAACAGGAATCTAAGGCTCACATTATGGTTGTGATTTTATCATAAGGTTTAGAGTATATATTGAGTATATATTGGTTTTTATTATTATTTTGAATCATATTCAAATTAACATTGTTTTTCTATTATGATCTAACAACTCTCTTGATGCTTTATATTTGGCGATTTTAGAGAATCCTAATGGATATTGTTATACTCAACCCTTAATATTATCTTTTTATATATGTCATGTATTATATATATGTAAATCCATTCAATGGAGTCCTAGGTGGATGAGGAGAAGGTGGATCATAGTGAGAAAGATAGATTGTGGTTTGTACCAAGTGTGGAATTTTACATAAGTCTACTCATTCTAGTAGGTAGGAATATTTTACCCTTTTGGTTGGATTATATTTTTCCATTTATGGATTCCCAGTACTTGTTTTGTACTCAAATGTGGGGTGCATATTTTTGAATTTATTCTTGAAATTAGTTAAATTTTATTTTTAAGCGTTGTATAGGTAATTATAGTTGTCTGTGACTATACATATAACATTGGATAAGGCCACTCAAATGTGTGATATGATTACTCAACACAAATCATTATCCGATGGATTATTAGAGGTGAGTTTGTGGATTCAAATTTGTCTTACCACTATTTATGTGATCCGTGATGGGCCAGTTAATAAAACAACATCCATCAACTTCCATAGGGGAAATGAAGAATTCAAGTGTTGGTAGACATGAAAGCACATGTTTACTAAAACTATCAATATCCCATAGTCATGACTAGAGGATGTATGTCTTATTTTATGATAATGATAAATATGGGCTTAAATTCAAAAAAAATCCTTTCATACAATGAATTTTTGATCAAAAGTTAGTATTCTTATTGTTTTAGAAAAGTTTCAAAAAGGAAAATTATATCAATTATTGGAGATAATTTTTTTCTATTGAATTTCCATTATTTAATATATCAGGATTTTTTTAATAATATTGGTTATTTAACTTCTTATTATATGAAATGTGATATACATAATAGTATAGAAGTTAGGAAGAAATTTTTTTATTTAGCTTCTATGAGATGGAGGGATTTTGAATGATCCCCCGTAGTAGATTTTATTTTTGGATAAATACAAGATAAGAATCCAATTAGTCTATATATTTTTCTTGATTAAGATGCAAGGAATAAGTTGGATGAATGCAGATGAATGGAATCATTTTTGGTAAATGAATTGTAATCTATTGGTAGTTATTATTCTATTAATCACACCACTAATTATTTTTTTCTTAATGTTCAATAAATGAAGATATATCATGAAGATATCCAGTGAAAAAATGTATACCCTCATATATTAACTCATGGAGGGTATATATTATTGGAAAAATAAATTAATTCATAAAATGGTAAAAAAATATTAGTTGAGCTTTAACGACCCCAAGTTTCATTAATGGAAAATCCCTCTCGATCCAGTTAAATGTATCTTTAATTTTTTTTTATAAGATGTCAACTTCTTTGGTTTTATGATAAGAGTTGTGACAGTCACTTTTGTATCCTTTTAACAGTGATCACTTGATTAGTATAAACATAAGGCTTTAACGAACCCAATTTTACTCAGACAAAGGAAGCGATGGCCTCATCCAGTAGAATTTCCCCTTACGAAGCCCATTTTTCAGAGCTCGGAAAAGAGGTGGCATACTTGGCCTTCTCCCTTGACCAAGCCCAAGCTGATCTTCACCATGTCAAGCTCGAACGAGACCGTCTATGGGAAAAGTGGAAGTTGATATAGATTACCACTCGAGCGATGTTATCCGAGCCACCCCAAGAGTCTGTCACCATCGCTCACCTTACCCATAGGTCTTATGCGGCTGTTTTAAGGGGTTATGTAACAAACAAGTAGTACTATATTAATGTACATTATTTTTGTTTGTATATAATAATGAATATAATTTCTAGTCATTTTTGATACATTGTAAATAGTTTTTAAAGTACAAATGGTGTTTTTAGTTATTATTTAATTAAGAAATCTATTTTATTAAATTAAGGGATTTTTTAATTAAATAATATTTTAATAATATAATAATAATATTATGAAATTAATTTTTATTAAATATAAACGATCTTATAATTTTATGAATGCAATTAAATTTTTTTTTATGGTTTGAATGTCATTTATGTCAAAACCCGTGAATTTTTTATAAATGTCGGTTTTTATTTTAAAAGTGAAAATTCACATTTTTAGAAAATTATTTAGATATAATAAATGTTATTTTTGGAATCAGGATGTCGAAATTTTTCAACGGTGAATTTTTCATAATTTTCTAAGACAGTCAAATTTTTGGGTAAAAATTAAATACCTTTTAAATATATAATGTGTTTTATGACATCATAATGACCCAATGGGGATGTAATAAAGTACCATAATCCTTAAGTTCGGCCAATATATGTTTTATCATTAAAATAATGAGGTTTTTGGGTTTTTTTACTTACTTTTCAAATCATTAATGAACCCCTCAAGACATATTCAACACTTTGCCTTTTTAAATTAATTTCCATGGGAGTGTGACTCACCTCCACATAAGAAACCCAAATATTTTAATAGGTTCGGACCTTTTCCTTGTAAAATATTGTTTTCCTCTTTCCTTTTCCTGAAACCATGGGAAAAAACCATGGGATGGTTTGTGGTTTGGATTAGTTTAATATAAGGGGTCCCAAACTTAAATAATAAAGAATTCTCCCACCTTTCCTATATAAACCCACCCAAGCTCCCAGTTCCTCCTCACTAAAATCCTTTTTAATTCGTCCAAACTCTGCCCGAATCTCTCTATAGTCCTCCCAAGGTGCCCCAATCTCCCAAGAAGTCTCTCACAAGCCTCTCTCTAGCCTTTGGAAGCACACTTCCAAGTAAGGGTTTTTTCTTCATTTCTCATTTTTGTGAATTTTCATTAAGTTGTATTGCCCTTTTAATTTCAATTATGGATGTTGGGGTATGGTTTAAAACCTCCCCAATAATGCCCTATTATTGTTTGAATTATGGGAGACCCGTTTCTCTCTCATTAAATTCCTCCCATGTACACCCGTTACTATGCCGAAATTCCGAAAGGAACTTCTCTCTCTTCTTTTACATTCAAGAAATAATTTTGTATCATGAATCTAAATTCCTTTTCAATTGTTGGGACATGTATCTCTATGACCTCCTTACTGTCCATTACATGTAAATATGATGAGTAACCCCTTTCTCTCTCATCGACCATTTTTTATGAATTTCTATGTCACGTCATTACGCTGCCGAAATCGCACCGATTTTCTAAGCCAATGTCATTGTGTAGTGAATACCATGCCCATTTCTCCATCAAGGGTATTCACCTTTATGAACGTTTACTTATTGATTGTAAAGATTCATGTATGAATTCCACATTCCTTTATCGTGGAATAAATGATTATATTTTATGAATCCATGTTTTATGATCCATGTGGCACACTTATACATGAAATGAAATGTTTATGAAGGGTGCGCCCTTATAGCACTCCAATGCATTGGGTAAAGTATAGTATCATGATACGTCTAGTGCAATGAGTGTTGACTCATACTAATTCAAGTGCAACAAGGGTTTACTCATTCTTCATGTGCAATGAGGGTTTACTCATGCTCCATGTGCAATGAGCCTTGGCTCATGCTAATTCAGTGGTAAGTGTTGTTGCCACATTTCCATGTTATGATTGTCATGCTTTATAATGCCTTTATGTTCATTTTTATTTTATTCTCTATTGATATTCCCATTGTCTAACATGTATTTTACTCCTCATGTTATTCCATGTGTACTCCCTTACTCGGCTTTATATCTCACCAATTTCTTATGCATGTCCTCAGGTTATCTAATGCAATCTAAGTACGAGGGAATGTAGTGGTCATGTAAAGGACGTTTTCAATAAATATGTTGTATTTCATGTTTTATGTTTTTATGTAATGATCATAAGCCCCAAAGACACTAAACCTCTCTCTCTTCTTTGTTGTATCAAGTGAAGCTTTATGTAATAAATCATGTTTAAGTTGTAATAAAAAGCAAGGTTGTCATAGTTGGTATCAGAGGATAGGTTTAGTTATTTTTGGGATTACGAAACCCTAGTAAAGCCTTAGATACAAGACTAAGTATAATAAAAACATCCCTAAGTTTTGGTAAGTGCTGAGTAAGTGGTTTATCAAACAAATACATCCATGTCTGGATACGAGCAGGTAGAGGCGGCTCTGGAACAGATGTATCCTAGGGGTAAAACCCGAAAACACCGCTTTGAGCTAGAATCAAACGGGAACTGGTGCACGAAAACGGGCCTTGATACACTCTTGGTTATGACACTCCTGGGGGATATGTTTTGATAGATTCACAATCTTGGTATGAACCCTTATTAAGGGAAAAATTCCCCTAAGAATATATGTTAGAAAGTAGATCATGAAAATCCTAGATTGAAGCCTATAGACTCACGAGTTAAGGAAAGAAACGTTTATTTTTGAGTCATCAACATTTGTCTTTGGATTACCCTTTATGTGTTTCCATGAACTTTCCTTTTATTCCAGCCAATGGCCGGTAATAGGAGGACTCGGGCTAACAACCATTGTGAAGATCAGTGTGATGACTGTACTAATGAGATTCCCAATCCAATGGGAGCGGGAATCGCAAACTTTGTCACGCTTCTCTCACAGCTAACTCAAGTTTTGAATAGAAACACGGGTCAAGAGGAATGTCCAAAACCCCCCTAATAAGGAACAAGTCGCTATCGAGAGCTTCATGAGGCAAAGGCCTCCTACTTTTAGTGGATCATCCAATCCCACGATCACTGAACAATGGATCAACTCCATTGAAAAGATCTTCTCCATCCTTCAATGTTCTGAACAAAATAAGGTTCTCCTGGATGCTTATCGTATGAAGGGTGAAGCCGATCAATGGTGGACGTTGATCAAAAATAAGAAGTCCGAGGAGGAGATCGAGGCTTTGGAATGGAAGGAATTCCGGAAGATGTTTTTCGATAAATATTTTCCTCGCACCCTTCGGCTTAAGATGGAAAGGGAATTCCTTTCCCTCAAGCAAAATGATGAGGAATATGGTGGAGCGTACGAGGAAAACTTCACAAGGATTCCACGATACGCTTTCGTCTTTGTCGTTACCCCCGAATGCAAGGTTGACCACTTCTTTGGTGGGCTGAATCCTAGCTTGCGGAAATCATTAGTGATCTGTGACTTCGACAGCTATGAGGAAATTGTCCGATGTGCCCTCAAGGTTGAAATGGATATCGGGGAATCACAAGGGTATCATGGGGACAAGAAGTGTAAGGTGGACTTCATAGCTGGTGGGCCGATGGATAAATCCAACGGTGCTAAGAAGTTCCAGCACCCCACTTGCCAAATGTGTGGGAAGAAGCACCCTGGAAATTGCCTTAAAGGGATGAGAAAATGCTTCAGGTGTGGAAGGGAAGGGCACCTAGCTATTAACTATCGGCAAGAAGGACCCACGGCTATGACAGAGGAGAGGAACGCTCCGTTCGAACCTCAACGCGTTGTTCAATTCTATAAATGCAAATAACCGGGTCATTTTGCAAATCAGTGCCCTAATCCAAGGGTTATCGGAGGCATCCAACAACCTCCAAGACAGCAAGGAAGAGCTTTTGCCATTACTTCTGCCGAAGTGAACCCCGACAATGATGTGGTGAAAGTTATGCTAGTTTTTCATTCAAGAATAGCGAACATACTTTTTGATTCAGGTTCTACACATTATTTTATATCTCGAAAGTTTAGTAGAACAATCCCAGCACCACCACAAATTATGGGAGTAAAGATGTTGGTGAGTACGGCGAATGGGGAAATCATTGAATCCCATGAATTTAAGTCCTCCCCTGTTATAATCTATGGATTGAATTTACCGGTGAACCTTGACATACTCCCTCTGGTGGAATTCGATGCAATTCTTGTCATGGATTGGGATTCCTTATACAGAGCCAACATAATTTGTCGGGAGAGGGAAATCACACTCTATATGAAGAATCGACCCCCGATTCTTTACAAGTGTTTGGAGGAAGATGAATCTCTTTTAGCTCCATCATCTCAAGCATGGATATTACTACCCTATGAGCACGCGTATCTGGATCAGATGATTGAGTCCAAGGAAGAAACCATCCTTGAAGAAATGCCGATTGTGAGGGAATTCGCGGAAGTGTTTCCCGAGGAGCTGTATGGTCTTCCTCCTAAGAGAGATGTTGAGTTCTCAATTGAACTTATACCTGGGGCGTTACCAATATCCAAGAATCCATATATAATGGCTGTTGTTGAGCTTGAAGAGCTGAAGAAACAACTACATGAGAATCTGGATAAAGGGTTTATATGCCCAAGTGCTTCACCATGGGGTGCACCAGTCCTCTTCGTCAAGAAAAAGGATGGGTCAATGCGGCTTTGCATCGATTATTGTGAAATTAACAAAATCATGATAAAGAACAAGTATCCTCTCCCAAGAATCGATTACTTGTTTGATCAGCTGGGTGGAGCACAATAGTTCTCCAATGTGGATTTGAAGTTGGGATATTATCAAGTAAGGGTGAAGAAAAAAGATGTCCCCAAGACTTCTTTTCGTACAAGGTACGGGCACTATGAATTCATAGTAATGCCTTTCGGACTCACCAATGCTCCAACAATATTCATGGAATTGATGAATAGAGTCTTTAGAGATTAACTTGAAAAATTTGTGGTAGTCTTTATTGATAATATTCTAATATACTCCAAAACAAAGGAGGATCATGAGGAGCATTTAAGAACTGTACTAGAGACTTTGCGCAAGGATAAGCTCTATGAAAAGTATAGCAAATGTGAGTTCTGGTTGAAGGAGGTCTCATTCTTGGGCCATATCATCACAAGCAATGGGATATTTTTGGATCCCTCCAAAACAGATGCAATTGAGGGATGGCCGATGACAACATCGGTAACCAATATCCGTAGCTTCTTGGGGTTAGCTGGATATTATCGACGATTTGTGAGGAATTTCTCATGATTGTCCAACCCTCTTATCAAGCTAACTCGAAAGGGTGTAAAGTTTTCTTGGAGTGATGAATGCGAAGAAAGCTTCAAGGAGTTAAAAAGGATTATTATCACTGCACCCATGCTCACTTTACCCACAAGTGGGGAGCTTTTTGTGGTATTCAGTGATGCTTCAAAGAAGAGATTGGGATGTGTGCTGATGCAGAATGATAAAGCGATATCCTATGCCTCGAGGCAGTTGAAAATCCATGAGCAAAACTATCCAACGCATGATCTAGAGTTGGCAGTTGTGATCTTTGCCTTGAAAATCTGGGGGCATTATCTCTATGGAGAGAAATGTGAGATATATACTGACCACAAGAGTCTTAAATATATATTCACATAGAAAGATCTTAATATGCGCCAGAGAAGATGGATAGAGCTCATCAAGTATTATGACTGTTCAATACATTACCACCCTGGGAAAGCGAACAAGGTGGCAGATGCCCTAAGTAGAAAGGATCCAGCAATTCTATCAATGATGAGAATTGAGAAGGATCCAATCTTCTTAGACATGATGAAGGTGGACGTGGGAATCATAAAGAAGGTAACATCATCAATCCTTTCACAAATAATTGCTCAACCATCTCTTTTTTAAAGTTTAAAGGATGCTCAAAAGGATGATGTGGGAATTCAAGGAAAAGTGGAAGCTACCAAAAAGGGAAAATCCTCAGAGTTTAATGTTAATGAGGAAGGAATTGTGTGGTTTGGGAAAAGACTATGTGTTCCATCAAGTCCAGAGCTGAAGAAGGAACTTTTGGATGATGAACATAGTCAAATTTCTCTATTCACCCAGGGAGCACAAAGATGTATCGAGATCTCCGAGAAAAATTTTGATGGGATAATATGAAGAAGGAGATCGCCGAATATACATCAAAGTGCCTGGTGTGTCAGCAAGTGAAGGCAGAGAGGCAGAAGTCTAAGGGGATGATGCAACCATTGCCCATACCAGAATGGAAATGGGAGAACATCACCATGAACTTTGTCACCGGAATTCCAAGGACATCCAAAGGCAACAATGCAATCTGGGTTGTTGTGGATCGTCTTACAAAGATTGCACACTTCATTGCTATTCGGGGGGATTTATCTTTGGATCAACTGGCACGGATATATATCAGGGAAGTGGTAAGGTTTCATGGAGTACCAATATCTATTATGTCCGACCGAGATCCAAGATTCACCTCTATGTTTTGGAAGAGTCTTCAACATGCTCTGAATACTGAACTGAACATTAGTACGGCATATCATCCTCAAACTGATAGCCAATCAGATAGTACTATCCAAACACTTGAGGATATGTTGAGAGCGTTCTCAAAGGACTTTAAAGGAGGATAGGATCAACATCTTCCTCTGGTTGAGTTCTCTTATAATAACAGTTTCCACTCAAGCATCCAAATGGCACCATATGAGGACCTTTTTGGGAAAAGGTGCAGAACACCGACATGTTGGGATGAGGTCGGGGAACGTAAGCTGCTTGGACCAGAAATGGTCGAAGAAATGGTGGAGAAGGTGAAAACCATTCAGCAGCATATCAAGGCATCCCAGAGTCGATAGAATAGTTATACAGATAATCGTTGACGAGACCTTGAGTTTAAAGTTGGAGACATGGTTTTCTTATGCATATCTCCGTGGAAGAAGGTCATGAGGATTGGAATGAAAGGGAAGTTAAGTCCAAGGTACATCAGCCCCTTCGAGATTCTTGATCGTGTTGGGGCTGTGGCCTATCGACTAGAACTTCCACCTACTATGGCCAAGGTGCATGATGTCTTTCATGTATCCCTCTTAAGGAAGTACATACCGGACCCTTCACATGTACTCTCTTCCGAGGCGGTACAATTGGAAGATGATCATTCTTACGGGGAGCAACCAGTGAATATCATAGATCGTAGAGAAAAATTTCTACGAAATAAAACAATGCCCCTCATCAAGGTGTTGTGGAGAAACCACAAGTATGAAGAAGCAACTTGGGAATCGGAGGATATGATGAAGATGAGTTACCCACATCTGTTTTAGTGTGGGAAAAGGAAAAATTTCGAGGGAGAAATTTCTTAAGGAGGGAATGTTGTAATGACCCAAAGTTTCATTAATGGAAAATCCCTCTTGATCCAGTTAAATGTCTCTTTAAAAAAATGTTTTTATAAGATGTCAACTTCTTTGGTTTTATGATAAGAGTTGTGACTGTTACTTTTATAGCCGTTGAACAGTGATCACATGATTAGTATAAATATAAGTCTTTAATGAACACAATTTTACCCAGACAAAGGAAGCGATGGCCTCATCCAGTAAAATTTCCCCATACGAAGCACATTTGTTGGAGCTCAGAAAAGAGGTGGAATCCTTGGGCTTTTCCCTTGACCAAGCCCAAGTTGAGCTTCCCCATGTCAAGCTCGAACGGGACCGTCTACGGGAAAAATGGAAGTTGATAGAGATTACCACTCGAGCGATGTTATCTGAGCCACCCCAAGAGTCTGTCACCATCGATCACCTTACCCTGAGGTCTTATGTTGCTGTTTTAGGGGGTTATGTAACAAACATGTAGTACTATGTTCATGTACATTATTTTTGTTTGTATATAATAATGAATATAATTTCTAGTCATTTTTGATACATTGTAAATAGTTTTTAAAGTACAAATGGTGTTTTTAGTTATTATTTAATTAAGAAATATATTTTATTAAATTAAGGGATTTTTGAATTAAATAATATTTTAATAATATAATATTATTATTATTAGATAAATTTTTTTTAAATATAAATGATCTTATAATTTTATGAATGCAATTAAAATTTTTATTAAGGTTTGAAAGCCATTTCTGTCAAAACCCGTGAATTTTTTATAAATGTCAGTTTTTATTTTAAAATTGAAAATTCACATTTTTAGAAAATTATTTAGATAAAATAAATGTTATTTTTGGAAACAGGATACCGAAATTATCAAATGGTGAATTTTTCATAATTTTCTGAGATAGTCAAATTTTTGGGTAAAAATTAAATACCTTTTAAATATATAATGTGTTTTATGACATCATAATGACCCAATGGTGATTTAACAAACTACCATAATCCTTAAGTTCGTCCAATATATGTTTTATCATTAAAATAATGAGGTTTTTGGGTTTTTTTGACTTGCTTTTCAAAGCATTAATGAACCCATCAATAAATATTCAACACTTTGCCTTTTAAAATTAATTTCCATGGGAGTGTGACTCACCTCCGCATAAGCAACCCAAATATTTTAATATGTTCGGACCTTGGCCTTGTAAAATATTGTTTTCCTATTTTATTTTCCAGAAACCATGGGCAAAAACCATGGTATGGTTTTTGGTTTGGATTAGTTTAATATAAGGGGTCCCAACCTAAATAATAAAGAATTCTCCCACCTTTCCTATATAAACCCACCCAAGCTCCCACTTCCTGATCACTAAAATCCTTTGGAGTTCGTCCAACCTCTGACATACTCTCTCTAGAATCGTCCCAATGTGACCCAATCTCCCAATAAGCCTCTCACAAGCCTCTCTCTAGCCTTTGGATGCACACTTCCAAGTAAGGGTTTTTTCTTCCTTTCTCATTTTTGTCAATTTTGTTTAAGTTGTATTTCCCTTTTAATTTCAATTATTAATGTTGGGGTATGGTTTCTAACCTCCCCCATACTTCCCTCTTATTCTTTGAATGATGGGAGACCCCTTTCTCTCTCATTAAATGTCTCCCATGTACACCCGTTACTATGCCGAAATTCTGAAAGGAACTTCTCTCTCTTCTTTTACATTCAAGCAATACTTTTGTATCATGAATCTAAATTCCTTTTTAATTGTTGGGAAATGTATCTATATGACCTCCTTACTATCCATTACATTTAAATATTATGAGAAACCCCTTTCTCTCTCATCAAACATTTTTTATGAATTCTTATGTCACGCCATTATGCTACCGAAATCGCACTGATTTTCTAAGCCAATGTCATTGTGTAGTGAATACCATGCCCATTTCTCCATCAAGGGTATTCACCTTTATGCACGTTTACTTATTGATTGTAAAGATTAATGTATGAATTCCACATTCCTTTATCGTGGAATAAATGATTATGTTTTATGAATCCATGTTTTATGATCCATGTGACACACTTATGCATGAAATGAAATATTTATGAAGGGTGCGCCCTTATAGCGCTCCAATGCATTGGGCAAACTATAGTATCATGATACGTCATGTGCAATGAGTGTTGACTTATGATAATTCAATTACAATTATGGTTTACTCGTGCTTCATGTGCAATTAGGGTTTACTCATGATCAATGTGCAATGAGCCTTGGCTCATGCTAATTCAATGTTAAGTGTTGTTGCCACATTTCCATGTTATGATTATCATGCTTTATCATGCCTTTATGTTCATGTATCATTTATGCTCTATTGATATTCCCATTGCCTAACATGTATTGTACTCCTCATGTTATTCCATGTGTACTCCCTTACTGGGCTTTATTACTCACCCTTTTCTTATGCATGTCCTCAGGTTATCCCATGCAATGCTAAGTACGAGGGAATATAGTGGTCATGTAAAGGAAGTTTTAAATAGAGATGTTGTATTTCATGTTTTAAGTTTTTATGTAATGATCCAAATCCCCAAAGACACTAAACCTCTAGATCTTCATTGTTGTATCAGGTGATGATTTATGTAATATATCATGTTTAAGTTGTAATAAAATGCAGGGTTGTCATATGATCCTTGAGGATAAATAAAATTTTCCTACCTCCCCCAGCTATACATAAAAAATGAAATGGTACCAAATGAGAAACAATGATCTCATGGAAGAGTCTAAGGTTTTAATTTAAAGGATTATAATGTGTTATATATGTTATGAATGATATTTATGTCATTTTGACTCTTTATATATTTTGATTTGTTAATCAATTATTCAAATATTTTATGTAGGAACCCCTTAAGGATAATAGTTCCCAGTGGACCTTAATACTTGTGAGTGTGATGGATATTTTAGCTATTTCAATATGAAATCCTAAGCATCTAGGTATAATTTGAGGATATTTAGAAGGTGTATTGGTAAATAAAAATTGGTTTTCCTATAGCTTCCTCCAAATCGGATGTATATACTGGAATATATATTCTTTAGAAACTAATGTTTTTAAGATGGTTGTGATAATGTAGGATCATATAAAAGCTTCAGTATAGTTGATGTTTAAAGACATGCAATGATAGTTTTAGTCTTTGGATCAGAATCATCATCCTCTGTTTACCAATCCCACTTCTGAACCTCAACACTATTATTCAACACTTACACCATCTCCTCTATATATTCCCATCTATTATGTGTTATATATTGACGATCTCCAACATTATATTTTTTTATATGGGATTATATATTGTATCTTGGATATCATTCTTCATCAAAAATATATATGGATCATCTTAGGGTCACCATTTGAGATTTTATAAATAGATCAAAAAGAGTATAATTTCTTATAGATGAGGTCACAATAGTAAGACAAATAATCATCGTTTTTTTTATCTTTAAATTTGGTATTATTAGATAAATTTTCAATGAGGAATGTATATCTTAAATCATTTATTTCAAATTGGGGATAATGTTATTTAAAATATAAAATTTTATATATTTACTAATTTTTTATATTAATAATTCAAAGATAAATACAATCTACATAGACAAAAACATGTAAATGATATTATGAATTTATATGCTACTTCTTTTTTCCTTAATAGATTACCATCATGATTATCTCATTCGTTTTGGAATTTCTGAGCTTTTAGTTGATGTTATAATTTTATGGGTGTGAAATAACTATGATAATTTTATATGGAGGTATAATGGACCATATAAATGGATATTTTTTCAATATTCATGACACATGTCCATTCAATGTAATTTAATTGTCATATTTATTTCATTTATTTGAATTTAATAAAACTTAAGAGTTAAATTTTTTTTTGATATCATTAATCAATTTTTATTTTTTTATGACTTCAGTATATGGATTTTTTGAATAAAAATTTAATTCACAAATATCAATGAAAATGAAAGACTCATAATTAATGATTATATTGATAAATGTATTAAATATAATTTATGTTAGTGTAGGATGATTCAATATTTTGAAGAGTGTGAAAAAAATATATTTCTAAAAGTGTAATTTATCTTAACTAAGTAACAAATTAAATCATCATTCTATATACTATAGTCCATTATATGTTTGGTGTTTATTTTAAAAATAGGAGAAACATTACAAGTTATTCTCTATACATGGTGATGTGAGAGAAATTTTTTGTAATTTATTAGACATATTATTTCATTTATTTGAATAATTATATATTATAATGAATTTTAAATTTGTTTCATAATTTTGATTTTTAACCATGGGTTGCAATTATGTTACAGACACAATAGGAAAGGGGATATAAAAAAGAAAATATTTTTTGTGTAAATATGATGTTTACATTATAATTACTACATTTTGGATGAAAGAACTTCAAATCTTATTTTGAATTGTTTTTTTGAAAGAGATCTTTCATCGTCATCAAGGATGGAAATAATGTTGTTATTATTTTCTCATATTTATGTTTGAAATAATTTTGGAAAAAATAATAAAAATATTATAAGGGTTGATTTAATCAAAAACATTCCATTAATAAATTTTATAATTATACAAGAAATACATTATAAATAATTTCATTTTAATATATACCTTTTTATGACCCTCTCCCTTGTACTGAAAAATATATAAATCACATACATGGAAAATTGGTAGATTATTTTATGGGTAAGATTATGTTTATTTTTAATATATATTTTAACGTTTAAATTTCAAATTAAAAAGTGAAAATATTTTTTGTTAGTCATGTTTTTTTTGGGTTTTTCTGTGTTATTTTTTATGTTTATAATTTTTCTTGTGCCTTCTAGAGATATTTTATAATAATTTAATATAAAAAAAATTATTTTTCATGTTGGATGAAAAAGAAACATTAAAAAAATATTACTTCATATGATTTAATAAACATAAAATAATTGATAAAAGGGTTTTCACCTATATTATACAATAAATGACATGAAAAAACCCTTCTCAATATTTATTTTTAGATTGATTTCTATGAAATTAATTTAAAACCCGACATGAAATTGATTTTTTATTTTTGGATGATAATAAATAAAAGGAAAAAACATGTTTATAATATCGCTATCAAAAATGAGTCTAGGTAACTAAGGTGTCCAAAGTTCACTGTTAAACCATATGATAGAATAAAATTAAAAATTTATAATATTCATAAATCATTCTATAAACAAAGGCATAGTAAAATAGATTTACATGTTTGATCCCATAGATAGTCAGACAAACAGTTATTAAAACTCCCACTCAAAGGTCAGGTCTTCCCAATTTCAATTATTTTTATTTTACTAAATTAAATCACACAAATTACATAATCAATATGGAGGAAGAAATATTGAAAAAATATAATGGTTAGAAACCAACAACCATGGGAATTGTTTCAAATAAGAAATCATCAATGAAAATGAAAAATATTATTACTCTTTGGTTTAATAATCAATAAACTTTATCAACAAAATAAATGGTCAATCCTTATCAATCTACCGTAGAAAAATATTTCTTAACGGCCATATGAATTAAAACACAAGGATGATTTATGATCATAATGGAAATGAAAAAGAATATTAAAATTTGAAGTTCCTAAATTAATTTCCATTTTAATAATGGGTTTTTTCTTCTACTAATATACACGGTCTGTTATTTAATAATAAAAGTGAGTTTAATCTGTCAAAAAATTACCAAATGAGTCAAATCAATATTTAATTGAATAATGTAATAAGAAAATTTTGTCTGTACCCATTTACACGGATTTTTCTCTCCCATGTGGATTTATCCAATCATCGTTTGGTGGTCTCCAGTAATGAATAATCCAATACCCATAGTGGAGATATTATAAAATAATTAATGGAATAGGGAGGGTGTGAAAAGGGGGAGATTTAAATTAAGAAAAATCGAATTCACCATTACATCAAAGAATGAAATAAAAAAGATATCAACAAAATCCTAACTACATTGTGTTAGAACCCCAACAGTATCATCATAATGGTCAAACTACTAATGTTTTAATCTTCAATACCATTTCTTTATAGGAACCCATATATATATGCCACAAAGACATCCTTAAAATCCACTGGGTCAAAGATCGTGTACATTGGCTGTTTGGTTCAAAAGATATAAATCCCATCAAATGATACATAATAACAACCATTTTATAGTCTTTCCCAAGTTCTTCACATTATGTAATGTTTACAAGACATGTAATGGGTAGGGAAAAATTTTTACACTAGTTCCCCCATTATTATTTAGACATTACATTTCTCTTCAAATTCTATATCTTTATAATTTTCCCATATTTGGAAACCTAGTTATGTGTTTTTCTAAGAAAACATCATGTTTTCCTATTATATTTTTTAAATTTTATTTTTATTATCGATTCTTATGATTTTTGTTTTCAACAATTAAATATTAAGAAAATTAATTTTTTTTCATTCATGGTCTTATATTTTATCTTCCACTCATTGTAATTGACTCAAAAAAATCTAAAAAAAAATTAATTGGACATGAGATAAAATTGAGAGGATGAAATTACATTAAGGGGTAGAAATTAAAATCATGATATTTTAAAATAAGGTTATGTGAGATAGTGTATTTGATATCAAATATTGATCATAAACAATAGTAAAATTTTATTTTTTAAATATGACTATTATAACATAACTATTTAATTGGTGGGCATGAATAGGAATAACTAATAATTAATATATATTGAGGGAGGGTATCTTATTTATTCAAATTTATGTTTTAATTTATATTAAATATTTAAAAATTTCTAGTAAAGTCATTTTATATTTCAATAGTATAGTTTTTTGGAAAATTATTTTTATTGATTTTTATATGCATATATAATAATTAATGTACTCCCATTTTAAAATTATAGATTCAAAAATGGAATCTTTTTTTAAATCATCATATAGAAATTATTTTAGGGAGATATTTGTTAGTTTTTTTGGAAAAATTGATTATTTTAGTAAACAGTGAAAAATATAAATTTTAATAGTAAATTGTCTTGTATTTTAATGTAATTACATAGTCCTATTTTTTATTGATTTGAAATTTTAATTATTTACTTTGAATTAAAAACAAAATAATTAATGTGATTTTAATTGATAAGATTAATTTATATATACATATTGGATACATTAAGTTATGGATTACTCATGTTTTTTTTCATAATTCACTGTGTGTGGATTTGTTTCCATAAGAATTATTAATTCTGGATTCAAAATAAGAAAATTTAAAAATTTAAAAAAAAATTGATTTACACATCAACTATATCATACACGACATGTGTTTTTGTTTCATGACATCCTTGCAGACCAAAGGCAATCCCATGAAGGTTTTTCATAATGTTATGATAATGAATGATATGTATATTCATTACATATCATGTTAGTCCCAAAACCATGATCCCACTATATGTGAATCCAAAACATGAAATATAGACGTTATACAATGTGTGATACTCAAAGATCCCACATAATCATTATTTTTCATAAATATCCCATAAAATTAATGACGTTCAGTGGAAATTGTGGATCTCAAATAAATGATGTGGAACATGATTACATGAGGTGTAGATGTCATAACAGTAGCCACTTATGCCAGTATACAATGTTAATTTCACACTCGGTTTTTTTATTTCACCATTTTTATGATTCGAGTTGGTTTCTCAGTAATTTTCTTAGGAACCAAGTGTAACATGTTTGAATTTTTGAGATCTTTCCGTTGGTTATTGATATTTTAAGTTCTTCTTCGTGAGTTTCCCCTTGAATTTTCAATAAAGGATATATTTTTCATTTGACATTGTATGGTGTACGGTTGGAGAATGGTTAGTAGAAACTATGTGCCCTTCTAAGGAAACAATGCAGTAGGAGGATGGTTGAGGCAGTAGCTACCGCATGATTAGCACACGATATGTTAGATGGTGCGCCTTAATAAGGAAACTGTGTGATTGGTTGGGGGGTTACAAATAGAAGCTACCAAATTACTTCCTCATGGTAAGTTGGTCTGTTCAGAATAACTTTTCGGTTGGTACCTGCATAGGCAGATAGATGCACACAGTCAATAAAAGGTTTGAAAAACCAAGTGGACTAACTATATGGAATGTCCACATCATTAAAATTGGTTTTCCACTTTTTTGTATCCCCCCAATTTTTTCCCTAATCTCCATTTTATTTCTTCCCTCAGAATCCCTAGACCTTGTCACGCCTACCTCCTTCTCTTCCTCTCCCTTAGGCTCATATTGGTGGTAGTTTTCGCTCAAATTCCTCAAGATCTCTCAAGTAATTTCCATCCTCTATTTTTTCGTCCTCTATTCTTGGTTTTTCTCACTTTTCATTGGATATTCACTTCTTTAGTGGGAAAAGTGTCATTTTTAGGGTTATATATTAATATTTTTGGTTCTATCATGATATTTATGTTTTGATGTTTCTTCCCTAGGGTGTGGTTGAGGTGTGATTGAAGATTCACACTAGATTCCGGAAGTTTCCTCACCCAAGGTGGGTAGTTCCATGAGTAGACATTTTTTCATGAATTAATATTCTTATTTTGTTTATTATTCATGTTCAATGGATTATATATGAGGTGTGAAAGGTTTTTTGAGAATATTCAAGGGTATGGTTATTAAAAATTAAATTTTTAAGGAAATTGGGCTATATTCCATGTGGGTTTCATATGTTCCATTTAGATTTATGTCTTTAATGAGTTTGTTAAAAATGTGTAGATGGTGAAAATTAAATATTGAAATGTATTTGATGTTTGTACAGACAAAAATGGGTTTTAAAGGGAATTGGGGTTTTCTTATGTGTGAACCCTTGTTGTTAATATTGGATTTTTTTATAAATTATGTAATATGTTTACCAAATTTTTAAAGTTGTGAGAATGATGTTTTGAAATATTTTGGGTGTGGTATTGTATTCAAAAGTGGGGTTCGGTTCTGAAAGTGGTGGAATATCTTGTGTGTTTCATTTTTTGACTTGTGTATATGTATGTGGTTGTTTATGGGACATGTGAACTGGGATTGAGCACGAAGGAATCTCAGGTATCCAGTTGGGAAGCCTTGTTATAGTATGTTAGTGATTCAAAAGTGGAAATGTCATGGTTTCACTTAGCTGTATTGATGTTTGAATCAGTAAAACAAACATTATGATAATTGGATACCACTATTATGATGTGGTTTCCCCAGCTAGTGGATATTACATGAGAATTTGTTAATTTTGGTTTTTATAACACCCTTCATCGAGGTACGAGGTTCTAGTGTCCCACTCGAGCTAGATTAACCTTAGGGATTTACCCGTGGTGATCTACTATAAAGTGATACTTATCTGGTGTGGTGAAAACTATCGGTATAAAGTGGACCATGTCAGTATATTAATGGAATTACTTTTTAAGATTGTTGCTGTGAAATGGTTATTATTGGATGTTTCCCCATTGGTAATGGTTTTCTATAAAAAGTTTTGTTAGGAATGTTTTAATATCCTTTACATAAATGTGCCTTTTAAATTTATTTCTATTGTTTCTTAATAAAAAAAAATTGGTGGAATTCTACTGGTATTTGGATCACACCCTATATTAACCCTTGGGTGTATGTATATCTTTTTGGTTAGTTAGTAAATATTGGTTATTTTATGTTGCGTGTTTTCATTACTATAGATACTCTCATGGTAGTGGATTGAGAGTGAGGTTCCACTTTTTAATTGGAGATTATTAATTAATTTGGTGTTTTACATTCCAATATATTACTTTGGTCTTTGTTGAAAATGTAACACCTTGATTATGAAAATTGTTTGTATCATGTTTGATTTTATATTTTTGATTTTCGGTTTATTAATAATTTTATGTTGTTTATGTTTATGTGATCAGGTAAAATCATTCCCAAGGTGCATTATTGATATCCGAGCACTAGTTGCAAGACCTTGGGGATTAGGAATTCCCTTCTGGCTATACTAAGGACTCAGAAGAGCATTGGGTCAGATGGTGTCCCAGTTTGGATTGTGATAGTTAATACTTTACACGTCGTGTATTTTTCATCTTATTTATATTTTTTACATCACCATTGGGAAAGATACCCACAAACCTATGATTTCATTCTCATTTTCATAAAATTTTTTATTCAATTTTTATTTAAAAAATAACTTTAATTCATTAATTTTATTTATTTATTAAATACATTAGAGTTTTTAATTTTCATTCATCCATTATTCATATGTTTTAGGTCATATTTCATTTTGATGGTCTCTTCCAATACCATTTTCGTTCTTAATTGACACCTGTTGTTTCTTTATTTTTTATTCATTGATAGTAAATATTTGATTGGATTTTAATTTATTTGAATTATTAAATGATGTAATTGAAATATCTGTAATCATAGATTTCTTATTTCGTATTCATTTCATGATTATTCATAGAATTTTGCGTATTTGTTTTCATTAGATCATTAACTTCATGTGCAACTAATCTGATTAGGGTTAGGGTCTTAGAGTAGAGGTGTTTATGTGACTAATGAATCCATAATATAATCCTTGGTAAAATAAAGATGATAAATTTGGTTAACAATAATTTTTCACCACATTATCTTATGCATTATTGATGATCAGAGGTGAAATTGAACAAAAATGACCTAGTTGGAATTGGTCATGATATAACCATTAACCTATAACATTTTAAGCATAAAAGGTAAGTTTAATTCATCTACGTTTTTATCTATATCATATCCATGGGATAGTTGGAAAAAAGTTATATCCATTTGATTTAACCGAAACCAATTTGTGAATCCTGCACCGCTTTGCAGCCTTAGCTATATGACTATTCCAAGATAGAAATAGGATTATCTCCTTCCAAGTGACCTAAAATTGACCTTGATATATTATTAATTATTTGAATTAAATCAAAACTACATAGAGTTATAAAAAATAAATCTTTAAGAATAAACATGATGAATCCTTTAAAAGTGCTTTCTTTCAAAAAATTTCATTCCAACAAGTGACAATAGTGGGATCGACAATGCACTGCCACCTTACTACATACTTGTAGTAAGTGTAGTTTGGGAATAAAAATTTATAATCTAATCAATGCCCATTAGAATTCAATGATGTGTAGAGGAAGATAAAATTTTGGTGCTTTTCAAGGGATTATTATTGCCTACGAACATTAAACATCAGATAAAACCTTAGATTACCTCACCCTCACTCCATTTCTTATTTATACATCCCTTTTCCTTTTATATTCTTCTCCTTCATACATACCTACATCCTTTTCTTTTTCTCAGATAGTGAATGATCCTAGGACCCTTGACATGCTCTATGAGCCATTATATACAAGAACTACTTCTTTTCAATCCCAAGACATATAGAATAATTTTCACATTACACCTCTTAAAAATGGATGAGTGAAACAATATTTCACAACCGCACCTTCAAGACCCCCAATATGTGTCACCTGACTATTAGGGTGAGTGATTATCACATTAGCAGTGCACCATACTTGACTATGGCCTTTATTGCATTACTGGGTTTTCCCCTAATATTGTGTTCCCTCCAATTTAGAAGCACACTTTTGAAATAATTTCGGGACTCATCCATATGATCTAGAACATAAGGAATGCTAGAGGTCTTCAAATAGAATACCACTATGACAGAATTGAAAAAAACAGTGGTTCTTAATATTTTTTCCAACTAGGGTGTTTCACATAACTCTATTAGACTCTATTTTTTCCCACTATCCTTATGAGATCGAGTAAGGGATTGGATGAAAATTCAAAATCCCAAGTCAATCGTGACTTAGGATTATCTATCCAACAAATTATTGGACAAATATTTTCCACCCATCCAATTTTTTAGATTATGAAATAAAATTAAAAAATTCACCCATGCAGATAGAGAATCAAGCATGGAGGAATAAGAGACATTTGAGGAGCTAAAGAAAAAATTACCACATCACAAACTAGATGTTTGGTAAATATTTCAAAGGTTCTATTAATGACATGGACTAGATTCTTGAACTATAGAATACATCGTTACTGATAGTAGACTCATTATAAGGACACTTGATGTAGGAAGATACATTATTGATGATTCTTCCCAAAATATCAGTTTGTATCAAGGACAACATTTATATGAAATAAACCATTTTTAAGAGAGGAACCACCTAAAATTACAAGTGGAATCCAGGAATAAAAGATTTCATCTTTTCAGTTACCTTTAGCACCACCACCCCCTCTATCTCCAATGATAGAAATTAAATCTAGTGATAAGTGAAGAGGTATGAACCCATACCATGACTAAAGGGACGTTATAGAGGAACCCCAATTCCTAGATTATGAATATTATAATTAAAATTAAAAAATAAGAGTTCCAATAGCCCCAGAGATATCAATTACAAAACTATAAGCAAAGACCAGCTTAGTAGCTACAGTAGAAAAACCATGGAAGTTTTCAGCAGAGGAGTAGATTGCTTCCACCATGGAATTAGGAACCACTGAGGTACACACCACAAGGTCCATCTCCATGACCACAACAGTAATTCAAATAGCCTTTTCCTAGACCCCTTCAGTTTCCACCAGTTCAAATACATCAATATCAACATGATCTGCTAAGACCACCATAATATTCATAACCACTACAATACAATCTAGAAATCCTACTCACATCCTTCATGAAAAAATATATAGAAAGTATGAAAACATATGTGATAGAAATGAAAAACCAGAATTTATTCCTATGAAAGGTTGAACATCAAATGTGTATGATCTCTAACACATTATCTAGTTTTTATTGGGTACTTTTCCTGGTAATAAATAAGCTCATCCAAGGGTGAAGATAAAATATTTAATTGATAGGAGTGGAAATGTGCAGAAATACCAGCATCTATATAAATAAGAAAAATAGAATATTGTTAAAAATGATAAATATGTAACATCCATCAGTGTGGATGACAATGATAAAAAAAAGGAAGCTGGTCGAGGAACAAATGTAGAATGTAACTCTAGTCAAGAATCCCTAACAAAAGTGAAACCAGAAAATAAATATGTTTGTGTAAACACTCCAATATATGACACCCCCACCATTCTTAAAAATAATTTCGGAATTTAAGATCTATGAGGAAGAGAATAATTTTCTATAATTTTAAAAAAATATTACACATCAATAGTACCTTCATAGAGGCCATCACTCAGATTATTTCATTCACCAAATTCATAAAACAATTTTCTTCCAATAAATGTATAATTGAAGACAGAGTCATGATTTATTTAAATGAAGAATTATCTTATGATGTTCAATAGAAGATTCCCCTAATGATGAGAGACACTAGAAAATTCTCAATTCCATGCACTATAGGGGAATGAAACTTTGTAAGAGTATTATGTGATCTGGGAATCTGAATAAATCATATTACTTTGAGTGTCTTCAAGGAGATATTGATTGTAAAATTAAAACCAACAAGGTTGGCACTCCAACTTGCTGACAGTTTAGTCAATAATACTCATGGACTTCTTGAGTAAGTCTTTGTAAAAGTTGTAACATTCATTTTACATGCTAATTTACTCATCCATGAAATGGAAGAAGAAGGAGATATTCTTCTTATTCTAGGAATACAATTTCTCACTATTGGGAAGTTGTTGATTGAGGTTATCCAAGGGATATTGATATACATGGTTGGTGAATAACCTGATGATTTATATTTGTAGACGTACACTAAAAAAATTAATGTGTCATTGATTTTAAAACTATCTCTCTTATATATAAGAAAATTGATCGCATGACTAGTAAAGACAATGAAAAGAAACATGCTCTTGTTAAAAATAGATCCAGTGTTCACAAGACCATAAATTACGTTTAACCTCTTAAGAAAATGTTTTTTCCACTATTTCCTGCATCTGTTTTGAAACAAATTATATAAGGGGTATCCCCTAAATATTCAAGTTCTATACATCAAAAAAAAATTATCTTTAGATTATAAATATATCATTGACTCTGAGGAAGCCCAATGTAGTTTAAATAGTTTATATTTTTCTAGTTTATTTTTTAGGGAGGTTTTAGTATATCTCGAGGTTTTCTAAAAGGACCTAGTCAAAAAGGTCAAAAAAGTTCAATACAATCCATTTACACATTACAAGGAGGGTGAATGTGACACAGCCAAAAAAAATATGAGAATTACATGTAGTGTATCTAATTCATGAAGTGATATTATTAGGAGTGTATTAGAATTCTGTGAATCCTAGACTCCCATCCCACATACCCTCCCCTTCTCCTCCAGGTGTGTGACCCAATTTTAACTAACCATCCTTCTCTCATTTTCCGACTCCCACTCGTATCCTCAAAGCATAGAAAACCTCTCAATATCTATGCCATGCTCCTTTCCCTCCCTTTGAAATGTCCTGGACAAAAAAAATTCTACACCCCTCATCCCAAACCCATGCCCGAGCATGATGAAATCCCACCCCTGCCAAAGCTATGGAAGGCGTAACCATCTGCACCACCCATAGACCCAGCCTCCATGACATGTGATTCCACCTTTGCTTCTAAATTAGCATCCATGTTTTAGCAGTAATATTCTAGTGGATCATGGGGAGATACCATCCTGAACCTCCACTCTTTCATCTGCTTCTCTTCATTGAAACACTAGGTTAGGTCGGACCATCTACAAGTGAACACTATAAAGGCCAAGAAATAACTAAGCCTCACAATTCGAGAGAGGATCCACATTCATTAGAAGGTATGTAACCTCATCGACTGACTGCACCTCTCACCCATCACACATGTATCTTAGGAGAAATCCCTGGAGCTACTCCTTATTCTCAAGACCCTCTTTAAGTTGTTTATCAACTCTATTAGGTTCAAAATCAATGGTAGGACATTGGAGCTCAACCTTTAGTTATTTTACAAATGTCATTTATGTTCCATATATTTGTGAAAGCATGGAACATATTACCATCATGTTCTTATCTACATAGTTTTTACCCCCATTTTAGAAATTTGTAACGCTTAGTGTGATTATTCAAAGTTTCACAAACATATTAGAGTGGTGTAGGATCTATGTCTCCACAGGGGATTAAAACTAATTCAGAACTGTCCAGGATAGTGGGTTATTGGTTTGGATATTGTGGTAGCATAGCTTGATAATTAGGACATAGTAAGTTCATGTTAGATCCATAGGTCAGTGGTCGCTCTCAAGCTCAAGCTGAGATGAGGAAACTTCATTTCGTGGATAGAGCACTGCTGGAATCTGATTTAGGGCCTATGATTGTTTGAGGTATTGTTCTTATTTTATATTTTATATATTTTTTCTATTTGATATTAGTGATTTTTTTTCTTTTACTTATTCCCACCTTGTTGTTGTTGTAAAGTTACCAACTAGTATTATGTTGTATGTGATGGAGTTGGAAACACCACATGGTACGAATAGAGAGCAGGATTCCTAGTTTCCTCCTTCTGAACTCACTATGTAAATTTTAGAGTTTGAATTATTTTTTAATTTTTTGGATATGGAAATATTTAACATGATCCTTGGTATAGATTGGATGGTGTTTTTCAAGATTATATCAATTTCTATCAGTGGCGAGTGAGTTTTGTGGAACCTGATAGAAGTACCCATATTGTTAAGGTGAATGGGATCCTTGGTCAGGACATTCTACACCCCCACTTCTACAGTTGGGAAAAAAAATTTATCATATATTATATCTCATGTTAGAGGAAGATAGTGGTACTCCTGAGGGTAGTTTACCTCCTCTAGTGGATTAGTTCCTAGAATTGTTTCTAGCATATTTTCAGGTTCCCCACCTTGAGCGGGATATGGAGCTCACCATTGACATGGTGATGGAAACATAGCTGATCTCTCTTCCCTCGAACCATACAGAAACTAAAATTTCAGTTAATTAATGGTTCTATTTAATGATTGGAAATCCAAAGGATTCATTCTCCCGAGCATCTCTCATTGGAATGCCCCATTTCTATTTTTGAAAATGACCAATGGATCTATCTAGTTGTTAATTGACTACCAGAACCTGAATAAGGTGATGATCAATAATAAATAACATTTTCACCATATTTATGACCATTTAAATAATATTAATGGGATAATTTTTTTCTATAGGATTTATTTTCACTTTGGATACCACCATGTCATAATTATAGTAACATATGTTCCAAAAAACTGCCTTGTGAAGAAGGTACAATCATTTCGAGTTCTTGGTCATGCATTTCTAGTTGAAAAATGCTCTAGAGATCTTCATGTAACTTATAAATAAGGTTTTACACCATTATATCAATTCCATTATTGTGGTTTTTTTTTTGAAAACATGATAGTCTATTATAGGGATGAGGAGGAGCCTAATAGGGATTTGATAATTGAGTTGGGAACCCTTCGTGACAATTATCTCTATATGATGTCCACTAAATTCACCTTATGGATTAGAGAGGTGAAGTTTTTTGGGTAATGTGATATCAGAAAGAGAGGTTTTTATGGACCCTGGGAAGATCAGTGTAGCTATTTAATGGGAGTATCCAAAGAATGTGTTCAAAATTATATGTTTTTAGGCTTATCATGGTTTTATAGGTGGTTCCATTGGTATTTCTTATGGCTTGCATCATCCATGATAGCAATCACCAGGAAGGGGGTGAAATTTGAATGGATCCTAGTGTGTCAGATGTCCTTTAAAGAGATTAAGTTTAAATTTATCATGGCTCCTTTTTTAACCATTCCAGAATATCTAAATAGGTATGTAGTCTATTATGATGCCTCATGTAAGGGTCTTTTGTTAATGATAATGCATGATGACCATGTTGTGGCATATGATTCTCTTCATCACTGACCACATGAAACTAAATACCCAACCCATTACTTGGAGTTATGAGTGGAAATTCATGCAATAAAAACATGGTTCCACTATCTTCTGGTGGAGTAGTTAATAGTTTATTTAGGTCATAAGATCTTATCCAACATTTTTTCCATAATGATTTGAATTTGAAGAAACGTCGTTGGGTTGAGTACCATATGAGGTTTGATTTTCATATAGTTTAAACCACTATGAAGGGAAATTTAGTGGTGGGTGATTTGAGCTGGAGAGTTCCATTTCAATCAATGAAAAGTCCATTGATGAGAGGACATATATGGGGCTATTTTCTCATATGCACTTAGAGACCATATAGAATAGTGGATGTGATTTCTTCACCATTGTGCAACTGGCACCTTCCCTTTTTTAGTTTATTTTAAAGAGTTTCAAAGTGATGAGATCTTCTAGAACACTATAATGTTCCAAAATGATGGGGAGTTCCCTTTTTAATGTTCATTGTCTCTTTAGGGAGTTTAGTGATTCAAGGCTCACTTTGTGGTGCCGTTGTTGTTAAATAAGGTGGAAATTTAGGATATCCACCAGTCTCATGGGGTCATTCATCCCCATGTTAACAAGATGTGACATGATGTGAGTTTGAAGTTATAGTGGCTATGTATGAGGTGAGATGTAGCTGCCAACGTATCATGATATTACACATTTCACCAAGTTAAAGAAGAGAATCGACGACCCTCCAAATTTCCTCTTCCTCTATATATTCCAACCTGTAAGTGGATGATATTGGAATGGAATTTATTGTTGTCTTATTTCATACACCCTAGGAGAGGAATTACATTTGGGAAGTGATGTACCCTTTGATCAAACCACATCATTTCATTCAAATTAGGGATCTAACCAACGTCGATGATATGGGTTTATTGTATGTTCGGGGTGTTTTGAGGCTTCATGGTGAGTCTTCAGCTATTGTTTTCAATAGCCCCCCCCCCCCTCGTTTTACCTCATGGTTTGCTAAATTCCTTCAAAAGGCGATTGTGTCATAGGTGATGTTGAGTATGATAGACCATCCTAAAATGTATGGGCAGATAGCTCCGGATAATTATATCATGGAATACATGATCTAGTCATCTGTTTTGGATTTTAGATGATTTTGGGATAACCATTTGGGATTGGATGAGTTTGTATATAAAAATATTTACCAATACTCAATAAGAATGGCTCCATTTGAGGTTCCCTATTGTCGTTCTTTCCCAGCACCTTTGAGTGTCGTTGAGGTGTGTGATACCACACTTCTAGGACCGATACTTGTACAAAAGGTGTCTAAGAAATTAAAATTATTAGGTAGTGGCTATGGACATATCATAGTTTTTATAAATATTAATTTTGATTAGAGGTTTTGAGAATTGTCGATTTTTGTGTCTCACATGGTGTTCTTGACTATGGAACCTCACTTAGGTCATCATCAATTGGGTAAGGGAAGATAACATTATGGCACATAGATCCTTTTGAAATTCTTGATCTTACTTTTAAGGTGGAATACATGTTATATTTTTCTTCTCACTTCACATCTGTCCCATGTGTTGAATTGGGAGGAGTTGGACATAGAGCCAGAGTTTTCAGTGTTTGAGTGGCCAATGAAGATTATATATTCTCAGTAAAAATTGATTCATGTGTAGTCAATTACATTAGTCTAAGGCCTTTGTTATCATGGAAATTATGTTCATGAGGCTTGGGATTGGAAGTCTTGGGTTGAGGAACAATATTCGTTTTTTTTCTCAGATTGAAAATCGATTTGACTTTCAGGGGATGAAAAGTTTTCATGGTGGGGGAATTTTCATATCATTGTTTTTTAGATATTTCATTTGTTTATTTTCATTCATTCATTTATCCAATAGTTTACCCTTCATTGTTCAGTAAAAATGGTGATTTTGGAATCGACAGCAGGTGGCGCATGGTTGGTGCATGGATAGGGGAAATCGTGCGCCCTTCCCCAGGTAATCATTTGGCCAAATTTCATTTTGGGTAGTGGTGACTACACGGTTGTGCATGGTATTTCAAACTGTGAAGGATAACCATGCGACTTATCCCACATGGACAATGGAGGATGCAAGGTTTGAAAAACATTGTGGGAAAACTCTCTAACCAATAGTGTCATAAAAAAGTTTGAAATTACTTTTCTACCCTCTTCAATTTTTAACCCTAAACCACTCACATACAACCCATTTTGTATTTTCACCCATGGGAGCTCCCTCAAATATCTCTTTAAGCCCTTTAACCTCGATCCTTGGGTGAATTTTACCCCGGTTCATCAAGGAATCATCAACTAAGGCTATTTTTCCTTGAATTCTTTCTCTGTATAGTGTTCTCCTGTCTCCAAGAGTTTCTATTTTCTAGTGGGTGTAATGATGTAATGGTATCCTAATCTGGTGGTGTGGGGTAAAATATAGATAATTAATGTTCAATTTTTCCTTTATAAGGTCTTTTGGTAGTGTAGTTTTGGTTTTAGAGTGATTTTAGGAATTTTCCTAGTGCGAGGTAGACGGTTCAATGGTTTTCAATTATTAGTTTATTTTGATATGGTTTCATGGTTTAAAAAATGTGTTCCATGGAATGTTTTTGTTGTTCAAAACATGTTTTGGGAAAAAATTCATTCTTGTGTGATGAAAGTTGGTTTTTAAAAATAAATTTGTTTTATTTCACATATGCCTCATTATGCTGTTTCACAAACATGATCAATTCCTTCTGTGATAGGTGTGAAATGTGTTTTCAAATATATTTAAAGGTCAAAATCTGTAAAAAGTTGATTTCATTTGTGAAATTTGTTTTTTTGAATTTTGGTTTATTTTTTGTTCACCTAATATACATCTTTGAATTGTGAAGAATTTCATGATGATGTTTTTATCATGAAAATAATTTTAATGGGGATTTGTCTAAAGAAATAGTTGGCTTCTATATGTGTTCTTCATTTTATCTTTACTAATGGGTTTCATAATGTGTGAATATTATTAAAAATATATTTAGAGATGGTTCGCATGTGTGTATGAAATGGAAAGTGTGTTTTTTTTAATGAAACTAGTTGTTTCTATGTGTATTTTGATCATTTGTTCAATATGAAAATGTGAAAGTGGCGATTCCCTTGTGTGAATATTATTGTTGTAATGTGTTATTGAAATTTTTGATTTATGTGATATGTGAAATGGAATTTTACCACAAAGGTAATTCCGAGTATTCTAGATGGGTGAACCGAAACTATTACACTAGTTGATTCGGGTGTGGCTGAGGCCCGTATTCATTATGGAGGATTGACAATTAAAACATTAACTAAACATGTGATATGATCAAATACCACTATACCATGGTATGAATTCCCCTATAGTGCCTCATCCATGGAAACAATATTGTTATTAGCTTATTATTTGGAGAACATTGATCCTTGGGGTGTGTTCTTATAAAGTGGCTCAGGCACGAGGATGTTTTCGGTGGTTTAGAAGAGGATTTTGATCACTGGGGTATGAGGTTATTAGAATCCCACTAGTGATATTTACCCTTTGGGATTTACCAATGGTTTTCTTTTGATATATGATGATTATGTGATGTGGTTCTAACCATTAGTTTATGGTAGTTATTCTACACATTTTTATTACATGAAATAATATTTGAGAAATGGTTTTCCTAAAAAGTATTTCTTAAAAATTTTCAAATTTTATTATGAAAATGAGCTTGTTAATTTGTATTCTAATTATATAGAATTGAATCAAATCTTTGGGTCGCATCATACTAGGTGTAGATCATACCCTATATACACTTTTGTTAGTATATAGACATTATTACGAATGACTTAGGTATAAGAAAGATGTATCATGATCGTGAGAGTGGATCTATTTCCTAGTGTTCTAGTTCTATCAAGTGTTGGTGGTGGGGGTGGATTTATGGTGATTATTACTCTCTTGTCGTATGGAAGTTATTTTTGGGATTGTTTGTTCTCCCCATTATATTGTACTACTTTTTTTTGTTAATGTGGTTAAATAGAAATCTAAAAATTATTGAACCTTTTTTGTTATGTTAATTAGTTACTATTTTGATGATTATTGTTTTTTCTATCATATAATGGGTGAAATAATTCCCAAAACATATTTTCAAAACACATGAACTATTTTTCAGCATTTGGGGACCCAAAACGCACTTTAGGCCATTCCAGGAATCGATTCGGACGTCCCGTTGGATGAGACCCTGGTTTGTTTCATGATAATGTTTACTAGAACCAAAGATTAAAATGTAAAGATTATGTTTTTTAAACTAGATATAAGATTGTAGATTTAAGGAAGTTATAGTTGTGATAGACATTTAATCCATCCTTTTCTTTTTCTTATGTTAGAATCTATATAAACATATTATTATTGTGCTTATTTTCACATTGTTCAATTAAAATTATTTAAATAACTCTGTAAAACTACCAAGGTGAGCATTGGAATCATCATGTTGTAGACTAGAAAATTGAATAGAACATGAAATCATTTATATAACCATTGTAATGATCTCAACATGGGTATCTAAATCCAGAGGATTGAGATTTTTTTTGGACCCTCATGCTTAAAAATCAACCATTATCAATAAATGTTTTTATCCATGGATCTCTCCCTTGAATCACATGTTTTACTCTATAGTTTTCCTCTATCAAATAAATTGTCTGTACTTGTTTTCATTATTTTTTTCTTAAATTATTTCGGATCTCAAGATTGTATGAAATATCCTCTTCTTTTAAAAACCATGATTCATGTACACTTGGATTGAACTTGTAATTGATGACACAGTACAATAAGACTAAGTGTAAAAAAATGAGAAAAAATAAAAAATGAAAAAATCCAAATAATTCTAAGAATATCTAGAAACTACTCCGAACAAGTGTACTAAAAAATAAAAACCCATGGGAATCATTAATTCCACTTGGAAATTAATTTACCTATTTATAAATCAATCTAACTAATTAACTATGTATCTTCTTATTATGTTTAATTTGGGGTCAATCCCATATAGAAAAGATTAAAGACACTTATAATGATAAGGAAATAAATGAAATGATAGTGTATTTTATATTGAAACAATTAATATGAAAATTCATTCCAAAAGTTATCAATCAATTTTCATGAATCAATATTGTAATGGCACCTGAATTCAAATATACTTTTATAAAATTAAATCATATTTATAAAATTATTAAGTAAAATAGTCTTTATACTAATTACACTTATTCTGATCACTTTAATATTTTATATAATCAACTAGTTATGTATTATATTGTGTTTTGAATGAGTAGACATTGCTGATGTAATTTTAAAATTTTTCATTTAGTGGATGGTCCAAATTTTGAACTATGATTTGGAATGGAATTCCAAAACATGGAAATATAAGATATTTTTTTGATGGTTTAAAATACATGATAGGTATCTTAGTGGCCTATAAAATTTTTAGGAGAATATGGATCTAAAATATCATTTTTATAAAGAAAAGGGGGAGAACAATTACCAAACAGTTAGTGCTAATCATGAACCTTAACCATGAAGCCATATAGGGGTGTCAAATGATATGTCAAGGTATGAACCCGAGTCCTTTAAGGGATGAAAAATTTCTTTATAATATTGAAAATGGGTGCACATAATTAGTAAACCATGCGATCCAACTATGAAACATGGTGGGTGCTTGGATAGTGGCACTGCAAGGTTGGCACCAATTTTTCCAAACCATGTGGAAAACCCTTGCCCTATTTAAATATGATATAAATTACCATTTTGTATCATTCTTATTAAATATTAAACTCCATTTCTCCTTCTCCCATAATTCACTATAGAGCTTTCATGGGTGATCTCCTCTAATTCTCTTAGGCTTTGATTGATCTCCCTTATTTGGACTTGGAATGAACTGATGTTCTTCATGTTGTATCACCCTTGGTTAGTATATGATTTTGATTTCATCCTTTCTTCATTTATATCACCATCATGGATACCATATCCATTATATCTCATATTTCCTTTTATAGTTTTTTTATATTATTTTAATTAATATATATTCATATAAAATTAAAGGGTGAAAATGGATGAGTGAATCTTATAGGGTATTAGGAAGGTCTTAGATATTCCATTCCATTAATATTTTATTACTTATAAGATTAATTGTTGTGCAGCATGTCTGATTATCCATACATTACCTCCTAAATGTTAATTGAAATTAAATAATGGTTTAGAACCTTAAATTTCTTATCCTTCATACCAATTCAATCGTTGGAGGTTTTATACCTTAATATGAACAACCCCTTTGGGTTTGTTGATATAAATTCCACCAAATTCTATATCATGTTTACATAATTTTTCCTCCCATGAGATTTATTATGCTTTCACCTGATTATTGGGACTCGTAATTGAATTAAGGGAACTCCTAAATTTTTTAATATAGTCAATTGACCCCTTATAGAAAATTATTAGTGAGTTTATCTGAAGTATTAATATAATAGAAATGGGAATCAATTAGTTAAATGAATTTGGGTGGGTTCTATATTAGAATTAATCCCTATTAGGCCCCGGTTATTTATAATTTATTCTTATGACCACTGAAACTATTAATTCTCTTGGACCCTTGTTACTTTATAATGAATGGGAAATTGTTAATCTAAATGAAATTTTTGATTGATTAAAGGTAATTTTAAAAGCATAACCATGTCACATGAACTATTTGGAAGTCCAAAATGAAATGTTTAAAGGTATGTTTGAATTTACGATAATTGGGGGTAGTTCTAATGGCCTATGGTAAGTCATTAAGGTAAATGTTCCTATCGATTTATTTATATGACAATAAATTGGATTCTAATATGAAATTCTATGAATGGACTTTTAAATAAAATAAAATTGAATGAGTTATAAATGGTTAAGCATTGTTGGACATAGATCTCATCATCATTTTTTTCAATTCATGTACATGATTTAATTATTTAATATGTGAATTTGTTGGGAATAAAGTTCCTGATTATAGTTATTTTAAAAAAAATTTATAGATAAAATCATTATCATTAATATTATATGTTTTTGGGAATGGTTCCCCTTCACATAACTAACTGAATTGTTGGTCATGGTGAACGATATCATTTCTTTTTGATTTTTTTGGGCATGGAATCCTACATCACAGCATATTGAATCGTTATTCATGGAACCAATATCATTAATTATAATATTAAATGTTGGATATGGTGTTTCATTGTTTTATTATTATTTTTGTTTGTAGTTAAATGGTTGAGAAGGATACCCATAATCAATTACTATGAATTTTTTGACATGATTCCCACATTCCTTTAGATTATATGTTTTGGTTAATGTCCAAAATTAAGATAAGAACCCATTTATATTTAACACTTTAAAAGTATTACTTGGTTATATTCCATGGGCCCTGAATCAACTTATATAAAATGTATAAGATTATAGACAATTTTACTTAAGCTAAAGTACGGGGATTTAGATGAGCATCTTGTGATAAACCCGATCTGACATGGTCTATTAATTTTACTTCTTTGATTTTTATACTTTCACAATATTTTATTTCATAATAACAAAATAGATATTCATTAGATTATATTGGTGGTGGAAAACTAATTATTACTCACAACTAGTTTTTTCCACCATTTGGTTCCAATATAGATCACTAGGTTACAGGACATGATTATGGATTATGCATGCTTGTTGATACTCTTTTTGGACTACTAATTGACATGAATATGGGGGATAAGAATTTACTCAATATTTCAATATTATTTTATATCCTATAATGGATGTTAGTTTTTCCTATTGTATCATAACTTCTTGTACATTTCTTGATAATGCATGGTTGGTTTTTTATTTGGAACTGGACTGGTCATTAGTTTTTTATAACCTCTACTACATTTCATTATTTATGTTTTTTCATTATTTTATTACTAATTTAGAGGATATATTCTCTCCATTATATAAATTTTAGTGTGTTTCATCTAGTTGGAAGCCTCTGGAATATATGAAGTTGGGCTTGGACCTTGTCTCCAACCAATCTAGTTATTGTTTTGAGAAATTACATGGAAAATATGAGACAAAGTAGTATCAGAGCTTTTATATTTTCATATCTTACTATTTTGTTCTGGTATACCAGAGACTAGGAGTGTTTGGCTACTTGGTAACTAACTCATGCTTGGGAATGGCCAACCCATGTATGAGAGAAAGATCATGTTTCTAGGAATGGGAGTGTAGTTCATGTTGTTTTATTATTATAGTTTATTATCATTTTACCTTGATTGAATGATGCATTTTTGTTGGTTATCAATTTATAGATCTATAATATTTATTTCAATGCCTCGTTCATTAAAATATGAGGTGTGTTCTTGAACAAGTTCGGAAAATTTTGATTCAAATCTAACTAGCATCTGAAATATGACTCAATATGTTCAAACATGGTTGGATATTTATTAGGATCTATTATTGTCCTATATTATAATTATCTACCACTGCATTTCATAAATAATGATTTTTGATTTTTATTATTGATTCAGATTGTATAGTCACCACATTATACAACCTTTATAACCTCACTGTTGGTCTAAATCCTCTAGCATATAGGGATGAACCCTTGTGGCATTATCACCAACTGGTCTAGTTACTGTTAATACAAAAAACCAGATCAAGACATGAAGAAGTTATATGGGAACTATTATACATTTATGTATTACTATTTTGGTATGGTATATAGGATAATTTTAATGTTTCGGTAATTGGTAAATATCTCATGTCTAGGAATTTTCAACCCATGCATCAAGGAAAAATCATGTTTCTATGGATGGGATTGTTTTTTGTGATATTTGATTATTTCATTTTATTATCATTTCACCTTGATTGAATAATGTATTTGTTCTGGTTATGTATTTATTGATCTATTAGATATAAATCCTTTCATAGTATACCAAGAGATGAGGTGTGTTTATAAATCATTTTGGGAACATATTATTCACAATTTATTAGCATGCTTATATGTTTACCATGATTGTGTGATCATTTCCTTGTCATATTATATAATATGGTAACATTATAGATTCCTTGTTATAGTTATGATATATGGGTGGATATATATAGTGTTTTCATCTACCTAAACTATTTTTCTAATATATATTGTTGTAGTCATTCTATTTAATAATCTAGAAATTCATCAAAGATAAAAAAGTTACTAATTTTTATAAATAAATCAACTTGGATGGAAAATTTAAATTTCAAGGAAATTATTATTTTTAGGATAATATAAATTTATTTATTATATATTTCGGATAAATGGTGTGTCAATTATATCCCAAAAATTCTTTTACCTCTATAAAATGGGAATGATGTTCTCTATAACTAAATCCTTACATACATGACTCAACCCTTGTAGGTGTTTTTAGCATCATAGGCCTATGAGATGACCCCAATAATGGTGTGATTAATAAATAATAAATAAAAAATCATTACTTTATACTAATGTGGGATTTTAATTATAATTTATATATTTTTAACTCCATAAATTTAATAATTATGTGTATATAATTGGACCAAAGTTGAAATGTCAGGACCCTTACAGGTCATCCTTAACTATTTTGGTTTTTCTAATCAACCTCATGGGGTTATATTCATGGTAATTAACTATTGTTATTTAAAGTTTTAGTATCCATTTATATAGTGTTTTGTATAAATTCATGTTATAATCTTTCTTGAACAAAATCCTTTAATTTTTAAAAGAATTTTTCTCTATACTTGATCTATATTTACATTAGGTTTTAGTTAATTAAATTTCTGGTTACAACCTAAATATTGTTTTCCATTATATAATGTTTGTGAAAATCTATTTAACTAATGAAATTATAATAAATTATGCTTAAATAAATGGTTTGTAGAAAATTATGTGATAATTTTTCTGTAAATCTATATGGAAACAGCAAAATAGAAAGCTAAGTAATGTTTGAAAAGTATTTTCCCCTAAACAAGGTAAATGGTATTTCATATATATCAACCCTTCTAATTTTATATTAAATTTATATTGATGTAATGGATTGTATGATACTTATAGAGGAGTTCTGAGCTTGGACCCTCCTGTAATGGCCATTTGTATTTATTCCATGAGAGTTTACTTGAATGAAAATGTGGATACTTCCTGTTGATTTTAGTTGGATGTTTCCTCTAGTTTCATTGGATATAATGTTTAGGAATGTAATCCTAGTTTTTTTTTGGAATAATCCAAGTTATAGATATTCGATACCTTGTGTAAGTTATCGGAAAGCCCAATTATTATAGAGCCCTTTTAGGTAAATGTATTGGTATGTTAATGTATAGAGTTAGGGAGAGAGATATTCTTCAGTTACCATTTCACTCAGGTAAAACTATTAGTTTATAAATGTAGGCCTTGGTAGTGTAGTTGGTTGTGTGAATAATAAAATCTGATTGTGGACATGAGAATTTTGTAATGCTCCGGTTCAGCAGGATAGACATTATTTGTTCACGATCAACTTACGTGATGATCTTGAAATACTTATTGTTTTTTAATATATGACATGGTAGGGTTTTAGATAGGTAAATAGATGTATGAGATTAAATTGAACTAAGAAAATATTTTTTACAGGATATCACATACTGAGATGCATAGCGTTGTTCTGCTCTCGAAATAAAAGCGAATAAGTTCACATATTGTGCTGTGTGGTGCAACGAAAATATGTTCTAGAAAGTGTGATTTTGTAACATTAACATTTGTGAAATGAACTATCTATAGTTTTTTGTAATAATTTTATTCTTGGTAACATTCGAATTATGTGATCGTACTAACAATTTGAATAGGTTTAGTACTCAAATTCTTGGTAAAAGGTTTATGCTTTATTAAAGATTATATTTATAGGTCATCTCTAGAGTTTATTGACCTTATTATTAATTTCATCTTGAGATAACTTCATGGGATGAATGTCTCATAGGACCTAAAATTTAAACTTATCTAGAGAAATTTAAAGCTTCTGGTTTATCTCTTCTTTAAAATAAATTTATTGTACAAGCATGTCATCATTTAATAGGAATCATGTTCAGTGGTTATAGATCATGTTTTGAGGCATGAGTTTTCCATTTTCTATATATTTTTATTCTAGGACACTCATAAGGTGGGGGTTAATACATCGATTGTGAGAAAAATGGCCTTAAAATTAGAGGGAATGTGACTGTAGAGGGATATATGGAAGTGGTCAAAAGGAATTCTAGATGGTGGTGATATGGTATCTTTAAGATTTCTAGTTTCAAAGGTGTAATTGAATATTAGATTCAGGTTTGAGTTTGGAATGAGTATGGATGTTAGATGAAGGTTCGATGTGTGTAATCATTCTAAGAGATGTGATAGGTTGGTAGTGCATCTATTCTTATAAGGTTTCATAAAGATGATATGGTTAGATGAGTACCCAATACTTTTTTAATGCTGAGGTTCATGATTTGTCTCTCTTAGTTTCTTAGTTGATGTTCTAGTTTATGAAATTTTATTTTGAGTTATGTTTTCATTCAATATATCATTCCATAGGTAGGTATCTAATTTGTAAGAGGAGCCCCAAAGAAAACTCTAGGCCTATTAGAAACATTCATTCCTTGTATCGTGGGTATATTATATTGTTTTATGGATTACTCATGGGATCATGAGTCGAGTCTTGAATCAGGTGGTACCAGATGTACATCTTATTTGTATGGAAACATTAGTATGTACTGGTTTGTTGATGTGAATGGTTGTTGAGGATTTTCAGTCAGTGGTCGAGTGAGTGTGGATGATCAAGAAAGTTTTTTTATTCTAATGAGAATGGTCACCCAAAGATCTGGGTAAAATTAAAAGAATGTCCATTTATGGTAGATAATTTGGAAATAAACCGGGTAACAAGTGATAGTCAACCAGTGTGTGTATCTTGAGAAAAATATTCAGGAGACAAGATGATAGGATTTGGTTAAGGCTAGTACCCCCTTGTTGATCTGAGCATGATCAGGAGAGCGATACATGACTATCTATGGAATACTAGTGTACTCCCTTTTTAGAGATGATAATGCCTAATAAATTCAAATCATCCTATGTACCTGGATAGAGTGTTTTTTAGAAAATGATATTTTTTTTAAAAACTCCAATTTGAAGAACATAATCAAATGGAGTTTCTCTCAAATAGTTGTTAAAGGGTAATCCAGATGGTGGGGAATGCATCATTGGCAGTCAAGGGTGGTTCCCCTTTTTCTATTTTGAAATATGACAAGTATATGTCCCCAGCCTTAGACATTATGTAATCTTGAATTAAGTTAATAATTCACATTGTGGATCATTTCAGGTTTAGAGTTTTAGATATTTAGGCCATAACTATTACATTACATCTCAAATATTATATAGTAGACACTTCTACTTAGTATCCATATTTTTTATAAAATAAAAATTCTTAAAATAAAATTACAATTTTTTATTCATATAAATCTTCTTGAATTCATCCTTTCTCTTACCCCTCCTTATACCTTATGAAAAACATTTCCAAAAATTGGAATTATCATAAAATGTTTAGTAAGGCTATCAAAATAAAGAATGAAAACATTAGTTTCTCAATACATACAAAACATAAGATCTTGAGAATACCTCATGAAATCCTAGGATTTATGAATAATAGATTCAAATCATATATCATAATGGGAAATTGTGGCATCCATATCATACTTACATTGTTGCTTTCACAGCTACTTAGGGAGTTTTGTTTGGAACACCCATCCCTATATATTCCCAAAATCACTTGAGAGAAACATTAATATTTAACTCTGTCATGTTACCCAATGCATGGGAGAGCTATCTCAGGATCACCCACCATATGCTTATCATGGAACTACCTGTATACATAAAAAATCCCCAAGAACCATAATATATTCATAAGACATAAAACAAACATAAAAAAAACATTTACACATTTCAATCACAATATATCATTTAAATATATTGATATAAAAAATCTATTATCAACACCATTTTAAATACCAAAATATGTAAAAGAGTTTGTGGTATTTATTTTCCTTAAAAACACTATAGCTTGTTAAGGAATCCAAAGATCAAATAGTACTTGTGATATAAGAAAGGTCGTTTTCACCAAGTATGTAAAAAAAGAAACATTCCATTTTGGTTTTTTAGTAAAACGCTTCGTAGAAAAAGATTCCATTTGAATGAAATGAAATATTAAAGGTGTTTATACACATTATAAAAGAAATGAATAAAATTCCTCAATGAAAGGAGATTGAGACGATGTCCATTACCTCATGTCCGACTTGACTTGTTCAATCATTAATCTCATGAATAATAAACTAAAGTAATTTATAATTGCTTCAAAACATTTTTCAGGTTTATTATTCTTTTAATAACACTTATTACCATGTTATAAACATTATATACTCATTTAAGTTAATAAATATCATTTTTTCAATATTTGGTACTAGAGTCAAAAATGAACTTTTTATAATTACAAGTTGTCCGTGTTGTCAAAAGACAATTATATCTATAATGATATTCATGATTTAGATATCATATATATCATATATATATACTATATATATATGTTTGTATTTATAATATTATATAACATTTGAAGATAATAAATGAAATGCACCGTTCATGGAGACGGTAAGTCGTACGTACGCAAGAACACTACATTCATTTCTATTTCGTATTTAATGGAATGAAAACCTAATGATGCAGGGATATATTATAATTCCAGTATAATATCATATATAATTTCATTTACTATATCCATTATATGTTCCACGTATTGCATGAATGAGTCTTATAACTTTGTGGGGTCGGTAGTCGCACTTCCTCAAATGAAATTATTGTATTTACCATTTATGGAAACCATAATGTTATGATATAAATAAAAAATATAGAAGTATAAAATATTAAATATAATATATATCACATATAAATATAGTTCCATCATAATGTCCATCATAAGAGGTGGTAAGAGAATATTGAACAATCATCGTTTTGTGTGGAAGTAGTTCGTCGTCCACAGAAATAGTATGTTTGTATCAATTAGATGGAGGTGTGTGGAAGTTTCGTATGAAAAATCTTTATAAAAAATCCTATTATATTTCAGATATTGTTATTGTAATAGAAGAATGTAATAAATATACTTTAGGGGGTTTGAGAAGGAAAAAAAGAACTTCAGGGAAGACGTTACCTTCAAATTGGGTAACTCCCTTCGGTTTGAACCAAAAGGGTTTCATGAAGTGCCTTCTGCCTATGTTATGGATTATAGGAGGAAAATAGGGATGTTGGGAGCTTATTTGGGCAGCGTTTGGGTGAGAAAAGGGGCTTTATAGGTTTGATTAATATGTTAGAGGAGGTGGCCTTTTGTAAGAGGGAGGTGGGGCTCTTTAAGAATGTTTGAAAGTATTATTTTATTATAAAATGATTTTCAGATTCAAAAGGTCCAAAACATATTTAATTAGAAAATAAGGTGCATATAAGACGAAATAAAATTATCTAATAAGAATTGGACTGGTTTTCGATATTTTTTAAATCCTTATCTTTTTTATTTAACCCTTTGTTAACTTATTTAACTTTTACCATGTCCTCTTATATATTAATACTATTTGAATAATATATTTATTATAAAATTCCAAGAGACCCAAAGTGGATCAGTAATGACATTTGTAACATCATATTTGTCAGTTGGCTGAATCATAGATTTTTTGGATTATTTTATCATTGAATAAAATATTAATTTATTTAAAATCTCATCTATGTCAATTTTTAAAATATTCATATAATGACTTATAAAAAAATACAAACAAAAATTATTATTTAAAAACACCTTTATTAATTCAAATAAATCATGTCATACTCATATACAAAATTTTTTTATAGAATAAAATGTTTCAAAATAAATTTATTCTAATATTTATAATCTAATTTATTTAAATCATTCATTAATGAGGAAACCATTACATCATCATTCTGTCCTTAATAAATTTATTTATATTATGTCTAAAAATTATAAATAAAATACCATGATGTGTGAAATATTTTTAGTTTTCTAATGACTATTTATAGTAACAAATATCACTTATATTACCTCACATTAAAATTGTTTTAGCAAAAAAATACAAGTTTATGATATTTTTATTTTTAAATTAAATAAAAAGTCATTGTGGTCATTATCTTACCCAATTGGCATTCAATGGCCCAAGGTCTAACCCAAGTATTTTATTTAATTTCCATGACTCATCCAATAAGTTTTGGAAAAGTGTTAAGGTAATTTTATATTATTATAATATTATTTTTACCTTGAATTACCATATTTACCTTTAACCGGGGTCAATAAAAATCAAAAGTTACTCTTCACAAAAAATTATTTTCATCCTATTGAACCTCATTTTACATACTAATGACAACCATATATGTAGTGTTTTTGAAATTTAATTCACATAAGCGGTGAAATTTCATTTAAAAGAAAAAGCCGGTTTTTAACAACAAAAAAGTGTTTTCACTATTAATCAAAAATTTAATGTTTTCAAAAAAATACTAAAAATTCATCCAAAGCTAATTTTTGTATTCGAAATTAAAAAAAATGATGTAACTTTTACAAAACTAAAAATATATAATTTTAATTAGTTTATTCAATATTAATTTCCATTGTCCAAACTAGAAAGCATGGTTTTAAAAAATAACAACTACAAAAAGATTGACATGTGTTTATGTCCTATTTCAAAGTTAAATTAAATACAATGATCAAAATTCGATTAAATGGTAATAATATAATCCATGTACACTTTAAAACAATTTGAAAACATAATCTATCCAATTAAATAAATCAGATGAAAAGAATGTTTTGACTTAAAATTCATTATTGTCACTATTAATTAAAAAATAAACATTATCAGAAAAATATCAAAATTTCATCCAAATTAAATTTTGATCCCACTTATAAAGAAAAATTTTATTTTGTAAAATGAAAGATATAAATGTGATAAAACTATATTTAAAATGTATTTTTCATCAAAAGGTGGTAAAACTACCTTTTAAAAATATTTGAGTATTTATTTTTAAAATTGGCTTCATTTTCATTTTAAGTCTCTAAATTTTATTAGATAAATGTAAAAACATTTAACAAACATGTTTAATCATAATAGGGTCAGTTATATTCATTCTTGCCAATAAAACGGTCAAGGGTTCACTACCTTTCAAAATAATAATATTATATTATTATTTTCTCAGTATGACTCATCATTTTTTGCAACATATTACTTCAGAGAAACCCATTGTTTCATGTCAAATAATCCATCTATCCTAGAATCCCCTTTAAAATAAAATTAATATTTAATTAAAAAATATTAATAAATATGAAAATGTAATATTCTTTATTTACCTGTGATGTTATATTCTTCCCCCCTTTTGAAAATTGTTTTCTCGCAATTTTATTCACTTATCAAATAAATGGGGGTATTTATCCCTCATAGAATTTTCAAATTATGAAATTGCCTCTTCAACCATATGGTTTTTCTAAAAAACCTTTACCTGATTAATTTCCATATTCTGCAACACTTTCTCTCTTCGGTCACGAATCTGGACTAGTTGTTCCTTTTAAGAGAGATTCTCTTCCATCTTAACTACCTCTGGGATCAAAACATGAGATGGATCCGACACATACATTCACAACATTGAAATAGGAAAAATATTTTGTACATGGGACAATCTTATAGGTAGATCCTATCTATAAGAAACTGATCCAACATTCTCCAAGATTTTATAGGATCCAATGAGCCTCAGACTCAACTTTCCTTTTTCACTAAAACACAGCACACCTTTCCATAGAGAAATATTGAGAAAGACATGATTAACTATCTCGAAGGGAAGATCCTTCCTCCGGTTTTCTGCATAACATTTATCCCTACTCTGAGATGTTCTCATGTGCTTCTAAAGTAATTGGAATTTTTCTTCCATGTCTTCTAACAATTATAGTCATATCAACTTATCTTCACCTACGTCATCCAAAAAAGATAGTTTTCAACACCACTTTCCATAGATTTCCTAAAATGGAGACATCTGTATACTAGAATTAAAACTTTTATTATAAGAAAATTCAACCAAAGAAATATGTTGGTCTTAACTTCCATAATAATCTATTGAGAAAGCATGTAACATTTCTTTCAATGTATGAATTGTTTATTCTGACTGCCCATATGATTGTGGAAGAAAATCTATACTAAAATTTAACTTTGTAACTAACAACTTATGATGGTCTTTCTAATATTAGAAGTAAACATGGGATCATGATCAGATACAATAGAGAGAGGAACACCATGTAACCTGACTATCTCTTTAATATACAATCGAGAAAGTTGATCTAGAGAGTTAGTATCATGAATCGGAAGGAAATGAGAAGAATTATTCAATCAATATACAATAATATAGATTGCGTTATTACCTTGAGAAGTCTTTGGTAATCCAATGACAAATTCCTGGACACATTTTCCCATTACCACTTTGGTACCGAAAAAGGATGAAACAACCCTTTCGGAAACTGCCGCTCTTCTTTAACCTGTTGAATTGTCAAACACATCAGAGTAAATTCATAAATATCTCCTTTCAATACCATCCCACCAATAATACTCCCTAATATCTCTGTACATCTTAGTACTGCTAGGATGAACTAAAAATGGAGAACTATGAGCATCACATAACAACTCTTTCTTAAACATTGAATCAAAAGGCACACATAATCTCTTTCAAAATCTCAAAATACAGTCTCTATCAATATTAAACTCTAGTAACTTACCCTTCTAGGCCAATTCTACATGTTTCTGCAACCCATTATCATATGTTTGCGCTTTCATTATTCTGTCTCCTAGGGACTATTGCACTGAATCCTGATACAAAACAAGGTAATATCCTGCACCAACCAACTCTATGGAAAATTTAATTAAATTTTTAATCAAAGGATATTGTTTCAAACATACAAAGGTTAGTGTAACATTAAATTTTCAACTCAAAGAATCAAACACTTTATTTTCCTTTACTAGATTGTAATGAATCATGAAATTGTCATCCTTGATTAATTGTAACCATTCCCTCTATCTCATGTCTAATTATTTATAATAGAATATATACTTCAAACTATTGTGGCATGTATATATTTCACATTTTAATCCATACAGACGATGCCTCTAAATTTTTAATGAAAAAACCACTGTAGCTATTTCCAAATCATGTGTAGGGTAATTTAACTCATGAGGTTTCAATTAACATAAAGGATAAGCAATTACCTTGTCATTCTGCATTAGGACACAACCAAGACTTTTCAAAAAAGAATCACTATAGATAACAAATTCACTATCTCTAGAAGGTAAATCCAAAAATGAATATTTCACCAATCATCTTTTTCAATTTCGAAAAAAAATTATCACATTCTTTTGTCTAGATGAACTTAACACCTTTTCGAGTTCACTTAGTCAGTGGCCAAGATAACTGTGAAAATTTCTCAACAAACCTGATGTAGTATCCTAAAAAACCATGAAATCTTCAAATATTGGTTATATTTTTGGGTCTTGGCCATTCTCCAACAACTTTTATAAGAAGGATCTACAATTATGCATTTTTTGAAACAATGTAAACACGGAATGAAATTTGTTTTAACCAAAACTCCACCTGCTGAATTTCGCATACAATTTTTTATGGTTTGCAAGACAAACCTTAGATGACTCTCCAATTTCTATTTACATTGGAAAAAAACTAAAATATCACCAAAAAATACAACCACACACTTATCCCAGAACTCCTGAAAAATGTTATCCATAAGATCCATGAATACAAAATGTGCATTGGTAAACACAAAAGGCATAAATACAAATTCATAATGGCCATATCTCATATGAAACATAGTCTTTAGAATGTCTGATTCCTTTACATTCAACTAATGATACACCAACCTCAAATCTATCTTCGAAAAATTCCGATCTCCTTGGAGCTAATTAAATAAATCATCGATATGAGGCAAAGGATACTTTTTTAATAGTGATAATATTTAAGAATCTATAATCAATGACAAGTCTCATTTAAAAATATTTATTTTAAAAAAAATATAGGATCACCCCATGGTGATGTGCTATGTCAAAAGAATCCATTATCTAACAAATCCTACAATGTTTTCCTTAACTCTAAATGTTCAATTTGAGTCATTCAATAAGGGAGTTTTGAAACTAGCTTAGCATAAAGAACTAAGTCAACAGTAAATTAAACATCCCAATCAGTTATTATACCATGAAACTCATCAGATAAAAACGTCAAGATACTCATTTTCCACTAGCACATCAATAATCTATATAATTCCTCTGTTTTCAACAATATGTGCAAGGTAACATTCATTTCCATCATTTACTAGTTTCTCAGCTTCTTCATATGTTATAAAAATTAAGGGTCCATTATTGTATAAAACTGAAATTATTGCTCTAACGAAACCCCTTTTGCTCTGTAGTCAATATTAGCATGATAAACGGAAAGCCAAACCATATCAAAAAAACATCAAACTCTACTAGACACCAAAGAATACGGTTTCATCATAGATTCTTTACACATGCAAGGACGAGAAGGTTCTTCTAATTTATTTTTGTCTCAACATTTCCTCCTGGTGTTTATACTATAAGTTCAGGATTCATATGTTGTGATGTAATTCCAAATTTACTAGAAAATTTCTCAGAAATGAATGAATGTGTAGACCCTGAATCAAAAAATACATTGGCATAATCTGAATAAACAAACAGTGTACCTGATACTACTTCATTTTATGGCCCAACATCTGGTGAAGTAGTTGCAAAGGATTTCACCACCCCTTTCTTCATGTAGTCTGGCTAGTTTCCCTCAGTTTAGTTCTTCATTGGACATACATTTGTATAATGACCTTTTTCATTACACTTAGAAAATTTTACTGACAGTAAATCATATGTTTTCTTAATATTACCCTAATCACATTCAGTGCAATTACAAGCCTTATGCCCCATTTTACCACATCGGTAGCACTTACCGAATTTCAAAATATATTCCCCATCGTGCTTTTTACAACAATTTTCATAAACTATAAACTTAAGTTTCTTACCATAAAACTTTTTTGAAGTGTTCTTACCTTTCGTCTGCCTCCTCAACTTCTTATTCTGTTGTTTTTCTAGGAAGACCTGATCATCAGAAAACACCATTTCCACCTTATCCACACATTGGATAAGTTTTTCATAAATTTGTAACTAATGAGAAGACAAATACTTTTGATACTTTGGATATCAGCCTGAGTAAAAACTGTTGATTTTACTATTAAGATCTTGTATAAAATTTGGAGCATACCTTTCATGTTGAGAGAATGTTTCTTCATTAGAAACCACTAAGCCATCCTCAAGCCTCAAATACAGAAATTGTATTTCCATCCGATGTTGAACTGCCTTATTAAAATTGTTCTCAAGAAACATACCTTTTGTTTCATCCCAATCAAGATAATCGATCTCCTCACTATCCCTGATATTTTTCACTATCGACCACCATTGATCAGCTTCAACTTTAAAACAGTAAACAAAAAGACTATACATCTGATGTTCTAAACACTCCATGACATCAAAAATATTCTCCCGTTCATTAATACACCCTTCAGCTAGAACAAGGTCAGATGATCATCTGAATTATGGGGGATGCTACCTCATGAAATTCTCCACTATGGACATGTAACTTTGTGGTTGATCAAGCTGATATCATTCATGGATTTCACCACCATTTATTTTATGAGTCAACTATGCCATCACTACAACATGCTGCTCAGTTCTGATTCCAACCATCTCATGTTACTATTTTGGATGGTTGTTTTTTTCTTGATTTGGTCCGATCATAGATGTCATGTTCCCTCTGTGGAAAACCATTATGAACACAGAAATATCTTTGGTGAAGCAACATGGTAGTCTATAAATGCTATATCATTTCAATCGTAACATAAATTAATATATAGATTTTAATTTAACAATATCTTAACTCCTAAAGATATCTAAATCGAACATTGATACCAACTATAAGGCCATAGCATTAGACATTATATAATCTTGAATTATGTTAATAATTCATATTGAGGATATTTTCAGGTTTTGAAATTTAGGGAATTTGTCCCCAACTATTATATTACACCTCAAATATTATATAGTAGACACTTCTAATTTGTATCTATATGTTTCATATAATAAAAATTCTTATAAGAATAGAATAATTCTTTTCTAGATATAAATCTTATTGAATATTCCATTTCTCTTACCCTACCTTATAACTAGTGAAAAACATTTCAAAAACATGGGATGAGCATAAAAAGATCAGTAAGGGATATAAAATAAAGAAAGAAAACATTAGTTCATCAATACATAAAAAACATAAGCTCTTTAACATACCTCATTAAGTCATACAATTTATTAATAACACATAAAAATCATAAATCATAATGGCAACTTGTGGCATCCATATAAAACATAGATTGTAGCTTTCACAACTACGTAGGGAGTTATGTTTGGAATACCCATCATAGTAAATTCCCTTAAACTATTAGGAGAAACATTAATGTTTAAATCTGTCATGTTACCCAATGAATTAGAGAGTTATCTCAGACTCACCTGCCTTAGGTTTATCACAAAACCATCTATATATGTAAACAATGCTAAGAACCATAACATATTCATAACACAAAAAACAAACCTAAAGGAAAGATAACATTTCAACATTTCAATCACAATATATCATTAAATATATTGACATAACCAATAAATTATTAAAACCATTTTCAATACCAAAATACATAAAAGCGTATGTGATATTTATTTTCCTTTTAGAAAAAATAATACAACTTTTTAAGGAAGGAAAAGATCAAATAATACTCACAGCGATGGAAAGGTAATTCTCACCACATACATTAAAAAGAAACATTCTCTTTTTAAATTTAATAAAATGCTTCGAATAAAAAGATTCTATTTGAATGAAATGAAAATTCCAAGGTGTTCATACGCCATATGAAAGAATCAAAAATATGCCTCAATAAAAGGATATTGAGACAATGTCTATTACCTCATGTCTGAATTGACATGTTCATTATTTAATCACTTCAATAATAAACTAATGTTAATTTCTACATTCTTCAGAACATTTTTCAAGTTTACTATTCACTTTTTATCTCTTATTACAACATTATAAAAATTATATAATCATTTTGGTTAATAACGATCGTTTTGTTGATATTTGGTACTTGAGACGAAAATTAACTTATTATAATTACAAGATGTATATATGGTCATAAGACCATTATATATATATCCAGTGTATATAGTTATATATATTTATTTATAATAGTACATAACATTTGAATATAAGAAATGAAATGCACCGCTCATGGAGATAGTAATCCGAACATATGAAAGAATGCTACATTCATTTATATTTCATATTTAATAGAATGAAAACATAATGATAAAATATGTATATTTTAATTACATTATAATATCATATATAATATCATTAACTCCATCCTTTATATGTTCCACGTATGGAATGAACGAGTCATATCACTTGAGGTGGCTATATTCTGTAGTTCCTCAAATGAAAATAACGTATTTTCCCACTATAAAACCATAAAGGTATGCTGTAAATGAAAAATAAATAATTATAGAAACAATATAAATATAATATATATCACATATAAATATAGTTCCATTATAATTTCCACCATAATAGGTGGTAGAAGAAGATTAAACATTCATCATTTTGTGAGGCATTAGTTCACTGTCCACAGAAACAGTATGTTCATATCCATTTGATGGAGGTGTGTGGAAGTGTAGTTCGAATAAAACTCATAAAAACATATTATTATTATATTGAAGATACTGGTTTCGTAATTGAACAAAGGAATAAATTGATTTAATGGGGTTAGAGAAGGAACATAAAAGAAAAGAACTTCAGAGAAGTTGTTACATTTAAATTGGGTAACACCCTTTGGTTTGAACTAAAAGGTTTTCTTGAAGTACTTTATGCCTATGATAAGGCTTAAAAAATTAAGATTGGGATGTTGGGGTATTATTTGGGTAGTGTTTGGGGGAGCCAATGAGATTGATATGTGTGAGTAATAGATTCTATTTGGTGGCCTTTTATAAGAGGGAGGAGGGTCTCTTTAGGAAAGATTAAAAGTATTATTTTATAATAAACTTATTTTTCCATTTTAAAAGATTTAAAACATATTTAATTAAACTAAAATGTGAGTATTAGTCAAAATAAAATCTTCCAATAAGAATTGGATAGGTTTTGGATATTTTTTTAATCCTTATGTTTTTTATTTAACCCTTTGATAACTTATATAACTTTTACAATGTCCTCTTATATATTCATACTATATGGTTAATATATTTACTCTAAAATAACCAGAGACCCAAAATGGGTCTTTAATGACATTTTTAGCATCATATATACCCTTTAGCCTGATAATTGATTTTTAAAATTATTTTATCATTTAATAAAATATTAATTTATTTAAAAATTCCTTTATGTCATTTTTTATACAATTTATATCATGAATTCTAAAAATATCCAAACAAACATGATTATTTAAATAAAAATTCATTAATTAAAATATAACAAGTCATACTCATCTCTAAAATCAGAGGATGGCATAAAAAGTTTCAAAATAAATTTATTTTAATATTTATAATCAAATTTATTTAAAACATTAATTAATGATGTAATCATTACATCAACATTGTATCATAAATAAATTTATTTATATAATGTCTAATAATTATAACCAAACTAACATGATTTAGGAAATATTTTTAGATTTATAATGACAATTTAAATTCAAAAATATCAATTATATAACCCCGCATTTATATTGTATAGAAAAACAATACATGTTTACAATATATTGTTTATTTTAAATAAAATGTTATTACTATCATTATCTTACCCAAATGGATTTCAAGGGATGAATGTCTCACAAAAGGATAATATTGTCGGCCATGACCCATCCAAAATGGTTAGGAAAAGTGTTATATAATTTTATATTATTATAATATTATTTTTCCTTGAATTACCCTATTTACATTTATCCGCATTAAATTAAAATCAAAGGTTACTATTCACCAAAAATTATTTTCATCATATTGAACCATATTTTACTTATTGATGAAAACCATGTATTTTGGATTTTTAAATTAAATTCCTAGAATTGGTAAAATATCTTTTAAATGAAAAAGTCGGGTTTTTAACTATTACGTAGTGTTTTCAATATTCATAAAAAATTGAACATTTTCAGAAAAATACCAAAAATTCACCCAAATCTAATTTTGATATTGAAAACTCAAAATTTATTTCTATTTTATTAAATTAAAAATATATAAGTGTCATTAGTAATTTTAAAATTAATGCATGTTGTCCAAACTTGAATGCATGTTTTTAAAAAGTAACAACTAAAAAAAGTTTGACATGTGTTTGTGTCCAATTTCAAATTAAAATTACATCCAATGACTATAATTGGATTAAATGGTAAAAATATAATTCAATTACACTTTAAAACAATTCAAAAATACAGTCTAACAATTTAAATAAATAATATGGAAAGAAAGTTTTGATTTAAAATGCAGTATATTTCACTATTCATTAAAAATGAACATTATTAGAGAAATACCAAAATTTCATCCAATGAATATTTTTATGTCCTAGATATAAATAATAAGTTTAGTTTTTCAAATGGAACATATAAAAGTGACACAACTAGATTTAAAAGAGGTTTTCCATCAAAAGTCTATAAAACTACTTTTTAAAATATAGGAGTATTTATGCTTAAAATAGGATTCATTATTATTTTATGCCTCTAAATTTTATTATATAAATTTAAAAACATTTAACAAAAAAAATTTAATCATAATATGGTTAGTTCTGTTCATTCCCACCAAAAAATTGGCTAGGTGTTAAGTACAATTTAAAATAATAATATTATATTACTATTTTTTTTAGTATGACTCAGCATTGTGTGCTGCATAAGACTTCTGAGAAATCCATTTTTATGTGTTGGTTATGCCATAAAACATATAATCCCCTTAACAATGAAATTAATATTTAATTCACAAATATTAATAAATTTGAAATGTCATATTCTTTATTTACTTGTGATGTTACAACAAGCACCATGGGAACCATTCTTGGGAAGTGGTAATGGGTGGTTAGTGGCATATACTTTAGCTATTACGCATAATTGAATTCCTATCCATGTTTTTTGTTATATTTGTAGATGGATGGGGCATGGTTTAAAGTATGAAAATCATTTTCATTGACATAATGACATGAATTCTATTATGGTGGGGAGTAGCATGTAAGATGTTGGTGGGTGAACCTCCTATGAAATAATTCATGAAACATTGTAAGGATCATTATATAGTCATTTTTCATGCCATTAGATAATTAAAATAATGTAAATTTGTATTAATCGATAAATATTTTGTATATATTCTAACATGGACTTTAGGAATGTTGAGATGTGGTCGTTAAGAATAGGAAAATATTTTGTGATCTAAGGATGTAGGACTAAGAATTTACTGGTGTTTGTGATGTGACATGAAATCTATTATGATTTATGAACGGTTTAAATACACATGTAACCTAATGTCATGTATCGACTTCGATGAGAATTCTTGGAATGTTATCCATATGCCATGGGAAAAAGGATTTATAGGTAGTTTTCATGATGTGTTGGTTGTTATAGCCGATAATTTAGGTAAATTTTCAACATAAAGAATTTTAACTTGAATTTATATTAATGGTTGGATGAAATTGATGAGAATCCACATTAGGCACACAGTTTGGATGAGGTGGGTGCAACCTAATGTTTTGTAGGATCTTTTTTAATAAACTTTTGGACAAAAAAACTATATTGGTTGATTATAGTTCAACAGTTTTCATGAAACCATGTACTAAGGTTGAGTACTCATGGGTTCTCAGTTTTTGCATGGTAAGACTCATCATAAGAGTTTCACTGGGTTGTGGAATCCATGTTCCTATATGATATTATGAAAGTTGGAGTATTATGACTCAAAATGGTTAATTAATTCTAGAACATATAGTGGAGATAAATTTATTCCACATATTTAAAGAGATGATAATGTTAATGATTCTTTAGTAATATGTGATCGAGTAAGCATTGTGTCAATTTTTAAGATTTGGGTATAAGGATTGGCTTGATTTCTAGTAGTTTAAAATATGTATTCTTTAAATGGATCATTGAGGTGCAATGGGTGTTGGAAAAACCAAACATCATTTTGAGTGGGAAACACATTATCAATGTAGGATAGGCGATGCTTTCATTTTCTAATGTGGATTTGTGGAGATAAGAAGTTATATGGTGTGGTTATTGTAAGATCCCGTGTTTTGAACCAATGAAACCTTCTAAATGGATTTTGAAATATTTAATTTTGTGGATCGACAAAATTTAGAACTAAACATCATAATATAATTCTAATATTTAGAAAAATATACCACTTGTTAAGATATGGTTAATGGACCATGAGGTATCTCAGCTGTCTATACATGTACCAGGCTTTTCAGGCTCTGAAATTGTAGTTTTTGGAATTAAAAATTGAGGTGCACAATTTGTACACTTTTAGTGATAACAATGATCCCAATCTATGTGGTCTTATAATGGTGTCACACATTTTTTAAAACCATGAACACAGGGCTATACAACCATACAAGATGTATAAATATAGTTTCAAATGGGTGCACATGGTTGGTGCATAGTTATTAAACCATGTGAGCCTACAATGAGACTTGATGGGTGATTCTATATTTGCACCACATGGTTGGCACTGGGTTTTCCAAACCATGCAGGAAAACCACTCATCTCATTAAAGAGTATGGAAATTACCTTTTTCCGTCCAACAACTTAAATCTTAAATGCTATTTGTTCCTCTCCCATTTTTCATTACTGAGGTTCTTTATAACATATCCTCCCATTATTTTAGGATTTCAATGATCTCCCACATTTTGATTCAGAATTGACCACCATTCATCATCTCAGATAACCCCTGGTTATTATCAGACTCCTCCTTATTCCATTATCCATTTATCTCACCATCTTAGATGTTATTTCCATGAAAGAACATATTCCTTATTTTCAGGGAGTTTATATATTCATATGATTTCTCTCGAGTCTGCTCAAATCTTTGATATAATGTTTGAGTAAAGAATCCACGGTATATGGAATTTCTTCTCTATTATTTTACATTAATTTTTCATAATTTATTAAATGTGTCATTGTAACACATGCCAGATTCTCTATGCATCACCGTCTTAATGTTAAATTAATTGGAAAAAATTGTATTCTCCCTAAATTAGTTTCCCTTGAGACCCAATTACATAATTAGATGTTTTCTAACTCAATAACTACCACTCATTTGGGAGAGTTGATATATATTCCCATGAATACTATGTTTACCTTGTGTAATTATTCCACCCTCGAGAATTTTTGATTTTCCACTTCATTTGTGGGACTTGTAGTTGAATTAAGAGTACTCCAAAATGGTTGAACACCATCAATTGACCCCCTAGGGAAAATTAAAAGTGAATTTTTTAGTATTATTAATTGAATTGAATTATCATCATATAATTAAATGAATTGGGTTGGGTTTTATATTGCTATGGAGTCTTGTTCATCCCTTGTTAATTAAAAAGAATGTTTACGGCCTAAACAAAGTATGAATATGCATGGACCATTTTCACATGAATATGAAATGGAAATCGTTAAAAAAAATGAAATGGTGAGTACATTATAAGAAATGTGAATGGTATGAACATGTCACATGGACTTTCTATAACTTATAAATGGAAATTTTAATGGTGTGTTTGAATTATTGATAGGTGTGGGTGATTACCATGTCATATGTTTAGTCATTAATATAAATGTTCATATCTATTTAATTGTTGGAGAATAAATTAAATAAAAATATGAAATTTCATGGATGGGATCAAAATCCACTTCAAATTTAATGAGTTATAAATGATTAAGTGGTGTTAGACAATTCATTCATTACCATTTAGCTACAATTGTTAGACACAATTTTCAACATTATTTTGTGAATTTGATGGAAGTGATATTTCTTCATATATTTTTTTTATAACATTATGGACATGACCTTATTGATATTTAATATTACAATTAGTTTTTAATCGAACACCTTATCTTATCTAATAGAATTATGGAGTATGACACCCAAGTCATTGCATATAGATGTTTTTGTGCATTGATCCATAGATCATTGCATTTTGAATTTTTAGGAATGGTTCTCATAAAATTAAATCTAATCAAACATGTTTGATATCGTGTCCATTATCATTATTGGAATTTTTATTTTGAGTTAAATTGTTGGGAATGACGCCCCAATTCAATAATTGGTAATTTTTATACATGACACCCACTGTACCTTGGTGTAGATGTATTGGTTGATTCCCATCATTTAGATAAGAAAATATTTCTATTTGACATTTTAGAGGTACACCATGGTGATATAAACAGGTACTACAACCTATATATATAAAATATATAGTGTCAAAGACATTATGAAATATATTGAATAAGGATGTATCAGACGAGTATCATGTGAGGAACCCAGTACGACATGATCAATATATTTTAATACTCCCATTATTATACCTAAACATTATACCATTGTATACTACATCTTATTTCTACTCACATGTTGTTTGGGCCACGGTTTGGTAACCCCGAAAAATATATGGGTTGGATGATATGATCTTGAGTTGTTCTTGTTTCTGTTACTCTTCATGGACTAGGACTTGACGTTGATCATGGTGTAGTGTGTGTACTAATGTGACCTACAAGAGTTTTGTATTTTACTTATTCATTATTTTTCACTCTAAACATGTTTTATGTCTTACCTAACGTATATTGACGAGTTTTATTATAAATCATCATCTTTATGCATGGTTTATTATTTTCTTGGTGCCGACCTAGTAAGAAATTATTATTATCTTCCACTACCATTAATTATTTATGATTCCCCAATTTTTATTACAAATTTAAAGGTTACATACTCCACAACATACCACATTTAGATCCTCCCTACTAGATGGAAGACTCTTTCATTAGGGGAGGTATTCTTGAGGCCCTATCCCCAACTAGTCTAGTTACTATTTAGAGTGTTATTCGGGTCGAAAAATGAAAATTTATGTAATAAAAATACATTTATAAATATAAAAATCTCATCCACCCAATCGTCATGTAATGTACATAAGTTCTAAGTTGATGAATTTAATGAGAGACGTTACTCTACACCAAATTTTCACAGTATAAACAATAATATAAGATATAAAAATGGATAAATAGAAGAAAAAACATCTAAATTAATCTTGAAAACATATTCTTCTAAGTACAATCCCCCATTAACAAATTTATTGGAACTGAAATTTTTTACCCCCCGCCCTCATTCTATTCACGAATGATAGTAAAGAAAATAATAGAAAATAAGACCTATTAATATCATTGCTTCATATAATAAACCTCTAATAATTCTCTCACAAGCCCCAGTGAAAAAGATTGTCGAGTGTTTTACCAATATGTCTTATTTATAGAAAAATATATTTAAGGTATAAATTTGTATGAATATTTTAAGATCTTTTTATTTTATAAAATCCATCCGTATATTTAAAGAAAAAATATATATGGTTATTACACATGTTTATATACCCTTATCTATAACCCTTATAAATTATGTCTTTAAAATATCCCAAAGAGAGAGGTTTAATTACACAGTATCTGTATCATTGAAATCTATAGGGTGTAACCAAAATCATGAATTTTAATTTTTTTCATCCCTATTTTACGTTGTAATACAAATACTAGGATATAGGTAGGTACCCATGTAAAATACTTTCCTTAGATATCCCTTCAAGAAATCCTAAAAAAATGAGAGTATTTAAAAATATCAATCCTTTGAATATTGTAGATACACATCAACTATGGAATAACACTTTTCTCAGGGACCAGAACACCTAGAATAATATTAATTATGATGAAAATATGATATATATTCATAGTGAATCACGTCATAATAAAATAAAACCCCATTTGATTCGATTAAATCCCTGATATTAAACCAACCTACACTGAAAAACCTTCCACCCACATTTTTTCTTTCACCTTCATCATCTATAATGATGAAATAAAATTTCCATGGAATAGATCTTCATGAACGCAAAAAATACTTAAAATTATTCATTTTTTGTTCTACAAAATGTAGAAATATCCCACACCATATCTTACTCTACTTTAATCAAAAAATATCCTTCCATGATATAGAGATGGTTCCCATGATGTAATGAAAATAATTGTTCCATTCTCCAAATTCATCCATCGTGAAAAAATAATCCAGAGACATCCACTATATGGATATAAAATCACCACCCATGCATAAATAATTCATCAAGGTAAGATCATAATATAATTTTTTTATTTTTGGTGTGGGAAATAGAGGGTGAATATCCAAGAGAGAATATACATGAGTTGATATAGAATAGAAGCATTTCAATTTGTGCACAGAGCCCCTTGTAGTTTTGTTTTCCCTCATCAGAGTTCTTCTAGGTGGGGATTAAATAAATAAGTTTTGTCACAATACGACAGTATTATTTAATCTCAATGGGTTTTTATAGACTCTTACAGTGGCCCTCTTCCAACCATCATGGTTGAAAAAAATTCACCATCCCCTTGCACACATGCTCGCGCACACCATGATCGACCTATTCCTCCTTGGTATAATGGCGATGGATACCCTACTTTTCTCTATGGACAATGACCCATTATGCTAGTCAAATGGTTTTATATCCTAGTTGTGGTCAATCGTAGTTGTTGGCTAAATTTTACACCATGAATTTATGTATTCCATTTTTATTTAAATACTAAATCAACACATATAAAAAACACAATTCAATTATAATTATTTTTAAAAATAATAAATATTTTGTTATTTTTTATCATTTTTTAAATAATAAATCTCAAAATAATAATTACCCAAAGAAGATAAAAAAATTAATAAATATAAAATTATTGAAAATTAAATTCACATTTAAATTACATTATAGTCAATAAAATTATGCCCATGTACGAGTAATTATTTCTGTTATGTAAGAATAACTCTTTTTTTAATTTTGATTCATAATATACTAGTTATTGATTTTTTAAAAGTAATTATACAATATTAACTAAGTTTAAACATTGATTGTAATATTAAATATCATGGTACGTAAGAATAAATATAGACTTACAGAATATACATAATATCTATCTAAATATGTAAAGGATTGAATCAATGTATATGTAAGAGTAATATATGCTAAATAATATTTACACCAGATTTTCATAGATTATGTAAGATTAATTTTGGGCACACAAAAGAGTAACTCGTGATTTCAAATTATATGTAATATCATTCAAAAAGAAAATTAGTATATTTAGTTTCTCAAGTGCCATGTAATATTCAATATGATAATGATATGTCATTATTTAGTGAATAAATATTACAATATTGATTAATAATCAATGATTCAAGGAATTTATTTTGTTTTGGTTACTAAAATGTATGATTGTGTGGTGAGATAAATTTTTCACCCTGACTACATTGGCACGTGACAAGACGTGTTGGTATGTAACACCCTTATATTCTCGAATGTTTTTTATTTTAAATAAATACTATATTGAATATGATTTATCATACACAATACTGAAATAAAATTAACAATGACATATTTTACAATGAAAGATAATCATTAATACATTATTTGAATAAAATATGAAATATATTTATTTAAATTAAACAGAAAGTAAAAGATCAAGTAAATGAAAATATAGTCAAGATGGTTTATTTTTTATGATACCATAATTATTGCAAAGAAAAATTTTATTTTTTCTAAAACCAATAGATTTAATAAATTAAATGTTTAAATGATAAAAAATTAATCGGATGTGATTAAAATCATTTAGTCTTGAAACAAACTATTTTTCAAAGCAATTGTTTTTTTTATATATTATGTATTTTTCTCTCAATAAATAAAAATTAATAAATTTAAAGGTTTATTATAATAATGTTTTCTAATTCTAAAAAATTATATTATTACCAATTAAATTAGTAATTGATATGTAATTTTATTAGGAACACATAATTTTTAAAAATTTGTTTCCCTAAGAAACAATTTTTCATTAGAATTTTTGTGCAAATTTAAAATACAAATTCCTAAATTTTATAATATTAATATGAATAAATGATCCTAATTTTCTTTATTTATGCTAAAATTTTCATAGGGTAAAATATTATAATTTTTCTTATAAAAAATTATTTTTAGGGAATAAAAAAAACTATATCATAAATTAAATATAATTTTTAATACTTTTAAAAATTAAACACAATAACATGAATTTAAAATTTCTAATAAGTATAATAAATATTATGTAATAATTTATATTTAATTTTATTGAGTAAAAATAAGTTAATATTGAAAAAATTAGTTAGTATAGTAAAGGTTAAAATGATGTAAAAGTGTCAAATCAAGAGGTAATGTCTCCAGACGTCCTAATACCATTTCTCTAATTGAGAGGATGAGTTCGTTATCAAAAATAAATTATATTTTAATCTATAATTATAATTTTTTATACACTTACCTTGAGTATGATATCTATTTTCATATTAATATATTAATATTTAAATAAATGTCACTCCTCTAACCAATAAAATAACCCCTTAACCACCTCAGTTATACTCAAGAATAAAGCCTCATTAATTAATAAATATATACAAAAAACCCCCTCCATTTACATGTTTTCCATTTCCTATATGTTCTATTCTAAAAAAATACTAATCTAAAAAGGATTAACAAGTTTTCTAAAAGAGGATATGAAAGGAAGATGTAACTATTTTAACTATGTTCTTTCAAGTTTAATTCTTTTTCCACATCCTCAAAATAAAATATAACAATAATATAATGATATATGTTTCATTAGTATTAGTAAATATTATTATTCTTATAGAATAACCATTATCTTCTTTCCTCCAATCCATTATAAAATGAAAATATCACCCATATTATTGTCAGATTAAATCATTCATGAATGACATATTTAATTTTTCATCATCAACCTAAATAGATATTTATAAAATTTTATATAATGAAAAAAATATGATATTTAAGAAATTATTATGATTCTTAAAAGATAAATTATTGATTCTCTCAATAATATTAATAATATATCATTATTACGAATTTAACTTCTTAAAACGAGCATACCAAAAGTTTTCTTAATTTTATTTTTTCATTACAAAACCTATTGAACCATATCAATTTAATGATATGTTAAAGATAAAAAAATATATCTAGAAATTATGTAAATGATGAATCAATTTTTAAAATACTTTGATAATGGTCCACATACCAACATAGATTTAAATTAATTGACATAACAACCTTGAGGGACCAATGAGAGAAAAAACTATAAAATAAATCAATGATATATAATGATAAATGAATCTAATAAATTAAATATACATAAAATATTTTATTGAATAATTATTCAATAAAATTAATTTTCTGATTCAATAGGCCATATGTGTGAACCAAGTGATTGAGTAAATGACATAAGGGTTCCTTATCTCAATTTCAACTCCTTGATTCATATTTATTATTATTAAAACAAATTATCTGATTTAAATACTACATATTATTTTTTAATATCTTAAGTAATTAATGATTCTTTATAGTTTCTCTTTCACTTAGACTCTCTTTATTCCATGTCTGTTGATTAATTACAAAATTTAGAATGCTTGTTCATAACTTTATTAAATTTCATTAAGTTATAGAATTTATTCTTGGAATTCATCCTTATACTATTTATTTATTTCACCCTATGTGTAATATTGTATTTTCACGTTATTTTCTAGGTTTTAAAGGTCTTTATTACACTTCACCACCCTTTGGTTCATTATTCATCAAAACATTTTTTTATGAATAGACTCTACCCTATCTCTTATTTAGGACGAAGAGTAGTATTCTTAAATATCTATTTTATTAATATTATCTCAAGACATCTCTTATATCCACTTATATGATTAATTAAGTTCATTTAGTATTTCCTTTTTATTTCTTTAACAAGGTTTAAAAATATTATTTCTAATGTTTTCCAAACATGTCCTTTTTAATAGTCTTTAGAAAACTATTAAAAGAATCATATTATTTAGCATTTATAACATGAGTTAATTTTATAATTTTATATAAATGTTTCCCAATAAAGCATAATAGTCATTTCATTATTTTGTTAATGAAATTCATAATTCCATTTTCTAGTGAATATTTCATTTTAAAATATAGGTTATTATTTTTAAAAAATAAATTATGAATTTTCATTCCACCTATTTTTAGTTTTATAATACAAATAATATTTACTATTTTAAGAATATATATTTTCAATATTTATATATTTTGGATTCCTTTAAAATCAATTTTCTTAATTTACTCTTTTAAACGATGGAAATTGAGTTTGGAAAGTGACATAGGAGTCTGTTTTGATGAAATCCGTATGAAAATTATGATTATAATTTTTCTTTATTTCTCTTCTCAAATAGTAAAACATATATATATATATATATTATAGTTATGCTTCATATATTTACTTATAAATTATCTAATAAATTTATATTTCTTAATTCCCCTATTCATAATGTTTATATTCATCATCAATATTCATATATCTTTTAACCTTATTTTTATCAATCATGTAAAAAATATTTAATTTCATGATATATTCTATATCACTTCCATTATTTATATGTTATTTTTATTTAGTATTAACATACCCATATAGCAAATAATACACACATTTACCTTTTTAAATTATATTATAAAGAAATTTATTCAAGTTATTGACTCAGGAAACATTGATATTATGTATACCTGTAATTTCAATGCAAGTGATTTATTATTAGCAATGAATTTTGTTTATGTATTTTTAAATAAATCATTGGATTAATTCATTGCATTAATTAGTTAATTATGGGTCCATAATTATATATCCCCGTGATTCATTGGTAGGTCACATGATATTAATTGGCTTGACTATTTGGTGTAAACCTTTTCCTAATAATCATGATTTATTTGAATGAATCCTTGGTAGTATGTTTATGATGTACATCATTAAAAATTCAATCCCTTTAAAATCTTTTATTATCATCCATGTGATTATTTATGTTATTATGACATTTGTGGACATATGACATGCTCATGTTATTAGTTATATAACAATATATTGTTATTATTTATTCTAAACATATTATACATGCCATGTTTATTATATGATCACCTCTATTATATGAAACCCCTTATGAAGTGTTTGATCATTCCATTTGTATGTTTCAATATACCAAATATATGAAGAAGAGTACTATTTTTTAATTTATATATGGGTTTTATGGTAGAAAATATTGTGGTTGATTATGAATACAAATTATCTTATTTGGAGTCATCGATTTGATGAGAAAAATTATCATTTGATAGGAAACATATGGGATTTATTAGAGAAAATATTTTCCTTTGTCTCTAAAATTATTAACCAAAATGTCCTTTAATGTGTTAGTGGCACAAATTTTTTTATATTTTAGTAATTGATGTTTAAGTTTGGGTCACTATCAAAACAATATGAAAATATTATATTTTAAGCAGTTGATCTAGGAGTCTAGGTACAAGGTGTCTCAATTGATATCAAATAAGGGTTTATGTAAATTTAGAGTTTTAGAGGTTATCATATGATTACTATTTATGAGTTTGGGATACCATATGGGGTAATAGGTTTAAGGTTGATCACAAGTATAAAGGAAGAGATATCCCATTTAGGTCTTATATAATTAGATTCTCCAATGATTAATTAAATTTTGGATATTTTTATTGGGGTTTACGAGGATAAATTATTGAGGAATAAGTGTTCTTAGGATTGGTATATTATTTGTCATCAATGAAATTCAAGATATTTATAAAAAATATTAATGTATTTTTGGTAGAATATACGATTAAGATATATATATTTAATGACATGTGATTAATATTCTTTGGGGATGATTTTTAAGATTAAACTATTATATTATGTGTTATTATATATCTTAGATTTTGGATATCGTAATAAATATATTGTTTTAAATTATTACTAAAAATTAGTACATAATACATTAGTAGAAACCCAAACGATAAATCCAAATATTAAAAAACATATTATTTTTTTTATAAAAGGAGTCTGTGGTTTATTAGTAATAAAATTCCTCTATCGATAGTACAATTTCTTAAAGGATACGACTTCAATGCACTTTGTGGTAATAATGATAAAAAGGTTTGGTAGAGTATTAACTCAAAATTCACTTAGTGAATGAGAATATGTCCAAAATTTACACCTAGTTTAACACCCTCCAGGTATATTGTATCAAACCAAATAATAATAACATATAATTGGTATTTGAAATTTTAAATTGGTACAAGAAACAATAGATCAAATCCCATATAATTAAATGGTTTAGTAGTCTTGGAAGGATAGATCCATACATGATTCACATAATACATTGGAAATATAAAATATAAATTATAAAATTTATAAAACATTATTATTTTCCTTTTACATACTTGAATTCATTCAAATATACCTTCTTGATGCTTTGGGAAGAGAAAAAAAAATTATTTTGAGTCAAGATTCACAATAAGAAAATGCCCAAAGTTGAAACTATTCTAAATAAATTAGGCATAAGAAATATTTAAAGTGAATAATGAATATATTTTTCATTTAATTATTGACTTGAGTGTGAAATTCTTCCATAGATATCATCAATGTTGTAATCATGACGAAAATAATATTTGTTTTCTCAATGATTTTATGCATAATGCTTGACATTAAAAAAAATTCAAAACCTCGACAATGAATCATTCAATAATATTGTAAGTAATACACCAAAAACAGAAATAATACTTATTATTGTGATACATCTCTTTAAATCTAAGATGAACCACCCAATTATATGTTTTAAGTATCTCATTATTTGGTCCCTTATATAAATATGGAATTAAACACTTCCATGTATAATGATCGCATCTCCATTTCCCAACGACCACCTATATATCGAGTCACCACTTTCTAGGTATTTCTTTTTTATATAACAAACAATATCAAATTATGAATGAACCATGACCTAGTCCAAAAGTAAAGATGTGATCCCCAATATGGCCCATGTCAAAAATCTCTAGTCCATAGAGGCATTCATCCTCCAATTTGACAGAAGCATTATCAGGTGCTATAGTTCTTCTAGAGTACATTCACCATGCTCTTGACCTACCTATGTCATATAACTAAGATCATCAATAAGAACGTTTCCTTTTCCTAGTAGAGAAGTTATCCCATATTCTAACATTGATAGATAATCTACTTATTTCCACCACATAATATGTAGGTCTCACTGTGTAATGATATCGTGAAGGTTCATGTGGTCTTTATGGACAAAAAACCTCTCACTGAAGAGACAGTATCACCAACTATTAAATTCATGGGAAATTGAAGGTAGATCTATGTCATGGGTAAGATATCACATCTCATAGAATCATAGTTGACATGACTTTTATGATACTACCTACTATTTTTTCATCATCATTGCTTAAAAACCAATGCCTAATGCATCGCATTACACAACATAACCAATCCTTAGCTCGAGAAGAGTCAATAATGGATCTATATTAAATCTCCTCATAAACTCAAGAAATTCATCTTCAAACTAGTATGACAATAGGAACATCACTTATTTATTCATCATCATAGTTATAAGTGTTTTTAAATATTGTATGTCTTAGATAAAATATTGATAATATTTGATGTGGCCTCTTTTTTATATATTTTTTTATACATGATAATAATGGTGCTTTAACCTAAAATTACCCTATTTACTATCACCATAATTTCTATAATTTCAATAAATAAATTGTGTTTTCTCCACGGGTTGGATAGGTTGGTTAATTTTAAGGTATATCACTAATAATAATAGTATATTCCACAGTAGTTACACTTCTACCAATGTGAAATTTCATTAACAACTACAATCTTAGTGTTAATTTCAACCCCCTGTATCAAATCATTCCTAGTTAACTTGTGTTGGAACTTTTCGGAAAGTGTTATTATCATTTTTATATTATTTTATTTATTATTTTTATCATTTTTCTGTATAAGTATATTTTAAAAATTCAATATTTGAAGAAGTGCTTAGTCATTTGCTAGAACCAAGTAAGACTAATTATTTATTTAGCCTTACTACAAGAACCTGTTACTAGTATACTGTTGATAATTTGTATCTTATCCACATTTAATGTGAAATATTATTATAAAAATAAAAAAAATTATACAAAGAAAAAAACCTGAAAAAATATATAAATAGTGAAATTGTGATTTGAAGTGGAGATATGTAGTGAAGTTTAAATAGGAGTGAAAACAACTGAAAGTAGGGATAAAGAAATAGGAGACACATAAATAGTATAGTTACTGTATATAGGGATATCATACTACAATGAATTAAATAAAATAAATTTCTTATCTACTCTTTCTAACTATAGTTAAATAAATTGTTAGAGAATAAGTATAGATTAACTAAGCTCTGGCTTTAGCGAAATTTCATGGATTGATGATATAGGCTTTGAAATGATCTATCATCCATCACATTAGAGAAATCAAGTTTGGTAATGGAGATTATAATCTTAGCCTTTTCTAGTTTTCATTACTTTAGTTAAAATTAAAGAGATTAATGATTCACTGCCATCCATTATCGGTTCTTAGAATAGTGACAACTAATAATCATTTATAACATAAAGAGAAACACTAAAATAATTTTTCATTAAAATGATTATAATCCCAAGAGATAGAAAGATTAATACATTTCAATACATCAAAGTCTAGAACAATGTATTTATTTAACCAATCATTTTATGAAGAAAAATGAAAATATTATTCAACAAATGCATCCCCAAAAAAATGAAACAAAAATAGAATTAGAAGAAAATAATTTATCCAATTAAAGTGACCTCCAATTTCCAAGTTCCTATTTTCACAAATCCTAAGTGAGTTACCTAGACCATGTTTTGATCTCCCTCTAGACTATTTTTTCTCCTGATGATTCAATGAATTATGGATCCCCTTCATCTAAAATATATCTTTGAATTAAATCTAAAAATTCCACAAAAAATATCAACACCTAATTTTCTAGGTGGAAGTACATGAATAGTCCATTACATTTTTATTAAGATGGTAACATAATGGAACTTTTACTCTCCTAACATAAATGATATGAAGATAGATATCTATGTTCATGAATCATATATAAAAATGTTTATATTATTAAATTAATAGTTAAAGGTTAGTATAAAATTCCATAAGCTTCCCCTATTCCAAATTTTGACTACAGCATCACTACATGTGACTTGTATTTTTCCTTAATTTTTTTAACCTCCATAAAATATAAATCAATATTCTTCAACCAATTAATCAAATTCCTTATGTCACATGAAACATTGTTCACATTACCTCATCATCCCACTAAACCAAGACTCGAATAATTAAGAATTCCATTGGGGTGTTATTTCTTTCACCTATAATTCTTATTTTCCTGAAGTCCCATCATATGAAATTGGGAAATCTAACACCCCACTATCATATTCATCTAGTAATTGATTCAATATCCATGTTACATTCAAATCCATTAACAAAAATGGCTAAGTAATAAATATTGGACATTAATCATTGTTGGAAGACTACAACACATTTCAATAAAGATGGAAAATAAAAAATTAGAATGGTCTCATATTCAGTCCTAGATGACTTGTGATTTAAAATTATATTTAATTTATTCCAAAAATGGAATTCTCACCCTTGAAGACCCATGCTATAAAATTCACTTATTTAGTGTTAGTTCAGTTTCAATTTCTTCGTTCTACAGTTTTGTGCTCCAACTATAACAACCCCATCTTTCCATATATGTACATTGATTTTTTTTTGTAAAATACATAATATATTACAAAAATAGACTCCCAAATATTGTATTTGTTTAGTGTGTTTTGAAAATTTGAACATAATCTTCTTACTTGGTCAAATATCTTGAACATATCCCATAAAGATCAACCCCTTTTATGTTCCTATCTAAAACCTTTTATTATATCCTGGGGAAAGGAAAACATAAAAATGGTGAGATAAAATACTCAGTAAGGGTTAACATGGACAACATAAAACAAATCCTAAAAATAAAAATGTAAAAAAATTAATATAATATTTAAATATCAAAATCATGAGTCATGAAATAAATCTTGGTAGTACATAGGTAATAGATCATAGAGGAACATTAACCGTGATAAAATAACATTGGCATAGAACCTAGAATTGTGGCACAAAAATAATAACATAATATTATTTCCATAGTATCCAAGGAATTTCTTCCAAGACCATAGTATAGACAAAGTCCATTACTGAATCGGGTTTACATGATGTTCCATCCATGTATTACTGAACTAGATTTACTTGTCATTCGAACCTTGTATTACTGAACCAGGTTTACTTATTGTTCTAGTCATGTCAATATCATGGGATATAAATATTTACCAAATGAATTGGAGAGAGATATAGGTCACACCCATATCATAATTAAATAATACATACATGTGCCACAAAAAAATAAATCATAGTATAACCCACTGAATAAAATGGTTTTCTTAAAAACCATTCCATCATAATCCATATAAAATAAATAGAGTTCAAAAATATCATTCCATTATAAACACAACTCAAATCATTATGATAATAGAGATATAAACATATCCCTATTCAAAAAATGTCATCTTAGATGGAATGTAATTTTGATAAAATATTTGAAATTAATTCTCGAGGAAAATATCCTTTCTTCTTCCAAAATGTTTTCTTATCTCAAAATACGACAAAATTTTTAAGATAAATAATTTAATTGAAAATATAGATGATATATTATAAGGTAAGATTGATGGAAATAATTCATTATGAAATCTTAATAATCCATTCATTCCATATAAGTTAAAAAATGTTCTTCTTATACTCTTTTCAGAAATCTCAAAAAGTACCTAGTATGGAAAACGAAAGAACGATTCCTTCCATACCATTTAATACAAATTTACCAATGGGTAAAATTAAAATTAAATATTATTATAAGAATAAAAAAATATCATTTATTTTGAAAAACATTTTTATGAATGATAAATATATTCTAGTATATAATTACGAATAAAAAATCCTAGATAATAATGAGATTATAAAATTTTCCCTTACGTTAGGTACGATTTCTTCTGTAAGTGTCTAAAACTTATGTATAGTTGGTTTAAATGTATTATTAATTGAATTAAGGACCATAATAATATCTATTATATCATATATGATTCACGAATGGATTTATATTACCTGTTTTTTATCAATTCCATGTTAAAGTAACGTTTTGGGTATTAATCATTTTATTTATCGTACGTGTTTCGACATTTATTCTTGATCTTATTACTTAGATCATGACTTAATTAATTCAAGAATATAAAACATGATTTATATATCAGTAATATTATGTATAGATATATATATAATAGATAGATAAATTAAATTTAAAACATCATTCATGGAGACGGTGGGTCGTACGTATGCATCAATGTTGTTTCGATTTCATAATTGAATTGAATGGATGAAAGTAAATAAGACACACATATATATAAATATATAAAGTATAATTATTATGTGATATATTTAATGGTTAAATGATATGGAATTGGATAAAATATTAATTATAAAAAATAATTATAATTTTATATTAATTATTTACATCCATTAAACGCATCGTAATACCCATCCAATTAGTGTTTGTTGAATAAAAAATTGCACCATGACGTGGAGATAGTAAGTCGTACAGACGTACACAAGGTGATCTTTTAATTCATATGATGGATAAAAGGAGGTATAAAATTGTAAAATAATTATAATAATATCTAATATTATAGAACATACAATATTTATTAGTTTATTATGGTAACAACACAATAAAAGGACGTGGAAGAAGAAAATAATTTTGAAAGAGGTGATAAAATAATTGTCTCTTTTTCATGTATCTCATTTTGATTTTCAAAAAAGGTATATATAGGGTAAAATTATTCCAAAAGTCTGGCCTATATGATATCTTTATGTAATTTTGAAGAGGAATTGGGTAGGGGATGACCGAGAAAAAGTTCTTTAGAGGTGTGACTAAAGGATAAGGAGATGTTCACTTTTATATGAGAGGTGAGGGGATCTTTAGAAAAGTCTTTAAATATTAATTCATTATAAACTAATTTTAGGTTTATAATGGTCACAAACACATTTATTTTAAAGATATGATGTGGATGGTTCGAAATACTCACAACTAATAGGTTTTAGATAATATTTAGTCACAAAATTAACCTTATCCTTTAGCTTTGACCCTTAGTTAAAAACATTAACTCTTACCATGTCTTCTGGTTTTTTCATAATATTTGGTTAAAAAATTTACTATAAAATATGAAGAAAACCCCAGGTGGATTACTAATGAAATTTTCAACATTATCTAGGTTAGTTGGAATAATATTTTATTTTACAGTCAATTATATAATTTAATGAAATAGTATTTTTTTTAAATCCATTTATATCAATTTTGACACTATTTAGTAATTGATTTTTGTTAAATTCATAAAAACTATATACCTTCAAAACAAAGGCATTAACGTTTCCCTCAAAAGTCAATGTGATCCCTAAAATTCATTTACGGAATAAAAATTTTAAAATTATATGGATTTTAAAATTTATAATATCATTTATTTGAATAATTCGTTTATAAGGTAATCATTTCAACATCAATTTAAAGAAATTTATTTATTTAATGTCTAAGATTATAAAAAAAATTCAATGATATATGAAATATTTTTAGATTTATAATGAATATTTATAGTCAAATTTATCAATTATGCAAACCAACCATACAATTTTGTTAGTAAAAAGATACATGTTTAGGTTTTACTTCCCTTTACATTAAATTAATTTTTATAAAATATCATTTTCACACAAAAGTGGTTCTAAAATGCCAAAATTTTGGCCTAAGTATTTTTTTGGTCACCGAAGACTTTTTCAATAGGATTATTACACATGTTAGGGTAGTTTTATATTACTATAATATTATTTTTTTAACCTTATCAACCTGATTTATCCTTTAACCATGGTAAATAAAAATAATTACTGAATTTATTATTCATAATGACCAAAAATAAAACATACCTATTTACATAATATGGACCTCATTATATCAAGTATGGAATACATTTTTATAAATTCAAATAACAAAATTAATATAAAATAATTTAAAATTAATTCTCGTTGTCAAAATGAGAAACTGTGATTTTTAAGAAGTAAAAACTATCAAAAGATTGACCTGTGTTTTAGTCGAATTTAAATGTGAAATTTCTTCTAATAAAAATAATTGTACTAAATGATAAAATCATAATCCAATTAAACATTAAAAAAATCAAAAATATTATCCAACTACTTAAATAAATTAGATGAAAAGGATGTTTTTGAATTAAAATGAAGTACTTTTCACTATTCGTTAAAATATGAATTTTATAATAAAAATACCAAAAATTAAAACAAATTACATTTTGATATCCATGATACAAAAAAATGTTTTTTATAAAATATAATATATCAATGTGTTAAAAAAATGTTTTAAATGTGTGTGCTATCAAAAGGCTGCAAAACTGCATTTTTTGAAAAATACTTTTTTTATCTAAAAAATAATGTGTTTTTATATCCTATCTAGAAAATAAATAAGATTAATGTTAACATTATATTAAATTGAACAAGTTTTTAATATTATTTATGAAATCTAGTTTATAACCCATTAGATAATAATATTTTAATAATATATCATTGTTTAGTGAAACTCAAATTTGTGTACGACACAAGTTATCGAGTAAGTTCACTCTTGCAAGTAATGAAATCCAAATCCATGATAAATCTAGTATAGCTTCCTTAGATGTAGCATATAACATAATCCAAAAATAGTTTTTTTATACAGTGAACAAAATCTATACTCAGTATTATGTGTATCATACACCAACTCGGTGTTGTGTGTGACATACGAAAAGTCAGATTAGTGTGAGGGGAATTTTTAACTTAGTGCATTAAAATATATAAATGAAAATATTAATTTCTTCCAAATAAATGGTCTATAAAAACTAAGGGTGTAACATTATTCCCCCATTAAAATGAACTCATCCCTCAAAATTCATTGGGTTTATAAATAGATTAGAACATGAATGTTTCTTTAATGGAAACCCATATCGTAAAATGGAATTCTAAAACTTCATTTTTTTAAAAAATTGTTAGAAACATAATGGTTATAAAAAGTAACTAATTGCTGGTTTTAAACATAAGAGAACATCGGTGGGTATTGAAAACATAGATATTGATGAAAAATATACCCATTAACATTTGGTTGATAGTGTTAGAAAAATTTATTTGGATAAAGTCAACAAATAGAAACCCATAAATTTGTGATGATTTAAGGGACAGTCTGATTCATCGGGTCAGAAGGTACTACGATAACATTTTTTGAAGATCCTTTCCTTATATTTAATGATTTTTTATGAAATAAAATAATTTATTTTTTTACAATCTCACCATTTTTCATGCCTTCAATAATTTCCACTTTATCACTTTTTTTCTAAAATTAAGTTTAATTTTTCATTCTCAATATGTTAGAAGATCATGCGATAAAATGATAGTTAATTCCATCTATACTAACAAAAAGGATAGTATTGGTTATCAAATATGCATAATTCCACCTATAAAATGATAATACATCAATATAAAAATCATCAACAGAAATATAACTTATACTATCTATAAATCGATAACATTACAATCCTTCCAATAACAAAAAATATAATACTGTAGAAAGTGGTGAACTAAATTGAATTAGCATTTTTCACCCAAATCTCACTAGGAAATTCATATTTGCCTCAATCAAAATATGTAAATTACATAATCATGTATTCTCTTGAAACATGATAATAACATTAATTATTGGATAACCTTAGTAAATACATGCATTCATGTCAAAATTAACTCTTCACACACACAAAAAATAACAAAAAATCTATATACTCAAACCATGATATCACTTTGTCCTTATATCAGTCATGGGGTCATTAAAACTATCAATCATCTCATTATCTCTTTATCCCATCATTATAAACATTCGATTCATTTTCCAAAAATATATTAATAACTTTTAATGGTTACCAGTATCATTCTACATATACTTCAAATACTTAAGGGCATACAATAGTGTAACAATCATTATATGTTTAGTTATTCTATAATACAACATTATTCTTGATAATCATGTAATAATTCCACTATATTCTTAAAACATTTACCAAGATTCATCATTTTATTCCTTAACACATCTTTCTTATCTTATATTATTTTTACACTCTTCATCATAATCAATATAAATACTACCAATACAACCATGCTGATTCTCGTCATGAGAATTTACCTTAGGGAATCAATTTTTTTAATTCCTATACATTCAACGTTTAAAACATTTAACTATCATTGATAATTTAGAAATACCATTATCCTTGTCCACTATTTTAACTGCCCATTTTCCTTTATAATTACTGGCTTTGTGTCCTTCTTTTCCACACCCACAGCATTTTCCTGGTCCTTCCAAACATTCTCCTAGATGACTCATACCACATGATTTACCTAAGGAAAATTGAACTTTCATTCCTCTATTATCACCATGAAGCTAAATATTTCTATTCTTATCATGGCTATGAAAATCGCAAATGTTGATACTATTGATCATATTATTAGATTGGTTGTTTGGAATAACAACATTGTTTCACCTTCAAATCCAATTTCAATTGGTTTCTCATGATAAATATCATTCCATTATCCATCTGATTCTCCACTAACCTGAATCCTCCTATTTCCACCCATTCTCTAAAACCCAAAAATAATAGAGTGAGGGTAAAATCATACTAGGAAAATGACATAATCAAGGGGAGTACATTCAATCTCTAACATTATAGGTTTAATAATAGGATATTCATGATCATTACCATAATTCTGGGACTGTAACCTCTAGTAAGACTTACCCTTAGGTACATCCCTAGAAATACCTTATAAATATCTCTAGGGATCTCAATAATTTCTTTGCATCTTAGTTTCCAATGGTTAAATAAACCTTTTCCCTGATACCAACCTTAATGACCCCATCTTTCCATACTTGGAAAATGAATTTATTTTTTAGAATACATAATACATTACACAAATAGACACCCAAAGGCCGTATTAGTTTAGTGTCTTTGGAAATATGGAACATAATATTCTAAATTGGTGGAAGATCCTCAACATCTCCTATATTTATCTTCCCATTTTTTCCCTACCTAAAAACTTTTTTTATATCCTTGGGAAAAGAAAACATGAAAAGGGTGAGATCAAATGCCCAGTAAGGGTAAACATGGAGAACATAAAACAATCTGTAAACCTAGGAATGTAATAAAATGAACATAATGTTTATATATCAAAACCAAGAGTCATGAAATAAATATAAATAGTACATAAGGAATTGATCCTAAAAAAACATTATCCATGATAAAATTTCATTGGTACAGAACATGGAGTTGTGGAAAAAAATAAGCACATAATATGATTTCCATAGAAGCAAAGTCATTTTTTACATGACTATCATAGTGGAAAAATTCCATTACTAAACTGGGTTTACTTGTCATTCCAGCCATGCATTACTCAACCATATTTACATGTCATTCCAACCCTAATTATTGAACCAATTTTTCTTCACATTCCCATCATGTCTATCTCGTGAGATATAAATCATTACCCAATGCATTAGATAAAGATAGAGCCCTGACCCATTTCATAATAAAATCATTCTTAGATATTCCATAAGAACATAAATCATAGCATAACCCACTGAATAAAATGGGTTTCTTAGACATAATTCCATCATAATCTATATAAAACAATTGGAGTTAATAAATTGAATTACATAATAAACAAAAAAAATAGAGTGATAATATGGATAAGAAAATAACATTATTTATAGAATTCCATCTTATATTGAATGTAATTTTACAAAAATATTTCAAATTCTTTATCGAGGAATATATCCTTTCTTCTTAAAAAAAATTTCCTTTTCTCAAAGTGCCAAGTAATTTAAAGGAAAATAAATTAATTTAAAATAAATTTGAAATATTTTAATGTAACATTGATGGAAATGAGGTGTTTTGAAAGAATAATAATCCATTCATGCGATATAAGTCAAAACATTTTTTTTCTCACACTCTTTTCAGAAAAGTTAAAAAGTAAATCATATGAAAAATAAAATAAATATTACACACAGAACATTTAATACTAATTTACCAGTGGGTAAAATCAAAATTAAATTTTTTATAAGAGTATAAATAATATTATATATTAAGGAATCATTTATTGTAATCATAAATATATCCCAACAAATACGAATAAACAATCTAAGATAATAATGAGATTGAAAGATTATCCCTTACCTTAGGTCCAATTTCTTCCATATGTGTCTAAAACTCTTATATATTGGTTTTAAACATATTAATAACTTGTAAAATAAACATAATAATATCTATGATATCATATATGATTCTCTTATAACTTTATATTACCTGTTTATTTATTAATTCCATTTTAAAGCAAAGTTTTGGGTAATAATCATTTTATTTATATAATGTGTTTGGACATATTATTGTTGATATTATTAAATATATCATGATTTAATTACTTACAGAATGTAAAAAAAGATTTATCTATGATAAATATTCCGTATAGAAATATATATTATAGATATATAAATGAAATAGCAAACACCGTTCATGGAGACGATAGGTCGTGCGTATGCAGGAACAACGTCTTCGTTTCCTTATTGAATTGAATGTAAGGAAGTAAATGAAATATATATATATATATTTTTTAAAAAATCCAGTAGAATTATTATATCATATATTTCGTGATTATTAATTATATATATTATATAATCATTTTTGAATGGTTTACATGTGGAATGAATCCCATCGCGTCGTGGAGATGGTAGGCTGTACGTAGGCACGGGCGATGATATTTTTCACTTAATTATTAAATGGTATTGAATTGGATATTATATTAATTATATATATAAATTATCATGTTATATTAATTATTTTCATCCATTATACTCATCATTATACCCACAAAAAAATTGTATTGTTTAATAAAAAATACATTGTTGCGTGGAGACAAGACTCCATACGTATGCACGCATGGTGATATTGTTATTCGTATAATGGATAAAGGGAGGTATAAGGTTGTAAAATAATTACAAAAACATCTCATAATTTATAATATACTGGATTTATTACTTCACTATGGGAACAACATAAGATTAAGAAGTAGAGTAAGAAAAGAATTTTAAAAGATGTGATAAAACAATTACATCTTTTCCAAGTATCTCCTTTTGATTTGCAAAAAAGGTATCCCTAGGATGGTTTTCATCCCAAAGTTTTTCCTCCATGATGAAGTGAAGGAATTTTTGAGCGGAGATGGGAAGGGTGATTTTTAGCTAAATGGACATAGTGATTTGATTAAAAGATAAGGAGATGTTTCTTTTTATATGAGATGTGAGGGGCAGTATAGGAAAGTCTTTAAATATTAATTTATTATAAATTTATTTTAGTTTTAAAATGGTCTTAAACGGATTTATTTCTAAACTAATATGAGTATGGGTATAAATAAACTCATCCAATAGGTTTTAGAAAAGTGTAGGTAACAAAATTAACCTTATCTTTTAACATTAACCCTTAGTTAAAAACATTAACTCTTACCATGTCTTTTATTATTTTCAAAATTCATGGTAGCTATAGATACTATTAAATGCCAAGAGAACCACAAGTGGATCATTAATGACATTGTTAACATTATCTTGGTCTATTGGCAGAGTTCTAGATTTTTAGGACTATTATATCTTTTAATGAATTTGTATTTTTTTTTAAAATCCCATTTACGTCAATTTAGACACTATTTAGTAATTTTTTTCTAAAGACATAAAATCCTGATTACATAGAACCAAAAAAATTAAATAATACCTCACATGTAAATTTCCTCTAAAACAGTCATTGACGACATCAAAATGTTCAAATTACATTTATAATAGTATGTATAATATCATTTATTTGAATATTTCATTTATAAGGTAATCACTACAATATCATTGTATCGTAAATAATATTATTTATATAATGTCTAGAAATTATAAAAAAATAACATGATGTAGGAAAAATCATTATCTTTCTAATTACTATTTAAATTTAAATATATCAATTATATAACCCAACCTTAAAATTATTTTAGTAAATATATACCTGTTTATGTTGTATTTCCCTTTATATTAAATTAGTTTTTATAACATGTCATTTTCACACCCAAGTGGTTCTCAAATGCCAAAATTTCTGACTAAGGATTAATTTCATCACCCTTGAATCATCCAATATAATTATCACACGTGTTAGTGTAGTTTTTTATTATTATAATATTTTTTACCCACTATCTACCTGATTTACCCTTTAACCATGGTAAATAAAAATTATCACTTAAACTACTATTCATATTGTCGAAAAATAAAATAGACCTATTTATATAATTTAGAACTTTTGATTCCAAATATGGAATACATTTTTCTAAATTCAAAACATAGAATTGGCAGAAATTATTTTAAAATTAATTCTCGTTGTTAAAACCAGAAAGCAGATTTTTTAAGAAGTAAAAACTATAAAAAGATTGAAATGTGTTATTGTCCAATTTAAATGTAAAATTACTTCAAATAAAAAAATTGTATTAAATTCTAAAAAAATAATCTAATTACAATTTAATACCAATTAAAAATATAATCTAACTATATAAATAAATTATATGAAAAGGCAGTACTGTATTAAAATACACTCTTTTCCTCCATTTTTTAAAATATTAATTTTATAAGAAAGTTACAATAAATGGAATGTAAGTAAAGGTTTCTATACCAATTCAAAATAATAAGTATCGTTTGTTAAATATAATATATAAAATTTTCAAAACATGATTTAAAATTGGTGCTCGGACAAAATGTGTCAAAACAACATTTTTTGAAAAAAAAATTTATCCAAAAAATTAAATTTGTTCTTATATCATTTCTAGAAAAAACATAAGATGAATTTTAATGTTATATAAAATTGAAAATATGTTTAATTCTATTCATAAATGTTAGTTTATATCCCATTAAATAATAACATATATATAATATATCATTGTTTAGTGAAACTCCGTATTGCATACAACACAATATAGTTTGGAAGGTCGCTCTTATTTTTAACAAAAGCCGTGTAAGGGTTGCTTGTAATTCAAGGTTCCTTCGGTGTCGCATATAATATACTCCAAACATATTTATTTTATACATTGAATAAAATCTATACTTAGTGTTTTGTGTATCGTACACCAACTCGGTTTTGTGTATAACATACGACAAGTCGGTTTAGTGTGAAATGAATGTTTGACTTAGTTATTTTCAATATATAAATGAAAATTTTAATTTTTCAAAAAACATGGTCCGTAAAAAATCGGTTATTACACCAAAAATTCTTTTTCATCCATGAACATTTTTTTAATTTATATAGTTGGTTGGAATCCTTGTGCAGTAGGTTACAATAATATTGGTAGGTTGGATATTGTCTTCACAATTTATAGGAATTAGTTATGTGGTCGATCTATAGAATTCACAGTCTCTCTTCCTTTGTAAAATTTTTATTGCATGTATGATCAGGATTGAATTATCATTGAAGTTAAAAAACCATTAATGTGGTTTCCTGGGTAAAATCATGGTCGGAGCAAGCCACAACCATAAAAAGACATAAGACTTTTTAAACATATTATTAAATTATTCCTAAAAATTAATATCAACTAATACAACAAAAGGATCATAAATAACAAGATTTTTTAGAATACTAGGTTCAGAATACATAAAAGAAAACTAAAACATGAAATTTTGTTTTTATTTTCCATAGTGAGTTTCTAAATCTATATTAACACCCAAAACTACTTGGGATAGCCTATGGAACACAATAAATAAAGGGGTGAATTAAAATTACTATTAAGGGAATAAATAATATAATGAAGCTTAATATTTTCTTCAAATACGTAACATAATATCATAAAATAGAAGGAAAATTAGTAAATATGTAGAAAAAAAAAGTAGTGAAAATGGAATTATAAGTTCATTCAATCATAGGAAATTTGGAAGAAATATAAAAAATAACACAATCATAAGTCATGTCTAACTTCAAATACAATATCACATTGTAAATAGTGTCCCATAATGGAATAGCTTTACTCTATAATCTCTTACATGATGTCTCATGAGAATAAAACATTACACAATGAATTATGGGATATATATTTTTTGTCCCATCAAGAACATTCATTTCAAGTAAATTAATGTGCATTCGATATAAGGATATAAATCATATGGGATAAAAAAAATAATTATACTTGAAAATAAATAGGATCTATAGGCTTATATCAAAACATAATCCTATGAAATTGTCAAAATGAATCCATTTGTGAGATGAATATAAGTCTTGTGTTACACCATATAAGGAAGTGAAAATAGTATATATATACATACATATATATATATCTATGTAACATATATACTGAATTTAGAATCAATATAACATATTAATGGCTCCTTTCATTGAAGAATAGAAATACTAGAAAAACATTAAAAACATTCTTCAGAAAAAACCTTCCCACCTTGAAAATCGCATTTGAAAAGCAAAATTTCACAAAACTTATGTGGAAATCCGTTTTGTTGAAAATAACTGTGGAAATTTATAAAATTATATTAAAATAAAATAATGGTTCTGATGGTGAAAAATATAATTCATGTGCTACACATTAAAAAAATGATTCCTAGAACATTTTTGGTAAAAAATCTAGATGTACCTCATTTGGAAAATGATAAATAAGAAATATTTTTAAAAAATTAAAAATTTTGCATGGTTAAAATATTAATTTAAATAATAATAAATTTATATTAAACATTTTTTCAAAACAATTTAATGGAAAACTGGACATGAATAGAAAGGTGTCTTCGACCAAAGAGATAAATAAGGTCAATTTTACTTAGAAACATTTTCAAAATATTTTTATGTTCTAAAGAGATGAACAGGTACTATAACATAAAAAAATAATTAATTGAAATAGAAGAATAACATTCAATGTTTTAATTATAAAATTATCAAATAATTCTCTTTATTGGAAATTTAAGCATAAACAATCTGTATTAAAATGAGATGAAGCAAAAACTCCAACCGCTTTGGTAAATTTTGAGTCATAGCCACCATGAATGAAGTATGTGAATTGTAACATAAAATAGAAATAATTCTTATGTATTTTTTATATAATATATAAATTGATGTTATATACACCATATAAAATAAATCATGTGTATAAAAGAACATGTGTCTCAAGGAAAAATTCTTGATATGGAAACCCTTACAAAGTTTGTATCATTAAGGTGTGAGTTAATCAATAGTCTGATAATGTGTAAAAAATATATGTCCAAAAAAATAATAAAAAATAAATAGATAAAATAAATTTCCCACATAATCCTGGAATAATATAATCTCTAAAGTAATCCTATAAACCAATGAATTGAAATTTAGTTTAGAAACATTTATCTCGTGCTTCCCTTTAGTTGATATCACATTATCCCCTTGTATAGGAGTTTTATAAAATTTATTAACTAATACCAGAATCATATTAATATTCATCAAACAATATATGAAATCTTTTATGAAATCTTATCACTCGTTCATTAACAACCTTTCATTATCAAAATTATTTCGAGTGTCAATTTCATTGTTGTCTCATGCAAGTTTTATCATGAAAGTTATAAATATAAACCATAAGATACATTTCCAAAATATATAGTATTATTTAGTGGTATAAATATAATTTTTTTTATTAATATTTATAATCATTTTTTAATTTTGAACAGGGAGAATGAATCGCATCTCTTCGTGGAGATGGTAGTTCATACATTCTCACAAGTGATGTTATCATTTCATTAACAAGTGAAAGGATAAGGAAGTGTATTGTATAATAATTTTCAAGAATACATATAATCTAATATATATATATAATATTCATTAAATTTTATCTTCATTACATTTCATATAATGAGATTGTTTAAAATGAATCACATCATTTCGTGAGGTTATTGTTCACCGTACACACAAACGAAAATATTATTTGTTGAATGGATGGTAAGGTAAAAAATTTTATTATATATTTCTCATAGATAATTTTTAATATGTCATTAATATCATATATAAACATAAAATGAAATGTTATTACCTTTCAGGTAAATCTTATGTGAAAAAATATAGACAAAAATTTGTGTGGCGGCAGTCCACCGTACACAAGAGCGACATTATCGCATTCTCTATGGAATATAAAGTAAGAAGATATATATGATATTATAATTAAGTAATTATAATTATATGATAAATATAATACATAATCATTAAATATATAATTTTATCCATCCTTGATAATTAATGGTGTAAAATGAATTGTGTCAGATTGTGATGTGATAGTCCTCCAGACACGTGATCAAGGTTTTTTTCTATTTCAGAGAGGAGGAGATAGCTGAATGTCATTCCCTGAACATAAAAACATATCAGTATATTTAATATATTTATTTTATTATATATTAAGGTTTTTATAATATTTTAATGATGTTAATGAAGAAATAAAATAAAACACCAAGTTGAGGACATTACAACTTATTCGGACAACATCTTTAGGTTTTCACTAAAATCATTTAAAAATTAGATATATAAATAAACCCATGATTCTAGGATTATATAAGTAAATAAAGAAGTTCTTTTTTTAGGTATTTTTAGAATAAATGTGTTTTAGAATTCTGTAAAGGATTGGATGGGGGGTTTCCTTTTTTAAATGGGGGAGAGGACCCTGGTGGGATTTTTTGAAAGAAGGAATTTCACCCAATTGTTTCCCAAGACACAAGGCTCAAAAAATGAACCATTTTGGAACCTTAAAAGATATATAGTCATAAATATGACTAGTAATTAGTAATTAATAAAATTTTGGTACATTTCTAACACTAATGTTTTAATTTTAACACCCCTCTTATAAACTCATTTTTACATTAAATGTGGTAAATAATTTTTACATTTTCCATTATTCATTACAATAAAACATTATTTGAACATTTTAAACAATATTAATTATTTTTATTTAAAATATGTATTCCAATATTAAATTTTCAACTCATAGTAGTTGTATAATTTAATTTACAATTAAACCCGAGTCCTATTGAAAAAATTGGTTTCCAAAAGAAACCTAAAATCATAAAAAACGTTATATCAAAATTAAATATTAAATATATTACAATGACTAAATATGGAATAATTAATATAAAATTTAAATAATTTTTCTTTTAAAAAAATTAATATAAAATCAGGATTCTAAATAAATTAAACAAAAATACTGTTTTTAATAAAAAACATTATCTTTCATAATTTGTCAAAAAAATGGAACTTTTTAGAAAAATGTCAATAGTTCACCCTAATGTTATTTTTATATGATAATTACAAAAACAAATTTATTTATTTTTTTAATATTTTTTTCTAAAATTGGTAGGAAAATTAATTATATCATTTTCACATAGAAATTAGGAAAAATTATTTTTTGAAGAAAACATATTTTCTATGAATAAAATGACATTACATAAAATTGAGTGATTTTTTAAATGGAATTTTAATTAAAAATTATATTGGGTATGAAATTTATAAAATTTTTATAAATTAATTAATCTGATTCATACCAAAAAATTTAATTCCAAGGTAGTAACAGTATTATTTTAATAATGTTGTAAATAGTATATCATAGTTTATTAAAACTAATTGTTGGATATTACAAAAGATATCAATGAAATTGAAATTATTTTAAAAAATTATAATGTATCATCATGTAAAATTTTAATCTATGATTTGTATTCCATTTCATATACTCTATCAAATTTAATTTTATTCTTTTAAAAAATCATGGTGTTACATTTTAACCCCCTTCAATAAAATTTTTCATCATAATTTCATCTTGATCTTAGTAATGGAGGGTATTAAATTTTAAAATTCCTATATTGTAAACTTAAACATATAAAGGGTTAATAAAACATCTTCTTAATAAAAGTGAAAGGGAAGTCTAAAGATCATATGGAATAACATTTACTCAGTTTCCAAATAAGATAATATTTGTGGCTATTGAAGATATGTACATTGGAGAAAAGAAAAAATAATTTTTGAGAGTGATAGAAATAATTGATCATAAGGAAGTGAATGATCCATAGAATGTTATGGAAATATTTTAATCCCACTATTAATAAGAACATAAGAATTTATACTTACATAGAATATAGAATTCATTTCTATAATCAAATTACATCACAATTACACCTTTTTCATCAAATTTCCTATTTTTGATATAATTTCATTTCTTGCTTGAAGCAATAAAATTTTATTTTAAGGGATCATGTATTTCTGAAAAGAATAAAAATATTTTAATCCCACTATTAATAAAAAAAATTTTATCAAAAGATATATAATATAATACATTAATCTCTAATACCTCAACAGTAACTCCACAAGTTCATTTTAATCAATTCCATATAATTATATCTTCAAAACCCCATAACATACATCTCAAAAAATAAAATCCCATTCTTCCAAAAAAATCGTTTACATTAAACAAAAAGTTTATGTATATCTCAACCTATAAAATGTTCCAAAAATATAATTAATCACCTCAAAATACTAAAATAATTCAAATGATTTAATCCTATAATAATATTCTAAAAATCATCTTAATATTTTTCCACCAAATTTTTTATGCGAAGACAATATTATATGAACTAAAACATCAGATTATCCAGTGGTAGGTGTTTCACCCTTATCTCACTTCAGTTGTGGTTTCACGACTTTTGGACTTTCCAGAGGAGATGAGTTGTCATCCAACATGTGAGTTATCCTTTTTCAAAATCTATGTAAAGAATTATGTGACCAATATATTCATTATTAACCCTGAACCAATAAAGTTATAAAAGAAATTATGATCATTTGATAAAAGAAATTATTCATAAAATCACTTTTTTTACATTGAATGTTTTCTATAAAACTCATTAATTTCCAAAAAATCTACTAATATTAACTGATTATAATTACCTAAAAACAAAACGCATCGCCAAGATTATCTCTTCCTGAATTATTTTTTTCAATATATTGTCTCCTTACCATTAAATTAAATTTCTAGGTAATTATTACCATTCAAAATATTCATTATTATTCTTAAAAACCCTATTGCAGAATAATCCATAAAAATTTCATGATTATTTTAATAAAAATACAATTGATAAAAATAATCCAATGTAACCCATGAGTTAAAACATATAAATAGTTCAATCAACATCATCAATAATTTTCATAATATAGGCCCTTGGGAATTAATCTTAGCATTATGTAATTGATTTGGATAATAATCATGTTCCCCATATTTAAGACATTTAAATTTTAGTGTCCTATTAGGTTGGACTTTATATCTAGGTGTCTTATTAACCAAACTATAATTTTTTATTCACAAATTAACTTATTTATGCACCCCATTTCAACAAATAAAGCACCTTACAATTCCATTAATTAATTTTCCTTGGTTCTTCTTCCAATTTTTTTGAAATGTAGGAAAAGGAATATTCATTTCATTGTCATATTCATCACATCAAAATCTATGTGATTCTATCCTACTCTTCTTTATCGTGATTGGAAATTTGATTATATTCATATTATTCATCATAATTTTAGATTTCTCATTTGGAATGATCATAAGATATATAACTAGCATTCCCATAAGTCTAGACATATCATTTTTGAAAACATTAAATTTTCCATCGCATTTTTTGTCGGTATTCTTTCTCTTATTTCCAAAAATAACTAAAAATATTAAAAGAAGCAAGATGTGAATGGATTAACATACCAAATGTAAATTTATAGACCTAGAAGGAGTACTATATAAATGATGAGTATGTACTGATTTAAATGTACCTAGGTTTCAATCAATGTTATCCATGGTTATAATTCTTATTAGGTTTTATGTCCTAAGAATTCATTCAAGTCCTTAATTATAGATTATAATGTCTTTCTTAAATTTCAAATAATTTCTATTCAGAGTGTCAATCTAGGTGCATAGTAAGGACCATTTCCAGGTACCAATTAACACTCGAGTCAATCCTAAAATTCCTTTTTCTTATTTACTACCCCTAGGTAAATCTATTCCAAAACCACATCCACTTATAGTATCTATAAATGGAAGTAATTTCTCAGAGAATTATTTATTTATAATTTACCAAGATTACATCATATATTTCAATAAAAATTCTTATCCTTAGACTTATCCCTAGGATTATAACAAAAGTTATACAATCTATGTTTATAAAGTTTAACTAAATATTTCTTCTAATACCAATTATAGAAACCCATGACATGTTAAAAATATTATTACATAATTCATGAAAAAATACTCAATAATAAAACACAATGATCATAATGGCCTACTGTATTTGTAATTATTGTTTTAAGATATATAAAATAAAAATAAAACATGAAATCATTATTTTATTTTCTATGGTGAGATATTAAATCGATTCATGTTCTAAAAATTGTATTTGATAAACTAGGGAATACATGAAATTAATGGGTGAAATAAAAATCCCAGTAAGGGAATAAACATGGTGAGGAAGTATATCATGTGATTCAAAGGTATAAGATGATATAATAAAAAAGAAGGTACACGAATAATTACATTGAAACATTATTTAATGAAAATGGTATCATAAAATCATGGAATCATAAGAATTTGGAAGACACAAAAAAATTCTATAAGAATAATTCAAGGATAACATCAAAGAAAACATCACATTGTGGAAAAAGTACCATAATTTATTAGGTTAACTCCATAATCCCATATATAACATATCATGTGACTGAAACATTACCCAATTCATTTACTGAATATATAATTTCTGTTCCACCCACAAAATTTTTTTCACGTACATTCATTTGTGTTCCAAAAATGTATATCAATCAAATAGAACAAACATATTAATTATCCATGAACAGAAATGGGCAGCATAATCTTGACTAAATACATGATCCAAATAAATTGTTGTAATGATGAAATTTGAGAGATGTAGATAATGTATAAATTACTAACTAGGTATGAAGGGATTCATAATTTCATTATCTTCTATAAAAAGTAATGTTATCTTTTCCCGAACAACAATAACTAAAAAGGAATATAATAAAATAAGGGTGGGGTTAATCCCTCAAAGAGTGGGGAAAGAAGAAATGACAACTCTGAACTAAATTTAATGTGGTTACAATATCTGAGAGATTTTATTAAACTAATTAAATGGATGAAATTAAAATTCAATAAATAAAATTTAATGTAAGGCATGGGTAAATTTCAGGGTAATGTGAATATAAAATCCTAAATCTATCTGGAAGTGGTCCTATGACTTAGGTTAAAAAGCGATGAAAGGGTCACCAATTTATTTTAGTAAAACCAATTAGAACAACCATTTCTAAAACTCTCCCATGGTCATGGTATAGATAACCATGGGGAATTATTCTACAATTATATCTGGAAAGAATAATTGGCTAATGGACATAGTCTTTCTCAATTACAATTTGGTTGGGTTCATTCAATTTCCCATCCCATGGTAAAGGTTGTGAAAATAATGAGACAAACATATTTTTTGAACCAAATTATTAGCCCTATGGTTACTATCGTAGGATTTATAAATTTTTTATAATTAAGGGAACCCCTACTCTCAACACCTAACCATAATAGTAATATTATTTCTTGGAATAATTTAATAAAGTAAGGGTAACGAATTAAAGTCTCAATATAACTATTAAATAATTATCAATAAACAGATCTACCGTTGAACTTCATGGAAAGTAATTAAAAATAATTGTGAATGATAAAATAATTAAGAACCTATAAATGGAAGAATAATTGATAAGTGTAATATATAAATGAAATATATTGCAATTAAAAATACAAAGCATCAAATAGTTTCATCAAACAAAGAAGATAAACATAATGGAAAACCTATCTATAAAAAATGGTTGGTTAGAAGAATAAAGAATCCTCCCAAAAGTGGATCCTCTCCATTAATAGAATGTATGTCCTTTGCTCATTTTTGTAAACCAAATTTTTAATCCCCTTAGTCATATTAGGACTCCTCTTGGTTGATGATTAATTTTAATTACTAATCGGTCCAGAGATATCGAACTCTCATCAAATATTCCCTGGAAATCGCCATTCATTAGACTATCTGATACATACATGTCAGGTAAGATTACACGATGTGTAATGTGCAGTGTTGAACTCAAAATTCTTTTCTTAAAATCATTTCATTTAATTCTTACATTCCTTGTAATTTTTTCAAGTCGGGTCATTCAGCGTAATGCCTAGATCCGACACTAGAAACCTCGTTATTCTCTATTTATTCACTCATGATTCATTTGAACATCAAGTGATCATCCAAAAACATATTAATTTTTCTTTCAATTGGATAATTGATATGATTGGCTTTAATATTTAATCTCAAGATTATTTTATTTCTATTTTCATGTCGAGCCGTGAAGCGGATCGGCATCAATTACCTTTATGGTACATAATTTCCCTATTATATATCACATTCTCTAAAGGTTGGTCCTGCATAAGAATATAAAAATCATCAAAATATTAAATGAATATCCACATTAATCATTTAGTATTAAATGATTTCATGTATAAAAACCCATCCAAATATATCTAGAAATAAAGTAATCTATTAACCCATCAAATGAAGAGATAATAATCTAGGTATATATGTCATAGAAATATATATATAATTTTAAATAAATACAATAATTAAATTTTCATTGAGGAATAGAAATACTATAAAAAATATTAAAATTGTTATTGATGAAAATACCCTTTCCATTTTGAAAATCACATCTGAAAAACTAAAATTCATAAAATAGTTTAGAATCTGATTTTTTTAAATTAATTATGGAAACTTATAAATAAATATTCAAGGTAAATAATTTTTATTTCATAAAAAAATATCATTAATTTCGTAATCATTAAAACAAAGATTCATTTCACATTTTAGGAAAAAAGTAAAGAAGTTCAATGTTTGGAAATTGAGAATAATATTCCATTTAAACAATTTTTTAAAAATTAAAAAAGTTTAAAAATTATTTTAAAAAATCATATAATCATATAGACCATTTTTTGAAAAAAAATTTATTGAAAAAATGGACTTGGAAGAGAAATGGGTTTTCATCCTAAGAGTAAAGTATAGTCAATTTTCCTTAAAAATCATGTCTCAATATATTTAGGTACCAAATAGGGAAAACTGTTTCAATAACATGAAAAATTCATTAATAAACATCAAATAATAAAATGAAAAAGTTTATTTTGGTAATTTTCAAATAACTTCATTTAAAAGAAATTTGAGCCTAAACAATGCTAATTAAAATTAGATTTAAGAATATTCCATATTTCTTTATTAACTTTTTAATTATATCCCTGATGAATGAAGTAAGTGAATTTTAACATGAAAAACCATTATATATGAATAATTAATGATATAATATATAAAGGGGAATTATTTACACAATAATAAAATTATACATATAAAAGAACATGTGTCTTAAAGTATGATGTTTTGAGACAGAAACACAAAGAATGTTTTTATCACTAATGGTATAGTTAATAAATGATGTGACTAGGTGTAAAAAAATTTAAACACAATAATAATTTTTTAAATAAAAAATAAATTGATAAAATTTATTTTCACACAAAATATTGTTATAATATAATCAATTAAGTAGGTGTATAACCAAATGAATGGAAATTGATATAAAAAACCCTTACCTTATGCTTCCCTTTAGTAGAGAACTCCTTTGCATACTATATATTGGTTTAAAATTTTTTCATAAGTTATACCAAAATAATATTAACATTTATAATATCATATATTACTCCTTTAATAATATCTTATCACTCCTTCGTTAATAATCATTCATAATCACTATTGTTTCCAGTGTAAATTGTCGTGTTTCCTAATACATGTTTTATCATGAATATTCTAGAAATCAAACATAGGATATATTTTAATAATATCCCAAATAATATTAATTTTATAACTGTAATGTTTTTCACTAGATACATATTTAGGGTAATTATTTAATTTTGAACGTTGAGAATGAATTGTATCGCTTTGTGGAGTTGGTAGGTCGTACGTACACATTAATGACTTTATAATTTGTTTAATGGGTGTAAGGATAAGGAAGTAGGTAGAATATTAATTTAAAAAAAAATCAATATAATTTAATATATATACAAAATATATTCATTAATTTTATCCATTATTACCTTCTATTTAATGTGTTGGTGAAAAAAGAATCAAATCACTTCATGAGGTGGTAGTCCTCCGTACAGACAAGCGACGTTCTAATTTATACAATAGATGGAAAGGAAACAGATTATATGATATATTTCTATTCCATACTGATGAATTATTCATTAATATCATATATAAACACAAAATAAATCCTTATTACATTCAATTTATTTCGTTAGTAGAGAATTAATGACATCGCTTTGTGAGGTGGTAGTCTGTCGTAACCATGATCGATGTTATCATATTCTCTACAAAATTAAATTTAAGATGGTATTTGTGGTATTTTAATTAAATAATTATAATTACATCATAAATATCATATATAAATAATAAATACATCTTTATCTCTATCTATGTGATGTCGCGGTGGAAAAAGAATTTCATCGATTCGTGATATGGTAGTCTTTCAAACACACGATCAATAGTTTTGTCTCCCATTTGAGAGAGGAGGAGACTGTTTTAAGTAATTAAATTTACATAATCATGTCTCAATAGTTCTAATATTCTTATTTTTTTAATTCAACATTGGTAAATAATATTTTATTGATGTGGAAGAATATATAAAATAAAATTCTTGGTTAGGGACATTAACTCTTCTACAGAAAACTCCTTTAGGTTGGCACCAAAATCCATTCTAGGTTGGATTTATGATAAAAAAATGGATAATATTATTATTTAAGTGAATTATTCAATTAAAATGGGATGTTATTGTCTAAATAAAAGGGTTTTGAAAGTGTTTAATGGACATGAGAGCGGTGGTCTTTTATAAGTGGGGTAGAGGACACAATTAGAATTTTTCAGAATAATGAATGCCACCCATGTTATTATCATGAAACATGGTTCCCATTTGGGTCATTTATGAACCTTATATGGTATAATGTCGAAATGTTACCATAGAATAGGAATTATACATTTTTACATCATTCATAACCTTTCAATTTTTTGTTTAACCCACCAGTAAACTCTTTTTTACCTTAACATTAAGGAATAATTTTTACTGTTTTTAGTATTAAATATGGTCCAAAATTAATTTGAAAATATTTGAAAATATAAAATATGCAGATTCCAAATATTAAATCCATTTCTCAAAATTCAACAGATAGAATTTTTTGGATTTAATTAATAAATAATACTATAAATGTGTCGAAAAAAGGATTTTCCGAATGAAAAACATTCAAAATATTAAAAAGTTTTTTATCATAATTAAAAATGAATTCGATTACAATGGAATAATTTGGATTAATAAATGTATAGTTGAACTATTTTTTACTTATAACCTTCATAAAAATAAAACGTGGCTATTAAATATTTTTAACGAAATGAAGGTTTTCAATAAAAACATTATTTTCCACGATTCATAAAAATTTAATGAAATTTTTTAGAAAAATATAAAAAATTCAAAAAAAGAAAATTTGGTACAAATATTTCAGAAATAATGTTCATTTTGTAAAATATGTTTTCTAAAAGTGTTAATAAAATTAATTATATTATTTTATCAAAGAAATCAGTTAAAATATTTTTTAAATATAACATATTTTGGATGAAAAAATGAATTTTCATAAAGTTGATTCAATAGTTAAAAGTAATTTTTAAATAAAATTACATTCATAAGACCAGTATATAAATTATATAAATTATTTAGTCCTATTTCTTGTCACCAATTTATGAGCGAGGTTTTAATGATATTATTTAAATAACAATGTAAATAGTATAGTATAGGTCATTAAAACATGGTGTTGTGTGTTACAAAACAAATTGAAGAATATTTTTTTAATTTAAAAAAACATAATGTATTAATGTGTTAAATTTTATTATATTCATAGTATTTCATGTCATATATTCTATTAAACCAAATTTTATTCTTCTAGAATCTCAGGTCGTTACATGCCACAAGTTCATGAAAGCTTGACCTGCCCGGAGATTCAATGTTGGTGTATGAATTTATAAAAATTCATGGGCTTGGTCGATCCCAAACCTTCATGTTGTAACATGGGTATAATCCACTATAAAATTACTTTGGAAAAAAATCTATTGATTCAATTTTCTAATTCCTTAACCTAAACCACCTGGTCTGAGCTATAGAGCCAGAAGACCTCATGCACACCTTCCCATACACAAGAGGCTTCCGACTAGTATTAATGGTTATATGTTTGTTAATGAAGAGAATATACCCTCAATATCATATCTGTTTTCCAATATTTTAAATAAAATAAATTTTAATAATAATAAGTGTAATAAAATATTATCAATGGAACACATTTTATACAATAAATATATATGATCCTTATATGGAAATAAAAACCAATGAAAATTTGTAGGAAGATAAATAAATAAATAAATACCTTTCTAAACTCCATAATCATTGGTTCAACCATCAACAACAAGCCCATTTCCCTTTCCTCAATCATTATACATGAATATTTATGTGCATAAAAATGTATGTTTAGGGTGTGAGTAATAAAACTCAATATAACACCACCAATGCATCCTTAAAAATTTTCCACATGTTTATCAGTTATATTTTGTAATAAAAATAAATTTCCAACGATGAATAACAATCACATATCAAGAACCCAAGTACTTTCCAAGCCACCATGATCCCCAATCATACCAACTTTGGCTCCATACCATAAAGATGATCAATGGTTTTGAGAAATGACCAATAACTATCCACAAGACAAGAAACCTATCTCTTGGAATTCTTAAGGAATCTAGAGGATCGTGTTTCTCAATATACTCAAGTTATCATTTTATAAAGTAAATAAATAGGATGTATGTGTGGAAATTCAAAACAAAGTAGATGTATAGAAAGTTAAATAAATAACTAAATATAAGTATCATATAGATTACATCCTGATACCAATCATAACTCCATAATTCTCAACCCAACCATATATCGAGATTCACTTTCCCTTTCCTAGATCATATACCTTAATCTACATGAATATCGAAATAACTATACATGGAGTGATTAATAAAATTCATTAGAACACCAAATATGAGACCTTAAAAATTATTAACATGAGTAATTTTTTTATTCCATGATGACAATAAATGTATAATAATGCATTAAAATCACAAATCAGGAAAGAGTGTACTAACCTAAGAACCACTAGCACTAGTTGTACCTACTTCAGCTCCATACAAAAACAAATATGATCAAAGGACATTGGAAATGATCAAGAACTGACAACAAGATTGGAAAAATGTATCACATAATTCATAATGCATATAGATGATCATGTTACTTAGTATCCTCTTAGCATCATGTTCTTACATGTTACATAGTATCTTCATGGAGTTGAGTTCCTATTAGGCCACAAGGATGTCATGATCCAACCCTATTTATGGGTCCATCATCATAATCTTCACATTCCTAAACATGTTTTACCAATAAGGGCAAACATATTATGATGATCCACCAACCACATATTCAATGAACTAACCACAAAATTATTGATGACACAAAATATGGAAGACCATGATGAGAAAAACATATCATGGTGTCTTGGGAAATGTAGTAGAACCATATAACATCCATTGATCAACATCAGGAATGTTAATAATAAGTTCTAGAAACTCTCATGGAATAAGAATAATATATGGGTTTCATGGAAGTATCAACACATGAAAACAATCAACATTAATAGAAAATAATAATACATAACAACATGTGAATCATACCCTAGAAAAAAGTGTATTTTATGACCCCAAATGGTAAAGAACATCCTACCTCAAATTTTTTAATGTCAACACAAATGTTATTGAATGTATTCATATCTTTAACCTTGATATCACAAAAACTAGAACAATCTCAGATGAAAGGGTCTCCCGATAATGACTACCGATAGTGGATGATCATGAGTCTGGTCTAAGGAAGAAGTGTCCATCATACAAGGATAGTGAAAATAGAATAAGTATCCAACCGAACACTATTGAAACATTTTATACTACTCCAAATCCATAATAAGGATTTTGATACCCCAACAGTGTAATTACATTTCAATACAACACAAGGAATCGTCATCTAAGCTGAAACAATATCATTTCATGATCAAATAATAATTAGAGGAAACTCATACAAACATGAATACACATTGACTATCATCACAAAAATATAAGATCACTTATTATGAATTATAGGAGGAGTGAAGCATGCCTATTAATGGGTGTCGAAAAAAAATTTATAATTATTTTATCAAATGAAGTGTAGTGGATGACTAGGGTTTTATCACATGGGGAGCTTCTCAAATTTTCAACTTACTTAATCAAAATGACCTATAATAATTTTTTTATGAAAAAATTATTTATTTGGGTTTTATTTGTTTCAAAAATAAATAAAAGATAAGCATAATTAATTTTTTTAAAATAAACTAACATGTAATACCAAAAATAATCTGACTTGAAATAATGAACTTGGTCATGATTTTTTTGGGTTCTATTATTATTCGCCTCTATGTTATTAAATTTAGTTTAATATTTCAGCTATTAAATATCATCCATGAATCACTATAAATTTATTTAGTCCTATGAAATCATGAATTCCTTAATAAATATTAATTCCACCTCCTCTTGTAAGCAGGTCGATAGAACACCTTAGTCGAGGGTGTGGCATCTTCCAGGACCCTACTCTATCATATACTGTTTCATCCATTTATTAAGTCAAATTCATTTTGTGAAGAGAAAATCAATTGAATATTGGTAAAAAAATAATATAAAATAATTAAAATATATTTTAGTTGCATGTCACGAGGAAAGTCACCACATTCCTTCATTACAGTCACATCTACCAAAAACATGAAATAAACATTAACAAATAATTCAAGAATACCTTATCCTCCCTAAGCTCAATCCTCATGCCATCCCCTAATTGTTGTGGGTAGGAGGTCAAAATGGTATAAAGTAAGTCAAAAGAAAAAGGGAAAAAATATAACAATAAAAATAATAAAGGAGAAGAAGAGAAATTTTAAAATAAACATTTAATATTTAGAGATAAAGAGAAAGAGATAAAATAATATAATATAAAAGATAGAAATAAAGAAATTATAATAAAAATAAGAATGTTAAAATTATTAGATGAAGAATAAGAAGGATGATGAGAAGATGAAAATAAAAAAAAATTAAATAAAAAATATTGTAATTATATTTAGATAATGTATTAAAATAAAATTACATAATGTAAAAAAAATAAAGAAAAAATATACTAAAAATAAAATAGAACAGATGAATTCTAGTATCCTACCTTGGTCCGAGCCTTTTCCATAATGTGGATGGATCTCCCTCGATATTTGATTATAGTATACATTTATAGGATGATTGAATTCCTTATCCTTCCTTGGAAAACCTATAATCATTAAATTTGTGATTTTAAAATATTTAATCATCGGGGTCATCCTCGAGACCCAGGTGTCTTCAATGATACACCCAAGGATCTCGAGTGTTTCCTTTTTCATGCATGGAAATATAGGGAAGTGTGGACAAAACCATATTCCATTTTAATGGGATTCATGGTGTGTTGATGACATAGAAGTTGTGAAGAAGTGCGGATGGTGGTGAGGTAAGACCCCTCCAAGTCATCCAGCAATCAAAGTGCCTAGATGAATCCTCCATGATGGTCATACAAGTTACTAGATATAATCATAAATGTTATAAGTCAGTGGTAGTGGTAGATGTTATTAAGAGAGATATCAATAGGTGTGTTAATGGTGTTTTCTATCTAAGAGTAGTGGTGGTGGAATCTAGTGGGTGTCGCATATGGAGGGATCATGGTGGAGGTTTTGCTATAGTGAGGAGTGCACAAGGTTGTGGTGGGATGAATTATTTCTTTAAAAATATGAATATTAACTCATATAAATTTTCCCATGTATAAGATTTAGGTGGATGAGGAACTTTTTTATAATACAATTCATGGTTGTTTCTTTCAAGAATCATGTACCATGGTGGGATCTCAAATACAAAACGCACATGCATGGGTCGAGTCGTGCTACTTTCCCCACACATTCCCTTGGCCCACCTCTGCATGTAGTACATATTGTGATTCATCATCCATCTCTAGCCTAAGAGGGCTCTCCCACAAGCTACACATATCCATCCCAGCCTGTTCAAGAATTTCATAGTGTCATTTCATGCATGGTTGAGGGATATCTTATGATAGACCCATTTTTTATTACGTTCAAGAAAAATATAATTATCATTTGAAAAAAAATCAAATAATAATATCGTATGTCCATAAAAAAATTTAAATTAAAAAATTGTGAACATTTTATCAAATTGTTTCAACTTTAATAATTTATTCCTAAATACTATATTTCAAAATCAATTATTGAATTACATGGGAATTTTCCATAAAAAACCACTAAAAATATTTAGAATATGTTTTAAAAAATGTCATAAAATTATAGTGCGTTAAATAACCCCCACTTAATCCATGTGTGTCCTCAAGAATTAAATCTCAACAAAGAATTTTGGGGGTTACCAAATTTAACATTAATAAATTTTATTGTGATGAAAGTAATGATTATAAATTTGAAATCAAAATTCAGAAATGGAATTAAAAAATCAATTAAACTTATCAATTTTCTATGAAACATTAAATTCAAGAATTTTACTTTATCCCATTCGAAATTATTGGATCCCATCCTTTAATAAATTCATGTTCTTCAATTGAATATTATTATACTTGTCAAATCATTATTTACATCTCATTTTGAATCTTTTCACTCATCTATCATGATTTTATTTCAAGTAGAGTTCTATTCATTCTATAAATACATCATCCTTCCCTATAGCCCTATAGTGGAACTAAATTCTCATATTTTTTGAAACAATAGACAAAATAATCATAAATAATTTCAATTATGTTTATAATGACTATCAGGGTAAGGTAGGTAGGAATTTATGTTTAATAATTGAGTCTCAAGGAGGAGATTTATCTCTTAATGTAAAGTGAGTGATATCCAAAGTATACTCTTAATGAAATTCTCCACATCTAATTGTCACATTTCCCATATTCCTAAATCTCAAAGTACGTTTAAGATAATGAAATCACAATGAATTATTTTCACCTTCTTGATTTTTTACCTAATTATATTATTTTTTTGAAATTATTTTTCAATTGGTTTTAAAAAAAATTATTCTTAGAACAAAGCTCACAACCATCACTGAACCACATATAATAAAAATTATCATTTTTGTAATGGGGATTTTTTATTCTTCCAAGTCACAACCCACATTTTATCATTTTTTTTCTTGTTAAGAAGTTAAAATAGTGAAGTGTACCTAATGAATCAAAACCCATTCTGAATACAAACAATTAGTACCCCAAAACATTTATTCTAAAAATTCATTTCATCCCTTACAACATGACTACCTTAATCCCCACATTTAAACATTAAAATGGCCTAAAAATCATCTGAGTTTGATTGTAATGGGTAAAAATAGATTGAAACAAGAATCTTCTGCGTTAAGGTCATTCATGGTCTCTACCGGATAATCAATAATTGATCTAAATATTGTGTCATGTAAAAGGTGTTTTAAAAATATTCCTTAATCATTTTTTATTTTTTATTTTATAGTTATAGCTTGAGAATTTCAAATGTAAGTTTTAGTGGGTGAAATTTACCATGATCACTCAATAAATATTCTCAAGAATAAATATGAATTATTTGGTCTAGAAATCCTCTTGTGAATGGGAAATATGATTTTGAAAAATCACTCAAGGAATGAATAATAATTAAAAATAAATTGGCATGAATTTAGTAAATATAACTCATGAAAAATTGTAGGGAGATTTTATTTACCGGAATCATCTAATTCCCTCACATCATGAGTCATGATTTTAATATCCAGGATTCATTATAGTAATTTAGTTATCCATTTTAGTCATTAAATTTTATTAAAAATGAAATTTAAAAAATGGAATCACAGGATTCCTAAGAAACTCATATATCCTTGATAAGTCAAGTAAATAAATAATTCATATGTGGGATTTAAATTTTCCATTTTAATCTCAAATAAATTTTAGAAAAAAAATTGTTGTTAGTTTGAACATAAATAATGTAAGAATAAAACGCCTATTATAATGAAGCTCAAGTCTTCTTCCTACACAGTCTGGGGGATACCTTGTTCAATCAAAGTCCTAAAAATGAGAAAAAATAAAATAAGTATGATAATATTTTTATTAAAGCTCAAAATGAATAGAAGGGGTGGGGATACGTCCAAAACTAATTCCCAATACTGAATTTTAAATTTTTAGAATGTAAGTAATGATATGACTTGGTATAATCTCCCATGTGGGCTATATATTTTTACTACCTCTAGAGGGTAGTACAATAAATTACCGTTAATCTGATGGAAAGTGGATCTTCTTAGCCTTGAACCACTACATGTGGCTTTTCTAAGCTTGCAATTCTTCCTCATTTGTGGTGTAGAATGATCCATGGATAGAATATACCAGATCCACCACTTCACAATTAAGTAAATAATGAATTATGGACTTAAGACTATGTATGGATCATCCTATTTCTTGGTTTATAATTATAAAACCTCCCACATCTTATTCTGAGATTTCTCAAATTGGGATTAATGAATTGAATAATCAAATGAGATGCAAGGATGTATTTTAACATGAATAAATTAATAATTTAAAAAATCCTTATTATTATAACTTTCCTAATGAATGAATTTTTCCTTCATTTATGAAGGAAAATCCACTTTTACATTCTAATGGGATTCCTAAATGGAATGTCTAATTAAATTGGGGTGCTCCATGTGTTCCTCAGTTGGTCCATGTGCTCTTTAATCACCATCCACAAAAAAATAAGATGGATTTCTCAAATTTTTAAATTCATAGTATTTGGAATTAATACTCGATTACGGTTGAATAAAATAAAATAAAATAGAGTTTGAGATAAAATTTACTCCAGGAATTGGTTCAACTTCAATCGCTTTTTTCAATAGTGAGAGCCTCTTGAGTTGGGCCTCATCTTCTTATATATCTTCAACACAATTAGGGATATCTGTTGGTACCTCCCTCTTGGATTTGATTTTTGTGCCTGTAAATTTAGATTTAAATGGCCATGATCATCAAATATTGAGGTGATAAGCCAATCTCTATTTATTTATGATTTATTTGACCAGTATCATAAGAGAATCAATCCTTTAATGGAGGACCTCATTAATGTATTTTTTTCTTCTTCTCTTACCTTTGATTAAATTGTACTAGAATTTAATTAAATATTCATTTTAAAAAGTCTTTGGGAAATAAATTTTTTTAAATTATTTTAAATTAATAGAAAGAATCCATATTTTGAAAATAGAAAAAATAATCAAGTTGATTATTACATCCCCCAAAATAGTAGCATTTTGTTATGAATGCATGTTGATAGGCATAGATAATGAAAATGTCTAACTATTTGTTATAATGAATTAGAGTGGATAAAAATGGTAGTCCAACTTGAGGAGCTTCTCATTTTTTCAACTTACATAATATAAATCACCTGAAATAGTTTTTGTAGTCTTTATTATTTAATTAGAATAATGATAAATTTTGGTTTTAAATGATTTCTAAAATTATGAGAATATAAGTAGAATAAAATTTAAGGAATAAATTAACATAGAATGCTTACATAATGTGATTAGAAAGATATTATTTAATCTTGATTTTTTTGAGTTCTATCATTATTCTATAATGTTTTATTAACGTTACATTGATAATTCATCTATAAAATATAATAAATTAATCACTATCCTTTTTTTATTATTGTGAAATATCAAATTCATTAATCTATTTAAATTATACCTCCTCATATAATCAAGGATAATGGAACACCTTAGTTTAAGGATTTACATTTTCCCTGAATCAATACAATGTTATATTGTTTCACCAGTTGATTGGCTGAACATCACTATGTGAAGAGAAAATTAATGGAATATATGGAAAAGTAAGAAACAAATTGAAAAAATATTTCTCTATCATTTCATGGTGGATAACAATCATATATGTTTCTGCCACTCACATTTACAAAAAACATAAAAAAACATTAATAAGGAATTCAAAAATACCTTAACCTCTCTCATGCTAATCCTTAGGTCCACCTCTCATTGATAAGGGTAAGATATCAATGTGCTTTTAAGAATTGGAGAAGAAGAAGAGAAAATAAAATTTAACAATAAATTTTTTTTAAGAATAATAATAATAAAATAAAAATTCAAGAAGTGGATAGAGAGAGAATGTAATAAAATAAAATAAAATAAAATAAAATAATAAAAAAATTAAAATAAAAAAATAATTTTAATATTATAAGAATGTGGAGGAGGTGGTGGTAAAAGAGGATAAGGGATGAAAAAACAAAATAAAAAATATATGAAATTATATTTATAAGAGAAATTAAATTAAAATTGTATAATGTAAACACACTAAAAAAATAATGTAAAAATAAAATATAAAAGCATAATTTAAGTAGCCTAGCTTCAATAGATCTTTCTTTTCTATGTGGATGTAATATCTCACATCAGTGGTCGAGTGACTTCTTTTATAGGCTAAGGGAGGGGCTTTTCCTCCCCTTTGGTATCCTTGAAACTCTAAAACTTCAAGATTTCGAAATATATATCCTTGGGGTTCATCCCCAAGATCTGAGTGTCTACAAAGATACACCTGATGATCTTGGGTGATTCCCCTTTCATGTGTGGACATATTGGGAATCATCACTATAACGACCCTTGATTTTTAGATATTGACATTAAATAACATTTGGGAAATACATAATCCTTATAAAAATAGACAACCAATGACTGTAGTCAGTATTGTGCATTCGGAAAAATGGAAACATAAACACTGGTACAAATGTGAGCTACATAATCTTACACTAGTTTCTTCTTTACTAGCCCCCTTCTTAGATATATCCACCATATTATATATCATCATAACCTAGGGGAAAGGAAACCTAAATAGGGTGAGATCAAATTCTCATTATGGGTAACAAAGGGAGACATTTATGCATAAACATGAGCATAAGGGTATGATAATGTGATCATGAAAATAGAAGATCATACCCTACATATCAAAGATTATAAAAGAGCTCATGGTATATGATATGTTTATTTCATGTATATTTTTTACATTATTTTATTATAATGATTTTTATTAAAATGATAAATATATCCAATTTTGGAATGCATTTATCTGTTTTATATTTTGTTGCTAGAAATAACAAATTTGTAGAAAAGAAATGAAAAGTGAAGAGAATATGAGTCGAACGAGCCTTCATGCTGCTTTGCTTAGATTATGGCGCAACACTGGATTTTTTGGAGTTGAAGTAGAGAAGGAATATGGAAAACACGATTACACATTGTGTACCACAAGTACATTTCATGACCATTTCAAGTAAAATCGGTATGCGCTGAACAAGTCATGACATGAATAAATGTTGTGAACTTAAAGTACACATCGTGTACTACAACTAAATTATGTGGCGAAATCAAATCCAGCATATGATGTTTTTGTGGATTCACTGTGGTAGAAGAAAAATTGTATTTGGAGTACATATCTTGTACCCCAGGTACACGTTGTGTAGGCGTCATCGTACAGAGAAAAAATAAGTGACGCAGGCTGTGGGTTTGGACAGAAAAAACATATAAATAAATTCCTAGACTTACCTTCCAAAACACTTGAAGGAAGAGGAATCCAAGAAGAACAAATAGAAGGCCTATAAACGAAGGATTTATGATCTGGGGTCCCATGATGCCACCTTCCTTTTTTGGGTACCCATGACACTCATAATCTTTATGAGTGAGTAGTCCTTCTAGTGCCGAGTGATGTGATCTGTAGGGGATGTGTGCATAAGGATTATTTTCATTATTTAATTCAGGTTTTGGATTACTGAAAACTACTTATTCAAATAAAAATCTATATTTTTTTATTGCATGAACATTTCATAATTCTTATGATTATCATTTAATTTCATCGATTCATCGTCTTGGTTTGTGTATGACCATTGTGAAAACTAGTCTGATTATGTTTAAATGTGTTTTTGGCTCAACTAGTTTTGTGATCTCACTAATTAGATGACCATCCCAAAAGTGAAAACAAATTATTTGGTAAGGGTACCCAGAACACAGACCCCTACTGACCCAATTTCTAGACAAAAAATTTGTAAACCCATAATCAATGAAATCCCTGTCACACGAACCTCAAAATTATTGAACCTGGCATGCCCCCCATCCTGATACAAATCCCAATCAATCTTGTTAATATTTCTCTATTTCTCTCCAACAACCAATAAATTACAATATCTATTTTCTAATTAATTTAGAACATATGTATTGTCCCTCTGGGTTTGACACTCTAGCATTCTAGATACACCACTTTCTGTTAGGATTGTCTAATTTTTATAAATGTTGTTTTTTTCAGTGCACCGTAGGGATCTAATGACACACTTATGAGGCTGTCACATTGGCACCATTTCCACATATATTTGTGTATATTTTTAACATATTTAGGAATTTGGATATTTTTTTATTTTAATGTTTTGTTTTACACTTTTTTATCTTGTGATGTTGTTTCAACAGCAATCTATTGTATAAAAACTCCACTTGAGGGAAATAAAAAATTGAGGAGATTGCTTTTGATATAGAGCTAGAGAGGACCATGCACCAACAAAGAAAGTGGTAGGAGGAAGTTAAACAATAATAAGAACAAGACACCAAAGCTGGGAGAGAGAAATTATAAGGATTTGACCATCAGCTAGGCTAATGATCATGACTACTGGTTCATGGAAGAAATCAAGGGGTCCATATGTTGATCAACTACATAAGATCATTCAATACATGAGTCAACCCTATCATTCTTGTACAACCAATTTCTACTCAACACTTAGAGAAAAAGTCTGCTTTCATCCAAATTTTCATACACTAACTGTAATTCATCGGGCTACCACATGAAGACCCAAAATACTCAAATAGAAAGTTTCTTAGATATTTGTGATATGTTATGGTTTTAGAACATCAAAAAAGATGTGGTAAAGCTACACCTATTCAGATTCTCACTATATGAAAAATCTTGGGAGTTGATCCAAAGTCTTCCCCCACATTCTATTATCACATGGGAAGAGCTGGTAGTAAAATTTTTGACAAGGATTTTCCTTCCCTCGGAGTCAATCTATTTGCGGGTATGTATTCTCAATTTTGAGAAATTAGAATGGGGAGTCTTTGTATAGTTCATGGAATAGATTTAATTGTATTTTAAGACAATTCCCTCATCAATTTATTGATATGTTTCTTCTAATTTAAATATTTTATAAATGTTTATCCTAGGGGAAACCGTTTAGAGTAGATGCTGGTGTAGGAGGTTTGTTGATGGAAAAGTCACTGGAGGAAAGTTATGAGCTACTAGATGAGATGTTAAGAAACAGTTTTCAATAGAAGCCTGATGAAGACAGAGAATAATGATCACACATGGCAGGCAACTGATGGATGGCTTCTCTAAGGGATACTATGACAAGGAATATGAATACGATGATGGCCCACCAAAATCCCCATGGTATGAATGTTGAAGATATAAATTATTTAGATTATAATCGTCAAAATTATGCACCGGGATGCAGGCCACAACAAAAACAATAAAATCAAAATCAAAATAAAGGTCATGGGTTTCATCCAAGGCAAAAATGGTATCAGCCTCAAAAAAAGGCACTCACAGACCAGTCAGGTCCATTCACAGGAGGAGACCCTAGAAAAATTAATGACCACCTTTGGAGCTACACTTAAGGAGTTGAATGAATACTCATGATCTCATTGAAATTCAATTAGATAATTGAAAAATGGCTCACTTAATAATCAAGATGCAATTACGAAAATTATAATGTCAATTTTTCTATATTGCTAAGACACGTAAATAAAGGAAAATATGAGAGATTCCAGGGTTCCTAGAATGTCATTACTAGGTATATGTGAAATCTATATCTTTGATAATTGGATAGATGACATGAGTGAGTGTAATATAATTTGGAGGAAAAAATATCCACAACAAGTAGTAGATGAATTTATTGAAATGAGAAAAGATGTTGATGAATGTGATGATAAAGAAGAACCGCTACTATGCCAACTTCCACTACCATATTCATATAGAGAAAAGAATGTAAGGATTGATGAGAAAATTAATAAGTTTTTAGAGATATTCAGGAATATACTCATCCACATCTGATTAATTGATGAAATTGAAAATAGGCATATGTATGAAAAGTTCATGAGAAATTTGATGATGAATAAGAAGAATCTTTAATAATTAGTATCCATTTCACTAGAAGGAGAAATTTCAGTAGTAGTGTGAATCATAGTAAAAAAGAATCAACGTGATCTAGGTAGTTTTTGCATTAAAATTACCATTGGAACTAGTGAGTTTGGTAGAGATTTAAGTGATTTAAGTTCCAGTGAAGAACCCAGATAAACCAGTTGAATATGTTTCAGTGAATTTGATGAAGGATGAGAATAATGTTTTCCATGGATGGAGAGCTAAACTAGCTACTGTAGAGACTAGATAAGGAAGTAAGAATAAGCTAAAGAAATAAAAGAAAGTGTTGGAAGATAGTGATGATATAGGGGTAAAATTGCATCAAGAATAATTCAATGAAAGAGATAAAGATTGGAAAATTAGTGAAGTAAGATTAAACTATTATATAAGGGACATGAACCACTGGATTGGGCATACAGAGAGAGATAGTGTTCAATAATGTACGACTAATGTTTTTTTAAAAAGAGGGTAAGGACCCATCTACACTATGGGACAAAAGATTTGATATTTCTTAGATCCTGATTGGGAAACCATATCTTACCATCATGCACTTGAGTTGAAGAGGATAGTTTGATCTAATGATGGCAAACAAAATCTCTTCTAGGATGCATCCTATGTTTTTAATATTTCGATTTATTTATTTTCTATTTTTATGAAAAATCACTCCTACACAAATCATTTCAAATTTCATTGTTTTTTCATGTGATTTATATAATTTCCCAACCCTAGTAACCCAGAGTCGGTGCATTATTACATAACACTAGCATGATCACAAAAGATCAATTCTTTAATGATAGATTAGTTTAGTAGCCTTGTAAATACTAGACACATTCAAATGTTTTACATTACATGATAAAATGAAAAACTAAAACAACATAGTCTCCATAGGAAACACTCATATCCCTTAGACTGTCCATGTAGGTCAGTCATAATATACTTCTTCCGATCCTGGAAAATATAAATCATATAAAGGGGTGAGGTTAGATGTTCAGTAAGCATAACAATATAGAGAAAACTTTCATAAATAAGCATAAACATTTACGTAAAATTAAGACTAAAACAAAATCCTTTTAAACTTTAACTTCAGTCTAATATGGAAAAGAAAAAATAAAATAATTCTGTTTAATTATTCACATGGATATTCTACAAGTCGAAAAATCACATGAAATATCAATAGCCACTTTCATAATGATGGAATGCATAATCCCAGACTTCATAACCACATAGTCAAGTCCTTGTGCCAAGACTACAAATAAGATTTGGTCAAGGACTTGTGCTAATACACTAGTTTGTCTCATGAGACCTACCGATGCATTGAGAAGCTATAGTGGGCTCCACCCATCACTTACTAGGTCCAACGCATTCCTCATATGAAAAGGTTTAAACATAACATTAACAGTCATATTAAAAATAGCATATGAAATGTAAATATATTATCCATAAACCATATATGGTGTAAAAATAACACATCCATAGTAAAAAATATCACTAAACCTTTAATAACATATGAAAGTTTGGTATCATAATAAATCAACTTCAAATAATCTTACAATCCCTCAAAGGATGTTGACATAGATGAAATAAAAACAATTTAGAGAAATATCTCTTTCTATTTTAAAATCATTTAAATGTCATATAATTATTAAAGAAAAAATTTATTTTGAAAATATTATTATAATCTTGTAAGTGAATATTCGACGATGTTACCACGGTGGAAAATAGCCGCACCCGCCGTATAAGTTAAAAAACATTCTTACCTTAATTTTTTCAAAAAGGTCAAAAGGTACCTTGTTTGGAAATTGACTGAAAGATTCCTTTCAAAACATATATGGTCAAATAAGGGTATAAAATACTTTAACCCATTGTCTAGTAAATAGTAAAAAATGTTTTGAAATACAGTTTTATGAAAACACAGATGTGGATGATAAAGAGGTCCTTATAGATACTATCGAATAAAACAACCTCATATAATAAAGAGATTGTGAAATTAACCTTTACCTTGCACTTATCCTTGGTTGATGGTAGGTTAACCTCCATTATAATGGTGAAATAATTGTTATTAAATTATACAATAACCATATACATTAATATGATATCATATATGATCTTCTAATATTTCTTTGGTAATGATATTTTAGTAGTATCATCGTTTTTCGGGTTAACAGATTCATTTTCCTTTATATGATTTGTTACGTAAGTAATGTTTGTTATTGATAGGATGTATATTATTCATATTCATAATGATATTAAGTCTTTAAAAGTTAATATTTTTAATAATAAAATGAAAATTAGTCTTGAAAGGATAAAATGGGGAATGAATCTCATCGCGTTCATGAAGACAGTAATATGTATGTACGCTTGAGTGACAATACCATTCTTTTAATATTAAAATAATATATAATTGGATGTTATATCATACATAAAGAATAATTTTCATGTTATATTTATTATTAACATCATTTATACTCATTATTATACCCATCCAAATCATGAATTGTTTGAATAACAAACTACACCATGACGTGGTGACGGTGATCCGTACGTACACACGTATGGTGATGTTGTCATTTATACAATGGATAAAATAATGTATATGGTTGTACCATTTTTATATTTACATAATATTATATATAAGATACTAGAGTTATTTTTTTAGAATGAAAACAATAAAGTAATATGAAGTGGAAGAAGAAAAGAACTTGAAAGATGTGATGAAATGTTTACCTCTTCTTCGGGTTCTTCCTATTGATTTGATCAAAAGGGATACTTAGGATGGATTTATTAATAAATTAAGACCTATAGGATTAATTTAGGACAGTTGGGAGGATATTTGGGTATGGTTTTGCCGAGCCAAAAGGATTTGGAGGTGTAAAATTAAGAGAAGTTGAAGTTTCCTTTTATAAGAGAGGTGATGGTCACTTTAGGAAAAGATTGAAATATTATTTTATAATAAAGTCATTTTCTATTTATAATGGCCCAAAAATGAATTATTTAATTTCTATGGTGTGGATGGGGAGAAAAAATCTCATCCAATAGGTTTTAGACAAGATTAGGTCTTCATATTAACCTTATCTTTTAGATTTAACTCTTAATTGAATAGTTTTTCATTTACCATGTCTCTTTGTATTTTTATATTATATTGTTAATAAACATACTATAACATGCCAAGCGAACCCCATGTGGTTAATTATTAATATATATAACCTTACCTATGTTCTATGACCCAACCATATATTTTTAGGAATATTATATCAATTAATAATATAATATTTGTTTTAAAAACTCAATTATGCCAATTTTAACATTATTTAATAAATGAAATTTTTTAAAGTCCTAACAACATTATTACCTCAAAATAAATTTATATTTTCAATCCTAACATGAAATATTAACTTAGAAAATTAGTGGAATTCTCCAAAAGTCCCAATTTACACTTTTTTGGATATCTATAATATCAATTATTTCAATACTTCATTATTAAGTAAATTACAGCATCATCATTGTGTCATAAATAAATTAAATTATTTAATGTCTAAAAAAGATAAATAAAGTATCATTATGTATGAAATATATTTATTTTTCTAATTATTATTTATGGTCGAATTTATATTATGTATAACCCTATATTTAAAATAGTTTAGTTATTAAACTTTGAATTTAACTCTTTTAACTCTTCTTTAAATAAAATAATAATAATTGTTCTACTTTAATCCCATTGGATCTAAAGTATCATATTTTATTACTAAAGTTGTTCTTGGTCGAATTAAACTTATACCATAAAATTAGGACATGTGTTAGTGTAATAATAATATCATTTTTACCCTTAATTACCCTTTTTTACTTTTAACCGTGGTAAATAAATATAAAAAGATAATATTCACCAAAAATTATTTTCATCTTATTGAACCACATTTTTCTTTCTGATATCAAATGTGTCTCATTGATTTTTTAAATTCCACCCACAGATGTGGTAAAATTATGTTTTATAAGAATTTCAAATTCTCCTAAAAGATCGGTAAAAGACGGTAAAAAGTTCGATAAAATTTTATATATCTAAACTTATTACAAAATGACTCCAATGAGTTAAATTGAACATTTATAGGTATTATATATCTATTTTGACCTAGAAATAAATTAAAATAAAATAACTAATTATAAAAATAAAATGTAGGTTTTAACCAATAATGTAGTGATTTTCCACTATCCATCAAAAATTGAAAGTTTTTAGAAAAATACCAAAAATTCACCCTAAGATAATTTTGATATTCCAAATCAAAAAAAAAGAAGTCCATTTTGAAAGAAAAAATTTCAAAAATTTCAAAAAGTTGGTATTACTATTCATAACAGCTTGTTTGATTGGTTGTGGTTTGTTTGAACTCGAAGTTGCATACAACACAAGCTATTGTATTATTCAAAGGGAAACGTACAGTGGAAGCTTGGGGTGTTACAATTTCACTCATGATTTTTAATTTTGTAGGACCATCAAGGAAGAAAGAAGCAATAAGATTGTGAAACAGTAGTAGATGAGTTTCACATCGTGATGGAACTTACACATCAGTAAAGGGTTCAACAAGAACCTCTATAGTCCAATTTTTAGGCATCAATTGCAAGGGGGTAAGCATTCCAATTCAGTGATTTTATATTGTATTGCCCACATTTTATTGTTTTTGAGCTTTAATTGGAAATTTCATGCCCCACACTTGATATATTATTTACTCAAATTATCAAGGAGATGTGAAATTATTAGGATATTTATCCTGTAATGAATTGTAAATTTATTTGTCAATAAATTTGAATGAGAAAAATTGGGAAATGAATTAGTTAAGATAATCTTGAAGATTATGATTTAAAAAATCATAATTAATGGAGAATATTCAACATTTTGGATGAAATATTTCTTAGATTTGGCCATGTTTGGAATTTTGTATGTTTTCATTAATTGATTTGATTATTCATATGCGTTTCCATGAGTAATTTTTCCAAATATTCATCTCATTCCTAAGACATCTATTGAGCCAATATTTTCCTACTCTTTCTAAAGTATATTTCTTGAGAAACTCAGGCATGCTTTCTTCTAGAACATGCACTACGTATTATCAATGCTATGACTGAACAAAATCACTTTTAAAATGATTTATGCATTATTTTTTTAGCACTTTTCCATGGACCCGCCTTGCATTAATCCTTTTTAAGCTGATAGAAGCCATGAGTTTTCTTGTTAGGAAATTATCCGTGTAACAGGACTATTATTTCAATTCTTACCATCTTATAAATGTTTTTCGTGATATTTAATATAATAATTGGTGGGATGGGTATTTATTGTGTGTATGGGGATATACATCATTGTGGATATTTTTTAGTGGGAGTTTCAATATGGTATGGGGATAGGCCACGTATTATTCATTTTATTATATTTTTCACCTATCTTGCTAAAAATAATTAAAAACGAAAAGGAAAAAAGAAATAGAAAAAAATTGGTTGTGTTTTGGGAGGATCAAAAAACAACATTTTCTAGACTGAATATTTTTGATCGAATGTGGTTTGGTTATGGATATGAGATTTCTATTTGGCATGGAATTAGAAAAAGAAAAAAATGAAAAAAAAAATTGTATGAGATCATGATTCATTAATTGAAAAAACATATATCATTAGCCCACTTTGATATTTGGGGGGGAGACAAATTTTGTAATGGGAGAAAATTATTGAACTTATATTTTGTTATCATGAAAAATGATTTAGAGTCAAACATCCTTCAGAAGATTTAATTTTTTCATAATTTACCTACATTCTCTAAATCCTCAGATTCATTTGATCTTAAACGGTGAATCCCTCATGATTAATTGTGATATAAGTCTTTACATTGTGGAGTTGTTAGATCACTTTCATGTCTTTGGTAATTTACATGATTCTTGAGGTATATGCTAAAAACAATTTACATTTTTACCCTGATGATGTGACAAAAATACGAGTGAGGTAAATTTCAAGTGGAATGCATATCGATAATGAATTGAAAAATTAAAATGGATGAATGAAGAGGCTTGGTTATTTCAAAAGAGGAAAAGTAAAATACTTGATTGATTTGTATCTTTGAAAAATGGCGCATTGAAAAAAAAAATTGAATGATACATTAATTTTTTATCATTAGTTCAATATATTTTAATGAAATAGAATATGAATCAAGATATAGTAAATGTCCTTTGTAGTTTCTTGGGATTCCATCCTTGATGACAAGGATGAATTCACGTGTGGGGGGATTTAATTTGTCTATTTCATGAATATATTTTACAGTATTTTAATGTATTGATTTGTGTATTTTAGTGATAAATCATTCCAATTTTGGAATACATTTACCTATTTTATATTTTTTATAATGAAATAAAAAATTTGTGGAAAATGAATGAAAAGAGGGGAGAATATGATGTGAAGGACCTTTCGAGCCGCTTTGCTTCACTCGTGGTGCAACACCATATTTTTAGAGATGTAGTGGAATGGGAAACTATAAAAACACCATTACTCATCGTGTACCACTAGTACACACCGTTAATAATTAAAATGAAATAGATCAAAATAGAACAAGTCATGACATGCATACACACTGTGAACTCCATGTAAATGTCGTGCACCACAAGTACACGACATGACGACATTGAAACCAGTATATAATGATTACACGGATTCAACGCAGTGGAGGAAAAATCGGATCTAGGTTACATGTCATGTACTCTATGTACATGTTGTATAGGCATCCACGTGCAGAGAAAAAATAGGTGATGTGGGCCGTAGGTTTGGAAGTAAAATACTTATAAATAGAGGCCATGGTCGGCCTTCCCAAACACTTGAAGGAAGAGGAAGCCATGTATCACCAACAGAAGGCCAACATATGAAGGAGTGACGGTCTGGGGTCTTGTGATTCCACCTTTCTTCTTCAGGAACCCATGACACACTCTCTCATCATGAGTGAGTAGTCCTTCTAGTTTCGGGTGATGGGATTTATAAGGGGCTGTGTACATAGTGAATTTTTTATTATCAAATTCATTTTTTGTATTGCTGAAAACTATTTATTAAAATCAAAATCTCTCTTTTTGTATTGCATTAACATTTTCTATTTTCTGAGGATTATCATTTATTTATAGTGATTGATCATCTTATTTTGTGTATGACCATTATGAAAACTACGCCATTTTTGTTTAAATATGGTTTTGGTTCATCTAGTTTTGTGTTCTCACTAAGTAGATTACCATTCCAAAGATAAAAACACATTATTATGGAAGGGTACCTGGACCACAAACCCATACTGACCCAATTCTGACACCAAAAATGAATAAACCCATAATTAATGAAAACATAAGATAATGATGAAAAAATGATTTTTAAGGAGTGAACATTCCAAAAATGGAGTGAAAGAGGGGGAACCTGAATAAAGAAAGTTGGGTTTGAGATTTTCCCCTTACCTTATATCTGAAAGCTTCCTTCACTTTAATGTCCTATATAACCACATTACATTCATTAATTAACAATTAAAAAACCTTGTTTAGATTAATATGGATCATTATGGTTTCATTATGTTATTTTATGAGCCTTTGGATGAGTTATAGAGTTTAAAAAAATTGTTAGAGAATGTCTGTTTTTATAGTTTTCTTGAGCAGTTCACTTGTATTCAGAAATTGATGTTTAGGTAGTACATGGATAAAAATATAGAACTAATAATAAATTTTTTTAATTATATACCAAAAGTTTAAATGATCATATAATTTATTATATTATATACCATGTGGATGAATCATTAGATAATAATTAAATTGTGATTATTTGTGTTAATTTGGGTTTTTTTCAACCAAAACAAACTTGTTTTGATTAATAATTTAGTAATATGTACATAAGTTAGTTCGAGAAAATTAAATGGGTCATTATAAATATAACATATTCTGGTTCAACCGTAAAAATGGTTTCATGACCAGATCTGAAAGTAGGAATGGGAAAAAACAAAACATGTTGTTTTTGAAGGTGATAGATTAACACCTCACGAACAACATTTTCTTTTATAAAATCAAAGTAAGAGGGAAAGGGGGTTGGATAGAATAATATCCCATTAGAATCCTAATATTCCAGTATATATATGATACAAGATTAACCATACATTGTGGATAAGATAGGTGGGGAGAGAATAAGAAAAGAACTTAAAATTGAAAGGATGTTAATGGAAAGAGGAATGGAAATTACCTCTTGAATCCTCCTCTTGAGATCCTCCTTACGGGAGCTAGGCTTGGTCTTTTGATGAGACCAGAGAAGGTGAAAGGGAAGATTATTGGGCCTAGTTTAGAAAAGGAATGAAACTTGAGATGTGTGAGGAAATGAGGGTGTGAAGCGTGGTTTTTATAGTGGAGGGGAGAGGGGATTTCTCAATATAAAATTAATTTATTTATTATTTCCCCTCAAGACAAGGAATAGTGAGTCTTCCCAGACCAATAATAGTAATGTTATCATGTGCCCTAAATGAATGGGTCTTACATTAGCAGAACATCTTGTATGAATCTATAATTAGCTTATTTAGCTTATTCTCTAAATTATGGTATTTTGCTATTCATCAAAAATTTAAGTATTTCAGATAAATCCCAAAAATTCACCCCAACCATTTATTGACGCATGGAATAAAAAAATGAAGTCCATTGTTCAAAAATAAAATTATATATATTATTATTTAAATATTTAATTAAAATCATAATTTATTACCAAAAACAGTTTTAAAACATTCATTTACTTATTTTAAATTATAGGTACATCATACTTTTACATGAACATTATTTATATATTATAATAGGTAAGGTTGCTATCCATTTGGGTATATCACTATTCATAAGGGTATGTTACTATTCAAAAGGGTATGATACTATTCACTAAAAATTAAGTTTTTCTTATTGGACTCCAAACAACTCACTGATCACAACCGTGTATGTCTGATTTTCAAAATTCCAAAAGCGGAAGTGGTAAACATATTTTTAAAGGTTGCATTGTACTTATTAGTTCATTATGTTGTGATTTAATTTGTTTTTTTAAAATATTTATAAGAATGGAATTTCCATTGAAAAACATTGGGTTAATACAATCTTCCCCCTATAAAATTTTACCCTCAAAATTTCATTTTACATAAACAGGTGATGGTACTTCTCCATCATCACCTCTTCCAGTTCCCTAGTAGCTTCTTCAAACATATGGTTCCCCACAACACTTTGACAAGGTGGTTTGTCTTATTGCGTAGAACCTTATCTCTCTGGTCTAGAATCTCTACTGGATTCTCCTCATATGAGAGATCATCTTCCAGCTATACCACACCTATAATTTAGTAAATGTGAGAGGTTCAGTATGTACTTCCTCAAGAGTAATACGTGAAACACATTGTGAAATTGAGACTTATTCAGTAGAATTAAAATACAATAGGCCATGACTCCTATATGATCATGGATATCAAAGGGGACAATGTACCTTGGGCTTAGCTTCCATTTCTTTACATATATCATGAATCTCTTCCATGGTGATATTCGAAGGAATAATGTATCCCCATCATCGAACTCCAATTCACTTAGACGGTTGTCATCATAGCTCTTTTTTCTGACTTTGAGCGTCTTTGATGAGTTTCTGGTTGACTTGAACCTTCTCTGTCATCTGTTTCATATGATCGGGTCCAAGTAGATTTTGTTCTCTAACTTCATCCCAACAAGTTGGAGTTCTACATCGCTTCCCATACACAGCTTCATATGGATCCATCTGAATACCTGAGTGGAAGATATTTTTGTATGAGAACTCAACCAATTGGAGATGATGATCCCATCCTCCTATGAATTCTAGAGAGAATTCTATTAGTATATCTTCAAGAATTTGAATAGTTCTTTCATATTGGCTATCCGTTTGGGGGTGATAGGCCATGCTGAAATTTAATTCAATACTCAAAGCATGTTGAAGGACCCTCCATAATTTAGATGTGAACCTTAGATCATGATCAGCGAAAATTGAGAGTGGAACATCAAGGTTTCTCGCACTTCTTTCACATATATCCTTGCAAGGTTATCAAGTGAGTGATCTTCCTGATTAGTGATAAAATGGATAGTCTTGGTGAATCGATCAACCACAACCCATATAGCATTTTTTCCCTTTGACGTCTTCGGGAAACCCATGACAAAGTCCATAGTAACATTCTCCCATTTCCACATAGGTATAGGCAATGGCTGCATCAACCCTTTGGACCTTTATCACTTTTTTTAACTAGATAACTTACCAAGAAACTTGAGATATATTCTACAATACCCTTATTCATGTTATCCCACTAGAAGTGTTCTCTATGATCACGGTAAATCTTGTTACTCCCAGGATGGATAGAGAATGTTGAGCTAGGTGCATAGTACAATAGCTCCTTCTTTATCCTAGGTGTTTAAGGCACACAATGTCACGTTCCAAGCTGAATCACACCATCATCATCGATATGGAACTCTTACAGCTTCCCTTCAATTACTCCATTCATCGTCTTTTGTATCTCCACATTATCCATTTGGGCTTCCTTAATCTTCTCTAGGTTGGATGGTTGCGCAGTCATTTGGGAAAGGTATGATGTGTCCCCTACCCTAATGTTTTCTAAATACATCCTTTTTATATCCATGTCGATAGGGTATTTCTCAATCTGTAACATGGATAGAGTAGCAGGTTCTTTTCTACTTATAGCATCATCTACCTTATTTTCCTTTCCAAGATGACAGTTAATAGAGCAATCATAATCCTTGATTAGCTCTAACCATATCATTTGATGCATGTTGAGATCCTTTTGTGTGAATATATACATTAGGATCTTATGGTCGTTGTATATGTCACACTTCTCACTATAAATTTATTGCCTCCTAATTTTCAAGTAAAAAATCACGGCTGCCAGATCTAGATCATATATTGGGTAGTTCTCCTCATGTATCTTCAACTGCCGTGAGGCATAGGCTATCACATTGTCATTATTCATGAGTAAAAAACCCAAGCCTTTCTTTAAAGAATCACTTTATATAACAAAACTTTCTCCTCTTTTATTGTAGTGTGAGTATTGGTGTAGTGATCAACCTTCTCTTTCACTCCATTAAACTTCCCTTGCATTCTTCCGTCCAAACATACTTTACCCCTTTCATTGTTAACATAGTTAGAGAGATTGATAATCTTGAGAAAGTTTCCCCAAAACATCAGTAGTACCCAGATAATCCAAGAAAAATAATGATTTCTGGGACACTAGAGGGCCTAGGACGTTCCTCAATTGCCATTGTTTTTTAAGGTTCCACAGAAATTACATCACTTGTGATCACATGTTCCAAGAACATTACTTGCTTCATCCAGAAGTCACACTTTCTGAACATGGCATACAACTTCTCTTTTCACAATGTCTCCAACACAAGTCTTAGATGTTCTTAATGCTCCCCCTTTCTTTTGTAGTAGATGAGAATATCATCAATAAACACTACCACAAATTTGTTGAGGTAATGTCTAAAGACTCTATTCATAAAATCCATGAAGATTACAAGGTAATTAGTAAGTCTAAAGTGCATCACCAGAAACTCATAGTTCCCATAACTTGTATTGCAGGTTGTCTTATGAATATATTCCTTCTTCACCTTTAACTGGTGATATCCAAAATGATGATCCACCTTTGAGAAGTATTGAGCTCCTCTTAACTGATCGAACAAGTCATCTATCCTTGGAAGAGGATAATTTTTCTTTATGGTGGTCTTAATGAGTTCTCAATAGTTGATACATAGCCTCATTGTTCCATCCTTCTTATTCATAAAGGGAATTGGAACACCCCATGGTGATGCACTAGGGCATATGAACCCTTTGTCTAGATGCTCTTGCAGCTGCTTCTTTAACTCGTCTAGTTTGATTGGAGCCATCCTATATGGAAATTTTGAGACAGGAGTTGCTCCGGGTATGAGTTCTATTGATAACTCTACCTCACGATTTTGGGGAATTTTGGATAACTCTTTGGGAAATACAATATTGTATTCCCTCACGATGGGAATTTCCTCAAGGTTGGAACTTTCCTTTGACTCAACCATTTAGGTGAGCTAAGATTCTTCATAGGGAATCGGCACCCACACTATTGATGGGTTTTTCAATGGAGATTTGTGATCTTCAATTTATTTGTAGAGGATCATGGGATGGTTCAGAATATGAATAGATATTTCATTTTCCCAACAGTTTATATATTCTCTATATAATGAGAGCCAATCCATTCCCATTATAGTGTCAAATTCCACCATGGGAAGTATTACAAGAATTACTGGAAGAATTAACTCACATATTCCAATAGGAGAAGATTAAAACACTTGGGTTATAATGATTTCACCACGTGGGGTTTTTACAGATATCTCTATGTTATGGTTTAGAGGCTTCAATTCTATAGTTCAAGAAAATTTGCACGATATACAGGAATACGTAGAACCAGAATCAAATAAGAATTTTTCCATTCTTGAGTGAACAGGAAGTGTACCTTGTACGACTTCATTATCTTTCTCCACTTCTGTAGTACTTATGGAATAATCCTTCCCTTATTCCTTTGGAATTGGTGGCTACTAATGCTGATTACCCTTGAGAACTTGAGGTTTAGTGCATTGTCTTGCATAGTTACCTAGATCCATATAGTTGTAACATTGAACCATGGGTGGTTCTCTCCTTTATTCAGCCACATTATCCTTCTATTCCATGTCCTTTCAACACACATGAGCATGATTTCCTTCTTTCCCACACCTGAAGCACTTCCCCATCCCTTTGAGGCAGTTCCCGTGGTGAAACATCCACATTTTTTTGGGTCATGGAGTTTTCTTCCCATCATTGTCATTAGAACCTACATCTTCAAAATCTATCTTTAGTTTCTTATCACTATATCCATGGGACCATTATCCAAACTCCATCTCTACTTTGAGAGCACATTGAACAAATTCAACATAACTCCCAAAGTCTCTGATTGAAAGATCCTTTAGAAGGTGTGGTTTGAATCCACTAAATAATCTATCAATTTTGCTATCATTGTTGATAAAAATCCCTGAAGCATACCTAACAATCCTTGAGAAATTATATTCATAGGTTTTCATTGATTATACTTCCTTTTTCATAAGCTCTATAAATTCTCTCTCCATCTTTGTGAAAAGGTTTCTTGGGAAATAATTATTAAGAAACATTATCTTAAAGTTATCACATTCCGTCTCTTCAATTTCCTCCCTTGGCTTGGTGTTCTTAATCAAATCCCACCATTGATCTGCCTCTCCAACTATATGATAAATAGATACAGTCACCTTCTTTGTCTCAGAACAATGAATAATAGAAAATATCTTTTCCAGGTATTTGACCCACTGCTCCGCAACTAATGGATCAAAAGATCCACTAAATGTCGGTGGTCATTGCCTCATAAAAAAATCGATAGCTAGTTTCTCCCACTTTGGTGAAGGGGGATGTTCCCCATTATTAGGGTTATTTTTTGGAACCTGATATAGATGGGTAAGCATCACCATGAAGTTCTGAACTCCACCTCCCAATTCATTGGGGTTGTCATTCGGGCAATCATTGCATTGGCCCTCACATGAGTTTTTGGCCTGGTTTCTCCTGTTTCCCTCCATTTTCTAAAATAGAAAAGGCTAGAACAAAATATAAGTCAACAAGCCATGAATAAATAACTTATTCATTTCCAAAATTTATACTAAAATCATAACATATGTGATCCCTATGAAAATATTATTGTATCTATATTTTTTCTTAGTCTCATACTAGAGGTTTTCTCTATGGTTCACTAATCCTAATTCCCAAATTCACTAAACATTGCCTCTGATACCAACCATAGGGACCCAAAAATTTTCTTACATTACTATTACATCATTTTAAAGATAAAGAACAAATAATTATTACACATATAGGATCCAATGGTTTGGTTTATTTGGAAAACTCAGACTATACATAACAATTAAAACATCAAGCATAAACAATTATTTAATTCATTCTTCTCTAGCTTCTCATTGGCACTTGATCTCTCCTTAGTAAATGTAACCACCTGAGGATACACATCAAATGGCTTGAAATAAAAGACCAGTATGAAAATATATATTAACAATATAACAATGGGTGAGAAAACCCATAACATAGGCAAAGGATCGTGAACATAAGAGGAAGAATTAATTAGAGACTTGAAATATGGAAATGAAAAAAAATAAAACATCATGTCTTAGTGGTTAACTACCATACATACTTCTGAAAAAAGCAAGAATCTAGTTCACACATAATTTCACATTCACTCACTAGATTCATCACTTTACACAATTCATCGTAGCACTGTATAATTCTAGGTGCACCCATCACATTCAAACATTCATATTGTGCAATATAATTCAGGGCGCACTGATCAGAGCATAATATTATCATTTATCATGCACCACACAATGAAAATATATCAAAAATGAACATATCTAACCCATGTAAAGGAATTATTTTCATCTCATAAGAACACATTCATAAATATTGGGTTCCCAAAATTAAGTAGGAATAACACACCAGATATGATAACCATCAACCTTGAGTGAGAAGTAAAAGGTGTGTTTTTGAAAGAAGTGTTCTTTTGGAAAACATTTTTTTAACATAAACTTCAGTAGAAAACATTTATATCATAGAAAAGGTATGATAATTAAGAAAAAATGATTTTTAAGGAGTGACCATACCAAAAATGGAGTGAAAGAGGGAGAACCTGGAGAAAGAAAGTTTGGTACGAGATTTTCCTCTAACTATATATTCTAATGCTTCCTTCTCATTAATGTCTTGTATAACAAATTTAAATTCATTAATTAAAAATTCCATAACCTTGTGTACATTAATATGGTTAATTATGGTTTCATTTAGTTATTTTATGTGCCTTTTTATGAGTTATAGAGTTTAAAAACATTGTTTGGTAATGTTCGTTTTTATGGTTTTCTTGAGAGGTTCACTTGTTTTCATAAATTGATGTTCTGGTAGAACATTGGTAAACATGAAGAACTGATATTAATTTTTATTAAATATATTCCAGGAGTTTAAATGGTCTTATAATTTATTGTATTATATACCATGTAGATGATTCATTAGATAAAAATTTATTGGTGATTGTTTGAGTTAATTTGGGCGGTTTTTCGACCACAAAAAACTTGTTTTGATTAATCATTTAGTAATATATACATATGTTATTTACCTAACATAAAATTGGACATAATACATATAAAATATAGTGGTTCATCCATAAAAACGTTTTCATTAACAGATCTGAAATTATAAATGGAAAATGAAAAAATATCATTTTAAGGTGATAGATTGCCACCTCACGAACAACGTTTTGTTTTTTAAAATAAAAGTACATGGGAAAGGGGGTTGGATAGTTTAAAATTGAATTATTATCAACAAATTAAATTATATATATGATAATGGAGTTACCATTCCATGTTTATGAAGATATTTGGGGAGATAATAAGAAAAGAACTTGAAATTGAACGAAAATTAAAGGAAAGAGGAAGGGAAATTACCTCTTGAATCCTCCTCGTGAGATCCTCTTTAAGGGACCTAGAATTGGTATTTTTATTAGACCAGAAGCTCTTGGATTTATTGAAGGGGCTAGGGAAGATGCTTTGGCAGAGTTTATAAAAGGCATGAATCTTGAGATGTGTAAGGAAATGAGGGTGTGAAGGGTGGTTTTTAGAGTGGAGGGGAGAGGGGATTTCTCAATATAGAATTCATTAATTTATTATTTCCCCACAAGATAAGGAATAGTGAGTATTCCATGATAAATAATAGTAATTTTATCATGATATCTCAAAAAAAAATTGGTCTTAAATCAGCAGAACATCATACATGACTCTATAATTAGCTTATTTAGCTTATTTAGTAAATTATGGTATTTCACTATTCATCAAAAATTCACGTATTTCAGAAAAATCCCAAAAATCCACCCCAACCATTTTTTGACATGTAAAATCCAAAAATGAAGTCCATTTTTCAAAACTAATTTTATAAATATTTTTATTTTAATAATTAATTAAAATCAAAATTTATTATCAAAAACCAGTTTTAAAACATTCATTTACATATTCTAAATTATAGGTATATTAAAATTTCACTTGAATATTATTTATATTTTATCATTGGTAAGGTTACTATTCATTAGGGTATATCACTATTTGTACGATTGAGTTACTATTTATAGGGGTTTGTTATTATTCACCAAAAATTATGTTTTTCTTATTGGACTTCAAACAACTTACTCATCACAACTGTGTATATCATATTTTCAAAATTCCAAGCAGAGAAGTGGAAATCTTGTTTTTAAAGGTCACTTAGAACTTAGTAGTTCATTATGTTGTGTTTTCATGTGATTTTATGACATATTTTTAAGTTGATAATTTAAACTGAAAAACTTTGGTTTGTTACACCTCCCATCTTGATTCAAACCCCAATCAATCCTTTTATTATTTATCTTTTCTCAAAAAACAACCAATCATTTGAAATATCAATTTCCTAATTAATTTAGAACATTTGGATCATCCATGTGGGTTCGATACTCATACTTCTTAGATACTACACTTTGATTTAGGATTATCTGAGTTTTATTAAATTTTTTTTTCATATCACCGTAGGGAACTAACGACAACCTTTTGGGGCTGTGAGTTTATGGATTGGAAGTTCATAAGACATAAATCATAATGAAATAGAGATCATAATTAATGATAACATAACATAGGAATAAAACATGGAGTGATGGAAAACACGTAACAATATATTTATTTCCATAATAGCCAAGGAATAACTTCAAAGAACATCTTAGTAGTATTGTTTGACTCCCCATACTGTCATAGTAGTCATGGTTCACTCCTATGGCCATCATCGTAGCATTAGTTCAATCCTTGTACCTTATTAGTAGTCACAGTTAAATCCCATGGCCATCATAGTATTCAAGGATCAGTCCCAATTCCTCTTTAGTTTATCTCATTAGATATAAAACATTACCCAATACATTAGAGGGAGATATAGGTCCCACCCATTATATAATGAAATCATACACACATGTTCCCTAAGATCATAAATAGGCATATCATAACCCAATAAATGAAATGGGTATCATAAAAATTTAAACATATTACAACCAGTGTAAAAATTATAGTTTCTTAATCATTTCATCCAAAGAATATCTTGTGAAAGAGTAATGGATTTCGTTTGCATATAACCCAAGGAGGAGAAAATGGTTTCATAAAGACCATGTAATTAAGCATAACCCATACATAGAAATTATATTAACGGAACCATTTGATTGGAAAGAGTAATATCAATAGATGTCATTTTATATAGAAAATTATTTTGAAATATCTTTTAAAAACTATTCTTTAGGAAAATATCATTTCATGTTTGAAAATTTATTTTTAAAACATAAAACCATTTGAAAATATTTCTATTATAAAATAACATGAAAACTTATAAATAATGCCTTAAATGATTTTGAAATCCATTTTCCTTGAAAACATATTAAATAATCTTCAAAAAATTTAAAAAAAAATCATATAAAATGCTTAGAAAATTTATAAAAATAGGTTGAAAATGTTATTAAAATCATTGTACTTGAAAACATATAAAATAATATTGAAATAATTTTGAAATTTTTTTATTGAAAACATATAAAAGTATCATAAAAACAATCAGAAAAAAAAATTTAAAATATTTTGAAAAAATATTTTACAAAATTGAACATTAAAAAATGTAAATTGATCATCGAAGAAATGATACTGGGTAAATCTATACACATCATACGATGTCTATAGAACATTCCTTTTTCATGATAAAAAATTTAGAAATGTTCCTTTTTCATAAAGAAACAAGAAGATTCCCTTGAATATATTGGTAAAATAAAAAAGGGTAAAAATATATTTTAGTTCTTATAGGATAATAGTAGAATATTCTAGGAATTGTTTTAGAAAACATGGATTTATATCCAAAGAAACGATAAACTCAAGATTTCCAAAAAAATACTTTCTTAACCAAATTATGTACTAAATAGTATAATAAACTACCAACACATGATGATATCATGAAATAATATGTTTTAAGGAAATTCATGAATATTTTTTAGATATGGATCATAATATTTCATCAAAGGAATCATAAACATAAACAATCTCCAAAAGTAATGAGATTTTCTCAATAAACACTTATAATATGGTATCATTGGTTTATACTATCTATATTTGGAAAGTAAATTAAATGAAGAATATAATATCATGAAAATATTTATATTCATGATATTTTCCTGAAAAATAGAAATATATTCACCTTTTATTATAGTTTAGGTTCATAACAAAACATCAGTCAAAATAAAGGAAAATTAAGACAAAACATTTTACCGATTTCATAATGTTTGAAAGTTAAGCCCCATGAAATATGGATTGTAAAATGGATTGGTTAATACCTATAAATTGATTTTTAATATATATATAATACAATCATGGGTAATATAAACACCATTCAAAAGGAACTATTGGTGATCATAACAAGTATCTCATTGGAATTCAAAGTGAGATGAAATCCCCTAACCTTGTGTGTTGACTCCCTTCGTACTCTAAAATATTCCTATATAATAAATACAAATTTATTATAAATATTGTTCATAATATTATTATTACATAGCTTACCATATACGGTTTTCTTAATTTTTTTATATTACATTCTTTTTTATAGTTCTATGTTAAGGTTTCACTTCGGGTAATATTCTTTTTGTTTTTCACATGTGTCTTAATTTGTTATATCATTGGTCCTTATACATATATCATGAATAAAAAAGTTATTTCATGATATAAATATCAGGTATATCAATTATATTTATATTATAGTAATCTATAGCATAATTATGTACAAAATATAATACACAGTTCATGTAGTTGGAAGCTGTATGTACGCATGAATGTTGTTTCCATTTTTATTATCATGTCGAAGGAAAGAATATAAATGATATATATATATATATATATTTGTGTGTGTGTGTGTGTGTGTTTGTATTAATATATATCATTATTATAGTATCATTAATATATTATATATATCATATAATTTCACTAAATGCAACCTTAATACATTCCATGTGGTGTTTGAACAAATCACATTGCTTTGAGGGGACATTAGTCCACAATTCCTCAAACGAGATTTTATTATTAACACCAAATGGGATATAAAAAGGTATTTTTTAAAAAAATTAATACATAATATAAAATAATTAATATATATTATATATAACATATATAAATTGTGTTTCCATTATAATGGCCACCATGATTTATGGTAATGGATAAATGAACAATCATAATTTCATGATGGAGTAGTTCGTCGTACACAGAAACAATATGTTCCATATCCATAAGATGGTTATTTATGTAGGTGTATGTTGAAATATTTCATTAAAAATCCTAATATATTTAGGATAATTGTTTCATTACACAATAATGGAATAAATAGAGTGGTGGGTTGATGAAGGGAAATAAAGGAAAGGAGTTTGAGAAAAGATGTTACCTCTAAATCTCGTAACTCCTTCTGGTTTGTGCCAAAAGGCTTCCTATAGATGATTTATGACCAAAGGTAGGATTCAAAGTCTAAGGGATGATTTTCTGGAGGTGATTTGAGTAAATATTTGAGAAAAAAACATGATTGAGATTGATGTTGAATGAGTAGAGGTGGTGGCCTTTTATAGTGGAGTAGGCGGGCTAATATAGAATTTTTAGAAACAAGTAAGGTGTGTAAATGTTATTACCTAAATAAAGTCACAAAAAACCAACCATGATCAATAATGTAAGGTTTATGGAATAAATATTGAAAAAATGGGTGTTATGAATGTTTATAGGTCGTTTTTTGTCGTATATTTACGATGTAGTACTTTATTAACCTATTATTTCTCTTAAACGATGTAATTAATTTTAATCACGTTCAATGATATTTTTTTCAAAAACAAAGTTGACCATATTATACCTTATAAATTATTATTATTCCAAATCTGGAATCCATTTTTTTATTCCAATCACATAAGTGTAGAAAATTAATTCAAAAAATATTCTAGTTTTCAGGACGACATTTGTGGTTTTTATAGGAAAAAGAATCAATGTATTGATAAGTTTATATATCCAATTTAAATGTGGATATGATTCCAATGACCAAAAATGGATTACATGATAAAAATATTAAGTAATTCATATTTTAATTAATATTAAAATATATTTTACCCTTATAAATAAATTTAATTAAAAATTAGTTTTGAATTAAAAAGTATTACTTTTCACTATTCATCAAAAAATGATGTTACTTGTAAAAAACCTAAAATTTAACCCTAAGCTAGTGTTTACATTATAAATTAAAAAATATGGTTTATTTTATCAAATTAAATATCTTAATGTGTCTAATATTAATTTTATTAGGACATTTAAAATGGTATTTTTATACATAGAAAGACTTTACCAAAAACCATATATTTCATTGTCAATAAGTTTTATTTATATAAAATAATTGTAGAAAATATTTTAAAAGTAATCATTACTATTCATATAACAAAGTGTCATGTATTGGTTATGATTAAATTATTTAAAAAATAAATTGATGTTTTGTATAAACTCATTGTTGTGTGTATTGTATGTCAACTCAGTGTTGCATGTATCGTTTGACAGCCTAGTGTTGTGTGCATCAGACGTCATCTCAGTGTTTTGTGTAATATATGAAAAGTGGTTGATTCTTGTAACATATGACATATTGGATTAGTGTGAAATAAATCTTTAAATTAGTGCATTGTAAGATGAAAATTTTAATTTATAAAAAAAATTGTCCATAAAAACTATGGTTGTTACATTATACCCCATTAAAATGAATTTCTCCTTCGAAATTCATCTAGGTTATCAATGCTTTAATTCTTTAGAGTTTCATTCAGAGAAACCCATATCGAAAAATGGATACTAAATCTTCCCATAAAAAATAAAATATTGAACCATAACTGTTACCAAATGTAACATATAACTATGTTTCCACATAAGATATTATCAGAAGGGAGTGAATATTGGACCTGGAAGAAAAGTGAAAATATATATAGGGATTGATTGAGGTAATAAATAAAAAAATTATTGATAAAAGTAAATTTGAAGCCCTAATATTCATAAATCTAAGATGATTTAAATGTCTATGAGATCATAAAAAATTAAGGTATTAGGACAAAAAAATTTATCACTTTTAGAATGATGAGTAATTCATGATGAAGTTCTATAAAAAAATTTCATTCTTGTGTTGTGATTTGAAGAATTTATAATACATACATTACCTGATGGAATGAATGTGAAAATATTAACATTGATAACTAAAGAACTATAATAAGCATTTAAAATATATTAAATCAAATAATAGAATAAAAATTATAACTATTCATATCTTAAAAAAAATTAACATGCATTAAAACTAAAAACTAACACTACTGGCTCTTCATAAATATTTATTCAAAAAATTAATTATACATTAACCATGACATCGTGTAGGGATGTTGTTGGCATTAATCCTTTATTGTCGTTGGATCATGGGTTCAATACCTGTGACCATTCTGGACATGAATGGTTGTCACATTACACGCATAATTTCATTTTTCTAAAACCACACCAATATAATATATTAGATATTCATCCTTGAAATAAGGTTAATCACTAATTATCCTTTAAAAAAGGTATCCAATACAAACCCAGTGCACAAATACTTCCTTTTAAGTTTAACATAAAATTTTAATGAACAATTAATCTTATAACCCTTCTCAATGACGAAAAATCCAAAACATTTAAAAGAGATTCATGAAATCATCTTAACATTGATTCCCCTATATAAATAAATTAGCTATTGGTTGTTATATTTTAGACATGTGAATACCCTCATTATATATTCTCTTTAAACATGGTAACAACCTAAATATCAATGAATCCATTTGGAAAACATGCATGCTTCCTCATTCCAAAGTATATTGGATTTACTACTTTAATCAAAAAATGTTATAAACCTCATCAGTGATATCATAAACCACCTATAGACAAGTCCTTACATAGTTCCAATGTAATCAATAATATCCAATTTACTTATTCATATCCCATGAATCATTATCTATACTATTGGGACTAAGTTGGATGGAGAAGGAAGAAAGAAGTGTTTTCTTTTGCAGATTATGGCCTTTTGTTTTCAAATAAGATATATCAATTCACCTTGCAAAGGACTCAAAAACTAGACGAAGCTTTACTGATTAATATTTCCAAAATATCATAAGTGGGGAAAACTAGTGACATAAGACTAATGAAGTAAAGGGGATAAAATTTGATTCCAATCATATTATGTTTTGATTGGAAAGAATGATGTTGCAGGAAGACGTGGATGTTTTAGTACTTTACATTGAAAATATTATGATACTAAAGGTGTTTGATTAGTGACTATATATCACGATAGATATAGTTTATGGTGGTATAATTTTTTTGTTGAATAATCCAGATGGAAAGTGAATGGAAATACTCTCACAAAATATTGGTGTTTGCACCCAAGATTGAAGGGATTTTGGAATTTTTTGCACAATGCATGAAGTTCATAACATCGAAAAATGGAAGAGGCATGAAGTACGAAAATGATTCAAGAAGTGCGCAAAAGATTAGGCTAGCGCAAAAAAGTCTTACGCACCCAATGAAATTTCAAATTGGGTTTTTCACAATGTGTCATGATCTTGGGTAATGTGGTAGGGTTTTTTCATGTGTGGGTCAATGATGCCTATAAAAAAGTGGTGACCCAATTTGATTTAAAAATATCAACACTTAGAGAAATATAGAGCTCTGAAGTATGAAAGAATTTTATGTAAAGGTAGTTGTGTGAAAAAATAGAGTTTCATGTACAAAGGATATGTTTCATGCAAGAAGAGAGTTGCATGAATGATTGATATTTCACACAAGAGTTATTTCATGACAATGGTCAAATCTTGTGCATGATGTATAAAGGTTGCACAGAAGAGACTTAAAAGCATGTGCAAAAGATTTTTATTTAGAACAAGCAGTAAGTTGTGTGCAAGTTAGTTTTTATCATTTTTTGGGTAGAAAAGTGAATAATTTTGTTGAATGATGAAACTATTAAAGATGATTAATAAGCACAAAAAAATTATTTTCCACTATTTTTATTAAGAGAGTGAACATGCTCTTGATGACTATTTTCAATGTGCTACATGATTGAAAGGTTGAATCCTACTTGTTGTATTCCATATAAAAGGTTTGTTTTTGAGAGTATTTTGGGGTACTGGATTGTTTCTATACCAAACCAAGGATGTAGCTACTTTTGTTTAGTAGTAAACCATGTAAATATTGTGGTGTGGTGATGTTTTTTTCATTGTGTTCAGTAGGGAATGAAATGTTTAAAAGGTGGAGATGTTTTATTCAAAAAGAATGAAACACAAAAGAAAAAGATATCACTGAATCACCCCATCTTCCTCTCAGTAATACTTGGTTACTGACAGGGAAACTTCACATACAACATTATTTTATCATAAATACATATTTAGGGTTACATTACTTTTGTAAAAATATCATCTTCCCATTAAATCTCTTCACGAGTCCAACATAAACATGTAAATACTAAGTAAAAACATATTTAGAAAAATCCTTCTATATTTCATAATTAATTTCGTTTGAATCAAAAAACATAAATACTTCAATTATTTTATCTTTAATCTATTAGCAATAATACCTCTTTCCTTACAAATTTCATCTTAAGTCTCATCATCATCAGTAATTTAACCATTATTGGCACCACCTCAATGATTCTCTTTATAAAATTTTCTCTTGGGACATTAGGTTGCATAATGACCATTTTCTCCACACATAAAACACATAAACATTGATGAAGACTCAGGGAGGCCAAAATTACAAACCATATTGTTAACCATGCTCTTCCTTTTTCCCAAGTAGTCACTTTATTTTTTCCTTATCTTCCATAGACAAAAAACGTTAATCTTCCTCTAAGATATTCACTTAGGTGACTCTTTCCATATTCATGAAACAATGGAAACAATATCTTATTTATTACAAGGTCTCTATTACTTAAACTCTTAATAGACTCCTTCTTTATCTTCCCTGGTGAGTCTGACAGTTGGTTAAGGTGAACATTGTTAATCATGTTCTGTGATAAATTATTAGACATGATCACGACATATTTCACTCTAGTGATCATCCCAATTGACTTCTCATCAGAATATATTACATCACATTCAACATTATTCTTTTTCATTCTACTTCGTGTCATTGACTAAAAACAGTATCATAGTGTGATCATTACTTATCATAGAATAAAACCACATAACCTTGAAAAGAATTACATAGAAGATTTCAAAATCATGACACATTATATAATCTATGATACCTTCAGTTTATACTAGGTTATTCATAGCTAACTTATATCTAAATCCTTTGTGATAGCATGTGAAGTGTTTGTGAATTCCCAAATAATATCCCATGGGAGTTTCAAACCAAGTGCGCAACAAGGCATGTTGTCGTGTACCAGAATACCCCATGTCAAGCTTAGAACATCTTGTCGATGTTCTTACCCCTAGGTACATCTGCTCCAAATTCACATCCAATTGTAGTTTCCAGACATTAATGTATTTCTAGGAAACCACTCAATCTATCCTTTTCCAATATTCCAGGACATTTTATTTAATGTTTACTCATATTTATACTTATCCTTAAATTCATCCTTAGATATATACTTTGAAATATACCTATGGATATCACTATGGTTTTCTAATCTGAGTTTTAGAAGGGTAACTACACATTTTCTGAGTTACCAACTATATAGGCCACCACTTTTCCAACATTAAAATTACATAACTTTTTTGAAATAATTAAACATTATACAAACCAACTCCCAAAGGCTAGTGTCGGCATATTGCCTTTAGAAACATGGAAACATAATCACTAGTGCATATGTGAGCTATATCATCTCCCACCATGTTATTCTTGACTAGCACCGATATTAGACATATAAAACATATTATATATCATCATGACCTAGAGGAAAGAAAACATAAAAGGGGTGAGTTCAAATTCTCTACAATGGTAACAATGGGAGACATGTAAGAATAAATATGAGCAGAAGGGTATGAGAATGTGAAAATGAAAATAGAAGATCATACCCTACATATCAAAGATCATAACTGATATCATGGCATAAATATTTTCAGTTGATAAAACATGAATTATAATTAAATAGAGATAATAATCCATGAAATAATTTCGCAGAAATATAACATAAAATAATGGAAAACACAAAATAATACAATGATTGACACAGTACCCAAGGCATCTCTTCCAAGACAATCTTAGTAGTATGGGTTTACTCACAATACCATCATAGTAGTCATGGTCCACTCCCATGTCCATCATAGTATCATGAGATCACTCCACATGTTGTATTAGTATTCTTTTTTCACTCCCATGGCCATTATAGTATTCAAGGTTCACTACCAATACCATCTTATTTTATCAAATGAGATATAAAACATTATCCAATGCATTGGAGGGAGATATTGGTCCCACACATCACAAAATAAAATCATACATACATGTGACACAAGATCATAAATAGAAAAATCATAACCCATGAAATAAAATTGGATTCATAGAAAATAAAACATATCCTAGACAATTGAAAAATGATAGGTTTCATATTCATTTCATAGAAATCATAACTCATGAAAGAGTAACGGATTTTACATACATATAACCCAGGAAGGATAAATGGGTTTTATGAAGACCTTGATATTAACCATAACCTACTCACATAAAGTATTTGAATGGAAGCATTAGATTGGAATTAGTAACATCAATAGATTTTATCTTAGATGAAAAATAATTTTGAAATATATTTTAAATACTTTTCTTGAGGAAAATATCCTTTCTTTTTTAAAGAAGTATTTTTAATACATAAAACCATTTGAAAATCATTTTCATAGAAAATACCATAAAAATATATAAAAAATGTATGAAATAATTTTGAAAACCTTTTTACTTGAAAACATATAAAATAAGTTTAATAAAATTATTAAAAAAATATTTGAAAACAATTTTATTATATATAAAAAAAAATCTTGAACACATTTTAAAAATAATATTACTTGAAAACCTATAAAAGAAGCTTGAAAAAATTTTGAAAACCATTTTTCTTAAAAACTTATATTAGAATATTGAAAACATTTTGAAACCGATTTTTCATCAAAATATATTTTAAAAAAAATTTCTTAAATATCAATCTTTTAAAAATGAAAATGGAACTTTTACGAATTGATGATGGTTAAATATGTACATGTCATACGAGGTAAAAACATTCCTTTTTCATGGTAAAAAGGTTAGAAAGAATCATTATTATGAAAGAGATAAGAATATTCCCTTGAATAAATTGATAAAATAAAAAATGGTAAAAATTTATTTTATATAATATAGTATAATGGTATAATATTAGTGGAAACAATTTTTCGAAAACATTTATTTCTAATCGAATAAAGGGTAATGTAGGTCTTTTATAAAAACACTCTCTTAACTATATTAAGTAATAAATAGTAGAATATGGTACCAATACATTAGTATATCATGATATAATATAGGACATGTAAAAGAATTAATATTCTTTGGATATTAATCATAATATTTCATCAATGGATTTATAAAGATAAACAATCTCCAAAAGAAACAAGATTTTCTCAATAAACTCTTATAACACGGTATCTTAGATTCATACTCTCTATGAAAGTAAAGTAAATTAAATGAAGAATATAATATCAAGAAAATATTTAAATTAATTATGTTTCATGAAAATTTGAAATATATTCACCTCAAAAAATATTTTTGGTGCCTAACAAAAAAGTGTCTCAATGAAGTAAAATTGAGACAAAAATTTTACCATTTGGTAGTGTTTGAAAGTTAAACCCCATGATAGAAGGATCATAAAATGAAAATTTGAATAACCATAGAATGAAAATTTAAGATAAATATAATTCAATAAAGATAATTATATACCCCAGTCAAAATTAAATAGTGGCGAACATAACTTGTATCCCATGGAAATTTAAACCGAGATGAAATCCCCTTACCATGTGTCTTGACTCACTTAGTACTTGTACAAGCTTCCTATATAATAAATATAAGTTTGTAATAAATAGTTTAAAGAATAATATTATTATTTATTTTACCATATATGGTTCTATTATGACTTTATGTTACCCTCTTGGTAATGATACTATGTTAATGTTTCACATATGGTAATATTCACTTTGTTTTTCGCGTGTTTCATAATATGTTATGTCATTGGTCCTTATAATTATATTAGGATTAGAAAATTTATATCATGATATAAATATAATTTATATAAAGTATATTTATATTATTATAATCTATATCATAATGATGTATGAAATGGAATACACCGTTTATGGAGATGTTAAGCCGTACGTACGCATGAATGTTGTTTCCGTTTTTATTATCGAATAGAAGGAAATTATGTAAATGATATACATATATATATATATATATTTTAATACATATAATTATAAAATTTTAATTAATATATTATATATATCATATACTTTCACTTATCTAATATTTAATACATTCCATGTGGGGTGTGAACGAATCGCATCGTTGTGAGTGGGCGGTAGTCTACACATCATCAAACGAGATTATCGTATTAACACAAAATGGGATGTAAAAAAGGTATGTGTTGTACAAATGAATAAAAAATCATTAGTACATAATATATCTTATAAATAAAATATATTAGTAAATTATCTATCATAATTACAAACATGATTTTTGGTAATGGATAAATGAACAATCATCATTTCGTGAGGCAGTAGTTCATTCTACATAGAAATAGTATGTTCAATATCCACTAGGTGGAAGTGTGTTTATGTTTAAGTAGTAATATTTACATAAAAATTACTATTATATGTTGGATACTATTTTTTACACAATAATGGAATAAAGAGAGTAGATTGGGTGAGGAAGAGAAATAAATAAAATGAGGTTGAGAGAGGAATTGAACATGTTAGGTGTGCACTTGTTCTTATATAAATATTTTCATTCCAAACAAATAAAATAAAATAATGGAAAATTTATGGCCGAGATATGGTCAAAAACGTGGTGTTGGACATGTGTCTAGGTCATTTTGGGACACATATTTAAGGCATATTTCTTTATTAACATAATTTTTCACTTAACCGAAGTAGTTAATTTTAATCACATTCACTAATATTTTGTGTAAAAAAAATACACCTAATTTGAAATTAAAATTAATTTTTTTCAAAATAGGGAATCCAATTTTCAAAATTATAATCATATAAGTGGATGAAATTAATTTTAAAAAATAATCCTTATGTCGGGATGATACTACGGGTTTTTATAGTAAAAAAGGACCAAAGGTTTATTTAGTCTTCATGTCCAATTTAAATGTGGAAATTGTTCCAATGAAAAAAATTGGATTACATGATAAAAATATTATAAAATTAAACTTTAAAATAAAATTAAAATATATTTTATCAAAAAAAAATTGAATTGAAAAGAAGTTTTGAATTAAAAAACTGTGCATTTCACTATTCATTCAAAAAATGATGTTTCTCAAAAAAATCCCAAAATTTCACCCTAATCTAATTTTGAAATTATAAATTAAAAAATAAGGATTATTTTATCAAATTAAATTTCAAAATACCTCAAAAATTAATTTTATTAATAATACATTTAAAATAGTATTTTTTAGATATAGAAATACATTTCCAAAAAAATATCTTTCATTATCAATATATTTTAATTATATAAGAAAATTGTAGAAAATATTTGAAAAGTTTTTATTACTATTCATATAACCATGTTTAACGGTTATGTTATGATTATATTATTTACACAATAAAATGATGTTTCGTAGAAACTCAGTGTTGTGTGTATCGTATTCTAACTCATTATTGTGTGTATCATATACCGACTCAGAGTTGTGTGTATTATACAACAACTCAGTATTCCATATAACATTTGATATGTCATTATTTCTTTTAATATAAAAAATTTTGTTTATTGTGAAACGAATCTTTGACTTAGTTTACTACATTATGAAAATTTTAATTTATTCTAACAAATAGGTCTATAAAAACTCGGTGTGTTATAATGGTCACAACCTTCTTCTAACATACATGGGATTTATAGTGGAAGAATGACATTGCAGTGGTGAGGGAGTGAATTAATGTTGAGAAAATTCCCCTTTGATTCATCTGGATTTCGAAGTGGCTAGATGAATCCAATATTATGGTTGTATGAGGTACCGAAGATGATCAGTGGTGTTCCCAATCCATTGAAGCGGGTGATATGCTCAATCTCATGATCACTTGATTTGGAAATGGTGTTTTTCAGATAGGAGTTATGGTTGTGGTGTCGAGTGGGTGTTGTGGGTGGTAGAGGCATGTTCAATGTTTTTTCATAGTGAGGTGAGCAAGGGGCCCATGAAGGATGATGATATTCTTTTAAAATATGAACAGTAACCCTTGGAAATTTTGAAACATCAAAACATTAGGAGGACTACAAAGTTACTTATAACACCATATGGTTGTTTCTTAAAAGAATCCCATATTAGGGTATGCTCTTGGTTAGACTAACTGATATATAGGTTATGAGCCTCAGTGCTCATACCATGAGATACTTTGGCCCACCTCTACACATTGAATGACTTAGGACCCACAGTCCCTCGTCATCCCAATTGGGATCTCCCATGTGCTATGCTTGTCTAGAAAGGGATTAGTAATGCATGTCTTAGTGACTTCCCACCATGGTTGAGTGATATCATGGGTCAATAATAAATTTTTTTGTTAAACTCTTGAAAAATATAAAGAACCCTTAAAAAATTAAAATAATAATATCTTAGGTACAAATTAAAATTCTAAATTAAAAAATAAATACCATATTATCAATTTAAATCAACTACAATTCTTTATTCAAAAATGAAAACATTCAGACAGAAAATTTAATTACATTTTTTTTCATTAAAAACCACTAAAAACCCTTAGATTATGTTTAAAAATTTGAATTAAATATGTGTGTGTCAAGGATCCTCTGATCAAGAAAACATGTGGGAGAATCGATCCTAACACTCAAGGTAGAAATAAAGATAATGAATCTCACGTGGTCATAGTTTTCCCAAGATCTTCCCTTCAATCCTTTAAATAAAATGCATAAAAGATCATTGGAATCAATGAATCATTAAGGATAGAGTATGAAATATATTTATGGGGATTCAGAACAAAATAAAAACCTCATTTAATAATCCAAAATTATTTCTCACACATTTTATTTTTAGTTTAGTCTATATTTAAGAAGGTAGTATGGTGTTTTATCTAATTAAAAAATTTTCATGAGATGAAATATCTTACATAAAAGCCTTGTTATGGTCGTAGGGGTTCATAAAAATACATTAGGTCGAAATAACCTTTTCTATGGTGGTTTGGATAACTTTAATAAATTTTACCCTCACCATGTATTTCACTACTTCATTGTGGAGCTAATTTTTTTTTCACCAAAACAATCTGTGCCTTTCTCTATAACCACAACCACACTCTTAGAAAGTAATTTTTTATCTGAATTTTCAATTAGGGAACATAATTTTAAGCACTACGACCATGTTATTGTCTTTTTTAGACAAAAATGATTAAACCCCACACTAATTAATTAAATATCCCCTCAAATATTATATGGATCTCCCTGAGAATATCTTATGTCAAAAAATGGGAAATGTGGGAAAACATATCCTTTCACATTTAAACAAATGTTTTGGGAATTTACAAGTCCATAGATCCAAAATCAAATAAAAAATTGTCTTACATTTAGTTTATAATAAAAGTACACGTTATCACTTTATCTAGGACATAAAACTCATCAATAGTGACTACAAAAGTTTTGACTTCCCCCCTTGGACATTTCTGAGGTAAATTTCCCTAACTCTTTGGGCACACATTTGATTAGGGCCCAACTCCTCATAGTTGAAACATTTGTCTTTAAATTATAATTTATGAGCTTTATGTACTTTGTCTGCATATATAAAAAACATATAACTAACTTCTATAAAAAATAAATGCTTTTCATTCCATAATTATTACATGTTTAAAATTCCACTCTTCAAATTTTCCTTTTTACACATTGAAAAAAAATTCATATTTTTCTTTTATTTTTCATTGAATCTATAGGACATGGTGTATTTCTTCTAAACCAAGAAGAAATTTAATACCTTATCATTATATATTAAAAATGTTTTATAGCATAACACCCTCCATAATGGTGACTTTAGTACATCAAATAAACAATAAATCTTATTTTCTAGATTACAATAAAGTATGCAACATGCCTTTCTAATCTTGTAAAGTTATCTTCATAATTAATAATATTTTATTTTTTCTTTTATTGAAATTATTAAAATTACCATTACTAATCAACCCATTTCCCATGAGGAATATATTAACTAAATAATATCACATTATAATTCTATCCTAGTATACCTTCTATGTCCTCAGTCACTGAAGTATTTTGAATCAATGATCACTATTGATTAGAAACACTCATTAAAAAATATGGATATACAATAACATTTATATATAATTAGATCTCAAATAGAGAAATATATTTTTTGGTACTTGAACCATTGTTTTGATGCAAGTATATTATTAGTTCTATTAAATGATAAAGGATTCTATTGTATGAAATTGTCCAACATCATTGTATCATGATGTAATGCAACAGGTTATTGTGTATATAAATATTATTTTCCCTAAATTTACCAAGTTGATTTATAATATACATAGATCCATTTAATGTCTTATATACATACATAGTATAGAAATCGCTTTGTATATAATAGGGATTGATATTATTTTTTCTCCTAATATTAATCATTTCTCGTGTAATATACTTAATTCACTAATAATGTTATGAACATTGATCCATGAAATAACAAATATTCCAATATAGGTAAATAATTGATAATTTTAAGGGTATATATTAATTATCATGCTACCTATGTTTTCTTAAAATCTAGTTCAAAAGGTTCTAATGAGTTGTCTCTGATAAAAATTGGCAAAATCCGGACTCTAATATCAAAGAGATTGGGTTTTCCATATTACATTAGTATAAGATAAAGTATATTGGATCCCAAAGAATCGAAAATTCTAGTAGTATTGGATACTTGATACATACATAATTACCATAATACATTGGTAAAATAAAAAATATCTTGAATGTTTCATAAAAATTTATTATTTTCTTAGTTCATTCTTGAATTCATTCAAATATAACTTTTTAATACACTACAAAAATAAACATAATAAATGGGTCACTCATATACTTAGTAAGGGAATTCTAAAAGAAGAATATATCACGAATACATGATATATAAATAGTATGAAAATTTAATAATCATTACATATATCATTAAAGAAATAACATTTTCATGAAATTCATCTATGGGTAATATTATTCTAGTAATCATAAGGACAGTAATAAATATTATCTCAATGATAGAATTTATAACACACAAAAATATTACTATCAAGTAAATAATTTATGTATATAAAAGAACATTCCTATGTAAAATGAAGAATATTAATATGGATAAAAAAAGATACCTGACCGAAAAGGTGAAATAAGGTCAGTTTTTTTTAAAAAGATATATGGTGGAATTTAGTACTAAAGAGAAAGAAATTTAATTAATATTTGTAAACAATATAAATAATTAGAGTATAATAAACTAAGTTGGGTATAAGAGATAATGTTAATATAATTCATCCATCTAGTATTCAAGTATACAAAATACCGAATAAAAGTGATATTCAATCATAAACCCCTTCCTTGGATTTCAGCCTGGGCAGATTTCATCCAACCACTTATATAATAAATTTATATTTACTATTCAATAATATAAAATGGATATTTATATTTTTCTTGTTATATGGTATTCCTTCATGACCTCTTTTTAACCATTTACTCGTAATTATTTGTTATAACCAATTATTTTGTAGTTAATTATTCTTTTTCTCTTGCATTTTTTGTTTTTGTAGTCCCATGAACCAATCCACAAAATGTACCCCTTTGGGACTTGAAAGGAAAGATGTGAGATAATAAATCCCAAATCATGCCTCCTATTGTCCAGGGGTTGGTGAATAATGCCAAGGATATATCATACAATCAAATTAGATTCATTATAATCTATGATATGATAAATGATAGATAAGATAGAAAAATAGAAAAAAAAATCCATCTCAATATAAAATAAAAAGATCCAAAATAAATTAATGTAGTTTCATACAACTAAAAAACTTCAATAAAAACAAGAACAAAAGAATATTAATCGACATCGACCACAAATTCCCAAACAACACCTAAGTAACCATAGATCTAGTAATGTCCAACTCAATCGCAAATCTACTCATGTAGATCTGAAAAAAAAATTATATATATATATGTGTGTGTGTGTGTGTGTGTATGGGGTATATAACATGTATAATTAGTAGTATATTCTCTAATGTCACACATGAAAAGGACAAATAAATCATTCTAAATCCCATTGAATAACAAGTGAAGCTAACTCACCACCTAAATATGTTTACTATGTTTCTAGACTTACAATGTATTTCTCTCACTTGGTATTTCTTAGAAAAGATTATATAATATAAAATAAAAATAAGGTAACCTAATACCTCTTCCCCAATGGTTTTCTATTCTTCGCCAATAATTCACCTCATTTTCCATCCCTCTCCTGAAGTATGCTAGCTCAAAGACACATTGGTTAAGTATAAAAACATGCATCTCATCCATAATGTTATCATATTATCACATACAAGGAACCCCTAGAATCACATCATCATGGAATCCCTTTCCAAATCTACAGATAATAACCATGTAGTTTCAGAGAGCTATCATATCCCATGTGTTAGGTATTATACCTCAATCTATCACAAAACTTATATGTCAAACCAATAATAAATACACAGAATAACAATTCCAGATATAATCATGTCTCAAACAACCCCAATACATTACATCTCTCTAAATTCATATGAGGGGAAAGATAACCACCATTCATAATATTACATAACATTATCTCGAGATAATATTAGTTCTAGAGGGGTTTTCCAACCATTTGTTCCATTTTAACCAAGATGTCGGGGATGACACCCTACCGGAGTCCACTGAGTATTAGTCACACTACTTAATAGTGTGGGTTATCACATGATATACCCAAAAATATAGGATATATTATAGATCGAAACCACACTAAGAGAATTAACATAGTCCTAAGATCAGATTCAGCTATCGTCTCTTGGACACTCATCTACCACTGAAAAAAACATGATACCATATTTGCACAAAAGCATTGAATAACACTTCATTTAAATAATTATATTATTTTAAATTTTCACTATACATTTATTGATTCATTTTCCATTAATTAACATTATTCCAATCAAATTTCATAAACCACCAAGTGAATTCCATTCCCTCCAGGAATTTTCCAACCGATTCCATGATTCCACAAGATTATGAATTTTTTCATTACATTCATACACTTCCCCCATGGGATAAAAAAATTATTGTTCAACATCATTCCATAATTTTAGGTACTCAATGAAGCATTCAAAGATAACATAAAATAGAAGTATAAACAAAGAACAACCAGTTGCCTCATGTAGTGAGGAAATAAATTTAGAAACAATTATCTCGATCATCTATCATTTAACTATATCATTATCATCCAGGAATCCATGTTTCGGCACAAAAATAGGGAATCCTAGAATTAACATGTTCCATAAATCCTATTTTCATACCCAACAAACCCATGAATAAAATCATGTATACCTATATCATAGGCATAAACTACTACCACAACACTAGGCATAATCTTCTATATATCATTGACTATCAGTTATCCCATTTTACCTTCATGTTTCTTATAATACTTTACATCTCCAGAAAAAAACATAAGGTAGTAAACAAAAATATGAGTCAATATGTAATCGAGTCCCAAAAAACAAGGTATAAAACCATCACATTCTAAAGGATGTACTCATCCCCAAGAATTTCTCTTTATCAAAAATCTAGTTTTAATTCCATATTAGATTAACTAATTCATTCATTACAAGTCACAACCATTGGAAACCCAACACATCGAATATTAAAATTTATACATTATTTAAACATTCTCGCAATAATAATCTCATTTTTAAAAAAACATTATTAAATAATAATTCAATTAACATACCTCTATATTATTTTCAATAACAAGAATTTATAGCTTCATGTTTTTCTGTTAGTTCCATTGACTTGCCTCCTTATTATTATCACCAACAAAAATGTCCATCTTCATGTAATTTAGAAAAGAACATTACTAAAATTACATTATTTAACTATTTTCATAAATTAAACAATTGAAGCCAAATAATAAAAAACATGATAGACAATGTATGAACATAGATATCACACTATCTTATAAATCAAGTGTAAAACCATTATCACGGTGGAAAACCATATATGATCACTACAAACATAAAACATTTCTTTTCATTATACTATTTTATTATTTATTAAGGATAATTAAACGAACCCCCAAATATATAAATATTTTTTACTTTATTATTTGACATAAAATGATAGGGTACCAATGAATCCCCTAAATCAAGGCTTTCATCATTCGTCAACAACATAGGGCTATGATCACCTATCCCACAAAGAAATTATAATTGACAAAAATTGTGCCATATCCATAAAAAACATCCAAATAAATATTTAAGAAAAAAAGGAGATATACTCTAAAATAATGGAATGAAAAAATGTTAGAAAAAATGATCGATTGATGAGGAAACCACAAGACAAAGATTGAAAACAAGCCTCATTTTACCATTGATAATACATGGGAAATAGAATATCAGTAACTATAGAAGGGGATTCAAAATACCTTGAATAAGAATCTATGGATGCCTAGTTCTGGGAGAAAACCAATGCGGTTCTTAGAAAAATGATGGTATGATTATCTTTACAGGTGCACTTCCTAGTGTACTTTCAAATATAGGATTAATTCATATTTTGAGCTTTATTTCCACCTAATGAGTTATATCATGAAACTATACAGAAAAATGAAATATCACCAATTCAAGTAATTAATAAATCATATATGCCATTAATAATACCATATGAACCACCATCACACAATTTGTGAATTTATATTTAGTCCATGAACTGAAGACTCAAATCTTGAATCATAGATTCACACCATGAACCTTTATTTCTTCCAGAATCGCACTCCCAAAAATACTATTGAACCTTATCAATTAAACCTCTATGAACTATAGACCTATAAAATAAGAAAAATAGATAAAATATAATTAAACGGTACCTTATATCATATTACTATCATGCAATTACCGTCCTCAAGAATTTAAACCAAAATTGGAGACAAGGAAAAAAATTGGGGACATCAAAATAGCCACTTCATGAGATACCTCTTTAGAGTATTTCTGTCATAGGAGAAAACCACCTCACTCAAAAGACCCAATAAAAACTACACAACACCAAAAACAAGCTCTTAAACACTCTCGTGGGTGAGATTCTTCTCAGATAAGAGTAATTCCAAAAACAAAATTTCATGGAAGGGAATAATAATCTCATATTCTAGAAAATGTTCTGTAACCACAAAATTATAATTTCTATAAGATAAGTGATATACATAAAAAATGGAAAATGTGAAAGAATTTTCAACTCACATCCTTATGTGTGCTCCAACATAACAAAATTCCACAAAAAGACACATGCTAAAGGTATATCACTCCCATGAAACACATTATCCTAACAATCCTTGATCTGTACATACCACTCCCTAAAGGCTTCATCATCATCAATTCTGATGTCACACTAATTGGTTTTTTGTGAGAGTCTCCATCAAATAAAAAATAATATGTGACATAGGGAAGACATCATATATCATTATCCTATTTTGGGTAGTTTTTATCTAATACACAACATATCCTTCATAAACCATCACCCTCAAGGGTACAACAACTTAATGAGAAATCATAATCTCACATCAAAACCTTCACATACCAAGAAGATGAATCACTTTCAGGAATATGTGGTCTCTAACAATTTTCTCTAAAGGTATTCCCTTATGATCAACATAAGACATATAATGATACCTAACTCCCATAATCCTTTCATAGATAACTTGAACCATCTCTATTATGTTCTGTATTAGCTTAAACTAGAGAATTGTTAACTCTTCGACCTCGATCCAAAAAAAGAAGAGTATAAAGTTTGTCCATACATATATTTATATGGTTATAGAGAAATGGTGGAGTGAAACTATTATTTTAATCAAACTAAACCAATGGTTATTGAATCACCATCATACCTCCAAAATCATGGGCAAAAGTAAGATGCTTATCCCCAAGAGTTTGAATATTCTACTATATCTGACCATTTTTCAGTAGATTGAATGTAATACTAATGAAAAGATGAGAGACAAATTTATGTTTGATACCTTTCAAAACTCGGGTTGTAAGATATTGATCTAGATCACATATTTTCTCCCATATGACACTGTGGCATCTCAACACCTCCTCCAGGTACTACATAGATAAAACGTCCACTAATATAAACACCTAGATCACCATAAAGAGGGATCATTTTATAAAATAGTCTAATATCACATATATGGCATCTGATATTACACGAGATAATGGTAACAATATGAGGAATTATATTTAGATTTCATCACACTTCTATTCTGGGACATCCAACGGTTAAAGATAACCACCTTGAACATCATTGTTTTTCTTAACCTTATGGAAAACCAAACATCAAGACACAAATTTTGTAACAAAATGACTCAACCCAGGCCACAAAAAAATAACCTATCAAAGCACCACATATATTTATCATTATAGGATGTACTACCAAGGGTGATCTATTGAACTCATAGAGAACTACCTCATGTATCCCAAAACTAATTAAAATACTTCTTTGGAACAACCCATGATATTGTTCATTATGATACCAAACATTAGAAGGTTGAAAATAAAAAATTTAGTTCCTGTAGACGTATACCTTTGAAAATTCTAGATTGGACTCCTCCACCTACTACACCAAATATAAAAACAAATATCATCTGATAAATGGACAGATTCTTCCACTAACCTCTTGAATATAAAGAGGCGTTATTATGATATCATTTATCATTATCTTGGAATCTATAAATTAATGCATTGAATCACTTTGTGACTTCCATATATGTACATTAGTTAAAAAAATACCCTTTCCTAATTTTATAAAATATATAATTCAAAATACATTATGATCTTAGATCACACAAGTTAAAGTCACACAAGAATAAATGGTACATTAGGAACATTTGATTAATGAAAATAATAGAATTCCCATCGATAAGGTAATATTGCCACAAATTAAGAAAACCATGACTTCTGCTAACTCAAGACCACGTGTAGATTAGTTACACTCATATTAATGTAATTTTTCATACCCATAAGAAAAAAATAATCTATATTTCATTAGAACATATCCCAATCCAAGATGTGAAGAAGGTATAGCAGGATAGAAATTAATCACCATGGTAATGGTTAAAATTATATAATAGTGTGAAATCAAGAGAAAAAGTCAGAAAATACTTTAGAAAATATTCTATAAATTGGTGGATGAGGTATTTCCCAACCATAAGTTATATTTTTCACAATAATTATCAAATTTTAATACTCCTACAATGAATATGACATCATATTTTTTACGAAATTAATATTTACAAAAATGTCACCCTTCTCACCTATAAAATAACTACTTCATCGCTTAATATCTCCTCACACCTAAATCCTCATAGATCATCCAAAATATAAACAAATAACTCTCTAAACCTCATTATCATATCTTATATCTTCTAAAATCTCAAAAAGACCAATCTATTATAGATTAAGGATAACTCTTGTTGGACCCTCCAAGATTTTTTGGTTTTCATAATGAAAAATTATGTCAATATACAGATTCTACCCTTTCATGAAATTTTAATATCTCTATAAAAATCAATTATGTCATACAAAAAAATATAATTTAATAAGTCAATTGTTTATAGTCAAAGGTAAATATGTTTACAAGTGTATTTTTACATGTACTTTTGATTAAGACCTCGTCTTGTAATGGTATATGTAAGATAGACTCTTAAAAAAAATTGGCTTTTGTGAGAAATTTATTATGACACACCGAAATCGAAGTTATCACACTGAAGTATGACACACCAAAGTTTGACACACCGAAGTCGACACACTGAGGTCGAAAAACCGAAGTATGACACATCAAATTTTAAAAGACCAAAGTTGACACACCGAAGCCAACACACCGATGTATGAAACACTGAAGTATGACACACCGAAGTCGACACACTGAAGTCGACACACCGAAGTATGACAGACCAAAGTTCAACATACTGAAGTCGAAACACCGAATTCAACACAATTAGGTATGAAAAACCAAAGTTAAACACACAAAATATGAAATATTGATGCTTTGACACCAAAGAAAACAGACCGAAGATGACTCGCCGATTGATATAAATAACTGTTTCCATTTCATTAATTCAAATTTATTTCAAACGGTCGTATTTAGGAAAATTAATTTTTCTGACAATATTAAATGATGTCTGTAGGAGTATCCGTACACAAGTACGGGGGACATGCCCATGATAAGATCTTTATTTCAAGAGGATCTTGGAATATAAAAGGACCTCATCTTTCACTTAAAAGAATAAAAAGCACTTATTGTAGTTAAAGAAGTTGTACACGCCGAGACACAGATTGTGGGAATACCAAAAGACAAGAACTAAGCGCTTGAGATTACAAGAAGACTGAAACAAGCTACCTTCTACAGAAAGGGCTTCCGTATACATCGAGACACTAGAGAGTGGAACCTTTTAACTCTTTGAAGCTGGATTACAAAAACTGTGATACTCTGTTCTAAAGAAAAATTCAAGATGAATAATGAAATACCATTTTCTCAACATTCATTAAGTTTGGAGCATTACTTCACAACACACAAATAATTCTTAACTCTATTATCTTTCTTATCTTTGTTATTTTTTATATTCACTATTTTAGAAGTGTTTATATTTGTTTGTATAACACACACAGTCTCCTGAACATAACTGGAGGATAAAAAACTATCCTCATACTCATTCACTTAATAAATTTGTTTCCCATGAATAACTATGGTAGAGGTCTAGTGTGACCTGGACTCCCAGGTGTGCTGTTGTAATCCCCTATCCAGGGTTTGGATCAAAAGTTTATTTATATAAATAGCTTAGTGGAAGGTGATCACTAAGTGGAGAGGATTAAGTCTCTATTTGAGACTGAATCACTTGTTTACATTGTTGTTCTAATCTTCAATTACACTATTTTGTTTTACCATTGCTCATGTTTTTTTAGATAGAAAAATATTTTTACTTTAACTTTGATAGTTATTATTGGTTACTGTGTATTTATACTTAATTTAGTAACCTGTTTCAAAATTTGAATTAGTGATTACATTGATTTAACTGAGGACTAATCAACCTTAGAGAAACTTTTCGAGTAATTAAACATTTATATCTCTACTTCCTCAATTGACTTAGCCATTTCGAATTGGGGGATTTTTCTCATAATTCTTTAACTGAAATTTTAATTAGAACTCAATTCACCCCCCTATTGAGTATCCACTCCGACCAACATCTTGTATCAGAGGTTTATTTATTTTCAAGAATTTCAAATTATTTTCAACTGTGATTTTAGTTGTGTCTTAAATATCGTAAAATGTCTGTCACATCTAAATTTATAGTTCTTTAAATTCTATGTAACTATGGAAACTAGAGTTGAGGGTTCTGCTACCAACAGGTCACCTTTCTTTATTGGTAACAACTATGCTCAGTGGAAATAAAAAATTAAAATATATCTAGAGAGTATGGGACCTGAAATCTGGGATACAATTGAAGAGAAAAAAATATTGGTCGCTATTGCTAGGGTCACATGGTCTCTGTTGACTAAAGCTACATATAATAATAACTATTAAGAAATGAATTCCTTGTACTATTCTCTATAGAATATCTTCTTGTAAAACTATATATGAAATTTTTGATACTTTAGCTATTTTTTATGAGGGAACAACTAATGTTAAAGAAATGAGACTAAATATATATACTATTAAATCTGATAATTTTAAAGTGAATCCTAAAGAAACTATCTCTGAAATGTATCTCATGCTCAACAAAATAGTGAACACTATGAGTCTGCATGGAAAACCAGTGGACATCAAGGACCAAATCATGAGACTGCTTCGATGCCTACCAGAGAGATGGAGAGGAACTTCTGTTTCCATCTGAGAGTCTTGTGACATAATCAAGCTGCCAGTAAAGGAACTAATAGGAAAGCTTATAATGTACGGTGAAGAACTTAAGGTGAATCAAGAAGTTGATGTGGAACCAAGGAAGAAATCAGTTTCATTCAAGACTACTACCTCAAAGAGAGAAAAAAAGGCCATGTTCCTGTAGACACCTCCACTAGTGAAGATTCAGATTCAGATAGTGATGAAAAGATGGCTCATACTGCAAGGAGATTCAAAAATTTCTACAGAAAGAAGAGATTATTTAGGAAGTCAAAATACAAGGGAATGTATGATAGCAAAAGACAAGGGAAGAAAGAGAAAAAATGGAATGACAACTCAAATGAAATAATCTACTGTGAGTGTAAACGAAAAGGTCATGTGAAGGAAGACTACCCCAAGTAGAAATTTAAGAAGAAATATAAAGACAAGGGAATAGGATATAAAAAGGCTATGAATGATACCTTGAGTGCTTCAGAATACAGCTCTATTGGATCTGATGCTTTTGATAGTGAACATAACAATCATGCCAACATGTGTTTCATGACAAAAACATCTGAGGTAACACTTAACTCTCTTATACAAAATGCATATTATTTTGGTAATAATGGTGAGTCACATAATGATGAAATGAATAAGGATGAACTATTTGATTATTTTTAAATGCTTGAGGATACCATTAATGATCTCAAGGATAAATATAAATCACTAAAGAGATAGCATGATTTAAATGCAAATTATAAGTCATGTCTCGATATTTAAAAAGAAGAATTCTCCCAACTATTAGAGAAAACACTGAACTTAAGTTATCCAATGAGCAATTAAGAAGAGATCTTGAGAAGTTTACAATGGGTAGAGATACCTTGACTCAGTTTCTAGGAAAACAGATTTCCCCAAAATATACAAATGGTCTGGGATATCAACCAGGATAGAATAAGATCATTTAAACTAAATTTATTCCAAAATATGGACAATCCACAGCTAGTTCAAGCTATAGACCATTTCTTAAAAAAACTCTCTAAAGGATTGAACAGAGTGTTTTTGTCTCAAAATATATCTACTGATTTTAGGAAATCTGTGAGACAAGTATGGGTTCCCAATGTTTTACATTCTAACCTCTCAGGACCTATGAAAATCTGGGTACCAGAGTTACCCCATGTCTAATCTTTTTTGCAGGGATGTTGCCTAAATAGTTACTATAAGACTCCATGGTACCTAGATAGTGGATGTTAAAGACATATGATAGGAGACTAATCATGATTAATGAGCCTAATCAAGGTTGATGGTGGACATGTAACTTTTGCTGATAATGCTAATGGGAAAATTGTTAGCCTAGGCCAGATTTGTAATCCTAATACAGTATTAATTTTCAAATTACGTTTTGTTGATGGATTAAAGTACAATTTACTTAGCATCTTTTAGTTGTGTGATGATAGTTTCAAGATAAAATTTAAGAATGATGCATGTAATGTTATTAATTCCTAAAATGATTTAATATTTACTGTTCTCAGAAATGATAATGTGTATGTTTTTGACATAAATTCTTTAACTAAGCGAAATGTTTCATGCTTAAATGCTTTTCATAAGGAATCCAGGTTGTGGCACAAAAGATTATGACACAACAATGTGCACTCTCTTAGGAAACTAACTAGGAAAGGTTTAGTTAGAGACTTACCTAAACTATAATTCCCACTTATCAATGTGTGTCATCCCTATCAAAATGGAAAGCAACACAATGTTTCTTTCAAACCAAAGAAAGAAGTTTCTACTTCTCAATGGATTGAGTTGGTTCACATGGATTTATTTGGACCATCAATAGTTTCATGTTTAAATAGGAAACACTATGTTTATGTTCTTGTATGTGTTTTTTCTAGGTACACTTTGGTATACTTTATAGCTCAAAAAAGTGAATCTTGTTTTTATTTTATCCAATACTTCAAGTCTATAGTAAACCTTAGTGGACATAGAATTAAGACCCTGAGAAGTTATTATTTCCGTGAGTTTAAAAATCAGGAGATTTAATCCTATTTCTCACACAATGGATATAGTCACAATTTCTCTACTCCTAGAACACCTCAAGAAAATCGATTTATGGAAAGAAGATATAGTAACCTTCAAGAAATTTCTAGGACTATGCCCAGTGAGTATAATCTACCTTTTTATTTTTTGGCTGAAGTTGTAAATACATCTTGTTATACCATTAATAGAGTCTTCATTAAACATATTCTTAAGAATACCCCTTATGATCTTTGGAACAATAGGAAGTCTAAGTTTAACTACTTCTGAGTTTTTGGTTGCAAAGTCTTTATTCTTAAAACTAAGGACAATCTTGAAAAAATTGCTTCCAAAAGTGATGAAGGAACTTTCCTAGGTTACTCAATCTCGAGTAAAGCCTATAGAGTCTTCAATAAGAAAACAAATTGTGTGGAAGAGTTAGTTAATGTCAATTTTGATGAGACTGATCCACATGAACCCAAAACCTCTCTTGAATATCTTGAGGAAGATATGTCAAGTCTGAACCTTAATGATAATGATGATAAATCTCATGTAAAAGTAACATGTTTTGGGAATCCTCTAGAATTTGCACCTTTTGAGTCTGAACAAATAGACAATCAATAGAAGTCTAGTTAAACTCTATCTAGAGGTATTCGAACTCTCAAGAATAATCCTTTAGATATTGTAGTAGGAGATTTAAATCAAGGAACACAAACTAGAGCTTCTCTGAGAAATCAAGTTGAACATCAAGCTTTTCATCCACAGCATCAACCCAAAAATATTAATGATGCAATCAATAATGAATTTTGGGTGATGCCTATACAAGAAGAATTAAATCAATATGAAAGAGACAATTTTTGTGAACTAGTTGGAAGACCTAAGGAGACTTTGACAATACGAACTAAATGGATTTTTAGGAACAAAGTTGATGATTCTCGAAATATAGTGAGAAACAAAGCTAGGTTAGTTACACAAGGTTAAAGTCAAGATGAAGGAATAAACTTTAATGAGACCTATGCACCTGTAGCTAGGTTAGAGGCCATTAGGATACTACATATTTATGCAGCTCATTAGAATTTCAAACTTTATCAAATAGATGTCAAAAGTTCTTTTCTAAATGGTTATATAGTTGAGGATGTATTTGTTGAAAACCACCTGGCATTACAAATCCCCAATTTTCAAACCATGTTTTTAAACTTTCTAAAGCTTTATATGTTATAAAGAAAGCTCCAAGAGCTTGGTATGATAGACTTAGTTCCTTTCTTATTTCAAAAGGTTTTACTAAAGGAATAGCATATCCTAATTTGTTTATTAAAAGGATTTCCAAAGATATTTTTCTAGAAAAAATTTATGTCGATGATATAATTTTTGGATCATCTAAAAATTCATTATGTACTAATTTTTCAAAAATAATGAAAATTGTATTTGAAATGAGTTTCATGGAAGAACATAAATTTCTCTTTGGATTTCAGATTTTTCAAAATATATAAGGTATTATTTTAAATCAAAGTAAATATACTAAAGATATTTTAAAACGTTTTGGTTTGGATGGTAGTAAAGGTAGTGATACACCTATGAGTACAACTTGTATGTTGGATGTTGATGATGCTACAGAATCAGTGGATCAAACCAACTACAAAGGTATGATAGGGATTCTGCTATATCTTAGTGCTAGCAGACCCGATATTATGTTTAGTGTATGCATATGTGCTCACTTTGATGCTAATCCCAAAGAATCTCATTTAAATTCTATTAAAAGTATTTTCAAATATCTCAAATATACTCCCAACCTAGGATGATTTTATTCAAGAGGAAAAATGTTTTATTTAATAAGTTAAGTAGATGCAGACTTTGGTGGTTGTAAACTAGATAGAAAAAGTACCTCTAGGACATGTCATGTGTTAGGCAAGTCACTGTTATCATGGTGCAGTAAGAAATAGAATTATATTGCATTATCTACTGTCAAAGAAGAATATATTGCTGCTCGTAGTTATTGTGAAAAAATTGTGTGGATGAAACACACTTTACTAGACTATGGACATCAATTCATATCTGTATCCATTAACTATGACAACACAAGTGCTATTAACATTTCTATAAATCATATATCTCATTCTAGAACAAATCATATCAATGTAAGACATCAATTTTTGAGATATCGTTATCAAAAAGGTGATATAACTCTTGAGTTTATTGGGACTGAACATCAACTTAATGAGATATTCACTAAACCCTTAAATTCTGAGAAAATTAATTACATTGGACATGAATTAGGAATAATAAATTAGTAACTGATCTTTGTGAAACCGATCTTTATAAAATCGATCTTTGTGAAATCAATCATTATAAAACAGATCTTTGTCAAACCGAACTTTTTAAAACCGATTTTAATAAAACCGATCTTTGTAAAACTGATCTTTATAAAACCGATCTTTGTGAAACTGATCTTTATAAAATCTATATTTCTGAAAACGATCTTTATAAAACTGATCTTTGTGAAACTAATCTTTGTAAAACTCATCTTTGTAAAACCGATCTTTGTAAAACTGATCTTTGTAAAACTGATCTTTATAAAACTGATCTTTGTGAAACCGGTCTTTGTGAAACTGATCTTTTTGAAACCAATCTTTGTGAAACTAATTTTTGTGAAACTGATCTTCTTAAAACCTATTTTTTGACACTGATATATTTAAGGGTTGTTTTGTAAATTCCATCTACTTTAAGTGAAAGGATATTTTTTTAAATCCTTCACCTTCATGCATTTAAATTTTAAGTTTTTCAATTTACAATCCCTAAATGATATATTATGTCCAATCCATCCCAACCTTTCACCTTCTCCATAGCCTTAAATCCTTCTTCATTTAGTCTCTCTCTCTCTCGACTCTCGACCTCTCAACACAGTTAGAATCCGCAGCTCCGCCCTTGAAAGGACTAAGTACAAAATGGAATAACCTCGAAAATATCCTCCTACTAGCGTAAGAAGGGTGAGACCAGTGGGACTGTGAAACCAACATTAGAAAGTTGAGTAGTTACAGGTGAAAAGGAAGTTTCTGATGTGTGGCTTCTGTCAATCAAATATTTTCATCTAAAGGTACTGGAATCTAAAGGGTGGAATAGTTGGTTTACCAATAATGAAAGACCCTATTATCCCGAGATAGTGCATGAGTTCTATCAGCATTTGAGTATAACAATGGATGAAGACAAGGAAAAAAAGCTGAAATCTATGGTAAAAGGAAAGAAAGTAGCTTTATCGTCTAAGGAATGGGTTGAATGATTAGTTGTACCTCATGAGTGTGTCTATGCTGACTATCCTTGTAATATTCAACCTTCATAAAATTTGTTTTCATATGAAGATGCTCTGAAGGAGCTGACTGGAAAAGAAGAATCCAGAAGAACTGTTGCAAATGAATTCGAAGGAGAAGTGAGATTGCTTTTTAAGTTCATACGGCATCATATCTGCCCAAGGAAGGGAGATTGCTCTGCTGTGAAATATCTGGATGTCTTCTTGATATTTTTTTGAAACATGGAATAAGGGTGAATCTGTGCAGATATCTTATGGTACGTATTTATTATTTTATTAAGCCATCTAATAAGTCAACCTTCTTATACTATCCGATAATTATTTCTTCAATGTTGAAAAAATTAGACTGGGTAGAAGATGGAGATGAAATAATAACTTTCTATAGTGGTTTCTATCAGCAGAGAGACATTTGAAAAGGATGAAATTATTCTAGAACCCTTGGAAGATATGTTGGGTAGGAGATGAAGAAAGGCTATATGAGGAGGTCAATCAGGATGACCATCCTTCTATACCAAAGGACCAAGTTGATCCAGGTATCAAACCAGGAGAAGTTCCTTTCGATTCTGATGAGGAAGCTAAGGCTAAAGTGCCTAGGGAATAAGGTTCTCCTTTTGATGATAGGAGTGATCCTAATATTTCTAAACATCCCAAGGATATGAATTATGGACCTACTAGTCCACCTATGGAATTTACCTAAAGAGAAACTATTCTAGGTGATGAAGAGGAGGACGAAACCGAAGTTACTGGAGTTGAAGGTTATGTTTGCAAATCAGATGAGGAATAGGATGATGATGATGGTGGTGGTGGTGGTGGTGATAATGGTGATGATGGTGGAAGTGTTGAGCATGTGAGTGATTCTCTAAAAGTGGGACAACAAGTGGATGATAAATCCATTGAGAAATCTGTTCATAGAGCTGGTAATGGAATTGATCATGCTGATCAATAGGCTGATGATCATAGATATTCTGGACATGAGGAAAGATCATTCCATCCTTATGATAAAATCCAAGATCTCATTCAGGAATTGAATGATCTTATGGTTGTTGTCCAGTAGAAAGAAGATGTAGTTCCAGTGCCTCAAATTGAGGAAGTACCTGGTGAAGCTGAAGAAGCTGGAGCTCAAGCAGAACCTAAATTTTGGTTTGTTCTTATCCCCAGACAAGGTGTTCTGGCCAGAGGCCATGATGAAGAAATTGATGATATTTATTTTATTCCTGAGCCTCACAGAAGAAGGGTAAGAATTGATACCATTGAGCTAAGAGATTGGACCTATGATAGAGAATGAAATAGTAATATAGGATATATTCTTTATGGTATAGAATATGACTCAGATGAGGAGATGGTACCTTCTCCTCCTGTTCCACAAGTCCATGCTATCCCAAAGCCTACTGCACCTGTTCCACCAGTTGCATCTCCAGCAGTAGACCCAGTTGCTCAGTCAATGACCAGTGACTATGTCACTAAGGCTGATTTGTTAAAGTTTAAGACCTCCTTTAGTGGTTTTTTGGATGTTATTAGGAACATGGTAACTCAACTAATCATTGTAGATATGAAAAATTTGAAAGAAGAGCTTAGAAAAATTTTGACTGGCCCATCCAGTTCTAGGAGTGTGAGAAGAGCTGTTGCTGATTTGGAGTCTCTCGAGGCTGTGATGAGAGAGGAGATTTAGAAACGCCAGATTGTTTTAGATAAGGAAACCCTTGAAAAAGTACATCGGAATACAGATCTTGTATACAAAATGGTCAGATAGTGCACCAATGAAGCCTCTGCATCTTAGAAAGAAAATCTAGAAAAAGTGGATAAATATTTTACTGAGATATATACCAATCATGACCTCATCAACAGTTTCAAGTTTATGAAAGATAATCTCCAAATAAACCCAATCACATAAGCATTTAAAAATCAAGTTCTCCAACTGAAATAGTTTACACCTTTATTGATTAAATTTATGGAGAATAAGGATGATTTAAGAAGGTAATGCAATATGGAGGAGAAATCATAAATGAATTCATCAACTAGCTCAAACATTATCTGAATGTTCTGGCCGAGGAGATTTTGGTCCCTCCAGCTACTTCATTTGGTACTGCCTCTCGGCCTCCTACTTCGATGACTGTCTCTCAAACTCTTACTCAGATTTGACCAATCATTACTGAGCAGTCTCCAAGTCGTGTGTTGTCAGAGAGAAGGCCTACCCTTGTAGTTACTGTACGAACAGGTATTTCTCTACCTGGTGTTGTAATCAGATCACCTCCATCCTCTGCCCCTCCCAAACCATCGCCTTTTCCATTGGATCCTTTAGACAAAGGTAAATCTCCTCTGCATCCAAATCCCTAGTGATGGATTGTTTCTTTTTTATAGGGATTTGGTATTTTTTGTCTTATACTCTTATGACTTTGAATGAAAATTCTTATGGTTTCTTCCTTTTCTCTTATTTCTCCTTCCTTCTTTTCTCTTTTTGTTAATTCCAAAAGGGGGAGAAAATAAGGATGGCATATAATCTCCTTAATCCATTTAGTGATGGGGAGATTTGTTTACTTTTTTAAATAAATTCTAGTAATTCCAAACTTTAGTAATATTGGACAATAACATTCAGCTATGTTATAGCTATCCTTATTCTACATATTTTCATGCATGACATGATTTGTGATTATCAAAAGTGGGGAGATTGTTGGACTCTCCATGATTTTGTAGTTTTTATAATAAAAAATTATCTCAATATACAGATTCTACCCTTTCATGCAATTTTAATATCTCTATGAATATCAATAATGTCATAAAAAACATATACTTTAATACGTAAATTGCTTATAGTGATGGGTAAATATGTTTACAAGTGTATTTTTACATGTACTTTTGATTAACACTTCGTCTTGTAATGGTATATATAAGACAGAATCTTCATGATCTTTTTTGGATTCCCTGAGAAACCAATGTTGACACACCCAAACCAAAGTCGACACACCAAATTATGACACAATGAAGTTTGATAGACCGAAGTCGACACACCGAAGTATGAGACACTGAAGTTTGATGGACTGAAGTTGACACACCGAAGTATGACACTCCGAAGTCGTCACACCGAAGTCGACACACCGAAGTATGACACACCAGAGTTCAACACACCGAAGATGAAAGACTGATGCTATCAAACCGAAAACAACAGACTGAATATGACTCACAGATTGATATAAATAACATTTTCCATTTCACTAATTAAAATGTATTTCTAACTGTCATATTTAGACCAATTAATGTTTCTGACATTATTTAATGTTGTCTGTAGAAGTATCCGTAGACAAGTATGAGGTACATGCACATGCGAATATCGTTATGTTAAGAGGATCCTAGAATATAAAAGGACCTCGTCTTTCGTGTAAAAGAAGCAGAAGCACTCAGTGCAAGTTAAAGAAGTAGTACATACTGAGATACAGATTGTGCGAATACCAAAAGACAATAACTAAGCGCTTGAGATTAAAAGAAGACCGCAACAAGCTACCTTCTATAAAAAGAGCTTCAGTATACATTGAGACACTAGAGAGATGAACCTTTTTAGTCTTTGAAGCTGGATTATAGAAACTGGGATACTATGTTCTGAAGACAACTTTGAGAAGAAGACTCAAATTCCATTTTCTCAACATTCATTGAGTCTAGAGAATTACTTCACAACACACAGAGAATTCTAAACACTATTCTATTTCTTAACATTGTTGTGTTTTATATTAACTATTTTATAAGTGTGTATATTTTTTTTATAACACAAACTATCTCCTGAGCATAACTGGAGGATAAGAAACTATCATCATACTCAATCACTTCTTACATTTTTTCCCACGAATAATATTTGTAGAGGTCAGGTGTGACCTGGACAACCGGGTCTGCTGTTGTAAACCCCGATCCAGGGTGTAGATTAAAAGTTTATTTATATAAATAGCTTGGTGGCAGGTGATCACTAAGTGGAGAGGATTAAGTCTCTACTTGATATTGAACCTCTTGTTTACATTCTTATTCCAATCTTCAATTACTCTATTTTGTTTTATCCGCTGCTTATACTTTTTTTAAGACATAAAACTATTTTTACATTAACTCTAATAGTTAGTTTTGGTCAGTGTGTATTTATTATTAATTCAGTAAACCTATTTCAAAAGTTGAATTAATGATTACATTGATTAAATTGAGGACTAATCAGCCTTAGATAAACTTGTTGATAAATTAAACATTTATATCTCTCCTGCATTAATTGAGTGGGCCGTTTCGAATTGGGGGATTTTCAACATAAAGTTTTTAACAGAAATTTTAATTGGAACTCAATTCACCCCCCCCCCTCTTGAGTATCCACTCCGACCAACAACTCTAAAGGAAAACATCAAATTAACATGTATTTTTTTTAACGGAATTCATTCAGGTTTCATTAATCTTTGATATCCTAGAAATATATTATACTCATAATAATATAGTTAAATAAGTATAATTTTTATATTTATATTTTTTTATGGTGACTAAATAATCATTATCTACCATTGAATCAATTTTAAACAGTCTAATCAACTTTACAAATTTTGTTCGACCAGAATGATAAACAATATACATCTCTGCAATTTTGGATATGATGACACCATTTTATAACTCCCTTGAAAATAATCAGTGTACTAAAATAGTTTGGTGTAATTGATGAAACAACCCCAATTGTCTGATGAAAAAAATAATTGTATAATAAATGAATGATGTTACATAATTAATGATCCCTAAAAAATTAAATAAACATGAAAATATTCTAAATATTGTATTAAAAAAAATTGGTTTGTAAGGATTTTATATGAATACACCAAGGGATTTAGGACTTGAGGTAAGGGTTCTTTGTCTCAATTTTAAGTCCTCGAGTCATGTTTCTTATTATGTAGAAATTTACCATTATTTGGTGTAAATAATTATCAATTTACTTATTATATAATAAATCACTTTTTATTCATTAGAGTTTCAGAATAATTTATATTATCAATATAAATTTTCCTTCTATTCATTAATTAAGTCACAATTGTTTTTGTTAAGTTAGTTTTCTTTCATTACATTAAAAATTTATTATTACAACTCATCCTTATATGTTTTGTTTCATCCACCCTATGATTTTATTTTATTTTATCCTTTATTTATTATCTTGGGTTTTCAATTATTCTTAACATTTAACATCCCTTTGGTTAAAAATTAAACCAAATTGTTGTTGGTATATAGACCAAAACTTATCTTTTATTTACAATCAAAACTATTTTTCAACCATTTCCATATTTTTTATATTTTCAAAAGAGTTAACTTACCTATACTCAAAATAATTTTTAATCTCATTTTCCATTTAATTTTATATTCTTTGCCAATTTTTTTAAAAATATTTAAAAAATCATCGATAATTTTTTAACTTTCTTTACGAAAGTGTCAAAATAATATTTTTTTGAAAATTTACTAAATGAGTTCCTTCTCCCAATATTATACCAATTATTACTAATAAATTTTCTCTTTATTTTTCCATGGGTTTTCAAATAAAATAATTTTTCATTGTTCTATGAATTTTACAATTTAAAAATAAAGGGTAATGATATAAAAGGATAAATAAAAGTATTTAATTACACTTATTTATATCTTTATCACCCACTCATAATTTCATATTTTTACTTCATTTTTTACATGTTTCAAAAATTATTAATTATTTTTAAATAATGGTTTTCAATGTACTCTCTTCACCCAATGATATTTATTTTTAATAGTGACTTAGGATTTTGTTTTTACAACAATATTAAAAAACATGATGAAAATTATATTTAAATTTTCACTTCTATTTTATTCTCAAACTCTAAAATATCTATCTAATTTGGAGTTATTTCTGATATAATATTTTATAAATGATATTATGAATTTATGGTATACACCAAAACTTGTTAAGATTGATTATGTTCCCTAGAAGTCTTTACCTCCCTCTTGAATTTAATTTTCTCTTTCTTTTTAATATTATTCAACTTTTTAGATGTATTCTATACGACTTATTCTATTCAAATATTATGTTATTTTAATTTAAAAAATTGTATATCTAATAGTATATATGGTTTTAGTTTGAATATTTATTACCAATAATGTTATTAATTAATTATCTTAGAAAATATACATACTGTATAGACATTTTATTTTCAGATGGATGTTTATTGATTACTAAGCCGTATTGGTTCGGTATTGTATTTTTTATTCATTCCTTCATATGAAAAAGGAATGAAACAAAATTAGGTAAACTTGAGGATCATAATTATATAACTCCTCAAAGAATAAGTAACTCTCACGAAAAAACAATATTCTATCTTTTGTGTGAACCATACCTATTTGTGTATGTTTTCATGGAATAAAACCTTGACAGAATGCTTATGATGTTTGAAATTTTACATTCCATCACTCTGAGACAATTTTTTATTATCAATGAAAGTATATAAAATATTATATTATCTAAGGATATACCACATTCGCATGTTATCAGTTATGTTGAATTTTTATATTATTTTTTATTCCGGACATATTTTTCTCACAATGTTTATTCAATGACTGCTTCAGTTTTAAGATACACTTTACACGGAATGTTTTCTCAACATTATTAAATTTAAATTTACTAAGGTTATATTCCATAAATAAATTCTTGATGAGTGTCATGTGTGGATAATTTTATGGGAAATGTTTAATACACATTACAAAATAAGGAGTCATCAGTTTTGGCAGAAAAACACTGATTTGGTGGGAAGGGAGTGAGTTTTGTGAAATAATAGTTTTTAAAGACTCCCTAAAACATTAAAAAATATAGGTATTGGTTTCAAAGAGAATCAATATTGATTTTTGATATTGTAATAATGTAATTTTATGTTTGAAACACATCATATTGTATCAAATAAGTGTTAAAAGAATGTGTTTTTAACACCAAATCTAGGAGTGCAGATCATTCTAGCACAAGATATAGAAAAGAATATTTTTTTATGAAACATTAAACATAAGAAGAATATGAGGTTTTCTTAGAATTAAATTATAATATCATATATATTTGAGAATATATTTGAATTGTAATTATGGATATTCGAATATAATGATTTAAAATTCATTTAGGAATATTTAATTATCGATAATTTATCAGATATTTCTTGAACAGTTTTTAAATAAATATTACGATGTTGAAATACATGGAGATTAAATATTTTAATTATTTAAAATAACAACATGGTATTACTATAGATTTTGAATAGTATTAAAAGAATTATAAAATTATAGAGAATAAATATATTTCAATATCAATCCTCCACTTTGAAATAACATTAGGGTTAATGAATGACAAGAATGTTGGGAGAAAAATATTAAGGATCTACTATGACCTACTAACCATGAATACATTGAATTTATTTAATAAGGGGGTATCTAACTTTTTTTAAATATTATAATTTCTTGATAAAATATGTATTGTTGGATTTCAAGAATCATGGAGCTTAATAGATATATTTTCATTCTAGATTGACACAAATGGTAATTTAGAGGGTCCCAATATGAAGATCAATAAGATGAAATTTTTATTGAAAATCCATTAGGTTATGTATGATATCTTTCCTCCTATAGTCACTTTTTGATATTATTGATATATAATTTCTTTAATCTTCAACCAAAAAAACCCTCCACCATCATCTCGGTGTCACATCACCATTCACATTGGTTATTTACTTGTGTTATATGTATTCATATGAGAAATATATTTTTTTCAATCTATGGAATCATTTTTGAAAAAGATATATTTCTTTTCATGATGTGGTCTATAATGTTTTTTAAAATAGTATTAACCATATATAAAAAATGACATTATTGATGAAAAAAAAATTATACTTTTTATCAAATAATAAATGATCATAACAATTTATTCAAAAGTAGACAAGGTCACTGATAGATAAATATATTTTGAGAAATATTAAGGGATTATTTTTTATTTATAATAGGATAAGAAAAATGAATCATATAGAATTTTGAATGATATAGGTAACTTGAATAAATAAAAGTTTCATATATATATATACATATATATATATAATATTATAGATGCATTATGATGATTTTTCACCAGTGCTGAAGAAAAAATTTAAAAAATAAATGATGTAATATGAGTTTTTTAATTAGAATAATGTTTAATTACCATAATAATATAATTATGAAGCTTTTTCTAATTTGGTAATTATAATCTAAAATTCGTGAATTGTAGATGAATAATGAAACCATTGAAATTGTACTGAATAGAGTAAATATTTATATTAAATTATGCTAGTCCATTTTTTATATAAAAAATATAAAATAAATATGATAATGAAAAAATATTAACAAATAGATAAATGATATGTGGGAAAGAGTTATGAAATTCAATAATAAAACATGATATTATTATATGAAAAAGGCAATAAATTTCATAAATTCGCGATTAATTAAGTAAGGGATATAATCATTTGATATTAAAATACTTCAAAATTATATATGTTTAGATAGTTTTGAATGTATAAAATTTGGATATAAGTATTGGAATTTGAGTGTGATGAATTTATAAAAAAAAATAATTAAAAATTTATTTCAAAATAAACTAAAAACTGAATTAAAAACGAATAAAAATGTCATTATTGACAAAAAATCAAGTCGAAATGTGTAATTAATATATTAATGAAATATTGATTTTATTCTATTTTTATTTTCAATTATAGGAACCACATATTTAGAATAAAAGGTTGAAAATTCTAATAGGGATTCATAAAAGATAGTTTGTTTTACTAAGATAAATGAATATTTTGTAAAATAATAAATAATTTGTAATGAAAATGAAAAAAAATTAAGACATATTATTGATGCTTTATAATTAACAATATATTTTATATTTATAATGTTTATTTAATATATATAACTAAATAATTTTTATGATAAATGAAAATTAAAATTTAATAAAAATATAAATAAATAACATATTAAAATAAGATGATAAATACGGGAATATAGAGTATACCATTTGTATTGACTAAATTTAAATTATTAATCATATTTGTAGTTATTAGATTCCAATTTATATATGAATGTTTTTCTTTTATTTTAAATATATATATATATATATATAAGTATGTATTATGATTTTCTTGTAACAAACCAATTAATATATAAAATAGATGGTTGAATTCATGCTGTTATAGTTAATTTAAAAATTATAGAGAATATAGTTTCTATATAAATAGGGCCTGGACTAGTACTACTATAAAAATTATAATTTAGTGGAACATTTTCTAAAATACATGTACATAACTACTTCATTTTTTGTAGTATAACTAATTGTAAATCTACAAGTCTATGATTTGAATGATGACCATTATCTAATACAACGAAATAATTCAAAAATAGTTAATAGTCATGTAACACATCAATGAAATTATTGAAAATATATATAATAAATATTAAAATACCTAAAAAAATATTGATAAATTTGATAATGACAAGTGAGATAAACACTATAAGATCATATCAGGATTTTTTTTATCCACTACGATAAAACATAACATCTTATTTCAATAGGAATAACTACAGATAATAGATAAACCAATAATTTATTTAAAGAAATTGATAAATAATTAATTTTGAATAAAATACATATTATTAGTTTATATATATAAATAAATAATAAAATAAATTATATATTTACAAACCTATATAATTAGTGGTTTTTTATACAATATTGATTAAATATTCTATATCTTATCTACCTTAAAAGTTTCTGTTATGATGAATGGATTATTTTATACCCTTATAATAATATGATATAATGTCTAATTAAATTTAATAAATCTTAATATATAATAAGAAAAATAATTTTGGAACCAAATTTGTAAAAATATATATAATTCAAACTTAAATTATATAAACTTGATGAAAAAATAAAGTAGATGGAGTTAGTAAAATTCTGGAAATAACAACAATATTAATATGATGAATAGTAATAAATTAAATTTTGGGTAGGTAATAAATTCAATTGAATTCATAAATTCAAAATAGATGACATCAGAACAATATTGGTATGTATATTATGGAATTCCAAAATAAAATTTAAATATTTCAGAACTGCTACATGATTTTATGAAGAAAACACTGAATTTAACAATTATTTCACTATGTTTCATTGTCAATGTCACGACCCGACCTCGGGGCCCGTGCCGTGACTACCCCAATCCCGCCTTCCATAGGCCAGGGGCTGGCGACTAGCACCAATGGCGTAAATCCCGATAACTGGGAAGGCATTGCCATTACAAAAGCAAACAAACACCACAGATTAAGCAAGCGGAAAAGTAAACACAAGCGAAGAAAAGTAAAAGGGCCGGAAATACAAGCCCAACTGTAAAGTACAACTCGAAAGGGAAAAACAGCAGCTGGAAGAACGAAGCGGCTCCTGGGTCGTCCTCCTCGATTCCTACCTGAAGGGTAGGTACAGATGGCTCAGCTCCTGGATCGTCCACCACGGATCCTACCTGAAGGGTAGGTACAGATAGCTCCTCTACTCCTCGGGTCCTGTCGTCTACTCCGGGTACGTCCGCCCAGTGGTCCTCCTCCGGGTACCGACCTGCTCCGCAAGCCTCAACTGCGATCTGCGCTGTCCGTCGTCTGCAACCAACACAACGAAGTGCGGGCATAGCCCGTGCAGGGGTGAGTATAAGCTACTCAGTAGGGACCCCGAGACCCTTAAGGTCTCACTAAATCCAACATGGATATCCACAAAGTAAAGACAGTAATCACGATGTAACATCATACTCTACTTAGGTATATGCCCATACATATACCTAAGTCATCAAGTAACCCATCCAATCACAAGGATACACAAAAATCATGAAATCAACGGATAACCATCACCCAGGTATATGCCCATACATATACCTAAGTTATCAAGCGACCCATCTCAATCATGAGGAAACGCAAAGATTCATTGACTCAGCTCAAACCAGGATTTTCATTATCAAAACCGTAACTACTGAGGAGCTCCGTCTCTAGAGTGTACAGTGGTCCTGTCACGACTCCGAGGTACTGCTCACTAACCTAAGACTGCCGAGGTACTCCTCCTGTCGAGTACTGCGGGTTTGCGGCCAACTACTGGGCGCTCCATCCGCTGAGGGTCTGTCGCCAAATGCCGGGCGCTCACCCAAATAGCCTACTGAGGTACTCCTCCTGTTGAGTACCGCGGGTTTGCTGCCAACTACCAGGCGCTCCGTCCGCCGTGGGTCTGCCGCCAAATACCGGGCGCTCCGTCCACTGGGCTAGTCGACTCACTCCAAGTCGAGTCGGTCAAGCAGTCGTCAGGACTCAGTCGGCTACACGGTCTCCGTACTCTGCACGCTCGTCTCCAGGAGGGTCCTCTCCACGAGCTACTGGTCGATACTCCAAGTATCACAAAGTCCCACAAAGAAGTGTCTCAAAGGACCGCCTCATCATAGGGGTCTCAACGGAACAGACGGCGCGTCAATCGGACGCCCGGTCTGTGAGTTATTAGCCTTTTCATCCCAGGGGCCCGGTTGGTTTCGTGTGCGAACCAATCCCGGCCGTATCACAACTGTACCTTGAACTCCCATAGGGTATACTCAAAGGGACCGTTACTCAACGCAATCACCAACGCCGCTGACGGTTCGTCGAACGGACGTCCTGGCTGAAAGATATCAGCTTTTCCGTTCCAGGGGCCCGGTTGGATTTCGGGTACAATCCAATCCGGCCATACTCCGACTGCATCCAAAACTCGGGCGGAGTATGTCAAAAGTTCTGTCTCATCAAGAGGATGTCAACGAAACAGACGGCGCGTCAATCGGACGCCCTGTCTGTGAGTTATTGGCTTTTTCGTTCCAGGGGCCCGGTTGGTTTCGTGTACGAACCGACCCGACCGTACTCCGTCGGCATCCAAACCTCGAGCAGAGTAAGCCAAAAGTTCCGTCTCACTGAGAGGAATTCAACAAAGCTGACGGTACGTCATTCGGACGTCCGGAGCTCAAGATATGTGAATTTGACCGAAATGGTCCGAAAACGGGGGGGTCCGGGTCCGGGCCGACCCGGCCCGACCCCCCCTGGGTCGGCCCGAACCGGGTCCGACCCGGTTGGCCCGGCCCCGCCCGGCCAGGTCCGGTCCGGCTCGGCTCGGCCGAGCGGCCTGACAACCCCGCGGCACCCGCGGGGTGCCACCCTGGACACCCGCGGGGTGCCGCCGCCTCCGGCCGCCGGCGCCGCCGCGCCGGCGACCCGCGCCGCCGCCGGCTTCCGCGGGCCACCGGAGACGCTCCGGTGGTCCGATTTGCTTCCCGTCTGCGCCTACGGTCATCCCGGGACCCGACCTTCACTGCGGAGGCCTCAAAATTAACTTGCGGCCTCGTTTGTCGTCGCCCGTCAATCTGCGCTCAAGAACAAAATAAAATTAATTTAATCTGCGGCCTCTTTGGCGCGGCGCGACGACGTCGCGTGCTTGAACGACTTCTCGGCGTGGCGCGAAGGCGTCTCGATCTTTTTTGATTTCGTTCCACAGCGCGGCGTGACGGCGCCGCTCAATAGTTGTCGTACGATTCCCGCGTGGTGCGACGGCACCACGCCATCTCGATCCATCCGCAAGAAACAACAAGAATAAAGGAGGGGGGGGTTCGGTCGTGTTTGGGCGGCCCGACCCCCTCGCATTAGATTGATAACAATCGGCATTTCTAGAACGATAATCCATCACAATCTTTTTAAAAATAAATAAAAAGATTCAGAAACAAGGGCCGACAAAAAAAAAGAACCGTCAAGATCGAAGGAAAGATCAACAACTTTAAAAAGGTTTAAAACCCCTACCTCAAGCGTTGTCGCTCGCGAGTTCGTCGCGGAAGAGGACGATCGTCGCGGAAGAAACGTCGCCGGAGAAACGTCGTTGATTCCGTTGTCGTCGAGGTGCGTCCGAAGGGAGAACGTCTCTTGGAAAGGAACGATCGTCGCGGAAGAAACGTCGCGGAAGAAGCGTCGTTGATTTCCGCGGTTTCGGCGTTCTTCGCCGGAGGCCGGCGTTCTTCGCGTTCTTCGCCGAAGAAGAACGCTCTCCTCCAAATTCTCCCCACGCCACAAGCTTCCACCCAAAATAAAATAAGAGTAGTCTTATTTTATTAATGCACAAGCAACGATTAAAAAAAAGAAACGAACAATTAATTCCAAGAATTAATTTACCAAAGAAACCGCCCAATTAATTGGACGAAAGAAACAGCCCAATTTAATGGTCTTTTAAGAAACTAAGAAACCGCGTCAGTTGACTTTCAGTTTCTTTGACGGGTTTTCGCGGGTGCGTTACTTAGCGGAAGAAACGGCGGGGCTCGTGCTGGCCCCACCCACAAATATCCTATCAAGAGGATAGGATATTTCAGTTGCACCCTATCCGCTTCAACTAAGCTTAACCAGCTTAATGTGGCTTTCAAGTGAAATAAAAATAAAGTTGTCGTAACAACTTTATTTTATTTCTTAACCTTAAGTCCCAAAATTTAAAAACCACACCTGAGCAAACGCAACTCCGGAAGAGGCGTTTCTAGGAAAAACCCGGCGCTGCGATTTCATCGGTGCCCTCAGAATTCGATTCCGGGCACCGGTTCAAAAGTTAGAAAAACCCGCTCGTCCGTTCACTGAACGTACCCGAGCCAAAACTTCGGAAAATGATTCCGGGCACACCGGGCCTCGGAATCAGGTGCCGTCAGAAACTGCGTTCTTGTAAAATTCCAAAGAAAATTAAGAAAAAAATTTCCTTGAAATTTACGGGTATTTACATTACTCCCACCACAGGGCTTTACGTCCCCGTAAAGCTTCACCACAGACTTAGGGAAACAAAGCAGTACTGAGCACGCATCTGAGCCTTCCGCTCCCATGTGCTCACCTGGAGGTTCCCGCGCTGCCAAAGAAAGTGCACAAGAGGAATCGACCATACTCCTAGGATCCGCTCCTTTCGATCGTCGATCCCCACAGGAACCTCCATATAAGACACTCATCGCCACCGTCTAGCTCCTCATGGTCGATGATATGCGAAGGGGGGTCGAGCACGTATCTCCTCAGTTGGGATACGTGGAAAACGTCGTGCACCTAGTGCAACTGAAGTGGATGGGCCAAGCGGTAAACCACCTCGCCTACCCAGCTGAGGACCTAGATAGGTCCGTTGAACCTTGGAGATAACTTGCCTCCCAGGCCACATCTCCGTAAACCTCGTCGAGGTGAGACCCGTAAGAAGACGTGGTCGTCATCCTCGAACTCCAGAGGTCTCCATTTCTGATTAGAAATGAAACTCAAAACTCCTGCTGCCACGAAGGTAAGGTGGGTCGACCCAAGAATGATCGGCTACACCCTCCTGTGCATGAGTTTATCTTGAGCTGCCCAGGGTTTCCTTTTCGCTGACCAAGGAAAACCTATCCCAACGTTGTAGATAAACCACAACCTTTTTGCCTAAAACAGTCAACCTGGGTATGATCTGTGAATTCGATCCATAACCAGACCAACGTCGCAAGGCCTCGACGGTGCCACCAAGAGATTCCAACCGAAACTCTCGCCTCGTGGTTAGATCACACTGTCGGCGTAAGTGTGATTATCGAGTCTCCTCCCAAAGGTATCTCCAGACGTGAGGGTCAAGTCAACGGCTTACCCAGAACCTCTAGGTCTGGGACAAGATTCGTGGAAGGAAAGAATGATTGGTACCTATGTCAAAAGATATGGCAGCTCATAGTAGACATAGCCCGTACCCCGAATCATTCTTAGAGCCCCTGGGTCACACTACTTGACCGCATGCAGCTACTCTCCTTCCCAGCCCTCCTGCTCCCTGAGCCTGGCGGGGATTTCAAAGGTGGGTGGTTGTAACATGTTGAGATGTACACCACCACCTGCTGCTCTCAAGGCCCCACTTCCACGTCTGCTACTCCGCAGATTCATCTGTCCTTTAAGCTTCCTCTTCTTGAAACATTTAACACGCCCGAGTCTCTAAGACTGGCACTGGTTTCCTGTTTCTTACTGCACTGTGCAGTCTTCATCCGCTCCTGGATGAACTGCACCTCCTTTGCATATGATCTGGAAGAGCTGCTAAAATTTCTCCTTTGCCGAAAAGAGAAACCTGGTCTCATCCCCTCTCTAGATGAACCACGCCCATTGCCTAATACAGTCAATCCTGGCATGAAGGATGCATTCATGCCATGGATGACGTCGTAAGGCCTCGACGTAACTACTAAGAGATCCAACTGTCACTCTCGCCTCCAAGGGTCGAGTCACACTGTCGGCATCAGTGTGAGGTCACTGGGTCTGCTCCAGTTGAAATCTCGAAAGTGAGGGTCAAGTCAACAGTTTAACCGGGACCACTCAGTAACATCACAAAAGAGGACAGGAAGGCAAACATCACAAGAGATAAGTGTCTTCTTTATTATTGCAGCTCATAATACAAAGACACGAATACAACGTCAAACATGGAACTAGAAGTACAAGAGACGTATCCACTAGTTCCGCTCCTGTCCACCTGCTCCAAGAGTTCTACTGTTGCTCAAGCATTTGTCGCTGCCTCTATCTCGGTGGCTCCCCCAAAGCCTGCGGATCGGGAGTCGGACAGTCACGTGCCAGATGACCCTTTCCGCGGCATGAGTAACACAACCCGCTCCTTGCATGGATAGCTCTGTTCCCACTCCGGGTGCCCTGCACCACCGGTCCTAAAACCCGAGATCGCCCAACTGCTGGTCTGGTCTTTCTGGGCCTCTGCATTATCTGTCTACTACCCACAGATGACTCGGCTTCTGATCAAGAAGCACGCGACAAAGGCAGCAGCTCCCGAACACGCTCGGGGTGTAGAGCTACTGGAACATACTCCAACCTGAAGGAGGTCTCGAAGTCTTCCCAAGAGAAGGCCATCCCACGGCAAAACTGGAACAAGTGGCTCCACCACCTGCCTGCTGCTGCCTGAAGAAGGCTAGCCGCAAAGATCGCCATAAAGTCCGATGGCGTCCCCACTAGCCTGAAGACTCCCACCACAGCCTCCAGCCAATCCTCAGCCGCCTGCGGGTCCGTCTCTCCCCTGAACCTGGGTGGCCTCTGGCGCTGGAACTCATGCAGCGCACTCAAGCATCGTGCATCGCCTACTGCTGGGGCTGGTGGCATCGGTGGCCCAACGTATGGTAGTACCGCTGGTGCCTCTGCTGGTGCCTCGACTGCAAGAGGGCCCTGAACCGAAGCCTCGTCGGTCGGCAGGCTGTCAGTACGCACATCCCTCTGGGCTAAAGCTGGTCGTCCGAGAAAAGGCATCCTGAAAGAAACATTGTAACACTGTCAAACGATTAAACCTGGTGAGCTGACCTGGTTTGAGCTGACATTTTTAAACTTTGGAAACACACACGCAATCTGTGTTTTCGTGCACAAAGTCGGAATTCAGTTGTCAGGGTCCTGGTGTATGGATACGCCGACCGCCCGCACCAACACTGGACTCCCTGAACTGAAAACCATACTCGGTACCCTTAACACTATTGCTTCACAGAAAGAAAGATCAGAATCGGCGGTAGAACCGACCACCTCTGATACCAATCTGTCACGACCCAACCTCGGGACCTGTGCCGTGACTACCCCAAGCCCGCCTTCCATAGGCCAGGGGCTGGCGACTAGCACCAATGGCGTAAATCCCGATAACTGGGAAGGCATTGCCATTACAAAAGCAAACAAACACCACAGAGTAAGCAAGCGGAAAAGTAAACACAAGCGAAGAAAAGTAAAAGGGCCGGAAATACAAGCCCAACTGTAAAGTACAACTCGAAAGGGAAAAACAGCAGCTGGAAGAACGAAGCGGCTCCTGGGTCGTCCTCCTTGATTCCTACCTGAAGGGTAGGTACAGATGGCTCAGCTCCTGGATCGTCCACCACGGATCCTACCTAAAGGGTAGGTACAGATAGCTCCTCTACTCCTCGGGTCCTGTCGTCTACTCCGGGTACGTCCGCCCAGTGGTCCTCCTCCGGGTACCGACCTCCTCCGCAAGCCTCAACTGCGATCTGCGCTGTCCGTCGTCTGCAACCAACACAACGAAGTGCGGGCATAGCCCGTGCAGGGGTGAGTATAAGCTACTCAGTAGGGACCCCGAGACCCTTAAGGTCTCACTAAATCCAACATGGATATCCACAAAGTAAAGACAGCAATCACGAAGTAACATCAGACTCTACTTAGGTATATGCCCATACATATACCTAAGTCATCAAGTAACCCATCCAATCACAAGGATACACAAAAATCATGAAATCAACGGATAACCATCACCCAGGTATATGCCCATACATATACCTAAGTTATCAAGCGACCCATCTCAATCATGAGGAAACGCAAAGATTCATTGACTCAGCTCAAACCAGGATTTTCATTATCGAAACCGTAACTACTGAGGAACTCCGTCTCTAGAGTGTACAGTGGTCCTGTCATGACTCCGAGGTACTGCTCACTAACCTAAGACTGCCGAGGTACTCCTCCTGTCGAGTACTGCGGGTTTGCGGCCAACTACCGGGTGCTCCGTCCGCTGAGGGTCTGTCGCCAAATACCGGGCGCTCACCCAAATAGCCTACTGAGGTACTCCTCCTGTTGAGTACCGCGGGTTTTCTGCCAACTACCAGGCGCTCCGTCCGCCGTGGGTCTGCCGCCAAATACCGGGCGCTCCGTCCACTGGGCTAGTCGACTCACTCCAAGTCGAGTCAGTCAAGCAGTCGTCAGGGCTCAGTCGGCTACACGGTCTCCGTACTCTGCACGCTCGTCTCCGGGAGGGTCCGCTCCACGAGCTACTGGTCGATACTCCAAGTATCACAAAGTCCCAAAAATAAGTGTCTCAAAGTACCGCCTCATCATAGGGGTCTCAACGCAACAGACGGCGCGTCAATCGGACGCCCGGTCTGTGAGTTATTAGCCTTTTCGTCCCAGGGGCCCGGTTGGTTTCGTGTGCGAACCAATCCCGGCCGTATCACAACTGTACCCTGAACTCCCATAGGGTATACTCAAAGGGACCGTTACTCAATGCAATCACCAACGCCGCTGACGGTTCGTCGAACGGACGTCCTGGCTGAAAGATATCAGCTTTTCCGTTCCAGGGGCCCGGTTGGATTTCGGGTACAATCCAATCCGGCCATACTCCGAGTGCATCCAAAACTCGGGCGGAGTATGTCAAAAGTTCCGTCTCATCAAGAGGAAGTCAACGAAACAGACGGCGCGTCAATCGGACGCCCGGTCTGTGAGTTATTGGCTTTTTCGTTCCAGGGGCCCGGTTGGTTTCGTGTACGAACCGACCCGACCGTACTCCGTCGGCATCCAAACCTCGAGCAGAGTAAGCCAAAAGTTCCGTCTCACTGAGAGGAATTCAACAAAGCTTACGGTACGTCATTCGGACGTCCGGAGCTCAAGATATGTGAATTTGACCGAAATGGTCCGAAAACGGGGGGGGTCCGGGTCCGGGCCGACCCGGCCCGACCCCCCCTGGGTCGGCCCGAACCGGGTCCGACCCGGTTGGCCCAGCCCCGCCCGGCCAGGGCCGGTCCGGCTCGGCTCGGCCGAGCGGCCTGAAAACCCCGCGGCACCCGCGGGGTGCCACCCTGGACACCCGCGGGGTGCCGCCGCCTCCGGCCGCCGGCGCCGCCGCGCCGGCGACCCGCGCCGCCGCCGGCTTCCGCGGGCCACCGGAGACACTCCGGTGGTCCGATTTGCTTCCTGTCTGCGCCTACGGTCATCCCGGGACCCGACCTTCACTACGGAGGCCTCAAAATTAACTTGCGGCCTCGTTTGTCATCGCCCGTCAATCTGCGCTCAAGAACAAAATAAAATTAATTTAATATGCGGCCTCTTTGGCGCGGCGCGACGACGTCGCGTGCTTGAACGACTTCTCGGCGTGGCGCGAAGGCGTCTCGATCTTGTTTGATTTCGTTCCACAGTGCGGCGCGACGGTTCCGCTCAATAGTTGTCATACGATTCCCGCGTGGTGCGACGGCACCACGCCATCTCGCTCCATCCGCAAGAAACAACAAGAATAAAGGAGGGGGGGTTCGGCCGTGTTTGTGCGGCCCGACCCCCCTCGCATTAGATTGATAACAATCGGCCTTTCTAGAACGATAATCCATCACAATCTTTTTAAAAATAAATAAAAAGATTCGGAAACAAGGGCCGACAAAAAAAAAGAACCTTCAAGATCGAAGGAAAGATCAACAACTTTAAAAAGGTTTAAAACCCCTACCTCAAGCGTTGTCGCTCGCGAGTTCGTCGCGGAAGAGGACGATCGTCGCGGAAGAAACGTCGCCGGAGAAACGTCGTTGATTCCGTTGTCGTTGAGGTGCGTCCGAAGGGAGAACGTCGCTTGGAAAGGAACGATCGTCGCGGAAGAAACGTCGCGGAAGAAGCGTCGTTGATTTCCGTGGTTTCGGCGTTCTTCGCCGGAGGCCGGCGTTCTTCGCGTTCTTCGCCGAAGAAGAACGCTCTCCTCCAAATTCTCCCCACGCCACAAGCTTCCACCCAAAATAAAATAAGAGTAATCTTATTTTATTAACGCACAAGCAACGATTAAAAAAAAAGAAACGAACAATTAATTCCAAGAATTAATTTACCAAAGAAACCGCCCAATTAATTGGACGAAAGAAACAGCCCAATTTAATGGTCTGTTAAGAAACTAAGAAACCGCGTCAGTTGACTTTCAGTTTCTTTGATGGGTTTTCGCGGGTGCGTTACTTAGCGGAAGAAACGGCGGGGCTCGTGCGGGCCCCACCCACAAATATCCTATCAAGAGGATAGGATATTTCAGTTGCACCCTATCCGCTTCAACTAAGCTTAACCAGCTTAATGTGGATTTCAAGTGAAATAAAAATAAAGTTGTCGTAACAACTTTATTTTATTTCTTAACCTTAAGTCCCAAAATTTAAAAACCACACCTGAGGAAACGAAACTCCGGAAGAGGCGTTTCTAGGCAAAACCCGGCGCTGCGATTTCATCGGTGCCCTCAGAATTCGATTCCGGGCACCGGTTCAAAAGTTAGAAAAACCCGCTCGTCCGTTCACTGAACGTACCCGAGCCAAAACTTCGGAAAATGATTCCGGGCACACCGGGCCTCGGAATCAGGTGCCGTCAGAAACTGCGTTCTTGTAAAATTCCAAAGAAAATTAAGAAAAAAAATTCCTTGAAATTTACGGGTCTTTACAGTCAATGAGAAAAATGTATAAAAGGAATAAAATTAAGAAACTTAGGTGTGTATTTCTATATGTGTAAAGGAAAAAATAGAGAACAATATTAATAATATAATATAGATAAAAAATATATGAAATAGTGTAAAGAAACACACACCTATTATCACACTAGAAGCATGAGATAGAAGTGTTTAGGGGTCCCAACTAGGATTTATATTATGTTAATTGGTAATTTATGGAACCCCAATAAATGATTTAAAATATTTAGAATTGGGTGATGATTTATAGGTGCAGCAGAGACTAGGGTATTAAGTTAGAGTTTTTTTCTGAAGATGTTTTGGACTATTTGATAAACACCTAAATAATAATAGAAATTATAATATAAATGTTGATTGAAAAATATAGAGTGAACATGATGATAATAAATTGATATAGTTGAATGGATAAAAAATAATTGATATAAGTGTTGGAAGAAAGATAATATTTATCATTCAATTATCGAATTATTTTAGAAATTCCAATAGTTTTAACTCTGAAACATTTAAGAAATTTTGATTTGGAACCAAGTGAAATTTTGTAAGGAAGGAAAACATGCGTGGAATTTATATCATGTGTAAGGTAATATTTCATCAATTATTAGTAGAAATATATTAATTATATATAATACTATGGTTTCATTTTTTAATATATCATCAAACATTATCGTGGAATAAGAAGGAAACTACATGAATTCACAACCTAGTTCTAAATATTGAGATTTTAAATATCAAATTTTATATGGACCATGAATATAGAAAAGATATAAAATTATCTTGTCATTTACATGAAGATATTGATGAATAAGTCACTTGGATATTATACATTCTTGGTTATGAAAATGTTTTAGATGATGAATATGGAAATGTGGATGACTCAATTCCTAATTTATATAATCCTTTATCAAGATAAAGCTCAAGTTATAAAAAAAATATGAGGATGATAATCAATTATGATGAGTAGATGATAAAGTGTAAAAAAAGTTATAGCTACTATGAACCATAAATTTATGGAATCTACAATATTCTTGGCTATCATGTTGATAGGGAATAAAATAATGGAGTTTTTATAATTTAGATGAATATTTATACAATGTTGAAAACCTATATATCTTTTTGATTCTAAATGAGTTGGTTTATACCTGGAGACTATATCCAACGAAAATATATTTATTGTTTTTTAAATATATTGAATTAATTTAAATCTATCATAGTACAATAGCTATTGTATTAATGTCTTGATGAAAACCTTCTAATTTATTATTTTATATTTTTCATAGATTCCAATGCTAGTTGGGAATATATTTGTTTGTTCAATTAGTTTTCAATTTATATAATTTAGTGTTTCATTTTTTATCTATGAAACTATGTATTTTATTTGAAATATGACTTATTTTTAGTATTTTAAGTTATTTTTGTATGTACCTACTTGGTATAGTTTTCAATATTTCTTTTATATACTGATTTTCAAATTGATACATCAATGAAGTCACCTAGTTGTGTAGTCTCAATCAGGGTTTTTTCGATCTGATATCATATTCTATAAAATCCTATAACTTATTATTCATATAATTATATATAAGTATAGAAATTAAAATATTAAAGATACATGTTATTATTTATAGGTACTCTCAACATATGGTAGTTGTGACATGCTAGATGGCTAAAACATTAGTGATGTTTACTTAGTTAATTGGTGTCCAATGATATGGAAATATGGGGACAACCATTGAAAAATAGTTCTACAAAATATGAACTACTGGGTGAAAAATAAATAATAATAATAATAATAATAATAATAAACATATATATTTACATATTTTAGGAAGAATCCCTCAGTCCATAGAGAGTAAAACAAATTTAATATTTTTGGGAGAAAATTACAAGGCCCATACACTATATCAAAAATAATATCTCAAAAATGAGGGCATAAACAAACATATATCTATCGTAGCCATATTTACTACAGTACCAAGATCCTCATAGTAAACTATAGTTCTATAATACCCATTCTAGTAATTTTCAATCTATTATATTGCACATTTCGATAAATTCTACACAACTACATCATATATTTTTCAGTGTTCTCAATTGACACAAATGTTGGACTGGAATTTAGTATAGATCTATATAAAATGTAACAACATCATTTTAAAGATTATCCTCCACTAATCAAATCATCTTTTAATTGGATTTACATAAAAACTGACATCCTTTTATGCTTCAATCTTAGACAACTTTGTAAATATGATTTCTTTATTTTCATTACTAACCAAAGTGTACATTCCCTCTAAATATTTAATTTAATGGTGAATAAATATCTATTCTTTTATTTTATAAAAAACATGATGATTCCTAAAGAACTAGTTTATTTCTATTTAATTAATTAATTTTTATTTCAAAATTAAGTAAATAGTAGTTTACCCTTCTAGGATCCCATAATGTTCTTCCAGATTCTTCCTCTCATGCTCTATTCATCAATGTATGCTAATATGAGCACAATAGATCATCATCCACTCATTCATAATCGTATTCATAAACATATCATCCAAAATATTTTAATACTAACAACACATCATGTATTATACCCTTGATAAAGTATTAATTCAACTAAATATTCTTCATTCAGTAATGAAACTCTGGGTTTATCATATGATTTATATCACTTTGACTATCACAATGTTATATATTCTACTCACACATTCTATATAACTCCTATATGAATTTATTCAGTTATACCACCTTATTCTTGACATTTATTGTGTTAATGTACTCTACCTCAGTGGTGGATTTCTCCACCAATTTTTAAAATTGATATATTTAACTTATTATATTTCCTCCACAAGTAAACATATAACATTGGGTACTCCTTCTACTATAATTATAACCTACATGGTTACAATCCACATACATTTATAATGAATCTTCTATCATGAAAAACATATAAATAATCAATTCCTTTAAAATAAACTAGTATCCACTTCATTGCATCCCAATGTTATTTTCCTTGATAAATGGAGTACCTTCTCATAACTCCAATTGTAAGAGAAATGTAATTTTGGGAAGAAACCATGGAATACATGAAACTACCAATCATAGTGTGTAAGGAAGAATCCCCATGTACTCAACTGCTTTTTTCTTGCTTGTCTTGTTTTAAAATAACATAAAATGGATTTCCATGAGAATATGTACTATATTTTCTTCCATTAAATTACTCATACTCAAATCCATTCCAATGTTTTCAAATAATAACAAAATAAATTTTCTACCTAAAATATATCTATTTATATTTTCCATTAAAAAATTGATAACTTCACCAATATAATTCATCGTAAACTCCTCATACAGTAATCATCATATTTCACCAATCCTATGTTTGCACGATCCTATAATAAGTAGGTAAAACACATAAAAAAATTATAATTTATCTATAACCAAATTAATTTAGGTAGTAACCATAGACTATGAATCAGAATTTTTATTCATTTTTACTCATTAATGTATCAAAAAATGTATTCATATACCTTGGTGATTTCTTCAATCCATATAAACAATTATAGATATTTCACACATGGACTTTCCTACCAAAGAAATCCCTTCTGGTTGCACCATATAGATGACTTCTCCATATTTTTATAAAGGAATGTAGTCATCCCATAATTATAATATATATAAAAATCATATGATATATATATATATATATTATTAAACACTAATATTGTGTTTATATTCACTACATGTGATTAAATTGCACTGAAATCCACCCCTTTCTTCTGCTAAAATCCTTTCACTGTATGACTTTCCGTCTATATCTACTTATAATCATGATAATCCTTGAACCGATAAACCAATTTATACTAAAATTACTACATTCATTGTGACAATTGAGTAAACCCCCATGATTTATTATCATGTAATGAAGATTTACCCAAATTCATAGATAGCTCTAAATTACTTGAATCTTTCAAATGAAAAGCTTCTTGAAATCATTCAGTCTCTCTAAAATTATTCAACAAACAATAGCATATCGATTATGAATGCCTATGAGTAGGTCTTGACACACATTTGGATATTATAAATTATAATTCAAGAGTAATATATACATGTTTTTTTGTCATGATATTTGGTAAAATTTTAAAATTTAACATTTCAAAACCGATAAATTTTATATGAATTTTGGAATACTAGTGGAAGTATCTTTACTAATGCATGATATCAAAATATCATCATAAAAAACCATTAACATATGTGTAAATATAGAATAAGAAGTATTTATAAACACACATCATTCCTAAACTAACACGATAAAATTGTGATTGGTATTAAGAGGTAAGTTACCCCTTTTTTATATCCTACACATTCATGTCCTAACACAACCTTTCTACGTGGATATCATCCTGACTGATGGACTACCATAAGAAAAAACTATTTATAACAACCAAACCCATCCTAAAACATTAGATATTATTACAATATCACATTACTAATTTAGATCCATATAACATAAAATGTTGGAATGAAATGCATAATGTTTCAAAATACCATTAGGGGATAAGTCACCCATTCATACAACATAACTCGTTGAAGGAAAAATCTAATGGAACAATATAAATATGATCTATGAGAAAAGATGGACCAAAATAAAATAAAATAACATTAAATGTATAAAATAACAATAATAATCATCAACCCATAGTAATACATCATGGCTAAATAACTCAATAATGAAAGTCAATATGAAAAACGTGGAACTATATTAAGCTTCAAAATAACTCTACCTCTAATATCCTAACTCCATCACAAAAAAACGTGGCATCAAGACAGCCCAATGGTGAATTCAAAGGTCTTAAAATTAAATATATAGTATTTAAAAAAATCTACACATGCACCAATATGGACATGTAAATTGGTCAGTACACAAACCATTAAAAAATCTCAAGAATTCCCACACATGCCATATAAAAAAAAGTTATCTCAAATTTTATATAAAATTGTAGGGAAGCATAATTAAAATAAAAAACACTAAATTAAACCACATAAATAACACACACTCGAAATACCACTTTTAACCCAATATTTAAACAATGAAATCACTGACACAACTCACACATCTATTCCATGAACTTTGCCACCCATGAAATATTCTAATTTTTCCCCTCTAGGGTTCATGCTACCAAACCAATACATCACCCAACAAATTATAGATCTGAAAAACCCACACATACAAGAAGTAAATTTTACCCATAACCATATCCATAACCTGGAGGTATAATACATGTTCTCCTTAAATGGAACCAGTTCCTAAGTACAAACAAGCCAGGTCCCCTTGATATGCATCATGAAAACATGTCAACACACACTGATGTTGAGTCACCACTATTACCTATTTATATCATCCAATACATTTTTCAAAAATGAAGATTTTATCAGTATAATTAGTGGACACATGGACTCAATGTATCCCGTAAAAAATTCAATGTTATCTCATTCAGAAAACAATATTTAAAAAATACCATTTAGGTATTCAATAAAACTAGTGGTGAAAATCACCTAAAATATTTATTGAAACCCCATTTTATATAATGATAATAATTAAATAAATTCCTTAAAAATCATTAAATAAAAACAAAAACATACATAAAAAATTTAAAATAGAAATAATTATAGTTGTTGACATATTTGGAAATAGATAGAGAGAAACCACCTAACTCAAATGAGGTCAGTAATATGAAGCCACACCACACCCTCGTAGATCCAGCCACTTAAAAACTCATATGATTGTTTAAAAGAATAAAAATAAAATAACACCTTAATGTATAGATACAAGATTTAAAACCTAATATTATGGTTTCTCTATAAGTAAAATAAGAATATAAGAGATTATAAGGATAGACAAGAATATTACGTTGGATTCCTATTCCAAAAACATATAATTCAAAGAGAAATGGATACTGAGTCATTTGAATCACTAAAATCGCCCAAGTAAGCCTTACGGTTAATGGGCCCTAGTATGGAGGAGAGAACTGAGAAGTTTTGGGCTGATCATGTTCAAATCAAATTTCATATACTTTTTTATGTTCATCATTTTTTGGATTCATGGTTCTGAAAGCCAGTGGCCAACCGTTCGAGTTGTATAATATCTAGCTCGGGTTGTATAGTATAGTCAAAAAATTTGTTAAACCATTTCTAAATCATTAAAAATACACTAAATAAATAATCCTTGGGGACTCATTATTATCACACAATTTAAAAAATCATGCATCAACCATGTACATAACTGAAGGCCCCCATTACTTCATGAATGGTTACCAAGGGATTATGAATGATTTTTTGTAACTGTGAACAATCATGAACCCCTAATTAATCCTTTAAAACCACTAAAAATCCTATAAAACATCATAATACCAACATTAACCTCTCCATAGATTAAAAATACATAAAAAATCAATTAAATGTTTCAAATAGAATCTTTTACATTCTCCCTACCATTTTGTATTTCTTTCTCACAAACTTTTTGGTTGGAGATGTCTTGAAAAGGTCCAAGAACTTCTATTAATTATGAAACTACAATTCTAATATCACCACATGTTCTTTTTCTAATTTATAATAATGATATATATAAAATTTTATACAATAAAATATATCTTATATGTAATTTTAATGACAAAAAAATATCAATATTCTTGAAAATATTGAATGGATTAATATATGTTGGTTTAAACTTTCTTAGATTTCAAAGGAAACATTTCATAATGCCTATTGCAAATATTTCCAAACTAGAGAAGTAAATATAGGTTCTCTATCATAGATTTTGTAAATTAGTACACAATTTGACTTCATTATTTCAAATACATATAAGTGTTCAAAATAATCTAAAAATTATACTCCCAAATTAGAATGAAGCATTCTAGATTTGTGGAATAGTCAACAATTACGCAAAGGGAATCATGATTCAAAAGAATCTTACGAAATTTGGTGAAAAATCCCTAGAAATTTAATCCTATTGCAGCATATATATATATATATGTAATAATTTAAATATGTACAATAATAACTTGTGTTAAACCTTTACTTTTCAAATGGTATGGCACAAATCCCTATGATTTCCCACTTTCTTTTTTATAGGAGATCAGAAAAATATATCATTATTTTCCTTCTATATATTCCCAATAGCGAGATATTACCCATATTGAGTTATATTGAGTTGGTAAAAACTATTATACCATAATTTTTAAACAATAATAGATTCCAAAAATTGAAATAGAGAAAGAGAATCCTTCATCCATCCATTGGCAGTCTCCACTACATTGAGGGTGAACTAGTGCAAATTTAATAGTGCTCTAACTGCAAATCTTCCATGACATGTTAATACATGTCAAGAATGAGACTAAATGGAAATGAAAATAGAACTCAATACTACTAAATGTAATCCAAATACATATTAATGATTTGACTAATGAATTATCCTTGATCTCATAGTTTTTTAACCACTTCATCCTCGTACTTTTGTGTTAATGAATCCAATAACTAATTGATCACAAAGATGTATTCTTTTCAAAAAAAATAACTACTGAGAGTAATTGTGAAAAATAACTAACAATGAATAGTTATAAAAACGTATTATTTAGAAATTATGGTAATATAGGTGTTTTTTATGGAAACAGTTCATCAATTCCACAAAGATAGCTAGCACATCACTAATTCCAAAAAGGTATGAAAAGGCATTCATGGTAACTATATGGACAATGAAATTCCATATTAGATTATCCACTTTCATTAATCAAACATGATTATATCCCACATATGGAATAATTTTGTAGAACCACTGGGATCACTTAATTTATCAATAAAATTATCATTTCTAGGAAAAATGTATTGATATTTAATCGAGACTAGATCTAGATGATTGTTTCTATCACAAATTCAATTGATATAAACAAAATAATTTGATAAATAAAACAAAATAATATAAAATAAATTTTATTGGTCTAATAAATCACATTCAATACAAAACATAATAATAAAACTCTAGTTCTAATAATTTAGTAGATTCCATGGAATCTAATGAAAGATAAATACGACACATTTTTATGATAAAATTAATGGAAAATAAAATATATAATTTATGTTATTGTGTTTATGGAAATTTTTATGTGACTATATCAGAGTTTTATGATCCATAAAGATTATTCCTTTCAAAGGTAAGCAGTTATTGGAAAACATCAAGTGACACCGGGGAATGTTTGTTAGACATGAGAAATGGAGTTCGAGCTCATTCAAAAATTTTTAGGTAAATTATTTCCCAATTTTGGGATACATAAAAATATTCTACTGATTAAGACTTAACATGCATCGATGTGAAAATATATATCTATTATAGGCACTGTATAATTACCTTATTAATTAGTGATTATTCTATTCAAATCCACCTAGCTAGGTAATATATAATGTATTACAATCTAAGGAGTTGATGGGTGTTGTGATAGTGGGATTGATCCCATAATGGGGATTTCAACATAACCACGTGAAGGGAATCTGGACCAAAATTTTTCATCACCAATTAATGAGTCTTGTAATACTATGTAATGTTTTGTGATAAGAATTATCATTGTTACTTTTATTGTAATGAAATAATGATTAGTTTCTTGTTATAAAAACAATTCTTAGAAATAGTTGGTGAGAGACTTGTGCATGAGTGGCACTTTTTGGCTGGCTCACAAGGAATATAAACCATTGATGGAGATCATCACATAATTAATATGTAATAATTGTTATAAAATTAATAGGATACATAAGTATATTATATGATGGAGAAAAATGTGACCCATAAATAATATTTCATGGTGAACATGGGTTTCATGAGGAATTTTTCTCAAAAATGTGGATAATGTCACTTCTGAGGAATATAGATTGGTGAGGGTATTATTTAAGATATTTTTGGGTTCAATCCTCAAGGAGGAAACCTATATATCATGGTTAATAAGAATAAAATCTATTGTGGTTTTGTGTGCTCATTTTAAGGTCACATACATAGACCATACCACATGGTTTAATGTTATGTGGCAGGGATTTTTTTTGTAAATTTTTAAATCATGTGACTAGGATCTATCATCTATTAAATGGGAAAAATATGGTATTTAGAAGATATTACACAATTGTTTTTGTAACACCCCAAGGATTTAAAAATAAATTCAATATTTAATATAATAAAAGCAGTTTTAAAAATAAAATCTGTATTTTTTAAGTAAATAATGATTTTATTTAAAAATTAAATTTCACATATTTAGAAAATTATTTTCAAACAATGGAGACAATGTTTTTATTCTACATGTCAAAAAATGTTTAGGGTTAATTTTTGGGTTTTTCCTAAAATACGTTATTTTTTATGAATAGTAGAATACGGTAATTTACGACAAATGCTAAATACATTTTTTGTTGAGTCCTAGCTGATGTAAAGCTGATGTAGGACTATTGGGTTTAAACTCACATGAAGATATTACTATTTTTGGTCACATGAATCAATACTATTCATTGTCTTGATAAAAAATATTAAACTAATGATTAATATAATGAGAAACCCCTCCGCTCATCCACTATAAATACCACCCCTCCATACCTCTTCTCTTCAATCATATTAAGCTTAGTTAATTATATAAATTATTCCCCAATATCCTCCAAAGATCCTCCCACACTTCCAGTATCCCTTGGTCTCATAAAAATTCCAAATTTTCTCCCATAAATAGGATCTCAAGGAAAATTAATTTAAGAGGTAAATTTCTCTTTTCAATTATTTTACTTACTTTTAATTTTTCATTGTTTTATATTATATCCTCCCCTCTCCTCAACTGAATGTCATGAAAACACTATGACCATAAATTTACTTTATGTTTTTTATTATTATGGAATAATTTATAATCATCTCTATTTTACCCATGTTTTATGCTACTAGTAAAAAACATCATCTGAGATGTGTTAATTTATCGCATTCATGAATGATGGGTTTTCAATTTCTATTAATGTATTCAATTATATTCATGAACAAATTATTATGGTTGAAACAAAAAATAATATATGTATTATGTATCATATATAGTTCAGTAATATTTTTTATGCACTGTTTTTATTTATAATGTAAAATGAGTTCGTTGTGTTCAAAAACTACTAATTAACCCAAGCGGTTATCATTAAATAATTCCTATATTGATTCCTCTTCACTCCAAGTAAAAAAATAAAATTTAAAATTGTTTAACCTTATGGATGTTTAGTTATAACATATAAATTCAATTTAGGAAAACCATACTCATTTTACATGATTCTACATTCATGTATATAAGTATACCGATCATGAAACAAATGAACCAGAACAATGAAATTAAACTTCTTAATCCATCAAAAATGAACATGAATGAACTAAATAAGGTTGTAATAAATAAATTAAATTAAGAGGAGGTTATAGAATTATTAATTAATGAAAATAAATTTTATTATTCAGTTCATTAATATCAATTGGTGAACACCCTAGGACTTAAGGTAAGGGTTTCCTCATCTCACTTCCATTTTTGTGAGATATTCCGAATTCACTATTACTACTTTTGTATGATGTATGTAAAAATTAAATTTAAGTTTAGTATCATGAATCTCTTTATTTCCATGATATTAATTTAATAAAATTACTATTATTAATTTTTGGGAATACGATTCAATTGATTACCAAGTTTGAAGTATTATCTACTTGGAACTCCATTTTCATTCAGGTTGCTCTTATTCTAGACTAACCACAATGAACTTATAATTTTTTCCTATTTAATCCAAATAAATTATTTTTTAATGTTTTATATATGTTTTCTAATCATAATCCTTATTTATTTTATGGGTAGTTACAGGTTTTACTATAATATTTTAAAAAATAATTCTGAAATGCAAGCTTGATTCAATGAACTTCTCAAATTCTTACCAATTTTAAAGTTCAATATATACTATGTTTTAATACATATTTAACTTTAAAAAATAAAAAATATTAACATAAAAATATTGGTTCATTTCTTATTTTATTAAATAAATCATGATTTTGCGCTTTAAAATCCTTTAATGCTTTCCTTAAAATACACTAAAATGTTTTTTTAAAATATTATTTAAAAAATATTTTTAAATTATTTCACCTCAATAAGACATTATCTAAGCCTCGAATATATTTTTAGTAAATGTACCATTTATTTTATTTTATATACATGTTTAAATTATGATTTCATGACAAATACAAATGATTTCACAAATAACTCGTCTTTCCAAAGTAAAAAAAAAATTCTCATCTCTCTTTATCTTTTATGACATAAATAACTTTTTCACCACATATTTTGTGATTGTGGTGTATGTACTTCCCTTTGGTATTTTATATCAACATACTCTTTATTCTCATGATTTTATAAGTGATTATGAATTGAATATTTCAAAGTGGTATGGGACACTTTGTAATGATTAAATATTATTTCCTTAAGGATTTTTCAATGGTATCATTTAAAAGGATCTTCATCATTGTCCAGACCCATTTTTGAATCTTTTAATTAATTGAGTTTTATCTCTTATGATATCATCCACCATGTTTTTATTGAATGGTTTAGGAATAGTATGATTTTGGATGTTCTATCTTGAATCTATTCACCATATTACTCTAAATGATTAGTGTTTATGTTTAACAATTGGGGAATGCTATTTATATTTCGCATTTTTGTTTCAATATGAATGTATCTGTTGTTTATAATGATCCCCATTAAAATGACGAAGGCGTTGGACTTAGCTTGTGTTAGGTGGGGCCTGCTATATCCCCTCAGTTCATCAGTAGGTCTCATGAGACAAACTATGTTCATGGCATAAGGCCTTGACAATATGATTATTTATTCTCAAGGAATGAGGCCTTGATGTATGGTTATGATGTCACACATTATGAATTACCTAATTATGAAGTTAATAATTGAATGCTTGTATGGTTATTCAACTTCTATAATTCCCATTATTATGTTTTATTGTTGTATTATTTATTCAGCTCTTATTCCTACCAGAGTATATACATGTTTATTTTTTATTGGCTTGTGTTTTTAGTAATTCACCATGCCTAAGGATTTTGTTTATGATATCTTCCACTGTATTGTTTACACTTAATGAGCATCATAGCTCACCCATTTTCTTATGTTTTATTTTTACCCAAGATGAAAAGAGTTTTATCATAAATTTATTGTAGGGATAAACATAGAGTTATAGAGTATCCCAATAAAACATATATTTTGTTTTTAATTTCAAGATGTAATGTCGAACATATGTATGTATCTGGTTTTCTAAAACCACAAAACTATTTGTCATTTGGGATATGACTTCCTATTAATCATGTCAATGTAATAAAATAATGCGCTAACTTTGGGATTCTAGGGTCATGGAATTACAGTTGGTAATAGAGGAGGGCTAATAGAAAATATGGAAACTAGATTTAGAAAATGTAGATTAGGGAACTTGGCCCTAAGATAGAATTGATGATACAAATAAAAGAATGTCCTATAATTTTTGTAAGGAATAGATTATTTGGATCTTCCAGATAAATAATTCCTTGATTGGATATAACATGTGGAATTGGTTCTGACATAGAAGTACCTAGGTGTAACAACTCTGAAAAGGTGTTTTAGACCTGACTCGGGGTTACCAGGTACATGAAAATATGTCTTACTGGGCACCCAGATTGACACTCCAGGGGGATATTCTTAGGATAATTCATATTTTCATTTCAATCCATTATAAAATATTTATTCCCACAAATTATCCAAAATATATGGTTACTGGATTTTTGTTTCTTGAATTTATGTTATGTACCATACCATGTTTAGGGTTATAAAGAGTTCATAAATTTATAATCTAAGGGAATTGATTATAAATGGCGCCTAGTAGAAGAAATGTGAACTTCACCAATTAACATGATGAAAAGATTAATTCAGATCATATATCTTATGGTCTTAATATATCATTTCTATGGAATTTAGTATCCAAAGTATCCTCATTATATGAGGAGATAATATCACATCTTAACAAGGTATATAAAGAACTTTCAAAGTCCTATTGCTTTGAAGGGAAGTAAGAGAAGAATAAGGTGATAAGTAAAGAATTGTTAAAGGGGTGAATAAAAATAGTATTTTTATAACATGTGGTACTTGTGGAAAGAAGCATCCCAGAGCCTACTTAAATGGAAATGGAGTGTGTTTCAATTGTAGAGAAAAGGGCCACAAAGTTTATGACTGCAAGGGTATGAATTTCTTTTCAATGTACAGTGCTTTAACTGTATGTAAATTGGACACTATGTGAATCAATGTCCCTACAATCATAGGAATATTCCACAAATGATTTTATTTGATAATTATCAAGTCATGATACTTCCACAGATGATGTGTAATGATTAATATACCTCATTAAGAATAATTTCATTTGAATATTATATCAGTAATGTACTTATTACAAGAATTTTGGAATATATGAGGATTGTACTATATTACTATTTCATTATGAATTTAGGTTTTTATGATGAATTTTACCAAGGTTAAATGACTTAGTATAAAGTTAATATCATGTGAATGTATAAGGATGAGGGAAATACAACCCTATATATATTTTTGAGGATTAATATAATGACGAATAAATGATTGATTTTGATATGTACTCACTAACTAAGAACTGATTATTGAGTTGTACACAAGTAGTCTATTCTATCACTAATGGAGTTTATAACATTTATGTATATATGTAATAAAACCAATGACATGTGTAAGAATGAGTACTTATTTACAATAAGGTTTAATGGTATTTTCAGTTTTTTCGATATTTCAAAAGGATACATGATGAAGATATTCACATGTTTGTAATGTGAATCTTTTGGGTTGTTTCGTGTTGATTAATGTAAAATAAGGTAGTATATGCAATGAAAAGGACAAATCATGGAGTTATAAATGAAATGAGGATAGCCAAGGAGCCCATGTACACAGATCTAGCATGGTCGGATATATGAATGATTCTAAAGTGATGGATCACGATCATTTAGAAAGTTAACCCAGTTATGAAATTGTTTAAATTGATCATTTTTTGAGTATTTGGAATTTAATATCACCACATCATGAAACATGTGATAACAGATGAAGTATAAATAGTTCATGTAACAAACAATGGAAAATACTTTTTTTTATAAAATATAAATTTATATTTATTCTCTTATAGAGTGGAATAATTCCTAAACACTAGGAAAAGAGTCTTAAAAATTCCTATTATAATTTTTTTCATAACTAGAGATTATGTTTTTGTGTTAATGATCATTCATCGGAGAATATTCTCTACTACATTCCATCAGAACCTGATGGTTTCTTTATTCTTATATAACTATGGTATCCAATTATAATGCATATATTTCTATAAATTGAAGAATTTCCCATTCCCTCTAATTAAGAGAATATTTTAGCCGTGTTTCTAAGGTGGGTTACCCAGAATGGAATGTTCAAGTATCAACTATATACTTTTGAAATTCAATTTCTGAATTTCAAACTTGAAATTTTTGTAAGTAGAGGAGAATGTAACACCCTAAGGATTTAAAAATTAATTTAATAATGAATGCATAAAACACTAAGTCTCTCCAAAACACCACTTTTTTATAACATATCCAATAAACATAAGGCTTCCACTTATATGATTTGAATTTCAAAAAACTGACATACACGGTTTTATTAAGGGTGGTTTTTGGAGTCCAATAGAACAAACATAATTTTTGTTGAATATTTACCTACTCTTATAATTAGAAATATATCCTTATGAATAGTAATTTTACATTTATAAAAATTAATATCACCCTTATGAACATTAAACTATCCCGTGAAAGTATAAATTATATTTTGGCACCTTATAAATGAATTATAATATTTTATAAATTATTAATTAATTTTTCTTATTTTGGTGGGTGAGAAATATTTGATTACAATTTTTAATTAATTAATTAATTATTTAGTTTTTATAAAATGGGTTCCTTAATAAATATTTTTTGTCCTGTGATTTTTTGATAATTTTATGAGACCATAGTTAATTTTTGGATGTATTATAAAAGCAATTTAAAATATAAAATCTATATTTTTTCAGTAAATAATGATTTTATTTTAAATTTATATTTCACATATTTAGAAATTTATTTCGCTAAAATCGATTCTATTTTTGGATTCTACATGTCAAAAAATGATTTGGGTGAATTTTTTGGATTTTCATAAAATACATGAATTTTTTATGAATAGTAAAATACGATAATTAAATATAAATGTTAAATACATAGTTTATTGAGTAATCAGTGGTGTAAGGCTAATCTGGGAACACAAGGTTAGAACTCACATGAACTTATTACTTTTTATGCTCATATGAATCAATACTATTCATGGTCTTGACCAAAAATATTAAACTAATGATTTAAATAATGAGAAACCCCTCCTCTCATCCACTATAAATACCACCCCATTAATCCCTTCTCTTTACTCCTCTTAAGACCTATGAAATATCTAAATTCATCCCAAATATCCTCCTAATCTCCTCCACCGCGTCTAGTATCCTGTTATCTCATAAAAAGTCCACATCCTCTCCCCTAAAGAGGCTCTCAATGATTATTAATTGAAGAGGTAAATTCCTCTTTTCAATTCTTTTACTTACATTTCAAGTTCCTTCATTGTCTACTCTATCCCCACATCTCATCATCAAAATTTTATGATAACGTTAGTACCATACATGCATGGTAATTTTATTATTATGATGTAATAAGTTATTATCATCTCTCCTTTACACTTCATTTAAGCATGTAGTAAAAACACCGTCAAAGATGTGCTATTTTTACCTCATTCAAGGGTGATGGTTTTTTGATTTTTTTTTTAAATTCTTCAATTACATTAATGAACAATTATTATTGTTGAACCAGACTATAATATATGTATTATGTCTCATATATGGGTTTGGAATCTTTTGTACACATGTTTCTTATCTATAAATAAAAATGAGTTCGTTGTATTAAAAAACACTAATTAACCCAAACAATTATCATTAAATAATTTATATAATGATTCATCTTCAATTCATGAAAAAAAATGAAATTTACAACCATTTAAGAATATGGATGTTCACTAATAACATATAACTTCAATTCCATACATCTATCCTCATTTTACATGATTCTCCGTTCATGTATATAAGTATACCGATCATGAATCAAATGGATGTGAACAATAAAATCGAACCTCTTGACCCATAAAAAAGGCCCTGAATAAACATAATAATCTTATAATAAATCAATTAAATGGATATGAGGATTGTTAATTTTCAATCAACATAACTTAATTTGATTATCCAATACATTAAGATCATGTGGAGAACACCTTCACACATAAGGTAAGGGTTTCTTAACCTCACTTATATTTTTTTGACATATTATGTACTCGCTGCTACTATTTTAGAATAGTGTATGTATACATCCCATTGATGTCACATACCATTAGTATCTTTTTATTAATGATATTAAACATATCATTTGATGATTGTTAATTTTCAGTCATAAGATTCAATTGATTACAATTTTTTATGTGTTTTCTACCTGAACATCCATTTTCATTCAGGTTTCTCTTATTCTCATCTCAACATAATGAAATTACTATTTATTCATATTTACTCCTCATAAATTCTGTTTAAATGTTCTATATAAGTCTATCAATCATAATATTTCATTATTTTATGTTGAGATGCATGTTTTGAAAGAATATTTCAAAAAATTATTCTGAAATGCAAGCCTGACTCAAGAACATCTCGAATTCTTACCTATTTTGAAGATCACACTATAATGTATTTTAATCCATATTAATCTCTCCTTTATCAAAAATTTTTACATGAAAAATATATTTTGTTTCATTTATCATTTTATTAAATAAAAATTCCTTTTGCACTTTAATATCCTTTAATATTTTCCATAAACTGCACTAAAATGTTTTACTTTTAAAGATTCATTAAAAACTACTTTTAAATGATTTCACCTCAATAAGAAATTATTTAACGCCCAAATATAATTTCAACGAAAATCCATTTTAGTGTCTCGGATTTACATATTTAAAATTTGATTTCATGAAAAATACAACTGATTCTCCAAAAGAACTCTTCTTTCCAAAGTAAAAATTATTTTTCTCAACTCACTTTACCTTTTATGACATATATGCGTTGTTAGCCACATATTTCTTGCTTGTGTTGTATTTAATGCCCTTTTCTATATTATATAAAGGTTTAATTATTATCATGATATTATAAGGGATTATTAATTGAATGTTTCAAAGTGGTATGGGAAACATTGTAATGATTAAGGTTTTTTCCTCAATGATATTTCAATGGTATCATTTAAAATTATCTTCATCTATGTCCGGACCATTTTTTAAATGTTTTACTTAATTGAGGTTTATCTCCTATGATATCATCCACCATGTTTTATTTTTTGGTTTATGAATAGTTTGATTGAGGATGTTCAATGTTGAAACCATTCCCCATATTACTCTAAATGGGTAGTGTTTATGTTTAACGACTGGGGAATGTCATTTCGATTTCACATGTTACTTTCAATATGAAAGTGTGTTTTTTATGACGATACCCATTCATATGAATAATTGGAATTATTAAGTGTCTTTGGATCCCTCTATATCCCTTAAATGCATCGGTAAGTCTCATGAGATAAACTATGTTCATGGCATGAGGCCTTGACATTATGAGTATTTATCGTATTGGCTTGAGGACATGATGGTATAGTTATGATTCCCCACATTATGAATTCACTCATTATGAATCTAATGACTGAATGCTCATGTGGTTATTTGATTAGTAGAATAACCATTATTATTTTTTTATTGTGGTATTATTTATTCAACTTTTATTCCTGTCATACTATATTCAAGTTTACTTTTAAATGCCATGTGTTTTTAGTTATTCACCATTCCTAATGCTCAGGTTTATGATATCTTTTGTTGTATTGTTTAACCTTACTTAGAATCTATTCTCACCCCTTTTATTATGTTTCATTTTCCCATGGTTACATATAGTTTTATTATGAATGAATTATAGGTATAAAATTAGATTTGTGGATGTTCCCAAAAAAACCTATATGTTGTTTTTTCATTTCAAGTTGTAATATTGAACCTATGTATGTATCTAGTTTTTTCAAACAACTAAAATACTAGTTCCTTCTGGAGTTTACATCCTTGTAATCATGCCAAGGTAATGAAATAATGCACCGACACTGGGATTCTTGGGTTGGGGCGTTATAGTTGGTAATAGAGTAGGATTAATAGAAAACATGGAAACTATATTTATAAAATGAATATTACGGAACAAAACCCCAATATAGACTTGATAGTACCCATATAATAACGTCTTAGAAGTTTATTAAGGAATAGATTATTTTCATCCTCTCTGAAAATAAATCTCTATTTGGATACTACAAGTGGTTGTGGTTCTGATACAGATGTACCTAGGAGTAACAACATCAACAATGTGTTTTGGGATTGGTTTCGTGTAACCTAGTATACAAAAATAGTACTTACTGCGCATTTGGTTTCACACTCCGTGGGGATAGGCTTTGGATAATTCAGATTTTTGTTACATGCCAATGTGAACTATTTATGCCCGTAACGTATCCAAAGTATATTGTTTTCTGATCTATGATTCATAAATTTATGTTATATATTATACCATATTTAGGGTTATATAGTGTTAACAATTTTATGATCCAATTGAATTGACTAGAAATGTCACCTAGTAGAAGGAATGAAAACTTCGCCAATTCACGTGATGCAATGAGTAAGAAGGGTCATATATCTTATGGTCATAAGGAAACATTTCAAAGGAAGATAGTCTCCAATGTATCCTCATCATATGAGAAGATGATATCATATGTTAACAAGGTAAATAAATAATTATCTGATTCCTAGGGATTTGAAGGGATGCAAGACAAGAAGATGGTGGAGGAGGAAATAATTGATAAAGGGAAGAATAAAAAAGGGTAGTTCTCCAACATGTGGTACTTGTGGAAGGAAACACACCAGAGACTGCATAAATTTCAAACGGGTCTGTTACAAGTGTGGGGGAAAAGGACACAAAGTTCATTATTGTAAGGGTAAGATATTTTTTCAATTTACAGTGCTTCAACTGCAAGGAAATGTGACACTATATGAATCAATGTCCCAAGGGTCATATTAATATTACCCAAATGATGTTACTAGATAATGATCAAGTCATGATACTGCCATAGATTAAGTGTAATGATTAGTATTCCTCATTTACAATCATTTCATTTGAATATTTTATCATCAATGTACTAGTCATACAAATTATGGGATATATCTGGATTTTACTATAGTATTATTTCCTTAAGAATTTGAGGTCGTATAATGAATTGTACCATGGATAAGTGACTCAGTAGAATGTTATTATCTTGGGAAAGTATATGGATGATGGAAATAAAACCTTAAATCTATTCTTGATGATTAAGATAATTATGAAGATATGGTTGATTTTGATAAGTACTCACTACCTCAAAACTGATTATTGAATTGACTATAAGTGGTCTATGTTATCACTAATGGAGTTTACTACATTTCTGTATATAAGGAATATATCACATAGAATTAGTAAGGATGATAACATGTTTATAATATGGTTTTAGGGTAATTTGAGTTATTACCATATTTCAAATGGATACATGATGAAGATATGCACGTGTCTTTTAATGTGAAAATTTAAGGTTGCTTCAGATTGATTAAAGGAAAATAAGGTAGCAGTTGCAATGAGAAGGACATATCATGGATTTATAAACAAAATGAGGACTTATAGGGGCCCATGTACATGGATATAGATAGGATTGATATGGGAATGATTATAATGTGTTGAATCATTATATTTTCCAAAGTTAAACCATTTATGAAATTGTTAAAGTTTATCATTGTTAGAGTATTTAGAGTTTAATGTCACCACATGATGAAAATTATTATAAGAGATAATGTAAAGATGGTTCAAGGAACAAACAAAGGATAAGAATGTTTTTATGACATAGAAATGTATATTTATACCCTTATAGAGTGTAATAATTCCAAAACACTAGGAAAATATTCTTAAATAAAAATGTTTTCCTATTATCATTTTTTCATTACTATATTTTATGGTTTTGTTGTAATGATATTTCATCTGGTCATGTTCACTATTACTTTCCATTAGAATATAATGGTTTGGTTATTCTTCCATGACCATGTTATCCAATTAGAATGTGTAGTTTTTTAGTAACCAATACATTTCCCTTTCCCACTTATTAATAAGATATTTTAACCATATTTCTAATGTGGGTTTCCCCCAAGGTAATTTTCAGGTATCAACCATAGACATTTGAAAAAAAAATCAATATATCGTCGATGAATTTTTTTGAAAGAGAGTAGAATTTCACACCCTAAGGATTTAAAAAAAAGTTAATATTTAATGCATGAAAAACTAAGTCTTTAAAAAACTAAACATTGGTATAACTAATCCAATAAACATAATTTTTCGACTTCTATGATTTTAATTTCAAAAAACCTACATACAATGTTGTTTTTAGGGTGATTTTAGGAGTTTGATAGAAAAAATTATTTTTGGGTGAATAGTAACCTACCCTTATGAATAGTAATACACCATTATGAATAGTAATTTTACTTTTATGAATAGTAATATGACCCTAATTAATAGTAACCTCACCCATGAAAGTATAACTAAAAATTTGGCACTTTATAAATAAACTTAAATATTTTATAAATTATTAATTAAGTATTCAAATTTTTGTGAGTAATAAATATTTGATTAAAATATTCAATTTATTAATTAATTAATTTTTATAAAATGGGTACCTAAGTAAATATTTTTTTGTCTAATGTTTTTAGGATATTTTTATGAGACTATAGTTAATTTCTGGAAGTATTATAAAAGTAGTTTTAAATATAAAATCTGTATTTTTCAGGTAAATAATGATTTCCTTTAAAAATTAAATTTAAAATATTTAGAGAATTATATTAATAAAATTAATTAATTTTTTGGATTTTAAATGTAAATAAATGGTTTGGGTGAATTTTTGGTATTTTTATAAAATATACGAATTTTTTATAAATAGTAATATAAGATAATTTAAGATAATTTCTAAATACAAGGTTTATTGAGTCATTGGTGACATAAGGCTGAGTTGGGAAAACTTGGTTCAAAATCACATGCAATTATTACTATTGTTTGGTCATATTAATCAATACTATTCATTTTATTGAGAAACGATATAAAACTAATGATTAAATTAGTCAGAAACCACTCCTTTCCTCCACTATAAATACCACCCCTCTTTACCTCTTCTCTTCACTCCACTCAAGCCTTGTGACTTGTCTAAATTCTTTTGAAATATCCTCCCAAGCTCCTAAACCACATACAGTATCACTTAGCTTCATAAAAAGAAAAAATCCTCCTCCATAAATAGGCTCTCAAGGATGTTTAATTCAAGAGGTAAATTCCTCGTTTCAATTATTTTACTTTCTTTTCATGTTTCTTTGATTTATACTAAATCCTCACATATCCTCATCCAAATGTTATGATAACTTGATTACCATACATGAATGGTAATTTTTTTATAATTATTTAAAAATTTATTATCATCTCTCCTTTACCCTTCATTAATGCTTATAGTAAAAAACACCATTAGATATGTGCTGATTTACAACATTCAAGGACGATTGGATTCCAAATCTATTATCATCATAAATTAAGTTCATGAAACCATTATTATGGTAGAAACATAATATAATAAATATATTATTTTTCATATATGGTTTTGTAATCTTTTTTTACACATGGTTTTTATTTATAAAGTGAAGTGAGTTCGTTGTGTACCAAACATGCTGATTAACCCAATCAGTTATCATTAAACAATTTATATAATGATTCATATCCACTCCAAGTAACCAAATGAAATTTACAACCATGTAACCTTATCGATGATAACTAACAACATATATATTCAATTCGGTACATCAATCCCCATTTTACATGATTATCTTTTCATGTATATAAATATACCGATCATTAATCAAACAGAACCGAACAATGAAATTGAACCTCTTAACCAATCAAAATGGTCATGAATGAACATAATAATATTATAATATATAAATTACATGAAGGTGAGGTTATGTAATTATTTTTTAACAAACCTAAATTTTATTATTTAGGACATTAAGAACGATTAGAGAACACCTTCAGACTTATGGTAAGGGTTTCCTCTTCTCACTTCCATTTTTGTGAGATATCCTGTACTCACTACTACTACATGTGTATGTTGTATGTATACAGAAACTTGATGTTTCAAACAATAAATCTCTTTATATTAATGATATTTAATGTATCATTTTATGATTATTAAACTTGTGGCATATTTTTCAATTGATTACAATGTTTTAAGTATTTTCTACTCGAACCTCCATTTTCATTTGGCTTGCTCTTATTCACTACTCTCCTTAATTAAATTCTTATTTATTCCTATTTACTACACATAAATTATTTTTGAATGTTCTATATATTTCTTCTAATCATAATCCTTCTTTATTAAATGTTTATTTACATGTTTTGAAGTAATCTTTCAAAAAATTGTTCCAAAATGCAAGCCAAATTCAAGGATCTTCTCAAATTCTATCTTATTTTGAAGTTCACTATATAATATATTTTAATCCATATTTATCTTTCTACAATAAAATATTTTAATATTAAAAATATATTTTCGTTCATTTCTCATTTTATTAAAGCAAACATGCCTTTTGGCTTTAAAGTCCTTTAATATTTCCCTTAAACCGCACTAAAATGTGTTATTATTAAAGAATATTTAAATAATCTTTTAAAATGATATAACCTAAGTAAGACTTTCTTTAATCCTAAAATATAATTTAAATGAATATCTATTTTATGTTATGGGATATAAATTTTTACAATCTTATTTCATTACAAATACAAATGATTTTTGAAAATAACTATTCATTCCAAAGTAAAAGAGGATTTTTCTCGTCTCACATTAACTTTTATGAGATATAATCCTTTTTCACAACATATTTCTTGATTTTGGAGTATTTTTTTTCCTTTTTTATATTATATCAATAGTCTAATTATTCTCAAAATATTCTATGGGATTATTATTTGAATGTTTCAAGGTGGTATAGGACACATTGGAATGCTTAAGGATTAGTTCCTGAAGGTTTTTTCAATGCTCTCATTTAAAAGTATCTTCATATATGTTAACACCCTTTTTAAATCTTGTAATTCATTGAGCTTTATCTAATCTTATATCATCCACCAAGTTTTATTGAATGGTTTTTGAATAGTTTCATTGTGGATGTTCTATATTGAAGTCATTCACTTTATTACTCTAAATGGTTACTGTTTACGTTTAATGATTGGGTAAAGATATTTACATATCATATTTTAGTTTAAATATGAACTTTTAAGTTTTTTATGTTGAAACCCATTCATATGAGTAATGCATTGGATGTAATAAGTGTTGGGCGGGGCCCCCAATAGCCCCTTTGTGCATCGATGGGTCCCATGAGACAAACTATGGTCTCAGTACGAGGCCTTGATAGTATAATTATTTATGGTCTTGGAACTTGGCCTTGATGGTATGTTTATGATATATCACACTATAAATTCCCTCATTTTGAAGCTAGTAATTGAAATTTCTTGTGGTTATTTGATTAGTAGGATACCCATTACTATGTTTTATTATGGTATTATTTATTCAGCTCTTATTCATTCCATAGTATGTAAATATTTATTTTTTTAAAATCCATTTTTTTTTATTTCTTAAACATGCCTAATTTTTATGTTCGTGATATCTTCCACTATATTTTTTACCCTTATTGAGCATCTGAGCTCACCCATTTTCATATATTTTATTTTTCCCCATGGTGCTAAGAGGTTTGTTATAAATGAATTGTAGGGATAAACAAAGAGTTGTAGATGTTCCCAATAAAACTTATATGTTTTTTTTCATCTCAATTTTTTTAAACTTATATATATATTTGGTTTTCTAAAACTACTAAACTATTTGGTCCTTCTAGATACAAATTCCATGTAATCCTGCCAATGTAATAAAATAATGCACCGACTTTGGGCTTTTGGGGTTGGGGTTTTACATTGTTTCTCTTGAATTTATTTCTCTTGGAATATAAACCATTGAATGAATATGTATTATAAGGAATATTTATCCATAAGTAGGATTTCATAGTGAAAACATCCATATGAAGGTTATTTTGGGCTTAATTGTTACAGATTCTAAATGGGACATGGATTATTGAATGGAAAAGTGTGGTTTCCCATTATGAGGATAACAAGACCTAATAAATTATGGCTTCACCTAGGTTAGTGTAAGCCAAGTGTGCCACCCCAAGCCTACCAATAATAGTCCATGGTCTGGTGACTAGAACTAAGGAGGTATATCACACTTATGGAAATCCTTATCCAGATATAACTTTATGTGCACACACTAAAGTGCAGAATAATAGTAAATACATGGAATAATAAAATGAATTCATAACCTATAACAACTCACTCATGTTAAAACTGTATATATCCAAAATAGAATAGGGAAAAATATAGGCCCATAAACCCTAATAAAGGTCAAACCGACCAACTAGAAAAATGATTGTATCTAAATTAAACCTCCGAAAACTAACCACATTCCAACTAAAAAAGCCCCCGCGAACCAGTATTCACCACCTACCCAAGGTCCTCTAAGATCTCTACTGTACATCCTTTCATCTATATAATATAAAAAATGTCTACATCGATATCAATAATGTTTGAGTATATACATAACCATTATGAAACAAAAAAATAACCAAGAAATAATGATTCAAAATAAAATCATATCAAAACCATAATAAAGAGTGTGGAGAAAGGACAACCCAAATATGGTCAAAGAAGGATTCAAGTTTCAGAGTAAGGTCTCATAACTCATAGATAGAAAAATGAATAACCTTCTTACCTAGGATCCCTGAAAATGTATTATCAAAAAAATTAATGAGAAATTGTATGAAATTATAGAAAGGAAACATAAACCCCACTATTATATGACGTTGTGAAGTGGATTTAACCCACAAATAGAGAATCATGCCTTAGACTATAGGGGGATACTTGACATGATCTGTGCATTCCCACAAGTTGAGGAACACATTCCCAATTAAAGGATATGTGATACCTGAACCTACCCATAGATGGGGGATATGGGATCATGACTATGGGTAGGAATGCATGAAATTTTCCATAACTAACATACAAATATGGGATCACACATCTTGATAGGATTGATTGGACACATTAACCTCTATTGGGTAAGATAGGGATTCAGTCAATCCTACATCCAATATAGAGTGCTCGCTTACCCAATTAGAATCTCAAATAGGGGGAAACAAGGGTTGAATGTAATCATGGGAAATGTACATGGAATTCCCATGAGGTACATAAATCATCGGCCATATAGTGGTGCTAAACAAGTACCCCATCTCCCCAAGACCCATACCACCGAGGGTACATGATATGTAACCCAACTCACTTGGCATGTAAGGTCACATGGTTTCCTAGGTATGTGCTCTAATTATACATTATGTTGAAAATAAAATGGTCACATGGTGTGTGATTTAGTCACACAACTTGTAATATTTAAATTCAAATGGAAACCCTAGGATTGAATCAATGAGACACAAGGTCTGTGTTCTTCTGAACTACACATCATGTAGTAGAGATTCCTATAGAAAGTATTCACCTTATACTTTTACCCAATAGTTTTCACATATTTATATGATTATTTAACCAATAATGCACAAATTCTCTATCAACCAAGTCTTAGAAATATATTACACTATCAAAAACCAATTTCAGTCATTTCATTTCTTGAATTACGATACTCCAATGAAGATTCGACATCTTTCCTGAATTAATTATATTATTAATCTCTATCCACTATTGAACCTTTTTATGATAGCCACATATGTTCTACCACCATAATCTGTGATTATTGTACTTTTATAATCAAACTAATGCATCAATGAATCAAAGATTCAATTAAAATTCATGCTATGAAATACAACATATGGAATAGGTCGAGCCACATAAAAATGATTCTCGATGGTGAATAGATCTAGAAAGAAGGGTTAAAACTATGATCCATACAAGATTAGTGATTCATTGTGTATTTCAACCACTTATACTTAAATTTTGGATAATAATAAAATAATCATTGTGAAAGTTAAAAATATCAAGAATAAATAATTTCAAACTGTATATTCTTGGAAAAGTAAATTAATAGGGGTTTTCCTTGGTCAATCCGGGAATCAATTATAGAGGAAAAAATCCATGTTCTCAAAAGTAACAAGCACTATGATAAATAAATGAAAAACCTAACGCATATTCAGATCAATCACTAGTGATGAACACACCCAAAAGATATGTTTTTGAGGAAAAATGAGTTGTTTTTCATCTATCTGTGGTCCCAAAATCTATCTTCTAACATTTCCACCATAGACTACACATCTAAAGTACGATGGGTTGTGTAGATAAACCTGGATATTATATATAAGGGAGTTTATATTGTTGTTGGATATGGATGGAAATTAAAAGACATGTACGTAATTAATTAATTTAACCATATGTAATTCCCCTGTAATTGTGCACCACTACAATGTTCGATATGAGAAAACGTATGTTACACCGAGGTTAAAACCCACATTCTGGATTTAATGGAAGTCTTAATTTCCCTATGAGATTTTTTTCTGGTTTTAAATACATTATTTAAATAATAATAATACATATGGATGATTTATTTTATTTATGATTTATAATATTTCAAAAGGGAGTCCCTATGATGCATGAAACTATGCATGACCTCCACAACTAGATCTTATAATTTTATTTAAAATTTTAAAATGATTAAATTTGAAAAAATGAATTTGTTACACTCTCCCCATCATCAACTATTATCATTACAAAAAGAAGGACCAACCCTGAAATGTGATGGTACTGAGCTCACGTCTAGTTCTATAACTCCCATGATCTCCCTTGAATATTCTCATGCTTCTAAAGAACACGAACAAGGTGATTGTTTCACCAATGATAGATCTTCTCTTGCGGATACTCAATGGACACTGAGTACTTGGAAAAGGTGGATCAATCTTCAATGTTTATCTCACCATAATCAATATATTGAGTAGAATCTAAAAATATCTTGACTGTTGGGACATATGGAAGACATTAATTACTTGATCTGGCTATGAATGTAAACTCAACTGCTACCCAAAAACACCAGTCCTAAAAATAATCTACAGTGGTTCAATGAACCTTGGAAATATCATTCCCCTCCTAAAAAATCTTTAAAAACTACACCGAGGTGAGACCCTCTTGAACACATGGACTCCCAAACTGATCTATAAATGCATCTATTGTCAGTATTCATAGGAATTTGGATGGATCATAGTTTTCCTCATCCACTCCTATATGATATATACTCTCTCTATTATCACTCAAACTAACTCCAACCCTATAGGTATCAATTATCCCAACTCCTACCATTATCCTAGTGACCTAAAATTTCTCTTATGTAGGGAATAAAATAGAACCATAGTAATGGTGGACTGGTATTTGATTTCATAGTAAAACATTATTATAGGTAGTTGATCCTTCAAGCTTCGGCCAATGTTTATCCCATAATCTCATAGTATTTTCTCTATGGAATACTAAAATTCTATTCAGTACTAATATGTGAATGTGTCATTATGGTCTAGTATAATCATTTATTGAATAACATGATGTTGTATGGTCTAATATACATACATGTTTCTCAATCCTTCCAAATAACTCTACTCCATGGTTATATGAAGGTAAGTCAGATTAGTGAGTCAGCCAATGATCACCCAAATTGCATCATGACCTTGGACCATCCAAGGAATTATTGTCTGGAAATCCATGTATATACTATCCCACATCCATCCTAAAACATTTAGTGGCTAGAAAAACAATTTATAACTTAACACTCTTCCTTCACATCCAGATATGTGAGATATCAGGTAATATAATTTTTAACATGCATATTTATCTTTGAAAAATGAAAATATAATTGAATATTGTGGTACATTTTTCCCACTCTAGCATATAAAACAAAGTTAGATGTATGGAACTATATTTTCACCTCCTATTAAAGAATGACTAGAACCACTACCCATCCTTAAAAAAGGATTCAGTGATCTCTACCTTCATAGAATACTTGAAGATCACATTCTATGAATATATAGTCACACAAAAACTCATAATAAAACTCATAATATTATGATCCCATCATATTTTATAGAATTGGAGGGGTCCCTACCATGGATTGAACTATGATGTTCCTCTCCCATCCACTAATAACAATATAAAATAGTCCAACTACTCAGATTCCACACATAGAAACTAATAATGTGATCTCTAATTGATAGAATCTACCACGAACATTCCTTTTCTTGATGTTCAAGATATCCCAAAATAAAATTCCAATAGAAAATCTATTTTTTACCTCTATTTCAGGTGAGATATTTCCAAAGAATGATTTACCTAAGAAAATTGTGGTTATAATAAATAAGAATCACGCCCTAGAATTATAATGCCACCAAATTTCCTAGAAAACCATAAATACAAAAGCTCTAAATCAAGGATATTGAATTTTTTTATCATGGGAACTTAGTTGTTGGGATATACTAAAAATCATGACCTTCCTTCTCATTAACATGTATTCATGCACAATACATGGGGAATATTAGATTACAACATACTCATTCCACTCTTATTGTAGTCTTAGGATGAGAGGACCTATTAATCTCCATTGAAAACCCTCAAAATCCTTATTGAGAATATTTGACTAGAAAAAAGGATGCCTCATTCCGGTCAAGGTAGTCAAAGGAGACATAATTTCATAACAATATGGCATGAGTACTCAGTAATAACAAACCAAATTAAATAATCATCACACCTTTTTTCCACTTGTTGGTGGATCCCAAGCTTGCACAACCTCGATATTCAATAGGGGCATAGCTACACCCTCCTCAAGGATAATATATCCTATGAAGTGGACCTCACTAACTCAAAACCGACACTGGAAGAGTTTCCCATAAAATTTATGATCTTGAAGTTCATCTAGGACAATATTCTATTACTCTTCATGCTTGGCCTCCAATATTTTGTAAACAATGAATTCATTGATGAATACCACAACAAAACAGTCTATGAAATGATGAAATATTCGACTTATGAGTCCCAAAAACACATGTATGTGTTTTTATGATAAATGGAATCATTATATAATAATAATGATTAAAGAAACATTATAATTTCCACATATATATGTCCTCTTCGCAAACCCATAGTTCGTGATAATCTAACCCGAGGTCAATCTAAATGAACCAATTTTACCACTTCAACTAGTTAAATGGACTGTTAGTTCTTAAAAGACTATACTTATTACTGATGTTCACTTTGTTCTTGTGATTATAATCCACACATATCCATAGGTTCTCATCCACCTTCGTATAGGATAACACTAGTCCACCCCAGGGGGATACACTGGCTTTGATAAATAGATGCCTCTAAAGATCATCCTAATGTACCTTCAACTCCCAAATATTAATAGGATCCATCCAATAATCTAGTGATGATATATAATCTATCCCAAAGAGAAATTTGAAACAAAATTCAATCTTTTTACTCAGATCCAAACTCGATAGTTCCTCAAGAAATACCTATTCATACTCCTCCACCACAATAAAGAATTAGATGGTCATGATGTATACTAAACCAATGGATAATCTAGACAAAAAAATATTATTTTTTGTATCTTTCTACACATTTTCTTGGATTTATTTGACTATAAAACCTTCTTTATAGTAATATAATACCTCAAACCTTTATTTCAAATAAATAACACCCTCTATCAAAAATAGCCAATATAATAATGGAAATAAGGTAGAAATTTTTTACAAAGAATAACATCATTTGGCCTCATCACAGTTATGAATATATCCCACATGAGTATCTCTTTTGAGGGCCATGTCATGAAATCATAAGTCGAGTGAAGATGAAAATATTTATTGGTAGGAGTCTCTATCCATAACGATCAATCTAAAGGACCTATGGGGATCTAAAGTCTTTGAAGACGGGACATATCATAAAAACTAATACTATTATGGAGAAGAAATATATTATACCTTGAATCATCTTGGGAGCCACTGGGTCATAAGAATCGAATACATTCATTTGTCTGTGACACGAACCACTATCCCTCTAAGTATAATTTGGACCTAATATATGTGTTGGTGGAGGTAATAGATCATAATGTTAACCACCCAAACAATATCTTTCCATTAAATTCCTAATAGTATCCACATGCTAAACCATCTGGTATAAAGTGGTCTACATAATATGGAATACTAGGATAATAAAATAAAACAATTCTTATGCTTCCTTCAAGTATTTCCGACATTGGAAAATGGGTAGTCTCTATCTCTAAAAATCTTGTTACACATTTAGCCTACATGTATCCTCATCCTATAATGTTTGAAATACTTTCTAATTAGAATAATGAAATATTATTTCGTATGTAACCATAGGAAGTTCAATTCATTTATTAATAGGTGGATTCCCAATGTTTTTTCCACTCAAAGGGCACACATTTTGAGCATGCCCTTCATATAAAGCCCAATGACTAATTCAATCATCATTGTGATACTTTTAGAGAAGAATATTTGGATATCAATGTGGAGGAATTATAAAATAATTATGATTTATGATTATAAAATGAATATATATGTGGGGTGATATCTTATAAATTAAATAGAAACCATAAACCCATTATGATATGATACATGTACAATTTTTTCCCTACAACTGGTCTCTCAATATACCGATTCAAAAATTAGGCTATCAAGGTCCTAGTGAATGGATATTTTAGTCATCACACCAACACCAGGGTCCCAGAAATTAGAACCCAACTCGAGACACATTAACACTATATTACAAAATCCAAAAGCAAACCTTATAAATATTATATTAATATAATATTTCCCAGGATAGTCGAGGTTCAAATACCACTCCTGTAAAACCAAAACTACATGGGATCTTCCTTGAATAGAATAAACAAGAGTACCCACCCCAATCCCAAATCTAATTGTCTTGGGGGTGGTGAATGGCACTATGTGGGAACATCATACCTATGGGATACCTCGGCCTAATGAACATATATGCATATACACATCTCTACAAACACAAGAGTCGTGAATAATATTAAATAGATGGAATAATAAGTTCATTCATAATAACCACACATGGTAGTATAAAGATAATATATATAAAATTGAAAAGGGAAAAATATAGGCCAAAAACTAGGATGATGGTGTCACCTAACAACTATCAAAATAACTATCTTCGCACACAACCTCCAGAATTTGTCCATTGTCTAGTTGAAATCATCACAAATAATAACTATGAACTACCTATAAAAATCCCTCCATGATGTCCATTAAACATCCTATCATCTATATAAGATATGAGACGTATGGTAGGAGAAAATATAGGGTTATGTATTTACATAAACAGTAGGAAACATAAATATCACCAAAAATTAAATCATAAATATAGAGTTATCTCAATTCTATAATTAAGTGGGTGACAGATTGAGAACTCAAATATGTCATAGAAGGATTCATGTAACCCTATATGGTCATTGGCCTCACCACTAGACAAATAGATAACATTATTCACATTGATATAGTAATTTTATTACTATAAAAACTTAAATCCATGATACTTACTAGAAAACTCCAAAAGGGAAAGATGCAATTCACTAGAAGAAAACTCAGTTGAGGATATTTGACTCAAAAATAGAGGATCAAACATTGGCCCCCATGGGGATACCTAAACCTATATATATTATCCAATAGATACATTTTCATATAAATAAGTGAATTTAATGGGATACATAGACCTTTCCATATAAGGTGAATATGGAATCCTGACCCAACGACCAAGTGTGGATACATGACCATATACAAAACTGACCTACAGAGTGGGGATGAAAATCCTATGAAGTGAGATGGGATACCTAATTGTATCTTGGGAATGACTAATTCTCTAATTGATTTTCTGAGAATTGATTAATTATACGACCAACTAAAATACCAAATAGGGTAAATAAGGATTTTTATAGTCTTTGGAAAAGAACATATTATGACCTTATGTTTCACAATGTGCAGTGCTTGAAAAAGTTCTCAGCATGTTCCACTAAGGTTATATGGTATGTGACCCTACTCACAATGTGTTGGAGGAAACATGGGTTCCTAATATTGTACTCCAAATTCACAAAAAGATTAATGGAAAAGGGGAACGGTTTATTTGATTCATTCAAAAAAAATGTGATATTGAACTCCAGTAGGAAACCCTAGTGCCTCATAAAAAAGGCATAGGGTGTGTAATATTCTAAAAAACTTTTTGTGTAGTAAGGTTTTATCAATAAATACTTCATATTTAACCTATATCCCATAATTCTAACATATTTCACATATTATTCCACTAACCATGCACAAATACTTCATCAAACACATATTCCAAGGGTCTTATATCACTAAAAATCAATTTTCAGAATTCAATTTCAATAATCATGATCTTATGATGAAGCTCTATCATCATGTAGGGACAACCCAACTTCTGAATTCCTATAAACTCAGAAATACAGTCATTCTACCAATATCTTCACCACTATCATAATTCATGATCCTTCTGATTTCCTCAATCATGGAACTAATTTTTTAAAAAATAAAAATTCTTATAGCTATTAATAAACCTGAAAAAAAATCTCCCGGAATGGTCGATCCACTAGCCAAATTATTACTAGTGATGAAGAGATGTATAAATGAGGGATAAATCCCTGAACCAAAAAGTTGAGTAATCCATGATTTTTTTTCTGTATCTTTTAAATGTTTTTTGGAAAATAATTGATGAGTTAATGGGTAATTGAGAAATCTCAAACACAACGAATTTCAAAACATAAATTATAGGAAAGATAAATTAATTGGGTAATTCCAATGTTTATAATCCATTTATTTCTTGAGAAATTAATCCATTGTGAAAATGATATAAAAATGGGGATAAATTTATAAAAACCCAATATTGATATTTGATCAATTGTTTGTAAATAGTGCACTCACAAACTATCTCCATGATGAAAACTATGTCGTTATTCATCAACCTTTAAGAATAAAATCTAAGAACCAATAATTCCACCAAGGAAATGTGTTATCAAGTATTTATGGATATATAAATAAACTTTTATATTATGTATAAGGGGGTTAATATATACATTGTCTAGGGTGGTTCAATTAAATATAAAAATAATTCATTAATTAATTCAATCATCTATTTAATATTCCAGTGATAGTGAACCATTATAATGCCAAGTGAAAAAATAAATCAATCCTAATTTAAAAACTACATTCTAGATTCAATGAGAGTATTGGTCTCTACATTTAAAATAGTTCGAATAAAAATTCATTATTTATGAACTAATAGATACGTACAATTTATTTTTTATTTAAATAAATTAATATATTAAAATTGTTCCCTGTTTTTTTCTTGAAAATCTATGCGAACTTCATGACTAGATCTAAATATACTATTTAAAATATTAAAATTATCAAATTTCAAAAATTATAGACGTTACAGATTCCATGATTAGGGATTACACCAACGAGGATGATGATAATTTTTATCAAGAATTGGTAAAGTATGAAAGGGTCTTACACATGAATTTGGGTTGTTTGAATAAGGGTTTCCCTAGATCATTGATATTTATGAGTGATGAAATAATCAATTAGAACATGGATAAGGCTTTCACTTATAATGGAATCACATATTCACATGATTCGTAGATTAGAATTGGGAGCTGGGATGAGTGTGTGGATCCATGAGAGACCACATTAGTGTCATCCTAATAAAGAACCTCATTAGTGTCCTACTAATTAAATATTTTTCTCATATTGTGGAAAGTATTAACAGTCGTGTAATGAATTTGAAGACCTGTTTTTTTCTTTTGGGGGTGGATCATAGAAGTTAATAGTGTTCTCCTTTCTATCCCGATTCATTCTCTCTCAGTAGTCATAGTTCTAGAAGTAGTCATAGCCAATATAGATAGGTTCCTTGCATCATTTATCTTAGATTCCAATGCTAATGGGATATATCACTAGTCCTATTGGAAGGTATTTTCAAGACCCAATTAGGTTGGAGGCATTAATGTTACGAATTTATAAGATACCATTCATATCATGCATGATAAAACTTGCATGGGATGTGATAGAAGGTACCACTATTTGGGGTCATGCAATGAAGTTTTCTAGTCATGGGTAGAGTGAAGCACCAAGAGGTTCTTTCTTAAGGTGGTTTAGAATAAATTTTAATATCATTGGGTATATGATCACTGGATTGTGGGAAGTAAAGATACATCTTTCTAGAATCACAACTGGGTGGGATCTCATATTGGGTTTCCAAGCTGTCCAGTGAAGGACATTACCTTCAGGCATGCGAGCTAACATCTGGTTATTTTTAATACATGTATGGAAAATGACTAATGAAGAATTTATGATATAATATATTATAATGATGATCCAAAAAAAGTATTTTTACTGGATCTTCCCTAGGATCATTCTCAAAGAATTACTATCAAAAACTTCTTTATTCTTTTCAACATCTGGATCTATGGGATGATATTTTATGGTGAAAACAGGAACTATAAAAGATCAAATTTATCATATGAAGGGTTAAAAATAAAGATTTATATATGGATTAAAATTTTAAATTACACAAAATCAGTTTAGCATCCAGTTGTTTATGATGTCTAGACCATATTGAGTAAAACTCACAACACTTATTCGTAGAGGGGGAATGGACTCCAATTGTCTAGAATTATTTTGGAGAATTTATAGGTAATCATTCTGGTGGATGTTTGGAGATTCCCATTCTCAATAGTTTGTTCCATGACATTAATTAGGTGGTCCTAGAGAGGATTTCCATGTCATAGGTTATTTTTGTAATATGCATGTGTTTGTGGCATGTGAGAAACAATTTTTAGTTTGAGTTAGGTGTGTGCGTGGGGAGGACCTTGGTTATCAGAGTTAAAAAACTGCTTCTGGATATGACACGGTCTGTGTAGAACATGATATATTCTTCTAATTTGGGATCATTTATGGATTGTATGTCCACTACCAACACTATTTTTGGTACTATGTAGGGTCACTGGGTACTCTGGAATCTTCATGGTTCATAATACAAGCTCAACACATATGGTCCATTCTCTGAGGGCTCCATGCATGGAGGGGTTGTATACGCTATTGGGTCTCCTAATTTGTAGACAATGGAAGGTTAGTTTGATGTTGGTTGAAACTAACTCATTAATCCTGTACAACTCCCTAGATAAAATTCATGATACACCATGGTCAATTTCATATATATTTCATAGGGGTCAGATCCTCATGTGCAACTAAACATAAATTCTATACACTTGGAGAAAACAAAACAAGGTGGAAGACTATATTTCATCCATATCAAATATAGCGACTAAAATTACACACTATAAAAATGAGTAAAATCTTCCTCTCAAGGGGGTATATCTGATTAAAAGCAACCCTCTTGGTATTCATCATTACAGACCACCATAATTGGATTTTTTCTTATTCTGTAATTGATTTCACTTTCCTTTTATAGGATGCCTTGGACTTTTTATTCGAATAAAAAAATTATGATGATGAACATAGTATATGCAATCCAAAAAAGGTATTTTGGGTTTATATAACCCAAGTATGTGACTTGGTTAAAATATAATAAAAAAAATATGTGATTTTACCCACTGTTTAGATTGTTTATGAAGTGCTCAGGGAAAGAACTAATAGTACCCATTTAAAGATGAAAAGTTGGCATGGTGAACACCATCAAAAACTCATATTTTGAATACTATAGAATTCCACATAAAGTGGAGTTCCTACCATTAATGAGCCTATTCATATAGTGTCTCATGTGAATACATCCATGTATATGAAATTTAAAGAGTGCGATCAAAACGAGACTTTATGGGGGGCTCTCATACAGGGACTATGAAAAGTTATTTTGTCTAGGGAATATGAAGACTTGGATTACAAGGGCCCCATGAAGCATCCCCACATAAGGAATACATGGAAACCAATTATGAGGGGGGTACCTAAAAAATGTTGGGGGATACTCATGAATGTATCTTATGCATATGGTACCTACACCCCTTTGAAGAGGTGGTTTTTATTATTATTTTTAGACTTTATTTTTTCTCAAAAAGTTACCTATATAATTCTATATAGTTTTTGAAGAAGGAAACACATTGGTTTCCTTCATACTCTTCCAAAAATGACATAGGTATTTATAAAAATCACCTAGTAAATGTATCTCTATGTAATTGGAGAGGTTCTATGGTTTTGAACTATACAGGTATTTGTAAGGACAATGCAAGGGCTCGAAAACACCATCTAACCACCATGATGATTACTTTTATGAATCAAATTCTCAACTATGTGGGAGGCCATCACGGTCCATGAACTATAAAGATCTATGAATGTACACATATTTCATGTACCACATCAGTGACGTGATGGGTTTCCAATCCTAGAACATTGAAATATATTTTACAACATATTCCATTAGTTTCTATGAATGCATCTCATATTAGTACTATGAACATCTCTTGCATATGGACTTCATCTTCATTCATGCATTGGGATGGATATCAAACTTAATGTGTTTTCATTATTCTTTACATTTCAGGTACATGGTTTCATGGTAACTAGGATGTTGCATGTTTTCTTCCACATCATTTTCCAATTATAACATTCCCTACCTACATTTATTTTAATTTTTATTTCATAGTCATCAAAACTACACCCTCCCACAGAATGGGGTCCAATAATCTTGAAGGGGGTATTATTTTTAGGATATAATAATAGGCTATGTCACAATAGCCTTAGGAGGTCAAAAATCCATATAGATAATTATATTCCCCATGTGGGGGATTCAAAGACATCCAAGGTGACATTTTTCTCCTTAATAAATAGGGAATATCCCATACCTTATATATGTTATTCATATTCTTCTTCTTGGTGATATATAATTTTATATTAATAGGATGGCCTATATATAAATCTATACTAGATTTCCTTAAAAATAGATCGTTTTTAGAAGCATGGTTAGTATCCTTATGTTTTTACATGGTCTCCACACTTCCTGCTTTATTGGGAAGTGTCATTCAAACATATATATGGCCACCATATCATACTCATAACAACTACATGATGTTTGAATACCTATATTTTCACTGAAATATGATTTATTAGTTACTAAATATGTTATTATAATTTTATAATTGTTTTATTTCTAATTGTCAATCCTTTATTTTTAAAGATAATGACCATAGAATAGGGATAACTTTCTTGTGGTATAGAAAAAAATGAGGAGTATTATGATTGAATGAATCGAGGCCAGTCACCACTAAAAAATTAATTCAAAGAACCAACGTCAATAAAATATTATAGGAGTAGGCATCTATGATTATGGTTTATCTAATAGGTTACCGTTATACGTAATTGTATTACTGAGTGATTCCTTAGTTTTCTTGTCATGGGTAGGAATTCTTCCACTTCATTAGATCAAAAACCACCAATATGTTACTAGAGCCGATAGATCACTGAGTAACAATTTTTTCAAAGATTTTTACATCCTAATTTTTATGTCCCTAGAAACATTCTTATAACTTTATAGGAGCTTCCACACACACCAAAACTATATGTACATAGTTAAGGGTTGTTCATGTTGAAATCGACTATAAATCAAAACCTTGGTTGGTCAATGAGATGGGGCCTCCATTTTGGAGGTGCATCTAGTATGGATTGGGGTAGTATTTTTTGACTGTTATGGAACTACAAAGAGTTTGAATAAGAGATTAAGGAAATAGGATTGTCTGATTTTTTTGGGATCTAGAAAACTTCCTCTCATCAAGAAAGTAATTTAATTCCAACTATCATCTACTAGTGGAGTCCAAACACAATCACCACCCATTTCATACACAAATTTGTAAGAATAATCCTCTAGATAATGAATATGTTTTGTGGGGATTGAAGTATAATAGGATATGTATGATTAGTTTCTTCCCATTCCTCTATATAGAATGATTCTAAAATGGACACACCTCTTTCCAAAGTTCTATTTTAGATAAAAAAATTTACATGGGAGAATATATTTTTCATAGGGTTGACATATGATTTGGAAAGTGTTCTGACTATTTTATTGAGTTTATCCAGAAAGAAACACATCTATATAAACCTTACATTTTTATAATATTCTCATAGCATGGTCCTCCAAGAACTGATTTTCCAAATCTAAAGGATGAAATAATCAATAGCTATGTTTGATTATCAATAGAAAGACTGAGATAATGGTCTACAATAAATTCTTTTTGGAAATTTATATTAGTGGTTATCTTTTAAAAATATGAGAATAATGGTTGACAATAAGTTATGAGACATTTATGTCGATTTTCCAACTAATAAGTAGTAAATGAATCATTTTTGTAGTGATAATGTTTTCCAAAATGTACAGAAATCATTGGAATGTATATATAGATAAAGTCTAATTTGGGATCATCAGACACTTCCACTTTCTATAAGGGTGGATAAAAACTCATTAGGTGTATATGAGTTCATCAATGACTAAGAAATACATGGTTCACCTTTAAAAATTTACATTTAGTTTTTAATTCAGGCCAATAACAAATTCTATTATTTCTATGTTGTGAACAAAAAGATAACCTAAATAATGGATTTTTATGTACAATGTATACAACCCCAACTTCTTCATCTATTAATAAATCCACGATGAGATATGAAGTGAATTGTTATTTCATATCCTTATGAGATGGTATCCTATTATCATGGAAAATATGTATGTTATATATGTTGTATGCATGTCCTTTATGTTTGGTAGTTATTTTGGTTGCATCTAGAAGATGTTCCTTGATCATCCCTCTAGTGCATCAACCAAAAACATCCCATAAAAGTATAAAATTCTATGTGATATTAACATAGTTGTAAAGGGGTATACATGTGACTTTTCTCACAATTGGTGTCATCATTAGTCTTGTAGTTGAGTATTTAGAGACATAGATATGATCTTATACTAACAAGTAATTTGAAAAGCTAGTACAAAAATTCCAAGTCTTGTTAGAAACTAAAACTTTTGAGGAATAGTAATAACCAAAGGAAATGGTATCTCTTAGTTTGTTGATTAATAAGAAACCAGTATGATATGAGAGGCTTAGAATGAAGGTAAATTTGAAGGGGCCATCATCATTATGAATGTTAAAAAACCAAGTGATGCATATATACATTCTACCTACATGGGTAATAGTAGTCATCTTGTCATTAATTAAATCAAGTACCAAGTGTCCATAAACCTAGTGGGAGTGGGATTCCAAAAAGATTTCTGGGATGTACTTAATGTGGATGGGTAATATTTTGAATTGATTCATCCTGATAAAAACCCACGTTAATATTTATTACGATGGAAAATGTCATAAATTTTATGCATATAACATATATAAGGAAGATTTTATTCATTCATGAGATTATGTGGTATTCAAATTAAATTTAGTATAAAAATTATATGGGATTAGATCAGGTGATCAAGATGATGGTAAAGATGAAGACCCTTCTTGGGGGAAGGAATTTATATTGACCCCCTTGGGTATGTTGTTCTAATATTGATATTTTCACACCAATAAATATATATTTGACACTTAAAAAAGTCAAAAAAATATTTATCACATTTTTTTCCCTGATATATACCACTTGAATCACATATAATTCCTTATGTGTCCATTTATAAGTCAGGGATAATGATGGAATAAGATCTTCAAGCTTAGTAGAGCATATGTGGGAAGTGATCTCCAAACTGTATGAGATATTTATTATACTACCTATAGTTTTTTATCCTACGGGTTTGATAGTCAAGGAAATTTTTATGAAAAATAAATCAAATCCATTATAAATCAAATATTTCATGAAGATGGTAGGTAAATGTCACACATACCATTCTTCATTGAGGCACATTAATTCGTGTAGACTCTAGTCTAAGTTCCATAAATTCAGGGACGTTAACCTATTACAGTCATGAGGTTCTTATTACCACTACCCTAAAGGTAATTATATATAATCTATATTGAATGGAGTTCAATAATGGCTTAAAAGAATCTTTGATATAAATATCTCAATTATTTTTCATTCCAATGATGGACTGGATGGTTTAAAAAAATGACTTAATGTATCTATAATTTTTTGTAATATCATTTAATATTTCTAATTTTAATAATAACTGTGACATTAAATGATAATTTTTTAATGATGGATTATATTCTTTCATACATATAAGTTTTTGTCTCCCTGAAAGAGTTTATAATTTCAATAAGGATCGAGAATTGCGCTAGTCTTCTCTAATTATGATTGAATTTTTCACTTCCATGTATGGTGTGCTGACTCATATTATAGATTCATATATCTTTGTCTAAAGATAATATCAGAAATTAACATAATTTATGGTATAATAATATCCTAACAATAATTATGGTGGAGGAATGGTGGATCTGTAACACTGTAAGATTTTACAATACATTTCATTAATAATTTTAAAGTGTTTGATATCTTGTAGTGAATGTGACACTAATCTTATATGAATAACTATTTATTAAAATTTAAAATAAAATATATTATTATATAGGGAAATGACATGGAAATCTCGTATTACATTTCTAAATAGGCTCAAATTCACTTAAAAAAATTCCATTAATTATTGAGAATATGTTTTTGAACATATTTGTTAAATTTTCAAATTTTGATAAATTTAATCATTTTTAGGAATGATATTAATAAAATATTTAAATATTTAATTAATAAGTAATAAAATAAATTTCTAATATTCATTAAATGGTTATGTACTGGTAAATAATATTACTCTAACAACTCTTTGTCAAATGGAAATGATTTTTGAAGTGTTATTTTATATTTTTTGTTTAAAATATAATTTCTATTATTTTGAGTATCAAAACCTCCCAAAAATTATTATTTATACATTAAAAATTTAATGATAAATATTATATTGATTTCTAAATTTTTTTAAATTAATAAAATAATTTGAAGGTAAAAATAGAGATATTTTTCATAAAATTGATTACATTATGTGTGATGAGTTTTCTCATTATGAAATCTGCATATAATATATTGAATAAAATTTATAAAAATTAATATTAATTTTTTTATATAGAAATGAATGAAAAAAGGACTTTTTGATTAAATATAAATTTTTACTAAATAATGGGGTTTACACATTTTTTATGAAAATGTTTCAATTAATTTCTTCATGTTATTTAAATTGAAACTTATAAAATATATTCCGTATATTGAATCATCATAAATAATACTAGATAATATGGTTAACTTAATTTTTATTCAATATGAGAAGTTACCATGGTAAAAATATTATTACCATTGTAAGAGCTAAAATTGTTAAAAGAGGTGTTAACTGAAAAGATAATATTTCAAATAACACAAAACACTTAATCAAATATCATTTGTTCATTTTATTTTGATACTAAACTTTTTTTATTATTAAAATTTACAATTTTTATTCACATAAATTGATAAATCCAAATATTATAAAATAAATTATAAAATATTTACAAGTTTTCCACCCACCTCACTTATAAAAAATAATATACATTACTCAATTTTACGCACCACTTAAGACACTTATCTCAAACAGTATCTTCCCAAATCACATACTAACCATCTTATACATGAAAAAATAGTCATTTTCATAACAAAATACTACCTTAGGAAGGATTTAGGTGTAATCCAAATGAACCAACCTAAAGAAGAAGTAATTATACCTACTGATCTATTTTAAGTTCCTTTAGTCCTCAATGTCCATTAACTATTATATATATATATTAAAATAATAATATATTTATATTTACCATATTGAAATATTTTTCTCTTAATTCTACAATAACTATATAACTCTTTTCCATCTAATGAAAACTGAAAAAATCACTCATGTGCATGTATGAACTATAGTCTCCATTAAGCGATGAATTTTATTTTTCATCACCACCTCTAAAGGATGATTATAGAGATTAATATAATGGAATTATATCTTTCAAATATATAATAATAATTATTCAAATGTAAATTATTATATAACTTCTTACCTTCTTATTAACTCAAAAATGATAATATCGGTCATGCATATGTGTGGACTACCACCTCTATAAAGTGGTGTAAATCATTTTTCATTTTCATTTTTCAAGGATGGTCATAAAGATATATTTAATGAATATAATATATATATATATATATGATAAAATTATGATTATTTAAAGGAAATTATGTTATACGGAACATCAAACCAATACAATGAAATGTGAAAACATCACTCAGGAATAGGTGCGATCTACTACCCTCATAAGGTGATTTAATTCATTTTTCATCACCAACTTATATAGATAGTTATAAAAGTATATATAATAAATAAATAATATATTTATGAAATAGTTTGGATTATATAAATGATGAAACCCAAGACTAGGGTAAATGTCTAAAACAATCCAACTAAAACACACAATTAAAATAGAAGAGTTAACACCAAAAATACTGATTTCAATGAAGTATTATTAATTATGACCAATTGAGAACTAAAAGGGAATTATATAATACTGAATAATGATGTATATGTTTTCCCTTTATAATTATAATAAATATAAATTTATTTACATGAGTTTAATAGAATGTATGAATAAATTTAGTGCTTAAGATGAATGTTTCTTATCTAACTTCTATTTCTTTGATAAATATGGCATATTCACAACTTTTTTATACTATTTGGTGTGTATAATTCCTATAGATATATTTTATGGTGATTTTATAGATAAATTTCATTATTTCAAAAAATCTATACAAGGGTCTCTAATTCATGTGGTTTTGATTCATAGACTTCCAAAGCCGTAAGATTGTAAGTTACAATATCATTTCTTTTTTGAATTATTTATGAGAAATATTATATTAGTGGAATTAAATAATAATTATCCTTTAAGTCACCAATATTATAATATCCTCTTATTATTTCTATAATTTTTATGTTTTCCTTTCATTTTTTTCTCTTTTTTACATTAAATTATCAAAAGAATATTTTTAATAGAATCCTACCATATTTCCACTTTTAAATTGGTAATATTTATCTTCAATATCCTTTTTATTCTGTTTGATATAAAGATTTTTTACCAATCAATATATTTTTTAAAAATAATATTTTCATAGAATTTTAATTTATTTAAAAAAAATTAAATTTAGTTTTGTCAATTATTTCTTCCTGACTCACAAATCAATTTTTACAAAAGTTTGAACATAACATTCAATTTTAACATAAAAAACATGAACATATTTTCCCACCATCACATCATTATTTTTCATGGATATTCCTTTATAACAATATAATATTTTAAGATACTTAATATTCCATTTTTAGGTGGAATTTTATTCATTAAAAGTTACTAAAATAAAATTCATGTTTTCTCTTGATTTTCAAAGTGTATTATAAATGGTCTTATAAAAGATATTTTTCATCTATGTCCACATTTTTTAAGTATTTTTATGATTCATTGTGGTCATAATATTATGAATATATCCACTTAATTTATCTAGATTTCTTATGATAATGATGTTATTTTAATGAAACCCATTTCATTCCCATGTGTTAATTAATTTATGATAAAATGGAAAATATTTTTACTATATCATCTTTTTCCTTTGACTAGATAGATTTTGATGATGAAATTTGAAGTAATATATCCTTAAAATTATTTTATTTACCATTTACTATTTATATTTTTAAGGAATAATAAATAATTTCATGTTCTTGTGGAATATAAATGAGTGGTTTGTTAATATGTGATTGGTGGGTTAGTTATAACTCTCCAATATTTTTGGTAATTTATTTTGTATTTTGTGATCAGATGGTAGATGGGTGGTTCTCCCAATACTAATTGGTTATATGGGTATTTATCCTAAGCTCAAGATGTTACAAATTTGAGTAGGATAATCCTATTATGGTACATGGGATGTTAATTAAATCCTATTATGTGATTTATGGATTGATGGGTAACATTAAAAAATGATTTCGTAAACACAAGGTTATATCAAGCCTCTTATATGAGGAAATAATTTCTAGTTATCCTTGACATATGATTTCTATGCTTATGTTTATGCCACAATTTTATTAGACAAAAATATTTATTATTATTATGATATTATCTCATGGTAAATGGTCGATTATTTATGTTTCCACACTCTTATGACTCATCTCTTTTGTTTTAGAAAAATCCTTATTACATTACTCACAATCCATGGTCTATGAATTTTTTGTAATGATTTTTCAAATTAGTATCATGTATTCCAACACTTATGAATATATTATTCTTACATGTGATCATCAATTGATATATCCCTTGTTTACCCATAATGACATTATGAGCCCGCCCATTCTTATGTTTCCATTTAACCATGTTATAAAGAATCATATTATATAAGATAATTATATGATGGTTTCATGTGTGTGGGATTTTTTTGGATATGCTTATGTCTTCTTACAGAATAATAAAATATATTTATATTTGAAAAATTATTATTTCATGATAAATAAATTTTTTTGTTACGTAAATTATTTTTCCAAATTACATAAAACTATAAACATAAAAGGTATTGAATATGTAACTGACTCAGAATTAGTTTTTGATATTGTAATTATGGATGGTTAAAATTGAGCTACTTCCATTACTATTAAAACTCATGTGTAAAGAATATGATTTTAGCCCTGAATCCAAATATATGAGAATTCATGTAGTTAATTTTTTAATCTGGAAGGGGTTTATGAATCATTAAAGGTTCAGAAGTTATCATATGAGGCTAAGTTAATTGTTTAGAATTAAATTACAGGATAATAAGTTTAAATATTTACATATTCTTAAAGGTATAAATATCCTCTTTATGTTATCTGATTTTAATGTGATTACTAAAATTTAGTAAAATATATTCTAGGGTTCAACATGCCATTGAGGTAACCCTTAGGTTTATCATTTTATTTTGTGTGAATTTATTTTTTATGAATTTTATTATGGGTATACAATAAAAGAAACAAATGACCTTAATGTTTAACATGTTATTTAATAATGATGTAATTATGGTTAATGGGAATAAAGGGGTCATCATATTTTGGGAATATATGTTTAGATAACCATTAGATTGAAAATTGAGTTTGTGACTTAGTAATTAAAGTTATTTTTTAAGATGATCACTTTATTAGGATCATTATAAGAATAATATTTTCTAGGATGATATTTAATTTAAGGAATAAAGGTTGATGTTAAAATTATAAAGAATAAAATATTTTTTTGTGGTTTTATATTGAATTAGGTTATTTATTTAATATTAATATATTTAATGAGAATATATTATTAGATCATATATATTTTTTGTATGTGAATATATGAGTGATTGATTTTTTTTGGGATAAATTTAAAAATTATTTTAGAATAATATGTGATAAAATATTTCTAATTTTTGGTTTTTTTAATTTGGTTGAACATATTTTAAAATATTTTTATGGATAATTAGTTATAGATTTATTTAATTTGAAATTTAGGTTATATTTTCTGGGTTTTTTATATTTGTGTATTATTTATATATGTGTAGTTTTAAACTAGTGATAACCATTTGGGTTTTGGTAAATATATAAGTATAGGAGGAAGGAATGTTTTATCATTTTTTATCTTATAATATGTTATAGGAAAATTTTAGTTCATTAGGTATGAAAAATGTTATAATTATCATTTATCATATGACATCAATTTTTGATGTGAAAATTCCTAAAACGCAATTTAAAGATGAAATTGTAGAAGGAATCAATAAAGAATATTTTCTTATATTATATATCTCAATGGTAGAATAATTACTCATACTCAATGAAGACAAAGATAAATTTATTTAGTACTGTATGGAAAATATCACATAGTTATAATGTTTTAACTTTGAAAATCCCTTTATGAGTATGATTTTTATAATTAAAATATGGTTTAATAAATATTTATGATATTATAAGTTACCTAGTCTTAATATATACAATAAAGTATTTTTCTAGTGGAAATATAATTGATGTAGATTAAAAAGTATTTCATGAAACTTTTGTATATTTATTTCCCAATAATTGGGATTTATTTTATAAATTTCATAAACCATTGAACATTATACATGAGATAAAATTTGTGAGTATAAATTTTCTTTTAAGAGGATAGAATGTAACAACCAAGGATTCTAGAATATTTTCTCTTTAAAAATTTAATATGTTTCATACCTTGGGATTCATCTATCACTGACCATAAGTGAATTATGATTTATTAAAACATAAAATCAAATAAAATATTAGATAATAAAATGAATTAGATAATATAAATTAATATTTCAAAAAGGAATAAATTTACTTATGTAAATACAATTATTTATTGAGAATATATTTTTGAATGGTTTTATTTAATTATGATTTTGTTCTAGAATTTAGAACTTTTGAGTAATCAGATCATAATAAAAAACTAATTTATTTATTTAATAATTAATAAATTCATTTTTGGATATAGATGAAATTGTTAATAAATTATAAAGAATATCAGTCTAATATATCTTAGATAAATAAATTTTTTTTGTTTAAAAACAATTTTTTATATATTTTATTTTAAAAGATATATTCTATTATTTTGAGTATTAAACCTATAGAATATTATTTTTCTAAAAAAATAAAAAATTATGATTAATCATACATTTATTAAAAAATAATTTTAAATGAAGTTAAAATCATTTAAAGGTAAAAATATATATTTTTAATGATACTAATTTTATTTTGTGCAATGTATTTTATATTAATAAATTAAATTAACCAGTGTTAATGAATAATTTTAATAAATTTTATAAATAATATATTCAATAAAATATATTTCCATTAATATAATTGTTTTTACCAAGAAATTAATAAGAATAAAATCATTTTTATGCTGAAATTATATTTTCTCTAAAAGTAGTTTTTACGCATTTTGTGCACACATATTAGAATTATTTTCATTCATGCAATAAAATTTATTATTCTACAATTGATTTAATATTTTTATTCAAAATATTTAATATTAGTTAATAAGATATAATTAATTTTAATCCAGAATTAATGGTTACCAAATTAATAATCTTTTTACCATGCTAAGGGTTATAAGGGATAAAATAGGGTTTATCCAAGGAGATAAGGATTAATAATAAAAACTTTTAGTTAAATATTATTGGTTTATTTTATTTCCACCCACTTTACATATTAAGTGTCACTTCCACTTCTCACTTATCCAAACCACATGATCCTTTTAAATTCAATAATATCTGCCCAAATAACTTATCAAAAATACTAACCAATGTCTATAATTCTTGGTATCACCAATATTCCACCTCACAAAGGATTATGGAGTTAGGTATAGAAATATACTTCTAGAAGAGGAAATTTTCATTGTTAATATATTTCATGTTTCTTTCTTATTAATCCTCCTTGAAATATTATATAACCATATTAAAATAAATTAATCATTATCATTACTCTAATTAATGTTTCTTTTGTTAATGTTACAACCAATTTCTATCTTCTTTCGATCAAATGAAAAATGAAACACCGCACATGCAGTCAAACTACCATCTCCATGTAGCGATGTATTTTGATTTTCATCACCACCACTCAGTGATGATTATAAATATGAATTTAATTAAATTATATGACTTTTATTTAATAATTATTATTTTATAAATAGAAATTATTTTTTATATTTTTACCCTCTTATCCATTGTAAAATGATATTGTCGCTCATTTTTATTTGAGGAAAACAACCTTCATTAAGTGATGAAATTTGATTTTAACTTCCTCTATAAATTATTGGTAATAAGGATATATTTAATGAATATATATGATATAATTATTATTTACTAAGTATGACTTATTTTTTATTTTTCATTTTTTTAATCTATAGAAAAGTGAACACATCACAAGTACATATGTGTGGACTATATCCTCCATGATGTAATGTAATTAAATTTTCATCACGACATTATATATATCATTATAAACATATATATATTGAATAAAAAAATTATTTAGGGAATTATTAAGATTAAATTATTTATGAAACCCTGAACAAAGTGAAATGACTGAAACCAGGGAACTGAAACATGTCAGGGAAAAAGAACTGTGACCACCATGAATGTTGATTTTAGTAAATAATTGTTAATAATGTAAAATAGGAAACCATAAGAGTATGATATAATATATTATAAGCATAAATATGGTTTTTTTAGATTTGTAATAAATAAAATGTTATTATACATGAGGTTAAGAGAGCGTATGAATACTGCCAAAATATTTGGTAAGAGTTTCACATCCCCCTTTTCTTTTAGTGAGACATATGTCATATTCACTGCCTGTTTATATTATATGGTGTATATAATTCCCAGGAATTTATTTATTTAAAATTTTTATAAAAAATTATTAGGATTCCTATATCCATCAATATTTATATCATTCATTTTGGTTTGATTCAGATATTACTAAATCTATAAGAGTTTGTGTTAAAATCGCATTTATTTTCCCGATTTTTTATGTTAAATATATAATGGGAGAAATTATATATTAAATATATTTTAAAACTAATATATTTTACTATATTTAGTTAATTCTGGTGTTTTCATGTTTTCCTTTATTTCTCTTCTATTTGATACATAAAATTATTGATAATTTGTTTTTTTAAGAAAATAGGACCTTATTTCCACTTTTTAGTTGGGAATATCTGTCTTTCATGTCCATATTCATTGATTTATATTATAAAATATTATAAATATAGTTAAATTTTTAAAAAATCACTTTTATAATGTATTAATTTATTTAAAACATAATAAAATAAAACTTTTTAAAATTTTTTATAACTCACTTATCATAATTTACTAAAGTGTGAAAAATGTTCACTTTTAATGATACTTCATTAAATTTTTCTCATATGGTTATGTCCATACATCATCATAAAAACTCCATTATAAATAAAAATTACTTTTCAAAGAAAATAAAATTCTTATTTTTCTATAATTTTTAGTTTTTAAAACTCACCAAAATTAAAAGTGATGTTTTCTATTGATTTTAAATGCATACTTTTAATTCTTTTATAAAATATATTTTTCAACTTTTTTCAAAATACATTAAAGATTTTTGTGCCCCACTTAGGTTGTTATACCATCCATTATCTTTATATATATGTCTTTTGATGAATATTTTTTAATAATGTTTTCGGGAAACCCATTTCATTATCACGGGAATATCAAGATATGATTAAATGATGAATATTTTTATTACATCATCCATATTATTTCTCCGGATGGATTATGTTGATGATGTTTTCAGGAAGTTATCAAAAAAAGATTTCTAATTCCAATGGGTTAAGTATTCTTTGGTAATTGAGAACTATTTCATGTTCCTTTAGAATATATATGATTTGTTTAAAATATGATGGGTGGATCATTTATAGCCGTCACATTTTTGGGTAATATTTTATGCCATGTGATATCAAAGGGTACATGGGTGGTTCTCCCAATAACAATAGGGTATATGGTTATTTATATGAAGTTTAATAGGGTTCATGGGAGGGTTTCCATTTCCTAAAAATGTATACATGGGGTTAAGATTTGTCTATTATGTGATCAATGTCTTATTGGGTAGCCTTGATATATGATTTGGTACACTAGTGGTTTCCCCAGGAATATTATTTGATGTATGTCTTGTTGGGAATCCTTAAAATTTGATTTTCTAAATATTTTTATTACAAATTTTAATTCTAAAAACATATGTCTTATTATTATAATACGATCTTATGGATCACAATTGATTATTGATGATTTTTCACCATTAGTAATCCTGTATTTTGTGATGACAATCAGTTTACCAGGAATCATGATTTATTATCTATAACATGTGGGGTATGATTTTATAATTTATGTTCATGTTCTCATACACTTATTCCTATCATATTGTTACATATGATCAATGATTGATATCTATCATGTTTACCCTTATACTAAATTTGATCTCACCCATTATTATGTTTTTCATTTTCCCATGTTATGAATAATTATATTATATATGATACTTCTATAAGGGTATATTGTATGGAGAATTTTGTGGGATATGTAGAAATGTTGTTATAGAATAATAAAATCAGGTTATAATAGGAAAAATTCCCATTGATGAGAATGATGTTGATTTTTTTACATAGAGTGTTTTCCCTAATTTTATAAAGGGTTATGGGTATATAAGTGAATCATTTTTTCTATTGATATTGTAATTATGTATGGTTAAAATTGGTTCTCTTTAGTTGGTATCAAATCTATTATTTAGTGATTATTTTTTAGCATCAGATCCTAATGTATAGGTATTTGGGATGTTAAAGTACACCCTTGGAATAATTTAGGTAGACCCTAATGGTCTAAAAGATGGTTAGGTACCACTAGAAGCTTCTACCTCATGAGATAATGAGGTTGTCAATGTAACTGTGATTTGAATATTACAATGGGATAGGCCATGAAAATAGAAAATGATACACATAATGAGCCATCATTGAATATTGGTAATTCCAATATCATTAATGAAAGAACTATCATCTAGTAAGGATCCTAGAATACACCATTATTATATATGGAAGCTATAATAGATTACAAATATATTGATGTTGGTGAGGATCCATAGATATTTAAATATTTCCCTTTTCTATTATGATTTATGATGTATACCTTTTTGTTATCCACATCAATAAGACCCTACCATGAATTATGTCTTGTTTAATGGGTCTATACTTCTATTATTCAACCCACAATACATAAAAGGGATAAGATTACATCAAGTCTTGTCAGATCAATGGGTGAAGCATAAGTGGTCCCTTTGAGCGAGTTGGTTCCTAAATACATTTCACTATCTAAGAGATGATTTGAATCAGATCAAGAGGCCCATAGTGAATTTCATATAACCCATCAATATGTCTAGATGTACATATAGAATTTAATCTCACAAACCTAGATAGAGGACCTACCTACAAATAAGCATAGGCTGTATAATATGTGCATGATATTGTGATACATAATATTTTTATATTTTTTATCCATTGCACTGTGGGGAGATAATTCAAAGGTGATAGCATGAGCATGCACTATAATAACCTCTCACTAAGGAAAGATCATAAAAAAATCCACTGATTTCTAGGATAATGTGTCCAAAGTAGAGTCTAATTACTCTAGGGGAATAATGGAACATCAAAGTCATGTTGATGTAAAGTCCCTCTAGGGGATCTATGTTTGAAAAGATATCGATTCCACTAAGGAGAGACAAACATACTTGAAGAAACACAATCCAGAGATTTGAATATTGTTTCTACCCCCATGGAGATTATACATCTTACGAGAGAAGTTGAGGTTATGTTACTAGTGATATTCAACATTATACTGACCAATATAAAGAATTTATCTAAAAAACCAAGGCCTGTATAGATTGGGCCTTCTGATATTTCACTACTATAAAGGGAGACTCCAACATAGGGATTCTCCATTACTTTTCATTAAGAATGAGAAACTGATTTTTTTATCCCTCATTTATCTGTACATCTATCCTTTATCCAGTAAAATTATCACATTATATCAACTTGTAAACACTAAAGGTAAATATTAAGATATATAGATTCTATTTTATTATTGAATGTGAAAAAAAATTAATCATGATTCGTAAACATTTGAATTCAAAGTATTTCATACTATACATGGGTCATGGATGGGTATTGGTATTACAACATCCATGTAATTAAGGGGTTAGTCTATTAGGATGTGGATGCTTTCTACCTGGGTGTGGCACATGGATGGGTATAGGCATTTATCTATCACCATAACCCTAGAGTTATTATATTTGTATGTTTAACGATTTTCTATACAGTGTATCTCACAGATGGGTAAAGGTAGAAATATTATCATCTTGACACTAGAGTTAGACCATTTTTATATGAAATGAGAGGACTCAATGAAATGAGGATCACAATGGGACAATTTTGGAATGATAATTCTATTATTCGAAAGGGTTTATGCACCCTGAAACATTATTTTCATCTTTATTACACATATCCACTAGATGGATACTCTAGGGGTAAGGGAATTCAAAAACATTTTTTAAGGCTAATAGGCCTAAAAAGAATATATTAATTATTTCGTAGATTTTATAGTGGAACCCCCCCCCCCCAATCTTTGTGTATTTTGTTTTTTTCTTTTAGTTTCGACATAACTTTTTCTTAAGCCTCATGTATGAAAATCATAGTAGTTAGGGGAACATCTTTTTCATAGGTTCCCCTTTATGGGTTTTAAAATGTACATGTTTTACACCTTCTTCCTCTTCAGATGCTTAATTTTTTGGGTCATATTGTATTCATTACCTATAAGAAGTGGATTTATGTTTTCATAGGCTTCCTTTTATAGGTTTCCAAAGTAGTGAATTTCATGTCTCATTCCATGGGAATCGCAAGGCCATGAAAGATTGGGTAATGAGAGAAGACATTTTAGGTTATTCATATTTTACCAAAATTGAGGTTGTCTATATAGAAAGATGGGTTAAACTAACAAAACATGTGTGTATATCCCAACATCACAAATACATATGACCTCAAGAAATAGTTTATGAATTTTAAGGTCATAGTTCATAGAAAATTGATTTTTAATGTTTTTGGTAAAATAACATTGACTAATGGGTGGTACATTCTACATTGAAAACAAATAAAAAAATGGATGTGAATAAATTATCCATCACTAATGTAGGTTATATTACGAATAGGGGAATTCGGTTTTAGTTCATGAATTCCAATCCAATGTTTGGTTTTGGTTAAATTTATTCATCTTTTACGAGAATATTCATAGAGTCTACATTATAAGGGAATGGTAAAACTGATGTAAATGGAGGTCCCAATACTAGTATAGACATTATCATAGGTGGTTGTGAATAGTTTGTTGTCACAGTTCTTAATGCCTTTCTTTATGAATTTTAGGGTATTATGATGAGGTCCAATCAATGTTTCAAGTATGAGATGTCATATTTCTACATTTATAGTCAATGTGATTCATGAATGTGAAACTTTGAGGGTTTAAAATCCACATGAATTTCCATATGTAGATAATATATCCTTGAATTCATCCTCATTTCTTGAGGGTTTGGGTTGAAGGAATATTAATAACTTCTTTTTTCTTCTCAAGGTAACACCAATGTTGTGGTAGTGTATCCTGAAACTAATAATTTTTTTTGATAATTACCCAAATCACTCTTCAAGGTGTCCATTTTAAATATTTTTGGTCAACAATTTCCAAATACAACAAAAAAGGTACAAAACAACATCACAGTACCATATTGACTTGTTCATCAATCATATATATGGACCCTAATGTATTTAAATTTCCAAAGGACTGAATAATAAATGAAAATGATGGTGAATCATTTGTTAACCTTTTATGAGTTTCAAAAAAATTATAAAATTAACCTTTGTGACCTATTGGGATTTATTTCCTTATAAAAAGTTTGTCAATACTCAAGCATGAAAAATTTGAGAACCAAGAGAAGCCTACATGTTTTACAAGGTTCTTCCTTAGTGTGAGAACCTACATCCTTTCCATTGCCACTCATGTGGGTCTAGGAAAATTCATAAATTTGAATAAGTGAATGCAACCTGTCCCAAATCCTATTAGACACCTTCTAACTCTAGATAAGAAACATTAAACTAAATATAAATTGTTTATAATGTTTTCTTATAAAATAATTGAGACAAATAAAATAATAAATATTTTTTTGAAACTAGTCCAAAATTGTTCAGTTCATATTCTTAGTTAGACTTTGTCCGATCCCATTTTCTAAATCCAATGATTCTAATACAATTCCCTTTTACTCAACCCACCCTTATCAAACTCTACCTATAAACTCAATATGATATACTCAATATGATAAACTCATTCTTAATATGAAAAAACTCACTCTTCTAAATTGATCAATATGATCTTATTTAGTCTGATTGAATCAATATGATATTCTCAATATAATGTTTCTCAGTCCAATAAACAAACATTCAGCTATCTGAGGCTCCTTATGAAACCTCTGGTTGGATGTAACTTTCACATGATTTCTTTAGTGGTACACCTCTTCCACATATGTGAAATGTTAAAAATGAACGAATGATCTGAGAAAGTATTTATATGTGACTGTTAAAAGTAAGAGTGGGAAATATGAAAACATCCACTTCTTTCTAATATTTCACAACAAATAAAATATATCGCATTTAAACATTCCACTATGACATATTTAATCCACCTCATATATCTCCATGATTTATGAAAAAATGAAATTCATGTTTGACCACTTCAACTATTCATAAAACTCCTAAAATATTCTCTTGAGTCTTCATTGTATTCAAATCATTATGATTTGATTTCTTCTTAGCACATTATGATTTGTTTCATTATTATCTTATTAAAAATATATTTCCTTTGATTCTCATTTTTAATTTGTTCCCCTCTCAAATCATTACGATTTATAATTTTTTCTAATCTCATTATGATGAAGTCCTTATTACAATGGATTATACAATTTTGATAGAAGTACCATCATGACTATGTTTCCATAATGATGGAAAATATTCCATGATTAATCCTCTTATAAAATTTGGTCCTCTTCAAAATCCATCATCTTCACACATTCTAACTTTTATATCCAATCTTTTGAATCCAGATTCTTTGAATTTGATGAAGACTCTATCTTGATCTATGAAATTGATACATCCATTGTGATTCCTCCATTTATTCAAAACATTTTTTCATGTTGATTTTCATAATTTTTTAGGGATTTATGACCTACAAAGAATCATAGAATATTTATTAGAATATATGAAAACATTATAACTCTTGACTTTATAATCCTCTTCCAAAACTCTTCAACAACAGTGCAACACCTTCACTCCGTTACTTCATTCTTTCTTATGATTACGATAATGGAAAACATCCAAAAATAATAATTTATACCTCCAATTATTTTTGATCTGATGATCTGAATCTAATGTAGATGTATATGATTCATTTAGAATCATTTTAATTTCTTACAAAAGGTCATTACAATGAATGGGGTCTGATTCCTGAATAACAAAAACATTCTTATACAAAAATATTACTAGTCAAAAAAAACATTTTTAAAATAATTTATCACATAGATTATTCAATCTCCCCCTATGTATTTTTTTAAAACCCATATTTAAAACTTTTCCAGACCTCAAACTTTTTTCACAACTCATGTTTTTAACTATTATGATAAAATAGCCTTTCCCTAAAAGAGAGTGTTATGGCACTATAGTACTGGATAAAGTAATGTTTTTATGGAATTCCATCACATAGTTGAAAAGAAATTTTGTGTCCACTAAAAATATTCTTAATTTAATCTTCTACTCTGTCACATTTTTTCTCACCCCCATTTTATGATAACCATGACTTTGGATTCAGAAACAATGATAATTAAAAACATATAATAATTTAAAAAGTTACTAATTTCTCTCCACCTTTTTCAGTAAAATCTAAATCATGGTGGGTGTTTTCTAAAAAAATTCATAAAGTCATTGGAGGAGGATGAACATGAATTTGGATCCTTAAATCCAAAAACTTTTCGTTCTGTATTTCTATTGTAAACATATCAGCAAGTTGATAATTTATTTCAATGTATTCAAAAAAACATATCTAGCAGCAAATTTCTCTTTTATAAAGTTATAATGTATATCAATGTGTTTTGATCTTGAATTTTGTATAGTATTTTTAGAAATATCAATTTCACTTTGATTATAAAAAATTATCATTAATGGCTGAGACACTTTTACATTCAAACCGTCTAGTTAAACATTTGTCCCCAACATTTAAGTATAAGCCCGAGTTTTTACAACATATTTAGATTTTATTGTGATCATTTTTATTGAACATTTTTTCTTAATATTCCAACTGAAAAAAATTCTCACAAAAAAATGTTCTTCTTATGGTTGAATTTATATCATTAGAATCCCTAGCCAAATCGACATTAGTAAACCCAATAACCTTCATCTCACTATTTCATTTGTATAACACCCCTTGTAAATTTTTTCATTTGGATATCTCATAATTATTTTTTGTAAAAAACATATGTGATTCTTTTGGATTACTTTAATACATGAAACACAATGTCATAGCATAAAAAATATATGGTTTTGAAGCTATAAGATAAATTAGACTTCTTATCAGCATCCAAAAATCTTACTGATTCCGTTTTCTAGGATTCATCTTATCACAAATTTATTCTCACATAAATAGGAGTAGAAAGTTATTTATATTGTTACATACAAAAATAATTTTATAATTCCCTGTAATACTTTTCATGACATAAGAAAATTTATTTTCCTTTTTGTTGAACTTGTAATCCAAGTAAGAAAGTAAATTTTTCCAAAATTGAAATTTGAAAATTATTCTTAATTTCTATATTAATTTTTTTACAGATATCTTCTATATCCCTATAAAAATTATATCATCCACATAAACAATTAAAAAGTGAGTTATATATTTAAAATATCTCACACATAAGTTATTATCAACCATTCCTTTTGAAAAATTAAGCTTTCGGAGGAAAAGTTCAATTTTTAATACCAATAATGTGGAGATTATTTTAGCCTATAAAAGATCTATTAAATATAAAAACCATATTTTCATCCTTATCAAGTTGAAAAAAAGGTTATTTAATGTAAACTTCTTCTTAAATCTCACAATTTAAGAAAGTTAACTTTTTATCTATTTGATAAAAATTGTAATTCAGATGTATAGCCACTGAAAGAATCATTATAATAGTTTCTAATCATGAATCTAGCGAATAGTTTCATCAATATCCACAATATCTACCTATGAATATGATTTACAAACACTCCTCGGTTGTTTTATTAAATCTTCTATGTGTTCATTTTACTTGTTTCTATAAACCTACTTAGTTCCGATAACATTTTTATTTACTGGTTGTAAAAAAATTCCGTTTTTTATTTTTCTTAATCAGATCCAACTCTTGATTCATAGAATCCAAGAATTCATTATTTTGAATAGCCTTTAAAATTGATTCAGTTTCAAATTTTGAGATATGTGGTGTCTAGTTCACTATTCCCATCTTACTTCTAGACTGAATTGTTTCCTTCTGATTCCCAATAATTTTTTCATATTGATTTTTTTTAAGGTTTTAAATTGAAATGTTTCTTTCCCATGTGAATTTTCCTCATCACATGAATTTTCTAAATATTGATAAGGAGGCTTTGACATAATTTCACTATTGTTAGAAATCTCAAATATACCATCATCAATATTCTCAATAAATTTTATTAAGGAATTTTTATTTTCAATTACTTTTACATCATATGAGTCCAAATACTGTTGTAAATGTTTGTTATAACATTGTTAACCTCTTTAATTTGTTTAATAATCCATAAAATTTCTTTCCTCATCATTCTCGTTAAAATTTAACAGATTCAATTTTTTTATAATGAGTAAACATAGACTACTAAAGACATTAAAGTACTTCAATAAAGCTTTTTCGTTACACCACATTATCTAAAGAGTCATGTAGTTTTCCGGTCTCAACACATATCTATTTTAAAGATGTATAGTAGTACAAAAATCATCTTTCCAATGTAATTATGAAATATTTTATTCTTATAAAATTATTATTCCCATTTCCACCAATCATCTATTCCTTATTTGAGATATTTCTTTCTGGTGTGGATTATAGGGAGCACAATACTGATGTTTGGTACCATGTATTTTTTATAAGTTTTAAAGTATTGCTTCTGAATTTGGTACCATTGCCTGTTCTCAAAAAATTTATGGAAATCCCATTTTTATTCTTAACATATATTCTAAAAAATTGAACATTTAAACAGCCTCTAAATTGTGCTTTAAAAACATGATATTTTCATTTGAGTGAAATCATTAAAAAAAGTGATAAATTATAAAACACCCTTTGTTTATTGATTTATCCTCATCCCACGTAAATTGGAATGAATAATCTCAATTGGTCTATTATATTTAATATCAACTCTTTTTTGACTTTTCTAAGTCATATTCTCTTTTTAATTTGTTACATAAATATATTTTTCTCTTCTTTTCAATCATGGAATGTTTCAAATGGAATTAAAATTTGAATGTCTATTCATTATTTTTTATCTAATGTGTCTAAGTCTATGGTTCCACAATTTGTTTTCATCATCAGAACTAAAGTAACATGAGTTGTTAAATTATCATATATGAATGAGATACCCACTAGTTCATTCTTCTTTGTAATAAAGCTTCCATCATTCACACTTTTGATGATAAAAAGTTGTTTTCTAAAAAAAACATCTTTTGCATTATCAAAAAGGTTACTTACATTAAGTATGTTATGTTTTATCCCATTAAAAAATAAAACAACCTAATATTTCATCTTTTCCACTTTAATCACATTTGTCCTCATTTTTCTGATTTTTATGGAATAATCATTCCCATAGGTAACTGCTCCTCCATCATTAATTTCAACATGTTTAAATATTTTTATATCAACATTCATATGTAATAAAAATCCACTTTATATTATCCATGGTTTTGTCATTTTTTTCTTTTAAAGATGTATAAACAAAAAAATCGCATTCCTCAACATTCTTCTTTTTAGCTTATTTTTCTTTTCTATCATAAGAAGCTTTTTCTGAATGGATTTTTATATATATTTTAGCATGATGAAATGCCTGATCACATATTCCACAAACATCATCTAAACAATAAAACTGGTTTTTTGGAATGTTTCTAACATCTTTATAATTAAACTTTTCACCTTTATATATGTTGGGAAAGTTACACATTCCACTTTCAGTATTTCTTCCACTTTTCCGAAACATACTAAGGGCATGAAAAATCATTCCTCCTGGGCGAGTTTTCCTCTTTTGTAGAAATGAATGATATATCAAATCCTTTTTTCCACAAAATCTAACCCAGTACTTTTTATGAAACCTGAAATGTTATAAAAATATGATGAAACATTATTTTTTTTGGGTATGGATGTTACCATATTCTTGATTTGAGCTTTCTCAGCAACCGATGAAGTCTCATGTTTTACTTCTGAGGATTTATTGATTTTTTCATTTATATTCCTCGTTGAATTTTCAAACTCAATAAATATTGATTGAAATATGATGACTTCTTCTTCCTTTTCCTCCATCTTCTTAATGGGATCTTCAACCATCTTTCATTGTTCATCAATTATCTGTTTGTAACCTCAGATCTCCTGAAAGTATTCATCCTCTTTCTTGATAACATCTTTTTTTCATTCATCAACTTATTCAAAATACTTCCTTATTATTCTAATTTATTTCATGATATATTTATTTTTCTAAAGATATGTAAGAAGCTCTATTTTGAGCTGATACTCTATGTAATATTCTTCGCCTCCTACTTTTTCACTATTTGAGGAGTCTACAACTTTTTCAACTTTTTCAATGAATGTTATCAATATTTATGAACATTCATCCTCTGATGAATTGTTTTTAGTTGAGTCTTATTCATATTTATTACTCGACATACTTTGTTTGTTTCCAGTAAACATCTTCTTGTATTTTTTGGATGAATTTTCTTCTTTATCATATTTTTTCCACCTCTTCCATTTAGGGTTTTGATTACAATCATCTTGATATTCCACAACATTATTCTTGGGGAAATTCATAGTAAAATTTTGAATTCCACCACACTCGAAATATTTGAGAGGAATTTTACCTTTATACATTCCTTTCCTATTTGATAGTTTTTATATATAAGAGACATGATTTTATCAATAAAATTATTACCCTTTTTAGAGTCACAGTCAAAAGGATCAAAATCATCAACATCATGAATTTTTAACTTTCTCCAAGAATCAAATACATTTAATATTTCATCTTAATTTTAACTCATTATTCTATAAGAAAAAAATTAAAAAATTAATCAACAGATAAATAATCCATATCTTCTGAAGATGAAATTTTAGAATCAAACATATCCAAAAAGTTTCTCACAAGTTCCTTGACAATAGTAGAATCTTCTAGGGAATCTCTGAAAGAACTGATGTTGCAAACAATTTCATTTACCCAGGTAAATTATTCTCCAATAGTTTCTTCATGACTCATTATAATGTATTCAGGCTCACTATTCCATATTTTCCCCTTTTCTTCATTGAATTTAGTATATCCTTCCAAAACACTTTCTAGCTTGTCCCGTATACTTTTTGAAGTACTGAGACCCATCACCTTCTGATAAATATTCTATGATAAGGACATAAGGATAAAATTTATAGCCTTATATAAACTTCTAAATTTATCTTTTCTATAAATATCATAGGAATTTTTTTCACAATAGAAGGAATCCAAATAGTAGAAGCATCAATAACATATAGCCCAAGATATAGGAGATAAGGGATCATTCTATTATTTCATCCAAAATAATTGTTTCCATAAAATGTCAGAATTATTCTATTATTTACAGAATTGATATTATACATGATAAAGATTCAATAAGGGAACCTCCCTATGATACCAATTTATGTTCCAAAGGAATAAATGATAACTAATAGGGGGGAATCAGTTGTTCAATTTTATGTGTTTAAAAACTTTTATAAACATAACCCCAGCAACCAATTATGATTTATTTCCTTAACAACTTTTATTCAATACTCATGCATGAAAAAGTAGAGAAAAATGTTAATAATAAAAAATTTACAAATTTTGGCCTCAGTTTGACAACTAACATCCTTTACATAGCCACACCCATGTGTCTATTTAAATTCACTATTATGAAGAACATAATACAACTTATCCCAACTTCCCTTTGACTCCATCTATATCTTTGTAGGAAAGATCATAATAAATCCCATAATTTTACAATGTTTTCTTCTAAAAATATCTATCCAAGTAAAATAATAAAAACTATTTTGAAAAATATTCACAATTTATCAGTTTGAGTCCTCAGTCGAATCTGGTTGGATTGGATGTTTTCGATCAGATGAAGTCAATTTGATTCTCTCTTACTCAATATGCACTTCTCAAAATCTTCTATGAAACACAATATGATGGAGTCAATATGATGAACTCATTCTCAATCTAAAAAACTCAAACTCTATTCAAATTCTCAATATGATCATCTTAAGTATGATTGACTCAATATAATTTACTCAATAAGATCTTCTCAATATGATATTTTCCAATCTAGTAAACAAAAATTGAGTTGGATGATCATCCTCATGACATCTCTTGCAAGAAATAACTTTATGTTGATTTAATCAGCAATCCACCTATTTTATAATTTGAAAATTTTCAAATGGATGAATGATCTTAGAATGTATTTATAGGTGACCATGGAAATCAAGAGTTGGAAAATTGAAAACTTTCCCTACTTTATTATTTTCAAAACTCCAAAAGTATCTCACATTTTAACTTTTATCATTGAATTCTTCAATCCTTCTCATATTTCTCTATGATTTACAAAATATTTCATCTCAATCTTTCCTATTAAATTAGTCATAAAACTCTTAGAATATTCTTCACAAGCTTCATACATTATAACTTCTAGATCTAATCTTTTAAATCTGGAATTATTAAATCTAATGAAGACTCTATATGGATCAATGTAATCAATATAGTCATTACGATTCATCCATTTATTAAAAAGATTTTACGGTGATGACTTTTCATGATTTGTGAGAACTTCAAGCCCAAAAAATCAACATCTAAATTTGATTAGAAATTATTAAACCTTTAGGGATCCTATCTCCGTAATCATCTTTTAAAACTCTTCAACAACACTACTTATTCCCTCATTATATTCTATCTTTCTCTGATTACCAAAAAGGAAAACATCCAGAAAAAAATTTCTACATCCGCTTATTTTAGATCTAGTGATTTGAATTCAATAATATGGATCTAATTATTTTAAAAAAATCTTAATTTCTTTCAAACGGTCATTAAGATGGACAGGGACTGAATCTTGAACAATAAAAATCATTATTCTATAAAAAGAATAATTATTAAAAAAAATAAAAACATTATTATAATATTCACAAATTTCCTTCAAGATTTACCAAATAATGACATAAAGATATGATTTATAGCATGTTGTTTTAATAATTCTATATTCATGAAGACAAAGGACATTACATTCCCACAATATATCCATTGGGGTTATCAGTTAGAATTATCTCCCTCGTCATCTTGGGACATACAAATTTCGTTGTAACCAGATTACCCATTCAGAAAGAAATGTTCTTCAATTATAGTCATCACATAAATCAGTAATTTCATGATTAGGAACATAATTTTATATTTTAGGAAATTATTTTTGATGTACCTAAAGTTAATACCAAATAAAATATGATCATTCTTCTTCTTCTAAGGGACAATATTACCTAATCACTTTGGATATTGTACTTCTCATGTGAATTTGGTTGTAATTATTTTTTAAATATCATATTATATTATAGATTCAATAGTTTGATTCATTATTCTCATATAATACTGGAATCTAGAGTGGTCTTCAGAAATACAATGGTATGGGTGGACACATTAGGATTTAACTAGGGAATTTCAGTTTAGTTCTAGGAGAACACATCTTGATGTTATTTTAAAAAGAAAATATACTCCTCATACTCTTTATAGTCATTAGATACTCTAATCAATGAGGTTTGAGTATTCTATTATGTATATAGTACCAATTTATTGAGGTCATTGATGGTGGTAGAAAAAGTTTCCTCAAATATTGTTAAGGAATCATTGAGGTCATCTTCCTCCTCTTTCTCTTTCTCTTTGATGTTTGAACGAAAAATATATAGTTTATCTTATATCATGAATAAGAAATAAAGAAATTTTAATCTCAAATGGATGAATAAGAGGCATATCCAGATTTAGAGGGTGTCAATGTAGGGTCATCATAAATATCTTCCCCATCCTCTCTACTATCATCGATGTCAAAATAGGTTCCAACGTCTAGAAATTCTGTAAATTTTATGAAGTAATGTTAATTATATTCTAGTTATGTGGAGGTATCTTTTGATCCTAAAAATGATAAAAGTACCACATTTTGTACTGGAGTCAAATATTGTTCATTTCTAAACAGATAGTTTTTATATATAGTGTCACTTTACCATGAAAAACCGTGACCATCTTCTGAAAAACATGCCTCAACTAGCATAGATATAACTATATTAATAGTGAAAAGTAATGTCTTTAAAATAATATATATACCAAGATTTGGGATTGTTTCCCCAATAATATTAATGAGAAATATATAATAATTATTGAGAATAATTCAATGTATTTCTAGAAAAATCTCTTGTCCATTGGAGGGGATTCGTACATGTAGTATTCTTTTATCGGTTGTTTTTCCTCTCTCTTGTAAAATCCCACCTCAGTATAATAGGATTCACGATACTCAAATGGGGAATTGTCACCACATATTACTCTATGTTATCCATTAATAGGATACTTTAGTCACTGATGTTATAATGATGGTACTACCACATGCATGTTGAGACCCCATCTTCCCAAAATAACATTAAATGTTATATTATAATAAACTACCATAAATTTGATGTAATATATAAGATCCCCAAATTTGGATTTTGGTTTTATCTTTTTATAAGGTTTATTCTCACTTTTTCTATAACCTTGAATGGAAACATTTGGGGAATATGTATTTTTTTCACCATAAACCGAGTGTTAGAGGTTCTTTACCAGGTTAATTTTGATCTTAGAACCATTTTTAATAAAATCATTTAAAATATCAACACTTTAAATATTTCATGAAACAAAAAAGTGTTTGATGTGTGATTGGATGGTAATATATTTTAATTTTTTGTGAATGAGACATCTATGTATAGTGACACTATGACTTTCTCTATATGATACACCTCATTACTACTAAATTTATACTTAAGTATCTACTGGATCTAAATAGCGTTGAAATAAACTACCATAATCTCATTCAAGTGGTTAAGTGATTCCAGGATTTAATTTTTATCCTTCTTGTCGGTCAACTTCTTCAAGATTTCATACATTTACACTAGTGGTCTCACTTCTTAAGGTGATTTTATTACTTGTCATGTAGATTTTTTATCATGATCTTTTGTGATGAAGATTTTTTTTCCAAACGAGAACCCAAGTGTAGGTTTTCATTAGTGGGTAGGGTTGAGTTTTCCTACCCATATTCCTACACTAATTATTAAGTTACACACCTATAGAATGATAATCTAGGTAAATTGTCTTTGAGAAACTATTGGTGTAACACCCCAAGCTTCCACGGTACGTTTCTCTTTGAATAATACAATAGTGTGCGATGTACGCAACACCAAGTTCAAGTGCACCACGACCTATCAAATTAGCTGTTTAAAAATTAGTTATGAATAGTAATAACAACATTTTGTGTTTTTTATATATCCCATATAATTTTAACATTCATCTTTTCTATTTTTTAGACATAATATAAGGATAAATTCAATTTTTTAGATAAAAGATGTATTTTTCAAAAATGTAGTTTTTACACCTTTTATTAGCGAACATTTTTTAAGTCCAATATTTGAAAATTTTATATATTCAATTTATTGAAATTAAATAATTATTAAAAGAGATATATTAAAATTTGGTTTGGATAAATTTTTGGTACTTTTCTGATAACTTTCATATTTTGATAAATAATGAAAAATAAAAAATTTTAATTGAAAACAACTTTTTAAATCAAAATAATTAATAGTGTTAAATTATTAATTTGAATGTTTTGGAAATATAATTATATTATATTTTTATTATTTAATACAATTCACATCATTTTAAGTAATTTCACTTCTAAATTTGACATAAACACATGTCTATCTTTTAATAGTTTTTACTTTTTAAAACCCTGATTTTTGTTTTGACAATAGGAATTAATTTTAAATTAATTAATGAAACTTTTATTTTTTGAATTTTTTAAAATACAATTCTTTTTTTAATTCATAATATAAAAATTATCTTAGGGTAAGTTTTTGGTATTTTTCAGAAAACGTTCAATTTTTGATGAATAGTAAAAACCATTACATTATTGTTTAAAAAAATTATTTAAATAAATAATTATTTTATTTAAGTTTATTATAAGTCAAAATAGATATATAATACCTATTTAATTTCAATTTAATTCATTGGAGTCATTTTGTAATATAATTAGATGTATAGAATTTTATTGAACTTTTTAATGTCTTTTTCCAACCTTCTAGGCACATTTGAAAATTTGCATAAAATGTAATTTTACTGCTTCTGTGAATTGAATTTGAAAAATACAAGAGACATGGTTGACATTATTAATTAAAATGTGGTTCAATAAGATGAAAATAATTTTTTTTGAATAGTAACTTTAGAATTTTATTTATAACGGTTAAAAGTAAATAGGGTAATTAATGGTAAAAATGATGTTATAATTACCCCAACACATTTCCTAATTCTATTGGATAAGTGTTTTTAGACCAAAATAAACCATAGGAAAAAAATATAAACCTCTTTGATCCACATGGATTAGATTAGGGCATTTATTATTATTTCTTTTAAAGAAGAGTTAAAAGTGTAAAATTCAAAGATTAATAACTAATCCATTTTTAATATAGGGTTTTACATAATATTAATGTGACTATAAATATTAATTAGAAAGATAAAAACTATTCCTACATCATGGTATTTTATTTATAATTTTTAGACACTAAATAATTAAATTTATTTATGATACACAGATGATGGGGTAATTACATTATTAATGAAAGATTAAAATAATGGAAGTTATAAATATCAAAATAAATGTAAATTGAGACTTTTGAGGCATTAAAATAATTTTATAGGTTAATATTACATGTTAGGGTTTATTCAATTAATTTTTTCTGAAGTAATAATGTTTTTCTCACTTTCACAAAAACCAAATACTAAATAGTGTCAAAAATGACATAAATGTGTTTTAAAAAAAATACTATTTTATTTAATGCTATAATACTCCTAAAAATCTACGGTTCTTCCAAATGACTTATATAATATTATTTATTTCTATAATGGTCCACTTGGGGTTCATTAGGCTTTTTATATTATGTTTATTAATCATTTATTATAATAATACAAGAGGACATGGTAAAAGTTAAACTATTTAAATAAGAGTTAAATCTAAAAGATTGGGTTAATATGGTGACCTAAACATGTCTAAATCCTATTGGATGAAAGTATTTTGACCCCTCACCACATTATATTTGAAATAAATCAATTTGGAGCCATTAGAAAACGAAATTTATTTTATAATAATATAATATTTCACACTTTTCATAAAGTGACCCTCACCTCTCTTATAAAATGGTACTTCCCCTTCACTCAAAATCACACATCAAAAAGAATTTGGATCGGCCAACCCTTGCTAAAATCTCCTCCAAATTCCTTCAATTCAACCTAGAGTACTTACCTTGAGAATAAATCCAACCTAATGAAACCTTTTGTTCAAATCAAAAGGAAACACCCAAAGAAGAGGTAATTATTTTATCACCTCTTTCTAAGTTCTTCTCTTCTTCTACTTTCTCTTTATTTGTTATTTACATAAAAAAATAAAAAATATAGTACCTTATACATATATTTATGTTACTATAAATATGCAAAAACCATACTCATTATTAAATCCATTATATGAATGATAATTTCACCTTCCGTGCGTACGTACGACTTACCATCTCTACACCGTGGTGTAATTTGTTATTCAACACTATGTTATTTTAATGGATATAATAATGATTACTATGTATATAAATAATGAAAATAACATTATACATTCTCTATAAAATTAATATTCCATCCAATTCCACACCTTTTAATCATTAAGGAAATGATATCATCTCTCGTGTGCACATATGACTTACCGTCTCCACAACGTGATGACATCCTTTTCCACGTTCACCATTCAGAAATGATTATAAAAATATATATTATTAATAAGTATGTACTATATAACATAATAATTCTACTGGAGATATATTTTTGTGTGTGTTTGTGAGCGTGTATGTATGTTTACTTACATATATCTTATTCACTTACTTTCGTTCAATATAATATGAAAACGAAAACTACTTTTATGCGTACGTACGGCCTACCATATCCATAAATGTTGTTTTATATTTCATATATAAATATATTATACATATATATATTCTAAAAATATATTATATATAAATAATGTGTTATATTCTGTAATTATTTAAATCATTATCTAAATGATACGATCAAGAATAACAAGTTAAAACACAGACGATAAATTAAGCAATTATTACCTGAAATGATAAATTAACATGGTAATTATTATTAAATGGGTAGTATAAAGTCATAAATGAATCATATATGATATAATAAATATTAATATGGTTCTGGTATGACTTAATAACATAATATGGTCATTATAAATGAGGTTAAACGTACCGTCGACCAAAGGATAGTGCATGGTAAGGGTTAATTCTTCAATCTCATAATTATCTGAGATTGTCTGTTTGTAAGTATTTTATTTGAAATATTTATTATACATGTCCATGTTTCGTAAAATACATTTCAAAATGATTCTTTTAAGTTACTCTTTAACTAAAACATCATTTTATATGTTTTAAATATTGTTTCTTCTAAATGATTATCATTAATTTCGATGTTTTCAAAATGGTTTTAAGAATTTATTTATATGGACATGATTATTTTAAAATGTTAATTCCTGTCAACTGTTTCAAAGTGGTATGTAACACTTTGATTCAAAATTCTCTTTTAAATGTATTCCTTGTAAAATGTGTGACTTTTCAATGATTTCATAAAAAAAAGGATATTTCTCTAAAAAAGTTTTTCTAATCATTTTCAAATACGCAAACATCCTTTACTAGATATTATTATTTATTAAGGATGATTTATTATAATACAATCTTACGTATTATATTTAATGAGTTATGATATGTTTGAGGGTGGATGTGCTATTTCTATACCCTTCATGGTTAATGTTGAAGTATTGACATTTCATATGCTAGTTTTAGTAGGAATGTTTATATTATGTTTCAACATTTTCATGTGACGAATGCAATGGACTTACTAAGTGATTGGTGGGGGCCTCTATATCCCGTCAATGCATTGGTAGGTATCATGATGCAAATTAGTGTTTTGGCACATGTCCTTGAAAAAAAATTATTTGTAGTCTTGGCACGAAGCCTTAACTATGTGGTAATGATGTCCGACTTTAGGCATTCCCTCATTATGAAATAAATTATTACATGTGATTAATCGATTATTAAAATATCCATGTCCATGTTTATATTGTATTGTTTGATTTATTTTATCCATTTATGTTCATGTTTATGTTTAAAAGGCAGTTTTTTTATTACACGTCTTTCCTTAAAATTATACAGCTTATGCTAAATTATTTACCCTTATTGAGTATCAGAGCTCGCCCCTTTCTTATGTTTTGTTTTCACTGGATTTCAAGATTTGTATTATGTTTGATATTCAGGGTTATTCTATAGGAATAATATTATTCTCAAAGGATTATATATAAAGAGTTTTATTTTTGAATTTGAAATGTATTGTTCATGAATGTAATCTATCTTCCCAGACTACTAAACTGATTGGTCTTTCGGGACTTGATTCCTTATAATCATTCCAATGTATTAAACTAATTTTTTGGCTTTGGGCTTCTGGGGTTAGGGCTTTACAGTTGGTATCAGTGTAAATTTAGTACAAACCTTTGAAAATAGATCTTGAAAAACTCTGATTAGGGAACATTACCCAAATATAGACTTTTAGGATTATTATATAACAACTTCCTAGAATTTTGGTAATGTAGAGATTTTCTGTATTTTCCAAAAAATACATCCCTGTTTAGATATGAGTAGGTAGAGGCATCTCTGCCACAGATGTACATAGGAGTGAACACTCTGAATAAGAGTTTCAGGCTTGACCAAGGGTATCCTGCTACACAACAATGGGTCTTTCTGCACTCTTGGTTACAACACTCCCAGGGGATATGCTTAGGATAATTCAAATTTTATTTTCAAACCAATATGAAAGAATTATGATTAAATACTTCCTCAATGAATTTTTTTTATTAATAGCGATTATATGCACAAATTTTTCAATTTATGTTAGGTATTTTACTAAATTAGAATTATGTAATGCAATTCATAAACTCATCTATTGTGTTTCATTGTTTAGAAATGGTTCCTAGTAGAAGGAAAGGAAATCGTATCAATGCACGTAATCCATGTAGGGATTTACCTCATACTCAGGATAATTATAGTTGAGGAGGTGATGCGACTGGTGCTGATCATATTATAACCATACTGGGACAACTCACTCCAGTTGTGAATAATAACCTTACCCATATAGAGCACCCTGATCCACAATGTGGGGGATCAATGTTATATCTCTTCATGAGGCAACAACCACCAACATTCAATGGGACTAAAAATCCATTTATAGCTAAGAAATGGATAAGTACCTTAGAGAAAATATTTCATGCTTTGGGGAGTAGCGAAAGGGAACAAGTTGTCATAGTAGTTTATCACCTCACAGGAGATGTAGATCAATGGTGGTTATTGATTCAAAACACAAACAAGGATGAAGAAATATCAAATATGAAATGGAGGGAGTTTAAAGATCTTTTCATAGAAATTTTTTTTCCACATGACCATTGAACGGATAAGGGAATAAATTTTCTGAGTCTAAGGAAAAATGAGGATGAGAATATCACAAAGTACGAGGCTAACTTTACAGGGTTATCATGTCATGCGGAAGATTATATACGTAACCCAAGGATTAAGATTGATATATTCTTGTATGGGTTAAAATCATTTATCTGTTGAGTTTTAGTCTCACAATCCTTCTCATCATATGAAGATATAGTTTCGTGTGCTATCAAGATAGAAAAGGAATTCTCTATGTCTTATGACATTAAAGTAACGCAAGAGAAGAATAGAATGGTGGAGAAAAATACAGATAAAGGGGAAAGGGAATGAAGGTTTTTCCCTTATTTGATAATTGTGGGAAGTAACACCTAGGTACTTTCCTAAAAGGAATGGGAGTTTGCTACAAATGTGGGGAAAAAGGTCACCAGGCTCGTTATTGCAAAGGAACGAAAGAGGTTGTCAATGTTGAATGCAATAATTTTAGAGAAATTGAGAATTGTTCTAAAGATTTTCCTAACCTACAAGGAAACATACCTCAGAAAAGGCCAGGGGAGCAAGGCCAGGATTATGTTGTAACTACAGTTGAAGGGGAATAATTAATGTATTTGTGTTTTTAGATTGAATAATTTTATTCTATTTATAAGAAGAATGTGATATATATATATGTATTGTACTATAGTATATATTGTTTTCATTAAGATTTTCATATGATGAAGGTATTCATATTTTTAGTTTGTGACAATAAGAGAAAGTTTACATTGTTTGGATAATCGGATCATATAATTGATTTTGGAATTTATAGACCATTAAGAGAGAGTTTGGACAGAAGTATTTTGGATAACGATAAAGGGTAGAATGTGTTATGTTGTATAATGGATACTGTTGTTTAAGGTTAAAATATTTCCTATGATTTTTTTTAATTGTTATAAAAAGGGCTACCCATAGGTCGGGCGACAACCAGTCGCGTCCGGCAAGGCCGCTAGACATGAACCTACAACTGAAGGGTGACAAGGGTGCATCACATACCACTTGCCTATGTGATGTCCTAGTTTGTATAATGTAGTTTTTTTAAATGGGTTGACAGACGAATTATAAATTCAATTTTTTGTTAATCCTATACGATTAGGATAAATAGAATATTATTGAGTTCAATTATCTTTTAGAGTGAAAGATGAGTCTGTTGTAGAAATTAGTTAATGGATGGAACTCTACTTGTCAAGTATTCTTATTAATTATTCTATGATGAAATTAATTCTTAACCATTATGAAAAGTTTCTTAAAACAAAAAATGTGTTATCTTAATACCCTATATTTTGTTGAACTGATGATATTTTAAATCATCATAGATTTATGGCTTTGAGACCCTCAATTTTCCATTCACTTATTTGTGATTGATGACCTCAATCAATCCTTATAAATATTTACATTTTTCCTCCAACTGTAATTTCAACCAATTTTATCCTATTCAAAATCTTAATTTGGTTGTGACTTTTTAATTTCCCTTTCCCACTTCTTAAGACAAAATTTTATTAACTCTTTTTCTGATGTGGGTTTTCCACAATGGTATTTTATATTTTTTTAACCTTTTATATTTTAAAAAATAAAATTGTGAGGATTAAATTTATTGAAGGAGGGAAGAATTTAACACCCCAGTCTTCCATGGTACATTTTTCATTGAATAATACAATAGTGTGCGATGTACGCAACCTTGAGTTCAAGTACACCACAACCTATCAAACTAACAGTTTAAAAATCAGTTAGGAATAGTAATAACCACATTTTTAATTCTATATATATCCCATTTAATTTTAAAATTCATCTTTTGTGTTTCTTAGACATAATATAAGGAAAAATTCAATTTTTCAGATTAAAGAAGTATTTTTGAAAAATGCATTTTTTCCAGCTTTTAATGTCAGACCATTATTAAATCCAATATTTTAAACTTTTATATTTTCAATTTAATGAAATTAAATTATTCTCTAGAATCGGGACATAAAAATTTAGTTTAGAAATAAAATTTGTACTTTTCTGATAACTTCCAAATTTTAGAAATAAAATTTGTCAAATTTCATATTTAAATTTGACATAAACACATGTCAATCTTATGATAGTTTTTACTTTTCAAAAACCCGCTTTAAGGTTTAGACAACGGGAATTTATTTTAAATTAATTAATAAGAATTATATGTTATTAATTTGTTAAAATATAATTCATTTTTAAATTCTAAATATCATAATTATATTAGGGTAAATTTTTTGTATTTTTCTAAAAACATTCAATTTTTGATGAATAGTGAAAAACACTACATTATTGTTTAAAACCGACATTTCATTTAAATTTTTTTTGTTTTATTTAAATTTATTTTAAGTCAAAATAGATATATAATACCTATATAAGTTCAATTTAATTCATTGGAGTCATTTCATAATTAAATTAGATGTATAAAATTTTATTGAACTTTTTAACATCTTTTACCCAACTTCTCATCACATTTGCAAATTGGCATAAAACATAATTTTACCGCTTTTTTGAATTTAATTTAAAAATCGGAGAGACACGGTTGACATCAATAAGTAAAATATGGTTCAATAAGATAAATTTTTTTTTTGTGAATAGTAACTTTTGAATTCTATTTACAACGGTTTAAAGTAAATATGGAAATTAAAGATAAAAATTATATTATAATTACCCTAAAACATGTCCTAATTCAATTGGATAAGTGTTTTTCGAAAAAAATAGACCTTAGGAATAAAATATAGGCCTATTTGATCCACATGGATTTGATTAGGACATTTATTATTATTTGATTTAAAGAAGAGTTAAAAGTGTAAAAGTCAATGTTTAATAACTAAACCATTTTTTATATAGGGTTATATATAATATAAATTTTAATATAAATATATATTATAACGCTAAAAAGATTTTTTATATCATGGAATTTTATTTATAATTTTTAGAAATTAAATAATTAAATTTATTTATGACATAATGATGATGCGATAATTACTTTATTAATAAAAGAATAAAATAATTGTTGTTATAAATACTAAAATAAATTTAAATTTAGACTTTTGATGCATTTTAGTAATTTTCTAAGTTAATATGACATATTAGGGTTGATTCAATTAATTTTTTTCAATGTAATATTGTTTTTATGACTTTCAAAAAAAAACAAATACTAAAAAGTGTCAAAATTGACATAAATGAGTTTTAAAAAAATACAATTTTATTAAATGATAAAATACTCTTAAAAATATAAGGATCAGCCAAAGTATTTAGATAATAATATATATGTGAATAATGGACCACTTGGGGTTCTCTTGTCATTTTATATTATTTTTATTAACCATTTATTATAATAATACAAGAGGACATGGTAAAAGTTAAACTATTTAACATGTAGTTAAAACTAAAAGATAGGGTTAATATGGTGATATATACTTGTCTAAAACCTATTAGTTGAGAGTATTTAGACCTATACACACCTTAGCTTCTGTATAAATCACTTTTTAGCCATTATAAACCGAAAATTATTTTATAATTAAATAATATTTCAAACGTTTCCAAAAGTGACCCTCACCTCTCTTATAAAATGGTACTTCCCCTTCACTAAAAATCACTCCTACAATGCCATTTGACTCGTCCAAACCATACTGAAATACCCTCCAAACTTCTCTCACTTAATCCTAGAGTCCTTCCATTGATCAGAATACCATCCTAAGTATCCCTTTTGTTCAAATCAAAAGAAAACACCCAATGAAGAGGTAATTATTTTATCACCACTTTCGAAGTTCTTTTCCTCTTAGAAATTCCCTTTCCTTGTTACATTCATACCAAAATAATAACTCAAGTACCTTGTACATACTGTAATTTTATTATAAATATGGTAAAACTTTACTCATTATTCTATCCGTCCTATGAATGATAATGTCACTATGCGTGAATACATACGACTTACTGTCTCCTCACCGTGGTGTAACTTGTTATTCAACACTATGTTATTTAGATAGATATAATGATTAGTAATATGTATATAAATAATGAAAATAACATTATAATTTCCCTATAAAATTAATATTCCATCCAATTCCAAACCTTTTAATAATTAAGGAAATGATATCATCGCTCATGTGTGCGTACGACTTACCGTCTCTACGACGCGTTGAGATAAATTTCCACATTCGTCATTCAATATTGATTATAAAAATATATTTTATAAGTTAGTATTTAATATATTAAATAATAATTCTACTAGATATATATATGTGTGTGTGTGTGTGTGTGTGTGTGTGTATACTTACATATATCTTTTTCACTTACTTCTGTTCAATATGATATGAAAACGGACGCATCAATTATGCGTACGTACGACCTAGCATATCCATAAATGGAATTTTCCATTTCATATATCAATATATTATATATATTCATATTATAAATATATATTATATATAAATCATGTTTTATATTCTTTAATTCTTTAAATCATTATCTGAATGTTACGATCAAGAATAACAAGTTAAAATATGTACGATAAAGAAAACGATTATTACCCAAAATGTTGATTTAACATTGAAATCATTTTTAAATGGGTAGTATAAAGTCATAAATGAATCATGTATGATATTATAAATATTAATATGGTTCTGGTATAATTTAATAACATACAATGGACTTTATACAAGAGGTTAAATATACCATCAACCAAAGGAAAGTACAAGGTAAGGTTTAATTCATCAATCTCATTATTATCCAAGATTGTTTATGTGTAAATATTTTATGGGAAATATTTATTATCCACGTCCATGTTTCATAAAAGATATTTCAAAATGATTAGTTTAAGATACTCTTTAACTTAACAATAATTTAAAATTTTTAAAATATTTATTCTTCAAAATATTTCAAATTAATGTACATGTTTTCAAAATGGTTTTAAGGATTTATTTATATGGACATGATTGTTTTAAAATGTTAATTAATTTAAAAAGTTTCAAAGTGGTATGGGACACTTTGATTCAAAAATATACGATAAGTGACTTCCTTTATAAATTTGTGACTTTTAAATGATTTCACAAAAAAGGATATTTCTCTCAAAAGGTTTTACTGATCATTTTCAAATATGTCAACATCCTTTACTGGATATTGTTCTTGAGTAAGGTTTTTTTATTATAATACAATCTTCCATATTGTATTTAATTAGTTATGATATGTTTGACTATGGATATGTTCTTTTTATACCCTTCATGGTTTATGTTTATGTATTAACATTTCATTGGCTAGTTTTAATATAAATGTATATGTTATGTTTCAACATTTTCATATAAGGAATGCAGTGGACTTAGTGAGAAATGGGTGGGGCCCACAATAGCCCCTTGATGCATCTGTAGGTCTCATAAGACAAATTAGTGTCTTGGTAGAGGTCCTTGACAAAAAATTTATTTTTAGTCTTTCAACGAGGCCTTGACTATGTAGTAATGATGTCCAGCATTAGGCATTCCCTCATTATGAAATTAATTATTACATTGGATTATTCAACTATTAGAATATCCATGTTCATGTATATATGGTAATGTTTGATTTATTTTCTCTATATTATGTTCATGTTTATGTTTAAAAGGATTTTTTTGTATTACATATCCTTCCTTATATGTTTATAGCATCAGTTACATTATTTATCCTTACTAAGCATCTGAGCTCACCCCTTTCTTATGATTTGTTTTACTAGGATTCCATGAAGTGTATTAGGTTTGACATACAGGGTTAAGCTAGGGGAATAATGGAATTATTAACATATTATTTATTTTGTATTTTAGGTTTGAATGTGTAATGTAACATTCATGTATGTAATCTATTTTCCAAGACTGATATATTGATCGGTCTTTTAGGACTTGATTCCTTTTAATCATGCCATGTTATTAAAATAATGCTCGAGCTCTGGGCTTCTAGGGTCAGGGTGTTACAACTGGAAGATTCAAAATTGTTTTGGTGTTAATATTGGGATCTTTTAAGCACTCCCATTCTAGTTTTGGCTATGTATCTTGATTAAAGGATATGTATCATGAATATTGGGATTTTCTATGAACACTAATTCTCTAAACCAGTCATCCTCTAGGATGGCTACCTCCTCATCACTGACTGCAAGTGGAAAACATGGGTTTATATGTATCTTTTTTTTAGGGGGGGTTTTTTAATAAAATGAAATTAATAAATATTAAATTTTATTCTTCATATGATGATGTTTCCATTCAATAGAAATGTACCCTTCTCATAATATTGGGGGTAGAAAATAAATGGGAGCCAATATTGGTTTAGGATTCAATCATAATTCCTCTTCTTACATTGTATTTCTTTTTTTACAAAAACCCAAACATCTAGTTGATGGATTTGAAGGCATAAAATTAGAATATTTATAAATAATTTGTCCCATAGTTGATTTATTTAGTTGTACCCAATAATGAAATAAGTGTGATGGATTTTATTTTTTTGACTTCTAGTCATCAATAATTCAATCAATTCTACCTTTAACTTCCTTTAATTTTTCTTCTTCCCCTGGTTGGGTAGTGGAAATAAAGGCTACCTATGATAGAGGTTTTCCCAAAATAACATTTTGATAATTAACGATTTTCTAGAGAATATCCATAAAGATGATGAAATCATTATTGTTTTACCCCATCATCAGATATCAAAATAAACATTCAGGGAAATTACCAAGGCCAGTTTCATTGGGTTTCCTAGCCTTTGGTACCCTGATAAATTATTTTATATGGCTATGATGAAGAAACCTTGATCCTTATCCTTTCAGAAAGAGTATTTTTTTACATTATTCCTCATATCATGATCAAACATTATATTTCCTTACCTCTATATAGGAGAGGTATTGTAGTTGTATTCACTTTATGGGTGGAAAAAGGTGATATTGAGCTTGTTGGGATATTATGGTAGTAATTGGATGTAGTTTAAGAATAAAAGTGGTAGTTTCAAATTTATTAAACCTATTCCCCTGAGAAGCAGGTTTAGATAAATATTTTACATTCATCTTATTAATGTAATCCTCTAGGAATTGTTCCATATCTGAAAAGTATATGGATCCTAATGGATACTTCAAAGAGTTCAACATTGTATATTATTCATCCTAGAAATTTCGTATACAATACACTAGGAAGTGAACCTGTAGATGATTCATATTGAATGAGTATGTTAGAGCCATCTGCGTAAAAATAAAATTCTAGAGTCCATCATATTCATATTTATTATTATTTGAGAGGCTAAGGATCACCACCTTCCTTATCATGGAGCTAAATTGATAAAGGAATTTACAATGAAGGTCTTCTCATCTTATGTAGGTTCTATATGGAAAATAACTATATCAGATGAACATTGTCCCTTATAGGTTCTATAAAAAACATCTGAGTTTCAATGCCTCCTATGGATCATGTTTTCTCCATATAGGGCCACATTCAGACATGAATTCTTTCATTCATTTATCTGAAACTCTAATTTAATTAAATATTATGAATTTAGGATTCATAAAATTTGGTGGACGTGAAGTGTCATCCACCCATTAAGGTTTTGACTTCCTCTTGAATTTCATTGGGGGTACATCATTCGTCTATGGTTTCCATTTAGGTTGTAAGAGACTCATTGGAGTATAAGATCATTATAGGTAATATTGACTAATATGAGGCCTAAATGTCAGTAGAGGTTGAATATTGATTTTGTATCCCCTAATATATCTGATGTTGATACAAATTTAGAGCTGGAAAAGGGTGAATTTCCAAAATGATGGAATATTTTTTTCATTGTGGAGAAAAAATATTAATTATCCTAAACCAATTGGTTTAGGTACACTAGTTTTTTGGATCCATATAAATCATGATTATTATACTTAGTAATTTGGGTTGGGTAACTCCTTCTTGCTATAGGGGATTCATGGGAGAAGTTAAATTTTCCTCTTCTTGAATGCTATATTCATTGGGATTATTTCCCATAATTAATTCAACCTTGAGCTATTTTGTATCATCAATATCATATTTATATTATGGAAGTATCAATTCAATTGTGGTAATTTCAAACTAATCCGCTGGAAAGTGGGATATGGCTACACAATATCCTCTGTAGTAAGATAAATTATCTAGAGTGGGTGGAAACTAAACATTCAGAGATATTAGGTTCTAATTTTACAATTAATCTTAGGTTCGCATGTCTTCCTGACCTATTTTAATATGAACCAACTCATGGTTAAATGTTTCTTCATCATTTAACTATATATTAGTGACTCTAATTAGAGACTATTTATTGTTATAATTAATTATATTCACTAACAGATATCAGGTAGAAAGAATTAAATGGATATCTCCACCTTTAAAATATTCTGTTTCTCCAAACCTTATTTCATAAGTGAATGTAAAATCAATATATTCCCTTACATTTTATTTGTTAGTAGTTCATTTCTGCTTTTGTAATTGATGGGATATAATAATTTCAAATTGGTGTTCCCCTGGATGCAAATTGTTGATGGTGATCATTGGGGGAACCCTTAAAATTTATACTAATCAAGACCAAAATGATATACTTTGTTTCTCAGTGGATGGACTTTTTGGGATTGTGTTATTAGTAGTAACATCCTAGTACATAAAAGTTAGACCTTTTTGGAGGCGATAGAGGAGGTGTAAAATGATTCCTACCATGAGGGATCTAGTTAACTCGATCCCACCATCACCATTGTTTGTGCATTGAATATTATAAGATCCATAGGGTAGTGGAAAATGGTAAAAATTTCCTTAGCCTGTAAGATGGTTCTATTTTGGATAGTTTCCGTAGAAACTACTTATATAGACCTTCTTATTTTCCATGATTTCACTTAAGTATAGTTTGAGTGTAATATATATTTATAATCTGAGACTCGCTCCACTAATGTTTTTCCAATTCTAAATGACTTTTCCTTTATCAAATATTATTCTCACACAACCATTTTATAATTATTGGAAAGGAGGATATTTATGGATCATTCCTTTAGGTTATGCAACTTTTTCACATTAGAGGTAGTAGGATTTCATTGTATAGAAAAATTGGAATATCCAAAATCTAAGACTAAGAATTATTTTATAGGATTGAAATTTTAGGATTTATTTTCTAAGGGGAATAGTTGACCAAAAAATTGAGTAAAGTGAAATTATATGAACTCATCCCAACCCTATAAATGTATAATGGATTTGGAACTAGATATTTTCTATAAAATCACCTTTAGACTGTGTAATAAAATCATACGATAGGTTCTTGTAGCCATTCTACGGTCTTGGATTTAAAGATACAAATAAATAAAAACATCAATATGGTGATAAAGAATTTATATCACCATGATATGATTGGAATACACTGGATCAAGATGATTCATTTTTTTCGACTTATGATGTGTTTTATATAAATTTTCATGGAAGAAATGCCTGAAATCCTATTTTAACTCCTCAGTAATGTTATACGAGGAGTGGAAATGTTATATAGAATGATGATGAAGTTATTTTTGGCCAATTATTTACACATATTCATGTATTATTCATCATATATGGGATGAAACCCTTCCACCAGATCTAACCATCACAACTATTTTCTAAATTCATTATTAAAATGTTAAGGAATTTTGGAATCCCCTTTATCAAGTTGGTGTACGTATAAGGGAAGGGTGGTTCATATGATAACCAATTCCCAAGACAAAGTATTAATTAGGATAGAATGTCACAATAGGGCATTGAGTTTGTGGTTATAACTGGCCTCAGTCTTTTATGTATTGCTTAATATAAGAGAATTTTCACAGTGGATCTCCAAAGGGTAGTATAACATCGCATAAATTTCTATGTTATTAGTAAATGGATTGTTCTATAATTTTAATAAATTAAGTTATGAAATATTTTATATAAAAAAATGTGTTTTTATCTAATAAAATAAAAAAATTATATGTTATTTGAACTTTTTAATTTTATAAAAATACAAAGAAACAATATTTGAAATAAAATTATCCTGTACTATTTTATAAATTTAGATTAATTGAATTGGTTTATCAATTATAATTTTATGAAAAATACTTTTTAAAAATATAATTGTTTTATATTTTTAAATAAATTGTTTTTTTAATGAAATAATCTTCTAGTTTAATTTAATAAATGATTTTATAAATGTGATATCTTTTAATTTAAGAGTATTTTAATATAAAAATATTTACTTATTATTTTTTATAAAAATAATAAATTGAATAAAAAAATTATTTAGATATATTTGAGAGGAAAAATAATTTTAAATAAAATATATTATTTACTTCATATGTGATAATTATTAAGATTATAAAAAATTAATATATAAACTATTTTCATATGAGTATTATTATTATATTTAAATTTTATAAATTATTTATTGATTTTTCTAAAATATAAAATATGAATATTATTTGAATATATATATATATAAATTAATTATGATTATAAAAAATTTGAAATTATAAATATAATGAATTATTTAAATAAAATTATTGAAATTATAAATGTAAATGAATTCTATTTAAGATTTAAATTAACCTAAATGTAAATAAAAATTTTCTGAATAATGAAGAAAATATGCTAATAATAATAACCATTTGAAAAATATGATAGTGAATTCATAAAAAAATAATGAAGATAATTGAACAGTGAAATTGATTAAGGGGGAATATGGATTTGTGTGTCATGGGGAGGCTGAGTGAACCAAGGGGGAAAGTGGTTCCAACTTCAGAGGAGTTGAGGCTGATACAATGAGAGGTCAATGTGCCGGTTCATGTTTAGGTTGAGAAATAAGTAGATCTTGACTTCGTTGATACTAGAGTGGATAGACGATGAGAAATGATGTTTCTATACTTTTTATATGGTTTTGATCAGAGATCTGGTTGAACATAAACAAGATCTAGACTACAATGTGGTTTTAAAACATTAAGGGGAAAACCACTACTACAAAAATGGGAAATAGAAGTGCCACATTTTATCAGTGCTAAGAAAAAAATGCTAATAAACAATCCTTGTACCCCTACAACAACTCCCCCCGATCATCGCGTTGTCAGGCCTCCACTGCCCCCCCCGATCATTACGTTTCCGGACCTCCACTGCTAGCACTACTCCTTATCCTCCCCCTCGAACCCCTTCAGCGAATCCTCCTAGAAATCCCTACTTCTCCTCATCTCCACTCGACCCTACTCCCCGATAACCCTACTCCTCCATTTCTCAATGGTTGGAAGCTCCTCCCATGCACCTCCTCCTCTGGCGGTCGTGCCTTCCCCTCCCGACGTAGTGCAAAAGGCTCCCTACTTATCCTCCTCTAAGGTGAATTTCTTTTCTCTTCTTCTTGATTCCCTTCTTGAACATTCTTCTTAGGAAGGATGTGAAAACAATGTTGATTCAGTTTTTGTGTTTTTTTGGTATGGTTTTACGGGTTAATAGTCATACATAGGAATTTTAGATTACCCTCATGTGTTAAGTCATGTTTTATTTGATTATTCTTCTCATTCTTATGAAATATTTGTTAAATCTTTAGTTGAGGATGGGGACATAAAATTTCTAATTCTTTATTATGTATAAATTGTGGAATTATCATGTTATTGTTTTCTATTAGATGGATAGTACTGATTAACCTAAACACTGTAATGAATTATACTAGTGTAAATTAAAGTGAAGAGGGAGTTTTTCATGTGATTTATGAAGTTCCATAATATTTATTTTATATTTGTGGATTTATTGGTGTTGTTTCTAAGTGATTTATTCTTGATGTTGTGAAGGAAATTTCTTACTACTAATAATATGTTCTAATCACCTTTCATTATTTTCTAGTAACTTATGGAAGGTAATGAATTGGTTGTATGGAAATCTATAATTAAAGTGTTATATTTAAAATATAAATTCTACTTTAATATGATAGAGTGTTTAAGGGGTAGTTTTTAGTGTGGATTTATAATATGTTTTCCATTTCATGCTACTATGTATGGGGAATTTATCACTATGATTATAAGGGTGATAGTTGATTTATGTGGTTGGTATCATGTGGTGTGGTAATTAATATAGTAGTGATGGATGGATTATTGTGTGGTTATGATAGCAATGATATGGCTATTTAGGAAGAAAGTAAGTGGTTTTATGGATTTTAGAATGTGTTTGGTTTTATTTTATGACATGAAAATTTAGTTGTTATTGGGTAGTGTTATAGTTTCATTTTGGCCTGGAATATGTTTGGAATAAATGAAAATAGTAATGAGTGATGGGTTAGAAATAATAAATGATGGTTTGTTAAATGATTAATGATAATTATTGGAAAATTTATGTTTAATAAATGTTTAAAGATATAATAAATGTTATTAGTGATTAATGAATGGATTATAGTGGGTAGTGATTTAATGATTGGTTTTACATTAAAATAGTTAATAATTGAAATGCATATGGTCATAAAAATCCAATAAATTATAATGTTAAATGAAATGAGAAGTTGTTAATGTTGATATGGATGATTATGTGATTGGTTGGGGATTCTTTGTGGCATTATAATGGAATTGGTTATAAGAAGGTGGTAGTAACAACGAAATGGTTGACGAGGGTGTTTGTAGTGTTAGTGTGGTGTAAACCCTTAGGAATGATTTATGTGTGACTATATAATTATTACATTTTCTTATTATTTCTTACGCACCAACACTATAGTTGAGTAACCCGATTGAAATCCATATGGATACTTTGGTTCTGAGTGTTTTTATCAATATCTAGGTTATATAGGGAACACATATAGAACCACTCCCTCTTCCCTTCTCACACTTCGCACTTAGTATGAGTTGTAATGGCTCACAGTGAGTGTATATATACGAACTATATTTATTTTATGTTTTGGTGCATATATATTCTTATTCAAATGATTATGTGTATTTGGTGTGGGTACATAGTGAAGGTTATGCATTGTAGAAGGAGAGTATGATGTTTATGTCCTTCATGTTCACGGTATCATACTGTGATGAGGATGTGATTGTGGTTGTGATGTGGATATGGTTTTTTATGTGTTTGCGACATGTGTATGTGTGGATCTATGGTTATGAGATTATATATAAGGGGTTTAAGCATAATAAATATACCATTAGAGTGTGAGAATGACCAGATTAGTAGGGAAGTGGATGTGGGGTAATTTATTAATATATATTCATTTGATATTACACTTAAGATGGAGTTTGGAATTAGACACTTGTGAGGATTGAATGGGAAGATAGGTTAATAATATTTGTTAAAATTTTCATATGGAATAACATGGGAGACCATCTATGACACAAGTTATTATCCCCCTGTGATTTAAAGTAAGTAACTGAAGCTTACCAAAAATATTAGGCATTGTGGTATTTAATGTAGGGCAGAGACCTAGGAGTGGTAGATGTATCATTCTTGCTTATTCTTGGTTTTGTACTAGGGTGATTTGAGGAAACTATAATGAATCTAACGTAATTATATTTAATGAATTCCATATTGTAGAGATTATGAGAATTCTTTCTTTACTTATAGAGCCGGCTACTTGTTTTCATCCTTATGTATTTTAGGTTGGTGAGGTATAAAAGGATGGAATAGTTGACCATAGATGGGTTGACCCGATAGAGGAGGACGAGCCATAGAGGATGATTCTGTGTGAGTTGTACCATCTATGACACAAGTTATTATCCTTACGAACCCATTTGTGTTTGCAAACAGTGTTGATTTTGATGGGGTGTCTATCCTAGTTCTGTGATTTCCTAATTTTTATTGGAAATGGTGAGGCTCTATTAATATCTACTTTTATAAGGAAGTGGTTATCTTCTACTGTATTTTGAAGTCTTGTTTTGTTTATTTAAACCATAAATACTAATATTTGAGAATCAAATAGGATGGAGATGAATAATTATTGGATGTATTCTAATCGTTTAACAATAGAGTATGATAACAGAGTGAAAGAGTTTATCAAGTTTGCAAAGGATCACATAAAGGATCCTTCTCAAATTCAATGTCCAAGTTTAAGTAGTTTTTATTCTAGACTACATACTCCAGATGAGATAGAAGAACATTTGATATGTCACAGAATAGATCGGAGTTATAAATGTTGGAATAAACCTGGAGAAAAAGTGAATGTAGCTATAGGATGGGATAAAACCGTTTTTATGGATCATCAGATATGAATAAAAATATGGATAATGAAGAAGACCATATGGAGGATGTGATTACAGATGTCAATGATAATGAAGATCGTATTGAGTAAATGACAACGACAATTGAATATGAACTCAGTGATTGCCCAAAATTTTTTGAGAAGTTAAAGAGTTGGGTAAAGACGTCATTGTATGTGGGTTGCACTAAATATATAGCATTGTCAGTTGTACTGAAGTTGTATAAATTGAATGCAGGAAATGGATGGAGTGATTTCAGTTTTACGGAACAACTTGTTCTCTTGAATGACATAACCCCAGAAGATAATGAGATCCCAAGATAGTCATATGAAGCTAAACGAATGCTACGCTCGATGAGTATGATTTCTGAAAGAATACATTCCTGCATGAAAGAATGTATTTTATTTCTCAAGGAGAAAAAATCACTTATAGAATGCCCAAAGTGTGGTGCTTCTCAATACAAGAAATATGAATCCAATAATACAAAATTTTTATGGTACTTTCCAATCCTTCCATGGTTTAGGCGTCTATATAAAAGTGAAGATACTACAAGACAATTTTCATTGCATGCAGATAAAATAAATAAAGATGGGAAATTAAGTCATCTGGACGACTCTCCTCAATGGAAGAAAATTGATCATGAGTACCCTAAATTTGGAAAAGAGATGAGAAACCCTCATCATGCATTATCTACAAATGGATTGAATACTTTTGGTTTTCAAACCCGCACTCATAGTACATGGCTTGTTATGTTGGTAAATTATAACTTTCCACACTTGTTATGCATGAAGTGAAAATTCATCATGTTATCTATGCTTATATCAGGACCAAAACAACTAGGTAACAATATTGATGTTTATCTGGCTCCTTTGATTGAAGATTTTATGTTATTGTGGGATTCAGGTGTTATGTTGTATGATGCTTATAAAGGTAAATAATTCACGTTGATAGTGATGTTGTATGGGACAATAAATGATTTCTCTGCTTATATAAATTTTTAAGGCTATAGCATTAAAGGAACACAAGGGTGTCCCGTGTGTGAAAAAGATACAGAATCAATTAGGTTGACACATTCATCAAAATCTGTGTTTCTAGGACATCATAGATTTCTACCTCATTGGCATAACAACCAATCTTGGACGACATCATTCAATGGAAGTTCAAAACAATGCACAACACTATCTCCACTAACAGGTGATCATATGTTTGAGAAAGTATAATATGTGAACACATTTTTTGGTAAAAAATTTTGGAAAATCCTTATGAAAATTGGTCGGAAAAAGGAGATTAGTTTTTTTTGAATTACTATACAGGAATTGTTTGTAGGTCAGACATTTTCTTGATGTGATGCATGTGGAAAAAAATGTATGTGACAGTGTTATCGAAATGTTGCTAAATGACCCTGGAAAAACAAAAGATGGAATTAAGGCAAGGTTGGACATGATAGACATGGGAATATGAGAAGAGTTGACTCCCATGAAGGGTGAAAATCAAATGTTTCTTCCTCCATCTACTTACACTCTTTCGAGGGAGGATAGATATCAGTTTTTCAACTTCTTCAATGATGTAAAGGTTCCAGATGGGTATTCATTAAATATCTATAACATTGTTTCAATGAATTATTTGAAGTTAAAAGGTTCGAAATCACATGAATGCCATGTTTTTATGCAAGATCTAATCCCTATAGCTTTACGTCGCATTTTTTCCAAGAATGTTCATCTTACATTAACCAAAATTTGTTTCTTTTTGAAAGCTATATGTAGAAAGTTTCAGACCCAACGAAATGTACAACTATGGAAAAAGAAATTTTCATAATATTATGTGAATTATAAATGTTCTTCCTGTCAAAATTATTTGATATTATGGTTCATTTGATGATTCACTTAGTGAGAGAGACTCAACTTTGTGGTCCTGTGAATAATAGATGGATATACCCCATTGAATGGTATATGAATATTTTTAAAGGGTATGTCAAAAATCGAAGTCGGCTCGAGGGTTTTATAGTGGAGATATATATTGTTGAGGAATCCATTTATTTTTTTACCGAATACCTATATGATGTGGAAAGCATTGGTCTCCCAAAATCTCATCACATTGGATGCTTTGAGGGTGAGGGAATTTCTGGAAAAGATGTTTTGACAATCAGTATTACAGATCGGGAGCTGTCCCACCTTTATGTTTTGCATAGCAGTTGGGAGGTTTCTCTATATATTGAAACTCACAAAGTAATTATTAGGTAGTTGAATCCATACAGTTCTGAAAAATGGATATCAAATACACATAATCACCAGTTTATATGATGGTTTTAGGACCATATTTTTAAGGAGTTGGATGAAAATCCGAATTCAATTTCAGAATGACTTCGATTGCTAGCTGCTGGACCAAGTGTGTGTGTATTATCTTACAATGGTTATGTAACTAATGGTTATACATTCTATACAAATGAACATGATGAAGATAGTACCATACAAAATAGTGGAGTAACACTTGTGGCTAAAGTGATGCATGTTTCTTGTAGTAAGGATAGAAATCCAATTTATACAAATATGTCATACTTTGGCATTATCAAAAAAATATGGGAGTTGGATTATACGACATTACAATTGTGGATTTTCCAATTCAAATGGGTTGATAATAATATTGGTGTTAACATAGATGAAAGGGGATTTGTGAAATTTTATTTTAGTGAAGAAGGGTACAAAGATGAACAATTTATAATGGCATCACAAGCGGTACAAGTCTTTTATGTTCCAGATCCCGCAAAATTAAAGTGGTCAATTGTTCTGTTATCATCCAAAACTACTGAAGGGGCCAATGAAAATTTAGTTGAGGATGATCCTTTCAGTGGTACGTCACAATCATTTCACAGCGGTCCCAATTTAGATGATGTTTTTTATGTTTGAGGAGACCACAATGAAGGGATTTGGATAATCGATAGAGGTGTCAAATACCTTCATCCTTTTAAAAAAATAAAGAGAGTTCAATAAACATGTTATATTTTGTTTGTAATATAGATATTGTTATCTCTCCTTATTATCTTATCATTACTAAATTTATGTAATCTAAATTAATTGTTCAACCACTTTTGAAAATAATGACTTTGTCACATTCTGGTGCTCCTAACCTTGGGGCTGAACAAGTCTCTCAAACTGTTGTTGTTGCTGCTACTACACCTGCTACGGCTACTCGTAGTGGAGAGCAAAAACAAGTTTCTGAACCTATTATTGCTCCTAGTGTGGAGGTCCAGCAACCATCAACACATTTCGTTGCTACCATTTCAGATGAACTTATAGATGATGTTGATATTGATGAAATGGTCAGGATTGAAGGACCGATATCACAGAAAACACAAGTGTGTCGTAGTTTGGCGGTGTTAACCAAAGTTCTTAAGGCGAAAAGAAAAGGCATCGAATTTGATGTCATATGGAATGCATGAGGCCAACATGTGAATCCCAACAAGGCTATGTTGATTAGTTACATTGGAGTTTTCACTTAGCAATGCATCTCGATTGACATAGATTGATGGCACCATGTTGTGTTTGGGCTGAAGGCTGTGGTCTGGGAAGAAATTACAGTAACATTATGATATTATTTCTTTAATTTACTAGAAAATAAAATAATGAAACAGTGTCTTACTCTTCTCAATCCCTTTCAGAGCACATTTATAGAAGATGATTCTCACAAGAATTATGTATTAAGGCTTTCAGGAAGGATTCATCGAGGTTCTCACACTATTTTAATAAAATGTCACCTAGAAGTTTCAAAAGGTAAAATAATCCCACACCCACCCATTTTCTACGCTCACCTGATATCCCAAGAAGCATGGGATGCATTTATTGTCTGTTGTGGGGATTAAAAGTTTTAGGTATATTGTGGGTGATAATACATTGTTTAGGGATATGTGTATTCATCACTTTGATTGTCAATATTTCATTTATGAAACAGCAACTCTGTACTGAAAATTGGGAACTTGCATTGAAACCAACATACCCCTATCGTAAAGAAAGGATGGGGTGCGATTCACTAGAAAAGAAATTGGTACGTATTTTAAATTTATAGTAATATTGTTAGGTTCCAATAAAAAACATCATAATTATCATTCTATATTTATATGTATATTAATGAGTCTAAAACCAAAAACACTTCCATCCCATGTCATGTGCTATGGAAGGAGGCACCTGTGAATAAGGAAGGGAAGCTAGTATATGACAACACACAAAAAGTTTGGGAAATATGTGTAAATAGGAAACAATGATAAAAATATTTTTTTTTCAATTGCTATTACATAAAAATAAACAGTTATTTTTCTATATCCGACAGTCACAAAAATTAGCTACTCATGTAGAGGATGCAGACCTATTATCGACGGCTTTGAAGCAGCCATAATAATACGGTCGTGTCATAGGTGCGGGGTTTGGGGTGACAACCATAGTATATTTTGAGGAAAAAAACGGATGATAGAGATAAAAAATTGAAACAAATGAGTGAAAGACTAGAAACTCTTGAAGAACGATTGGAATGGAAGGGAGAGTTGCTAGAAACTTTTATGGGTGGGAAGCAAGGAGAAGACACAACTCAAGAACAACCAGCGTGTGAAGATCCCACCCCACCCCCACCAACTTTGAGGCGAGCCATTCCCTTCAAAGAGATGTCTTAGATGTGGTAATCAATATTCTAAAAATTGTTCCCATGAAATGTTAATCAGAAAAACACTGATACTTTACTTGTAATGATATTTTACAGGGTGATAACGACTGTGATTTATATCTATCAACTCCCACCTATCACCATGTAGTGAGGGATACAGTGTTCAACATCCTAGATGACAAGATGCATAATAGACCACTTCCAAAAGATCATCTGAAAGTGACGATTATTGTAGCTCATGAGCTAAATGCAGAGCTACCTATTCCACTTGATAAAGATGATATTCATACGGCCGAAAAAGATATTGGGACATTCATTGCATATCCGTCACAACTTGTAAGAGTACATGCGGAAAAAGAGGTATTTATTTCCTTTTGTTCAGGATAACCATTTATCAATTAATGATAAAAGGGTCTGAACTAATGAATGTTATTATAGATGGAGAAACGGAAGGGGGTGATAAAAATCATCTCAAAACCTTCTAACGGATCGATCAGACGATCCCAAAGAGTTATTGAAAGCACAATAACACCACCTATTCACTGTCCACATTTACTATAATTGAAGACTCTTTTGGATACGATGCTAAGAGGTGGAAGTAGTCATATAGTGGTTTTCAAAAATAATATATATGGAGAGGAAGGTCAATATTTCGTTGCTCCTGAAAATGTAAATGAGATCCTTGAAAATGGTTGGCTAGGCATCATAGTTGTAAATGTATATATGATGTATGTTTTCATGAATTGATTTCCTAAAATCTAATCTAATGTGAAAATTATTAAAAAATGCATTTTATATTGCTGAAATACGTATATATGAAAAATATTTGAAGGAATTTTCCCATGAACCAATATTCAGACTCGTTAGTCCGCATACCACATCAACACATCTAACGAAATTAGATCCATCAAAAAATGATGACATAATGAACAGATTTCTGAAAACATTTGAAAGTAAGATTACCGATGACAGACTCTTCCTAATACCAACCATGCAGGGGTAAAACTATAAAATTAAAGTATATCAATTATATTTTCACTTCTTTTATTACATATTCCTTTTTTTAGGCAACATTGGCTGCTAATTGTGGTGAACTTGGATACTCCAATGATTTATTTTCTAGATTCCAAGAAAGGATATCCATCAAACCGACCAAACATGATGGAGTTTGTGAATCTGTAAGACACTACATCCTACGTTTTTGGTCAAAACATCAAGTAATATAATTTATATTATGTTTTACTGGGGATTCTATTATGATAGGGTGGTGTATCATTATCATCTAAAAAAGGGAATGAGGACAGGGGCTAAGCATAAGGAGGCAAGAAAGTACTATGTCTGGACAAATATCAGGTTATATATAATAAAATTTCACTATCCAAACACAAATTAACACAAGTTACTTATTCTCCTAAAGATTAAATTTTTTCCAGTATGAAAAACAAAAAAACAATAATGATTGCTGTTATTATGTTTGTAAATTTATGAAAGAGATCGTTTTTCATCAACAAACTAGCATCCCTAAAGAGGTATTTTCAAAAATAACTACTCTTTAATTTAATTTATTTATTTATTATTTATTTTTATATTTTTCCGTACTACTCTGACTACCGAAAATCCTCATACTCACAAGATGATATAGATTTTTTCAAAAATTATTGGGCTGCATACCCGATGGAAGATTATACACAAATAGCATGAAGATCTGACTTGGGGACGTGTGTAATTAGCGGTCATTTTTGAGAGGGGTTAAGGGGATAAAAAAGATGAAACATTGTTGTATGTAAAAGTTCATAGGAAAATTGTAATTGTTATTAAATAAATAATCCATTCTCCAATGAGTCATTTTCATATTTTAACAGATGAAATGCACCAGCAATATTCAAGAATAATGAACCACTCAAAGTGTCGCTGTTTTGTTTAAAATGGAAATAATTTTAAGTAAAACAACAACTAACGTACGTAAATCTGACCAAACACATTCAGAATGTGTTGATCCTATAGGAGAATGATCCATGGTTCATTTCTGATGTGTATGAGTCAATTCTGCCTCAATCTGAGGCACGGTGTGGCTGGTATCACTCAGAGGGACACTCTTTTTTATAAAATGGATAGAATTTTAAGTGAAACAACAACTGAACTACGGAAACCCGACCAAATGCATTCAGAATGTGTTGATCCTTTATTTTAATGATCCATGGGTTATTTGGTGATTTGTACGAGTTAACCCCACCTCAATCCGAGGCACGGTGTGGCTGGTATCACTCAAAGGGTCTTTCTTTTGTTTCAATTGGACAGAATTTTAAGTGAAAACAACAATGGGCGTACGTAAATCCAAACAAACACATTCGGAATGTGTTGAGATTTTAGTAAAACTATCCATGGGTCATTTTTGAGGTGTACAAATCAAACTCTCCTCAATCTGAGGTACGGTGTGGCCGATATCACTCCAAAATGTCTCTCTTTTGTTTAAAATGGACAAAATTTTAAGTGAAAACAACAACTTACCTAAGGAAATCCAACCAAACTCATTCATATTGTGTTTATCCTTTAGGAGAACGATCCATGGGTCATTTTTGACATGTAAAAGTAAACCCTACCTCAATCTGAGGCACAGTGTGTCCATTATCACTCAAAGTGTCTCTCTTTTGTTTAAAATGGACAAAATTTTAAGTGAAAACAACAAATGACCTATGGAAATTAGGCAAAATGCATTCATATTGTATTGATAATTTTGGAGAACTGTCCATGTGGGTGTTGGTGAAATGTGTATATCAACCCTGCCTTAATCTGAGGCATGGCGTGGCCAATTTCACTCTAAGTTTCCCTCTTTTGTTTAAAATCTACAGAATTTTAAGTGAAAACAACAGCTGACGTACACAAATATGACCAAAATCATTTGGATTGTGTTTATCATTTAGGATAAAAATCCATGGGTGTTTTTGTGATGTGTACGAGTCCACCCTGCCTCAATACGAGGCACGGTGTGGCCGGTATCACTCAAACAATATCTCTTTTGTTTAAAATGGATAGAATTTTAAGCGAAAACAACAACTGATGTACACAAATTCAAACAAATGAATTTTTATTCTGTAAATCCTTTAGGAGAATTATCCAAGGTCATTTTTTATGTGTAGGAGTCAGCCTCTCCTAAATCCGTGGCACGGTGTGGCCGGTATCACACAGAGTGTCTCTCTATTGTTTAAAATGGACAGAATTTTAAGTGAAAACAACAATGAACGTATGAAAATCTGAAAAAAAACATTCGGATTGTGTTTATCTTTTAGGAGAACATTCCATGGGTGTGTTATTGATGTGTAATAGTCATCCTTGTCTTAATATGAGGCATGGTGTGGCCGGTATCACTCAAAGGGTCTCTCTTTTGTTTAAAAAGGAAAGAATTTTAAGAGAAAACAACAACTATCCTACGGAAATATGACCAAATGAATTTGGATTGTGTTTATCCTTTAATATAATGATCCATGGGTACATTGGTGACATTTAAAATTCAACCCCACCTCATTCTGAGGCATGGTGTGGCCGGTATCACTTAAATGGTATCTCTTTTGTTTAAAATGGACCGAATTTTAAGTGAAAACAACAACTAACGTACGCAAATCCAACCAAACACATTCAGATTGTATTTATTCATTAGTATGACGATACATGGGTAATTTTTTAAATTTACAAGTCAAACTCTCCTCAATTCGAGGCACGGTGTGGCCAGTATCACTCAAAGGGTCTATCTTTTGTTTAAAATGGACAGAATTTTAAGTGAAAACTAGAACAGACCTACGGAAATCTAACCAAATGAATTTGGATTCTGTTTATCTTTTATGAGAACGATCCATGGGTGCGTTTGTGACATGTAAATGTCAACCCCACCTCAATCTGAGGCACGGTGTGGCCGGTATCACTCAAAGTGTCTCTCTTTTGTTAAAAATGGACAGAATTTTAGGTGAAAACAACAACTGACATACGCAAATCAGACCAAATGCATTATTATTAGGTTTATCGTTTAATATAACGATACATGGGTCATTAGTGATGTGTAAGAGTCAACTCCTCCTCAATCTGAGGCACGGTGTGGCTGGTATCACTCAAAGGGTCTCTCTTTTGTTTAGAATGGACGCAATTTTAAGTGAAAACAACAACTGACCTACAGATATCCAACCAAATGCATTCATATTGTGTTGATCATTTAGGATAATGATACATGGGTGTTTTGGTGACATGTACGGGTCAACTCCACCTCAATCCGAGGCACGGTGTGGCCGGTATCACTCAAAGGGTCTCTGTTTTATTTAAAATGGACAGAATTTTAAGTGAAAACAACAACTGATGTGTTCAAATCCGACAAAACGCATTCATATTGTTTTGATCCTTTAGTAGAATGATCCATGGGTCAGTTTTTATTTGTATGAGTCAACTCTGTCTCAATCCAAGGCATGGTGTGGCTGGTATCACTGAAAGTGTCTCTCTTTTGTTTAAAATGGACAAAATTTTAAGTGAAAACAACAACTGACCTATGGATATCTGACCAAACGCATTCATGTTGTGTTGATACTTTAGGATAACGATCCATGGGTCATTAGTGACGTGTAAGAGTCAAACTCATCTCAATCTGAGGCACGGTGTGGCTGATATCACTCAAAGTGTCGATCTCCTTTTTTAGAATGGACAAATTTTAAGTGAAAACAACAGGTAACCTACGAAAATCTAACCAAACACATTCGGATTGTGTTTATCCATTAAGATAAAAATCCTTGGGATTTTTTTTGACATTTATGAGTCAACCCTTCCTCAATCTGAGGCACGTTGTAGCCGGTATCACTCAAAGTGTCTCTCTTTTGATTAAAATGGACAGAATTTTAATTGAAAACAACAACTGTCCTACGGAAATCCGACCAAAAGAATTTGGATTGTGTTTATCCATTAGTATAATGATCCATGGGTGTGACTTTGATGTGCATGAGTCAGACCTGCCACAATCTGAGGCATAGTGTGGATGGTATCACTCAATGGGTCTCTGTTTTGTTTAAAATGAACAGAATTTTAAGTGAAAACAACAACTGATGTACGTAAATCCAACCAAACACATTCGAATTTTCTTGATCCTTTAGGATAAAAATCCATGGGTCATTTTTTATGTGTAAAATTCAACACCATCTCAATCAGAGGCACAGTGTGGCCGGTATCACTCAATGTGTCTCTCTTTTGTTTAAAATGGACAAGATTTTAAGTGAAAACAACAATGGGAATATGAAAATCCAACTAAACACATTTTTATTGTGTTTATATTTCTTTTTAGAATTATCCATGAGTCATTTGTGATGTGTAAGAGTCAATCCTACCTCAATCTGTGGCACGGTGTGGCCAGTATCACTCAAAGGGTCTCTTTTTGTTTAAAATGGATAGAATTTTAAGTGAAAACAACAACTGGCTTATGGAAATCTGAACAAATTCCTTCGGATTGTGTTGAAATTTTAATATAAAGGTCCATGGGTTAGTTGGTGACATGTAAAAGTCAACCCTGCCTCAATCCAAGGTACGGTGTGGCTGGTATCACTCAAATGGTCTCTCTTTTGTTTAAAATGGACAGAATTTTAAGTGAAAACAACAACTGACATACACAAATCAGACCAAACACATTCAGATTGTGTTTATCCTTTATTAGAATGATCCATGGGTCTTTTTTGATGTGTAAGAATAAACCCCGCCTCAATTTGAGGAAAAATGTGGCCGGTATCACTCAAAGAGTCTCTTTTGTTTAAAATGGATAGAATTTTAAGTGAAAACAACAACTGACCTACACAAATATGAAGAAATGCATTCTAATTGTGTTTATCCTTTAGGATAATGATACATGGGTGATTTGGTGAAGTTTAAACGTCAATCCCACCTCAATCCTAGGGATGGTGTGGCCGGTATCACTCAAAGGGTCTCTCTTTTGTTTAAAATCGACAGAATTTTAAGTGAAAACAACAATTGACTTACGAAAATCTGAACAAAAGCATATGTATTGTGTTGATCCTTTATGAAAATATCCTTGGGTCATTTGTTTTGTGTATGAGTCAACCCTTCCTCAATCTGACGCATGGTGTGGCTGATATCACTCAAAGTGTCTCTCTTTTGTATAAAATGAACAGAATTTTAAGAAAAAACAACAACTGATATTCGCAATTAAACCAAATGTATTATTATTGTGTTGATACTTTAGTAAAAAGATACATGGGTCATTTTTGACGTGTAAGAGTCAACCCCACCTCAATCTGAGGCACGGTATGGCTGGTATCACTCAAAGTGTCTCTCTTTTGTTTAAAATGGACAGAATTTTAAGTGAAAACCACAACTGACATACCCAAATCCGACCAAATGCATTCATATTGTGTTGATACTCTAGGAGAACAATCCATGGGTATGTCTGGGACATGTAAGAGTCAACCCTGCCTCAATCTGAGGCACGGTGTGGCCGGTATCACTCAAAGTGTCTCTATTTTGTTTACAGTGGACAAAATTTTAAGTGAAAACAAAAACTGACATTCACAATTCCAACCAAATGCATTCTGATTATGTTTATCCATTAGGAGAACGATCCATGGGTCATTTTTTTATGTGTACGAGTCAACTCTGCCTATATCTGAGTCATGGTGTGGCTGGTATCACTCAATGTGTCTCTCTTTTCTTTAAAATGGATAAAATTTTTAGTGATTACAACAACTGACCTATGTAAATCCAACTGAAGGCATTCATATTGGGTTTATATTTTCGGAGAATGATCCACGGGTGTGTTGGTGACGTGTAAGAGTCAACCCTACCTCAATCCGAGGAACTGTGTTCCCAGTGTCACTCAAAGAATCTCTGTTTTGTTTCAAATGGATAGAATTTTAAGTGAAAACAACAAATGATGTACAAAAATCTAACCAAACGCATTTGGATTTTCTGGATCAGTTAGGAGAATGATAAATGGGTCATTTGGGATGTGTACGAGTCAACCTCAGCTCAATACAGGGCACGGTGTATCTGGTATCACTAAAAGTGTCTCTCTTTTGTTTAAAATGGACAGAATAATAAGTGAAAACGACAACTGACGTACACAAGTCCAAAAAAACACATTAGTATTGTGTTGATAATTTATAAGAATGATCCATGGGTCATTTTTGATGTGGACGAGTCAACACCTCCTCAATCCGAGGCATTGTGTGGCCGGTATCACTCAAAGGGTCTCTCTTTTGTTTAAAATGGACAGAATTTTAAGTGAAAACAACAACTGACCAATGGAAATCCAACCAAACACATTCAGATTGTATTGATTTTTTACTAGAACGATCTATGGGTGCGTTTTTGACGTGTACAAGTCAACCCCACCTCAATCTGAGGCACGGTGGGGCCGATATCACTAAAATTCTCTCTTTTGTTTAAAAAGGACAGAATTTTTAGTGAAAACAACAACTGACATACAAAAATCTGACCAAAAGCATTTGGATTCTCTTGATCCTTTTGGAGAATGATCCATTGGACATTTTTGACATGCATGAGTCAACCCTGCCTCAATCTGAGGCACGGTGTGTCCGGTATCACTCAAATGGTCTCTCTTTTGTTAAAAATGGACCGAATTTTAAGTGAAAACAACAACTGACCTATGGAAATCCAACCAAACACATTCATATTGTGTTGATACTTTAGGAGAAAAATCCATGGGTGTTTTGGTGATGTGTACGAGTCATCCACACCTCAATATGAGACACATTGTGGCCGGTATCACTCAAAGGGTCTCTTTTTTTTAAAATGGACAGAATTTTAAGTGAAAACAACAACTAACGTATGTAAATATGACCAAACACATTCATATTGTGTTGATATTTTAGGATAATGATCCATCGGCCATTTTTGACATGTATGAGTCAACCTCGCCTCAATCTGAGGCATGGTGTGGCCGATATCACAAAAAGTGTATCACTTTTGTTTAAAATGGACAGAATTTTAAGTGAAAACAATAACTGACGTACGCATATCCAACCAAATGCATTCGAATTGTGTTGATCCCTTATAAGAACAAACCATGGGTAATTTGTGACGTTTAGGAGTCAACCTTACCTCAATCCGAGGCACGGTGTGACCAGTATCACTCAAAGTGTCTCTCTTTGGATTAAAATGGACAACATTTTAAGTGAAAACAAAAATTGACGTACGCAAATCTGACTCAAATGCATTCAGATTGTGTTGTTACATTAGGAGAAAAATCCATGGGTGCATTTTTGACTTGTAAAATTCAACCCTGCCTCAATCTAAGGCACAGTGTGGCCAGTATCACTCAAAGTGTCTCTCTTTTGTTTAAAATGGAAAAAATTTTAAGTGAAAACAACAACTGACATACGAAAATCCAACCAAACTCATTCATATTTCATTGATACTTCTGGAAAACGATCCATGGGTCATTTATGATGCTTACGAGTCAACCCCAAATCAATCCGAGGCACGGTGTGGCCGGTATCACTCAAAGTGTCTCTCTTTTGTTTAAAATGGACAAACATTTTTGTGAAAAAAACAACTGACCTATAGAAATCTGACCAAATTCATTTATATTGTTTTGATAATTTAAGAGAAAGATCCATGTATGTGTTGGTGATGTGTATGAATCAACCCTGTCTCAATCCGAGGCACGGTGTGGCCGGTATCATTCAAAGGGTCTCCCTTTTGTGTAAAATGGACATGATTTTAAGTGAAAACAACAACTGACATACGTAAATCTAAACAAACGCCTTCATATTGTCTTGATCCTTTAGGAGAACGGTCCATGGGTTATTTGTGACATATAATTGTCAACCCCGCCTTAATCTGAGTCACGGTGTGGCCGGTATCACTCAAAGTGTCTCTTTTTTTAAAATGGATTGAATTTTAAGGGAAAACAATAAATGACATTTGAAAATCCAATATAAAGCATTAGGATTGTGTTGATCCTTTAGGATAATGATCCATGTATAATTTGTGACATGTATGAGTCAACCCCTCCTCATTCTGATTCATGGTGTGTCTGGTGTCACTCAAAGGGTCTCTCTTTTGTTTAAAATGGACAGAATTTTAAGTGAAAACAAAAACTGACCTATGGAAATCTAACCAAATGCATTAGGATTGTGTTCATACTTTAGTATAATGATCCATGGGTTCATTTTTGATGTGTAAATGTTATCCCCACCTAAATCTAAGGCACGGTGTGGCCGGTATCACTCAAAGTGTCTCCCTTTTGTTTAAAATGGACTGAATTTTATGTGAAAACAACAACTGATGTACGCAAATCTGACCAAACGCATTCATATTGTGTTGATACATTGAAATAGTTATCCATGGGTCATTAGTGACGTGTATGAGTCAAACATGCCTCAATTTGAGGCATTTTGAGGCCGGTATCACTCAAAGGGTCTCTCTTTTGTTTAAAATGGACAGAATTTTAAGTGAAAACAACAACTGGCCTATGAAAATCTGACCATACACATTTAGATTGTGTTTATACTTCAGTATAATGATATATGGGTGCGTTGGTGACATGTATGAGTCGACCCCGCCTCAATCCAAGGCAAGGTGTGGCCGGTATCACTCAAAGGGTCTCTCTTTTGTTTAAAATGGACAGAATTTTAAGTGAAAACAACAACCGACGTATGCAAATCTGACCAAACACATTAAGATTGTGTAGATCCTTTAGTTGAATGATCCATGGGTCATTTGTGACGTGTATGAGTTTACCTCAACTCAATCTGAGGCACGGCATAGCCGGTATCACTCAAAGTGTCTCTCTTTTGTTTAAAATGGACAAAATTTTAAGTGAAAGCAACAACTGACATACGCAAATATGACCAAATGCATTCAGACTGTGTGGATCCTTTAGGATAACGATCCATTGATGACCACCCCCCCAACCCCTATATGCCCCCACCCCCCTAAATACCACACCACCACATTGACACCTCCCCCACCCCCTAGACACCCCCACCCCCATGGACAGCCACCCCACCCCCTTAGACTCCACCCCACCCCCCATGGATAGCCCCACCAACCCCATAGACCCGCCACCCCCTGGACACCACCCCACCCCCCTAGACACCCTCCCCCCCAACCTGCTAGACACCCCCACCCCCAGGAAAGCCCCCCCCCCCAACCCACTGGTCACCCCCTATACACGCCCATGTATACACCCCCCCCCCCCATGACTACCCCACCCCCACCCCCCCACCCCCGGACACCCACAAACCCCCTGGACGGTACCCCCCACCCCTCCTAGACACCACCCCCCCCACCTGGAAACCCCACCCCCACCCATGGACGGCCACCGCCACCCTCCTAGAGACCACCCCACCCCCTTGGATAGCCCCACCAACCCCCTGGACCGCCCCCAACCCTCAGACACCCCCACCCCCCGGACTACCCCCCACCCCCCCTAGACCACCCCACCACCCCCTGGACCCCCCCACCCACCTAGACCCCCCCCCTAGACACCACCCACGACCTAGACACCCCCCCACTCCCCCTGGATAGCCCCACCCTCATGGACAGCCCCATCACCCCTAGACACCACTCCACCCCCCTTGGATAGCCCCCCAACCTCCTGGACCGCCCCCACCCCCCCCCCCCCCAGGCACCTTTATCCCCCTGGACACACCCATCCCCCCAGACCCCCTACCCCCCTAGACATCCACCCCAAACCCCTGAACAGCCCAGCCAACCCACTTAATTCTGAATTGAATTATTTATGTATTTAATTAACTTATGAATTATGTGTTAATGGTGTATGGGTATATATGTTGTATGTGTATACTTGGTGTAATTATCTTATGAATTATGTGTTGATTTTGTATGGGTATACATGTTGAGATGCTGAATTTTTTTGCAGGTGTTGTTTGGGTGTGCTATTGCAGAATTTTTTGTTGCAGCAGATAGGGCATTTATCATCACTAAAAAAGCACTGATAAATGATCAATTTATCAGCGCTCTTTAGAGCTGATAAAGGGGTCCTTTATCAACACCTTTTTATCACTAATAAAGTCTCCCTTTATCAATTCTTTTTTAGCACTGATAAAGGTATCCTTAATCAGCTCTTTTTTTACCGTTGATAAAGGTATCCTTTATCATAACTTTTTTAGTGTTGATAAAGTATCCCTTTATTAGTGTTAAGCTTTACAACTCTTTTTTAGCACTGACAAAGCCCGTTTTGAGGGCTGATAAAGCCATTTTTTGTAGTAGGGAACATGAGTGCTGAAAATTATTATACATTAACTTCAACCTATTCCTATTTTATCATTTGAGATCTACTATAGGTGAGTTTATTTTAGTTTTATTTTATGTTTCTGTATCATATTAAATACCTCTATGCCTTTTTTCTGGATTTTTTTATTTGATCACTAGTGTCATTATGTCCATCATTTTTAATGGTAAATAAAAATGTTACAAATAAAAATAAAAAAATGATAAGTGCATAATTTTTCAACAATTTCATCAGGAGTATCCATTCTTTGAGGATTTATAGGGAGTCTTTAAAAGATAAATATGTCCAATTGTTCTGTTATGCGATGAATCTTCTATTTTTTCAGAAAGATATTTCATTTATTTACATGTTTTTTTTATGTGTAACTAAGTATCATAAACTTGTTATATATATATATATATATATTATTTCATCTCCTCATCTTGTGGATTTATCTATATTTGGTATCTCAAAACCCCAATCATTGGTCTGTTTATTGAAATTTATGATTGATTTGAATTAAATATGCATAGATGGATAGATTTATATATATATATACATGTTCAATATCACAATTAGAACCCTAAATTATTTATATACCCAACACTCCCCTATAAAATTGGAAGAAACCTACTTTTTATACATTGATAAAGCTCGAATGTTTCCCCCTCCATGTCTGGTTAAACCAAAAGGGAACCAGACCCTTGTTCCTTTTTGTCAATCAGTTAAGGTAAGGGGGATTTATTTTTGAAAAAAATTATATATATTTATTTCAAATTACATGGTTTATAACTCCCATGTTTATATTTTTTAATTTATGATTTATATACATATTTAGGTAATATTTATGCTTACACATGACATATATATATTTAATTAATAATGTATGATTATTTTCTTCGAAATCATGTATGTATTTATCTAGGTTTATTATATATATGAATATATTATAAAAATATTATTTATTCAATGTTAAACATAACTTAATAATAATACTTCTAGTTTCATGTTTATCATTATGTATATATGTGTATTTATATACATATTTATGTTTTAGTTATTAAAAACATATATTATGGAAATACATTCAATATATACTTATGTAATTATTTTAATACTTATGATGTGTGTTTATAAAAATATATAAATATATATAAATATATTGGGATATTATTTCATGATTTTGATGAATGGGAAATTCATTTCAAATCAAGGACTTACTCAATATGATATTTCCATGTTCAGAAAGGGTGAAATTTGTTTAAAAACATTACTCCTTAAAATATTAAGTGTGTTATATAATTATTTATGCTTATGATTATTTATATATTATTTCATGTGAATATAAATTTATAATTGTAATTATTTTATGTGAAGGCCTCTAACATTTACACTATCAACTTATGTGTTAAATTATATTGTAAAATAAAATATTCTAAATTAATTAAATGGGTTTTTAATATCAATTTTTATGGATGAGTTTTGAAATATAAGGTTTAACATTTTAATGTAGTGTAATTTTTATGAAAGCTTGAATATGTGGATGTTAATTATTTTTTTACATCCATGAAAAGGCATATGTAATGAGTTTTGTTTGTAACAAATCACGCAAGTGATTTCCAATGAAATCTCATATTTATGTATTTATATATTTATATATAAATAAATGTGTGTATGTGTATTTAATGTATGATTATTTTTTATGAAAAATATCTTGGGTAAATATATATATATGTAAGGAAATATTAAAATGTTTTTATAAAAATAAGAACTTGTACATTTTAAATATATTAGGGAATTGGGGAGTGAACCCATCCCTTAGGAAGTGGGTAGGGCCAAATGGCCTTCAATGTTTATAGTGGCCCTGATGTTTTGTTTTCAAAAACCATCATAATATTTTCAGAAAAATAATTGGATTATTTTTAAAGATATTTTTGAGAATAATTATTTTCAATGAGTCGTAGTATTTTCATGATTTAAATAATTTCAATTATATATTAAACATGTATTTATAAAATTATTTTATAATGTTTTATCAAAATAATGTTCCAAATTATTTCTCAAAAAATTATTTTCAAAATGATATTTTATAAAATGTATTTCACTGTTTTTAAAACCTCTTACTCAGTAATTTAGTGATAATCCAGTTGTATTAAAAATATTTTCAGAAGTATCATAGAGGTTCAAAAATGGATTTCATTTCTTGGAGTAATCACATGTAAATAAATTTATTTTATTTTAAAACAAATCGGATACATTGTAAGATGTTGCCTTACTCTATTGAATCTAGAACAAAATAGATCCTTTAATGTAAAATGTACTTTGTATTTTTCATCTTCATTTTATAAAAAAAATACTTTTATGTACTAAATCTAAAAGTGCATGTTCAATACTTTAAATTTTGTTTCAAATCATTGGCCTATAAAAATTTGGAGATTTGATGTTGTTGTTTCAATAAAAATTATATAGTAGAGTATATAAGTTTACAAATTCTAGTTTTTCTAAAGTCTGGAGGTGGATATTCATAATTTTTTAAAGTCCAATGAATGAATTATGAGGTCGTATTTCAATTAAGGGGGTGGGGGAGATTGTAAAATCATTAAAATTTCTAGTATATTAATAAATGAAGTATTTTATAATTTCAATAATATTGTTATGAAATATATTTTATAAAAATATAGTGGTTTAATTTAGTCAACAAAATTATATGTTATTTGGAATATTTAAAATTATAATAATACATAAAAACAGTATTCATGTAAAATTACATCGTATTATTTTAAAAAATTTGAATTATTATATTATGTTATCAATCATACATTTTGAGAAATAATTTTTCCAAATATTATTTTATAATATTTTTAAATAAATTTTTATTTTTAAGAAATAAGCATTGTGTTTAACATAATAATTGATTTTATAAATGTAGTATCTTTCTATATAAGATTATTTTAACATTAAAAATTTTATAATATTATTTTTGTAAAAATAAATATTTAAATAAAAAAATTTCTTTATATATATTTGAGAATTAAAATAATTTTAAATGAAATATATTATTTACTTCATATATAATAATTATTAATTTTATAAAAAGACTTTTATTTACGAATTTTTCGAATATGAGTATTAATTTTTTAAAATTATGAAAATTATAACTCATTTTTATAAAATTAGATATATGAATATTAAGGGAATATGTATATGAATTATGACTATATGAAAATATAAAATTATAGCTCTAGTGAATTAGTTTAATAAAATGATTCAAAGTATAAATGTAAATGAATTGTGTTTGAGATTATATTTAAAATAAATATTAATAAAAAATTTATGAATAATATAGAAATTATGACAATAATAATAGATTTTTTTTAAATGAAAATTATTTGATAAAAGAGAAAATAATGAAGATAATTGAACCATGAAATCTATTAAGGGGGGAATAGGACATTGTATTTCTCGTGTAGTCCGGTTGAGCAGTTGGGAAAAGGGGTTCTACGTTCGGAGGAGTCAAGGCCGATGCAGGGAGAGGTCAAAGAGATAGTACATATTCAGGTCGAGGTTGAGGATGAGCACAACTTATTTGATGCCAAAGCAGAAAGAGGAGGAGCATCGATGGAAGGCTGATTGCATAGATGGGCTTGAGCTCAAATCTGGTCGAATGAAAACTAGATCTGGATCACAAAGGGGTTTCAAACTAAAAATGGGGTAATATACAAGTGAGGGTTTTTATTCTTCATCAACATCAAAATCATAATGTTTTACAATTTTAGATCTATTTTAGGTTAGTGTATTATATTTTTTGTTAGTTTTATGAATTTTATTAAATATATGTTTCTGCAGTTTCTAGATTTCTCCTTCTGTTATCGTCACTCAATTCTTTTCCATCATTTTCTATGGTAATTTAAAATACCTCTAATAAAATCCGAAATAATATGTGCATCATTTTCCAAAAAAAATCATTAGGTGACTCTTTTCTTTGAAGCTCTACAGAGAGGCATCAATAATTTGAATTGGAAAATAGTTTCAAGATACGATGAATCTTTATTATTTTCAAAAACTAATTTCACTTATTTACATGTTTTTTATGCGTAATCAATCAACCATGAAATGTTACATATATATATATACATATACAATTTCATCACCTGGTTTAGTTGATTTCCCGTGATACGGTATCTCAAAAAACTAATATATGTTTTTCCTATTTTATTTTAATTAAATATGAACCAAGGGATATATTTTAAAAATATATGTTCTATATCATAATTAAAACCATAAATTATTTAGATTCCCAAAACTCTTCTATAAAAAGATAAAGCAACTCACTATTTATAAACTAATAAGGCACAAATCTTTCCCCATCTATATCTGGTGAATCCAAAATAGTAGAAAACCCTTATTTCATTTTATTAATTAGTTATGGTAAGGGGAATTTATTTTATAAAACTATTATATATAATTATTTAAAATTCCATGATTTATAATTCAAAATTTAATATTTTTTAATTCATTATTTACATACATATGTATCTAATCTATATGTTTTTTCATGAAATATATATATATATATATATATTTGTATTATTCATCACACTCAATTATTATTTACTTCTAAATCATGTTTTTATTTATATTCTTGTATTATATTTATCAATATACTATTAAAATATGATTTTTTCAATGTTTAAGATCATTTAATAATACTGCTTCTAGTTTCCAGTTTATAATTATGTACATATGTCCATAAATATAAAACTTCAAGTTTAGGTTGTTCCAAGAATATTTGATGAAAATAATTTCAATTTATACTTAATTTATAAATTTAATACTTATTATTTATGTGTATAAAAATATATAAATATATATACATTTGTCTATTATTTCGTGATTTCACCAAATGATAAATTCATTTCAAATCATGGTCTTACCCAATTTGATATTTACAAGTAGTGTAATAATGAAATTTATTATAAAAATTTTACTCATTAAAATTTTGTGTGTGTTATATAATTTTTTACTATTATGATTATTTATCCATTATTTTCTGTGAATAGAAATTTATAATTGATAGTATTTTATGTGAAGGGTTCTTGAATTTACACTATTATTTTATGTATAAAATGATATTTTAAAATATCATATTTTTAATAAAGTAAATGGGTATTTAATATCATTATTTAATGAAGACTTTTAAAATATATTGTTTAACGTTTTAATTTAATGTAATTCATAGGAAATCTTGGATATATGAAAATTAATTATTCTTTTTATTTCATACAATGTATTATGTCTTGATTTTTTCTTGTACCGAATGTCACTTGTTATTTCCAAAAAATATCCTATATATCTATATATATATATATAAAAGTTTATATAATGAATGTTTATTTTTATTATAGAAAAAAACTAGTGAAAAATTCATATATATATATATATATATATAGAATGCTAAAATTTTTTTTATAAAATTAGGCACTTATACGTTGTAAATATGGTAGGAAATTGGGGAGTGAACCCATCCCTCAAGAAAGTGGGTTGGTCCAGAAAGACATAAATGTTGTAAGTGTCCCCTATGTTTATTTACAAAAGAATACATAATATTTTTCAAAAAATCACTAGATTATTTTTAATGCAATTTTTGACTGCATGTATTTCCTACGTGTTATATTATTTTTAAGGCATAAAAAATTTCAATGATAATTTCAAAAGGTATTTCCAAAAGTTTTTTCAAATGTATTATAAAAAAATGTTCCAAAGTATTTCTCAAATGTTATTTTCAAGAGAAGATTCTAGAAAAGGTATTTAATTAATTTTTAAACCCCTAATATGGAAATTTAATGCTCATCCAGTTAATTTAAAAGTATTTTCAAATGTATCATCGAAGTTCTAGGATGTACATCATCATTCATAGTTAGATCACTTAAATAAAATATTTTTATTTTATTATAACTCTTCTAAATTGTAAGATTTTGTCTCATTCTCCATAATCAATACCATAAAATTTCCTATAATGTAAAATGTACTATATATTTTTCAGTTGTATTTTATTAAAAAAAAACAAATTATTTTTATTTACAGAATTTGGAATCATGGGTACATGGATTTATATGTTGGACCTTGTTTTTGTGATGAAATGTCACTATGTGAGGGACATTCACAATATCTAGTCAAGGGTCTAGTAAAGGGAAAACCATCTTTCCCATGGATCTTCTCACTATGAAGGGGGCATTCATATTTTTCATTAGGGTAAGGGATCCAATGATGGATCTATTTGGTTCTACAAAGAGAACCTTTATGGAATATTCTTTGGGAAGGACCTATTGAACTATTGATCATATTATCATGGGGAGGACCTAAAGGGATAAATTTATTCTCACCCTTTGGTAATGAGTCATAAAAATTTACGGGCACCATAGTGAGGTGTTTTATAACCACAATTATATCAACACTAAAAAGAGAATGTATATGGTAATGATCATGGATATTTGGATACCTATAATGGGATATCCTATTGCATTCTCTCAATAGGGATGAATTGTGAACTTATTGGGAAGTATCCTTCTTAGGATGCTCTCACATCATCATTGGAGCTAGCCAAAGAGAGTCTTACGGTCGGATTGTAATATGGAATATCCTTTTCTATCCACTAGAATATGTTTATGGGTCCCTTCAGAAAGGGTGGGCATATATTTTTACCTTTTGTTATCCAATGAATTTTTTCATAGATCATAATTAAACTGAATAGGGGTAGGAATGTGTGCCTACATATTAGAATATACCATAATGTGTATGTATAACCTAAATATGGATGTGAGGATATGATCTCGCTCTAATGTTTCCATTGGAATATTCCAATGATCCTACGAAATGGGAATGAGGATATGAGTATACTCTTTATTATCCACTGAGATATTCCTATGATATTCATCAATTTTGGTTGGACCAAGGATAAGGGAATAACCCTATGATATAGTCGAGATGTATCAGCAATCATCTCATACTGATATTATCAGGAAATGATAACATCTTTATAAGATTGTGGTGGGAATATAATCATTCTCATATATTACCTCTGGGTTGTGTGGTGGGAATCTATAACAAGAACTGTAATATATGCCAATTTATTTTTTAGTATGATAATATGTTTCCATTAATATCTTGAAGTTTTAACTGGGGTATGACCATGAGATTCATAAATATGGGAAGGAATATTGGCTAGACCCCTTAAGGATTTTAGAATATTTCAAGATTCTCCTCATAATGGCTCTAGACCACACTGGTGGGCTTGAGTAGTTTGATAAGTTAAATGGTCCTTCTCTTCCTCTATGATTTTCTAATAAACTTCTTCTTGGGGAATAAGAACTTCATATTTTTTAGGGTGATGGTGGGTCTATTTTCCCAATTGAAACTACTTTTAGGTGCCTAAGACTAAAATAATTGGACTAGGATCTCCAGGATAGCTTCCTCAGTACAGTCTTGAAAAACTGAGTCCACGCAATATTGATGATGTCGATGGTTCATAATACGATCTCTCCTATGTGTACCATGTGTTGAAGTAAGTTAAAATTAAACCTCTTGATCAAAATCATTGAGGTAGGGGAGGTTCATATTTATACACATGGGGAAGAGGATCCCAAAGTGGTTAGAGGTGGTTACCTATGCCACATAATTCTACAAAACCCACTATTTATTGGAAGGTTTCTGGGAATTAATGACCTAAAGGTCCTCATTTGAAGTATATAAGGTTAGAATGGTATTGTGTTGATGTTTCAATCACACTAATAAATTTTTTAATTTCTACAAAAGGCATTGCATCAGTGAAGATAGTTATCTAGTTATTAATTTAATGTCCTTTATGGAAAATAAGGTGTAAGAAAGCATTACAGATGAAGATTCCATTACATCGGAGAAAAGGGGGATCTCAAGAAGGCATCATATTACACTTGAACACTACAAATAAGAATACCCATCAGAGTATTATCTCAATTAAATTCATGTTTAACTATTTTTTTCATAGCTAAATGATTTATATTGGGTTCACTATTATCGTTTTTTATGAAACCATTCCCTTAGATCAAAATTTATTAAATCCCAGGGTTACTTGGTTATTATTGGAATTTAAAAGTTTCATATTAGTTTCACCATTTTTTCCATAGAAAATCAATCCTAACTACTCTATATAACTTTTAGTCAGGGTGGACCTTCTTTCCATTCATAGGTGGGTATTGGGATATTATCAATGGCACCTTGGAATTCATTTTGGTAAAGAGGGTTATAAGCCATGTTCATCTGTGGAATTTGAGTGGGACTTATTTCTTACTCTAGGACTCTTCTATATATTTAATCCATATTTTGGAATCCTTCTCAAATACCAATTTGGAACTATTTACTCATTTGAAAATTATGGATCATTTACATGCATCAATGTGAAAATTGGTATGTATTTGAGTTTTTCAATCTTTATTTTATTAATTAGTCTTTTTTTTAATTGCACCATGCTGGGAACTCAAGAATATATTGTCATTCGGGGATATGTGGGGTTTTTTGATATTGGGATAAAGACTGTAAAGTGGATTCCTATGTGTCCATGTGAATGGAATTAAAACACGAGTAATTCAATGCCAGATAATAGGACATTTCATATAATTTATGGTTTTGGGATAATGGGTATAATGGTTCTATTTATGTTTCTCCAACAAATACTAGTTTTTTATTAGGTGAAATTTTATTAGAAATTTTTTTGTGGGATATATGCACGAGATTCCATTTCCAATTGCCTCATAGGGAATATGTCAATTTCAACACGGTAATATTGTATAAAATATAGTCCCTTGAAGATAGGATTATTTGTTTTTTATGAATATGACTCTATAGAGAATATTGAGCCTAAAAATGAATATATCCTGATGAGGGAATGTTTTTTCAGAATTATAGCCTGATAAAGGTGGATAATTTTACTTATGAGGATTATGGCTTGGTGATGTTATGTTTTGAGATGTTATTAGGATATAACCTCAAAATGGCGTTATATATATCCTTGTTAATAAGAATAAAATACCACACATATTTATTTCATAGACACCTTATCCAAATATACCATTATTAGGGGAGAGAGATAATAACCAATGTGTTGTGCCTACAATAGGCCTCGGATTGGAAACTTGCACCAGGGGTATAAAATTCTCATAAACGGGAAGAATTAACCATTATAATAAAACATGATTTGTAGATAGGAATAATCAACCCCAATTAACTCATTGACCTTATATTATAAGGAAATTAAACCCATCCTACAATGCATGTATAAATAAAATAAGTATAGATAAAAGTATCCAAAGTAAATTGCCAGAAGTAAAAGCTAATGTAGTGATATAGTAATAATACAAAGGTCTGAGATAGTAATGTCTATCATGTTTCACATAATCCTACTAGTAATTCCATCTTGTAAAATATAATCCTCTGAGAAACCTAAAAAAATTATACATAGGGTGATCATACTAATATAGTCATTAAGAAAATCATTGTTTCTCATTATAATGTTGAAGAAGTATACCAATACACCCATGCGAATATAGAAGAACCAACATCACCTAAATAGGTCGACTAACTAACCCTGCCCTCAACATGATATACTCACCAAATAACACATATGAGTATAATAACATAATATAAATAATATCGTTAATAGGTACCCCACACCAGATTATAACTAACTAGATGCTCTCACACCTCCAATGGTGTACATCCTTGGACTCCCACCACTCTTGTAAAAAATCACTTCACATCCCACCCAAAAACACTTGAGGTGTCAAATCAGACCATAAACCGAATAGAAGGGTATCATTCACATTAAGGACATAAACCTTATTCCCTCCTCCTATCATGCATGACCCCCACTATAATACATATCATAATTACACCCAAAAACACCTATGTATCTAAAAAAGACCTCATGGAAAGATACCTCACCACTCAAATCACATCATATCTTGATTTCTCAATTTTAACTTCTGTCCATTATAGCTTTGGTATGTCATCATTGGCTAAATAGAGGAGGATGAGAGAGATGATGTCCAACCGTCCATCCTCACCCCCGAGATGATGGGAAAACAACCACAAAGCTATTTATTTTTTGAACTAGGTTCTCGATATGGATGAGTCATGGATCAAAAATTAGAAGGATATAATATATACATATATATATAATATCATAGCACACAATCTCAACCTATAGGTTCAAAAAATGAACACCATCTCAACTCACTACATCTCCACATCACCTCCACCCTTCACCACTTTCACTACCAATAGTAAAATATTAATTCCACCCCACAAAACCCAAACCACATTTAATAATATTCCTCAATTAAATCCATTTTTCTAGATTTCACATTTCCAGTCAATTTTTGATTTAAACAGTGTATTTATTTTAAATTTCCAACTCACTTATTCCACAGTTTCAAGTCCATTAATTCATTTATAAACATTTACCATTGAAACTACACAATAAAATTCAATTAAATTGTTTAGTATTATTTTCAGACCCTATTTCAGACTAGAACAAGCCATTTTAATTTCAATGATACCATTTATTTTATTCAATTCATACTTAGGAAACTATAATAACATATCACATCAGAATCACATACAGATTATTATCCCCATGCCAACAATACCACATTTCTTCCATCAGAAACACATCCACCTCCTCTTCACAACAGCCAAATCACTGCCACCTTCTGTCATAACTTCCCCATAGCACATACACACGATGTAAAACACATTCACTCATCTAAACGTATTCTATATCTAGTAACATACCATTTTTTAGTTTTTTAAGGAGATTTTCACCAATTTATCTTCACTATTGAGGGTATTCTCACACAAGAATAATTTTACAGTGGTGACCATTTCATTAATTGGATATAACTTATTAACCATTCCCATTCAGGGTGTTGTCCAACAATTATAAAAATGTGATCTATAACACTACAACTATAGAATAAACAATGTCTCCCAAGAACCGTGATTTTATATGGTACAAAAATCATTGATAAGCTTGACATCATAGTATCAAATGATATATAAATATGAAAATAAATCCCTTCCCAATTAAATTTTATTACACATATTTATTATATTCATTAATAATAATGAAAACCATATTCCTAAGGACAATTAAAACTTACCCCTCCTTCATGTTACAACTTAGAGAGATATGAAGGATCCCCTATCTAGAAGGAAGAATCATTACACGATTCACTACACCAAAATAGGGGTCTCATGCATAGAATATAATTACTATGGGAAGAGGTAAAATCAAAAATGGAAACACGGTTCCATGAACGCAAGATAATGTCTCAAGAATATCTCATATCTAGAGACTGAAAGAGGGAATGAATGAAGGAATGGTGTTTCTTTTAGAATTAACATATATGAAATGATAAAGATTTTATATTGAAAATGTGATTTTAATTGACCATTAATGGGAATCTAATAAAATTCCACATAAAAGTGATATTTAAAAGTATTGGACATTTTAGAAATGGAGGATATAAATATCCACTTTTGAAATGACCCGTAATTCATTCAATTAAGGTATTAAAACTATTTTAAATCCAACGTAATGTAAAAATAGAAAACCTGTAAATTCTAGAAAAATTGGAACATGATACGACCAGCTGCTATAATCAGGAGATATCATTAGGAGATATATCTGAGATCTGCCATTAGAAGATTTTATTTGCAGCTAACATAAAGGGATACCACCATAAGCTATAGTCAAAATCTTCCATCAAAATCTACTTCCAAACAATGTTTTTTATCAATAGAATATACTATCAGGAGCTACCATCTGGACATACCATGGGGGAAAACCGTCATGATATTCCATCAATAGATACCTTAATAAGCTACCTCCAGTAGCTACAATAATAAACTACCATTAGGATAAATATTCAGGATCCACCATAAGAACTACCTTCAGAAGTAACTGTCATCCTCTAAAACATCCCTTTTTACAACTAAACACCTCCAAACTCCTTGGGACCTCCTTCAGGAACCTCTATCACCAAATTTCCTGCAATGTAGTTGGATGGAAGGTCTGATACAATACATCTAATAACTCTCAAACTATTCTCTCCCACAAATCAAGACCAACCCAAAAGGAAAGAGATAATAGTTCCAAACTAACACCTCTCAACATACCTCTCACGAATCTCATTACATCTGAAAGATGACACTGACTAAACACATCAACCCAAAAAAATGACCACAACATACCTCTAAACAATAATCCTCCCCACTTAAACAAAACAACTTAGAAAACAATTTTAACCACCTCATTTTCCCTAGAGAAAAACATCCACAACCAATACACGAAAGATACCCATGTACACAAATCAAGGAATTCCATCAACCATGCCACTATATTACCGTCTTTGAGAAGGAATAAATATCTCACATGATTTAAATTTCCTCAAGGTATAACACATATATATTAATGACCAAGTCCCCCCTATATAGTATGAATTGAATATTTAATCACACCTCATATCAATATGAATGAAACACTTGTCATTTAAAAATAATAATTCCCAAATATCACATAATCAAAAGAAATTTAAAAACAAGGAAAGATAAAAAACATAGGGTAGGAGCCATACATCAGTGTATCATTCCCCCATGTACCATCATCCATGCAATCGTGCCTCTACAATAGATGAACCATGTGAATAGCCAGTTATCAAAGTACCTTGTCTTATTGGATCGAGATATCCATTGGCCACTCCAAGTATATTTCATCATCCTCAATATCCAACTATCCCCAGTCAATGATGTGGGAGTCATCATGATGATACCGATAATGCTGAGAGACATGGAAGATGTTTGGAATTTGCTCTATTCATGGTAGAAGTGAAAACTAATAACCTACCTCACCAAAAAAACCCAACACTTGTAAAGGCCCAAAAAATCATTGTGATATATTACTCCCCCATCCAAACCTCCAATTCCCATATTGATGGGAGACCTCCAATAACACATGGTATCCAACCTCAAACATTATGGTCCCCCTACACCAATAGATATATGAATTTTTCAGGTCCAATGTTTTTTTATCCAATCAAGAATGTCTCTATCATGCTATACACCTTATCAGGAAAGAGAAATGATAACTCACCAACCTCATCCCAAAACAATAGAGAATGACATGAACACCCAAAAAAAATCTAAAAAATGGGTCCATTCTAATAGATGAGTGATAGTTGTTTTTATAAGAAAAGTAAAATTAGAGAAAAAATTTCTCTCTAAGATCATTCAAATTATATGATGTGTGCCTGTAAAATATCCTAAAATGGCTATATAGTATTCTCCATCTGCCTATCTTTCTGAGGGTGGAAAGTTGTACTAATTTATAACTATGTTCCAAAATCATTTTTCACTCCCCTCCATACACATAAAGTAAAACATTCATCCCAATCCAAATAAATAGACAAAAAACTCCATTAATATAAACTACCTAATCGGAAAACCTCATTAACAAAACATCAACAACATAAAACTCTTTTGTAGCTAGGAATTAAGCCAATTTTGAAAATCGATCCACGATTTCCTATATAGCATTTGAACTTCTCTATTATTGGGATAGAACTATGATGCAGTCTATCAAGATTTCATATCATTTCCACACAAGAACATCCTAGTGCTACATGAAACTACCAAGAAGATGATGATCAGAATTTACATGTGGATAGACTAAATTATAATCCAAAAACTCTATAAGATACCATTTCATCCTAAGAAAACAAAACTAAATCCTTAATCCATGATAAATCTTGTAAAACCCCATGTACACTACCAAATATGATCTAGGAAACTCATGGAGGAAAATCTCATGTATTTATACCAAAACAAAACGAATCCACTGAAAATCATTTGAGTCTCACAATCCTCCAACCATTCCCTAGAGTTTTACCATGGACAACACAGTAACACATTACCACCACCTCAGAGTCTTCCCCCTAAGAATCCTCCATATGATGCATAAATGAAGAATAAACTATCATATGAAATAATAAAATTATACATTTATCATCCTTTGAATCCATGTACAGGGCTTATAACCCCCCCCCCCCTCCATCAGTCTCAAAACTTCTCCAAACCCCCAAAGACACATCCTTTTGTGACTTCCTACTCAAATAATCATCCAAAAAAATTTACTTTCTTACGGTTTTTGAGATATCAAAATCATATTCCTAAATTAATTTCATCAACATACATTTCATAATATTGATATTAACCTATGAAAATATATACCTAAAACTTTTATAATATTTGAAACCCACAAAATTATCCCCAATTAGGTAATTTCACAATAGTTTTAGCACAAAAAACCACTTCTAAATCCATATCCTAGTTTTCATAGTTACATTCATTGGGGGTGTAAATTATTAAACCCAAAATAGATCAATGCCTTTTTCTAAATTAATATGAATCCCAATATTATATAGGAAGAATAAAAAACCTAAAATGTCACCCCTTACTTAAGAAGTTGCAAAATAGTAGAACTAATCAATTCGATCTTCATATAGTAAAACACTTCTTGACACTGATCAATAAAAATAAAATATTGTCCCATACTAGTCAAGGATGATGATGGTGTCTCAATACATGATAAGATTGTTACAAACCTCTAGTAACAGCCCAAAAGTTCAACAATGATAAGAAACACCACCACATTCTTAGTTTTTATATAAGAAACAACTACAACAACCTTCATCGGGTCTACTACCACACCATACATAGACACCACATTCCTATGGAAGTGCATTTGTCATGTTCAGAACATACAGTTGGAAAACATTCCTTAGAGATAATAGTATTTAGGAACCTAAGAAATGGATTTGAGATCATTTGTATTCTCCTCCTATAGATTTGAGTAGATCAAGATTACATCAATGAACATGACTAAGAACTAGTATATGAATTCATGAAACATAGAATTCATGATCCCAATGAACAAAGATAGTGTTTTATTAAAACTAAATGGATTGATCATTAACTCAAATTACCCAAATCTACATATGAATGCATTAATCATGATATCATCATCTTTCACCTTCATTTTGTGATATCCAAACCATAGATCGATCATACAAAACCAAATTTTCCTAATCATCTGATTTAAAAGATCATTCATCCTCAAAATATGGTAATTATTCTTCATCATCATCAGGTTTAGCCTCTGTTTTTGAGACAAAACCTCAAAATACTATCCACCTTCATGGAAGATAACATTGGATCACCACATGGTGACACACTAGGCTACATAAAAGCATTCTGCATTATATCATTTATATGAATCCTCAACTAATAAATCTTTGAGGCTTTCATATTATAGGGATCCATAAAATTTTGAGAACCACCCGACTATATATCTATCCTAAATTCAACATCACGTAAAGGGTGTAGCATCACAAACACCATAGTAAAAATAAAAAAATACTTCTTAAAAACCCAGATAGCCTCATCCATTATGGTTCCCTATTATTCCATGGACAACCTAGCCATTATGGATAGAAGGGGGCCTCACATCTACTTCCCACCAAAAAACTATTCTCACCAAAAAATATTGTACATTTTTCATCCATGTCAAAGAACAATAATTCTCTTCATAAGTAGTAGATAACAACACAAAGAGAATACAACCAGTTGAGGATGAGGAAGATATCATACGGAATAATCTAAAGAAAGAACAATACCCCATAGGACTTATTCAGACCCATTATCAGTTTACACTGCCACCAAACAAGAGGGTCTAGCCTCTAAATGTCTTATCCAATACTAGGATCATAGAAAGTATCTCTACATATATTCTATGAGTACTAGATAGAGAGGTTTAAATAAAGAGTTTGAATCACATGAATAAAACATTGAATAAATTAGAGTACATGACATGTTGAGTGTTCTTCGAATGATCTTTTTAACATCTAGAGTTACCAGCTCCACTACATGAAATTGATCATAGCCATCTTCTCTACCTCTATAGAGATGGACGCCTCCATGTCCATGATCATGTCGATTTAAAAGAACTAAAGGAACATCCTACTGTCAGACTATACCTTCGGTATACCCTTTCAAAGAAGCATTTGACTACCCAATCAACTGATAAAACGGCCTACCAAATAACTTCTAATATGGATAATGTTGAACCTTTCCACCTCTTCCAAAATAAGTCTGATCATCCAATGTGAACTGATCCTGAGGGTAGAAATGAACATAAAATTGAAAACCATTGACCCAAATCCCCATTAAAAATCACAGAATCTATTAAACCAATACTTATAGAAATGAAGATTCTAAGGTCGACACCCTACTAGTCAAAAAATCAAAGGACTTGGTTAGTATAACCCACTGTAGAAAACCCTATTCCTTAAGGGAAATTTCTTGTTCCCATATCATTATAAAAATCCTTATGATTTCATCCACTTGACCAATTATTCCTTATTCTGATCCTCTAGATACATCAGTAATGTAAAGGGCGTAACTTTTCACTTGATAGAAGGAAGGAGTGACCCCTAAAGACACATTACACAAGGCTCCTCATCCAAAAAAAGGTCTGGTTTTAGACACAGTAGATCCTTGAACTTGATCCTGAGATCCCATAGAGACATACTCCCTTACAGAATTTAAGTAAATTATTTCCTCTTCACTACCTTCATAGTGAAAAAAATGAATTATTACCAAAAACCCTTATAAAAGTAATCCCAATAAACATTTGGATTCTTCCACTCACAGAGGTACAACATATATCACTGACACGCAGATCCTAACCTTTAACTAACTATAAGGAGGACCTAGTACTCTTCTCAAGACTAGATAAAACTGAATTCTACCTCGAGCTCCTCCAACCAGATCTCTATCTCAAACTTTAAAACACTCCTCTCACACTTCCCCAATGCCTTCCACATAATGGTGTACAACAACCTATTCCACTTTTCAACATCCCCATCTGATTCAAACCTATTGTAATTAACTATATAATCCTATAGAACCTCCATGCATATGCCACATGCATATGATGATTATGATCTATAGATAAAAGGGGAACAAAGAGTTTATAAGCCCGCAAGAATGGAATTTTATTAAAATTTATTTAATTATTTTTAACTTCTTTAAACATTACCATAACAAACACCACGAAATTATAACAAGAACACAAGTAATCATGATTTTTTTTCCTATCCTAGGTCTCTACCCAGTAAACATTTCAACCTCACTTGGTCATTAAATATTTTTACAGATTGTTCATTATATCATGATGGACTTAATATTTTTTTCATGTCTAGTCTCTCTAGTTTATGTCATGTACCTAATTGAAATAGAAGTGTTTCCATACCAACTCATCCAATTCTCATTAGGGATAAAATGAAAAACTATCATATATCTCAACCATCTACCTTTTATACAAATCTTCTATGAACCCATCTATCCAAAGATACCACAATGAGTTGAGAGTTATAATGACCCCTGATTCTTGCCTCCAGTTAGCCCTGGGTAAGTGACCAATACAGAGGGTATAAAAATCTCATAAATGAGAGGCGTTATCCTCAATAATAAAATAGGATTCCGAGATATGAATTATCAACCATAAGAAGCTCTTTGAAATAATAAAAAACTATAATCTTCCCACAATGGATGTATAAACAAAAAAATTATTGATTAAAGTCTCCAATGTTAATACCCAAAGGTAAAATCTAATGCAAATACAAAGTAACTATCCAATGTTATGTTATAGTAATGTCTAGAAGTATCCATTTAATCAACTTAGTAATGTCTATAACAGCCACTTTAATCCTCCTAGAAACCTAAAAATCAGTTTATATATGTATGGTGAACATAAAATTATACTCAGTCAGAAAACCAAAGATTCTTGTGCATGTGTAGAATAACCATACCAATGCACGTATGACCAAACAAAAGAACTAATAGAACCTAAAGGGGTCGAATAACCAGCATCACCTTAACAATGTCAAACTCACCAAATAACACATTATGGTATAATAACATAATATGAATTATATCAGGGATTGGCACTCCTCACCATTTTCCCATTGATTAGAAACACTCACATCCCACCAACGTACGCCCAAAAACTCCCACCTATTCTATATAACATCACATCACAACATATCACATCCCACATGAAGACACCCAGAAAATCACATCACAACCATAACCAGAACAGTAGGGTATCTTGAACATGAAAGACATCAACCTCGTTCCACCATCCAACCATGAATGACCCCCATTATAATTCATTTCATGAACTCACCTGAAAAAACCTTTGTTAAGATGTTACACACTACCCAAAGATATCTAGTTAATCAAATCACATCATATCTCAAAAGTTTACTTCTAGCATCAGGTCATCATAGTCATTGCTTTCCATTATTGCCTATAAGAGTGGGAGGGTATAGGTGGGTGACAATCCACCCATCCTCACTACTAGGATGTTGGAAAAAAACACCTCTAAAACTGTTGGGTTTCAGCACTAGGTGCTCAAAATGGGTTATGTATATAAATAAAATCAGAATAAAATAAAATAATATATATATATATATGTCATAGCACACAAGACCAAAAGATGGTTTCGCAACAAGAAAATCATACCAACTCATAACATCACCCCATCACCTCACAACCTCCTCTACATTTCCTGGCAACACTAAATTTATAATGCCACACCAAAAAACACTATCCATATTTAATAGTTTTTCTCAATTAATTACATTTTTTAAGATTTCACCTTACTTATTAGTTTTTATTTAAATAACCCATTTATTTCATATTTTCATCCCACTTGTTCATCATTTGGTAACCCATTAATTCATATATAAACATTAACTATTTAAACTAAATAGTCCATTTCAATTAAATTGTTCATTATTCTCTTCAACCAATATTCCAAACCATCCAATCCCCTTTTGATTTCAATATTATCATTTCGTTAATTCCATTAATACTTGAAAAACTACCACAACCCTACATATCAAAATAATTTAAAACACATCATTATGATGCCAATAATCCCACAAAACCACCATCATAATCATTACCACCCCGACCTCCTCATCACATTCTCCACATCACCACCACCTTACATTACAATTTACACATGGAAAAACATGACACACATTCACACATCATGGTACATTCCATAGAAATTAAAATATCATTTTTCAGATTTTTTGACGGGAATAACCTCAGTTACACACCACATTTAAGGGTAATATCACAGAAGTAGAATTTTATAGCAGAAAAATTTTCATTAACCGGATATAAGTGATTAACTAATTACATTTAGGTTGATATAAAGTAATTATAAAGAAGGTCTCCCAAACACAACAACTATAGTTAAAACAATGTCTCCCATCAAAAATAATTTTATTTGGTACAAGAAGCATTAATTTGATCAATATCACAATATCAAAATCCGTAATAACATGTGGATCGTTCCCTTATCATTAAATTTAAATTAAAGCTGTTAAATTTCTTCAATAATCAGGATGAAAGCCATATTATAAGGTATAAATAAATATACACTTGGCACATTATTCAACTTAGAGAATGATAAAAGATCCCCTACTTAGAAGGAAGAAGATTCACATCATTTTTGGCACCAAAACAAGGGTTCCACGCACATGAAGGAACTATTATAGGAAGAGTTCGAATCAATAGCGGAAAAAAGGATCTACTACATGAAGAAAATGTATTTGTTATTTCCTATCTCAAGATAAAGAAGGTGGGAAATAAATAAGTAAATATATTCTTTTTAGAATTAACATATATATATTTATTGCGATTTTAGATTAGATTTATGATTTAAATTTACCGTCAAGATGGATCTCATTAAATTCCATATGAAAGAGCCATTTAAAATCTAAAAAAAATTTAGAAATAGAGGATATAAATATAATTTTTTGAAATGTCCCTTAATTACATTAATAAATCCTGTAAAACCATTTATGTAAAAAAGAACATTAAAATTCCTAAATGTAAATTATGAAAAAACTGAAACACATTACTACCAGTTTCTACTATTAGAAGAAAAAATTTGGAACTATTGATAGGATATACAATCAGGAGATACCATCAGGAGTTTTCATGAGGTGATACCTCTAGAAGCTACCATCAGTTGCTATAATTATTTTCCACTGCTAGACTAATTCTAAAACCTTCAGAATTTTTTGTTAGAAATAGAAGTAAAGAACTTCTACTAGGATCTACCACTAGATGTTACCGCTAGACTAGGTATACTAGCTCCAGAAGATACTATTATGATCTACTATTAGGTGTTACCCTCAAGAGATGATTTGAGGATCTACCATTATTTTATACATTATGTGATACCTTAATCATCTAAAACAACCCATTTTCTTATTAAAAACCACCAAAGTATTTGGTACCTCCTCCAAGAACCAATATAATTAAATTTCCAGTAAAGTAATAGGACTAAAGGTTCAAAAATTTACATCATATACCTATCAGAATATTATAATCCACAAGAATCAATGAAAACCTAGAGGTAATGAGAGAAATGGTCCAAATAACTATCCTTTGAGATTCCTCTCAAGGATCTCTTAACATATGAAACACTACCTCTAACGCAACACTCAAACCATATAAAAATGTCCACAAAATCTCTCACAACCATATGTCTACTCTCTTACACATAACCACTTAGGCAACCACATTAACCACCCCATATCCCCTAGAGATAAAATTCCCATACAAATACAAAAAATATCCCCAACTAGACAAACTAAATTATTTCAGCTTCCATGTCAAGATACTCACTGTTTTGGGTGACTCTGACTCTCCCACATAGTTTTAATCACATCATGGTATAACCCGCCTTGATTAAGGATCGGGTCATTCATTATTTGTATGAATTGAAGATATTATCAAACATCATATAAATAAATAAGAATCAAAAACCACATAAAAAATAAAGGTCAAAACATCACATCACCAAACAAAATAAATAAAAACTAGAGAAGATCAAAACAACTTAGGGTATTGGGAATGAATTTGCACCTCACTCTCGCAATTACTCAACACATAGAAATTGTGCCTCTATAATAAATGATCCAATGGAATGTTACATCTTTTAAACACCTTATTTTGACATTTATAGATCTCCACTAGCCACTCTATGAACATTGCATCATCCTAGATATCCAACTCTCCCCAATCAATGATGTGGGAGTCATCATGAAGATACCAATAAATATGATATACATGGATACCCCATTTTTCTAGTCCAATCATGGAGGATGTGTAACCTAATATTCTAACTCATCATTTCATCTAACACCTCAAAAGAACCAAGAAATAGAGGCAGTAGCTCAATGTCCCTTCCAAACCTCTACCTACCATGTCAATGGGAGATCATCAAGAACACATGGTCTCGAACTTAAAACTCCATTGGCCTACCCCTACAATCAGAATATGAAATATCCAGTCCATCTCTACTTTCATCCCTAAAGAATGATATTATCCTTATCTATCATTCTCTACACCACAATAGGAAAAATAAATGGAAACTCCCCAACCTTATCCCGACATAACCGAGAATTAAAAGGATGACCATACAAAGCCTCAAATGAGGACACATTGATAGATGAGTGATAAATGTTTTTATAAGAAATAACATCCAATGGAATGTATTTTTTTCCTGATACACTAAAGAATATGAATCATACTCATAATGCATCCTCGAGAAAATAGATAGTTGGCTCTGTCTGTCCATCTGTCTAAGGGTGGAAAGTAGTTTAATTGTGAACTGAGTGCCAAAAGCATATTGTAATCATATAACAAATCCAAAAGTAAAATGTGAATCCTAATCATTGTGTACCTCATAAATCTATGAAATTGTACCACGACATCCACATCTTCCTAAAAAACATCCATGGTGACAAACTCCTTGAACGCTAGTAAGTTTTCCGATTTCATCAACTGATCAACGATTACAGAGATTGCATCGCAGTCACCCTAAGATTTTGGTAACTCTATGATGAATTCAATCAATATGTCATCCAATTCCCACTCAAGAAAATCCAATGGTTGTAGAAAACTTCCCTAAACAAGATGCTCAGTCTATAACTATAGGAATTCTAGACACTGATCCATAAACTATACCAATACCCATTTCCTCATGGTCCAAAATTTTTTTTCCTTAATTCATGATATATTTATGAAACCCCCAAGTACACCACCAAAGGAGAGATGTGAAACTCGAGAATGAGTCCCACATGCATTGCTACCGAAAAAAATTGACTCCCATGAAATAACATCTAGTTTTAACTATCCTATGACCATCCCCCTGGAGTATCGCTATGCCCAACATGATCAAAAATTACCTCCAACTCTAAGTGTCCCCATTTAGACTCTGAAACATACTACATCATTGAAGAATGTAATTTAATTTGAAACAATAAAACTCAACCATCGACCACCCTTGAGTCTGTGTTAGGGGATGTTAACTCCTCTATCGCTCTCCATGTATCATCAAACTCATAAACTGTATCCTTTTAGGACTTTTTAATTAAATCACTACCCCAATATTTCCCTTTCATGAGGTATAAGTTAAATTAAATTAATAATAGTAAAGAAAATATATCCACCTCTATTTTCTCAAATTAAGATCTTTCTGAGAAATGGTATACATAATACTCTTAAGATCACTGAATATCATAAAGTGCTTCCCAATGAGATAATGTCTCGATAGCTTTATCATAAAAACAAATACTACTAAATAATGATCATGGGTGGAATAGTTACACTCACGGAGGTGTAACTGGCTCAACCCATAAGAAATAATTTATATTTTATACATCAACAATTATCCCAATCCCATTTGGTAAGCATTATAAAACACCTCAAACATCAACCCTTCCTCAGGAAACTTGAGCACTAAAGCACTAATAAATATCCCCCTAATGTATATGAACACTACCTCACACTAAACTATCCAAATAAAAGGCTAGCCATTCCTAGTGAAGTATTTGAACATTTCATCAATCATTGATAAGTAATATTCTAACCTCTGGTAATACATTGCATGATCAATGAAGATATGAACCTCTACCGCATACATAGGTGTTTCCTTAGAAATAAAAACCTCAAACTTCAAAAGGCCCAATACCACACCCTACCGAGACACCAAATTCCATTGGAATTGTTCCTCCCATGTCCATAACTTTAACATGGAAATCATTTTATTGATCTTGTGAAATCAATGATTATTCAAAATGGCCCTGATATGATTAGTATGACCCTCTTATGACTTCCAGTAGATCAATATCTCATCTATGAACAAGAATATGAAGTATTCCATGAATTCTCAAAACATAGAGATCATGAGTCCCATGAACACAGCTGGTTTGTTCTTGACACTGAACGACATGACCATGATATCTAAGTTCTTATACATGAATATGAAGGAATTCTTACAGATATCATCATATTTCACCCTCATCTAGTTATATCAAGTTCTTCAATAAATATTATAAAACAAAATCACCACTATCATCTAGAAAACAGATCAATTGTACCTTAAAGAGGGTAATTATTCTTCATTGTCTCTTAGTTTTACCTCTGATAGTCGATGTACAACCTCATACTACCATCCTCCTTATAAAATATCACTAGAGAAACACACTAGGCTAGATGAAACCCTTCTACATCAGATCATCTATATAAATAAATTTCTACCACAACCCCTAGGGTTTCATCCACTAAGGATACATAAAAATTGAATAAAAATTGAGCTACAGATCTATCCCAAACCTAGCATCACATCAAGTGGGTAGCATCAATACCCCCCCAATAAAAATATAAAAATATAGAATGAAACCCCCTGGATCCTTCTCCATGATGGGACCCACTAATTACATGGAAAACTAATCAATCATGTAAAGAAGGATCCCCGCATGTCTACTACCCACCATAAAACATTATTCACCAGTAAAAAAGACACATTGGATGTAGAAATCGGATAAGATGACTCTCATCCAGAATAATATGATAATAGTACACACATAACATATCCATTCGATGTTGAGGATGAAAATGTACAACTGCATTTTAAATATGATATGGTACCCATAGGACAGATGTGGCCTTATCATCAATCTACACCCACCACAAACATCAATCAAGGCGGTCACCCCCCCCCCCCCCAACTATTTTAGTTAACACCATGAAAATGGGAAGCCTCCCTATATCTAGTCCTAAGGTATGAACTAGAGTGGGTGCAACAAACAAGTGAAAATATTTGGAAGAAAACAAGGAACAAACAATTATAGATGGTAATGTAAGCATACATCATAGAATATTTGGGCCCCATGGCACTACCTTCTCTACTACATGTAACTAACCACTGCCAGCTCCCCTACCTCTCTACTTACAGCCTCCACCATGAACAAGATCATGTCAAGGGACCTAAACTCTAAGAACGTCCTAAGGTTTATATCTATCTACTTTATTCCCTCTTGGAGGAGCATAAGATAGCTTCCCCTAATAATGAAATGGCCTCACTAGTAACTTGTTCTGAGAATGATGTAGAACCTATACACCTATAGAAAACTAAGCTTGAGAATCCATTAGATATTGATCCTGATGATACCAGAAAAACATGATGGACCCAATGCTTGGAACCCACTACTGATAACCCTAATTTTCAATGGTCCTTTCTAGATTCTCTCCTATGATAATCCTCATTAATATTTAATTGTTCAATCTCCTCTATCTGAACCTCCAGATATGTCCGAAGACTAAAGTGATTTAATGTGTACTAGATAGAAGGATGGAGCGCCTCCTCAAAAAACATTTTATGAGACACTCCATATGAAAAAAAGGTCTAAGTAATAGAGAAATTGATCCGTGATCTTGATCTCCATATCCCACATACACATACTCCCTATATGAAGTGAAATAATCTCTTGCCTTTTCACTACATTCAAAGTCAATGATAGGAACTCCACTCAGAACTACTTTTGGAATCCAACTCATGAAACATCTTCTCCTTATAATCCTAAAGGTATAGTGTCCACCATTTATGTGCATATCCTCACATACGACTAACTTCTATTATGACCCAGTATTGTACTGGGTCCTAGATCAAACTAATGGAAATATCAATCTTCTCCAACCAAATCCCCAACTCCACGTCCAAAACACTACCCTTGTACATCCAAAAATCTCACTGTTGAAAGGCATGAAATGCCCTCTAGAACTGATCGTCCTCTTAAATGGGGTCAACCCTACAAAAATCATCTATATTAGTCTGATAAATATCCATTGCTTGACCCACACAAATCTTGTAACAAAGAACCATATCTAAATATGAAAATATTCTTCCAAAGCCTGTTAGTATGGAATTTTATTAATCCTTATTTAATTTATTATAAATTAGTTCAACTTTTCTAAAACAAAAACCACCCAATTCACACAAGAAAAAAATTCATCATGATGCATATTCCTATACTAGGTCTCTATCCAACAAAAAATTCCACCTCGCGTGGTAATTCAACAAGATTAGAGTCTATGTACAAGATCATGGGGGCCTTAAAATCTCTTGTCCTTTCCATTATCCTTGGACTATTTCACATACCAATGTTAACAGGCAATTTTTTCATACGAACCCATTAAATACTCATTAATCCAAACTAGAAACTCCATCCTATCGCTCAACCATCAGCCTTTTATACCAATTTATCATGATCACATCCCTCCAAAGATATGGTAATAAGAGAAAGAGATAATGATACTCTTAGTCCCACCTCCAGCCCCCATATTGTAGACCAGCACCAAGGGTATAAAAATATCATAAATGGGAGGCATTAACATCTATAATAAATTAGGATTAGGATATAGGAATAATCGACCAAAAGAATCTCTATGACATTACTTAATGATGAAATCAAAACCATCCCACAATGAATGTATAAATCAAACAAGTACTATTAAAAGTATCCAATGTAAATACCCAATTGAAATGGATAAAGTAGTTACATAGAAATAGTATATGGGTTTGATCTAGTTAGTAAGCCATGGTCAATTTAATCTTCCCACTAATTTCTCAAAATTTCTAAAAAATTCCCTTGGAAACATGAAAATTAGTTTATATACATAGGGTGGTCATAATAGTATACTCAATAGGAAAACCAAATTCTCTCATGCACTTTTGGAAGAAGCATACCAATGCCACTATGAGAAAATAGTAGAACTAAAAGTACCTAAATGGGCCAACTAACCAACCCCACCCTCACTATAGAACACTCACCAAAAAATCCATCCAAATATAATAACCTAATATGAATAATACCTATGATAGGTTCCTCACATCAATTTCCCACATGTTATACATTCTCACAACCCAAAGATGAATATCATCGCGCTCCCACCACTTCTGTATAAAACCACACTACAACAAATCACATAATACACATAGAAAACTAGAAAATCACATCACAACCATAACTAGAATATCAGGGTATCATGAACATGAATGTCCTCGACCTCGTCCCCTCCTCCTACAATGCACAACCCCTAATACAATCCATCTCATCAACTCATCGAAAAATCATGGGTTACCACATTACACCTTTCATGAAGAAACCTAGTCCCTCACATCACATCATATCTCAATATGACCTTTTGAATTATTTCCACCATACATTGTACATGTTATCTTTTCCTAGAACAATGTAGTAGGGAAGAGTTTATGGTCATCCATCCATCCTCACCACCTAGATGTTCGAAAATAACTCCACAAAAATTATTGGTTTTCTGCACTAGTTTCTCATCATGGGTGGGTCACATATAAAAATTCATAAGTAATAATATATATATATATATCATAGAAAATAAGTCTAGTCTATGATTCCACAAAAAGAACATCATACTAACTCACAAAATCACAAAATCACCTCTTAATATCTACAACTTTCTCTAACAATAATAAATACATAACACCACCCCACAAAACACAAAACACAATTCATTTAACTACTCAAATAAATAAATTTTATATATTTCACATTACCGTAAAATTTTTGTTTAAACATGACTTTTATTTTATATCATTATCCAACTTATTCTGCATTTTTGAACCCCTAATTTCATGTATAAACATTATCCATTTAAACAACATAGTACAATTTTATTCAAGTGTTCATTATTATTTTCAACCCATACTCCCAACTGGACAATTCCATTTAAATTTCAACATTATCATTTGTTGAATTCCATTTCTACGTGTTCAACTAGTATAACATGATACATCATAATAATGGATAACCCATCTTCATATTGCCAACAAACCCACACAACCACCATAAAAACCATGACCATCTCCTCATCACAACCACTACATCACCACAAACTTCTATTAAAATCACCACATAGTACGTCCACAGAACACTACACACATTCACACATTATATAAGTTTCCACCGAAAGTCACTGCTCATTTTTCATATTCATTAAAGAAATTTTAATCAATTCAACTTCACATTTAGAGGAATTTTCATATAAGAATAATTTTGTATTAAAAATAATTTCATTAAAAAAAATATAAGTGATTAAACAATTCAATTTAGGTTTAAACTAATAAATCAAAAAACAAGGTCTCTTGAACACCACATCTAGAGTGAAAACAATGACTCCCAATAGCCATGATTTTCAATGGTACAAAAATTATAGATAAACTCAACATCACAATATCAAAAGATATAATATAGTGTGAACCATTACCTTATGATTCACTTTTATTTAAACATGATAATTATCTTCAATAAGTTGTATAGAAACCATCAACCCAAGGATAATTAAAACAAACCCCTCTCTTAAGATACAACTTAGATAGAAAAAAATTCTCCCTACTTGGAAGGAAGAAGATTCAAATGATTCACTGCCCAAAGACAACATTTCCACACATATGATGGAACTATTATAAAAGAGGTCGAATCAATTGAGCTAACTAGTTTCAAAAACCCAAGGTGATTTCTCTTGAATGTCCCATATTATAAAAAACAAATAATGAAATAATAAAAAAATCATCTTCAATTTATAATTAGTAGACATGAAATAATTAGGATTATTGATCGTAGATGTGATTTTAATTGACCATTAATGTGGATCTCATTAAATTTCATATTGAAGATCCATTTAAAAAATTTGGACATTTATGTAACAAATAATATAAATGTAATCTTTTGAAATGTCCCATCATTACATTAATTATGGATTTACACCCATTTTAAATCAGCAGAGACATAAAAAGTTTAAAATTTTAAATTCATGAAAAATGGCAACATGTTATTCCCAAGTTCTATTTTTAGGAGTTACCATTAGGAGAAACCACTAATATATACAATTAGGAGCTTCGGTAATGAGATAACATCATGATCTACAACTAGAAGATATAGTTAGAGGCTAATGATAGACTTGTTTATTACCACCTGAATCTACCAAAAGGAGACACCATCAAAACCTATCATCAAGCACTACTCTCTACAGAAACTTCTGAAATATACCTTCAGGAGCTACCATCAGGATCTATAATCATCCTCTAAAATAACCATTTCTTCCGACACATCTCTAAACTCATTGGGAGCTTTTATGGAGACCTATTCCACTAGATTTCCTAAAATTTAATAGGTCGAAAAGGTCTGGGGAATTACATCACATGATTTTCCACATCAAAATAGGGGTTTTACACACATGATGGAACTACTATATGAATAACTTGAATCAACAGTGGAAACACTATCCAATGATCCAGAGGGAAAGGCTTCAGAATTTCACATCATGATAGAAAGAAAGTGGAATTAATGAAGGGAATCTATTACTTTTAGAATTAATATATGTGAAACGATCAGAATTAAAAATCACATAGATGATTTTAGTTGACCATTAATGTGGATCTCATTAAATTCCTTATAGAAGATCCATATAAAAGATCTACATTTTTGGAAATGTTGGATATAAAAATACACTTTTGAATTAGCCCTTAATTTATTTAAGTAAGGATTTAATATAATTATCCATCAAAAGGAATGAAAAAAGGAAAAATTGTAAATTATTTAAAAAGTGGAATATGATACTACCTTGCGCTACTATATAGAGATACCATGAGGAGCTATCTCTAATATATACCATCAAGAACTATAGTCATGAGCTACCATTAAGAGCTACAACAAGAATATACCATCAGAAGTTTCAATTATAAGTTACCATAAGAAGCTACTATCGGAAGCTACATCAAGAATAATTCTTTTAATAAAAAAATATATTATTAGGAGGAAACTTTAAGAGTTTCTATTAGGAGATACCTCTAGGATCTATTGTCGATAGCTACCACCCAAATATAATTCCAAATTAAGTCTACTACCACCATAAGAAATTGTTATAAGATGTTGTCATGATCTACCAAGATGTTATATCATCATAAGCTACCATCATCATCTAAAACCCCTCCATTTTTATACAAAACACCTCCAAACACATTAGGTCCTCCTATTGGAACCTCGAACACCATGTTATCCACAAATTAACATATCAGCATGTTTGGGCCATTACATTTGAGGTAAAACATTTAAGATTATTTATTTGGACCATACCATGTAGTTTAAAATCATGGGAAAAGGATTTTGTCATATAGTTAAAAATTATATGCCTATGATGTTTGTGTTCTAAAACAGGTGAAGACAGAGGATATAGTGGGACTTATGCATTGGTGATTCCTAGACATTTTCTTCTCCAAGAATATATCCCATGAAGAAATATTTCCTAAATATAATATAAAAATTTAAATGGGATTTCATTGGGAATATATATTTGTGAAGTTGACTTTTCTATTATGCATTTGAGAACTCCAGGGGGGCATGTCAAACCCAGGTTTTTGATTTCACCCTTTATTCTTGTTCGAGGTTGGTTATTAGTTATTTTCTCAAGAACTAGGTGCGTTGAGTTTGAATTTTTGAGTTATTCCGTTTATGTATTCTTGATTTAGTGAATTACCTTGAGTCCACATTGAATTTTTAATAAAAATTGAGTTTTTAGGTGGATAGTGTGTGTCACACAGTTGGCATACGGTAAGTAGAAACAATACGCCTTCCCAGGTAACCATGTATCCAAGTGGGGTTTTGGACCGAGGAATATCACATGGTTAGAACATGGGTTGTAAACCATGTAGTATAACCTTGTGGAATTAACTATTTAGGAATATATTTGCACATGGTATCTGCATAGATTTACAAATCATGTGGACTAACCAAGCAGCTTGTCCAGGGGATTAAAATTGGTTTTCTCCTTTTTTTTCTCTCCCTTAATTTTAGCCCTATTTTTTCCTTTCTCTTGACCCATATGGCCACCCCATCTTTAATCATGCTTCCCTCCTTCCCATCCATTCCTTGGTCTCTTATGTTTGGGATTTTTTTTCTTTTATTCATCAAGGAATCTCTTAGTAAGTTCTATTGTCGCTCGATTTATCATTTATTCCAAGGTTTTCTCTCTACTTATTTTGGGTTTGGTTTTACAGTTGGTAAGGTGTTGGATTTATAGTTAGATCTTATGTGTTTGTGTATGACATTGATGTTGTGGTCAGATCTTTCCAGGCTAGGGTTTCATTGGGGTGTCATTAGAGTTTTACACCAATTTACAGAATCTTCTTGATTCAAGGTAGGTGCATATATGCCTTAACAGGATTAAAAATTTTTTTATATGATTTATTTTCTTCATAAATGAGTTCTGTTGATTTTTTATGTGGTGATAACTATTTTCATGGAATTTTAATGCATTTAAGTGGTGAAAATGGATATTTTTAGGGGTAAATGGTTGTATTTAGTGTGTGTTTCATTGTGAACTTTCTTGAAAGGGGTTTTATGCCCTGTATGGAATTTTAGAAATCTGTTTTTCAATGCACGTATGGTGAGAGCGTATTTAACGTGAGTTTTTCAAAGGAAAAATTACTTTTATGGTATGATGGCTATATTATTGTTCACTTTTAATTAACGTTTGATTTTTATAATGGTTGGAAAGAATGATTTAAAGTGTAGTTGGTTATGTGTGGTTTAAAAAATGGGTATTTTCTAAGGGAATTAGTTGATTATTTTTATTATTTTCTAATGTTTTGTAAAAAAATGATTTATGAATTGTGAATGTGATAGTAATTTTATTTGAATGTGGTTTTAGAGTGAGTAAACTAGAAATTGTATTGTTTTATTAAAATGGTGATTTCCTTAGATGTTTCGGAATTGTTTTTTGAAAGTTGTGATAAGTGTGACATCTGAACATGAACTTTATCACAAGGTAATCTCAAGATTCTAGGTGGGATGGCTAGTTCTAGTATGCCAGATTATTTGGAAGTGGTTCGCCCTTATTACATCTAGTAGTATTGATGCCTAAAACACTAACTAAACTATTATAATGATTGGATACCACTGGGCCATTTGGGTGTCCCCTCTTAGTGGACTATGAATGAGAAATCTATGATTATGGGTTTTATACCATTCTTCACCGAGGTATGAGGTTCTTGTGTTCCACTAAATATAGATTAACCCTAGGGATTTACCCTTGGTTCTCTACCTCATATGATGTGGTGCCAACCATCAGCACTTGGTGGACCCTATGTGTCTGCCATTAAAAATTCCTTCTTGAAGTTAATTTTTGAGAAATGATTTTAACTTGAAAGTGTTTCCTTTTCAGAATACTTTCCCATGAAATATTTTCTTATAAATGTTTTGAAATCAATTAAACAAATGTGCATGTTAAGTTATTATTAAATGGTAAAACATGGAATATTTTTATTTGGGTGGCATCCCACTAGATTTGGATCACACCCTTATAACACATTTGGGTTCATGTAAACCTTTTTTTTATAAGGAAACTCAAGGTGTGTCATGTGGGTGGTTCGGGTTGCTAGTATTTCTCTTTTTTCAGGTTTATGGTTGTTTCATAAGGATAATATCCCTTATTCTTCACAAAGTTTTTGATACATTTTTTTTAATATTTTCCTTTTTTATATCCTGGTTTTTAGTTAAAATTGTAAACATGAAATCTTGAAATTTTGTAATACCCTGTTTGGTTTTACATTTCATGTTTTTGTTAATTTATCTTATTGGTTATATATATATATATATTTAATTGGGTAAAATAACTCCCAAAGCATGTAATAGATTCCTAGACATTGTTCGCTAGACTTTGGGGAATAAGAATGCCCTTCGGGCTATGCCACAGATTAATCTAGGTGCAGGGTTGGATGGAGACTTGGCTTCGATCATGAAAAAATGGTATCAGAGGAGTTCATGCTCTTTTGTTTCATGCTTATTGGGAATGATTCAGTGTATACCAAAGCTATTATTGTTGAAACATAGTTTTCTAGTTATGAGTATAGTTCCTGACCATCACTCCTTGTAAAGGGACTCAAATTTCTAGGGGACATTGAGTTTTATTGGAGGGCTTATAGTTCTTGTGGTTTGATGGTGTTTGGGTAAATGAAAATAGAGTTGGGAATATGGTCTCACTAAGCTCACATGGTTTGGAAATCCACGTAAAGTCTAGGACATTGACCTATAAAAATCCCTATGATGGTGGTGTGAATGGAATATGGCCTCCAACCATAAGTCTTTGTCACCCATCGACACTAATTTCTTCTTGAATAGTTTAGTGACTCATTGGGTTCGGAAAATTGTTTGAAAATCCCTTGTTTTGTAATTCTAGAGACTTGTTTTTAAAGTGAAAATGAATCAGTTTTGGAAATAAGGAATGTGATATTTTAGAATCATCTTAAATGAAGAATTCTAAATGTGTATTTTAATTAAATATTTTTAATGAATGGGGTGGATTTATCTGATTGTGTTTTTATAATATAAACTTGTGGTTTATGGAGATTCATTGTTTGGAAAGAATGAATTATTTTAAGGTAGGTTTTGGAAATTTATCTTAAATGGGATGTGCGGAACTACTAAAAAGTGTTTGGAATTGGAAAAATTGGTATCTAAAAATGGGTTTTAAGGGAATGATATGTTTTGGAATAAACATGTGGAGTTTAAAAATGGATTTTTTTGGGTGGTTCTTAAATTCCTGAAAAGATTTTTGAAATTTTAAAATTAGAATTAGATTGAGAAAGTGGAAGGGTTGGTTGAATGTTTATTTTGAAAAATGTAAAAACATTGTTTTGATCTTTGGTATTCTCATGGGTGACCACATTCATGGGTTGTGTATATGGAAACTAGATTCGTGTCTGGTTTGGAACAAGAACATGAATGTGTGAGGCCCATGAAATACCCATGGTGAATGTGCAACCCAACAAATATTGTTTTATTTTCAAAGGTTCTATTAAGAGATAATGTGGTGTTTAAATAAATAGTTTTTGTGTGGTGTGTCTTCCCACAATTTTGGGAATTTAGTTTGCTAGATTTTTTGAGTTTGATAGTTCTTTCTGTCTAAAGACAATTTTAATGTTTGTGTTCTTATCAATGAATAGGATTTGAAATAATAGTCATTGGGTTCTTCAAAAAAGTGGTTTAGGAATCCTTTAGTATGGTTACCTTTTCTTGTTTAATGTTGTTTGTGGCATGTATTTTCTAGTGGGATATTTTTATCGATTTTCCATTTCTGTTTTTGTCTATGTGTACGCCCCCTAAAGAATTAATGCATGTTTGATGTATGGCCATGAGTGATTTGTCATTGGTAGACCCTCCAGTTGATCAAAGTAAGAAATTTCATCAAGGGATTCATAATTGAGTCCATCTCATCTCTTTTAGGTTAAGATAATCATCTCATAGTGGGAGAGTGTATGTAAGAGGTGTTTAAAGAATCATTAGGTTTTTGAGATTCTAGTGTTTTTAAAGGTAATGTTTGACACCTCTATGCCTGAAGTTCCATATTGGAATTTTTGAAGGGAATTATTTTAGGGAAAATGGGGAGTGATTTGGGGTTGTTGTTGTTGGTCGCCTCCTTAGAAGGTTATTAAATCTTTCATTATCCTATTCTATACACGTGATTATGCTAGTTCACTACTGCGGAAACTCTAGTCATAAGAGGCTTCTTGGATATTTTAAGAAATTGTGTTTTGCTCAGGACTCGTTAAAATTTCCTCTATTTATAATGCTCCTTTGTTGGTAGTCATCATGTTCAGTGGTGATTTTTTGTGTCGTGTAATCTTTTAAATGTAATGGAGAATGTTGTGAAACCTTTCGATAAATTTTTTTTCACTGAAGCATGTTTTTATTTTGGGAATTAAAAAATTATCTATTTGAAATGGAGATATGTTTCATGTGTCAATTCATTTGTTGTTTCTTATTTGAGATAGAAAGGAATGATGCGTGTGAATTTTCCATGCCCTTATCCAGGTGAGGTGTCACATTAGAGCCAAGTGGGTCTTGTAGTGTGTTGTTTTAGGTTGGTGTTGTCTGGATCATGGTGTATTTTCCTAGGGCACCAAAAAAGGATTTTTATTCAAGGCTTTCCAATTCCAGAGTATAAGGTAGGATATCCTTCAAACATTAGAGCTCTTACCATAGGTCCATGATTGAAGCTCACGCATAGTAAGGAAGCCCAGGGGTACTAAGGTTCTTGTTTAACGTCTTTCTTTAGTTAGGGGAAGGGAATTTATTTAATACTTTTTTATAGTTGTTTTGTTTATAATGGTCCCATTTTGTGGAATGCGACATGGGGACCTCATTTCCACATTGTGTCCCACGTGTGTTAAATATTTCATCCTTGGTTATAAGGATACGTGGTCATCTAATTTTCATAAAGTCCCAGTGTTTGTGCCTTATTGGGAATGTGTATCCTTTTAATAGTCCTTTAATGTCCAACCTTGTAAATCAATCTCAGTTTTGGTTTGGCTTCATCTGAGGATGGTAGAATCCCTTTGTATTAGTGAGCTTTGGAATGTTTACCTTTTTTTATACTTTCTTTTATTGAATCACTTGTTGTGGGGGCTGGGCATGTACGAGGTTTCAAATGTTTTTCTATATTGGTTGTTTCTTATAGTGGGGATACCCATCATGAGACATTTCAATATTCCTCTATATTCAATCGATTTTTTCTTGTTTCTTATGGTTGGAGTCTATTTGGGACTCCCCGTGATGGTAATCTAGTTGATTTTACATTGTTGTATTAGAAATGGATAGACTCATTTGGAGCTATCTAATTTCATGATCCTTCCTAGAGTAAATGTTCTGATTGGGGGGCACCCAATATCCTTATTTAAGTAATGTAATAGAAGTATCCGTCAAGGCGTGGTTTGAATTTTTTTCCCATTCCAGGTTGTGGTGTAAGTGTCATTTGGTAATATATAAGGACTTTATGGTTCAGGAGGATGATTGTGTGTGTTATGAGAGTTCCTTTATTTTTAACAATCAACTGGACTAGTTTTAGCTATTTTTTTCAAAAGGAACATAGTGGGGAGTCCATTCTAGCCTCCCGAGTTCAACTGTAGACCTCTTTTCCTACCAACAGTGTTTTTGTTTTCACCCATTTGATGTTTTTTGGGAATATCCATAAGGTATGAAGTAATATCAATTATTTATTTTGGTTCATACATTGGAATGGATTTATGGGGGAATAATTCACTGTGGTTGGGAGAATTGTCACACTCGAGTATTTGATTTCACGCTTTGTTTCGGTTTGGGTTTATTTCTCAGTTATGTTATCAGTAACTACCTGTAATAGGTTTGAATTTATGAGGTATTACCTTTTTTTATTCTTGATCTACTACTTTACATTGAGTCACCCCTTGAATTTTTAATAAAATTGTGAGTTTCTGTGATGATAGTGTGTAGCCCATCTTCGACATATAGTTTGTAGAAACAATGTACCCTACCCGGGTAACATAGAATCCAAGAAGGGTTTTGGATAGATGTTTATCACATGGTTATAGAATGGGTTTTAACCCATGCTGTCTAATTATGTGGCATGTTCTTCATAGACATAGAGGTGTGCACAGTCTCTGAAATTTTTTCCAAATTTTGAGGACTAACCGTGCGGCCTGTCTAGGTCATTAAAATTGGGTTCTCCCTTCTCTCTCCCTAATTTTAACCCCATTTCCCCTTTCTATCAGCCAGTAGGACCTCCACTTCCCTAGGCGTTCCCCCCTTCTCATCCTCTCCTTGGGCTACAATATTTGGGTATTTTGGCATTGATTCATCAAGGAATCTTCATGTAAGTTCCTCTTTCCATTGATTTCTCTTTCTTTATTGGGTTTTCTCTCTTCTTCTTTGGGTTTTAGGTTTTTCAATGGGTACGGTGTTTGATTTAGGGTAAGATATTGTTTTCTAGTGTCTCAAATTTATGTTTTAGTCAAATAATTCCTTGTTAGGGATTGATTGTGGTGTGGTTGGATTTTTCCACTATTTTCTGAAAGATTATTGGTTCCAGGTAGGTGGTTCCATGCCTTAACATTTTTAGATGCTTTTAATATGATTTATTTTCTTCACAAATTTGTTCTATGAATTATTTATGTGGTGGAAAATATATTCATTGAATACTTTGGCACAAATATGAGGGAAAAATTTATTTTTTTAGGGGAAACTGGTTGTATTTTGTGTGTGATTCAATGGGATGTTTCTTGAAAGTAGTTTTATGCCTCGAATAAAAGGTGTTAAATGTGTTTGTCAAGCCACATAGGGTGAGATATTATTTATAGAGAGTTTTCCAAAGGAAAAAATGGTATTTATGGTATTATGGATACAATGTTGTGCACTTTTAATTATATTGTGATTTTTTAAAGGTTTGAAGGCATGGTTTAAAGTGGAATAGGTTATGTGTGGTTTTAAAAGGGGGCTTGGACCATGGAATTGGTTGATTAATTATATGATTTTATAGTGTTTTGGAAAATGGGGAATTTATGAATTTTTAAAGTGATGGTAAATGTATTTGAAGGCTATTTTGGAGTGATTAAAATAGAAAATGGTTTTTTGAATGAAAATAGTGATTTACGTGGCATTTTTTGATTTTTTGTGAAAGTGGTTATATGTGTGACTTATGAACATGAACTTGAGCACAATGGAATCCAGGGTATCTAGGTTGGCTGAAAAGTTCTAGTATGCAAGATGACTTCAAAGTGGTTTATCCTGATTTCATCTATTATGATTGTTTCTTACAACACTAACTAATCAATGATGATGATTAGAGACCACTAGTCCATTATAGTGTCCCATCCTAGTGGATTGTTCATGAGAAAGTTGAGGTTATGGTTTCCAAACCACCCTTCACTGAGGAACGAGGTTATAGTATTCCAGTCAAGCTAGATTAACCCTAGGGATTTACCCATGGTGTTATACATTACAAGATGTTGTGCCAACCATTGTCATACGGTGTACCTCGTTTATGGGACTTTATAAATTCTTTTTTGATGAAATTTATTATCAAATCATTTTTCCTTGAAAATGTTTCCTTTTCTGAATCCTTTCCCCTAAAATATTTTCATATAAATGTTTTAAAATTCTTTACATAAATGTTCGTGATAATTTTTATTTAAATGTTATATCATGAAATGTTGACTTTGTGCTTCTTAAACCACACTTAACTGAGGTGTGAGGTTCTAGTGTTCCACTAAAACTAGATTAATTCTAGGGATTTACCCATGGTGATCTACATCATATAATTTCGTTACAATCATTGTAATATGGGTGACCTCAAGTGTGGGATTTATAAATTCCTTTTTGAAGAAATTATTTTTTGAAACGGTTTTTCATTGAAATTGTTTTCTTTTTTAGAATTATTCCCTCTAAACGAGTTTCATATAAATGTTTTAAATTCATTTATATAAATGTTAATTATATGTTTTCCTTGAATGTTATAGGATGGAATATTTTTATTAGGGTAGAATCCTATTAGGATTTGGATCACACCCAATATACAACTCTTGGTGTAGGTAGTCCTTGTTTTTTGGAAGGGAATGGAAAGTTGAATTGTGTTGGTGGTTCGGGTTGCTAGTATTTCTCTTGTCGCAGGTTGGTGGTGGGGGCTTGAGGGTGATGTACCTCATGTTTCATTAAGGTTTTTAATACGTTTTTTGTGTTTTTTTGTTTAGTCATACCCTAGTTTTTGTTAAAATTTGAAATTTGAAATATGGAAAACTTGTCATAACCTATTTGGTTGAACATTTTCATTTTTGGTTTAATTATCTTATTGTTTTTTATGTATATGTAGTTGGGTAAAATCATTCCAAAATCATGTTATCAATACCCATGTACTATTTTCCAGCCCATGGGGATCAGGAATATTCTTCAAGCTATGACATGGAGAGGGTTGGATGCTAAGTCAAACGGAGACCCAGCTTGATTCATGATAGGGACTGGCTCAATGAGTGTACTTGAGTGGTCTTCGTAGATGATTCCATGATGTGTCTTTCACCCTATTCGATTCCCAAAATGTTTATCCAATACTAGGAGAGAACCATAGGGGATTAAATAGGAGTTTTTTATTCCCCAGTAAGGTTTTTATTATATCATTGTGGGTTTTTGGTGAAGAAATCATTAATTGCATCCTAGTTAGTGAATACACATATGTGTACTCAACAAACAATATGGACCCAATGAGGAACCCTCTAGTTGGGACTCTAGAGACCAAGATTCTGAGGGGGAACATTGTAATTTTTAGGGATCCCTTATGAGTATATATTATGCATATGAATCCTCCAATCATTTGTGAAGGTGAATTTATTCTTACCTCTGGCCTTCTTTACCCTCAAAAGTTGCATAGGGACTTATTCAAAGTCACTAAATAAGTAAAATCTTTGGTCTCCTCCACAATATTACAATTAAGACCATGGTATTTGTAGGGAAAACCTAGAAAAGGTATTCCAAATGTAGTGGATAGGGGTGTGAGGCTGCAAACTATATTGGTAGGTGAAGGGATTGGGTGATTTCTGGAACACACATTCTAATTGATATGAATGAATAATTTTATGAAGGAAATACACTCCCATATGGGATCCCATTGATGGTACATGAACTATAGAGGTCCACATAGGTTGTGATAGTTCACAGATTATGTTTTTTTGGAATATGTGTTCCATATCAGAAACAAAATTTGAATTTATCCCACATAATTGATCAATGTGGACATGGTAATCCCTTCTCAAGACCATAAATGATACTAACCCTTAGACTATGTCAGAATCCACACATTTTATTAGATATATTCTATGAATAATTAATTATCTTCTTCACATATCTAGTATACAACTACATAATGACTAGGTGATCAAGAGTTATCCTCCACTTCATTTATCGATTCATTTATTATGTTCCTATATTTTGATTACTTATGACTTCATGGACATAAATATGGATGGTTTGGAGAAGTTTTCTAGGAAAACGTCATGGGATATATCTACTATATAAGGATGATATCTACCTTTAGTTGCATTAGTAACCCCTAATATTATGGTTTCTATCTAATAAGATGTGGTAAAATCCTCCTTCAATAAAAGATTTACTCTTTCTTGATTCATTTATAATTCCTATTTTAATAAATGAATGACTCTATTAGGAGAAGTAAAATTGACCCACCAAAAATAGTGTCTAATATGAGTTTTGAATATTAGTAGACAAATAAATTCCCTAAATTATGTTAAATTTAACCATTTACAACATCATGAACTCCCAAAAAACTAGACCATTTCAAAAATAATTTGGAATGGTTAATAGTTTAAATCCATGATATTCCTTTTCCTAATAGGTGAAATTATGCTCATCATATGAGCAATCATTTCCATATGAAACTCTTATTTCCACATATTTAATCATGTCGATCGGACAGTATATACAACAACTTTAATAAGGAAGTTACCTCAGCAACATATTTCCATGGAAAAAACCAGAAGCTCTCTATGAATTCCAGTATGACATCATAAAAATAAAAAATAGACTCTATAGTAATAGATTTTGTTTTTCTTTTAGCACTTCTATTTACAAAGATTCTATTTTGATGAAACTCTTGAAATATTTTTGATAAAGTAGACATTTGTACATCCTATTATAAAAATTTCCATGATGAATTACTTTTGAAATATACTCAATAATTAATAGAAAATAAATTTAAAAACTCATTCAATAATCAGATAAACCCATTAAAAACATTCCATAATTGAAAAAAATTATTAAACTACATCAACGAAAACATAAAAAATATAAAAAATATATTTTATACTAATATAGGAGATACTAAACATAAAATCGACTAATCATTTTTATATATAAAATAATATGTTCTTGGAAAATAAATAAGTTTACTACATAGAATAGTTATATCATGTCAAAAAAATAATAATAATATTAATTTATAATTCACCATGAAGAATGAAATTTTATATTTTCATACACTTCATCCATATATCAAGTCATTATTCTATAAAATATTAAACATTTTTATGAAAAAAATTCCTTACCACTCAATAGTTCCAAATTAATTAACAATTCAAACAACCATAGTTACCATGTAATATTTTAGCGTGATATCATGATCCATGAACTAAAAATACTAAGAGTCCCAAAACACATTAAAAGTTTTGATATCCTGTCCCATTTAACATATTGATAATTTTATATTCAATATTAGCCATTAAAATAAAAATTATTAGCTTATTATTGACATATCTTCAAATAAAACAACATTTTATTCTTTTAAAATATATTAAAATTAACCTGGAAAATAATAACTAGAAATTAAAGCATGATTTTTTTCTAATCATAGGTAATATGAACCAAATTTTAGAATCGATATCTATGTTTAACACATGGAATGTTATAAAAATAATAAAACATGAGGATAATGACATTTCATCTATCAAGTTTAATGGTTTTTAAGAATATTTATATTTCTCCAAAAAATATGAATATCAGAAAGTATATATATAATCATGACTATAAGAAATTTTCATAAAATTTGTAGTTTGTTTCTATAATAACAAGAATTTTAATTTTCAAGTAATTTGGTACCTTCAATAAGATTTATCACTTATTAATGTTTGAATTCAAATATAATTTCATGTTCCATTAAGAAATATAAGCACATTAAATAAATAATAAAGGATAAATTTTAGAAAGAATGAACAAAAACATAGAGAAAATTAATATTTTACCATATTTTAGAAATCATTTCATAGAAATATCTAAGTTCATCAATAATTAAGAATAATAAATATAGAAAACAAGTTTATCATGAGAAAATTTTATAGAGAATAAAAAATAAAATGTCATATTATTGATAGAATACTATTTGGATGTATATTTATTAATGAATGGTAACCATCACTCATTGTATAACCCCGAAATGATGAGGAGAAAAGGAACTTATAAGTGTTTAGTAGAACCTTTAATAACATGACCACCATAGTATCTAGATATTCAATAGAGAGATATTAGATGTGAATTTTTATATCTCACAACTTTAAGTATTTGAATGTCCTATCATTATGCCTACCATTCTGACTAATAGGATGTTTCAATGGAATTCCATTTGTGACATCCCAACCCATATGGACCCCATGGATAGGATCACAATGTTTCTAACCTTAGAAGAAACCCTAGGAAACTAAAGGTTGAAAATAATTTCCTAGTGTTTTACAATATCATTTTGGGATTATTTCACCTTGAATACAACAAAAACTATAGAATAATAACTCTAATTTCACTATATAATTATGATTCATGGGAAGGACTATAATAAACTACAATAACATATCCTGAAAATTACACAATAGTAATAAAAAAACATCCTTGAGTAAGATCACAAAATCAAAAATATCATAAATTAAGGACAAGTTGGAAAACATGAGACTCTCGCAAACACAACATGTACTCTGCCTCCAAGATACCATCTCTATCACCAAAAAAATAAGCATCAAGATTCCTTGATTTTGAAGTATGGTATCCCGCATCATATGGAAAAACATAAAAATACACACCAATATTATTAACCTGGGGAAAATATACAAAACCAATAGGAAATCCCACAACACATCCGACACAATCCACTTAAAAAACATGTTACCTTACAATTTATATATACAAAGAAGGAAGAATAATATAAATTAACAATGGAAAATTAAAATAAATATATAACTCCCAGAAAAATTATATCCATTTTCACTCATTATTTCCAAAAATAAATCCATACCACAACTAACACACCCTTGTCATGAACTTACTAACTAGTGTTATCCAAAAATACCTATCTTATATGATCCATGAAAACCACAAAAAACCATTTATATCTAGGATATTATAGAACTCCTATGATGATTCATTGTAAAATAAACATACAAACACACATGAACCACAATATCCATGAATGAAAGCATAGAATCAGGTTTATAAATAAGTAAAATGATATTATAAGATATGAGAAGAAGATACATAAGAATTAACTTTGATTCCTTGGATAAATAGCCAATGCTTTGAAGATAATTATCTCCATTGTGAAATGAATAACAAAAATAACCCAAGGAAACCCTTGGGTAAAAGATACCTAAAAATGGGACATAAATGAGAGGATTTAAGGTCATTATCAAAACCAGTTTTCATAAATTTGTAATTTTATTCATGGTTTGGTTGTAAATTTTCTAAAACCATAAACCAATAATGTGGTGTTCGTATATGTAACCTAGACTAAATTATTTTTTCATATAGTATATCAAACCATCCACCATCATTGATAAATATACAACCCAAAAATTCATAAAACCACATGATTATTACAAAATTTTCCCAAATCACATGAAAACCATAAGAAATCACAGGGGATCTCATTTATCCATGTAATTTTTCCTAGGTATTTTTTACTATTTCCCTTATTTTTGAACCATTGAATAACCCTCCCAAAATATTGAAAACCACCCAGAACTTAACAAAAAACCAAAACTTATTTTTAGCATAAAAGGATATCTAAAAACATATAAACACCTCAAAATCAAGGTATTACTTTCAGTGAAACACCCATGGAAAAGTTATTCTCGAAATACTAAATTGTACTTCCCATTCCTATAAGGATTATTTTTCATTTTGGGAAATTTTCTAATAAAAAACTATTGCTAATCATCAATGGATTTTTGTAGTATTAGAATCTGTGAAATCCTATGATATTTCTCAAGTGTGTTTCAGGGAGGAAAAAGAACACTGAGAGAGAATGTATTGACCTATGAGGATATTCATTATTATGTTCAGTGAACCTAATGAGTGATATTATGTGGTGTACTGGGAAGAAAACCATGTTATTACAGGATCCCTAGGGCGTTAAATAACTAGATTCATTGTCATGGGAGGTAGGTATATGAAAATTAGTAACATATAAAATACACAACCACACGTTTAGAGGTAATTCTTGAGTTATAAGCATAGGGTTCCACATTAGGGTACTATTATTTAATGTGTTGAGAGTGAAACACCCCTATAAAAGTAAATATAAAAATAATCAATTATGATAATCAGGTAAAAAGTTGCACCACTCTTTTCGACATCCAATCTAAGAATAAATCTATAGTCTGTCATGCTTGGAATAGAGTTTTGTTTATGGGTGACCTCCTAGAAACTTTAGAGGGTGTGTGTGAATAAGGAAAAAGAACACTAGAATACAATGTGATGTCCTATGAAGATAGTATATAGTCTGATAAGTGTCCCAAGTGGTTAATATCATGTAGTTTCTTCAGAAGCAAACCATGGTATTATAGTATAACAAAGTGTTCAAATGATCATGTACGTGGGCTTGGGAGTTTGGTTCATGATATGAATAGTAGTCATGGTGCTACAATACCCATGACAGTAATGTTAAAACAATTTATTTACACATGTTGTTAAATTATACACTACTAGATTACCAGTTTTTGGTTTTATTGGTCAAACTATGAGGGTTTCTGGTGTTTTTTTCTATGGTGGCCTCTATAAATTTATCAAACATCATCTATATGATTGAGCTCCTTCATTCTAATAGTAACTACTTTGGTGGTAATAGATAAAGTTGAATCTAATACAATTACGGTTTTTTCTAGAGTTTCCTCCAACCGAGTAGAGGTTATTAATTTGTAGGTTATAGCTTTGGTAGCTATTTATTTTGTAACTTATGGTATAAGGGTAATATATATGATGAATACAGCTAATCTTTTAAACATGAATTGAGTTGGCGATTAATTGATAGACGTCACTTCTTTTATGCTCTCCTCTTTAATGGATAAAATTTTTATTTATTGAATCCCCAAAATTATATCAATTAGAAAAAAATATTTATATTATAATTTGATATTTACGTATGTTGTTTTTGTTTTTTAATTTAGTTCAGTTGGATTTAGTATTTTAAAAAAAGTGAATGCATATCAATTAGGATAAAAAAAACTCCCCTCCACTCATGGGGAATTATATTTGTTATGGTGACTATGTGCTATTAGACTATAACACATTCCAAAATAAAATCCAAAATTATTAGAAAACAACACTTCAAATATATAATTTTTTTAAAAGGACAACATATCCGTCATAATTTACATCATATTCCACAATGAAAAAAAACTCATAAAAGTGTGGGGAAAAAGTAAAAAAATATATTATTTAATATTTAGTCTAAAAACTTCATATATTAACTCAATAAGATTGAATAAAATATCGGTCTCTCCATTATTTTTTTGATCCATCCATGGCTACATGATATCTAATTTATGATTCAATTTATTTCATGCTTACATCACATATTCAAAATTTGTAATATCACCGTCAACAATATAATCCAACAACATGAAAAACATACATGTTCATGTTTCAAATGATTCAAAGAAATGTAATTGATTATTAAATTACTTGATATATTAATAAATTTCATACTCTCATAGTTTCATTTTAATCTATATGGTTTTATGCCACCATTTTTCAAACATTCACCGATACTCAATATGATCACTTTAGTAAAATAATTTGGTACATGTAGAATAATAAAAATACAATTCCACATAAAAAATTTTAAGTATCCTAAAAAATGATAAAACTAAATTTTTCTTTTGAATAAACACACATAAATTATGATTTTCTAATTTTTAATCAAATAATACAAATATATACAATCAAATAATAAAATGTAACATAACTATTTTGAATGTGTTTTATATTCATTTTTATTTTATGATATACATCTACATTTATCAATTATTGACATAATGTTCGTAATTTCTTCATGAAACACAAATTTATGTTTTTTATATTGGAATATTATTAAAATTATGGTAAAAAAAGAAAAAAATTAAACAACTCAAAAGATATGTTTTGTGTGTGGATGACAACAGGTTGGGTACACATGAAATTTTGAGTACTCAAACCCGAACATGGTTAATTTTCTAAAACCCAAGTCCATATATAACCCTCTTTTTATATACATACTATAGTATCCATACACTATTATATTTTATAATATTGTTTCAACTATAATAACTCATTTAAATATGCATTTATGATTTAAATTTTTTAAAATTAATATATAAGTCTAAAATAAATAGGTATCAAATTAAATATATAGTTTATATTATTTTATTATTTTTAAATTTCACTTCTATTAGAACCCCTCCAAAGTGAGTAGTGAATAAAGATGTTTCTCCTAATACCTGCCTATAATAGGTTATAGGTTGGTGACTTGCATAGAGTGTATAAATCAAAGATAAAGGAATAAATTTCCCTTTATAATCCATAAAATGATAAAAATAAAACTCATATCATCTCCACCCCCACAAAATAAATAAAAAATTATATAATTTTAAAAATTCATGTAATTTCATATAGAAAAAAAAGTCAATGCCTTAATAAACCAGTTCCTACAGTAATTGCCCCAGCTCTAAATGAACTTCAGATCATGATATAGTAAGTTCCACCTGATCACTATTTCCAATATGTAAGTATTTTAATATAGGATATAAAATTTCATGATGATCATGTAATTATAATTTTTTATTCCATTAAAAAACTCTCATTTTAATCTTATATAATTAAACAAAAGTCTCCATTACTAAATAAAAAAATCTCATTAGATATCCCATGGTCAACTAAAAGCCATCATTTCTGAGTATCACTCACTAAATCCATATAAAATTATGACCATATAGAAATAATGAAAATATATATATAAAACATGGTCGCTCATACATAATTCCCTAATAAACTATTCACCCTCACATACCAATGATATATTCCCTAGATCTCTCATCCCTTTCGTAACCCCATTACCAATTATTGAAAACTACATCTTATTCATAACTGAATATTTAGAACTACATATCATAGCCACATATTATATACCACTCCCACATACCGCTTACAAAACATATATAATTTTGTTAAAATATCCACAACATTACCCATCACGATCACAACAACAAGTAACAATACTATGTTCTGAAGAGAGAGGGATAGTGGGGGAGTATTCAATCATCCATATCACCCACATCATGGGAGTTGGGATACACCTGAAACCCTATACCTCATATAGAAATCATCCACATTACCCAACTCAATTAGTGGAACAAAATAAGTATTAGAAAGTAAAATTCAAATATATAACACACAAACCATACATTGGTTCATATTCATATCAAAAAACATTAATAACCATAGTTAGAAGTAATCCATCTCCTCTCTAATACAAAAACTATTTTCAATTCTTTATAAACAACAAGCGGTCCGTATAACAAAAAAAAACATAAACTCTATGAAACTCCTTCCCGGTTAATATTTCATTAAAAATTAAACTTATATAATTTACCCACTACCATAAGATCAATAACTATGCTAATTTTAGAAACTTAACTTCCATTTTCACACCATTTATTTTAAAAATTACCATATATTAATTCCACCATATTAATTACAAGAATAATTACTTAAATTTAATATATAAGACAAATTATTATTAAAAAAAATTCAATTCATTGAATTTATGTTATTATGCATCCACATAATTCTTTCAATGTCCCTATTTACTACACATTATTTCTAGATAAGGTATATATAGGTTTTCTTCAAAATGGTCCTATTTTCTTTCTTTCAAAAGGAATTTGGACTATTTCGATCAGATTGAAGAAAATTGACCTCTAATTGTACATGTGGATAGGAGGTTAGATCATACCACTGAGTGGTTTACATAATAGATTAGGAATCCATCATAGATTTATGAAATTTCCATGAAACCCTTTTTGATGACACCTTTTTAAACATCAGATAACTTCATCTCATCAATCCATATCATTGAAAAGGATTTATAATCCTAGGGATGATTTTTTTGGCTGTATTGGATGATTATATGACTTCTTCTCTTCCTAACATATTTGAATCTTATTATTTTCACTTAGGGAATTTTTTGTATTTTGTTTAAATCCAAGAATGTTAAATCACACTATATTTTTAATCCATACATCCAGGTACTCATGGTTTAGAGTCCAGTGGGGAAACTCATGGTTTAATGTCCAATGGGGACACTCATGGATAAGATTCTAGTTGGGGAACTCAGGTTTTAGTGTCTACTAGAAATATTTAGGGTTTAGATTCCAATGAGTTCACTCATGATTAAGAGTCATGTGTGGACACTCACAGTTTAGAGTTTAGTGGGGACACTCATGGTTTAGTGTCTACTAAAGACACTCCCAATTTAGAGTCCATTAGATATACTCATTGGAATTAATCTTCATAGGTAGATTCTTTTATGAGTCTAGTTCTCTCTATGAAGATGATCATGTTATGGTGAATAACACTTCTCGAAGGGGATATAGTGTCGTGGTAATGTTGGGAATGAACCTCAATAATTTGTCTTACATATCCTGTGAATAAGAATGAAAACCCATATATTTATATTATTAAGTATATGGTCATATGAAACGGCTGATCCATTAAATTTAACATTACATAGTAAGAATTATTTTATTGTTAAAGGAATGACACCATGATACTGAATGGGGATTACACAATGAGTTTCCTAGCCCATTTCTAATTCAAAATAAAAATAGGTGAAAGAACACAATTTTTATCATGTGAATCAATTATTATATAGTGAATCTAGATTAGGTGAATGATGTACCGATATTCCATAACTACCATGGAATGTTTCCTCCACATATGGGTCATAAAATGGATAAGCATAACATTAGTTCATAAAAGTAAAAGTGTAACATTCTTCCCTTCACCCATTGGATGGGGAGGTGATAAGTTATCTATTTGGCCTTAGGTGACATAACCAAGACACCAAAGGCTGGAAATAAATTTGAAGGGATTCATAAAAAGTTTTGGGACTATTTTACCTTTCAAAACAACACAACCAAGACATGAATAAAAAATAAAAAACCAATATATGTTTCCTATTATCATTGTAATACAATTAAAAGTATGACCCCTCGACAATAAAACCAAACTAAAACCAAAATCCCTATTTGAGTAAAAAGTGGAAACCAAAACCAAAAACTCATAGACAGCCAATAAATCTAGTATAAATGCCTACCAAGATCCAATCATAAACTCAATAACTCATTCCCAAGTTATCATGATGCATCACCAAAGAATATGGATACAATTCCATTACCTGTGTCTCAATATATAATGTATTCAATCACACCAAAGTAACAAAGAAGGGGTGAGTATAAAAAATATTAGGATTTTCCCAATTATATCCCAACCCACACCACTATTATAGAACAGTCTTTCATATTTATAATAAATAGTTCAAAACAATTTAAATTAGTTTATATCAAAACTGAAATACTTTTTAAGAAATGATTTTTTTCTTTTTCAACCATTTTAAAAATCCATTTGTCATAACTCATTCCATTCAACACATAAAAACGTGCATTACCAAGTGATAGTTTCATACTCTTGATTATTATCTCATTAGTCGACAAAGTTTTCATAAGGTAACAATATACTAAGTTCCCTAATGGAACATGCCCCTTCCATAGGGTCACATCAATGAAAATGAACACACACCAACTAAGTATTCCAAATACCATTATAAAGCAATTAATCCAAAAAATATATCAATTTATTGATAACATTACTAAAAAACACTTTCCATAATCAACACTAAAAACCCATTTGAAAATTATCATTTAAAACCATTTAGAAAATTGCACTTTCCTCCAACAACCAATTTTCAAAATTTCACAACCATCAATAAAGAAGGATTCAATCAAGCATTGAACATCAATTTCATAACTCAAATCAGGAAATTAAATCAATTTTAAATCAATTCTTCATTTAATAACTAAGATTAGTTTAGAGTGAAGCCACATACATCACAAAAAAGGAAAAAAATGAGAGTAGTGTAGATTCTTTAAGAAACTGGATTCAAACTCCATAAAACATCCTTAGATCATGTTATCCTTAAAAAAACTTATATCAAAAAGATTGGATTCACACAACATGAATATTTACCCATAAGACTAAATCTATAAATCTAAGAGAGGGAAGAAGAAGAAAACTATGGAAATCCAAAAAGAACTAGCACTTACCAAGGAATATGGGACTCCAATGCACTTAAAATCAGTAATTGATTTCTCTTGGATCAAGAGGAAGGGTCACTAATGCCTTTTGATGAAGTAGAAATTGTGTTTGGTTTATATTATGGGGAAAATAAATTATGTATAGAATCTGAGTAAGATCCATAAAATCTTTGTCTTGTTTTTAATGTTGCACGATGTTGGTACATGGTTACGAAAATCATGCACTAACCACTACCTAAAAAAACAGCACAAATGGTTGAATCACTTATTTTTAGAAACTATGATCAAAAATTAAAAAACCCCTATGTCTAACATTGTATTGTTTCTCCTAGTTTGTAGCACGGTTTGGACAAACCCTTCTCTTATCCATGCTCCAACCCAATATACATTATTTATATTGAATTGTTTTCTAGAAGGAGTTTCGTGATTTCTACCGACCATTCTCAAACCGTTCACCTCCTAATGAATCCCCAAAAATGTTCCAAAAAACCTATAAACCTCCTAATATATAAACTAATTACTTTACATACATAAAATAAACAATTAAATGGTTGATTAATAGAAACTAAGGGTACTAAATTCTCACCAATATTGGCCTTTCCATCCTTCGAATATAGAAACCCACCTTTGGCCTCATAGAGTTCAGACCATTTCTCGGCCACTTACTTATCATGTTCCCAGGTTTATTCTAGAATCCGACCATCTGTCCATAGAATTAGTATGAGACCAATGATTTTTTGGGATGGAAATTCTCTTTCATATCCACAATCTATATAGTCACATGATCCAATGTATCATCTAGATCTAGGTCAATGTGTTCCCATAAAATCATGTGGTCAGAATCAATTTGATACTTACTCAATTATGATACATAAAAAACAATTTTCACTAAATTGAACCATGGTGGAAAATACAACTAATATTCAACCTCACTAAATCATTCATGTATCTCAAATTTTTATATATGCCATGGAGATTACGTCCCCTACATCCAAAAACAATGATGTCAAAGCCTTGGAGAAATTCTCAACAATACTTGATCACTCATTTTGAAAGAAAATGGATGTCTACAACAACCTGTATATGAATTCTAGTTACTTTGATCCATCTCTATCCTCTTCTTGAGTAACAAAATTTTCTCTTTTATCTCTAGTAAAAGGCTTTGTCCAACCAGTGAAGTCTCACCTATTTCCACACAAAAAAAGTCAAGAATGAAAAGGATACCCATAAAATGCCTAAATATAATCCATATGTATCAAGGAATAGTAACTATTTTTATACAAGAACTCAACTAATGGTATGTGCTCCACCCATGATTCACAAGAATGCATTACACAAGCCATAATCTTTTCTTCCAATGTTTGTATCATCCATTAATATTTTCCATCTGTTTGAGGATGATACACCTCAAATGAGTCACAAGGGATTGTTGTAAGTATTTCTAAAAGTTATTTGTAAACCATTAATCTCAAGATGATACTATCAAAACCGGTATTCCATGCCTCTCCACCACTTCTTGAATATAGATTTTAGACATGTTCTCCACCATATGAGATTCGTGAATAGGGGTGAAAATGGGAGATTTTTTAGTAGGTCCACTATAACACATTTTGAATCATGTTTATGAACAATCCTTGGGAGGAATTTCATAAAATATATTTTTTTATACTCCTATTTACAATTAGAAATAGTTAAATATTACATCATACCAACAGGCCTCTAGTCCTCTACCTTAACTTGCTGATAGGTGAGGTATCTATTCACAAACTCAATCACCTTAAGTTTCATTCCCACCCCAAAAAATCAAATTTTAAATACCTTGTAAATATTATGTATCACATGATGAATAGCCAATATCAAATGGTGGTTATAATGATGTTTATTTTCTGAAAAAATACGTAGGTATGACCTTCTGATATCGAAACCACCAAAACTAGTCCTCTTTCATGATTCTATCGCTCAAGGGTATCCACACCATTGAGTTCCTACCTCACAGAAACACATTCATAATCGTATTTTTGTACCTATTTAAACTTCTCAACCAAATAATTAACAAAAGAAACTCTAAATAAACCTAAAATAGTACCTCATTCTTCATAATCCAAGTGCAAATTGACAATGAATAACATCAACTACCATTGATTGGAATCTTATTCATCAAATAACTATATGATTTCCTTCTTAATGAAACCACCACAGAATTTCCTTTACCCAATGTATACATCAAATAAAATTAAAAAAATTTAATATACTCTATACATCTTCTATATCTCTTGTTTAAATCCCTTTGTGATAATATTTGATTCAAACTTCTATAATCCGTAAGCACTATAAATTTCTCACCAAATAGGTAATCACACCATGCCTTCAAATCATCGACTAAATAAGCTAATTCAAAATCATGTGTTTGGTAGTTATGATCCTAAAACTATAACTTCCATAATCTCTAAGAAACAAAATTATATCCGTTTAGGATACAACATCCCCAATCGCATCTCAAAGAATCCCAATAAAACACATAACCCTATCACGATTCTGGTAATATCAATATTGGTACTTATTTAAGGTAAACATAAATATCAAAAAAATAATTTTGACATTCAATGTTATATTGTAATGGATCACATTTCCTTTTCAAAGATGTTATTAGTGAATCTAGTCCTGAAAATTTATGAAAAAATCATCAATGATTACCAACTAGTCCAAGGAAACTGTATATCTCAAAGATAATATTTGGCGGTTTCAAAGAGAGCACGACCTCTACCTTTTATGGATCCAAAAAACCTTTTTTAGGGATTACATGGATATGTAAATGTAAATTTTTTATCCTAATATCACACTTTTAGTGTTTTTAAGAAAAACGATGATCCAATAAAATTTCTAATACCTTCGCCAAGTGTTTCTCTTGCTCAACCTTTTCCCTTGAATACAAAAGATGTAATCCAAAAACACCACCACAAAAAAATCATGATACCTTAAATATATGATTAATAAATGTCATGAAGTCGACTAGTTCATTCATAGGATCAAAATTCATAACCACATACTCATAATTTCCATATCTAATCGTGAAATATTTCTTTGGAATATCCTCCTTTTGAACCCACAATTGCAGATATCCTAAACGTAAATCATATTTAGAGAACCACTAGGATCCCCTCAATTGATCGAATAGATCATCAATGCATGTATTTGGATTCTGATTCATTATCATAAATTTATTAAACATATGATAATATACATAAAGTCTTAGAGTTTAATAATCCTTTTTCACAAACAAAACGGTTGTTTCCCACATAGATGTACTAGGCCAAATGAACACCATTCACTCCAAATCTTCCAACTAAAATTTTAGTTTCCTTATTTATTTTTGATCATATAATAATATGGAAGAGATATAGTATTAACACTTGGTAGGAGATCAATCATAAACTACACTTCTATTTTTGGAGGAAACCCTGAGAAATTATAATGAAAAATGTCCAGAACTAATCAAAAGTTATTGGAAAACCATTATCTTGAATCTCATACACTAATTACAAAGTTAAAGCTTCCAACTGGTATAATATACTTCCAAAAATTTGTTATAAAAATATTTTTTCACCTACCATTACATTTTGGTATTTTCTAATGTGTTTCTAGACACCATCATCAGTTGTAAAATTAACCCTTTAGGTATAACAGTCGATGTGAGATTTAAACATTCTCAACCAATCCATACCCAGGATTATGTCATAGATATATATCTCAAGAATAGAAAAATCCCTCTCAATTTATCAGCATCGATAGTTATGGAACATTCTTTTGACATAGTGTTATCACATTATCTTGACAAAGAGGAGTTTGATGTTTCAAAACATAAGACATTATCATAACATGAAAACCTAGAAGATCAATAGTATGAGAAGAAATATATAAATGGGATGCATCTTTATCAAAAAAGAATTTATAAGGGCTGAATTCCAAATAATCACACTTATCACAATCGATGGTCTCAATTGATCATCCAAAATCACATTCTTAGCTCCATACAATTTCTTACTCAACGTAATTTGTTCTGTATTAACCGGTAGAGATTACACTACTTGAGGAGTCTTGGAATTATTATAATCATTCTTTCCAAATCAGTTCTACTAATGAGAATTATTCTTCTACACCCGTCCCATTAAACCATATGAAATCGTAGAATCATAATATGTGTCTAAAAACCCACGACCTTGGAGCACTAAGACAATAGTGTTGAATACATCCCATGTGAATACAATTATTTCATGCTCTAGGTGGTTTCATACAATCCCACCTCACGTGATCAAAATAACAATATTTAAAACATCCATGCTTTCTCTTTGGTTTAGGAGAAAGATACACTAATCTATTTATCTAATTCTATTTCATTACACTACATTGGAAATATGTGTCCCTCATTCTATTACTCCATCCATTAAAGTTCCCAGTTTTCCCTATATATATTAACATGATTCCTCAACCTATAGTTCTTGATATGACTCTTTCTGGTACTATTTCTCTATTGACCATTGTTTTTTAATCTATTATACAAAGAACAGGAATCTTCGAGTGAATCTCTATCCTTAACCACGATTCAAAAATGAGTTCCTTCAAGGATTCACTTGCGGAAAATTCTAGTAAAAAGAAGGCTAAATTCATAAATTTATCTACATACTCTATCACTGAGAGATTCTCTTACTTCAATTTGAAAATTTCTATTATTCTAGAAATCATTAATTTGTGCAGATTAGTTTATTTATTGAACAACTCCTAAGAAACCTCCCCTATAAAACGTTGGTCTAATTTAGCCTGAACTGTTAAATCCTTCCACTGGCATACTAGATCCTCCAGCATGTATGTTTCCAAGTTGACATTCAACTCATCTAGTGAACCAAGGAAATATATTATTTGATTAATCCTATTCATACACATTAAATTTTTTTCTATTTCTAATTAACCTCAAAAGATGGGTGGATTATTCTTTTTTAACTTATTGGAATGATCCACTAGCCTTGGTTGATCCATTATGTTCCCTCTATTGAATACAGGAAAAATATTTGAAAATATTGTGATCCAGTTGTTGGTTCACATATGGATCAGGAGTAACCACATTTTCAACATCCTCTTCTGGTTGGGACCTATGACATCTAATCAGTTCCATTTTCTATTACCACATGCATAAAATATTTAGCCTCACTCTCTAGTAACTGAAGGAATAAAAATTATAAATTAACCACATCACACACATCACACCAAGGATTGCCAAAATTCCAAATTTTTTCTCATTAAAACCATTTTATTAAAATAAACCATACTCTATTAAAATAAAAAAAAATCATCTATTTTAAAAAATCAAAACATTCTAACCAAATCATAAATAATTAATCAAATGAATTATGAAATCTTATTGGGATTTCATTTATATCAATGAATGACTGGCTCTTCTCGTCAGATAAAACCATGACGATAAGGTTACAACTCCTAGGAATGTCTCAAAACACTCTGGTACCCAACTCGATGGTAACTTAAATTTCTACATAAATAGGTTATCTATGCCTCTTTATTCTCTATATATCATATTCATAGTATCCAATCTCCTTGTTACCCAACCAACTCAAGGAATAAACTAGAATGATTTCTCCACTCCAAGTCCAAAAAAATGGATACTATTTATCTCAAAAATATATTTTCACCTGCCAATGCTGATACCATTTGTAGAATATCTCCCCTCACCAGTTGTCCTAGGATTTTTTTCGGGAGGAACCCAGCCTTATGTGATATCCCTAAGACACCAATGGCTATAAATAAATCCCAAGGGATTCATAAAGAGTCGGTGGATGATTAGACCTTTGAAAATAAAACAACCGAACAAAAAACACCATAACCAAACTACCAATATATTATGCATGATAACAATGTAATATAATTAAATATATAGCCCATTGATAATAATACCAAAATACACCAAAATATATATGGATATACAAAGAGGAAGCTGAAATCAACAATTTAAAGGCAACCAATACATCTAGCTGAAACTCCCAACAAGATCCATGATCCAACTCAATAATAAATTCCAAAGGTATCATGATTCCACACTAAAGAACTGGTATAAATTTCCATTACCTTTGTCTCAATATAAAATATCTAAAAACACACTAACGTGACCATGTTGGGGGTCTGTATAAATCTCAATTGGATTTCCCCCATTCCCTTCCCAACTCACGCCACTATGAGGGAAAATGTTAGCACATTTATATTGAACAGTTCAAAACAATTTAAATTATTTTTTATCCAAACCAAAGCCATTTCTAAGAAATTAATTATTCCATGGAATGAAACCAAATAATTCCTTCAACAGTCTTACAAATCCATTTGGTGTAACCCATTCCATTCCAAAAATCTACATACACATGCCCAGCTGATAATACATACTCATGAGTAGTCTCTTGTCAATCTACCATGTTGTCACTAGGTAACCATATACCAAGTTCCCCAATGGAACACACCCCTTCTACGGGGCCATGTTAATGGAAATTAACAGACTTCAACCATTTTTAAAAAATAAAATATCATAGAAATTATGCCTAATAATTTTAATAAAACAATAAATTTATTAAAATAATTAATAAAAATCTTTTTCCATAATCAAATCCAAACAAACATTTTAAATCATCATTTTTAAAACCATGTATCCAATTTCACTTTTCACAAACAACACATTTTTAAAATTTCAAATACATCCCTAAAGAGGGTTTCCACTAAGCTTTAGAATGAATTTCAAAATTCAATTCACAAAATTAAATCAATTTGAAAACAATCCATCATGTTCTAACTAAGAGGGTTTTAGAGTGAAACCACCTAAATCAAAACTTATATGGAATTAATGAACGACATAAATTATTCCAAACCCCATATTGAAACTTCATAAAACATCCTTGTATTTTATTCCACTTAAAAAACCATATATCTTATTGATTTTTATCACACAACATGAATATCTTACCAACGGACTAGATCTATTAATCCAAGAGAGGAATGAATAAGAAAACAAATTAAAACCACCAAGAATAGGCACATACCAAGGAATTTGGGCATCCAACAAAGTTAAAATTTCCAATAGATTTCTCTCAGATCAAGATAAAGCATTTATCTAGTATCTGGATGAATAAAAATAATGTTATATCTTGATTAGATTATAATGATCCATTAAGGGTGTAATCTGAGTTAGATCTACAAAATATAGATCTTGTTTTTAATGTTTCGTCGTTAGGGTTCATGGTTAGGAAATATATGTGCTAACCATGTGCTAGTTGTATCCCTTTAACACACGACACATGGTTTTCTTCCATGGGTTGAAAAACCGTGTTCCAACCCAGATAAACCCATCTATAAAATATTTCATGGTTACTCTTAGGTGTAAAAATGGTTTGGCCAAATCGTGAATCTAATTGTGGACGTACCCTGTGATAACTATTTTAGTTGTATGGTTTACTCAAAGGTGTTTCACAGTTTCTACTAACTACTCTCAAGAGTGGAACAACCAAAAAATCCAAAAAAGAAGTCAAAACTCCTAAAAATATCCTAAAATGTAACCCAATTACTTTAAATACATAATATAAATAAATAAAAGGACAATTACATCAAACTAAGGTTGCTACACATAGGTTGTATGATTATTATAATTATTTGAGGCATTATGCCTTTCCATAAAATAGGATCTTCGTGGAAGTGGTGTTGTGTAAAAAAATCCAAAAAATTCACTAATTTATTAAACGGATCAAGTGTGGTAATTCACATAAAATTTATAACATATAAAATTCTATTGGAATTTCATTGACTAGTCTCACATGTGTTTTGAAATTATGAGTAGTTTGAATTGAGATACCTCATCTTTGTAAACATCTGAAAAAGATCCACAATAAAAGGAAATCATAGGTTTATTTATAGTCCTACAACTAATAAAAATAGTCTATCAGGGATTTTAGGAAACACAGTGTTTCATGCTAATAAAATTAGTAGCCTTCACGGTAACATTATAAATGACATAATAAAACCATGGCATGGTGGGAGACTATGGACTTCTTCTCCAAAACAAATTTTCTTTTCATTATTTATATTTTATCCGCATTCAAAATATTTTTTAGAATAAAAAAATTCACCCCCCATCCCCATGTCTGGTTGGATGGATGAAGTATGATCTAATTCTTAGGAAACTAGTGATCTTGAAGTCCCTTTTTATCAACTCTCATGAAAATTTAGAGGAAAATGGGTTCTTATTACCTCAATAAATAAGGTTATGTACCATAGAGGTTCCTATATATTTTCATGATACTATAGTGATCTTATCTTTTAAAATGACTATAACCTTTTCATCAAACCACATGAGATTTATTTTTAGGCACCATAAGGAAATCTATTACATTAATATGGATTTTTGACAACTAACTATGCATATAATGTATACACACACTTCTAGAATCAGATATTATGCAAGAGAAATACATTGTGTGGACCAACCATTGTAAAAATTTATCTACCCCACTAAACCACTGACATGGCTTCCCAACATGTTCATGATGTCCCTGTATGGAGGGGGAAAGTTGTAAAGAAATATGGTGTCAATCCTAATGTGGAGAATGAAACATGGAATGAAATTCTTTAAAACATATTATTGTAACATTGTAGGAATTATCTTTTATAATTATTTCTAACCCAACATGGATTTTGGATTGTAGTCGATGTATTGATCCAAGAATCTTTCATTAACGCCATGATAAAATGTTTTTGAAAATTATCCTAGAACAAACATATGAATATATCCATTATGTACCACATCATGAGGGACTACAATCCATCTCTTTACATGAAATTATGGATCACCATCTGAAAAGAGACAATTGAGACAACATATATGGATCCATTTCCTTATAAATATTCAAATATATATCAAGACAACATCCAAGAATATTGAAAATGTTTGACCATGGAATGGTACCTTTATATTGAATACAACTTCACTAATAATCATCCATGGACCTTTTGGGTCAAATTGAAATACATTAAGTATATGGGTCGTCCTCATACAGTAACTATTTATTAGGGTATTTGGTTGTCATGGTTTCATACATATAACCACCCAAAACTCATTTTAGATATATTTGGAAGGTGGTTTCTAGACATTAATACCTTCCATATTTATTTCCAAAAGTTTAGGATGATCTTATGAAACCTTGAAAAAATAATGGCAATACTCATCCTAGGATAAATGTGCAAATACTTCCTACACACTAAAAAAATATGGGTAAATATAGAATAATCCCCCATGCTAGACAAAGTGATGTTTCTTTAATTGATGGAAAAATGAAAATTATAATCAAGTGAGTAGTGTTTCAATGGTTGAATCATGATTTAGCAAATGTAGAACCCATAATTTATCAGTCTGATGGAAGTATGTCTCCATATAGTGTCATAAAATGGGTATGAATAACAGAGGTTTGTGCAATTTATATGATTCCTGAGCTTTCCTGTTGTACTAGTAATTATAAAATTGCATGAAACATGTTATTTATTGAATATGTGTTTTGTGAAATATTCTTAAGAATTATAAAATACATTGAAGGGATTACCTGAGGGGATTTATATAAAATTTTCACTTTAGGAATCCATTAAAATTTTTTCTATTAGGCTTATATGAGGTTTCGAATTTATGGCTATGTGAATTGAGATGATTTATCTTCCCTAAATTCCCTAAAAGGATCCACCCCAAAGTATGATACAAGGGGTCTTTATAGGCCTATATCTCATGAAAATAAAATAACATAGATCTTTCAATGCATGGAGTGGTTCACTTTTGGATCTAGGTTCTTTTGTAGTGACTTTTAAAATGCCTTGTGAAAGTTGATAGCATTGGATTTAGTGTCCTAGGACAAAATATATTGGATTTTGATTGAATTTATATTCAAATAAGTGAATATTAATTAAATTAAATAGTATGTGTCATTCATAGTTGATTGTTAAATTAATTTATTGATGTCCTGGAGTATTTTTCTCATTAAAAAGGGAATAATAATTCCATACAATGAAGAGAACCTTGAAATGATATTGATTTATTCTTAAAACATGTTCTATGGTCAGATATAGTTATTTTATTGGGAATATAATATGTGGATTTTTAGGTGTGAATAATCATAGGTTGATGAGTCCTCATCTGATGGTATTTGTATTGGGAAATCTTGAATAAGGGGTATTATTTTAACAGTCCCAGCTATAGGAATTCAATATGTTTATGTTTCGTTAGATACTATTACCTATTAAAATTAAAAATGATCCTTAAAGAATATTGTTATTATTAATTCAAGTTAGAACCTTCACAATTTTATATATTACTATAATATGTGATTATATATGATCACATTGAAGTTAGGTATGTTGGGTGTGTCATTAATTATTTGTTATTAATAAATAATTCTTGGATGGATTATTCCAATAACTATTTTTAGTAGATGATATATTGACCATTTGATAAGAATGTAACCACTGGAATAAATTTCAAGGCCATGGGGGTGTATACATGACCATTCTAGTTAATCATTGAATGGTAGGTCAAACATTAACTATAACAAACGAAAATTTGATAAATAGAATTCCCTTTGAATTAAATTACCTATTGTGGTTATAGAAATCATATACAATTATTTTCTTTAATTATATCCTTTCATATTTAAAATTCCATTAATCTTCATAACCATTTATTAAATAACTATTCAATATTGATCATATGATTAGTATAAATATAGGGTTTGGATAAATCAAAATGACATTGAAAAAAGAAGAAATGTCTTGAACTATTAGGATCATACCCTATGAAACCCATTTGTTACAGCTTTTGAGGAAGATAACGTCACTAATATTTTCCATTAACAAGGTCCATGCTAAGATCCAATAAATCAACAATTATAGAAACCATTTACAAAAGAGGTTCAAGATCTTAGAGATCACGACCATAATTATACATATCAAATGACCTCTTGAAAATATCACCATCGCACACCTTTCCCATAGAGTGTTTTCTAGTGTAATAAAGGGATATATATCAATTCTCTAATAATAATAATATTTCAATTTTATTTCGAAAAAAATAAGGTCTATATTTACTTCTTATTGTTTATACATTATAAATAATTTTTATTTTCAAATGAGAAAACTCAAATTATGTATGTGTGTAATATGAAATTTCAATTAAGACATATATTTTTAATGACGTGATGAATTTTAAAAATAAAAAATGTTCAAAAAAATTAATATTATTAAACAATTTTTATTAAATATAAATGTTAATATAAATTTCATGAAGTCAAATTTACTTTTTTTTCATGGTTTGAAAACTATTATTGTCAAAAAAACCAAGCATTTCTCAAAAAATGAAAATTATTGGTTTTCAAAGTGAAAATTAGAAAATCGAAATAATTAGTTTGATAAAATAGTTATTACATTAGGAATCATCATGTCAAAATTATCCATTGTTTAATTTTTCATAATTTTCTAAGACAATAAACGTTTTAGGTAAAAATTAAATATGATATAAAATAAGGTCTGTGTTATGACATATTAAAATCCTAAAAATGAAGTAAAAAATTTATATTAAGGGTATCTATTACTAAATCTATGTTTCCCTCTTAAAATAATTATATGTATATGTTTTTTTTAGTTTTAAAAAATATTTTTTAATCCTCTATAACCAATATGATATTTTATGGTTTTAAAATAACTTCTTTATAAACATGACTCACTTCCACATCATGTATTGTAATATTTTATTAAGATAGGCCCATGGATATGTAGAATAATTAATAATACTCATATTGTATTTAAACCATGGGAAAAACCATGAGATATTTTTTATTTTGATGAATTTATAATATAGAGTCCAAAACCAATGTTTGGAAAATAATAAATAAATCCCCTCTCTCTTCCTATATAAACTCACCCAATACCCCATTCCTATTCACTCAAAAATATTTTATCAATTACATAATCTACCATAACCTATCTAGATCCCTCACAGGGATCCGTAATATATCATGAATCTCCTCCAAAGCTTTTGGAATCACTCTCTCAAGTTAAGATATTTCTCTAACTTCTTTTCTATTCGGAACATGTTTTGTAATTATCCTTTTAAATCTTAATTGGTTTTGATTTAAGGACATTATAAAGATACATATACTATCCAATTTATTTCATAATAATTATATATAGTTTATCCCCCCACATTGTATTAATTACCTAATCTATTACTATGCTGAAATTTAGTAATGGAATTCCCTCTCTCTCTTCTTTTATATTAAAGCACCTTCTTTATAATTAACAATTTCATTAAATAAAAATTCAACATTATGGAATATATATTGTCATGATTTTATAAATATCATTATACTATCTAATTTTTTCTCTAATAATGAGATATTATTTATCCCTTCCCATTATAGTATTTAACTAAGTCATTAGTGTGCAAAAATTTAGTAAGATACTTTTCTCTCCTCTTTTTAATTCAAGCACCTTCTTTGAATTTAGCACTTTTTAATCTAAATTGGTTATGTTTTCATGACTTTATAAATATCTTTCTAATTTAAAATTGATGTTTTAAAAATGAGAGATCATTTATTCCCTATCATTATAAAATTTTTTGAAGCAGCTACTACACCGAAATTTAATAAGGGACCCTCTCCTCCTCATTAAACCATTTCATGAATATTTAAGTACTGCCCTTTTGCTGACAAAAATTCACTATTATTTTTCATTCCAAATGATTATGTAGTGAATATCCTCCCCCATTTAAATTCAAGTGTATTCACATGGATATGAAAATCCGTCATTGATTGGGGAATTCAATGTAATTAACACACACTCCTTGATATTCTGTTTAAAATTAATGAAATACATCTTCATGTTGTATGATCTATGTCACACACTTACACATATAGATAATATGAAAAATATTAGTGCACATTGAATTATATAGTTGTTCAATGAATGTGGTAATATTTCAGTTAAAAGAGATGTTGTTTATGGGATTGTGAAGTGAACCGAATAAATTATGGGACTTTGTCCGCCATTTTATGAAATATACGATATTATATTGAGTTTTATTTATGATGTCATGTTTAATGTCAATTCAACATTTACATGTTACCTTTATGCTATCATGTTATATCATTCCTCCTTTTTCATGTTTTTTATTCTAGCCCCTTTTATTACCCATATAAATTCTTGTTTTCTAGCATGTAATACTTTATTCATTTTATGCTTTTTTTATTCCATTATTGAGATTTATTTCTCACCCCTTTCCTTTGTATTTCAACTAGTTATCCCATACAGTTTTTTGAATGGCAGAAAATTATGAGCATTTTAAGAAATTATTATATAATGTTGATGTGCTACCCAGTTTTATGTTATTTTGTAATGCAGCTAATTTCTGAAAGGCGCTAGACTTATGAATATTATGTGTCTTATTATGTGTATTATTGTGTAATAAATCTTGAATTAATGAGTAATAAAGATAAGGGTTTTCAAAGTTGGTATCAGAGGAAAGTTTAATTATGTTTTTATTTAGGATTACAAACCTCTAGAACAATCCTCAAGGATAAGACTAAACAAAAGAAAACATCCGTAATTTTTGTAAAGTATAGATTAAGTGGATTAAAAGAATATAAATCCTTATATGGATACTACATGTGGTTTTGGCCCTATCACAATGGTTCATATGGGTAATAATCTAGAAAAGGGAACATTGTGCTCGACTTGATCAGCACCTAGTGCGTGAAAACAATCCTTTATTCATACCTATTTTTAAACACTTCATGGATATTCTTTGGTAAATCCAAAACCTCATTTAGAACCATTATTAAGGGAACCAAAATTCCAATAAGATTCTGTTTCATGAATTAGATCCTATATATGTTAGATTGAATCCTAGAAATTCATAAGTTACGAGATAAATTTCATTTATAAATTATCTCTTTAATGTTATGGAATTATTGTTTATGTGTCTGATTATTTACAAGTACTCATCCATAATTTTCCCTTTATTCTAAAAAATGGCTATAAATAGGATGAATGAAGAAAACAACCATTGTGAAGGGAAATGTGATGACGACCCAAATGAGATGCCTGAAAATATTATATATTTAGTAAGACATATTTTTTATATTAAAACAACTATCAAAAATCAGGATTAACAATAGGAATATAGTTTAATTTTCAATCACATTAAATTAAAAGATTATGGTATCTTAAGGTTGTTTATCTGGTTGAGGTGGTGATGGAATGAAGACCCAATAGCCATTATAAAAAAAATGTGGAAATTGGCACTAGGGGAAATGTCAGAAAGTAAATTTGTGGTGTTTTATTTTTAGAAAGATAGGTAATAAAGTATCCAATTTCCATGAAAAAGTAATAACAATATGTAGGGAGATAAATTTAAATCTAAGGTGCCTTATATAGTTTTATGTCATAAATGTGGAGAAGTTGGGAGTCATCCAAGCCAATTCTATATTCTGAGGGTTAACAAGCATGATTATCGCCAATAATTTCAAATACTAATAGAATAAAGAAATTTGTATGATAAGGTGGATCATGATAACTTAATTTCTTGTAATAACTACTTTAGGGTAGTGTGTTTCATGTTCTAAAAACTCCATGCTTTCATATCTGGTATGTTTTCTAATAACATTAATCCATGACCAAAAATGATTTGATATCATCAAGGATAACTTCTATGATTATTTTATAACTTATGTATATTTGTGTGAATGTTATTCTTGAAAATTTTATCAGTATATATTTATTGTAATTTAATGTTATCCAAGTTATAAAATGGTTTTATTTTTTAAAATACAATATAAATTGCTAAGATAATGAATTTATACTATTTATTACGAATTTTCCACATATTATATAGAATTTCAAGAGTGGGTGAAACAAATTTTGTGTCTTCATCTCAAGAATGGATATTATTTCCCCATGAGAAATCATATATAGCTTAAATGATTGAATCTTAGGAAAAGATCACCCTTGATGACTTACCCATTGAAAAGGAATTTTCTAATGTGTTTCCTGAATAATTTATTAGTTTAATTTATAAAATAATGGTTAATTTATCAATAAAACTTATACCTAGACCAATTAATATTTCTAGGGAATGTAATCTCTATAAAAGGGATATATATGGGTCCTTAGAAATGGATGAATTTATGGGTGTGCAATACCAACCACAATGATGGAAATCTATAATTTCCTTGGATTACATTGGTATTATAACCATTCTATGAGATATTTCTCATGATTATCAAACAATTTAACCAAGATAACTCGTAATGGGGTCATTTTTTATTGGAATAATTAATTTTAATATGGCTTCAAGGATGTGAAAAAAATGCTTATCTGTACACATGTACTTACTTTACCCACATGTGGGGAACATTTTGTGGAATACTATGATGCTTCACAGAAAGGATAAGGATTCATACTAATGAAAATTTAGAAAGTTATAATCTATGTCCCGTGGTAATTAAATTCTCATGAATAAAACTACCCAAAGCACAATCTAGAGTTATATGTAGTAAACTTTACATTCAATATCTGGTATCATTGTCTATTTGGGAAGAGTTGTGAAATATATGAAGATTATAAGAGCCTCTTGTATACATTCACATGTAAAGATCTGATTAAGGTCTATATTTATTCAATACACTACCTTCATAGTAAATAAATTAATGTGGTATATTCTCTTAGTAGAAAGGATCTACAAATTTTTTCATTGATGAAAATTTAGAAGGCTCTGATATTGTTAGAATTGAAAAGGATGTACATGGGAATCATAAAGAAAGAAACATCATCAATAAATTCATAAATTACTGATCAACCATACCTTCTAATGAAGATAAAGGATTCTCAAATAGTTGATGTGGAAATTTAGAATAAGGTGTAAGCTCTTTGAAAATGTAAGTCCTCGAAGATCAAAATTACTAATGAATTTGTATGATTTGGGTCCCAACTATGTGTACCATTAAATCCAATGTTTAAGGAGTAATTGTTGGATATTTCCGATATTCATCCTTCACCATACATCCAAGGAGAACAAAAATGTATTAATATTGCTGAGAGAAGAATTGGTGGGAAAATAGGAAAAAGTAGATCATGAAGTAGACATCAACTTGTCTTGTATGTCAACAAATAACGACTGAAAGCGGAAAATACAAGGGGATTATATAACCATTATCCATACGTACCTAGTAATTATACCAAATTACCATGGACATTATCTCTATTCTTTTGAAGGAATGAAGAGTAAATATTTCTATATTGTTTATAGTGGAACATCTTAGAAAGATTCCTCAATTCATTATAATATGACATGATTTCTCAATCAATATGTATGCAAGGATATAAATTAGGGAAATGGTGAGGCCACATAGAATAATACTATTGATTGTATCTAATCAAGCTAAATGATTTATATCCACGTTCTAGAAGATTCATCAACATTCTTAAATAATTAGTTGAACTTCAGTATGAATTATCATCCTCAAAATTATGTCTAGTGTGAGAAAGCTATCTAAACACTTAGGGAAATGTTTAGAGCTTACTCAATAGTCCTCAAAATAAGACGGGATAAACATATTCTTCTAGAGAAGTTCTCATAAAATAATAGTTTACACCCAAGAATCCAAATCACTCCATATAAATCCCTTTATGGTAATAGATAAAGAACACTTGAATGTTGGAATGAAGTTAGTGGATGTAAACTGATAGGTCCTCAAATGATCAAAATGGTAAAAACCATTTAGTTGTAAATTAAGGCTAAACATTGTCAATAGAATATCTATAATTAAATCCTTTTAATATACCTAGAGTCTGATGTTAGAGATAAGGAATTCCTCATTATATCTACATGGAATAAATTCTTGTGATTTGGGATGAAAAGAAAGGTTAGTCCAAGATGCATAAGTCCCTTGGAGATCCTTGATCACATTGGAGTAGTATCCAATAGACTAAAATTCCATTATAACTAATCTCATATACATTAAATGTTCCATATATCCCTCTTGAATAAGTGCATACCATACCCCTAACATATTCTGAATCTAGAGGTGGTAAAAATGGAGAATTATCATTTATATTAAGAATAGCTTGTGGATATATTATATTTTAAAGGAAAAGTTATATGAATTAAGACAATGCACCTGGTAAATGTTGTATGGATAACCCCAATGTTTGAATAAGCGACATGGGATGTGGATGAGCTGATGAAACAGAATTACCCTCATCTGGTTTAGTGTATGAAATGAAATTTTAAGGGTGAATTTTCTAAAGGGGGAAGATTGTAATGACATGAAATTTTATAAATAATGTTTCCTTTGAATTAAATTCCCTATTATCATTAGAGAAAACACATGAACATATTTGGTTTTAAAATATATTATTTAATTTAAGACATCATTTATCATAATAAAAACTGATTGAATAATCAATGATCAACAGTCATATGATTAGTGTAAATTTAGGGTTATAATATTTCCAATTGACACAGACAAAATAAAAAATGGCCTCGACCATTAGGATTTTACCCTATGAATCCCATTTATTAAATATTTTGAGAGAGATGGAATCATTGGTATTTTCTCTGGATTAAGGCCTAGCTGGGGTCCAACAAATAATTTATTAGAGAAAATGTTTACGAGATAAGATGAATCTCATAGATATAAAATCCCAAACTATATATATCGAATCACCCCATGAAAATCTCACCATCACGTGTCTTACCTTAGGGATTTTTCTTGTGTAATAAAGTGATATGTATCAATAAATTAATAATATTAATATTAAATTTTTATTTTAAAAATAATAACTTTCATATTTACTTCTTATTATTATTACCTTATAAAAAAATTATTTTGAAATGATAAATGATAAATTATATTTTTATGAAATATATAATTTCAATAAAGATAGCCCTTTTAGAGAAATTAAATCATTTTAGAAATAAATTATATTTTAATAAAATAATAAAATTAATTAACTTTTATTAAATATAAATTATAATATAATTTTTATGATTTCAAATTGTAATATTTTATAAGGGTTTCAAAATCATTATTTTCATAAAACCTAGAATTTCTCAATAAATTATGATTCTTTTTTAGAAGTGAAAATTTTCAATGTTGGAGAACTGTTTGGAAAAAATAAATATTATTTTGGAATACTCTAGTTAAGATTTCCCAATGGTGAGTTTTGTATAATTTTTAGATACAATCGAATTTTTGGGTAAAAAATAAATAAAGTATAAAATAAGTTGTGTATTATGACATCATAAAATCTTAGAAGTGATGTATCCAATAATATAAAACGTATACACAACCCAATATATGATTCAAATTTAAAATAATTTGATTTTCATGTTTTTTTATTTTGATAAATCATTTATGAATCCTCTAGAACCTAAATTATATTTTAAGTTTTTAAAATCACTTCTTTATAATCATGAATCACTTCCACGTCACCAAGTGTAATATTTTATTAAGTTATACCCTTGAGGTTATAATATAATCAAAATCACTCCTATGTTCTATAATCCATGGTAAAAACCCATGGGGAGGTGTTTATTATTGATTACTTTATTATATTGAGTCCAAAACCTATGTTTGGGAAATAATAAAGAACACCCCTCTCCCTTCCTTTAAAAACCCACCCAACACCCCATTCCCCTTCACTAAAAACATGGATAATTTTATTACAATTATAAACACTCACTATAGCCCCAAAAAGTTTCCTCAATCTCTTAATAATGTCCTCCCAATATTTTGTAATCACCCACTAAATGTAAGGGATTTCTATCTCTTATGTTCCATTCAAGTATCATCTTTGTAATTAGACTTTGGAAATGTAATTGGTTATGTTTTCAGGAATTTATACAGATCCATGTAATATAAAATCGATTTCATGAAAATTATATTTCATTTATCCCTTATCATTATAGCATTTACCTAAGCATTTACTACGCCAAAATTTAGTAAGCGATTTATCTCGGTTATTTTCCATTCAGGAACCTTCTTTGTATCTAACCTTTTGAATCTCAATTACTTATGTGATCATAAATTTAAAAAGATCCCTATATGTTATAATTTATTTTCTAAAAAAATTACATCTTTTATCTTCTCTCATTATGTCATTTACCTAAGCCATTGTAGTAACAAAATTTAGTAAGGGTCCATTCTATCTTCTTTTTAATTCATATACCTTCTTTGTATTTAGCCCTTTAAAATCTCAAATGGTAGTGAATTAATGAATTTTAAATGATCCATATACTATAAAACGGATTTAATAATAATTATAGATCATTTTTACCTCTCATTATATCATTTACCTTAGTTGTTACAATGCTGAAGATTAGTAAGGTATCCTTATCTTCTCCTCTTTATTTAGGAATCTTCTCTATTTTATACCTTTTGATTTCTAATTAATAATGTTGGGATATGTTTTCAAAAATACCTAATAATTTAATTTTGTTAAAAAATTATGAAGTACCCCTTTCACTCTCATTAATCTATTTATGAGTCTTTAAGTACTATCGTTATGTTACCAAAAAATTTATGCGATTATTCATAAAAAAAAATTGTACCGTGAATGTACACCAACATCTAAACACATGGTGGTTCATCTAGATAAACTTATACATCATCTACTAGTTAATTCCATGTATATAACCCACACTCATTTATATTTGGGTTAAAATTTATGAAATACATCTTTATGTACTATGATCTATGTAGGACACTTATGCATGTACATGATATGAAACTGATGTATTTTCCTGGAATTATGTGGCGCTCCAATGCATGGGGTAATGTATTAGTCTCATAAGATGTCAAGTATGGAATTAGGGAGTTAACATAATCTTTTATGGGACCTTTTTAAACATTTTATGAAGTCTTGGTGGTTATACTTGACCTCTACTTATGTTGTCAGGTTTAATGTTGTTGTCACATTTCATTGCTTCTTTTATGTGTTCATGTTATATCATTCCTTGTTATTCATGTTTATTATTATCAAAAAATTTATATCCCTTTTAAATTACTAGTCTTGAAAATTTAATAATTTACTTTGGTTATGATTTGTTTATTACATGATTGGGGTTTATAGCACACCCATTGTGTATTTCCCTAGGTTATCCTATGATGTTTTAAGAATGATGGAAAATTATGTTTATATTAAGGTAGTTTTCAATAATTCCAATATACCTACCCTATTTTAAGTTGTTATATAATGTACCTAATTTCCCTTATACACGATATTTATTGTTCTTATGGGTTTTATTTTTTTTTATGTAATAAATCTTGAATTAATATGCAATAATGATGACATTTATCATATTTACTTTGATGACAAAAGGACGTAAATTTCATTATAAGATATCATGAAAAAGGGATTATGTTACACCGTGAGCATTCATATATAGTTATTATCATTGGGACATACCTTATTCCTATATGGGAGCCCTGACCTACTCCTAGATAGTAATCTTGGACTTTAAGAAAGCTCGCCTAATTCAACTGAGGAAGAGGCCTAAAGGATGACACATAATGTATTTTTTTCTGATATCAATTAAATATTACCTATATTTAACAATTGTAATAAATATTATTCTCCAGACCGAGATTAAATATTTATTCACAATTTTTTAAATCATTGAAAATATTAAAAAAAAAATTATTCATAAGTTAATTTTTCAATTATGTGAATAAATAATAATTACTTATCTATGGTCATTCATGTCAGAATAAAAAATTATTTATTTATTAGACAAATTAATTATTTAGTTATATGAGTATTAAATAAATACTTATTATATAGTCTATGAATAATATATTTATTAATTTATTTAATAAATAAATATATAAAAAATATTTTTATTTTATTATTCATTAAATGTTATGAACGATGAGGATACATAGATTAGTTCTGGAAATAAATATTAATTTTCAGGACCGTAAAATAATATTTATCATTTCAATAGTTATAGAATTACATGAAATAATATAATTATGTTATTTTATTATATGGCATGGGTTTTCTCGGGGTTTAGTTTTTTGTAATTGGATCATTATGAAATTAGTTAAATTTTAAACCCTACTACTATGACTATAATTGCACTTTTATAACATTCTTGAGAAGGTTAATAGTTTTTCGCAATGGATTTATATCAAGATAATCCTCCTCATCTCATCCTCACATGAATAAAATGAATAAGATATATTCTTTCAATACAAGATTAATGTACAGAAATTAAATGAAAATAATAAAAGACAATCTATTTTCTGTTGTAGAAATCCACAATTCATTACCGACATTCAAAGATCAGAGGCGGACATTTGGATCATTGCTTTAGAGGATATTCTTTGGGTCCTCAAAATGAAATGACTCTATTCAAATAGAGTTAAAAATATCAACATCTTAAATGAAGAATGATCTCATGATTGAGGTAACCTTACTTCTTATGCTAAAATTAATTATAACATTTATGTGAAAATATCATCACTTGGTTTTAGTGTTTTTTTAATATCATTTTTGGAAAAAAAATCTATCTTTCATGATTTTTATGTCATGTACATTTGAAATTATTGATCATATTTGATAAAATTTGAGTTGGAAATAAGCCCAATATGTGCTTCCACTAGATCTGGAACCATCAAGTTGAATCAAAGGAGTCATGTTCAATTTTATAATTATTTATTTGATTAGGGAGAATTACACGTTAAAATTTAAACATAGTTTAAATTTTTATTCATTTTATATATGTTTGACGAGATATCTTCTTCACTCTCTCAATTTATTTCTTATATAACTAAGATTAGTTAGTAATTAAAAAACATCTCTTATAAGGAACTCATCTATAGGTTTCGACAATTTTGGGTGAATAACACTGGGTTACATAGCATGTATGTGTTTGTCAAACACTACGTATCCTTGATCATTTCACCAAAAATATTTTGAGGACTCCAGGTCATTATATAATGAATACACATTTCATTCATTAAATTCACCACATGTTGATCAGAAAGGGTGGAACCCAGTTTTTCAGGACAACACGCCATGTAGATTTCATACACACCATGTAGCCAACTTGGATTCATAATGTTCCACATCAATTTCCATGAGAAGTACATTTCGAGTCCTTAAGAGATTACTAAGGACATATGAAGAAGAAAAAGAATTCTTTTTCTGGCCATCTGATACACCCCGTGTACTTTACCTATTTTCATAGAAATATTTAATTAAATTAATTACACTATTAAAACTCCTCAACCCAAGTACTATTACTCATTTAATTTACAATACACACAATTTGTTAGGATTTAAAATATATTAAATTCTTAATTTATTCTACATAATTTTTCTAAACTACAAGTCATGTATGGTTATTGCATACTAAAGACTCAGTGTGTATTAAATTGAACATAGAATGTGATCTTCAGGTGTAATTAATTTTATATTTCACACAATGAAATTATGATACATTTCATGTATATGATTTGTTGTGTGAGTGAATTGTACACAATAAGTACCACACTGAGTATTTCGAATAGGTACTCGCCCAGTTTCTTCCATATACAATGTTGTGTACTATTTTATTAAATTTTAAATTGAATATAATTTTTTATTTTTTTAAATCAAAATGGATGGGAATATCCATTATATTTGGATAAAATAATATAAAATAAATTAATTTATTAATAATAAAATTAAAAAAATTATTTTTTCACATTTCATCACATTGAAGAGAAAATATAAATTAATGTTTTCCATATGATTTAAATGTGTGGTTGTGTCATGTGTACAAAAAAACATGTTATTTAACTAAATATATGTTCAATTTGGTTTTATTTAATTTAATTTTTCAGCATGATTTTTTTAATTATTTATTATTCAATTAAATAGTTTGGTTTGTGTTTAATCCCTCCATCTATTATGTAGGACCTCCATGTACTTGGTTGTTTTTTGAAATTATCTTTGACATATCCTTTAATTAACCTCACATACATGTGAATTACAAAACATATATATTAAAATTAGTGTTTAAGGATGCAAGGATTAAGTTCAAGGTGGAATCAATAAGGAGTTAGTTCAAGATGGAACTGAGAAGAAACAAATTCATGTGATACGTAGGATGATAGGTGGACTAATACTACTCATGTTAAGACTAAGGCAATGATTTGTCCCCTAGGTTCATAATTTTATATTCTATCTAATCAATAAAAAAACTATTAGATAAAATCATTTTTTTCATCATTTATTTATTTATTTGATTTCTTCTTATGCATGATTTATTTTATAGAATTGTGAATGAGGTCACAGAAGTAAATTATTTAAAATTAATGTATGAAATTAAAATAAAAGGATTATGAAAATTTGATATTTTGGAACATGGATAATCACTTAAGAAAAATTCACATATTATAAACAAGGCATGTAATAGGGAAAAAATAAAAAAATTATGCATAATAAGAAGAATCCATTAAATTTAATATTAATTCATTATGCCTTCCATTATCTGAATTAAGAAAAACTGTAGTTAAAGTCTCTGGTTATGCAATAGTTATGGGTAACTTTAATTATTTGGGATCCTTAACTAATATGATGGGTTGATTTAACCAAAATCTTAATGAATTTAACATCAATAGATTATCAAATAAAATTTTAGAGTCTATTGTGGACGAAACCTGAGTAAAAATTTCATGATTGGGTATTCCACCTAAAAAAATAAGAAGATGAAATCCTGCAGTTTTCATTAACATCTATATTAATACCATCTTATGTTTTTCATCACCATATTCAAGATCTTAAGGAAGTAAATATTGATATTTTCCACTAGTATTTCTTTAGTGATAAGGCACCCTAATTTCAATGGTGAGGTCTATTGAGAATTGAAAAAATATTGGGAGACTTAATAATATTAAAATGATTATTTTTATTTCTCACATAAAATTTAATCTAGAGAAGTATTAACAATATGATATATTATTATATAATAATGAAACTTTCATCAACCACCTAATCTTTATGATCAATTTTCGGGAAAGACGATCTCTTAACCGGAAGTAACTTCTAGTAATGCCTTAGGAACCTATAATTTATGCCATACTATTTGTAGAAATATTAAATACTAGAATAATTACTCCCAAATCCACATATAAGGAGGTCAGTGATCAGGAGTTCATTTTATATGAAAAATACATCCATGGTGTTGGGGATGTTATGTGTTTAATGTTGTTATCAATATCTAATAAATGCATGAATTAATATAAAAACTTGTATTCCCCTAGAATAATCCAATATCTCTATGATCCTAATAAAGGTAGATAAAGAAAATAAATGTGTGTGATATCCAAGTTTCTCATTATTAGAAATATTATAGATGTTTCACTAGTTGGGCCACACATATTAAAACTTATTAGCTGCATTGGGTGACTAGATGTTCTTGGATTTAAACTGCCTTTAGAAATATGAAATAAGAAGTTGTTTGTTTTGCATGTGGGAAGAAGGTCCAGTAGAAGAAAAACATTAATAGCATTGGTAATATTCACATGAGTTCCTTATAGAGTTTAATATATCTATTTTTAGTTGTTTTTATTAGAAATTATATGTGATGCTCGCATATGTATTCAAATATAAGGACTATGTTTTTTTAGGAAGATTTATCAATGTGAGATAGATTTATGAAAACAATATGAATCAAAACTTGTTATTATATCTGTTGGGGACTACCACCTCATGTATGTAACTAGATTAATCTTGTTTATAAAATATATTTATTAGGTGCCTTATTTCAAAAAAACAATATTTTTGTGTTCATAAATGATATAGAGGGATTTATTTATAAATATAGAAAAAAGTGTTTCTTATTTATCAAAGAAATAATTTTTATGGTAAGGAATATTTAAATAAAAATATTTAAATTTTTGAAAACATGAACTATGTAATTGAAATTGATAAAGAATATATTTTTCAAGACTCATACCACACACAATTATGTAATATCTGGCTAGTTCATGTAAAACAAATTCATTTTACCACATTACACTAAGATGGATATTTGGATTCATTTGAACTAAAACCACAAGTATTTTCATATATGTGTTTATAATGAAAAATGACCAAATCCCCATTTGGTGGAAAAGGTGAAAGTTCAACTAATCATCTTGATAGGTTCACATGATTGTGTTTGGACCATTTCTAGTTGAATACAGGGGTGGGTACTCATACATTATAACTTTAACTAATGAATTTAGTAGATAAGGATATTTATAGTAAATGAGGTATAATTCAAATACCTTTAACAAATTCAAATAATATAATAATGAAGTTGATAACTAGTTTAGTAAGAAGACTATGAATCTTTATTCAGACTATAATCAAGAATATCTTAATCGTGAATTTAATTATTATTTACATGAGTTTTGGATCTTATCTCCACTCACTCCTACATGAACACCATAATGGGTGGGTGTAAGAGAAAGGGGGAACCACACTCTGTTATATGTAGTGAGATCAATGATGTTTCATGCAGATCTTCCATTAAACTTTTTGGGATATGGATTATAGATATAATAATACATACTAAATTGATTTCCTACTAAATTAGTAATTAAAATTCATTATTATATTTTTGGTATGAAAATAAACCCATGTTGTCACATGTATGTGGGTATGTTTGAAAATTATATGTTAAGTCTATTCCTAGAAAGAGAATTTCACCCTGAGGAATTAATTGTGTCTTTTTATGGTATCCTATGGAAACAAAAGAATATTTCTTATACAATCCTTCATATAATAAAGTTGTAGTGGAAACATTTTCCATGATTCTTGAAATTGTTCAAATTTTAAAATAGATAATATGAGTGAGATAGACATTGATAATTTTAGATCTTAGGATACACAAGATATGGCCTATTAATAGAGTACAAAAAGACCAATATAAGAGGATATTCCAAAAAAAAAGTTCATTATAAGCGTATGAGATATGTTAGAGAACCAAAATGACATCGTTTTATAGTCATCAAGTATTTTAAGATATTTTTAATTGAAAATAATGATCTCATAACCTATAAAGAATTTGTAAGTGGCATAAAAGCATTCAAATGGAAAGAATAGATGGCTTATAAAATGGATTCCATGTACGAGAACCAATTATTGGTTTTGGTAGATCCTCTGGTGCATGTAAATCCTATTGATTGTAAATGGGTATTAAGAAATAAATTATTTAAGGATAAACAAGTTAGTACCTATAAAGAATAAATGGTTGTAAGAGGGTTTAATTAGAAATAATGAATTGACTATGATGAAACCTTTTCACTAGTTTTGATTCTAAAGTCCATTATAATTTTCCATTCCATTACTATGGAAATGAGATTTGGAATATGGATTTAAAAATATATTCTAATAATGAAAACATTCATGAATATATCTATACTATATAACCTAAATTGTTTGTTACATGAATGGATTCCAAAAAATTATGTTTGTTGTAGAGATTCATTTTTTGGATTAAACAAATATCCTGGGCATAAAACATTTAATTTTATGAATCCATGATGAAATTTGGTTTCATAAAGAAAAAATGTGAGCCTTGTTTCTATAAATTGTTTATTGGGAGCGTTTTCTTTTTCATAATAGTTTATGTTGACATCATACAACTCTTATAAAATAAATACCAGTTATAAATTTTGTTAAAGTCTCTTTGAATGTCTCCCCATGAATGACTTAGGATAATAAGTATAAATTACAGTGATCAAGATCATCGTGATGGATCCCAAAGAAATATTGGACTATGTCAAATAACATACATTGACAATATAAAAAAAAGATAAATTATGGAAAAATATAATACAGTATTGTTTCTAGTGTCACATGGAATTTATATTTCTATGAAAATTTGTCCTAAGACACATAAGAATGGATATAGGATGGTATGGACTCTATATACATCTATTATTGGGTCTATCATATATGTTATGCTATATAGAAGGATAGATGTGTCATATTCCATAATCATGGTAGGTAGATTTTATGATAACATAGGTGAATGAAAATGGATGGAATTTAAGGCTATCATAAATTATCATAGGCATACTATGGATATGTTCTTGGTCTATATAGGTGATTAGGAACTAGTCCTTAAGTGATATTAATATTCCTGTTTCTAAATAGATAAATATTGTAATAAATCATAGTTGGGATATATAATGACTCTCAATGGATGTGTGGTGAGTTAGAAGTCGTCAAAATAGGCAATGGTTTCTGATTTTATAGTTGATTCTATATACATTACAGATTATAAGGCAACTAAAGAAGTATTTTGGATTCAAAACTACATCCAAGATCTTGGTAAGGATCTTATTCGAAAATACCCTATAACACTATATTGTGATAATACCATTGTAGTAGCTGATGTAAAGGATCCAAGGTCTCATCATTAGATGAAGAACACACATCATAAATATTATCTATTTAGGTAATTATCTCATATATTTTATAACATTGTGAGAAGAGATTATTTTCAATATAACTGAGAATATCCGTTAACTAAATAATTAACTCAATAGAAACATGCTCATCGTGTGAGAGATAGCTAACTAAAATTTGTTGTAAATTTTTTCTAGTCCATGTTGGAGTTGGTTGAAGTAAGTGTTTTAGAAAAAAAAATCTTTACTTTAGATTGAATATATATTCAATTGAGTGAATATTAAATAAAATATCTTACTATATATCAGTCATAGTTCTATGTGACTTCATTTTAATAATTTTTGTATAGTATTTATCACATGAAAAATATCATATAAGTTTACCATTATGATGATAACCATGTAATTATTGGTGACATTGTTAAAAATTATTCTATTGTCTGCTAAAAATATATAATGGGGAATATAGAAGGTTGACTATCAATTTTTAGTGCTCATAAACATAAGAGACTTCATATCATGGAGTTAGCATTTATTAAACTTTTATATGGGATGTTATAATAATAGGCCTACATATAATAATTTCACATGTTTGTATGTCATTGTATATTAATTTCTAAAACTGTTTGTAAATATCCTTAAATAGTAATATATTTATTAATTCATCTCTTGAATTGGACAATTTGATGTATTTCCACAAATAATGAGGACGTGTGATCTTTCTGAATTTGGGTACATTGGGTGCGCCACGAGTGATATTTAATTGATGAATAAGGTGAGGAAATATTTGTCCCCTATATTTTATTGAAGTTGATGTCTCAACCCTATGATTTTAATATAACTGTAATGTATCATCTTTCATGAAGTGATTCAGATACTTAAACTGCTAATAAAAACCCCTCATTTTATGCTTGTGAGGTTATTAAGAGGCTAAGTAGTGATTTGGGAGAATTTATGGCTCATTCAAAGCCTACATTTCAAGATCATGGAAGGGAATACTAAGACACATAGTAAGAAGACAGTTAGTTTTAACCTAGAGACACAACCATGTGGCTATTGTAGTAAACTGCGGAGAGGTGTACAGTTAGTTTTAATCATGCCCCTCAGGATGCACGATCATGTAGGGCACTCCAGTGATCTAGAAGAGGCCACATTGTTTTCCCATATTATGTTCCAAAGGATACATTCATAGTGACACTTAACAAGTCATAGAACATGGTTTAGAAACACAGTTTTCAAAACTGCACGGCCAAACCATGCACCTCTTAAAAAATTGTAAAAATCTATTTTTTTTCGTTAGCCCTTTTTTAGTTATCTCCCTTGTTTTACCTCCCCATTCACATGTAGTACCTCTCCCATCTATAGTAGATCCTCCATTTCCTCTAATGTAATATTTTATCATGGTTGTTCATTTGGTCTATGATTCCTTCATCATCGGATGTGTGGGATAGCTAATGGTAATCTCCACATTCCTATCCCTTCAATCAATAGTTTATCTCACCCTCATTAGTGTTATTTCTCGAAAATCTAATATTCACAATTTTCAGTTAATTTTTCTATTTTATGATTTATACCATTTTACTACAAATCAAGACTTGATAATTTATAATTGGCCATCTACCAACCAAGTGTAGGTGTTCTAGTTCTCTTTTCCCTAACGTATTGATGCTTTATATGGTGCATCATTGTGCTACACATTGAACTATTCTGAAAATGCCTACTAAATTTCAAATTAACAAAATAAAAGTCTATTCCTATGATTAGTATAGTCCTAGAAACCCATGAATCAACATCTAAGGATAACCACCTTGATGTGATCCATTCATTAGGGGGATTCTTCTTTAATGAACTAAGAGCATCTTGCCATGGAATTAAATTGAAACACCAATTGAGGTATGTTGAATTTCCCATTTGTAATGTAATGTATTTTAAATTGAAATAATGTAAAATGGCAGGATATATCCATAGAACCTTTATCTTATATTTGTATATTCAATTAACCATATTAAATGAATTATCCAACATGAGTAAAATGAGTTGTTTGAATCGTATGATTTTATTTCTATCTATGAAAATTCATTTACACTAAGTCGAGAGGGATATAAGGATATCAATTGAGTATTCCTTGGATGGGACCATCGAGTTTAACAAATAGAAATTGTAATTTAATTTCAACAAGATAGGGGTGATATATGGTTTCATTTATAGAATACCTAGTATATCCTCACCAGGTATATGCATTTACTATACCCATGAGTGATACCTAGTTCCTTAGTGGATAACGAAGGATGAGCTTGGTGTAAAATGTTGATATACCATTCCACAAGTGATATTAAATTACCTATGTTCTATATCATGCATGAGCTCAGAGGGATTCAAAAATATCATATTCTAATAGTGATACTTGGGTTTCTAAGATGAAGCACCTTGGAAAAACTCTTATGAGTGTGGGTTTTATAGTTCCCCTAGCATGATACATGTGTTCCTTTTTATATAACACCAAGTATGGGCCCAGAATACCAATTAATTAAAATTAAGGATTCAACTTCCAAACCATGGAACATACTTGGTTTTAGTGCATGATTTATACTTGACTTTCCTGATTTCCCAGTTATATGTCCATTCTCATATGCCATTTGAGTTAAGAAAAACCTTGTATGTATGTATGGATGCCTTGGGATTATTCATTAGGTCCTAAATATTACTACCTATTGATATATATACACATATATTTCTATATTTATATGAGGAATAAATTTACATAAAATTATATATATAAATATACATGCATGGTGACATCTAGTCAGAGACATTTGACTTATGCCAAAGTAGGTAGTATCAGTAAAGTAGCCCATGAGGAACCTAGTTTGATATGATTTATTTATTTATTGTCTTATATTTATTGTTATCTTCACAATGATCAACTTATATGCATGGATTTGATTATTCTAGATGTCATTGTTGGTGGACTAATGAGTATATATCACACTCTATTTGTGCAATTGGTTGGTAACCAAACATACCTTATAGATGTAGGTAGGGATAAAGGGAAGTTTCTAGCTTTGGATGCTTGACTCACTACCCTAGGATAGAGTATGAGAGTAGAGGACCAAGATCATTCAATTGATTCTAGTGGAGATAGATTTTGGCCTTTTTCCTTTTGTATAGCATGTTTCATTTTACAATATGGTGTATTGATTCACCCAATTTTTGTATACATTTCCATATATATAATTGAAGATAAAAACATGTTTTCGAAAAATATCTGTTGTTTCATGAACATATTCTTTTATTTTGGTGATTCTGTTTACTTTCAGGAGCTTTTTGGCTAAATACACGAATCAAGGGAAGTCTGTGAAAATTTTCAAACTACACGGTGTGTACTTTTATATACGTTGTGTACATCCAGACAGGGACACGGATAGAAGGAGGGATTACAGGCCCATGTCACCGGGCAGAAGATACCCGCCATGTATGGCGACGCTACACGTCGTGTACTACATTCCATAAGCGGTTGTCGCCAAGAAGGTTCTACACGCCCATGTGGCCGTTGAAGGAGATCTGGCGTGTTCCATTTCTATACACACTGTGTCTGATATTCAAGAAGGATTTGGTTGATTAATTTTGACATTGCACACCATATATGGCGGCGCAACATGCCGTGTACACTCAACCACTAGGCGGTTCTGTGTTCAAAAGTCAAAGACGGCGTGTTAGGCCGCCTACCTGTGGACAAATTGGCACCAAAGCGCGTTGACGAAAATTACTCATCGTGTACTTTCTATAGACGCCATGTACTTTATTTTTCAAAAAAAAGTGGCCTTGGCCTTCAGATTTTTGAGTTAGAAACCATTTGGGGAGAGGATAAATTCGGTTGCCATTCTAAATCCACGGAGGTGTTTTCATTCCACCATTATTCCTTCTGACACGCTACCTCAACGCTTACACGATAAAATTTGTCAGGTATCGCGTGTGTCATTTCTCTTCCACTTTCTATGTGTAACTAAACCCCTCATGTTGGGGTTGTGGATGAAGGGATCGTAATTTGTGTGATGTTTTATATAGTTGTGTTTGCTCATTGTAATTCTTCTTACTCTTCTTAATTCACTGTCAAATATGACTGAGAATTTTGTGCCAGACCAATGGAATAATTCTCAGCGATACAAAAGAAAAGTAACGGTGAAAATGTCCATGCCCATTGGAAAGATTACACAAATTCAATAATGGACTGAACTTAATAAATAATTAAGAACATTGACTACCGGACCAAGGAGTCGACTGCTCTAATTCCAAACAGGAGGAATCGGACCAAGGTGATCTTGTAACAAAGTGAAATTGAGAATGATTGAATTATCATGAACAACACAACCATTTAAACAATCTGCACAAGAACCCCTTAATCACCACAGCCCCGACACGTCTTTTCTTCCCATTTTAAACTCTTTAAATTCACCCATTGTTTTCTTTAAAAATGTTAATCATTTCTTCAACGTAAAGAAATTTAATTTTAATTCGAAACCAAAATCAAACCAATCAACTCTAAATTCTACATACTTCACCTAATTAAGTTTTAACTCAGTTAAATTCATGCACGCCATAGATCCCTGTGGATCGACCCCAAACTTATGCTATACTAAAGTTCTAAGAATGGTTAATTAATTTGGGACGCGTATAACTTCATTCAACGACAAACGAGGCCAAATTTTGGCGCCGTTGTCGGGGAATATCTTTGGTTTTAGTGCTAAGATTTAAATTGTGTTAATAATTAATTTAAGTGAAATTAAAATTCAAAAATTCTCAAAAATCTATTTTCTAATCCCATTTCAAATTTTCTCTTTTACTTTTCCCTTGTTATGCCTGGTATTTTTGTTGTGATTGTGCAGATTCATAAAGTGAATGTTTACACGTCCTACATGATCCAAAAGCGCTGAGTCTTCAGAATTAGTTCCGCTTGACCCAGCGATTGAATGGACCCTGCTTCGTCATCGGCGTGCACAGACAGAAACTCACGACCAGCAACCACAACCCCACGGTGAACAAGGAAGAGGGAACACCAGCCGTAGATGTTGCGGCGAAGAAACAGTACCAGGATCAGCAGCCTCCCACTGCTGGTCTACCGGAGCAGGCTCCTGGAGCATTCATGGAATTCCTCCCAAGGGATTACCAATGGCCTCCGCAGCAACTCTTCCCATAGCCATACTTCTCTCCTCAGGAGCAGTTCATACAAACTCCACCCCTTCAGCAACAACCTCCAAGACGTACCCTTATGGAGTACGGACTTCCATCGATCCAAGGAGCATATACGAGCATTGTCCATCCCCCGATCCAGGCTCCACACTTCGAAATCAAGCCTGCAATCATGCATCTGATCTAGAACATAGTCCAGTTTGGAGGCCTAGCCATTGAGGACCCGAACGCCCATCTCTCCAACTTTTGGGAGATCTGTGACACCTTTTGGTACACTGGTGTGTCCGAAGATTCCATCTTTCTTCTCCTATTCCCCTTTTCTCTATGGGACAAGGCGAAAGACTGGATCAAGGGGATACCACAACGATCTATTCTCACCTGGGAGGAGCTAGCCCAGGCATTCCTGTCCAAGTACTTTCCACCGTCAAAGGCGATGAAATCCCAGAATGAGATCCATAATTTCCTGCAGCACGACTCCGAGTCGTTGTACGAGTCCTTGGAACGCTTCAAAGAAATGTTACGAAAATGACCCCACCACGGACTCCCACGCTGGATGCAAGTCCAGACCTTTTACGGAGGACATACCACGAATACCAAGTCCGTCGTGGACGCTGCTGCTGGAGGTACGGTGATGCAGAAATCCCCCGAAGAACTATTCGAACTACTGGAAGACATGTCATCCAACAACTTCCAGTGGCACTCCGAGCGGGGGACTCAAAAGTGAGGTATGCACAATATTGACGCTACCACAATGTTAGCTGCTCAGTTGGATGATGTGTCTAAGAAAATCGATGCATTGAACCTCAAAGGAGCATCTCAATTTCATGTAGCAAACCATCCAGCATGCGGCGACTGTGGTGATAACCACATCATGGGAGAATGATCTGGTTCGAATGGAGGCCCTTCGACGAGCAAGATGAGTTATGTCGCCCAAAATCGAGGGCCCAACCAGTACCAGCAGTACTAGAACCTGACATGGAGAGATCAATAGAACATAGGCTAGGGCCAACAACAGCAGAATCCTCTGCCCCAGTGACCACCCAGCTACAACCAATCTTCATACAAGAACCAATACCAAAGGCCAAAACAACCCCAGAAGGGTCCTTATCAGCAACAAAGGTATCAAAACCCTCATCCACAGTAGTCACAGTATCCACCTCATCCACCGGCTCAACAACCACCTCAGCAGGAGAGCACTTCAAGGTTAGAGGATCTGATGACTAAATTCATATCTACTGCTGAGACTCAGTTCCAAAATCAGGAAGCTTCGATTTGAGGCTTAGAGAATCAGATTGGCCAGCTGGAAAACCAACTTTTAGGAAGGCAACCCAGTACACTGCCGGGAAACATAGAAAAGAACCCAAGGGAGGAGGCCAATGCTATCACCTTGTGGAGCGGAAAAGAATTTCCATAGAAGGAGCCACGAGCACAGCCAGGTGTACCCACACACCCTAATGATGAAGAACATACCAGTACTGAACCCTCCTCATCCAAAATCTCATAGAAGGAGGCTTTGTGGAATAAAGGAAAGGAAGTATTCCAACCATTCAAGCCTGCCTTACCCTTTCCGGAGCGATTGAAGTAGAGGAAGTTGGACCACCAGTTCATAAAATTCATGGATGTGTTTAGAAAGCTCCACATCAACATACCATTTGTGGAGGCCCTGACACAAATGCCTACATATTCCAAATTCATGAAGGAAATGCTCTAGAATAAGAGTACGATGGAGGATTTGGGTGTTATTGCACTAACAAAGGAGTGCCTCGGGGTGGTTCAACATTCCATTCCTCCCAAACTCCAAGATCAAGGTAGTTTCATCATTCCTTGTACTATTGGATCATGTGAGTTTGGGAAGGCCCTCTGTGTCTTAGGGGCCAGCGTGAACCTCATGCCCCTCATAGTTTTCAAGAAAGTGGGACTCAATGAGCTCAAGCCTACCCATGTAGCCCTTCAACTAGCTAATCGATCCATCAAACATCTGAAGGGGCTACTGGAGGACGTACTGGTCAAGGTGGGTAGGCTGATCCTCCGAGCTAATTTCATCATCCTTGAGATGGGGGATGACCAGGAAGCACCTCTTATACTTGGAAGACCTTTCTTGGCAACTGGGAAGGTACTGATCGATGTGCACCAAGGAGAGCTTATTTTTCAGGTAGGTGCTGAAATGGTTTCCTACAATATCCTCAAGGCCGTCAAACATGCTTCCTTATAAAAGCATGAGGACTGTTATGCAGTTTCCACCATGGTTAATCATTTTAGAGAAAAAGGGGATGATCTGGTATGTTCTTTTACTTCGAATAATTTAACTATTCCAGATATTCTATTTGAAGATGCGCCAGAAGACTTGCAATTATTAGATGGCCAGGGCGGCCACTATTGGCAGCGTGCAGTTGTTCCTGATAGTTTGGAATGGGACAAGGTGAAACCACTTGTGCCTTCGATTTTAGAGGCGCCTGAACTCGAGCTGAAGCCTCTTCCATATTATCTCAAGTATGGGTATTTAGGACCCAATCCAACTTTTCCTATTATACTTAATGCAGAACTATCACAGGAGTAGGAAGATGCACTTCTGCATGTTCTCAAACAGCGGAAGCACGCTATTGGGTGGACAGTCGCTGATCTAATGGGAATAATCCCTACCATTTGCACTCACAAGGTACTACTTGAAGAAGGTTCCAAGCAATCTCGGCAACCACAATGGCGCTAGAATCCTCCCATGAAGGAAGCTATAAAAAGGAGGTGATCAAATTATTGGATGCAGGCATCATCTATCCCATCTCGGATAGTCCATGGGTGAGTCCTCTACATGTGGTACCCGAAAATGGGGGTATCGCCGTGATTTAAAATGAAAAGAACAAGCTCATCCCTACACGAACTATCACGGGCTGGCGAGTCTGTGTGGATTACCGAAAGCTAAATGATTCCATAATAAATGATCATTTCTTCTTGAAATTCATGGATCAAATGCTAGAGATACTAGCAGGGCACAACTTCTACTTCTTCCTCGACAGTTTTTCTGGTTACAACCAAATCTCTATTGCTCTAGAGGATCAGGAAAAGAGCACATTCACTTTCCCCTACTTCACATTTTCTTATCAAAGGATGTCTTTCGGCATGTGCAATTCCCCCGCCACCTTCTAGCTTTGTATGATGGCCATCTTCCACAACATGGCGGAACGAATCCTAGAGGTATTCATGGATGATTTTTTCATTTATGGAAAATCATTCTCCATTTGTTTACGGAACCTAGAGATAGTTTTGGAATGATGTGAGCACACTAACCTAGTCTTGAACTGGGAAAAGTATCATTTCATGGTACAAAGGGGCATAGTCCTTGGCCACAGAATTTCAGCGAATGGGATAGAGGTGGACCCGGCGAAGAACAATGTCATTTCACGACTACCTATACCGACCTCCATATGATCCATCCACAGTTTCCTGGGGAATGAAGGTTTTTACAAGCGGTTTGTCCGCGACTTCTCCAAAATAGCCCAGCCCCTCACCAATCTTCTAACCAAGGATTCCATATTTGTGTTCGATGAGACATGTGTCGGATCTTTTGAGAATCTAAAGCAGCGTCTGGTGGAAGCTCCAGTTATGACTTCTTTCAACTAGGAGGAACAATTTGAGGTGATGTGTGATGCGAGCAACTACGCCGTTGGAGCTGTCTTGGGCCAGCGACTTGACCAGATTTTCCGACCTATCTATTATTCCTGCAGGACGCTCAATGAGGCACAGATCAACTACACCACCATATAAAAGGATATTCTTGCAGAGGTTTTCACATTTGATAGGTTTCATTCTTACTTAGTGTTGTCTAAAGTTATTGTTTATACTGCTCATGCATCACTAAAGTACCTACTCAACAAGAAAGATGTGAATCCCCAATTGATACGCAGTGTACTCCTCCTATAAGAATTTGATATTGAGATCCGAGATAAGAAAGCGAGTGAGAACTTCATTGCTGACCATCTCTCCTGCCTCGAGCTACCTCATTTGGAGAAGGAAGAATATCGGGAGATCAGGAAGGATTTCCCTGATGAGCACCTCTTTTTGATCAATGAAACACCTAGACCATGGTATGCTGATATCGCTAATTTTCTGGTTACATGTGTCGTTCACCCCGACCACTCCTTCCAGCAAAGGAAATGATTTTTCTCTGATGTGAAAATGTACTTCTGGGAGGATCCTCTACTATTCTGATCCTATACAGATGGAGTGATCTGTCGTTGCATCCTGGGGAATGATGTTCACGGTGTCCAAGAATTCCGTCACGCCTCACCAGTAGGAGGACATCATGGGTCGGACCGTACCATAGCTAAGATCATGCAGTCTGGATTTTTCTAGCCCACTATGCATAGAGATGCTCGGGCCTTTTTTCCATATTGCGATCGGTGCCAGAGGACCGGTAATGTGGGATGTAGAGCCGAGATTCCCCAACACCCCATCCCGGAGGTCGAGATTTTTGACGTCTCGGGCATAGATTTCATGGGTCTCTTTCCCCCATCTTTTGGGAACACTTACATCCTGGTCTGCGTCGACTACGTTTCCAAGTGGGTGGAGGCCACTGCTACAGCACACAACACAGCCAAGGTAGTCATAAATTTCCTAAAGAAAAATATTTTTAGTAGGTTTGGGGTTCCATGAGTACTGATCAGCGATAGAGGGGCCCACTTTGACAACACACTGATGAGAGTAATACTATCAAAGTATGTAGTAAAGCATCAGATGGGGACACCATATCATCCCCAGTCTAGTGGACAAGTCGAGCTCTCCAACCGTGAGCTCAAGCAGATCCTAGAGAAAACAGTGAACACTTCGCGGAAGGATGGGTCCAAGAAGTTAGATGATGCCTTGTGGGAATATCAGACTGCTTTCAAAACACCACTGGGGATGTCCCCATTCCGCCTCGTCTATGGCAAGACCTGCCATCTGCCATTATAACTGGAACACAAAGCCTACTAGGTCGTCAAAGACCTAAATTTTGATCTGAAGGCAGCTGAAGAGAAACGAAAGTTCCAACTGTCGGAACTAGATGAGATCCGATTAGAGGCATACGAGAATGCCAACTTGTAAAAGGATAAGACAAGAGCCATTCACGACCGGATGATTTCACGAAAATCTTTCCAACCCGGTGATCAGGTACTTCTCTTTAATTCTCATCTTCGCTTATTCACAGGGTAGTTAAAGTCATGATGGTCGGGACCATTCCATGTTGTCTGTGTATTCCATCATGGAGCGGTAGAAATTTCTGGAGAAGATGGTCAACCATTCAAGGTAAACGGGCAGAGGTTGAAAGCTTACCATCCTACAGACAATATGGTGGGAATTATGTCCACCATACAGCTCAGGTAAGCAAGGTAAGAGGTCGAGCCAACGACCTAAAACAAAGGAGCTTCCTGGGAGGCAACCCAGAGGTTACATGTCGTGTACAACTTATATACACAGCGTGTACTCATCCTTTTTAATTTATAATATTAATAGTATAAATATATAGAATAACATATAAATAACCAAGGATGATGTCGGTGCCGATGGTAAAGTCACTGGATATTATTTGGGCCGTCCCCGGTTCGAATCTCCTGACCTACCTTTGGCACAGGGTTCCTCCTTTTATTTACACGGCGTGTGTGGTTTTTTCTTATATATTTATAAATGTGTTTAAATATAATAAAACCCATGATGGGGATGGGCTGGTTGGCTAGACTTGTATACCGATTCCTAAAGGCTCGGGTTCGAATCCAGACAACCATCCCATTTCCATCATTTGTTCTTTTAATAAAACCACATGACGTGTACTCCCATATACGTCGTGTGTGACATGATTTTTCAAATATAAATTAAAAAAATTTTAAAATAAGAATTAACATGAGGGTGAAGTTGGCGTATTGGCAATGTCTCGGCACCAGGTTCAAAAGGCCCGGGTTCGAATCGCGCTAATCTCCCCACTTCATCCCCATCCATTCCTAAATAAAAACCACACACCATGAATTTATTTCTTCCCGTGGGTATAGGCCTTATAGAATAACTATATATATAAAATAAATATGGGCAGAAGTACAACCTTCGCTCCAGTGAGTGAGGGCATCCATTCGGAATAGCCGATCACCGGTTCGAATCCTGCCCCAAGCACCGGACCAAAGGTTGTACTAGTCTTTTTCTCATTTTAAAATACACGGCGTGTATTTCCCGATAGACATCGTGTATAGGTTTATTTATAATAGAATTTGTAGATATATCTATTTTATTTTAATTATTAATAATTATTATATAGTTTAGTATAATAATTATATTTATTTATATATATATTGTAAAAAAAAGTGAATACACGGCGTGTAGTCAAAACCTACACGTCGTGTACCGTGGCTATATAAGTCGTAGTCTGCCCAGCTGGAGGCCGTGTCGCACAGCTACCCCATTTCCTCCATTCTTCCCTTTTCTTCTCCCGAACGCCACCCGAACCCCCCCCCCCCCTGCCAAATCCGTCGATTTGGGGCGTTTCAAGTTCTGATTCTTCTCACATTGTGATCCTCGGTCAAGGTACGTCATTCTACACCCTATACTTCAAATTTTTAGACTCGTTTAGGGTGTTTATCGGATTGGCTGACTGTTCGGCTTTCGCCAGTACACAGCCACAAAATGAAGAACACACACCGTGTACTTCTATACACGGCCACACACAAAATATTTCGAAATTTGAATGTACACGGTGTGTCTGTTCGGTACACACCATGTACCATTCCTCGTCATGCCAGAGTACTCCTTTGCACACGACCTCAAACACCATTTTCACCTACACGGCGTGTGTGTTTGGTACACGCCGTGTGTATAATTTCCTTCGGCCCCTCCGTGTGTGGACCCAAAAATGGCCTCTTCACCCATGTTTTTATACACGACGTATATGTTCGGTACACGCCGTGTCTACCATTTCCTTTGGTCGGCCCATGTTTCACCATCCACACGGACATATTCTTCTGGTAGAGCACACGCTGTGTCTTAAATCTACACATCGTGGCCTTTATTTTAATTTTTTTCACAAACATGGTCGTGTCCTTTCTGCATACACGACCACATGCACTTTGAGTGAACAAGATGTGTTTGTTCGGTACACGCCGTGTACTATTACATAGTGTATTTTCACCCTCAACGTGTCTATCCAGAGAAAACGGGATAATGAATATTTTGACTACACGTCGTGTACTCTGGAGTAAACGTCGTGTACTTTTATTTTCCAGTTTTCGCACATTTTCTTTGTTTTGTTTTCTTTCCTTTTTCTTTTTCGTTTGTTTTTTTTCTTTTTATTTCTATTTCAGGATATGGCAGATCATGATCCTTCCCGAGGGAAGCGGCCAGCCTCCGCCACCAAGTGCGAGAGTCCCAGCTTTCGTCGGATCCTACTCCAACCACCTACACAGCTGGACCCCAACGCTCCGGTCTTTGATCTCCCTCCGTTGGCCATTTTTCCGCCACTCACACCCTCAGATGAGGCCGGGCCTACTTCTGTTGCACCAGCTGCCACTTTCCCTGCACTATCTTCATCCGCAGCTACTCCCTCTTCAAGCACACTATCCACCAAGCCACCCTCTACTTCAGCGGATCCACCCATAGAGCCAGCCGATGCTACTGCACCTGCACCTGGGCTGGGACCTGCAGGTACTCCTTATCCATGCACGGTATTCTCGGTCACCGACCTCGCATACGACAGGTTCTGACGCTTCTCTCGCCAGCCAATCCCATTGAGTGGTTGGTACCTCGACAGCAGCGTTCCACAGTGGCTCGGTATTTAGGAAGAGTTGGAGGCGCTTCTCGGGCACACCTCACTACTTGATATTTTCAAGGTCATCACTCCTGTGTTCCATGATTTATTTTGGGAGTTTGCGGCCTCGTTTGAGTTCGATGGAGCGGAGTACCGAGAGACACCTGGCGATGCGGTACTTGTAGTTCGATTCCGGATAGTCGGCCGGCGTTTCTCTATTACCATGAATGAGTTTGGCCAAGGGTGAGGCTTATACCCCCATCCTATGACCCCACCCCCCGTTTCTTCCTTGACTCGGCCCGACCGCTCTGACCTCATTGGAATGTGGTGGGAGATCGTTGGGCCTGACCACTGGTACTCCCCCACTTCCCAGAAGAGCACTCTTATAGCCGACCCTATCCTTCGCTTCGCCCACCGGTGCTTCAGCGCCATCCTTTTCCCCCACCATGAGGATATGGGGGTCCTAACCGGCCGTGACATGGAGCTTCTTACCTGTGTCATCCGGCATGACTACCCAGACCTCCCCTATCTTGCCGACTCCTATTTCCACTCCATGTTTACCGGCCATCAGGGCAACATGAATGGCGGGTTTTACACCACCAGTCTTGGCCACCACTTCGGGGTATTCGAGCCCTCTTTACCTCATGACTTGTTATGTTCACCCCAGCTGACGGACTTTCTCATGCTCATTTGCATGGGATTGGTCCGAAAGCAGGGGGTGCCTACATCCTTGCCCAGGCTCGAGCCCAGCCACCCACTGACCCCCCTGCCCTAGCTGATGCACCTGCTCCTCCTTCCCCACCCCCTCCAGCTTCTCCCCCTCACCCAACTCATACTGACCCCACTTCTTCTGACCTTCCTTCTTCCGTCCCATCCCCCATTCCACCTACCCCCACACCCTCGGTCGATCCGACCCTTTCCCTCCACCTAGACATGATGGAGCAAAATTTAGTTCGTATCATCAGCCGCCAGGACACCATTGCATGCCATTTGATTCATCTGGACGCCCGCTAGGACCGGATGGAACATCTGTTGGCACATATTGCTCATCATCTTGGTGTTCCACTGCCTCTGCCACCAGCCTCTGCCTCTGTTCCTGGCCCTTCGGCTGCTGCTCCACCGCCCTCTCCTGTGCTGGCCCTGGATTCTGTTCTTCTCACTATGGTGAGCCCTGTTACTACCACTTCTGTCGGGCTAGGGCCTACTGTTGATCTTCCTTCACCGATACTAGCACCTGCGGCGCCTACTTCTTCATCTCCCCTTCCCGATGCAGAGTTAGTTCCTCCAACTTCCATGCCTCCTGTGCCGTCTTTACCAGCCAATTTTTTACTGGATATGTCGTCCCCTGAGGTGACCCCATGATAGTGACAATTTTCTTTCTCTTGTATATCTCTTTTTTCATTTTATGTGTTGTGATGTTATGCTTGTTTTCAGTTTTCTTTTTTCTCAACAGTCACAGGTATCATGGAGCGCCTTGGGAATCACTTTTCACGAGGGGAGTATTTTTCCATTTCTATTTTCTTTCTTTTTGGATTTACTTCTTCAACTATTTTCCCTCATTTTGTCCCTCATATCTCACCCTTGCCCACCCTTTACCTTAGTGTTGCACTTGGTGGACCATGTGCAGTATTAAGTGTGGGGGAGCATCTATCTCTTTCACCTTAGTCTTTTCCCTTAAACTAATCTAGGAGAAATCATTGTTAGATTCTATATTTTAAAATGTAAAGAAATTTTGGTTAATAATTCTTATAAATTCTAGGGTTATCAGTATAAACTTTTGGAAAGGTTTCATGCTTATTTTAGTTTTTAAGTATTTTAAAATGATTACTGATATAGTTTCAATAGCAACCTTTCATCCTTGATTAAATTACACTGATTAGGATAATCATTTATATGCATGTCATGACCTGATTGTCCCTTTATTATTTTTCCACTCCTAAGAGGTATTCTAAACCCTTTTTTGTAATTATTTTCTAATTCCCTCTTTCTTGAGAGATTCTTAGGATATGCATCACTACCAGAATTTTCAAGTTTTTCTTTTCGATACATGAAGAAATTTTTGAATTACATTAAAATGATTGAGGCACTGGATTGTTTTCACCCCTTTATCTTGAGACCAACCCTACATTTAATCTTCTTTAAGACCATAGAAGCCATGAAAAACCTTTATAGGAAGCCACATTACAATCCTATTTCCCTTCCTATCCTACTTATTTTTAAACATTGCATGATTACTCATTTGATCTTTAAAGAGGGAGTTGGCAATACATGGCATATTTTTGTCCACATTCATGAAATGAAGTGTGGGGGAGTACCTCTTGATTATTTGGGGAAGAAAGGGTTCCAAACATTTATTCATTGTGTTCATAAGTGTTTCCCTTATTATTAAAAAAACAAAGGGACCTTATGCTTATTTTCTCATGAACCCTACTTGCATAAGGGAGAAGATGGTGATGATTACAAAAGAATTTGACTGAGCTTGTGAAGGAAGTATTTTTTAGTGAGATTTACTTTCAATATCATTCAATGTTGTTTAAAGGAATTAGCCTTCCTTTTTCAAGCCTCAGAATTTATTTTTCATCTGAACCTACCAACTCTTAGCCACAGAGACATCTGAACCTTATAGTTAAAGCCCTCATGATTTTTTTAATTCAATTTTTCTGAAGTAGAGAACAAGATATATTGAAAACCTATGGACAGAGTGTATATACCTTAGATTGAGCATAACTTTGAATAAAAATATCTTGAGTGTGGAGTGCGATTTTGACTGGTAAGGTAAATCATCAAGTGGAATTCTTATTTTTGAATGGTTGAAGAATGTGTTGAAAGGTGGTGAGAATAGTTAATTGAATTATAAATGAGGCATGATTTTAATTTCTTATGAATTGAATTTGTTTATGCCTTTTAGAATTTTTCCTCAGTAACTCTATCATTTATACATTTGATTAATTGAATGCCTTCAGTTTAAAAGTATAGGATCTCTTAATTAGATGTTGAGATTTTTCTTGAGGGCAAGCAAATGACCAAGTGTGGGGGAATTTGATGCACCCAATTTTTGTATACATTTCCATATATATAATTGAAGATAAATGCATGTTTTCAGAAAATATCTGTTGTTTCATGAACATATTCTTTGATTTTGGTGATTTTGTTTACTTTCAAGAGCTTTTTGGGTAAATACACGAATCAAGGGAAGTCTGTGAAAATTTTGAAACTACATGGTGTGTACTTTTATACACTCCAGGTACATCCAGACAGGGACACAGAACGAAGGAGGGAGTACACACCCATTTCACCAGGAAGAAGATACATGTCGTGTATGGCGGCGCTACACGCCGTGTACTACATTCCAGAAGCGATTGTTTCCAAGAAGGTTCTACACGCCCATGTGGCCATTTAAGGATACATGGCGTGTTCCATTTCTATACACGCCATGTCTGATATTATAGAAGGAGTTGGTTGCCGAATATTGACACTACCCGCCGTGTATGGCGGTGCTAAACACCGTGTACACTCAACCACCATGTGACGCCGTGTTCAAAAGTCAAAGACGGCATGTTAGGCCGCCTACCCATGGAGAAATTGGCGCCAAAGCGCGTTGATGAAAAGTACATGGCGTGTACTTTCTATACAAGTTGTGTACTTTATTTTTCTATAAAAAGAGGCATTGGCCTTCGGATTTTGGAGTTAGAAACCATTTGGGGAGAGGAGACATTCTGCTGCAATTCCAAAGCCACCGAAGTGCCTTCATTCCACCTTTCCGCCTTCCGACACCATACCTCAATGCTTACATGATGAATCTGTCAGGTATCACATGTGTCGTTTCTCATCCACTTTCTATGTGTAACTAAACCCCTCGTATTGGGGCTGTGGATGAAGGGATCCTAATTTGTGTGTTGTTTTATACAGTTGTTTTTGGTCGTTATAATTCTTCTTACTCTTCTTAATTGAATGTCAAATATAACTGAGAATTATGAGCCAGACCAAGGGAATAATTCTCAGTGATACAAAAGAAAAGTAATGGTGAAAACGTCCATGTCCATTGGAAAGATTTCACTGATTCAATAAAGGACTGAACATAATAAATAATTAAGAACATTGACTACCGAACCAAGGAGTCAACTGCTCTAATTTCAAACAGGAGGAACCAGACCAAGGAAATCTTGTAACAAAATGAAATCCAGAATGATTGAATTATCATGAACAACACAACCATTTAAACAATCTGCACAAGAACTCCTTAATCAACATAGCCCTGACACATCTTTTCTTCCCATTTTAGACTCTTTAAATTCACCCATTGTTTTCTTTAAAAATGTTAATCATTTCTTCAACGTAAAGAAATTTAATTTTAATTCAAAACAAAAATCAATCCTATCAACTCTAAATTCTGCATACTTCACCTGATTAAGTATTAACTCAGTTGAATTCATGCACGCCATAGTTCCCTGTGGATCGACCCTGAACATATTCTATACTAAAGTTCTAAGAAAGGGTAATTAATTTTGGATGCATATAACTTCAGTAAACAATAAGCGAGACCATGTGTCCTATGTACTTCCCCTTTTTTATATCATCGTGACATGATTGTAATTTTTTTATATGATATTGATTCAGATTCCACTGGTTTATTATATACATATGGATTATATTTTCTAATTTAATTTATTATGATATTTAACACTAAATTATATTATTGTATACCACTCTTCTACACTATTATTATGAGGGTACAGTCTCACCACCATACCACCATAGACCCTCATTTCTAGTCGGAAGCCTCTAGCATAGGGGGAGGAGCGCTCAAGGCCATGTGGCCTACCGGGTTTGGTTACAAATAAGAGAACCAAGATTGAGATAATACAAAGTGGTATCAGAGTATCTTTTTATCTTTTGTATAAATGGTTGGTTATTAAAGAGGATACTATGAACATTTCATAATTTGATAATAATCCAACTCATGGGACATGGTAAATCCAAATTATTTAGGTTGGGATATTACTATTTTGGTTTGTGCCTATTACAATTGTATTGACTTCGCCATTATGTGATGCACATGAATTGTGATGTTTTATAATATTTTTGAGTTTTCCATTACCCTTATCCAGATGAGGTAATGAGGAATCATGTCATGCATCATTATAGGCACTTGAGGATTCACATGTCATGCATATTTCATTCAATATTTATATTATTATGTGCATTGTCGGCTGCATATTATTGGTTTCTTGATATTTTTATTTTAAAATATGCTGACATTTCTTGTAATGATAATATAATTGGAATAATTAATGTGTTTTAATCAACTTAAATAGATTTTTTATGTATATATTTATGTTGCCTCCTAAATTAATGAATATTTCATATTTGAGCCATAGACCACTAGCTCCATGGGAAGAAACATTATATGATTTTCATTATATGAATTTCAATTGTAATTTATTGTGAAATTAATTATACATATTTGAAATTGTAATTAATTTTATAAAATCATTTTATATAACCTATTAGATCCTCAAGCCAGATGTATTTGCTAATTCAGAGTTACATGACATCTCAATTGGAACTTATAAAACCTAGGCCTTTATAACATGGGAACAGTGACTCATATAACTAGACAATGATACATTTATACATATAAATGAGTATGAACTTAACTAAATTTAAATTAATAAACAAAATGGGTTATTGTTAAATGGGGATGTTAAGTGAAATGTAAAGGGTTTTTCCTCTATACCATACAATTGACACTTCATATACTAGGACCTCTACTAGATAATGTAAGACCTTGAACCTAACCAAACCTCTGTAGTGGGATATAGGTTGTGTCTCTTGTGGCCTTTCTGATTTTTTTATCACATAGACCATGCCATATAAGTTGGAAGAGATATTTGAGTCTTATATAGGAAGGGGATAAGAGTCATATTCTGATATCTATTATCCGGACTATGTTAAACATTATCTAAAGATATAATTTAGAAATTGTACAGTTGTGTTTCCATGAAACCCTCAAGACATGTTCTAGGAGGATGGTGATAACCACATTCCAGATGTGGTGGGACTTAATCCACTATTATTAGCTCTTATGGTACCACTTATGGTGACTCCTTGAATTTATCAATTTTGCATTGATTCCCAATTCTGAGAGATTATACAATACTCCAAGAAATCTTTATAGAGTTCTCTATGACCATCACCTACTATGGAAGAGTTGATCTGATAACATCAGCAGCAACATTCTTTCACTTTCTCATTGAATGGTGGTATTGAGGCTATTGATTCATAGAAAAGGGCCATGTTATCCATATTAGATAATTCGCAGACACCCCTAGAATGGACGGTCAACATATGAACCTACATTATTCATGAATCTATTATGAAATGGTGGGATGTTATCACCCAAGCTTGTCAATATCAAGGTATAATATGGGTGGACTTCTATATAGACTTCTATCATTAATTATTCCCCTAGACGCTAAGAGAAACCCATTCTAAAGAATTTATACACATACATCAGGGTACAATGATTATGATGGATTATTAATCTTGTTTTACTGATATTTAGAGTTCCATGCTAACACTTTTTGGAGAAGATTTGATTCCAAAAAGATAGTTTAAGGACGTGATTCTGTATTCTATATAATTACATGTAAATTTATTTTGGATTACCATTGTTTCCTAGATAGTGAGCAAGGCCCACATCACAGATCGAAACTGAGGGAATATGATGGTGTGGGATAGGGAGGTTAAAATATGATGTCGGGACGTAGTTTTTTTAGTGGTAGGAAATTTTTTTCTGATCCTGATCGATGATGCAGTGCCCTTCCGAAAACACACACTGATAGTTACATGGTTTTTCACTAATGTGGTTCAGAAGGACACACATATCCACAGTGTACACGAGTTCCTATTAACTATTCAAATTACAATAGGATGGGAAACCATTAGTATTTTTTTGGAATATTCCACAAATTCCTAGTGATAATGGATCAACATAGACTCTTAATTCAGGTAAAAGATCTATATCTCCACATCCTAATAGGAGATGGACTACTGTTGGTCGATCAAGCCAAGGAGCCAGACATGGATAAGGTGGCCAAACTTTAGATATACAGTGCCAAAAAATCAGGACTACCTAATTTAGTCAGTTACCATCTTATGGTCATAGATATATCCATATTTATATAGTGATACCAACTCCCAATGAGAATAGTCCAAGGCTATATAAATACTATGGTACGATAATAGTATCCTCAAATTTTGTTTCTACCATATTTAAAATGCGGGTTTTTAATTCCTTTATATCTACAACAATTATGGAAAGTATGGTCTTAGAAAAAGTTTCGTATGTGTTGTAATGACACTCTACACACCATAGGGGATCAGATTCGAATTAGTACATCGATGTAAGGGATACCCCCTTGAGATAGGTGGTCGTATTTTTAGATGGAACAATTTTTTTCTCAAGATTATGGGATTATACAACAATCATAGGATGTATTCGTTAGTATATTACCAAGATCAAGTTGATTTTTATTGCTATAGGGTGTCCTTCACATTATTGGAGGGTGGTACTTATATTCATAAGGCGAAATGGGACCTCCTTGAATGATGTTATGGATCAGGGAATTTTTTGGAGAGTGAAGTGAAATCCCTAATTTCTAGTATTTTTATGGGAAATCATGGAATGCAACGTACAAAATTCCCTCTCTGAGTGAATCATTTTAAGGAAATATTCCCTGATGAGTTTTCTAGATTTCCATCTGTAATAAAAGTATGGTTATATATTATTCTATTGATGGGAGAAACACTAGTATCTATTCTTCTTTATATGATAACAATGAATAATATTTAGGAAGAAAAGATGATTCTAGAGGATTTGGAATATATGTTTTTCATACTAACTAGTAATTCTCTAGGGGGTTTACATGTGTTATTCACAAACAAGGAAGATGGGAACCTCATGATTTGTGTGGATTATTTCCAATTGAACCAGCTTAATGTTAAGAATCTATATACACTACCATGATTAGGTAAACTTTTCAATGAGCTTTCATGATTGAATTTTTTCATTAACACTGAATATAGTTCATGATACCACTAGCTGCATGTTATGATATCAGACATACCACACATAATTTTCTTGAAAATATATGGCTTGTAAGAGTATCAATTTATGCCTTTGGCCATAAAAATACAGTAGTAGATTCCATGTCCCCAATAAAATAGGTTTTACATATGTATTTAGATTCATTTGTGGTAGTCTTCATGGATGATATATTGGTTTATTCTAATACTCAACACAACCATTACAAAAATCATGATATCATGATGAATACTTTAAAAGAGCACTAATTGTATTCTATGTTCACCAAACACAAATTTTGGATCAATAAGTTTCACTTCATTGGTCATATCATCTTATAGGATGGAGTATCAATTAACCCATATGAGTTGAGAGCTATTTCATCATAGAAGATTCCCATGAATTATTTTAAAATACAACTTTTCTTAGGGATGTAATTATATTATAGGGATTTAATTCAAGAATTTTTAAACCTAGTTCTACCCCTCATGGGCCTGACTAAAAATGGTGTTATATTTTTATAATCTGAATCGAGTAAAAGATCATTTCATGATTTGAAAGTCATATTGACTCAAAAACTAATTCTAATTTTACAAAATCCATGATGAATCTATATATTTTATAATGATGCATTAGGAATCTTTATAAAAGTAGCTATGATATAGGTATATTGAGTTGTGGTGTATAGATCTCACCACCTGAGACCTCATGATCTGAATTACCCTACACCTGACCTAGAGCTTGAAATTAGTTCATGTAATACATTTTTGGAGGAATTATCTATTGTGGGAGTATTTATTCATTTACACATACGTCAAAAGTCTCAAATACATTTCCACATAGTTTGATTTTCATCTTGGACTGCGTGTATGGGTAGATTAACTTTAGTATTTTGACTTTGATCTCACATATATACTCAAAAATGGAAATTTATTACCTAACTCACTAATCCAAAAAACTCAAAAATAGGCCATTTTGGAGTATCATAGTGAGTGGTTGTTGATTTACCTCTTTTTTGAGATGCAGATGGGGGTGCAGGACTATTAGTTGAAAGTTGTACTTTCATTGTTAATTGTGAAGTACTCTCTTCTGTAATGAGTAAATTTGATAGAGCGTCTTGATTATGAGGGATTAGTCCTATGGGAGTGTGTCTTGTGTAACAATCTACTCCTTGGTTGGGATATCGATGAGGATGAGATTCATCACATTCATGAGAATTTATGGGCGCCTACATATATATGAGAAGAATTGTTGTGGGTGTCTCATCCCTGTGTTTGGGCTGTAAATTTATGGCTTACCAAGATGAGTTGAGATGTACATCATAAGTATTGGTATCTAGATATGATGAGATGGATTATAGGTTTTATCGCATGGTATTTTACCTGTCTGTAGGTGAAGGTTGAGAACTGACATCTTCTCAAACTTTTATAACCTCTATCCATTCCATAGTGGAAATGGGATTATGTCACCATAGATTTAATAATGGTATTATTGATTTCTCCTCAAGGTAGCGATGAATTATGGGTGATTTTTGATAGGTTGAACAAGTTCACACACATTATTACCATAAAGAAGAAATTTTCTATAAATGATATCAGAGTTCATTACATTTGTGATATTGTAGGAATTCACGGTGTTCTCAGTTCATCGTGTCAGATAGAGATGGTCTCTTTATAACACAGTTTGGGTAGGGGTTGCAGAAGGCACTACGTTTATAAGTTATTCTGAGTACAACATTCCAACCTAATACTGACGGCTAGTCTGTGGATGTGATACAAGAGTTACTAGACATGCTTTGAGCATGCATACTTTATTTATGAGGTTCTTGGGAAAACACATACCATTATTTGAGTTTACCTACAATATAATCTTTAAATAATCTATTATGATGGATCCCTATGAGGACTTGTTTGGTAGTTCATTTCATTAACCTTTTTTTGGTTGTAGGCAAGTGAGGCCTTGCTACTTGGACCTCTTCTCATTTATGCGACATTAAAAGTGAATATTATTTAGAAACATATAGATATAGATCATTCTAGGTAAAAGTATTATACTTATCATCACTATTGGACTCTATTGTACAAGGTGGTATATTGGGTATTTCTTCAAGTTTATCCTAGATTGGGTTATAGATGGATTTTGAGATAGGGAATCTATCAAATCGTTACATCCAACCTTTTGAGATATTAGATAGAGTTGAGCTGATAGCCTATTGGTTGGACTTACATCATAGGTATTAGGACATACTCAATGTCTTCCATGTATCATTTCTTAACTATTATTATTAGGAACTATATCGCACTTTTGTCCCAAAGGACATATGTATAGAGGAAAATGTTTCCATTGAGGAGTATACTATACAAATCATGAATATGAGCACAAATGATTGCTAAGAAATGTTGGATCCTCTGATATGGTTGTTATGGTAGCATGGATGTGTACATAAAAAAACCTAGTGTGAGGGGAAAATATATATTCTCAATGTCCATAAATTTTCTCAGAATGTTTTTTACCACCCTTGGAAGGGAAACATAGGGATGGGTTATTTTAAGGAGGGGAGGCTGTAACATGCCCAAATTTTTGGAGAGGTACGAATACTCAAACTATTTATCAAAACCACTCATTTTATGATAGAGAGGTGGTTCAGAGGCTTAGAAGTGGTTTAGAAGAATTCAAGTCTCATTCGGAGCTTGTAGCTCTAAATATAAGAATGGAAGATTGAGTCGTATGATTAGCGCATGGTTGTTGATAACCATTCCACTCAATTGTGCATGTGATTAATTAAAATCTATATCATCACAATTTTTTTTTAAATTATACACCTCAAGCCACAACATCTTGCAGGGTATCTAGTGGGATGGGAGTGTCTAGACAATTTTTGCAAACCATACCCCTAGGGACACACTCTTAGTTGAATATAAATAGTGGTGTCTCATAGTTTAGGTGCATGATTTTTTATACAATGTTGAAAAAAATGAACCTATAAAATAAGTATGAAAATTTTATTTTTTTTCCTTATCCCTTTTTATGTTCCCTATCTCATTTTTCATCCCCTTAAACATGAATCACCACCTCTATCCATGGGAGAGTTGCCTCTACCTTTAACCTCTGATTTTTTATATGTTCTCCATATGGTGTCTGATTCCTTCATTGTTGGTTAAATTTGATAGTGAGTGGTATGATCCATACTTCCCTCCCTTACTTCCATCATATATCTCTCTTTAAAGTGTGTTATTTCCATTAATGCTAATAAGTCCTATTTTTAGGGAATTTATCTATTTCTCAAACTTCCCATATTCTACCTCAAATCTGAAGCTGATAATGGACGAGGGATCATCTACCAACCTGAGGTAGGTGGTCTAGTTATTTTTTAATTTTAGTCTTAATGAATTATATGGTGTGTAATTGTTTCGCGTGTCATATCATTCGAGAGACACCTATTACATTTCAAATTAACCAAATAAAATGATGTTTTAATGAATAATATCATCTTATAAACCCATGAATTAATGTCAAAGGATGACCACATTGATGTGAACCACCCCTAAGAGTGTGTATTCCTTAAAGGCCTAAGATCCTCGTTCCTTAGAATTAAATTGAACCTCCAAATTAGGTGTGTTGAATTTCACCTTTTCACTGTAATGAATTCAGAATTAAACCAAAATAAAATGGAAGGGCATGAGAATAAACCCTTTCCATTCTTGATATAGTTTGAATTAACCATATCAAATGAACTTCCAACTTGAAAAAAAATGTATTTTTTGAATAGTATGAGTTAAATGAGATCTCTGACCATTCCATTAAACCAAGATGAATGAAATACAACAGTCCTGATTAAGGATTCCTTGGACTGGCTCATCATGCTAAAAAAATAGAAGTTGTGGTTGAATTAAAACACACTAAGGGTGATATATGGTTTATTTTATAGAATACCTTATATGGGATCCCCGGGAGGATTCCATTACTTTATCCATGAGTGATACCTGATTCACTAATAGATTACCTTGAATGGGATTGGTTGGAAATGTTTTTATACCCTGCCATGAGCAATAACATATTCCCTATACGATATACTACGAATGATATCATAGGTTTTTACTTATATCATATGCTAGGAGTGATAATTGGGTAACTGATAATGAACACCTTGGAAAAACTCCTATAGGGATTGGTTTTATTGTGCACTTGGAGTGATACCTATGTTCCTTTTTAAAATAAATCTTTTGACGAGCCAAGGATGATAATTAATTAAAACAAAGGATGTTTCCTACAAGCCAAATAACATTTCTTGGGTTCATTCCATTCTTAATAATTTTATTTTATGAGGTTCCAGTTGTATATCCATGCACAAATTACAAGAGAGTTATAAAACCACTTAAAAGTATGTGTGGACACCATTGGATTATTGCTTGGGTCTAGAATATTTCTATGTATCTATATATGTGAAGAAATATAACTATATATATGATTCATATATATACATACCATTATATATAAATATATATATAAATACAGGGTTACATTTTTTCAAATACATATGGCTTATTTTGAAGCAGGAAGTGTCAGTCAGGTATCCCATGGGGAACCCAATAAGATGTTGTTTATTTATTTAATATCTTACATTTATAATTAGATACATACTTCTCATATTATATTAACATACTATATAGTTCTGTATGTTTTTGCCGGTGCCCTATTGACTATATCCCACACCATGTTCCTGCCACTGGTTGGTACTTGAATAGACCTTACGGATAGGGGAAAATCGAATTTTCTAGGTTTGGATACCTGACTTACAATCCTACGATGGAGTACAAGAGTAGTGGACTAAGCCAATGATCATGATTCTAATAGAGATATATTTTAGTATTTTTGAAATTTGTATCGAATAATATATATTCATGTATGTATCCAATGTACTTCCCATTTTGTCTAGCATCAGGACATGATAATAATTTTTGTATATAATTTTGGTTCAACTTCCATCAGTTAATTATATTTCGATTGATTATATTTTTCAAAGTCATTTAATATTTTATTTATTATAATTATTTTTATTTTATACCACTATGTTACACTCTGAGGATGAGGGTATAGTCCCCCCACCAAGGAAGATTCTTAGAGGGTCACTTAAAATGTTTTTCCTTAGATCTCAGTTAAATAATTTTTATATTTAAAAATTATAATAAATATAAATCCCCATGCAAAAATTTAATATTTATTCAAGATTTTTTAAATGATCAAAAATACTAAATAAATATTTATTATCAAGGTAATTGTTTAGTCATGTGAATATAAAATATTTATTTATCTCTTGTTATTCACACCATGATAAATAATTATTTACTTATAAAATAACTAATTTATTTACTTTTTTGAATATTAAATATATAATTATTCTCTATTCTATGAATATAATATTAAATTATTTATTGAATTAATATGTATTTAATAAAAATATATTTTTTTTTTGTTTGATAAATGTTTAGGAAAAATAGGGGACCATGATTTTGACCGATAATAATTCTTAATTTTCAATATTGTAAAGTAATATTTGACACTATACCAATTATCACATGTCATGAAATAACATAATTTTACTATTTTATTAAATGAAATGGGGCTTCTCAAGGTTTTATATTTTATTAAAGGTCTTTTATGGAATTAATTAAATATTAATCCCTAACCCTATGTCTATAAATATATGTTATCATAGTCTAGAAAAGATTAATCATTTTTCATGATAGAATCAACCCAAGATGTTCCTCCTCATCTAATCCTCTCAAGAACAAGAAATAAAATATAGATTGGTTGAAGCCAAAATAAGAATCAAATGATCAATGGATAATAAAAATATAGAATCAACAGTTTGTGTTAGTATATGGTGATTCATTAGTGTTGTTCGGAGATCGAAGGAGCATGTGGGGGTAACCATTGAGGGACTCTACTTTGAGTCCTTTCAATGAAATGATGTTATACCAATTGTGCAAGAACGATCAACATCATCAAAGAATAAATATCTGAAGCTCAAGGAAACATTTCTTATTGTTATCAAATGGAATATAAAATCGACATGAAAAATTCTTCTCTTATTTCTAGCATTTTATTTTTCAATATTCTTTAGAAGAAGAAAAATCATGACATTTTCCTCTTATAAATTGAATATATTCCTTAAAATATAATAAAATATGGGTTGTACATTGTCCAAATAGGTGCTAACATTATATCTAGAAACATCAAAGGGTGTAATAAGGAAATCAACAATATACTCTAAAATCTGATATTTTTATTATTCTTCGATATTAATCCACTTTAAATATGTTTTTAAATTTTAGTAGTCTATATATCTCATAAAAATAGAACACATTATCCAGAAATCCTCACTAACTATAAAATCCCTAGTTTCTGGTACATTACCCTTTTATTATGTTTTTTTAGGTTATATAATAATGGGGATGAGATTCAAAATATTCAAGTTGGTTTTGGGAAGTTCTGGAGTGGTTATTAAGGGTTCGTGGTTTTTTCATTATAAGTAGAATTCATGAACTATCACCAAGAAACCATGTGATATATGTGTTTTGGAGATAGTATCTACACATGGTCGGTACATGGTTTGGAGAAACTATTTGGATTCCCCAAGAAACATTGAGAGATTAAAATTTTTAGGATAGTCATTATGCATTGTTGGTACATGTTTTTTCCAAACTATATGTCACAACCATGTGGTTTCCAAGGTGTTTTCCAATAGCGTGCACATGGTTAGATTATAGTTTGTTAAACTTTTTAGCCTAACCATTCAACATGTAGTTAATTCTATAAAAAAATAGTGTTTAACTCATATTTAAACCCCAAAACACCAATTTTTCTCCAATTATCTCATTCTCTATTACACCTCTACCAACCTATGAATCTTTGGAAATTATTTTTTATATAGAAGCAACTTTTTATGATTAAAACTATTTTGGATCAGTATAACTAATTTTATGTATTCATTTCTTCTCTTCCTCATTAGATATTATCATATTCTCTCACCCATAATATGAGATATAATCTATTATGGATAGACCTATGATTTTTGATGTTTTTTTATGAGATCCTATTTGTATCTATTGAAGGGAATATATTTTGAGGCTAGGTCTAGAGGTTTTTTATGTTGTTCATCATCGTTATCAATCCTTGAGAGGTAGGTGGCTTCTCTATCCACTCATATAATTCCTGAAAATTAATGCAATGCCTTATTAATATATTTTTATTGGATTAAAAAAAACATATATGAATGATAGGAACATGTTATCGATTAATTAAATAAGAACACGGTAATGTGGAAGCCCTTTCAAAAACCTCTTTTTTATAGTTTTAATTAATTTTTTTAAAATTTAGGTTTTGGATTGAGGTATGGAAGATATTAGATGAAACATTTCATATAAATGAAATGAATTTTTTGGAATGAAATTATATAGAATGTGTTCTTAACATAAATGGTTTCATGTATTCATATTTCATTTTATGGGAACTTTTTGAAATAGACTTGGTTCTCGGTGCTAATGGTGTAATGGAACATGGTATTAATCACCTTGTGATGAACTGATGGAGGATGATAGAGAGATCCAAAGTATGAAACTCTCTTTCATCAATGATATGTGTGTGTGATAGAGATAAATATTTATGGGCAGGAAATTATAATGGATATAAATAAAATTTTGATTTAGATCAATTATTTATGATTGGTCTATTTTTCTTGTGATAAACTATTTGGAGATACTCACACTTTTTTTGTTTTCTCCATCCATTATTATAAATAATATTTTATAAAATGTGATAACATGCTCTTGTTAATGTGTAATTTTTTGGAAAGTCTCTAGGGACTAATAACTAAGTGATATACTGACTGCCTGATTTGGAACTTCAGTGCACTTGTAGATGTTTTTTATCAAGACTTGAGAAAGGGTCATGTATATTACATGTCTAGTTATGGATATTGATATTATTAGTGAGTAATGTGGACTTGGATCTTGGATATAGTTCAGGTGATGTTTGGGATGATGTCTCTTTTGGGGTTATAGTGTCATGTCATCTTTTGGTCATTATTGGTTGAAGTATCTTATTTTCAATATTATTCTAATATTATTTTTATCTTGGTATTTTTATTGAGTTTTTCTATTTATACTCATGAATCATAGAGTTTCTTTGGTTGTTTATATTCTTTGTTGATAGTTTTTTTGGTTTATATAGGTAAAATCATCCCCCAATGTTCTCTTAATACCGTAGAATTTATTAACATCCTTTGGTTTCTTATGGATTTCACCTAATGAAAGTGGAACTTCTACCCCTATTGGTCCAATGAGTTTGTGCAGGATTCTTTAAATGGCATCATTCCTATTCAATCATTCATCTTTAGACAGTAGAAAAGAGATAGGAATTCTTGAACTTGAAATGTGTAGTATAAAAAGAAATAGGTAACCCCTTTATACTGAATTTTAAGATACTATGGTGGTTTTGGTATAGAATTGTTTTAGTTCACATATATGTGTGTTTTCATCTATTCATCATGGGTTTACCTAATGACTATAGCATAACATGCAGTTTTACTATGACTTCCAATGAGGAAAACATTCTTTATAAGGTGTTTTATGATTTTTCGGAAACTGTTATAATGATTATTGATGTTCATTATTCATGTAAATTGGTTATGATGTTTATTTCTATTGATTACTTGAAATGTTATAAGAATGTTTTTCTAGAGAGTTGTGACTAAATGTAATTTTCTTCTATTTATAAAGAAATGGAACTAGATATAATTAATATAAATCATCAAGAAGATTTCATAGAAAATGTTTTTCAACCTGATCCATAGGTGAACTAATATATTATTTATATCATCGTTTAGTATTTTTAATCTATTGATATTGGAAATAAACATGATAAAATTCATCAAATAAAACATTATTGGTAATTTTATAAATAGAATTCTCCAATATTTTGTGGGAATTCAGAACATAAAAAGGAATAATTATGGATCAATAAAATGAATCTAAATTTAAATTTAATTGGTACATCATCCAAGATAAAGTTGGAGTTAGTGAGTTTCACACGAGAGGATATTACATGTCAATGGTGGGATTTAGTTTTCCAAGTTAAATTCGACTATGGTATTATATGGAAGGACTTTAAAAAATCAACAAAAAATTCTACCCCCACAACTCCAATATAGCCAAAATTACAAGTTTCTCTATCGTAAATAATAAAAATCTATCAGTGATGGATTATACAACTATGTTTATAAACATAGTACACTAGTATCCATAAGTGGATTCTAGTGATTCCATGAAGGAACAAGTCTTTGAGTCTGGGATGTGAATCGGTATTCACTCTATGATATTTGTCCTTAGTGTTACTAACTATATAGAAATGTTTAATAATGTGATAGTGGTAGAAAGTAAATCTCTATAATCCTAGTTGGAGGATGTATGTTTTCCTCCTCATGAACTGGTGGGAACACTATTATTGGGAAAAATAAGAAGAGGGGCGCTTGTTTCTAAGGTGGTGGACCTTCTCAGAATCAAACCACTATATTGATTAACATTCATCCATAAACCAATACCAAGGCTTCCTATTTTCAATGTGACTTGTTTAGGAATATGAAGATATTTTTCACAGAACCACCAAATTCATGTAAAATGTGTAATAAGATGGTACATCCCCAATTTTATTTTCATAGCTCTCCAAAAGATGTTACTAGTAGTGCATATTAACTCTCTCAGACATCTTATGCGTCAATGGGAAGACCTCTTAAGAAAAATGATCATCCTAAGAACTGAGTGATCCAAGGTTATTCTTAGAACACCAAAAATACTTTGTAAATTCAATCTCATGAAGTATTTAAAGATTAAAGAGGAAAAAATAAGCAGTTTATGGTGCAATGAAGATGATCTCGGATGATCAATCTAGTCTTTTTATGGTGTGGGATGTAGTTCTATTGAATTATACTATAATGTGTGTTTTTTTTATACCACGATGTCCCACTATTTTATTGTTTTTTAGGATGATATTTGTTTTTATGTTGAAATTATTCCTTGTTACTTGAGACTTTAAACACCTCTTATCCAATGGTAATTTTGAAACTTTAAGTGTGAAATGTATTCGATAATAGTCAATGATGATGAGTTTTGTTGGGATTTATCAATTCTTAATATATAAATCTATAACATGATTTTGGGAATGGGTTTTTTAATATCCTTTAGGTACAACATCAATAGTTATGCCTGATAGATTAGTTTCACACCTTTTAATAGTGTTGTGCATCTCATAAAGGGAAACTATGATGTGAATTCTAGAAGAGAAGGACCCTTAGTATTAGTGTTTGGGACAGTATATTACTATTTGGTATCAATTAATTTCATATCTACTTATGAAATAACACGTAGATATTTTCAAACCATCACTGACCAATTTCTTAAAGTCTTTGTTGATAATTTTTCTGGGTTTTAATCCATAAGTGAAGTGGAATCTACGATTGATCTCTTACCAAGGACTAGTAATATCTCACATATCTTATATGATATAAATGATTGAATAAATGTTATTTCATATTTATATAGAAATTTATTAATGTAAAGTGTATGTTTGACCTGTATATCTTCTTAGGTAGCACCAAATAGTTTTATAAAGAAATATGATGGAAATATTTTGTTTTGTATGGATTATCATAAACTCAACTAGGTTATAATAAATAATAAAAATATACTTCCACAATAGGATGATATTTTTATCAATATAGGGGATCCACATGGTTATTTCAGATTAGTTTACGATTAGGGTACTATCAAATTTGAGTTAGAAATGATGATATTAGGAATATAGATTTATAGGGTTCTTACGGTCATTATGAATATGTGGTAATATCCTTTGGTCTTAAAAATGAACTAGTAGTGTTTATGGAATTAAAGAATTGGATCATTTAGAGGTATCTATATTCTGTTATAGTGGTATTCATCGATGTGAGTCTAATGTATTCTAGGTCTAATGTTAATCATAAACAACATTTATCCATGGTGTTGTGTGTCCTGTGGTAACATCCGATTTATGGTAAGATTTAAAAGTGTGATTGCAAGATATATGAGGAATGTTTTCTATTCCATTCCATTTATTAAATAAGTGTCTCTGCATATCCTAAAAAGGAACAAGTTTTAATCTCTTATAAACAATTAAATGTTTTCTTTTAGATAAAAATTTTCATTGTCTTAGTGGGATATAACTAACACATTATTCGTAACATAGAACAACATTTTTATCTAACAACATCTTTTATTGGGAATGATTTCCATTTACAATTGAGTGAAAAGTAATATAAATATTTTCAACAACATAAGGATTGATTTAGTTATACACCCAACCTTAAATTTCCCAAGTCAAGAAAAATATATATGGTATATTTTGATACATCTTCATCTAGGATGGTATTTTTCCTCATCTAGTGAGATCATGCTGTAACATATGGGTCATGAAAATTACTTTTGATGACTAGAATTACCCAAAAAAATATTTAGATTTAGCTATTTTATTCTATTCCTTTAATACATTTCATCATTAACTTCTTGGTGACAAATTCACAATGTTCACAGATCATAAAATCTTGAAAAATATTTTCTCACAGAGGGATTTGAATCTAAGGTAACAAATATGGATGTAATACCCTCATATGTTTGGCATTGAATTGATGTATACACTTGGTAAATTTTATTTTTTGGCTGATTAATTGAGTAGGAATTCATTTCTTTAGTTTTATAAAGACACTTCAAACTAGTGGAAATTGATGATAGTAATGGATGATAACCATTTGGATTGTGCTAAATAAGTTGATGTTGAATTGTTTTCTTCTAGTTTCTTTTATTATTAATTTTTTTGATCAGTTTCAATATAATTAGAAATATGATCCTAAATTTATAACTATGAGGTATAAATATAGTGGTGGAGTGGCTATTAAATGATGCATTATAAATATAATATTTTTCTTTCCTTTTAGAGGTCATATTGTGGTCCCTCCATCTTATAGAGAAAATATTCATTCATCCATTCGCCATTTGATATGTGTTATTAATCCTAGAATTCATAAGATTTATAATTTTATTAAAACATAGTTTTGGGGTTCTATAATAAAAATGAAGGTTTCAACGTATTTCTCATGAGGCCTCTCTTGTAAGAAAGTTAAGGTGGAACACAAATAGCCAGCTTGTATATTACAATTTTAACCTATTCTCATATTGAAATGAGATAAAATAACTATGTGTTTTTTATAGGTCTACCATGAATGGTTTGGAAACATGATTCTATATGGGTGATTATTGATCAACTCAAAAAGACAGATCATATAATCCCTATTCATTAATCTGATAAAGTGAAATAATATTCAAAACTCTACATATAGGAGTTTATAAAGATGTATGGAATATCATTTTCAATTATGTATAACCAAGACCCCGGTTTTACATCTCGATTTTGTAAATCATTATAATAAGATCTTGGAACCCATTTGACCATTAAAATAGATTATCATCTCACAATGGATCATTAGTTTGAGTGGACAATCCATGAATTAGAAGACATGCATATATATTGCATTATGGATTTTAGAGTTTCATGGAAAATCGTATACCAATAATGGAGTTCTCATAAAATAAAAAATCACAAGGTCTTGACACATATGTCTTCCTTAGAATCTTTTTATGGTCTTCCTTTTTGTCCTCCACTTTGTTGGGTCAAAACATGTGACACTTCTCATATCTTACCTAATCCTATGGATGTGAGGGTGAATAAAATTAATATGATTAAAAATAGGGTAGAAAAGGATTAGAGTCATCATTTACCATTTCCATATAATTAACATCAATTATTATCCTTTGATTTGGGGGATCATTTTTTCTTACAAATCTCTCCAAGGCTAGGGAAATATCATTTTGGTAATCAGGGAAAAATATCTCTTCAAAGCAATGGACCTTTTCAGAAACATAAATCAATTTTGGAATGGGAATATTAGTTTCATTTTCCTATATAGTTCAGTTATGTACACAATGATAGTCATATATCTCAATTGAATAACTACCTACATAATCCTGACCATATGATTCAGTGGTAGAAATTTTGTCTTGATCTAGACGCTACATTTATTGATGTCCCAATGTAGATTTTCAATAGACAGTAAAATAGTTTTAATTCAAAAAACATTTTTTTGTATGAGTCTTATGGAAGAATAGTTAGATTTAGGAAGATACAAGGGAACGTGAGAAGGAAATGTTGGAATAGTGGCGTGAATGCTTCTAAATAAATGCCAGTCTACCACTTTCCAAGGATGGAAAACACAATGGTGGAGATAATGTAACACCTCCTACATTGGGTGCAATACACTTTTACTATGTATTTTGAGGTTATATAATCCTTGGGTTGAGTTTCTTGATTTTTTGGTGGGTTTTATGATATTTTTAATGGGTGTTTATAGGATTATGGTTTTTGAACAATTAGTTGAAATCATGAAATATCTTCTATAAACCATAGGACAATGGTGTTCTGGGATAGTAGTTATGAACAATTTGGACATGATTATTCCAAAATATATTGATACCCCTGGAAACCATTTGAGATGGATGTTTTTGGGAAAGTATCTATACACAATTACTGCACATATTTTCAACAGTAAGACTGAGATTATTATTTTTATCATTTGATATTCTCATCTTATCTTACTTGAATAGCTAGATATAATTCCTTAGGGATAATTAAATGATTTTTTTGATATCCTATTGGTATTTTTGGAAGTGAAGGGATTTTATGTTGGATCTATAGGTTTTCTGTGTCATTCTTCATTGTCCTCAATCATTGATAGGTGGATGGATTCTCACTCAACTCCACTAATTATATAACTTAAAGGATTGTCTTATTAAATTTTTATTGGATTTTATAAAGAAATATTTGATTATTTATTTAAATAAACCATTTTTATTGATTATTTGAGAACGTTTAAATTTGATAGGTTTTTTGAAAAACTATTTATTTACAATTTTAAATGATGATTTTAAAATCATGGCTTTTATTTGAAACGGGAAAGGTGTTTGACGAAATTTTTTAAAGGGAAGAAATATATAATGTGTAATGAATTGAAATCGAACGAGGTATTGGAATAAAAAGTGGTGTGTCTTCATATTTCATTGTACAAGGCCCTGTTAAAATAGACATGGTTATCAGTTTTAAAGGTGAAATGACACATGGGATTAATCACCTTTTGAAAACTTGGTGGATGATGATAAACTGTTCATGAGTATGGAACTATCTTTCAATATGGATACATGTGTGTGTGAGTGGGATTGAGAGATAGAAAGATAAATATATATGGGTATTCCAAGGGGAATGAATGAAATGAAAATTTTATTTAGTTAAATTATGTATTCTTGAAAAAAAATCTCTATTGATAAAATACTTTGACATACTCACACTACGTTTATTTATTTCTCTCATTTTTTAAATAATATTTTTTTAAATGTTTTCACATGTAATTATCATATTGGAATTTTTTAGGAAGTATCTAGGGATTAACAACTGGGTGATATATTCATACCCTACTTGGATACTTTGTTGGTTTTATAGCCATGGTTTTCTAGGACTCGAGAAAGAGAAAGGTATCTTACTTCCCAAGTGATGAATCCTAATATCATGGGTGAAAAATGCGTAGTTTGATCTTGGAGATAGTTTGGGTGATTCATCGGATGATTCTACATTAGTTTCATATGGCATGGTTTTCTTTCTGTCCTTATAGATTTATATATCTTATAGAGACCCAAATCATTCTTATAAAAATATCACATTTTACTTTATGAATATTTTAAACATAACATAAAAATCAATGATAGATTTTTATATGTTTATTATCTTTGAAAACATAGATACATGAAAAAATTATTAATAAAAGATATAAACAATCCCTCATAAGCTCTTCATAACTAATACCCTTCTTAGAAATATAACACCTAAAAATTTTTCATTAACTTATTGGGTAAGAAAACATAAGTTGGGTGAGCTCAAATGTTCAGTAAGGTTAAAAATGAGAGATATCAATTGATGATCATATTCAAGTATTATATTTGAATAATGGAATAATAACATGGTCTTAACATTTAAGGAAAATATACCTAGAAAATTATAGATCATAATCATGAGTTATTGTATAAATCTTGTCAGTTTATAATACATCATTCATAAATTAATCAAAGGACATGATATATGATATAATAATATTGGAATAAGACATAAGTTTTTAGTATACACATAAGTATAGAAAATCAGTTTTTTATTCAAGATTCATCTTCATGAAAATCATAGTGGATGAGATTCACTCCTCATTCCATAATATCCTTAATCAATGTTAACTCCCAAGAATATCATAGTGGAAAAATTACCTTACTGGAATGGATTCACTCCCCATTATAGTCATTAATATCTTATGGTATATAAATGTTTACCAAATGGATTGGAGATATATTAATTCTAGTCCCACCCATTACATAATGAAAATAATACATTTGTGTACCAAAAGATCATAAATTATAGATCATATATCTTAATCTTTGTAATGGAAATAAGTTTCATAATTTTTTTTAAATTCATTCATAGTATAACAAGTGGGAAAGTAATCGGGTCACTAAAATATCTCATCATCATTATAATGAAAAAACCCTACTAATAATAATGATGGCATCATTGTGCCATATCCCCAATACATCATAGTTATCATAAAAGGATTCTATTATAGATGATAATTAAATTGAATGATCATTGGAATATTTCTTTAGGAATGTACCATTGTCATTTTGAAGTCACTGATTAAAAATATAAATATTTATAAAAAATAAGAGAATAGTTTTTTGAATATAAACACGGAAACTTTTAAATAGTGATTCAATGCCGTATGTGATCATGATAGCAATAAATTACATTCATTCCATGCTTTAATACAAATATTAATTCACATTTTCTGTAAAAAGTAAAATGTTACTCGATTAGAAATTATCTAGAAGATTCCATTTAAATTTTTTATAAAATTTCAATAATATTTAAAAATGTCTTTAAAAATCATAAAAAATATTAAAAATAATCTTTAAGAAATTTTTAAAAAAATTGATGTGGATGAAAAATGATTTTCGACCAAAGATATAAATAAATTAAATTTTATTTAAAAATATTCTACTAGTATCATGATTACATAAATATAGGAAAATGAAATAAAAAGATGTAATATTTCTTAAATAACCATAGAAGTATAAATTTTATAATTTTATATAGACATATATCATAAAATTTATTATTGTAAACTTAATTATTCACCATCCTGATAGAAAATGGGAATATAACATGAAACCATTACTACATTGGTAAACTCTATATAAAGACCTAATGAAATATGTAACCCTAGATGGATTTATTAATCTATATAAATTTTATTAAATCATAATTGAATACATTCATGGGTTGTACATACACTTCATAAAGGAAAAAAGTGGTGAATATGGCATAAGTGTGACGGAAATAGACGTGAGACGAGAAACTCTTACATCAAGTTTATTTGAATTATAAAGTGATATATACTCTTGTATAATAAATTTAAATTTATTATAATTATATAGAAAATTCATGTACATAATTATAATTTCATATATGATACTCTTATATAACATTTAAACTCACATTTATTAACAATTCCTTATTAAAATCATCGATTTAGAGTTTTAAATTTTTCGTTTGTCATGAGATTTTTTGTTTAATAGTTCTTGTGATTCTACATTGATCATGGTTACTTGATCTCTATAATTTTAAACATTATAGAAGTATAATATATAGTTATTATAGATATATATTACTCCATAAAATATTGACATTGTAAAATGAATTATGTTGTTTATGAAGATCATAGGTCGTATGTATATACGAACATTGTTATCTTTTTCAATAGATAGAATGATTGGATGTTAAAAAATAGTTCACCTTTATAGGAACATTTTAATATTATATATATATTATATATTAATTAAATATATCCTTACTACCATATCTATAAAATTAAAATGTAAAATGAAACACATAGCTTCAAGTAGGCAGAATACCACACTTATTCATGAGAGACAATGGCATTTTCCAACAGATGGGAATAAGGTGGATGATAATTGTTTCGTAAAAATAGTAATTATTTATATATATTATATATAATTATTTCATAGATTTAGATTATTTAGAAGAATAAAAAAATTGAAATAGGTAGCGTATAATGATTACCTCTTCTTCACAAGGCATCCTTTAGGTTCCTTCTTCAATATAGATGGATATATATTTTAAGACAAAAATGACCATTAATTCAAGACTATTGAAGTTTGAAACATAATTGGGTTGGGATTGGTAGAGTTATAAGGCTAGAAAAAGGTAAATAATAAATAATATGAGGCGACCTTTTATAAATGTGGGGAGTGAACACTATGAATTAATTGAAGTGTTAAGTTAATATAAATCAATTTTCTAGAAAAATGATTGAAAATTGATATAATTTGAATATAAGATTATTATGAGTCTAAATCCACTCATAATTTTTTTTACAATTTTTTGTTATGGTTTCACCCTTACCACTTTGTTTTAACCCTCGGAAATCCCTTGTTATAATTACCAGGATATCAATATTTTTTACACATTAGGGTTCTGTAAAGTAACCATAAAAATAAATGTTACCCATAAATGGACCATGGTTGATAATTTAAACCATATACCATTAATTTTTCCTTATCTATTATTTTTTTTAATTTTAAATCCCTTAATAAATTTTTTGTAAAATATCATTAATTTTATTTTTTGTGCTTATATGATTATTATAATTTAATATGTCTCTAGATAATATAAAATTGTTTTAAAAAGAAATATATTTTAAGATAAGAAATATATAATATTAACATAATAATCCAATCAATATTTTATATGTTAACATATCATTTCAAAACATATATTTTGGTTTAACCCCTTGGTTAATAAATTATAACGTCCTCCATAGTAATGACTTTTTTAATATTAAAGGGTCCTAATTTTACTTAAATTGTAAAAATTGGATCATAAATAGACAATGGATGAAATTTTGGCCCATTTATAATCCATATTGGCATGTTTAAGAAAAATAATAATTTTAAAATAATTTAATAAAACATGTTTAACAAAAAATACATGTAATATTATTTTAGGAATGGTTGACATAATTTAACAATGAAAAAAATAGGACAATAATATAATTATAATATAAACCTTTCACACGTATATAATATTTTATATGAATATTCTGAATTTTTGTGAGAATTTAAATCAACCGAAAAATAATACTTTTATTTTTTTAGAATCATTTACTTGATTTTTTTACTGTTTGAACAAGCACTGTGTTGATGTTTCAAGAGAATTTATGGTAATTATTTCACCAATAAGAATTAAATATAAATCAAAATTAAAAATTAAACTCATTAATATTTTAAATAACCATTTAAAACAAAACATATGCCTTTTCACCCCTTTCACAAATATGATAAATATTAAAACAAAGAAAGATATATTTTGACTTTTTCTTATACTTAAATTTTATTGGGTCGAAATGAAATCCAAATTCAAAATAATGGATGATTCTGAATAATTATAATCATCCAATTAAATCTATGAAATGGTTTGAATGAAATTTAATTCTTATTGCGCTAGTTTTAAGCCAAAATAACTCATTTTAAATTAACTATGTTAACAAAAAATTTCTATGGTTACTATTCATATTTTAAAAAACATCTTTTGACCTTATTAACTAGTATTAAAAATGATGATTCAAAATATGGAATACATTTTATGAAATTAAATTTACCGAAGTGGTGGTCATTAATTAAAAATTAAATCAACAAAACATAATAAGAAATGGCTTTTCATAAAAATAATTACGGAAAAAAATATTTTTATAAATAATTCAACCATAAAATTGATTATAATAAACATAATTGGATTATTCTGAGTATCAGATAACTAATTAATGTTTTTAACAACAACAAAAATGGTACTTTTAAAATTCTTCAATCAAAAGATAGTTTTCAATAAAAATTAATATTTTCCAATATTCATTGAAAAAAGAAAACTTTTTAAGAAATTATCTAAAATAACTCTAAGATAATTTTACTACAATGATTCCCAAAATAATATTCTTTTTATGAAAAAATTAAAAAAAAAATTAAAAATAATAATTATAATATTCTCTACCATGAAGTAATGAAAAACATTTCTGAAGAAAATATTTTTTTAATTATAAAATGAATTTACGATAAAATGAGTACTTAATCCCAAAGCAATTTTCAATACATTTTTATTGATTATTTACTTTATATATATTTTATAATTTTGGTAATTTATTCCAAACCTTATAATACAATAGTTATGTTATAACGGCCATGAAATAATAATATTTCATGATTTGTTAAAGCTCAGTGTTCCATGTTGTATATGTTATCAAACAAAGTGTTATTATAAAATCTCATGGTGTTACATTATACCCCCCACCCCATTTAATTTGAAATTGTGATCTGTAATAAATGGTTTCATAGTGGTAAATTACATTATTGAAGACCCACATTATAGAAAGATTTAACAAAACTTCCTCTTGAAAAGAATAAAAGGGGAATATGAAGGTCATCTAGAATAAACATAACTAAGTTTGAAAATAGGTTCATAATGGTGGGATGTTTAAATTTGGACATTGAGGAAAAAAGGTAAGGTGAAAAAAATTAGAGAGACTGATATAGAATATTAATCATAAGAAATTGAACATAGTGATAAATTTAATGACCGTAAAACCATAAATCAATGAGGTGAAAAAAGGCCATTGATTCATCATAAATTAATATAATAGGATAAAAACTCAATTTCATTTTCCTTTATTTTAGTAATCTTTGTCCATCAAAACTAATAAAAAATGGAAATATACTTACATAAAATTTGAAAATTATATCTTTAATCAAATTCGACCTTAATATCATCTTTTCCTCGAAATGGTGAGTATTGAAGTAAAATTTTTCATTCCTATAGTATTAAAATAAAATATATAATCCATAAAAATATATCAATATATTCCTCATATACATATATATTAACAAAAAATAAATGATTTGCACAAGTTAATATAACATCCAGAATGTATAAACATTTATATGATGAAATAATACATTTGATTCCAACATTTTATATTAATAAAAAATCTACACTTATATTATTTCAGAAATATCCATAAATAAAAAATATCCTCAATAATCTCATAATTAAATCATGTTTTAACCTAATAGGTGATCTCACACATTTCATCTCACAACCCAAAAAAACTCAATTCTTAAAGGATAATTTTCCATGTCAATTCACATGTTAAAACTAATGCTCACATATAACTTAACCCAATTAATAATCTCCAAAAATATCATTAATCTCCATGATAAATCATTATTCAATCTTATAATATATTGAAATTTTGAAAAATATAATTAATCTAATTTAGATACTAACATGAAAGGTAAACCATAGATTGACCATAAATAACTCTAAAAATATTTCCTTTTCATTGAATTACTTTTTTACCATCATGGTTATTTATAACCAACTATCCAATAAACCATAATTTACTTGAAATCCAATCATATACTAACCCAAAGGGTTATTTAATCCTAAATAGTATTCCTCATAAAATCCAAAAATAGTTTCAAATCACTTCAAAATATCATCACTTAAAAATTAAAAAGAGGTATATATGCCTTTGAAATTATGATAAACCTTAAACTTATAAACCTATGATGGTATCTATAACTCTTAAGTTAACCCCACATGAAAATTTATATACTTCCAAAAATTAACATAATTCTTATTCCTAAAATACAATCATAAGCTATAAAATATATAAAAATATTCCAATAATTAAATAAACATTATCAAATATTAATTAAATCTCTAAAAAATACCAATATTATACCATTTAATTCATTAATGTAAATAATACCTTCTTCCCAAATAGTCATTATTACTTTTCCACTAAATGGATTTTATTTTTTGTTGGTACCATTAAACATCTGATTTCAAATCCTTAAATAAAAAACTAATATGGAACAATGCATAGATGTTTCATGAATCTTATATCTAGAACATCATTGATATAAAACTTATATAATAAAATTATCAAATCTCTATACATAAACACTTCACTATTTTCATCTCAATGGTTACATTAGCATAGGCCCTTCCTTGTTCTAGGAGTTAACCCTTGGATTATGGATTTGGCTTGGATAATAATCCTATACCCCATGCATAAGTCATTAAACTATAAATTATACCTTAGGATGGACTTCATTTACCTCCATAAAACATTATATTTTTTCTCAATTATTACTTTATCTATTCCCTTCTATTACACACATAAAACATTTGGTCATTCCTCAAAGACATTATCCTGAGTAATTCTTCTCACATACCAAACATGTGGGATGATGAATCTTCTTCCCTCAATGGTCATCTGAAAACTAAATTTCTCTATTATTAGGTGTGTCAAGAAACTCACCAAAATTGATATTTTTAATCTTATAATAAGTTATATAATTAGTAATAATAACAAGGTTTCTCATTGATTCTCCCTTTTAATTTGATTTATCATGATGATAATCATTCCATTATCTATCATATTCTAAATTAATATGAATCCACCTTGTTCTATCCATTACCTAAAACCAAATGTATAGTGTGAGAAACAATATTCATAGTAATGAATCATATAATCAAGAAAAATCATTCACAGGATGTCTAAAACATGATACTTTAATTTTAATCTATAAAATCATAGTTTTAACCTTGGCCATCCTTGGTTATCATCTATTCAAATCCTTAATAATTGGTAATAAATAAAATCTAAGTTAACTAATTTATATACCTAGGGAGTGTCAAACTAGGTTCATAGTAAGGGCATACTCACAATGCACTGGAATGGTGGTAGAGATATACATTAACTAACTTTTTTTGGATTGTTACACCTAGATGAATCTGTTTCAAAACTTCATCAACTTGAAGTTTCAATACAGGTATGCATTACTAGGAAAACCACACAATCTCTATCTTAACATAAATTTATGATGTTATCCTATAATTAGGCATATCCCTAGGGTGTTCATCAATTTTTTTTGTAATCATAGTCTAAAAATATCGACTAATCCATGATTTGATACCAAATATATCGACCCAAACCATTTATGTCATGACCTGTCCCCTGAGGCATGTTCGTAACAACCCTAATCTCACCTATGATAGGCCATGGGATGGTGACTTTTATTGAGTAGGCATAACCCAAAAATGGGACACATTTTCCTAAGATCATGTACACATGCACCCAACTCTATGCCAAAGCAACTAGAGAGTAAAAACACCAATTAAATTGAATGCAAGAATACCACTACAACTCAACAACAGAGTATAGAAGAAATTATTGTAGTAAAGTGAAATAGGCCTAGAAACACACAAGCCCACTAAAAAAGACAATTTCAATGTCTCAACTAAAAAAAGGGCGCTGAAGCTGGTATAGGATGCTACTGTAAATATCGTGGATCATCTCATCTCACAAGTCACCATATGGTCCTAGTCCTCATCCTACTGCACCTAGGAGTCCACCAAAGCATCGATCATCTGCACAAGACACAACACATGTGGGAAAATCCTGTGAAGGGGTGAGTAAAAAAATACACAGTAGAAGACCCTGAAACACAAAGTAAAATACCACAAAGGAAACATCACCAAGAAGATACAATCAGCTCAACATAGGTATATTCCCATACAAATACAAATATCTTCCAGGTATACTCATTTCAGAAACTAAGAAACATGAGGTCCCAACCTCATAGACAGCATCAAGACATTCATCATATGTTCTCAGGGTAATACCTAAAACTAAGACATCTCACTCCACAAGCTCAGTCATCCTACATGGCACCCATCCCAGAGGAACACTCCATCAGGAACAACTGTTCCATTCCAAATGGGACGTCTAAGAGAATGTGCTCGATTGAGAACATTCTACGAGGTCCAGCTCTAGTTCTCAACACTAGAGGCTCATTCATCACTTTCTTGAGACCAAAATAAGACTAAGAGAACCCAAGGTGAGAGGCCCTCCCTCACCAGTGTACATAGATGGGGGAGACCTTCCCATAACTATCTCAGGAAACCTCAATCGATCCTATAAAGAGTGGTCTACAACTCAATCCATCGAGGGAGCTCTATTTTCTATCTTGGACTCATTCTCATAAAGTGTATGAGCTTGCTCCTCATAATTGTGTCTGACAGCTGAGGGAGATCTATCTCCAAGGGAGTCCCCCCTCCCCGCTTCAACTTGGGAGGGGGGAATGTAACTCCATAAGTGAGGACCCACACCCAGATACCTAAGAGGAGTACAAATGATGAAGGAATTTCACCTAATACCATAGGTTAGTATGACCTTATAAGCTGAGGACCTTCACCCTACCAGGTAGGGGAGTCTTACTCTGTGACAAGAGGACACACGCCCTGGTACAATAGGGGAGTACCGACTCTGTCAGTTCAGGTGTGGAGGAACCGTGCTAGGGAACAAGAGGGGAGTACCGACTCCTATAATAGAGGACCGTCACCCTAACTGGTAGGGTAGTAGATACACTATGTATGTTAGATATGGAGGACACACACCTTAGTCCAATAGGGAAGTACCAACTACACGGATAATAGATCTGCTCCCTGGTCCCACTAGGTTGTACCTACTATTCCTTCACAAACATCTCTGGGAACCCACACCCTAGTTCTATAGGGGAGTAAATCCCCCTAAGGAAGCTACCTAAAAGAAAACTAACCCACTCCTATGACATGGGGAGTCCCAACTAAACAAATTGATTCATGCTCAAGCATGCTTGTACCGGGAGGACCTACTCCAAAAAACATCAGGACATCTTTCAACTTCCACAAAAACTCACTTGGATTACCTAAAAAGGAACATCTTATCACAAGGGTCCCAATTCTACATACAACACATCAAACAGATGATTTATCTAAATGTTATGGGCATTTTAGCGAAACGGGGCAGGTTGGGCCCGGGTCTGGACCGACTCAGTCAAACCGACCCGACCCGAACCAGTTTTATAGGATTTGGGATAGTTCATCTTCCCTGGACAAGGAAACCATTGTCTCCCCTCCATGTCACATGTAAAGATTGATTGGACACTTCTCCACTCACCCGTAACTTGAGTCATGGGCCCAGATCACCTTGTCTCGGTCGTAGCTACGACCTTCTCCCCCTCGAGAAGCTGCATAGATGCGGCTACCGCCACCGCTGCGGCATGCCATTGGATCATCCCGCCATCAGCACCAACCCGCCACCCCCCCACCCTAATGTGATGATGGAATATTTTTTGGGCCACTTAACTCACTACAGTGGTCTGATTTTCGATCTCGATGTGGTTCCAGGATCCTCGGGTCGCATTCTTCATCACTAAGGGTTCAAATCGATGCCACGATCCTTTCCCATTCAAATCCATTGAAGTGGTGATATCTCCCACACTGTCTTGGTCTATTCACCACCATTTTCATAGAACCTACATGGTTCTGAATCCATCCCATATTCATGATATCATATCGTTACACCAAGGATCAGTTTTGCAATGATCGATCGGATGCCAAATGTTGAGTCCTGGGCCAAACGAAGAGCATTCACGATGAACGAAGAACGGTGGGAGGAAAGACAGGAATCAACCTAAATGGGATGGACCCTAATCAATTTAATTATATATATTGGTTCTTATTCATTATAATAGAAATCAAATTAAAACAAAATCCATTACGAAGGATAAATCGAAATTTGATAACCAACATCAATCTTCTATTAAAAAATTGTAAATAAAATTTCCTTACCGCATGAACGATCGAACAGCATGTCAACTTATTTATGGGTAGATCTGTGCTCATCATTTAAATATAATAATAGATAATGAAATGATTCAAGATAAAAAAACCTGCCTAGAAAATAGGATCCCTTTGAATCAAGGTTATATCATCATTGGAGATCCATTGGTTGACCTCATGATCCGTCATCGTTGGTTATTTGTCGTTCGTCATTTTTCATCACACGCCAACAGAATTCCTCAAGAGCCTCAAAGAAAATCCATAATCTCTGTCAATGATATTGCATCCATGTTAAGGAATTAATTAAAGAAACGCACTTTAGTGCTTCTGTTACGCTGAGTCTCTGTGTCATTACACTATTTCATTTATGAAAGGAAATAGCTACTTTGTCGCTGCATTGAAATGAACATTTTTGAATAAAATAAATATTCTTATTTTTATTTTATTTTTCTTTAAAATACCCAAAAATGAATCATCATAGTCAACCTGTGCTGATCAAGGTTAGGTCCTCTATAAAAAAAACCCACTGCTTTGAACACAAATGTTCCCTCATATATCAAATGTGATCACTTGTCTAAAAGTTAACAAAATCGAGCACATGATTTAACTTAATTAACATAAAAAAAGAGTTTGAACATTAGTTATGGGCTTAGAAGGCCTCAGAATCACATGTCGTCTCAGTTTCTGGCCTCAAACTGATCTCATATAATTTTAAAAAAATTACATTGAAATTTGGGGACATTACATTCTCCATGCCTTAGGGATTTACATCCTTAAAATCCTAAACAAGGGCTAAACAAACTAAAGGTGAGAGTACCAAGTATGAATGTTAGACTCCTTCTCCCATGTGCTCCTCTTAAGATCCCCATGCTACCTCTAGACATGTATCATGGGGAATGATCATCCAAAAAGTATCCCCAATCTTTATTTGTTACTCTTCCCAAGAAACTCCAACATCAATGTCCTACTCTATCTAGATTATGACATGTAAGGATTATGCATGAATCTCCTTAGATGCGACATATTGAAGATGTTGTGAACATAGACCCACTACGGGGTAGATTCAAATAGTACACTACCTTTCCAACTCTATAAAGTAGATGAAAACATGACTCTTATCCTTGGAGATAGCTTTCCACCATGGAAAAAATTTCCATAACTCGCATTGAGGTGAGACCCAAAGGAAGAAACTACCTCCTTCCTCAAACTCAAAAGGTCACCACTATCTTCCAATACAAAACAAAGGACCAATCATTGCATAATTCATCCACTCCTAGATGACCTTCAAATTATCTCTAAATTCCTCCTTAAACCCCTTCCACAACTGGTATGTAAAGCAAGAATCATGGTCAGAAACAATCGTTGATGAAGCTCCATGGAGTCAAACTATCTTCTGCACGTATAGGAAACCCAATCCATTTACGAAATTATAATCCTGGGTAGTTTGGAAGTGGGATGACTTGATGATTCATTCAAAGATCACAGTGAGGGTATCGTGTCTCCTAGATGTACTTGGTAAACCAGTCACAAATTCCACTGAAATCCCTTCCCACTTCCTTTTGAGTACCGCATGAAAGTGAAGGAACAACCCATGAAACTAATTCAAATAAGCATTCAACTTTTTATCTCAATAGGTAATCCCATAATCAACCAGTTCCATCAACTCGAGTGTCCACCTTGACTCCCAAATGCATACCCTGATGCATCTTCTCACTTTAGGTGTCCACAACTACAATAGTGCATCCTCTGAAAAGATCAATGTGCTCCCCACCTTTTTAATGTCCATCAGGAGTATTACCTATGGAAAACTGAGCATGTGAGGACTCACATTCAGTTTCACTGATTTGTGCCTCCCTAAATCATTTAAGAGTTGAAGGCTAACAACCAATGACTAGAGATAAGCTTCTCTATCCCCATCCATGAAGGATAACTACAACGAAGACAACCACTCCAAGGCCTCTCCTAGTAAAATACTAACTAGACTCCTACTGGGAGAATAATATTTAATGTTCCTCATAAATGAGTTAACTAAAACTCCAGCCACTAATATTTCCATTCCTAGAAAAAGGAACTATTCAAATCCTAGATAGACACTTCAAGATCTTTCTGTGTATCTAGTTCTCACGATGTGGGTCCAGGACCATCCTTAAGTTCCTTGTGTGATCCCCCTAGAGTGTTGAGTTCACTAAGATGTCATCAAAAAAGATCACCTGGTGATGCCTACGGTGAAACACTGGGTCTTACTAAGACCTTCCTCTACAAGTCCCCCATCTGCACCCCCATCTCATAGTTCTCATTAGGAGCTGTCTGAATTACTAGTGTAAATATTGGTTCTACCCTAGGGTGTAGACCAAAGTAGATGTCTAACTCTATACGGAGTGGTAAACCTGGAACATCCTCAAGGAAGGCATCCTTATACTCATCTGCCACTATGAAACATGGGGAATCATAACATACACTGCACTGAGGTTCAGGATAGCTAACTGAATAGAATTCATCCGCACTCACCTCTGCCCATGTGTATAAAGAGCTACCAGGATTTCCCCTTTTCTGATAAATAGAAATCTAGTTTAATCACCACGAACTTACTGCATCTTTTTATTAAAACCATAAATCTGACTATGAACTGAGGATTTAGTCTATACTAAGAATGATATCATATGGCCTTGATTCCACTATGATGAAATCCCAACTAAAACACTCATCTCCAAGAGTCATGTCACACTGTCAACACAAGTGTGTGGTCATTAGGTCTCTTCTAGTGTGAATCTATAAATGTTAGCGTCAGGTCAACTATTTAACAAAAACCACAAGGTATTAAACCAGAAAAGTGGCATGAAAGGAAATCACTAGTACAAGTGTCTATCAATATTGCAGCTCAGGTAGGAAGAAATTGATCATGCCTTGAATTGTTCTTGGAGTGCTCAGGTGATAAGCCTTAATAGCCTACAATTTTCTCCTCCACACTCCTACAACTCCCAGAGTCTAGTATAGACCACCTGGAGTTGGTGGTGGTAACACATCAAAATGTTGTCCACCTCCTACCACTCCCTCAACTCTCTTACTATTTCTGCCGCTTGACAGATCTTTCTTCTCTTGATGTTTCCTCTTCCTTGGTGGTTCCTCAACCACCTCTCTGACTATAGAATGAATGGTGGGAAAATATTTCCTGAGATTCCCCCTTTTATGACAAGCATAAAAAAGAATTTTCTTCCAGGAACTAGATTATCCTCGGAATTTTTGATGAAACCTCTGGTTTTGCATCTTACATTTTGCACCTGCAATCGGTATGTGTTTCTGACACTTTTTTTGGGAAATAACTACTTTGAAAGACTATTATACACGTTAGAACCTGGTGATTCATCATATAGTGCCAAAATACCCTTCCAAAACTCAATCTAGAAAATTGAATCCACCTAAACCACTAAATGTGGGTTTACAAACTGATCATCAGATGAAATTATCACCTACTGATCATCCTGAAGAAAAAATACTCTGTGACTGGCTCCCATCAGGGAGGCCTCATTGAGCATCAGGAAAAACTCTGGATCCTACTATAGAAACCACACTTATGGGTATCAGGAACTCAATATGGGGAAAACATGATGTTTCATGGTTAAAAGAGTATACCTGGTGAGATGACTCAAGAAGGAAATGGAAAATAGAACCGAATTATATATGATTCATGTGCCTTTATTTACCTTCAACTAGTGTTTTCATGTACCAAGTTAGATTACAGGTGCCTAGAGTCCTTGTGTATGGATACATCAACCGCTGCACCAACACTGGAGTCCCTGGCTTGAAATACGAACTCAAAACACTTAACACAGTTTCCCCAAAACAATCTCATAGACTCTCGGTCCTAAGTTCGATCTGACCTCCTATAATACCACTCTATCACAACCCTTCCTTTGGGACCCATGCTGTGAAAACTCCAAGCCAAACTCTGATAGGCCATGGGATGGTGACTAGTGCCAAGTAAGCAAATCCCACAAATGGGAGGAATTTTTCTATGATCTTGTACACAGGAACCCAACTCCAATCCATAGGGGCTAGAGAGTAAAACACTAAGTAAATAAAATGCATGCATACCACTACAACTCAAAAACATTGTATGATAGAAAGTAAAGTATTAAAGTGAAATTGGGCCAGTAACCTAAGACCGCTAAAAAGGAGAACTATAATGTATGACCTATAAACAACATCCTTAAAGCTTCTATAAGAAGCTGTTGGAAGTACCTCGACTCGTCTGATCTCACAAGGTACCATCTGCTGTTGGTCCTAGTCCTTCTATGCCAAGGAGTCCACCAAGGCATCGATCATCTGCACAAGACATGACATCTTTGGGAAATGCCCGTGTGGGTGTGAGTAAAACAATACTCAAAAGGGGATCCCAAAAGACAAAGTAAAAGACCGCAAAGGAAACACCACCAAGAAGATATAGTAAGCTAAACATAGGTATATTACCATACATATACCAATAATATCCATATATACTCATTTGAGAAACTAAGAAACATGAGGTCCCAAACTCATATCCAGTATCAATATTCTCATCATAGGTTGGCAAGGTAACACATAAAACTAATAGATCACACTCCACGAGCTTAGCCATCTTAGATGGAAACCGTCTGAAAGGTAGACTCTATAGGAGACAATTATACCATTCTAGATTTTATGCTGAAGAGAACGTGCTCAATCGGGAACATTCTGTTAGGTCCATCTCTAGTTCTTAGAAATAGAGGTATAATCATCACTGTCTTTCGCCCAAAGTAAAACTAAGAGAAACCAAGTGGAGAGGCATTCCCCCAACACTATACAAAAATTTTGGATCTATTCTCCTAGCCATCTCATGAAACCTATATCACTCTTATATGTAGTGTCCTACACCTCATTCTATCAACGGAGCTCCAGTTCATATCTCAGTATCATTCTCATAAAGTGGATATATCTTCTCATCATAACTATGTCTGACAGTCGAGGGAGGTCCAAATCTAAGGGAGGACCTACTACTCACTGCTACTTGGGGAAGGAGAGTGAAAATTCATATGTGAGGACCTACACCTTGATCCCACAGAGGGATTATGACATCGTAAGCTGAGGACCCACACCCTACCCAGTAAAAGATTACTACTCCTTGACTAGAGGACTTGCGCCCTAGAACAATAGGGGAGTACCAACTCTATTTGTTCTTGTGTAGAGGACCCATGCCCTAGAACAATAGGGGAGTACATAATCCTATAATAGAGGGCCCTCACCCTACCGGGTATCGGATTACCGACTCTATGTACGTTATATATAGAGGACATGTGCCCCAGTCCTATAGGGGAGTACAGAATCTACAGATAATAGACCCGCTCCCCGATCCCGTAGGGGATTACCTAATATTCCTTCAAAAACATATTTGGGAACCCTTACCCAAGTATGTCAAAGTAGTAACATCCCCTAAGGAAACTACGTAAAGGAAATGAACTCTCTCCCATGGCATGGGGAGTCCAAACTTTACGAAACCTGATGATTCCCACTCTAGTCTGCATTTTACAGGAGGACCAACTCCTCAAACCATTATTTAATCTATCAACTTCAACAAAAACTATCTTGTAGTATCTCAAAATTACATTCTCTTTGCAAGGGTCCCAACGTCACTGACATCTTGTCAAACAGATGCTCTGTTTGAAAGTTATGGGCATTTTAGAGAAAAGGGGTTGGTTGGGTTTGGGTTCGGTCGGACTTGGTCAAAATGATCCAACCCGACCTGGCCCACTAGGCCTGCCAATCCAACCCGCTGGATCTACCCAGACTTTTTGACCTAGCACGCTTTGACGCAGTTCAGTTCGTCCACCACGAACATGGAAACCGCCACGTCCCCTCTGTGTGTCATGGTTGGCTCGACCAACTGCTTCATCGCTCCCCCGCGACTTCAGCCGCAGGTCCACCTCACCCCACCGTGGCCAAAGACATGGACTTCTCCAACTCAGGCATCCATGCAGACATGGTTATTTCCACCTTCATGGAACGTCATTGGACCACTCTTCCTATTTCGTACTTTCACGCCACCATCGACCCATGTGCTCCGGTGGCATCTTTTGCAGGCCACCAGACTCACTCTGGTGGTCAGATTTTCAATCCTAAAGAGGTTTCAAGATCCTCATGTCATGTTCTTCACCTTTATTTTTTTGAATACATTTTACGATCCTTTTCGGTGCAAATCCATTCATGCGGTGATATCTCCAGCACCACCTCAGTCCATTTTTCATCGTTGTCGTCGCTCCTCCATGGTGTCAAGTCCATCCGGAATCCATGATATCGGATCGTTATTCCAAATATCAGTTTTGCAATGATTGATCAATATCCAAAATTCATCTCATGGTCCAAATTAATAACGTCTATCATAAACGAATAATGGGGGGGAGGAAATGCATGAATCAACAAAAAAGGGACGGACCTCGATCAATGATAGTGTCAATCATGGTATGTCATCATTAGAACATAAATTGAATTAAACCAAAAATCCATTACACATGATAACCAATATCAATCTTATGTTAAAACCTGGAAAATAAAACTCCCTTCCCGCAAGAATGATCAAATCGTGGGTCGACATGTTCATGGGTTGGACTGTGTTGGTCATTTAAATATATAAATGGGTTTAGAAAAAATTCAAAATAACAACCCCTGAATGGAAAAAATATCATTCGTCATCGGGGCTTGATCATCATTAGTGATCCGTTGATAGATTTCATTATTCATCATCATTGGTGATTCTTCATTCATTATTAATCATATCTCTCCAATGGAATTCCTCTAGTGCCCTAGGAAAAATCCAAAATCTCAATCAATGGTCCTGCATCCCTGTTAGGTAGTTAATTGATGAAACATGCTTTATCATTTTTGTTACACTAAGTCATTATGTCGTTAAAATTTTTCATTTATAACATGATATAGTTTCACCCTCATTGGATTTTAGTGAACATTTTTTAATAAAATAAACATTCTTATGGTTATTTTATTTCTCATTAAAATTCTCAAAAAATATTCTTTATAGTCGACATGTGCCGATCAAATTTAGGTCATCCCTAAGAAAAACCCACTACTCAGAACACAATGGTTCCCTTAAATTTCATATCCAATCACTCGTTTAAAAGTTACCAAAACTAAGCACTTGAATTAATTTAATTTAATTAAAAAAATTTGAAACATTTGTTCATGCTCATTGTGCCTCAGAATCACATGTCATATCAACTCATAGCCTTTAAATAATCCCATATAATTTTAAAAAAGTAACATGGAAATTCTAGAACATTACATTTCATAAATAAATATTACATATTATTATATTAATATTCCACAAATAACATAATGGTCCATACTAGAATCATATAGGTTATGTGTGTTTAGAAATAGGGATGCATTAAAAAATTATTCATAATAGTTCTACATCATATTCCACTATGATCTATATTACTAACGCCCTTCTTATAAATATCATTCTTAAAATATTTCATCCTAATGTGGGGAAAAGAATCATCAGATAGGGACAACTCAAATGTTTAGTACAAGTAAATATGATAGATATCAATTAAATATCATATATACGAATAATATAAGAATAACGGTATAATAACATGAGATCAAAATTTTAAACAAAAAACATTATAAATGGTATTTCATAATCATGATTCATAGTATAAATCTTTACAATTCATAAGACATTGTTCATAATGGAATCAAAGAACATGAGATATGAATGCATAACATTTTCATAATACATAATTTTAAGAATAAACAGTAGTATATAAAATAATTTCTTGATTTAAGGCTCACTTTAGAAATTATCATAGTATATTGGGTTCATTACCTATTCCATTATATATTTATTCAATGTTCATTCCCAAGACTGTTGTAATGGAAAAAATTCTCTTACTAAAATGGGTTCATTCAACATTTTAGTCCTTATGATATCATTAGATATTTATCTTTACCAAATGAATTGGAGGGATATATAATTATTTTCCCACCTATAAAATAAAAAAAATGTATATGTGTACTATAATATAATAAATCATTTATCATTTATCATAAACCATGGAAACTAAATGGGTTTCATAAACATTTTAACATTTTATCATAGAAAAAACCTTTAAAAATAAATAGGTGTCATAAACATCTCATCATAATAATCATAAAAATATAAATAAATAATATGGATTGTTTTTTGGATCATATCACTAGTAAATAATAATTAAAATCAAATAATATTATCATAGATGAAAATTCCATTGAATGATCATTGTAATATTTTATGAGGAAAATTATATTATCATTTCAAAGTGACTTATTTAAAATCCAAATATTTCAAAAATATTAATGAAATTTTTCTCATTGATGATAATCCTAGAAACATATAAGTATATCTTAAAAATATTCAGTGGTCCTCATGATGGGAAATTTTGTAAATTTTGTGTACATTAAATAATGATTCCTTTCACATTTTCATTAAAAAGTCAAAATTACCTCATTTGGAGAAATAAATGAAGATTACTTTTAAATAATTTTGTAAAAAAATTTACAATGGTAAAAATTAATTTAAAAAATCATATTATATATAAAAAAATTCTGAAATCATTTTTTGAAAACATGGATATGGAAGTAAATATATTTTTGACAAAAGAAATAAATAAATTTGGTTTTCCTTAAATATATACTATCGATTTATTGAGTAATTAAATGGAGGAAAATGAAATAAAACCATGTATTATTTATAAATTACCATATATTAATAAAATACATGAGTTTCTTGATAGGTAGATCATAAAATTTCATCATTAAAAACTTAATTATAAACAATCCTCAAAAACAATGAGATTGTAATATAAAACATTTACTACTTTGGTAACCTTCATATAAAGGCCTCATAAAATAGAGAACATTATATGGATTCTTAAATCCCAATAATTTTCCAAAAATAACAGTAAAATAAATTAATGGTAATTATATACACAACACAAAGGAAACAAGTTGTGAATTTGGTATAAGCCTCACAGAAATAAAAATGAGTTGAGTAACCCTTGCCTCACATTTGACTTTCTATGAAAGTGATCTGACCACCTATATAATAAATTTATATTTATTTAAATTACAAAATATAGTAATTTATATAATTAAATTAATATTTATAATCCACTTATTATATTACAAATGTTATTTATTAATAAATTTTTATTAAAATTATTATTTCTGTGTGTTAAATGTTTCAGTTTTCATGAGTGTTTTCGTTCGGTAGTACTGATCATTTGTAATTTGAGCATGGTTTTAGGTTATATATACTACTAAAAATGATATAAAAATAATATATATTCATTATATATATATTTATGTATTTATTTCTATCCATAAAATATAGATATAGAAAGATGAATTACACAGATTATAGAGATAGTAGGTTGTACATACGCATGAATGTTGTTTTCATTTTTCGATGGGTGGAATGAATGAAATGAAAATAAAAATTCAAATTTATAAGGAAATTGTTATATCTTATACATTATTCAATTAACATATATTTATTACCATACATGAAAAATTTAAATAAAAAACCAATCACATCACATTGTGGAGGTGGTAGTCCTTACATATGCATGGGCGATATTATCATTTTACAATAGTTGGGATGAAGGTGGATTATAATTATTTTAACAGCATAATAATCCATTATATAAATGATAGTGAAGTCATTATTTTATAATATGTAAAATTTATTTATAGAAAGAATAAGAATAAATTTATTGAAAGATACCAGGTAAGATGATTACCTCTTATTTAGTAGGCCTCCATTAGATTCCTTATTAAGCACCCTTGGAATGGTATTTTATAATGAAAATAATGTAAATTTCTTTAATATTGTAGTTTATTAGATATTATTTTAGTCATTTTTATGTACAAGTTTCAAAAATTATGAATAATGAAGGAAAGGAGGTTCCATTTTAATAGTGTGGGGAGACAAACTCTTGGAGGAAGTTGATGTATTAAATTAATATAAATTAATTTTCAAATAAAAATGGATCCAAATAGAAATTATGTTAATATAATATGAGTATTAATGTAAATACTCATGTAAAATAATATTTTGATAAGTTTTTTTTATACTTCACACTTATCTATAAGCTTTATCCCCACATTATCCTTTTTGACAATTACTATGATGTCAATGTTTTTTAACTCTTTAGGGCTCAAGAAAGTCACCATAAAATTAAAATTTAACCATAAATGTTCCATGGTTGATATTATAGACCATATTAAAGTAAATTTAATAAATATATTATTAATAATAATTTTAAATCATTTAATAAAATGTTATTTTTTTACAAAATACAATCAATTTCATTTATGAAAATATAAGAAATATTATAATGAAATATGCATCTAACTCAAGTAAAATGGTTCAAAAATAAAATATATTATAATTTAATAAATATATATTCTTAATATAATCATATAATTAAATTTTTATAGTCTTATATATCATCATAAACCTTATATATTTTATTAACCAATTAGAAAACCAATTTTAATCTTATTAGTAGTGATGACTTTTCTAATATTAAAGGGTTATAATTTTAATTATAAGATAACAATTGGCTCATAAATATATAAATTATTAAATTATCTATAATTTAAAATCATAAATATAATATTTTATTATTTTTATTATTTTAAAATAATTTAATAAAATATATTTAACATAAAAAAAGTTAATGTCATTTGAAGCACTATTAACATAATTTTACTTTCAAAACAACATAAACATAATTTTATTAATATATAAACATTTAACACATATTTATTATGATATATTTATCTTAAAATTTGTTATACTTGTTAACTCACAAAAAAATATTACTTTTATAGTTTCTAAAATCATTTACTGGATTTTTTACTACTTGAACAAGCATTATGTCGGCATAGCATAATAATTTAAGGTGATTAATTCATCACTAAAAATAAAAAAATTACCAAAATTAATAAAATTACTTCTTATTTTAAATAACCTTTTATAACATAAAATAATTTTTTTATCTCTGTCTAAAAATATTATTGATATTAAAAGAAAGAACGTGATATTTTGACTTTATCTTTTACATAAATATTATAATGGTCAAAATAAAAACCAAATAAAAAAGGTCATATTTTTTAATTTTGGATGAATATTGTTGAAATATAAACTTAAAATTAATTAAAATCATGTTTTTAATGAATGTTAAGCCTTATCAAATTAATTTTAACAATAATTAGAATATTTTACTTTTATCATGGTAACAAAAAATTACTATGGTTACTATTAATATCAAAAATTAGGTTGAAATTAATTCCTATTATTAATTAATGTAATTAATATTATGAAATTAATTTTATCAATCTCATTTAAAAGAAGTGGTGGGATTTAATTTAAAATTAAATTCAAAAAATGTGATGAAAACCTGTACTTCAAAGAAATGTGTTTGTAAGTATAAAAATGTTTTTATAACAAATTCATCCTTAAAATTTATTCATATAAAATTAAATGGATTATTAAAAATATAATAGAACTACTTTCAATTTTAAACCAAAAAAAATTTACTTTAAAAATTCTTGAATCAAAAGACAGTTTTAAATAAAAATTGAAATTTTCACTATTCATTGAAAAATCAATCTTCTTAGCTGGTTCTAAAAAATAACTCTAAGTTAATTTTTAAATTATGATTTCAAAAATTATATTAATATTCTAAAAAAACTTATAAAATTTATATAAATTAATAATATTATTTTCTCACAGCACTCTGTAAAAATTCATTTTTGAAGAAATTATATTTTGAATAATAGAATGACTTTTGAAAATAGGTTTTTATTTAATAAAAATTTATTGATATATTTTATTTATTACGAACATTATATATATTTGATAAAAAAATTCATGTGTTCCAATTCAACAGTTATGTTATTACGGTCATAAAATAATAATATTTTTTAGTTCGTTAAAGATGAGTGGTGCGTGTTCTATACGCTACTGAACGTAGTGTTCTTTTAGATTATTTAGGTGTCAAATATATTATTTCTAGTGTTACTATTATATTTTTAATATCTTCATATAACCTTCAAGTTTTACTATTTTTACTGATGCATCATATCAAATTTCAAGTTTTTTATATTCTTTATTTATGTGTTGTTTAGTTGTTTAGGGAAAATTGTCTCTAAATGTTCCCTTAAGCCCTTGGAATTTATTGCCCACATTTTATGTCTTGCGGATGTCACTTTAGGTTAATTTAATCTCTTCATCCTCTTAATGAAATTATTTTGGGTTGAACATTACACTAACCATACACAGCACATCACATTATTGCATTAGAAAATAATCAACAACTCAATATAACACCTTAATCACTACCTTAATAATTTTTCTATTTTATTATGAAGTTATTGGTACATTATTATCACATAAATATCAAAAAAACAGTTAAAAAATAAATTATATCACTTTTAATTTCTATTTTTATACCCTTTTTAAATCATTTAACCATATTAAAAAATGATTTGTTTTTCAAAAACAACACAGTATCAAAATAGCATACCTCATAATAACAAAAATTTATAAAAAACATAATAATAAAAAGAAATAAACTAAATCATATTTGAAAATATTCTCTTCCAATTTAACTTCCAATAATTATCCTTGATTCGGTAAATTTCAAGGAAAATAAAAAATAAAGAATCGGAATCACCTCACTTGAACAAAACTTGTGCAAATCAACACCAATAAGAGAGTAAAAATGAAATCAAATTAAAAAAAACATGTGATCCTATATCTATCCTCTTAAGATCCTATGGGGCATTGTTAAATTCCTAATAGCCTCTACAAATTTAATAATTTATAAAACTCAAACAACCTAACTAAAAATTTAGTATTTGGAAAGTCCAAGTGTCGAACCCATAAGGATGATCTGTGTATTCTAAATTAATTAATCAAATTGAAATTGAAATTGTATGATTTTTTGAAGAAATAAAAAAGTAGTAAGAAATGATGGGTTTGATATCAATACAGAAGGTATTTTTGGTTCAGTACTTTTCAAGGCATTATGCTAGGTGTTCAGTTGGTTATTGGAATATTCATGTGTGATGTCAAAATTGGGTTTGAAGGGATCCTTGATTTGGGTTCCCTAACTTAATACTATTATTTCACCATGGGAATGGTCATCTACTATATTTAATCAAGAATCTAGGCAATCAAAAACTATATTTAACCATAAATAACCTATATTTCATAATTTTCAAACAAAAATATGACAATAAATTGATGAAATAAAATTAAACACCTCAAATTTTACACAATGTTCATGCAATACGAAAATAAGATGAATTGGAAATGATAAACAGAGAGGTAGAAATCCAAAAAAAAGAATAAAAGGTAAAAATAATCCCTGTAAAACACTCCCCCTACAATAAAATCACCCTACATAAATTGAACTATTCACTTTTTCAATTAATGTTGATAATGAGATTCATGAATATCTGAGGAAGAATGGTGACTAAGAATGATGGTGAAGCAGATCTCTGGTGGTGTGCCTGTTGGTCGACAGTGATCTGTTGAGGCTCCATGGGTTCATATGTCTCCCAAAGTATGGATGAGAGTGTATTTTGATAACCACTCCTATTAAAATCCATGTAAATATTTATTTAATTTTCTATTCTCTAAAACATACATGATGTGTAAAGACACACAGTCTCTAATCTACATCAACGGTGGCTTTTTTGTATCTTATCCTATCCTGATCTTTCAGATTATTTATAGTGTACATGATGTATACCAGATTTCCAGCATGTAATGACTACATGACTTTCCATGAGTTCAAATAGATTCTATAGAATCTTATTATGTGTACTGAAATAGATGATGTGTAAATCATCTTTTCCAGGTTCTTCAGCTCTGTTTCATCCTAAAAAATCTATTTTCACTCTGTGAGTGAAGCAATGTGGCACAGAGTGTCTTTTAACTCCTATTTTCATCCCTTTTCACTCATTTTACAAGAATAAATTTATACATCCATAAAACATTAAAAAAATTAAAATATTCAAAAATTGGAAAGAAAAATCAATTTAATATAGGAATAAATATATTAAAATACAATAAGATACATGTTTGAATGCACTTATCAGCTACACATAAATATTTATTCAAATAAACACCCTAAATATCCTATAAATATCATGGGGATAAAAGATAAGAAGAAGAATAATAGTAATAGTAATTATAATAATAATAATAATATAAAGAGAGGAAGGAACCAATAAAGATTTACCTCAGTAACATAAATCAAATATCTTAAAAGAGAAATAATAAAATAACATCCAAATGGGAGTTCAAGGGAATCAATAATACATTTATATTAGTAATTTAATATATAATATATGAGAATAGAATATAATTCCTGAAATCACTTGATTTTGTCACAAATGGGAGTTAGGAAATATCATAACGTAATTCCTTGTTGTTACGACACAATGATAGTTTGTCTATGAAACCCCTAAAATCTATGTCACAAATTATTTATTATCTATCCCCCATTAATCATTCATAGACTATAAAAATTTTGTATAACCATTGGGTATATTTATTTTTTTGTTGAAAGGTAAAAACTCTAATAATTCATGGGAAATCATTTCCCTCCACCAATATCGCAATCAACTCCCCACTTAAATTTGATGTATGCCAAAATATATCATGAAACAACATAAATTTAATGTCTCTCGAAACAGATAAGGATATGAATAGAATTCATGGAAACACTTGAAAATTGAGAAAAAGGGAGACTTGAGAAATTATAGCATACTGCCTTTCATATGGAATAATGATGGTAGTTCTACCAGAACTCTGAAATCCATGGCACAAAAATCCTCATATCTCTCCCCATTATTGGTTATAAACCAGTAGCTTTTGATATGACCATCAATATAAGGAATCAGACTTAATAATTACTTATTCTAGTGATTTTATAATAAAATTCACATTATTACAATCCCAAAGATATTTTTGGTTTATATTTTAAGAGAATTAGGATAAATATTACATATTAAACAAATATATTACAAGAGGAAACTTATACTTAGTATAAATTTTTTCCAAAAAACAATATTTGTCAAAAATAAAACATTGTTTCTCTTCTTGAAAAACATTCACAATTTTCCCTTTAATGTCATTATTATCACTAATCATCCATTAACCCCATGAAAATATTTTAGGACATGATTTTAGTATAATAACATTAGTAACAGATATAATGAAAGGAAATTGTTTGTCTAGTGAAAACCCATTAAAACTTTTTTCGTGAAAACATACCTTTTTATCCTAAAAAGTAATCTTCTTTTCAAATAGATCATGATATTTCCTGTTGAATTTCAATCAATTTCTATGAAATCTCACTACCAAGGATATAAAATATATGTAGGTAACTTAGGACATCATTATCCATATCACTCTTATAAATGGATTAACCAATATGTCCAACCTCCAACTCTAGAGTACCAAATGTATTTGCAGTTATAACGTAAACACACGTCCTTGGTTTATCCTAGAACAATAGTCATTGGTTAATAATGTAACAAACCATACATCAATTATCATGAAATAACCCATAGTTGGTTTACAATATAACCACCCTTCGTCATAAATAATTCCAAAAAACCATATCCTAATCATAAAACACGAATACTTTCATTTTAAAAATATTTTAAAATAAAATAACCCATTAATTTTTAAATAACATGTTTTTCAAAAATTTGTACACTTAAAAAGGAAAACATTTTATTTGAAAAACTATGTAAATTTGCAAAGTATTCTTCAAATAATTAATGTATCATGATGATGGGAAAATATTATCATGTCGTATAGTTTATAAAAACACTCCTTTAGTATTTTTTTCCGGAAATTCATAAGGAACCTCATTTGGAAAAAGAAAAAAAAATATTTTCAGGAAATATTTCAAAAAGTAAATCATGAGTATAAATTCAATAAAATATTAATAATATAGTATTAAAATATTTTTTGAGAAAAATTAATAATATATAGAATTGGAAGAAAAATATTGTTTTAGGGGAAACATTAAAAAGATAATTTTTAAAATAATGTCCCTTATTAATATCATATTAATGAAGTGAACTTTAATTAAATGAATCGATAATGTGGATTATATATAAATCCACATAAAAAATTGGAAATACAGAATAATATAATAAAAATCAATGTCACACATAATTCAATTCTTGCATAATAAATGAAGTATAAATTTAACTCAACGAATGGAAATTGTGTTTATAAATTCCTTACCTAATGCATAAATTCCTTAAAATGTCTTAAATACATCAATATAATAGTTTAAATAATGTAACTAATTTATTAAAGAACTATATTCATATTTATAATACCATATATAATCCTTTTAGAAAATCTTACCACCAATTAATTTGTAATATTTTATTATTTTCATTGTTTCAGGTGCATTCATTTCATTGTTTTATGGTCGGTTCATTTTTGTATAATTGTGGATTTTCTTATCAAGTAGAAATAATACTCTATAAGTGGAATGAAATAGTATTAATTCAGTTATATAAGTATAAATGGTCCCATATATCATTTTTTATAACATTAAGATGATTCAATTGATAAATTGTTAATGATAATTATTTAGTTTATTTTGGTGGTCTCTCCCCCCATCATGAACTACTTTTGTTTTGTTTTATATTTTGTTTATATATTATATAAAAATCATGAAATAATTAATAATATATTTTTAAAATATTATTTAACCATAATAATAATTTTACAACCATCCTTGAAGGTGGTAATGGAAAATAAATAATCATTATCCATGGAGACAGTTAACCAGCATAATTTTGAAAATGTTTTTTTCTTCAAATAAGAGGACATTAGAAAAGGGGTGGATATTATATTTTTCATTAGAACCATAAAATTATATTATAAACATGATACATTAGTTATTATTATTTTATAGATTAATTAGGTGAGGATATGGAAGATGAAAATGTAAATTAAGAGAGGGAGTTTGAGAAATTTACCTCTTGAATATCACATCCTTGAATGACCCCTTAAGGACCATAAAATTGGCCTTTTGGAGAGACCATCATCACTTATACATAGAGAGAGTGGTTATATGATAATATTTATGGTATTTTAATATATTTAAGGCTTCTATGGAGAAAGGGGGTGTTGAAGAGTGGTATTTATACTTGAAGAGGTGTTCTTGTAAGTGATTAAATAATGATTATTTAATATTTAAAGCCAACCACATTTGGGTGGAATTTATTTTAAAAATATTTATTGATAATTAATGTTTTAAAGGATGTTTAATTATTATACACACATAAAATACCCATTTAATCATGTAGTTTTTTGGTATTTTAATCATTTTCATTTTAACTTAAACATGATTAAATGTTTTACAAATACTGTTGAAAGTATTTTTTTGTCATAGTAATTTTTTTATGCTTAAAAATGAAAATTAACTTATTAAAAAAATTGGACCTTATTTTTTCAAATATGGAATCCATTTGTCCCGAACCATCCCCCGGGGCCCGTATCGTGACTACTCCAAGCCTGTCTTCCATAGACCAGGGGATGACGACTAGCACCAAAGGTGTAAATCCCTAAACGGGGAAGGCATTGCCTTTATAACTGAAAACAAACACAACAGAGTACACGACTGGAAGCAAAGAACAAAGTAAAACTATATACAAAAGAACTGCTGGAAAGTAAAAGGGGCTGGAAATACAAGCCCAATAGGAAAGTACAAGTACAACTAAAAAACAAGTAAAATTAAAGAAAAGTAAAGAAGCTATTGGGTCATCCTCTGGGGTTCCTACCTGAAGGGTATGTACAGATGGCCTCCTCAGCACTCATCATCTATCTGTCTTCACCATGTCCCATCACGCCGAGTGCTCCACCTCCGCGTACCATCCAGTCCCGCTACTCACTGCCTCTGTCAGTGTTGTCCGTCGTCTACAACCAACACAACCAGGTGCAGGCATAGCCCGTGCAGGGGTGAGTATAATGATACTCAGTAGGGATCCTGAGTCCCTCATGGTCTCACAAAATCCAACAAGGATAAACCATAAAGTATTAAATCAAAGGATAACCATTACTTAGGTATATGTTCATACATATACCAAATTTATCTAGTAACCCATCTCAATCATGATGAAAACACAAAAGTCATTGACTCAGCTCAAACCGGGATTTTCATTATCGAAACCACGGCTGCTGGAGAACTCCTCCTCTGTCGAGTATAGTGGGCATGTCGCGACACCAAGGCGCTTCTCACTAATCTTGGACTGCAGAGGTACACTTCCTATCGAGTATTGCGGGTTTTCTGCCAACTACCAGGAGCTCCTCCATTGTGGGTCTGCTGCTAACTACCAGGCAGTCCCCCTAATAGCCTACAGAGGTACTCCTCCTATCGAGTACTATGGGTATGCCGCCAACTACCAGGAACTCCTCTTCCGTGGGTCTACCATCAACTACCATGCGCTCCCCACTGGGCTAGTCGAATCACTTCGAGTCGAATCGGTCAAGCAGTCGTCAGGTCTGCCAGCTACTAGGTCTCCACACTCTGTCTGCTTGTCACTGGAAGGATCTGCTCCACGAGAAACTAGGAAATACTCCAACTGTCGCAAAGTGCCACGACGAAGTATCTTAATGCTCCACCACATCATAAGGGTCTCAACGCAACATACTGCGCTTCAATCGAATGCTCGGTCTGTTAGTTATTAGCCTTTTAGTCCCGGGGGCCCGATTGGATTTGTGTATGATCCAACCTGACTCTAACTCAAATATACCCCGAACTCCAGTGGGTTATTCTCTAATGGATGTCTTCGTTCCAAGAATATCGGTGCTGATAACGGTTCGTCAAACGGACATCTGGTGCCAATGATATGGCCAACAGAAAGTAAAGGGGTCGGTAATGGGCCTGGGCCCGGTCCGACCCGGTCGGACCGACCCAGTCTGGGTCGACCCAGAAAGACCCACTAGGTCTGACCCGGCCCATTGGGCGTGTCAGCCCGCTAGTTTTGGCCTGGTCCGCTGGGCCCGGCCCAGTGGACTGCGGGGGTGGTTCGGCCCGGGCTCGGGGCTAGTTCGGCTCGGAGCATTGCGAGGGAACGACCCAGAGGGCGTGAGGGAGCCGGGACGCCGGCTCGGCCTAGAGCATGCGAGTCACGCGGAGGCCGGCTCGAGGGTAGCTGGTTCGGGGTGGCACTCGCGGAGGTCGTCTCGGGGGCGGCCGGTTCGGGGTGGCACATGCGGAGGCCGTCTCGGGGGGGGGGGGGTGTCGGGCAGGCTGCGATAGCGGCCGGGCAGGGTGCGGTGGGGTGCCGGGAGGCCGCGGGGGTGCCGGAAAGGCACCGGAAGGGGCCCGGCAGGCCGCGGGGGGCGCCGGGAAGGCGCCCCGACAGGGTGCGGCAGGGGCCGGGAAGGCCGCCGGCAGGGGCTGGGTTGTCCGTCGGGTGGTCGCGGGCAGGCGGGCTGCGCGCTGGTCAGGGCACAGGGAGGCCACGGGTAGGCGGGTCGCGCACCGTTCGTGCCGGCAGTATTCGGCCGAGAGCATCGGAGCATTGCGGGGGTGGCGCGATTTGCGGAGGCCACAAGTAGCGTGGCCTTTGTCATCGCCGCCTTCGTCACCTCATCGCCATGCTGACGTTTATCACAAGAAGGAGAATGACGGAGGGATTCGGGCCATGTTAACTAGGCCCACACCCTCCGCAATTTGGGTGATAGCAATTGGTTCTCAAGAACGAAGTACAACATTCCACCAACAAATATAAACATCATCATTCATCATTTTTAAAAGAAGGGAATAACATGACGCTTAAAAGAAACTAAACCCCTACCTTTGATTTTCCGGTCATCCTTTGTTGACGTCGCGGAAAGATGTTCGTTAATCCATGGTTGATGAACAAGTCGCGCGTCAAAAGAAGCCGAGGAAGAAGGTCATAAGGGTTAGTTCTTCGTAGTGGAAGGCGTCCGTCATCAGTGTTCTTCATCGGGAGCGCGTTCTTCTCCGGAAGAGCGTTCTTCGTTGGAGAGCGTTCTTCGTTGGAGAGAATTCTTCGTTGGAGGGAATTCTCTTTTCTCCCAAACTCCACCAAAAGAAAGTGCCCAAAATAATAGTTTCCCTATTATATTAATCGTTGGAGGAAAATTCAAAAAAGGGAATTAATAACGTACGATCCTCAAATTAATCCTCGAGAGGTTGGCATATTAATAAAATGGGGGTTGGCTCCATTTAATTAAAGGGCAAGGTCAATGGGTTTCTCCCCATTAAATGGGTGGTTACAAGGGGTTACAAGCCCGGGTAGTTCCCACCAAAAATTATCCTCCCAAGGGAGGTTATGTTCGGGTGGGCCCCACCACCATAACCTCTCATGGGAGGTTATGGTGTGGTGGCCCCCACCTCTATCCTCTTCTTGGAGGTTTTAACCACCAAGAATAAAAAATAAAGTCACACTTTGTTTTTATTTAAATTATACTTAAAAACTCAAAAAACTAACTTTAATTCTAGACTAACTTCTGTCGAGGTGAAAGTATTCTTAAGAGAATATCAGCGCTGCGACTTCAACGGTGCCCTCATATTTTAGTTCTGAGCACCGGCTCAAAAATTATAAAATCCCGCTCGTACGTTTACTGAACGTACCTGAACAAAACTTCATAAATTGATTCCGGGCACACTGGGCCTCAGAATTAAGCACCATAAATTTTCATGGACTCGTAAAAATCCCATGTATTTAAGAAAAAAATTTCCACGGAATTTCTGGGACTTTACACCATTTTACCAAATTCAATTCAAATAATTGTAAAATTTAATTTTAAATCGAAACCCTTAAACGTGATGAAAATCACGTTTTCAAGAAGTGTACTTTTCAAGAAAATGATGATTTTATATTAACTATATGAATAATAATAATAATTGAATGAAATTAAATTAATATTTAAGGATATATAATCTATAAATTTAATTAAACACATTACCCAATAGTTTTTGCGTTAATTAATTAAAAGGTAGAAACAATATGTACTTTAAAATAGTATTGAGAAAAATCATGTTTTTAAACCGAAAAATAAACTTATTCTAAAATACAATATAATGTGGATTAAAAAAAATACAACTAAATTTAATGAAAATAAATAATTATTATGTTACTTTAAATGAAGGTATCAAAATAATAGTTGTTTTATGTTGTTTAATTTATTGAAAAGAGGTTATATTTTTACAAAAAATCATTATTTTCACTATTCACTGACAACCCAATATTTTCTGAAAAATTACAAAATTTCTCCCAAAAGTAGAAAATGATATAACGATTTCAAAAATTAATTTTATTTTATGAAAGTAATTTTCTAAAATTTCCAAAAATTAATTATAATGTTCAATCATAAAATACAATAAAACCCATTTTTTGATGAAATGTATTTTTTAAAAAATAAAATAAATTAACACAATAAATCAAATGATTATTTAAAATTAATTAAATAACACATTTGAAATAAGAATTACAATTATATATTTAGAAATTCCACTAACTCTATTGACACAATCATCATTAAACTGTGTTAACATTTAAAAATTTAAAATCTTTTACTTAATATACTATAGTGGTTTGTATGTTCGAACCCAAATGAAGGATAAAATTTAGTTTGAATAACCAAAACATTTCAAAACAAAACCCCAATGTTGTTAATAATGGGTGGGTGTCATTTTTCTAAATTTTCTATAATTCTTATTAAAACAATTTGAAAATGATAAAATAGTGTATTTTTTAGCTTTGAATGACTAAGATGAAATGTGGGTAGCATAAACAGGAAAATGAAGAAAATTGATCAAAATAAATGCTCGAGGAAATTAAAACTATTAGTTCTATAGGTTTTATATTTTCACTAATATTAAATTGAATTCAAAGCCATTAAAATGGGTTGAATCCTTCTCCTTCACTAGGATAATGATCATGCAGAAAAATGAATCTTTCAGTTTGCCACTCCAAGAACCATTAAACTGCAATTAAACAATGATGTAAAAGTGATCAGAAAAAAAAATTAACCTATTTTTTCTAATGTTTTTAAAATTTAGGTAGAAGAAATATTATTGAAAACAATCTAACCAATAATTCCCACAAATTTTATTTTGAAAAAATAAATGTGGGAAAATAGTTTAAATGATTCCAGAATTGATCTCACCAAAAAATAATGAAATTTGAAAAATAATAATGTAACAAAATAAATGAAATCACCCAATAGATAGAAATCCCTGAATAAAAAAATTACCTTGATATCATTTTCTAAATTTATGTATAACTAAATTATATTGCAAGGAACAAATAAAATATATGGGGAAGAGATATCCGCAAAAAAATGGCGAAGTCTGCTTCTTACTACTCATCTGTGAATTTGCCTCCTGGATGTTTCCCAATCAGTCTCCTAGGGTCTCTAATCTATTCCTAGATGTGTCAAATGAAAGAAAATTGAATGAGATATCATCCTCGATATTGTCTGCCTTCGTATTTTAATGTCTCCTAATGTCTCCATTTGGTCACCCACATCTTCCACCGACTTTTGTTAGTTCTCTTCTATTACACCATCCACATATTGTTCACTCATGAAACCTATGTAGCTAAAACATATGCCTCGTAACAAACTCAAAAGACACACAAGTGGTCTGTTTGAAAGGAATTGGAATGTTATTTCTGGTGGGTTCTACATAACACAAAATTAAAAAACAAATTAACGTCCATTAAAAGAATAAAATTTTATACATAAAGATTCATTTAATTTACTAATAATTATATTATTAAAGAAATAATTAATATATTAATTAATATTTATTTATAATTATTTTTTATTATAATTAATTTTTTTGTATTATTTTGTTATTAATTAAGTTATTTATTTTATATTATTAGAGTTAATATTTTAATAACTATATAAATAGATTAATTTATTAAGATTATTTTTTAATATTTAATTAATTGATTAAATTATTTTATTACTAAATTTAATAATTATTAGTTGTTAACTTTTAATTATCATTTTTAATATAGTTTTATTATATATTATTTTGTTTTATTATTTTTTTTTATTCTTTATTTATTTTATAATTTTGTTTACTTTCATGCATCTCCTCTAATCTGTGTAAGGGGAGAGGTAACTTCCCCCAGAAGAAGTTGGCTTGTAGTGGCTTCCTTCTCCACAGAAATAGGAGGGTAGCAGTACGTTAATCCTCCACGGTGCTTCTCCGAGGTGGCGACTGGCAGCGGGTTCCTCCTCCTAAGGGCGGCAATGACAGATCTACTCGGCACCCCATTTCTGGTGACTCAGCATCGACCCAGCAGTTCGTTCGCTGCTTCTCCATGTCATAGACCAGGGTGGTGATACCATCTTCTTCAACCCTGTGGATGGGCTCGTCTTGCGTTGGTGTTCTCTAGCATCGTAGAGGGTGACTAGGATCCTAGAACTCTGGCTATCCACAGCAGCGAAGGGTTTGTTTCATGGCGGCTCAGCCATGGTGGTTTAATCTTTAGATCTGGTTTGGTTTGATGAGGATTGAACTTTATTGTTTTAAATATTTTTTGTGGAGGTTTGGTGATTCCGTGGGTTGGACAATGGTGGGGCTTGAGCTTGGCGGAAACTTGAGCCGACGGTGACCCGAAAACATGATGTTGTGGCAGTTACTCATGAAGGAATGGGAATTGCAGGCAGTGACTCGTATGAGGAGTAGTCTCCATTATGGAGTAAATTGGAATTTCACAGTGACTCTGACCAAGGATGGTGGTGTCTATGACAATTGAGTCTCCATTGGCTGGGTACTTAAAAAATATGACCAAGTAAGATCCACTATTGGAAATTTTCCAACAGTTACTCAGATGGAGGTGTCTCAATATTTGAACTAAAAACTAAAAATAAATCAATAAACAATTTTATAAAATTAAAAAAATTAATAAATAATAAATTTAAATTAAAAATCTAAATTGGATTAATTTAATAAATGGAATACAAACTAAAACTTGTATTAATAAAAATTAAAACAATTAACTTATTAATAAATTCAAAACATAAAACTAAAAAATTAAATGAAAATTAAATTAAAAGATAACTAAAATTAAAAATTATAGCAGTTATTTGATATTGTAATTAAAAATTGAATTGTAATAAAATATTAATATAATTATTAAAATTAAATTAAATACTTATTTAGATAATTAAAGTTAAATAATATTAAGAATACACAAATGAACACATTAAAAATTAAATTACATATTCAGTTCATGAAATGAAATAAAATTGACAAAAAGAAGATTTAATAAAAAGAAAAATTAATAAAAAGAAAAAAACATAAAATTATTAAGCCAAGAATAAATAAACTGTTAAAATCATAACGTAAAAAATAATAAATAAAGTTATGTCATTTAAGAATAGAATAACAAAAACTGAGTTCTACACTTCTAAATAGAATGTTTCAAAAGAAATCTTGCATAAATCAAATAATCACTATATAATCAAAGAATAAATGAATCAACTACTTCTGAGGATTCCATGCCTTGTATATGAAGCTTCCTACCGACTTACCTCAATTCAATCCCAAGTTCTAAATCGAAGAGTGACAAAATGTTAAATATAATTAGAATTAAAAACGTAAAAAAGAACCTTATAATTTGACTTTCTCCAAGGTTCCAAAAAAATCAATGTTAAATTAAAAATATTTTTTAATCACTTTATTGATACTATTTAAATGATTTCATATAAATCGATTTTCCCTTTCCTCAACTGGTGTTAAAAATTCCACTCAACTTAATGAACTCATTTTTTAAAACAAGGCACTTTACTTCTGTTTTTTAAAAAATTTCCCATCCATGAAACATGTGATAATAATTGTGTATATACATTTATTAGAATTGTATATAGGGGTTACTCACACACATTATTCCTAGTGTCTTAGAAGTTCCCCATGGGTTCCCAAGTTCCCATTTTACTCTAGTTTCAAATGATTAATATGAATTTTATTTAAATTTTTTCAACAAGGTGAGTGATATTTTTAATAATTAAAAATTGAGTTCCCTAGAATGAAGTTCAAACATCCAGTTTCCTCTGGTTGTGATCATTCCTCCACAAATAAGTATCATATATCACTCTCAAACATAGTTCCTAAATAGAACATTAAAAACACTGAAAAATTTCACGAAGCAATCATTCATCCTAAAAATTTTCAAATTCAAAACAACTCTTAACTACCAATAAGATATTATTCTTTAGAAAGGATGATTTGAAATGAAAAATGAAGTTAAATTAACTAATATTGTTTAAGAATTATAATTTTTTTACCAATTTTTAATAAAAAGTTAACAGTTAGAGAGATTAGATGGACTTCAATTAAAGCACAGATTATCTCAACATAAGTTGACACCCTCCCCCACAATTAAAACCCAAATTTTTCCCCAAAGTTGAATTCAATGGTAACGAAGAAAATAATTTGATGTTAAAAGTACAAAAAAACAAATTTAGAAGATTGATGACTTGTTCAAAGTGTTACAACGAAGTTCAAACAAATGTTATTTTCCAGAACAAAAATATTATAACAGATCACATGAATTATTATTAAATCATTTTAATAGAATTTTTCAATTATGTTCAAAAAGGGTCATGGGTAAATCATGAATAAATAAGGAATTGGGTGTAAGAAATTTCAAAAATTTATTCAAACATATGTATAATAGAGATAAAAAATATACTAAAAACCCTACTTAATGAACAACCATCCATGGGTAATTCCCAAAATACTAAATTCTATACAGTGAAGATTTTTTAAAATCAATGGAATTAAATTTCTAGAAAAAATCATATACAATATTTTTTTACAAAAATAAAAAATCATCAATGGCTCAACACCACTGTCATACCTGTGACTCACCGTTATGGTGACTCACCGCCCGTAGTCGAATAGTGACTCATGTAAAATGGGTGAGTCAAGGAATCAACGTTGTATAGTGGAGTAGTGACTTAACTGTTAATTGTTTTTTATGAATATAAAATAAAAGAGATGCATAATTAAAATTAAGGAACTTACTTTGTTAAATTTCATCTAGAGATTCTACAACATGAAAATCCATGAAAATTGAATAACAAAGGGAATTCTTCTCCTCTATTGACCCTCACAACATTATCCTTCTTACTCTATGAATAAGAACTAGCAAGGACAAGAACACATATCCAGCAGATAAATAACAATAGAAAGAGTTTGGTTTCACTTTTTTCAATTCATTAAAAGATCAAAGTTAAAAACAAAGACTATGGGTTGACTCCCATGTGGAACTAAATTTTAAGTCTTCAATTAGGCTACATTGACAACCATTTTCAAGCACATATATGGAATCCAATCCCTTTGTCTAACCTTAAAAATATAGTTTGACTCTTTGACCATTAGCAAGAATTGGATTTCTTTATTCTCCTACAATCTTAATATCTCTATTATTCAGCTCTCTAACAATAGTAAAAGGTCTATACCACTTAGACTTCAACTAATTAGGAAATATCACGAGTCTTGAATTTAATATAAGTACATTATATCTATGTTTAAATTATCTATTTTTAATGATATAATCAGGAAAAGATATGTACCTCTATTTGGGTATCCAAGAGTTATCTTATGATTCTCTCCCTATCTCATCTAACACACTCATCTCAAGAAACCTCTTTTCCCTAGTAGATATAAAATCAAAATTTAAATCCTTAACACCCAATAAAACTTGTGTTCTAACTCCAAAAGAAAATTAAAACTTTTTCGAAATAATATCCTATATGGAGACATACCAATTGGGGCGTTGAAAGGTATTATATAGGCCTAATATGTCTCAACTAACTTTAGAGACTAGTCTTTCCAATAATTTGAGATAGTTTTCTCTAGAATCTATTTCAGGTCCCCATTAAATATTTATACCTATCCAATGGACAATGGATGGTAGGAAATACCAGTCTTATGGGTGCATCCATATTTTTCCATTAAATAAAAAAATGTGTAATTTTAAAATTGTGTTCTATTATCATCTATGAAGGCTTTTGGCACACCAAATCTAGAAAAATATTCTTTTTAAAAAACTTGAGTACACTGTTAGCTAGATTTTTGGGTATTACTATTTCCTCAACCCACTTAGAAATGTAATCAACATCAACTAAGATGTACTCATTCCCATTAGAATATTGAAATGGTCCCATAAAGTCTAATACCCAAACAAAAAAAATTGACATCTGAAATAACTTTCTGAAGTAATTCATGATTCCTTCCAGAAGATCCAAGCCTATCACATCAATAACATCCTACTACATAGATCTTAGAATCCACGAATAATGTGGGCTAGTAAAATCTATCTTGAAGGACCTTTTAAGTTTTCATTTTCCCACCACTATGTCTTCCCCAAGTTGGGGAGTCACAACTCTCTAATATAGGCATCATCCCCTCTTCTTGAAAAAACATTCTTAAGATCCCATCAGCGCATCTCCTAAAAATAAAGGGGTCATTCCAGATAGAGTACTTAATCTCTTAAATGAATTTATTTTCTTTGTTTGTTTGAAATATCCTTTGGAATGACACTGGCTGCTATAAAATTGGAAAAGTCTGCATCTAGGAAGACTGACTAATAGAGACAGTGGGTAAATTCTCATAAGGAATGTATGATTTTATCTCTTTTAGATATTCGCAGTGAGTATTAAAAAGCATAGAAAGGTGTCCGGACACTAAATTCTTAGCTACCTATTTACCCCTAATTTCCAAGTCAAAATCTTGTAACAAAAGGTTCCATCTAATCATCCTGGATATAGCCTCTTTCTTAGATAGTAAATATTTCAAGGTAGAATGATCAATAAAAATAATGACCTTATAACCAAAAAGATACTACCTAAATTTCTATAAGGAAAACAAAATAGCTAACAACACATTTTCAGTAGTGGGACAGTTTCTTTCTGCCACATCTAGAAATATTATAGCATAATAAACCACATGAATCTTCTTATCTATCATTTTTTCTATGACAGCTCCAACATCCATGTCACGTGCATCACACATTAGTTTAAAAGTCAATTCCCAATCACGAGTAGTGATGATAGGTGATGAAGTGAGTTTTCTTTTAGTAAATTAAATGACTCCAGAGAGTTTGGAACACAATTTCAGGTTTAATTTTAACCAATAAAGTACACCATGCTTTTTTTATTTTTGAAAATTATATTATCAATCTATTGTAAAAACTGGAATTCCCTAATGATCTCCTTAAACCCTTAACATTTTCAAGTGGTGATATTTTTTAAATAAATTCAACTTTGGATGTGTCAACCAATAAACCCCGCTTTCAAACCTTTTGTTTCCACACAATCCTTTTAGTGACCATGAACTTGAATTTCTCCGAGTTAAAAACTAGGTTGGTATCCAAGTATCACTCTAACACCAATTCTAATTTTCCTAAACAAGTATCAAATGTGGAACCTACATTGGAGAAATAATACATGAAAACCTCAATGATCCTCTCCATCATATTAGTAATGATATCCGTCATACAAATTTGAATGTTTTTTATAGAACCACATAAACCAAAAGGAATTCACTAGTAGGAAAATGTACCAATCGTATTTGTGAAGGTAGTTCTCTCCTAATTCTCTAGATCTACTAGAATCTAGTTTTAACTAAAATAGCCATCCAGAAAACACAAAAAATCATTCTAAGCAATCCCCTCAAGAATTTAATCATGTAAGGGCATTGGAAAATGATCCCTCTTTATTTTTATATCAATCTTCCCATAATCTATACAGACTCTCCATTTGGTAGCTTTTCACAATTGAATTTCTTCATTTTGATCATTTATTATAATAGTGAAACCTCCTTTCATTAGAACAACATGGACCAGACAAACCCTTGTACTATCATAGATAGGATATATAATTCCAGTTTCCCATAGTTCGATAACATCCTCTCTAATAATTTCTTTTATATTAGGTTTGAAACTTATTTGGCACTCTACTCTAGGTTTGTGGTAAGGTTCCAGAGGTATTTATATATAGATAATGAAGGCTTAATCCCAAAATACGAACTATGGTCCATCCTATATAAGATTTAAATTTCTTTAAGACACCCAATATTTTTTCTTCTTGATCACCTTTTAGTTCAGTAGTGATCATGATAGATAGTGTATAATTCTTTCATAAAAATGAGTCTTTAAGTTGTACAGGGGTTGTTTAATCTCTAATGTGGGTGATTTTTTTAATTGAAGGAATACTCTTTATCCTAGGAGGTCCAAGTTCTTCAACATATCATTTTTATGGAGTTTGAAATGTTGAACCATATTCAATTTCATAAGGATAATAACATTTTTCTTCATTGATGTCCAAAGGGGCGGCTCACTCTCAAAACTCTTCAGATCCAAATTCAACATATTTATAAAGAAAAATCATCCGGTTGTTTTATTAGATCTCTCTCAAATAAATAAAATTTCTTATAAGTTTTTGTAACAATAGAATCACCCTTAGGTTTCCTTATAATGTTTTTAATTTCAGAAGAAGATGATACATCTTTATTAGAAGTAGAAACTAGAATGTTGTCCAGTTCTGGAAAATTTTGAAGATTCTCACTAAGAACATAGTCAACATCATGTGAAACAATGTTTTCATTTTATAGATTAGTTTATTCAGTAGTGGTCTTATTTTCAGATTATTCAAAACTTTAAAATATATTTTAATCTTTCATGAACTATATTAAAGAAAAAAGTTCATATAGTTTTGGTCCCTTGACATTTTTGAACACATTGAATTATTCTTGTTGTTCCCCAAATTTAAATTTAATGGCCAAAACTTATATTAATGAAAATTCCTCTTGATATAATTAAATGTTTTATTATGTAAAATGGTTATATAAGACATATGAACTTCCTTTGTTTTATGATTTTGGATTTTAAAATACCATTAAGAATTTTTATCATTGCTAATATAACTGTTGAATAGTTATCACATGATTAGTATTAATATGGGGCTTTATAAAATCCCATTTACTCAGAAAAAGGAAGTGATGGCCTCATCCAGTAGAATCATTCTATACAAATCCCATTTTTCAGAGATCAAAAAGGAGGTGGCATTACTGGGCTTCGCTCTTGACCAAGCTAAAGTAGAGCTTCAACACGTTTAGATTGAATGGAACCGCCTATGGGAGAAGAGGATGTTAATAGAGATTTCCACCCGATCAATGTTATCTGAGTCTCCCCAAGAGTCTTTCATCATATCACACCTTAACCTTAGGTCTTATACTGGTGTTATAACGGGTCATGTAACAAGACCCTATCATTATGATTATGTGCATTATTTTTGTTTAGAATAAAGAATATACATTCGTTTTATTATTGTTAAATTGTAAATAGTTTTTAAAGAAACATTATTATTTTTAGTTAATATTCAATTATGAAATATATTTTGATGAATTATTGTATTTATTAATTAAATAATATTTTATTACTAAATTAATTTTTTTTAAGTATAAATGATCGTATAGTTTTTATGAATACAATTGTAATTTTTTTAAGGTTTGAAAGGTTTTTTTGTCAAAACCCATGAATTTTCTATAAATGATAGTTTTTATTTTAAAATTAAAAATTCACATGTTAAATAAATTATTTAGATAAAATGAATATTATTTTTGGAATCATGATGTCAAAATTATCTAGTGGGGAATTTTTCATAATTTTCTAAGACCGCCGATTTTTTAGGAAAACATTAAATACCATTTAAATATATAATGTGATTTATGACATCGTAATGACCCAATAATGAAGTAATAAAATACTATAAATGGGATGGTCGGAGAATATAAGTTTTAGCTTTAAAATAATGTGATTTTTAGTTTGTTTGATTTATTTTACAAAGAAACAGTGGACCCTCCAAGATTTATAAAATATTTTAACATTTTAAAATGATTTCCTTGAGAGTGTGACTCACCCCAACATAAGAAAGCCAAATATTTTAATAAGATATTCCATTGGACATATAAAATTATTAGTTCCACAACACTTTGTAAAAAAACATGTGCAAAAACAATGGGATGGTTTGTAATTTTGATTAGTTTAATGTGTGGTGTCTAAAACCTAAATAATAAAGAATTCTCCCTCCTTTCCTATATAAACCCATTCAATAACCTATTACACTTCACTCAAAATATATGGTGCTCGACCAAACTCTGGCCTCCTCTCTTTAAAATCCTCCCAAGGTGCCCAAAGCTCCCATGAATCCTCTCTCAATCCCTTCTCAACCCTTTGAGATCACATTTCTAGGTAAAGGAATTATTCCTTTCCCATTTTTGTCCAAATTTCTTTATGTTGTTATGCCCTTTTATGTCAACATTAAAAATCATGGGGTATGATTTAGAACCTACCCTATAATTCCCTACTAATGTTTTAATGATGAGAGACCCCTTTCTCTCCATTAATTTCTCCCATGTACACTCGTTACCATACCAAAATTCTGTAACTGATTTCTCTCTATATGACCCCTTTGCTATCCATTTCATATAAATGTTATGAGACACCCCATTCACTCTCATCAACCATTTTTGTGAATTCTTATGTCACATTGTTATGTGACCAAAATTGCACCGCAATTTTTCAAGCCAAAGTCATTGTGTAGTGAATACCAAGCTCATTTATCTGTCAAGGGTATTCACCTTTATGAACATTTACTTATTGATTATGGAGTTTCATTTATGAATTCCTCATTCCTTTATCTTGTAATAAATGATTATATTTAATGAATCCATGTTATATGGTCTATGTGGCACACTTATGCATAAAATAAAATGATTAAGAAGGGTGTTCCCTAATAGCGCTCCAATGCATTGGGAGAGGATTAATATCATGATAGATCTATTGAATTAGGTTTTACTCACGATAATTCAAGTGTAATGGGGTTTTACTCGTTCTTCATGTGAAATGATCCCTGACTCGTTCTAATATCATGATAAATGTTGATGCCACATTTCCTTGTTATGATAATCACGCTATATCATACCTTTGTGTCCATGTATCTCTTATGATCCATTGATATGACTATTCCCTAACATGTATTGTATTCTTCATGTTATTCCATTTTTACTCCCTTGCAGGTCATTATAGCTCACCCTTTTTTATTCATGTCCTCAGGTTATCTCATTAAATGCTAAGTACGAAGGAATGTGTTTGGTCATGTAAAATAAGTTTTCAATAATGATGTGTATTTTATGTTTTAAGTTGTTATGTAATGTTCCTAAGACCAAAGACACTAGTCCTCTCGGTCTTCTATGTTATATCAAGTTAATCTTGTATGTAATAAATTATGTTTAAGTGTTAAATAAAGATCAGGGTTGTTATAGTAGTTATTAGGGGATAGGTTTAGTTATTTTTGGGATTAGGATTAGAAAACCATCGTGAAAGCCTTAGAAATGAGACTAATTATAATAAAAACATCCATAAATTTTAGTGAGAATTGAGTAAATGGTTTATCAATAAAATAAATCCCTTCCTGGATACGAGCAGGTAGTGGTGGATTTGGAACAAATGTATCTATGGGTAAAACCCAAAAACACCGCTTTCATCTAGACTCGAATGGGAACTGGTGCACTACAACAGGTCTTGATAAACTCTTGGTTACGAAACTCCCATGGGATATGATTTTTTGAATTCATAAGATTTGTATGAACCATTATTAAGGGAATTAGAAAAATTCCACTAAGAATATATGTTGTGGAGTAGATCATGGATAACGTATATTGAAGCCTAGAAATTCATAAGTTAAAAAAATAATAGTAATTTATATGTTATCCCTTTTTGTATTTGGATTCCCTTGTATGTGTTACCCATAAATTTCCTTTTATTCCACCCAATGTCAGGTAAAAGGAGGACTCATGCTAAAAACTGATGTGAAGATCAATGTGATGAAAATTTTAATGAGATTCCCAATTCGATGGGAGGGGGAATCAAAAACTTTTTCACAATACTCTCTCAGTTACTCAAGTATTAAATATAAACATGAGTCAAGAGGAATGTGACCCCCCCCCCCCCCCCCCCCCCCGCCGCCAAGAAAGAAGAATTTACAATCGAGAGCTTCATGAGACAAACGCCTCCGATTTTTAATGGATATTCTGATCCATAAATCACTGAAAAATGGATTATCTCTATTGAGAAGATCTCTTCCATCCTTAAATGTCCAAAAAAAGAGATGATACTTCTGGTTTCTTATCATATAGAGGGTGAAGCTGATCAATGGTGGACATTGATCAAATATATAAATCCTGAGGAGGAGATCGAGGCGTTGGAGTAGAAGGATTTCCCCAAAATGTTTCTCAATAAATATTGTCCTCTCACCCTATTACTTAAGATGGAAAGGGACATCCTTTCCATCAAACAAAAAATGATGAATACATTGAATTTTACAAGGAAAAATTCCCAAGGATTTAAAAATAAGCCTCCAGCTATGTTGTAACCTTCGAATGCAAGGTTGACTCCTTCTTTGGTGGTAAAAAAACTGGCCTACGGAAATACCTAGAGATTCATGACTTCGAGACCTATGAGGAAATTGTATGATGTGCCCTCAAGGAAAAAATGGAGATCAGAGAATCTCAGGGGTATCATGGGGATAAGAAGTATGATGGGGACAATAATTCTGGAAGTCTGATGGATAAATCCAACGGTGCAAAGAAAATCCAGCACCCATATACCAAAGGTACAGAAAGAATCACTCCAGAAATCACCTGAAGGGGTTGAGGAAATTTTTTAGGTGTGGAAGAGAAGGGCATCTGGCCATCAAATGCTGACAAAATAACCCATAGCTATGATTGAGGATAGGAACACTCCATTCGACCCTCAACACACTATTCATTGCTTCAAATGCAACAAACCAGGGAACATTACAAACCAGTGCCCTATGACAAGGGTTTTTCAGAGGCAACCAACAACCTCCAAGGTAGAAAGGGAGATCATTTTCCATCACTATCACCGAAGCAAACCCCGATAATGAAGCGGTGAAAGGTACTCTAGTTATTCATTCATGAATATTGAATGTACATTTTGATTCTGGTTCAACACATTCTTTTATATCCCAAAATTTTACTAGAACAATCCCAATATCCTAACAAATCATGGAAGTAGAGATGTGGTGAGAACGGAAAATGGTGCAATAATTGCACCCCATGAATATAACTCCTCCCTTATCATAATTTGTGAATTGAACTTCCCTGTGAACCTATTCGTACTCCCTCTAGTGGAATTTTATTCAATTCTTTGAATAGATTGAATTTCCATATATAGAGCCACTATAAATTTCCAAGAGAGGGAAATCACTCTCTATTTGGTGAATCGACCCTAGATTTTGTACAACTTCAAGGAGGAAGATGAATAGTTTTTAGAACCATAATCTCAAGCATGGATATTACTTCCCTTTGAAAATGCATTTCTTGCTCAGATGATTGGGTCTAGTGAAGAAACCATCCTTGAAGACATGTCGATTGTGAGGGAATTCCCTTAGGTTTTCTCCAAGGAATTGTCTGGTCTTTATCCTAGAAGAGATGTTGAATTATTAATTGATCTTATACCTGGGGAATTTCCAATATCAAAGTCTCCATGTAGAACGATTGTTGTTGATGTTGAGGAGATGAAAAAATAACGACAGGAGAAATCTAGATAAAGGGTTTATATGCCCAAATGATTCACCATGGGGTGCACCAGTCCTCTTCATCAAGAAGAAGGATGGGCCAATGCTCCTTTTAATTGATTATCATGAGCTCAATAAAATCATGATAAATAACAAGTATCCTCTACAATGAATTTATGACTTGTTCAATCTGTTGTGTGGAGCGCAATACTTCTTCAAGGTGGATCTGCAGTCAGGATATTACCAAGTAAGGGAGAAGGAGGATATCCCCTAGATAGCTTTTTGTATAAGGTAAATGCATGATGAATTCATAGTAATTCCATTAGGACTCAATAATTCTCTATAAATCTTCATAAACATGATGAATAGAGTCTTTAGATATTACCTTGAAAAAAAATTTATTGTATTTATAGAAGATATTCTAATATACTCCAAAACCATGGAGGAGCAAGAGGAGCATCTATGCATTATATTAGAGACCATGTGAAAGGAGAATATCTAGGACAAGTACAACGTGTGCGAGTTATGGTTGATGGAAGTCTCATTCTTGGGTCATATCAACATAAGAAATGGGAAATTTTTGGATCCCTCCAAGATAGCTACAATTGAGGGATGAATAGGGCCAACATCAGGGATAGATATCCATAGCTTCCTGGGGTTATATTGATATTATCACCGATTTGTGGGAAATTTCTCATGATTGTCTAACCCTCTTACCAATATAACTTGGAAGGGAGCCAAGTTTTCCTTCAGTGATGAATGTGAAGAGATCTTCAAGGAGTTGAAAAGGATTCTTATCACTACACCTATTCTCACACTACCCAAAAGTGGAAAACTTTTTGTGGTATTTAGTGATGCTTTGAAGAAGGGCATGGGTTCTGTGCTAATTCAAAATGACAAAGTCATTATGTATGCTTCAAGGAAATTGAAAGTTCATGTTAAAAACTATCCAACACATGATCTAGAGTTGGTTGTAGTAATCATCAGTTTTAAAAATTTGGTGACATCACCTATTTGGGGAGAAGTGTGAAATATATATGGATCACAAAAGACTCATGTATATATTCACATACAAATAGTATAATATGCGCCCACAAAGATGGTTAGAGCTGATCAAATACTATGATGGCTCTATCCATTACCAGCCTAGGAAAGTGAACAAGGCGGTGAATTCTCTAAGTAGAAAAGACCCAGTGATTATATCATTGATGTGAATTACAAAGTATCCAATATTATTATATTTGATGAAGATAGAAATAAGAATCATAAAGAAGGGAATATCAATGATCCTTTAACAAATTATTTTTCTAACACATCTTTTGGAAAGGATAAATGATGGTCAAAAGGATGATGTGGGAATTCAGAAGAAAGTGGAAACTATCAGAAAAGATAAATCCTTAGAGTTAAATGTTAATGAAGAATTAATTATGAGATTTTTGACAAGACTATGTGATCTATCAAATCCGAAGTTAAATAATGAACTTTTGGATGATACACATAGTTCAAATTTCTCCATTCACCAAGGAAACACAAAGATATATCGAGATCTCTGAGATAATTATTGGTGGGATAACATGAAGAAGGAGATCGTTGAGTATACATCAAAGTGCCTAGTATGTTATCAAGTGAAGGTTGAGAGGAAAATGTATAAGGGGATGATGCAACCACTACACATACTAGCATGGAAATGGGAGAACATCACAATGGACTTTGTCACCAGACTTCTGAATACATCTAAAGAAAACAATGCAATATGGGTTGTTGTGCATTGTCTTACAAATATTGCACACTTAATTAAAATTCGAGAGGATTTCTCATTGGATCAACTAACACAGATATGCATCAGAGAAGTGGTAAGGCTTCATGGAGTACCACTTCCAATTGTATCCAATCGTGATATAAGATTCACCTCTATGTTCTGGAAGACTCTTCAACATTCTCTGAATACTGAGCTGAACTTCAGTACGACTTATCAACATCAAACTGATGTCCAATATGAGAAAACTATCCAAAAACTGGAGGACATGTTGAGAGCATGCTCAATTGAATTCAAAATAGGATGGGACCAACATCATCCTCTAGTTGAGTTCTCTTACAATAACAATTTCCACTCAAGCATCCAAATGGATCCTTATGAATCCCATTATGGGAGGAGGTGCAGAACACCGACATGTTGGGTTGAAGTTGGGGAGAAAAAAATCCATGGTCAATAAATGGTTGATGAAATGGTGGAGAACGTTAAGACCATCCAACAACACATTAAAACTTATCAGAGTTGACAAAAGATCTATGCAGATAATAATTCATGAGACCTAGAGTTTGATGTTGGAGACATGTTATTCCTCCTCATATCCCGGTGGAAGAGAGTTATGAGATTTGGGAAGAAGGGAAAGCTTATTTCAAGGTACATCAGCATTTTTTAGATCCTAGATCACATTGGAGTAGTGGCATATAGACTAGAACTTCCATCGAACCTATCAAAAGTACATGATGTCTTCCTTATATCACTCTTGAGGAAGTATATACCCAACCCAACACATGTACTCAATCCAGATGGGGTACCATTGGACAATGAACTCTCTTATGAAGAGAAGTTGGTGATGATCTTAGATCATAGTGAAAAAGTTCTAGAAAATAAGACAATTCCCCTTGTCAACGTGTTGTGGCGAAACCACAAGTTTGAAGAAGAAACGTGGGAATCAGAGGAAGTGATGAAGCATAGTTACCCTCATCTTTTTAGTGTGGGAAAGAGAATTTTTTAGGGAAAATTTTCTTATGGTGGGAAGATTGCAACAACCAAACATTTATTAATGAAAATTCTTCTTGATAAAATTAAATGTCTTATTATGTAAAATGGTTATATAAGACATATGAACTTACTTGGTTTTAGGTTTTTGGATTTTAATATACTATTATGAATTGTTACTATTGCTAATATAGTCATTGAAAAGTGATCACATGGTTAGTATTAATATATGGATTTAACAAATCCAATTTACTTAGATAGAGGAAGTGGTGGCCTCATATTATAGAATTTCTCCATACAAAGCCCATTTTTCAGAGCTTGGAAAGAAGGTTGCATCACTGGGCTTCACTCTTGACCAATACCAATCTAAGCTTCAACATGTTAAGCCTGAATAGAACCGCCTAGATGAGGAAGTGGAAATTAATAGAGATTACCACCTGAACGATGTTATCTGAGCCTCCACGAGAGTCTGTCACCATCGAACACCTAAACCTTAAGTCTTATATGGGTTTTATAAGGATTTATGTAAAAATAACCCATCACTGTTATTTTATGCATTTTTTTATAGAATAAAGAATATAAATTCATTTTATTATTGTTACTTTTTAAATAGTTTTTAAATCAAAAATAGTATTTTTAGTTAATATTAATTTAAAAAATATATTTTGATGAATTAATGGATTTTTAAAATAAATAATATTTTATTACTAAATTACTATTTATTAAATATAAACTATTGTATAATTTTTATGAATACAATTGTAAATTTTATTAAGGTTTCAAATCTGTTTTTGTCAAAACCCATGAATTTTCGAAAAATGTCATTTTTTATTTTAAAAGTAAAAATTCAAATATATATAAAATTAGTTATATTAAATTAATATTATTTTTGGAATCAGTAAATCGAAACTATCCAATAGTTAATTTTTCATAATTTTATGAGACAATCGAATTTTTGGGTAATAATTAAATACCATTTAAATATATAATGTGTTTTATTACATCATAATGAACTAATATAGGTGTAATAAAATAATATAAATGGTATGTGTAACACCCCAAGATTTCATAGTGTGTTATTTCTTCAAAATAATTCAATAACTTGCACTACACGCAACACCGAGTTCAATCACACCATGACTTACCAAAGGAAAAATCCATTCAAAAGAGGTTATGAATATTATTAACTAAATTTTAAACTTTATATAATCCTTATAATTTTAGAATCCATATTATGAGTTTCTTAGTCATAATGCAAGAACAGATTCATTTTCAGTATTGCACTTTTATCAACTTTTAATAGTGAAACCTTTTTAAATACAATATTTTAAACTTTTTGACTAAATGGGGACATCAAAAAATTTAAAATGAAACATCCCAAGCTTCAACGGTACTCTTTCCTTTGAATAAAACAATAGCGTGTGTTGTACGCAACTTCGAGTTTTAACACAAACCACAACCGATCAAACTAGCCGTTATGAATAGTAATACCTAAATTTTGAAATTATATATATTTTATATTTTAAAATGGACTTCATTTTTGGATTCGTAATATCGAATTTAGCCTAAGGTGAAATTTTGGTACTTTTCGGATAACTTTCATATTTTGATGAATAGTGAAAATTACTAAATTTTAATTAAAAACAACTTTTTTAATCAAAATAATTAATAGTGATAAATTGTAAATTTGAGTGGTTTTAAAGTATATTTAGAATATATTTTTACCATTTAATATAATGTTGGTCATTGGAAATAATTTTACAATTAAACCAAACATAAACAAGTGTAAATCTTTTGATAGTTATTATCTCTTAAAAACACGCTTTTTGTTTTGACAACGTGAATTAATTTTAAATTAATTTCTGCCACTTCTGTGTTTTGAATTTAGGAAAATGGATTCCATATTTGGAATCAGGATGTTCAAATTGTGTAAATAGTTAACTTTTATTTTTAGACATTTTGAATAATTACTGCGGTAAATATTTTATTTACCATGGTTAAGGGTAAATCCGGTAAATAAGGGTTAAAAAATAATATTATAATAATACTAAATTACCCTAAAACGTGTCTTAACCCTATTGGTTGATACATGGTCGACCCTGGGCATCTTTGGGTCGATTTTGGGACCCCATGGATCCACTTGTAAGTGATAATGACACTTTATTTTAATTAAGTTAAAATGAATACAAAAATGACACAAGCATATATCTTTTAGTAAAACAATTTTTACATAGGGTTATACATGGTGTATTTTCGATTATAAATATTCATTAGAAAGCTAAAAATATTCCCTACATAATGATATTTTATTTATAATTTTTAGACATTAAATAATTTATTTTATTTATGACACAATGATGATGCAGTAATTACTATAATAGTGAAAAATTAAAATAATTGATATTATAAATACCCAAATAAATATAACATGAAACTTTTAATGAATTAAACTAATTTTATAGGATAATATGATATATTATTATTGATTTAATTGACTTTGTTCGATTTAATAAATCTGTTATGAGTTTCAGAAAAATCAACTATTGAATAGTGTCAAAATTGACATAAAAGAGTTTTTAAAACAAATATTATATTATTAATTGATATTAAATTACTAAAAATCTAAGGTTCGGCCAAGAGACTTATATCATGATAGGTGTATCATTAATGGACCACTTGGGGGTCTCTTGTATGTATATGGTAAGTTTATTAACCATATAATATAAAAATACAAAGAGACATTGTAAAAGTGAAACTAATTAACTTAGAGTTAATACTTAAAGATAAGGTTAATATAAGTACCCAAACCTGTCTAAATTCTATTGGTTGAGTGGTTTTCGACCTATCCCCACCTTAGGCTTTTAATAGTCAACTTTGGAACCATTGGAAACCGAATATGAATTTATTATAAATTAATATTTCTAGCTTTTCCAAAGGTGCCCCTCACCCCTCTTATAAAAGGGCACTCCTCCTTCTCATTTCTTCACACCTTAAAAGCCTTTTGGTTCGGCCAAACTCTGCCCAAATACTCTCCCAACATCCCTCACTACAACCTAGAGGCCTTAGTTTGATCATAAAGCCAACCTAAGGAGCCCTTTTGATCAAATCAAAAGGAATAACCCAAAGAATATGTAATGATTTCACCACCCTTTTCTAATTTCCATTCTTCTTCCACTTCCACTTTCTTTGTTCTTACCATTCTAAAATAATAACTCCAGTATCTCACATATACTGTGATGTTATTATAAATATGTTACAACCATATTCAGTATTCTATCCACCCTTTGAATAACATGTCACCATACGTGCGTACGTACGGCTTACCGTCTCCACGTCGTGGTGTAATTGTTATTCAATATATTATTATTTGGATGGGTATAATAATGATGTGTAACTCATGTAAATAATAAATATAACATGTTAATTATTCTTTATATATGATATACCATCCATTTATATATTATTTTAATATCAAAAGAATGATATTGTCGCTCGTGCGTACGTACGGACTACCGTCTCCACGAACGTGATGAGATTCATTCTCCATCGTATCCATTCGAGTATAATTATCATTTGATGATTTAAAAATGATGTTTAAGGACTTGATATCATTCTGGATATGAATAATATACAACCTATCCTTTACAAACATGTCTTACATAACAAAACATATAAAAGAAAACAAGTAAGTTAACACCCGAAACGACGATAATTCTAAGATATTATTAACAAATCAATGTTAAAAGATCATATATGATATCATATTAATATATATGATTATTGTAAAATTTAATAACAATTATTTCACCATTATACAGGAGGTTAACCTACCCCAACCAAGGAAAAGTATAAGGTAAGGGTTATTTCACAATCTCTTCATTATCCGAGGTTGTTTATACGTAATAATCTACTGGGATCTCTTTATCATCCACATCCATGTTTCATAAAAATGTATTTCAAAACATTTTTACTATTTACTAAAATATGAGTTAAAGTCATTTATACCCTTTTTGACTTTTATAAGTGGTTTATAAAGGAATCTTTCCGTCATTTTCAAAACAAGGTCCTTTTTAACCTTTTCGACAGAATTGAGGTAAGAATGTTTTTTTTAACTTATACGGCGGGTGCGGTTATTTTACGCCGTTATAAAATCTTCAAAGCTTTCCTTACAAGCTTATAAGAATATTTTCAAAGAAAATGTTTTATTTTATATGGATCTTAAATGATTTCAAAATAAAAGGAGATATTTCTTTAAAAAGAATTTTGATTTCATCTATGTCAACATCCTTTGATGGATTTTAAGATTATTTGAAGTTGATTTATTATGATACAAAACTTCTATATTGTATTGAAGGTTTTGTGATATGTTTGACTATGGATGTGATATTTTTATACCATTCATAGTTTATGGTGAAATTATTGACATTTCGTATGCTAGTTTTAATACGAATGTTTATGTTATGTTTAAACCTTTTCATATGGGAATGCATTGGACTTAATAAGTGACGGGTGGAGCCCGCTATAGCTCCTCGATGCATCGGTATGTCTCATGAGACAAACTAGTGTCTTGGCACAAGGCCTTGACAAAATCTTATTTGTAGTCTTGGCACGAGGCCTTGACTATGTGGTTATGATAGTCTGGCATTATGCATTCTAACATTATGAAAGTGGTTATTGATTTTTGCATGTGATTATTCGATTAGTAGAATATCCATGTGAATAAGTAAATGGCATTATTTCATTTTTACTTTTGCTATACTATGTTGAAGTTCAAGTTTAAAATGCTTTTGTTTTAGTAATGCATTGCCTTAAATGTTTATTCTTATTTATGAAAGTTTCCGCTATATTGTTATCCTTACTGGGCATTTGAGCTCACCCCTTTTCTATGTTTTATTTTTCCCAGGATGTGAAGAAGTAAGTTATGAATGACCTGCAGGGATTTTATGAGGGGTTAATAGTGTGGATTGTGGAAACATTATGTTGTTGTATTAGTTTTTCATTTTATGATGTAATGTAAAACTTATGAATATATCTAGTGTTTCCAAGGCTACTAAACCAATCGGTCTTTCGAGATTTGATCTTTCTTGTGATCATGCCAATGTTATGTAATAATGCACCGACTCTGGGTAACTAGGGTCGGGGCGTTACAGTTGGTATCAGAGGAAGTTTAGTACAAACCTTGGAAGCTAGATTTAGATAAACTCTGATTAGAGCACGTAGACCTAAGATGAACTTTGAGGATTAGTATAGAAGAACTTCCTAGAATTTTGGTATTGTAGAGATTTTGTGAGTTTTCCGAGCAATAAATCCCTGTCTGGATACGAGCAGGTAGAGGCGGCTCTGGCACAGATGTACCTAGGGGTAAAACCCAAAAACACCGCTTTGAGCTAGACTCGAACGGGAACTGGTGCACGACAACGGGCCTTGCTGCACTCTTGGTTACGACACTCCCGGGGGATATGCTTAGGATAACTCTCATTTTCTTTACAAATCATTATGAAGGGTTTATGAGTATATACTTCCTCAAAGAAAACATTTTTATGATTATGGATTATATCCATAAATAGTTCAATTTATGTTAAGTGTTTTATAAGTATGGGATTATGTATTTTGATTCATAAACTAATCTAGTGTATGCCATTGTTTAGAAATGGCGCCCAGTAGAAGGAATGAGAACTCCAGAAATGCACATGATCCAAAGAGAAGGAAGGATCATATCTTTCATGGTCTTAAGCAAGAATTTATAAGAGAAATAGTCTCCCATGTATTATCATCATATGAAGAAATAATATCATGTGTTGATAAGATAAGTAAAGAGTTTACTGAGTCCTATGGATTTGAAGGGAAGCAAGAGAAGAAAAGGATGGAAGAGAGAAAGATGGATAAAGGAAAGAGGGAAAAGAAGAATTTTCCCATATGTGGTAACTGTGGAAAGAAACACCCTGGAACTTGCCTGAAAGGAATGGGAGTTTGTTATAAGTGTGGAAGAAAAGGGCACAAAGTACATGACTGCAAGGGTAAGAAAATGGTTTCAAATGTACAATGCTTCATTTGCAAGGAGTTTAGACACTACGCGAACCTATGTCCCAGTCATCAGACTATGCCGCAAATGATGTTATTGGATAATAATCAAGTTATGATACTACCACAGATGAAGAGGAATGATTAGAGTTCTTATGTTGATTATGTCAATTGAGTGTTGTATCAACAATGTACTTGTTACAATAATTATGGAGTATATAAGGATTGTACAGCAGTACTATTTCATTAAGGACTTGAGATTTTGTGGAACAAAGAAAAGTGACTCAATAGCAGGATAAATTTTTGGAAAATATATGGTTGAGAGAATGATAAACCATAATATATTTCTGATACCAAGGTAGTGATTTTGGAATAATACATGATTGTTTTGGATAAATTATATTGGATATTCTTGACTACCTTGGAACTGATTAATGATTTGTATATTCCATCATTGTTGGGGTTTAAAACATTTTTGGATTAATGAAGTATATCCAGCATTCTACATGGAATAAGGGATCATGAATGTAATCAATAAGGAATATGGTAATTCAGGATGTTTCAGAGTATTAAAAGAATACATGATGAAGGTATTCATATGCTATTACGGGGTAAAAAGAATCTACATTATGCTTACCTTCCTTATAAATGTTGGACTATGAGTTTGGACAGAAGTATTTTGGATAGTTCTAGTTTGGATTATTTTGGATTTCCATAAAAGGACAACCCGGAGGTCGGGCGGCAACCCGTCGCGTCCGGCAAGGCTGCGAGACTTGAACCCGCAACCGAAGGGTGACAAGGGTGTATCACCTACCACTGGCCCAAGAGATGTCCTGGATTAAATAATGTAGTTTTTATTAAAAGATCTTGTTGATGAATTATAAATTCGTTTATTTTGGAACCCTATACGAATAGTGTAAATAGAATTTTTTACGTTCTATTACCTTTTAGAGTGAAATATGAGTTTGTGGTAGAAATTTATTAATGGATAAAACTCTAATTATAAAGTAAGTATATCTCCTTATGATCTTAGCCAATCTCATAAATAAATTCCTCAAAATTATGAAAAGGAACTTAGAACAAAAATGTTGTCCTAGATGGTACCTTAAATCATCACTAAGTTATGGCTTTGGGATTGTTGGCCTTTTCATAGCCATGTTCTCTACCACTCTCCATCAGATAATTGATGGTTAGATTTCTCCTCCATATCCATATTTTCCTACATGGAACCCTAGTATGTGTTATTTTCGGTAATCTTCATACTTTCGACTCTTTATTTTAAATAGAGTCCTCATTAATTCATTTTTCGATGTGGGATTTCAACTAAGATATTTTGAAACGTCAAAAATGTGTTATCCTAATACCCTATGTTTTGTTGAACCGATGGTATTTCAAATCATCATAGATTGATGAATTTAAGGACCTCAATTTTATACTTGTTTGTGATTGATGACCTCAATCACTACCTATAAATATTTACGTTTTTCCTCCAATTATATGTCTCTAAATGCCACCAATGTTCTTCTAATCGAGATCATAATTTGGTGGTGACCCTTTCATTTATCTTTTCCTCATATTAAGACTAAATTTTAGTAACCCAATTTCCGATGTGGGTTTTCCCACAAATATATTTTCTATTTTCAACCTTTTATTTTCGAAGAACAATTTCAAATTGCGAGGACGCAATTTATTGAAGGAGGGGAGAATGTAACACCCCAAGATTTCATAGTGTGTTATTTCTTCAAAATAATTCAATAACTTGCACTACACGCAACACCGAGTTCAATCACACCATGAATTACCAAAGGAAAAAGCCATTCAAAAGAGGTTATGAATATTATTAACTAAATTTTAAACTTTATATAATCCTTATAATTTTAGAATCCATATTATGAGTTTCTTAGTCATAATGCAAGAACAGATTCATTTTCAGTATTGCACTTTTATCAACTTTTAATAGTGAAACCTTTTTAAATACAATATTTTAAACTTTTTGACTAAATGGGGACATCAAAAAATTTAAAATGAAACATCCCAAGCTTCAACGGTACGCTTTCCTTTGAATAAAACAATGGCGTGTGTTGTACGCAACTTCGAGTTTTAACACACACCACAACCGATCAAACTAGCCGTTATGAATAGTAATACCTAAATTTTGAAATTATATATATTTTATATTTTAAAATGGACTTCATTTTTGGATTCGTAATATCGAATTTAGCCTAAGGTGAAATTTAGGTACTTTTCGGATAACTTTCATATTTTGATGAATAGTGAAAATTACTAAATTTTAATTAAAAACAACTTTTTTAATCAAAATAATTAATAGTGATAAATTGTAAATTTGAGTGGTTTTAAAGTATATTTAGAATATATTTTTACCATTTAATATAATGTTGGTCATTGGAAATAATTTTAAAATTAAACCAAACATAAACAAGTGTCAATCTTTTGATAGTTATTATCTCTTAAAAACACGCTTTTTGTTTTGACAGCGGGAATTAATTTTAAATTAATTTCTGCCAATTCTGTGTTTTGAATTTAGGAAAATGGATTCCATATTTGGAATCAGGATGTTCAAATTGTGTAAATAGGTAACTTTTATTTTTGGACATTTTGAATAATTACTGCGGTAAATATTTTATTTACCATGGTTAAAGGTAAATCCGGTAAATAAGGGTTAAAAAATAATATTATAATAATACTAAATTACCCTAAAACGTGTCTTAACCCTATTGTTTGATACATGGTCGACCCTCGGCATCTTTGGGTCGATTTTGGGACCCCATGGATCCACTTGTAAGTGATAATGACACTTTATTTTAATTAAGTTAAAATGAATACAAAAATGACAGAAGCATATATCTTTTAGAAAACCAATTTTTACATAGGGTTATACATGTTGAATTTTCGATTATAAATATTTATTAGAAAGATAAAAAGATTCCCTACATAATGATATTTTATTTATAATTTTTAGACATTAAATAATGTATGTTATTTATGACACAATGATGATGCAGTAATTACTATAATAGTGAAAAATTAAAATAATTGATATTATAAATACCCAAATAAATATAACATGAAACTTTTAATGAATTAAACTAATTTTATAGGATAATATGATATATTAGTATTGATTTAATTGACTTTTTTAGAAGTAATCAATCTGTTATGAGTTTCAAAAAAATCAACTATTGAATAGTGTCAAAATTGACATAAAAGAGTTTTTAAAACAAATATTATATTATTAATTGATATTAAATTCCTAAAAATCTAAGGTTCAGCCAAGAGACTTATATCATGATAGGTGTATCATTAATGGACCACTTGGGGGTCGCTTGTATGTATATGGTATGTTTATTAACCATATAATATAAAAATACAAAGAGACATTGTAAAAGTGAAACTAATTAACTTAGAGTTAATACTTAAAGAAAAGGTTAATATAAGTACCCAAACCTGTCTAAATTCTATTGGTTGAGTGGTTTTCGACCTATCCCCACCTTAGTCTTTGAATAGTCAACTTTGGAACCATTGGAAACCGAATATGAATTTATTATAAATTAATATTTCTAGCTTTTCCAAAGGTGCCCCTCACCCCTCTTATAAAAGGGAACTCCTCCTTCTCATTTCTTCACACCTTCAAAGCCTTTTGGTTCGGCCAAACTCTGCCCAAATACTCTCCCACCATCCCTCACTACAACCTAGAGGCCTTAGTTTGATCAGAAAGCCAACCTAAGGAGCCCTTTTGATCAAATCAAAAGGAAGAACCCGAAGAAGAGGTAATGATTTCACCACCCTTTTCTAATTTCCATTCTTCTTCCACTTCCACTTTCTTTGTTCTTACCATTCTAAAATAATAACTCCAGTATCTCACATATGCTGTGATGTTATTATAAATATGGTACAACCATATTCAGTATTCTATCCACCCTTTGAATAACAGGTCACCATACGTGCGTACGTACGGCTTACCGTCTCCACGTCGTGGTGTAATTGTTATTCAATATATTATTATTTGGATGGGTATAATAATGATGTGTAACTCATGTAAATAATATATATAACATGTTAATGATTCTGTATATATGATATACCATCCATTTATATATTATTTTAATATCAAAAGAATGATATTGTCGCTCGTACGTACGTACGGACTACCGTCTCCACGAACGCGATGAGATTCATTCTCCATCGTATCCATTCGAGTATAATTGTCATTTGATGATTTAAAAATGATTTTTAAGGACTTGATGTCATTCTGGATATGAATAATATACAACCTATCCTTTACAAACATGTCTTACGTAACAAAACATATAAAAGAAAACAAGTAAGTTCACACCCGAAACGACGATAATTCTAAGATATTGTTAACAAATCAATGTTTAAAGATCATATATGATATCATATTAATATATATGATTCTTGTATAATTTAATAACAATTATTTCACCATTATACAGGAGGTTAACCTACCCCAACCAAGGAAAAGTACAAGGTAAGGGTTATTTCACAATCTCTTCATTATCCGAGGTTGTTTATACGTAATAATCTACTGGGATCTCTTTATCATCCACATCCATGTTTCTTAAAAATGTATTTCAAAACATTTTTACTATTTACTAAAATATGAGTTAAAGTCATTTATACCCTTTTTGAAATTTATAAGTGGTTTATAAAGGAATCTTTCCGTCATTTTCAAAACAAGGTCCTTTTTAACCTTTTCGACAGAATTGAGGTAAGAATGTTTTTTTTAACTTATACGGCGGGTGTGGTTATTTTACGCCGTTATAAAATCTTCAAAGCTTTCCTTACAAGCTTATAAGAATATTTTCAAAGAAAATGTTTTATTTTATATGGATCTTAAATGATTTCAAAATAAAAGGAGATATTTCTTTAAAAATAATTTTGATTTCATCTATGTCAACATCCTTTGATGGATTTTAAGATTATTTGAAGTTGATTTATTATGATACAAAACTTCTATATTGTATTGAAGGTTTTGTGATATGTTTGACTATGGATGTGATATTTTTATACCATTCATAGTTTATGGTGAAATTATTGACATTTCGTATGCTAGTTTTAATACGAATGTTTATGTTATGTTTAAACCTTTTCATATGGGAATGCATTGGACTTAATAAGTGACGGGTGGAGCCCGCTATAGCTCCTCGATGCATCGGTAGGTCTCATGAGACAAACTAGTGTCTTGGCACAAGGCCTTGACAAAATCTTATTTGTAGTCTTGGCACGAGTCCTTTACTATGTGGTTATGATAGTCTGGCATTATGCATTCCAACATTATGAAAGTGGTTATTGATTTTTTCATGTGATTATTCGATTAGTAGAATATCCATGTGAATAAGTAAATTGAATTATTTCATTTTTACTTTTGCCATACTATGTTGAAGTTCAAGTTTAAAAGGCTTTTGTTTTAGTAATGCATTGCCTTAAATGTTTATTCTTATTTATGAAAGTTTCCGCTATATTGTTATCCTTACTAGGCATTTGAGCTCACCCCTTTTCTATGTTTTATTTTTCCCAGGATGTGAAGAAGTAAGTTATGAATGACCTGCAGGGATTTTATGAGGGGTTAATAGTGTGGATTGTGGAAACATTATGTTGTTGTATTAGTTTTTTATTTTATGATGTAATGTAAAACTTATGAATATATCTAGTGTTTCCAAGGCTACTAAACCAATCGGTCTTTCGAGATTTGATCTTTCTTGTGATCATGCCAATGTTATGTAATAATGCACCGACTCTGGGTAACTAAGGTCGGGGAGTTACAGTATGTTCGCCAAATATAGGTTTTAGATTTAAAATAATGTGATTTTAGGTTTGGTTTATTTATTTAACAAAGTCTTAGTGGACCCTCCAACACTTATAAAACATTTTACCATTTTAAAATGATTTTCTTAAGAGTGTTACTCCCATCCACATAAGCATGACTAATATTTTAATAGTCTAGGAAATTAGCCTTGTAAAACAATGTTTTCCACTCCAATATGAAAAAAAACAATGGGAAAAAAATATAGGATGTATTGTGGTTTTGATTAGTGTAATGTGTGGTGTCCAAAACCTAAATAGTAAATAATTCCATATCCTTTCCTAAATTAACCCACTCAATATCCCATTCAACTTAATCAAACCATTTTTAGATTGACCAATATATATACCCCTCTATCTAAAATTATACCAAGTCTCCCCAATATCTCAAGAAGCCTCTCTCAAGCCCCTCTCAAGCCTTTGGGATCACACTTCCAAGTAAGGGATTTCTTCCTTTCTCATTTGTTTCCAAATTGCTTTATGTTGTTATACCATTTTTTTCAATTAAAATGTTGTGGTATGATTTTTATCCTCCCCTATACTTCCCAACTTGTGTTTTAATGATGATATACCCCTTTATCTCTCATTAATTCTCTATATGTACACCTGTTACTATGCTGAAATTACATAAGGGGTTTCTCTCTCCTCCTTTACATTCATACAATTCTTTTGTTTTGTGAATCAAAATTAATTTACATATGTTGGGACATGTATGTATATGAACCCCTTAATTTAAATTTCATGTAAATATGATGAGACACCTCTCTCACTATCATTATCCATTTTTCTTATTTCACATGTCACGCTGTTATGCTGCCGAAATTGCACAACGATTTTCCATGAAAATGTCATTGTGTAGTGAATACCATGATCATTTCTCTATCAAGGGAATTTAACATTATGCACATTTAATTATTGATAATATATTTCCATGTATGAATTCCAAATTCCTTTATCATGGAATAATGATGATGTTTAATGAATCCATGTTATATGATCCATGTGACACACTTATGCATGAAATGAAATGATTAAGATGGGTGTGCCCTGTTAGCACTCTAATGCATTGGGTAAAGATTAGTATCATGATACATCAAGTGAAATGAGGGTTTACTCATTCTAATTCATGTGAAATGAGGGTTTACTCATTATCCATGTGCAATGATCCCTAGATCATGATAATATCGTGTTTAATGTTGATGTCACATTTCCATGTAATGATAATCATGCTATATCATGACTTTATGTTCGTGTTTCTATTATGCTCTATTGATATGACTATTTCCTAACATGTACATTATTCTTCATGTTATTCCTTTTTTACTCCCTTACTGGAATTTATAGCTCACCCTTTTTATGCATGTCCTCGAGTTATCCCATGCAATGCTAAGTACGAAGGAATGTGTGTGCTCATGTAAAAGATGGTTTCAATAAATATGTGTATTTAATGTGTTAAGGTGTTATGTAATGTTCATAAGACCCAAATATACTAGACATATTAATCTTATACGTTGTATCAAGTAAATATTTTATGTAATAAATTATGATTAAGTGTAACATAAAGAACGGGGTTGTTGTATTAAAGATATGTTGAACCTTATAAATGTCTATTATAGCTTCACTAGTGACCAACAAGGGGCTACCCAAAAGGATAAGAACCTTTTGGTCACACTCCATATTAAGGACTGAGAAGTTAGATGGTAGAAATAGTTTTCCTACTCCTACTAAAAAGTCATAAACACTTACTCTAGGATGTGTGAATGAGTAGTTAGCTAACGTTAGGATGACAGTGGTGGGATAAAGGTCACCTAATATTAGATATTCGAATAGTGAATATGGAATAAGGTTGATACTATCACCTAATTCACATACATAGTTGAGTTTACTAGAATTACCTAAAGTGCAGGGTATGAAAAAACTACATGGGTATTGAGCTTGGGAGGGATTCTATTTTGGAGTAAAACACTAAACTCTTTAGTGAGGTTGTATGTGGAAAATTAATCAGTTGTATTTTTGTTTGAAACATTTTTTTTAGAGATTTTAGATAACATGGAATTTTAATCATGGCTTTAATAAAAGAAATATTCACTATAATCTTGGTTAAAATCCTAAGGAATTGAAGAATCTTATCCTTGTTCTTACTTTTTGGTTTTAACTTTTCTGGGAAAGGGGTGGGAGTGGAAAAGTTCCTAAGAACATATGGAATTTCCCTTAAAACATCTAAGGATTCCTCATTACCCTTGTTTTTTATTTATATAAAACACATCAGCTTGAATTTCAGGTGAAAAAATCATATTATCTTCATTTTAAGAATTTTTATCATTATTTCCAAAATCTATGTGCAATAGATTTTTCATTCCAAAATCATATTTTTTTAGTTTTTTGTATTTCTGGAGTCTTTTCTAACTTTATTTTGAGTATTAACACCTCTTCTTATTAAATTAGTCAAGACATTCTCCCAGTGGTAAATTTAAGTTGTGTTATTTAGCCTTCCTCTATCCCTTGATGTTAAGTTTCTATCTAGTTTTCCCCATTGAGTTTCTATATTTTTCATTCTATATTCAGATTGAATTTTATCATAATCATATTGGGCTTATTGATTTGTCAATAGAGTCTTGAGTTTTTAATCTTGAGATTCTATTTTTCTTAACGGTTGATATAACTTATTTAATATTTTACCCTCAAATTTCCATGTCAAATAGAATATTCTTCCCTTTTTTGGTTTTGAATGTTTTGTCTAGGTTGGTTTTGTTAGGAATGGGAAGTGGGTTGTTTTATCATGCCTAGTTCTTTCCAGGAGAGGAAGGTATGGTTCACATATCCTTGGATATTGTTATTTAAAAATGGACCCTATTTGGAAATCATCCTAGGATCATAGTTAACATCTTTTATTTTTCTTATTGCTGGGCTGGCATGTGAGTGTTTGGAAAACAAATTTGTGTGACTGAACATTCCACTTTGAGATCATTCAACTCTAAGTTTTTGGTTTGTATATTTTTACACTACATAGTTTATAAATTTTTAGAAATGTTTATTTATTAAATTTTGTAGTTGGTTTCTTATTTCATCCATTTGTGGGTTTGTTTCTATTCAAGAAGAAATGTTGTAAGATTTTTTTTTTCACTTTATTCGTCCTAAATTTATTTGTGTTGAGAATTAAGGGTAAGGTTGTTAAAATTTTGTCTCAACTCTTCATGAATTTAATCATTGTAATTTACCATATCAACCTCTTCAAACAAATTTGGACCAGAAGAATATAGCCTTTCATAGAAGGTGTCCATGAGAACATGGGATGGGAGTTGATAATGGGGACATAGCCTAAGATGTCCCCTAAATATATCCCAAGACTCATGAATGGATTCTCCATCCTCTTGATACAAACTAGTGATTTTGGTTCTTAATTCACCTTTAAGTATTTGGGGACAAAATTTCATTATGAAGGAATTATAAACTTGGTCCCCATTTCAAAATATTTTTTCATTTAGACTTAGAAACCAATTCATATCATTTTATTTAAGCGAAAAGTAAGATAATCTCATTATTATCTCGTTTTCATAATGTCCTAGAAGTGGAATTTGTTGTACATTGTTGTATAAATACATAATTATGGCTAGAGTGTACTCATTAAATAGCCCATTGAATGATGGAAATAGTGATAGGTGGGACTTTTTTAGTTTTTTTGTTCCTGGATCTAGGTTATAATCTAATAGATAATGGGTTCCATGAAACTTGAGGGTGTTGAAACTCCCTCATCCTTTCACTATCTATACCATTATTGAATTTATGTTTAAATTATTGTTCATTGTTAAGAAGAAATCTCTCACATAGATATTCCTTTTTTTAATTTTGTTTTTATTTTTAGGAGAACATAAATGCTTTTCTATTTACAGGATTAGGAGCTCTATTCTATCAACAGAAGACCGTGTGCTCATATAATATGTAATAACAGAGGAAATTGATAACAAATATTATAAATTAGTAATAAAAACAAATAAATAATGAAATAAATATAAACAAACATCAATAAAAACAAGACACAAAAAAGAGAACATTTCATTAAATAATTTCCAAAATTTTCATTTTTTAGATATTTTTTTATCTGTGTATTTTTTTGATTTTTTTGTGGGATTTAAAGACTTTTCCCTCGAAGTATTCCTTGTAAATGGTACCAAAAAATGACATAATTTTTGTTAAAATAATTCAAATTTTAAAAAACTATAATCCCCTACTTACTACTATATATAGGTTTGTAGGTCAACCCCATATGAAAGAAAAAGTTTAATTTCAGTGACCAAAACATTTCAAAACAACCCCCACTATTTTTAATATTGGGTGGGTGGTCTTTTTATAAATTCCTTAAAAGACTTATGAAAAAAAATTAAAATGAGGAAACATTTTATTTTTGATCTTAGAATGAAAGAGATGGAAAATGGGTAGCAAAAAAAGGAAAATGAGGAAACGTGATCCAAATAAATGCTTAGGGAAATTAAAACTATTGGGTTGATAGGTTTTCTATTTCCACTAAAATTGAATTGAATTTACAACCTTGACAATGGGTTGAATCATTATCCCACACCTAGAGAATGACCATGCATAAAAATGAATGTTTTAGTTCACCACTCTAAGAAACATTTAACCATAGTTGAACTTTGATTTAAAAGTAATAAGAAATAATTTCACTAATTGTTTTTTATGTTTTAAAATTATATAAGAAAATGTATTATTGAAAACGATCTTTACAATCAATTCGAGAAAATTTATTTTAAAAAAGAATGGACTAAAAATAGTTTAAATGATTCAAGAATTGATCTCACTGAACAATTCTAAAATTTGAAAAATAATTATGTGAAAAAATAAAAGAAAATACACAGAACAAACAAATCCCCCGAATAACAAAAATTACCCAAAAATCTTATTCTAAATTTATGTACAACTAATTTATTTTACAAAGAATAAATTAAAAAATTAAAGAGATCACCCCAAAAAATGGAAATGTTTTCTTCCTATTGCTCATCCATGAATCTATCTCTTAGATGGTTCTCTCCCTCTCTCCCTGGGTCTCTAATCTGCTCCTTGATGTGTCAAATTAATGACTATTGAATGAGATATCATCCTTGATGTTGTCTATCTTTGAATATTTTAGTCTTCTATTGTCTCTAATTGGTCACCCACTTCTTCCACCGACTTACGTTCGTTCTCTTATTTTCCATCATCTGTGTACTGCTCACTCCTGCAACATACAAAAATAAAGCAGATCCCTTGTAACAAACTCAACAGACCCATGAATGGCATATTCGAGAAGAACATGGACATTATTTTTGGTGGGTTCTGTATAACAAAAAATGAAAAAATAAATTAGCATCTATGAAAATATTAAACTTTTATACATAAAGATATTTTTATTTAATTAATTATAATTAGATTAAAGAAACCATAAAACTATAAATTAATATTTATTTATAATTATTTTTTATTATAATTAGTTTATTTTTATTTTTATTTTATATTTAACTAAGTTTTTTTAATATTATTTGAGTTAATATTTTAATAACTATATAAATAAATTAATTTATTAATATTATTATTTAATATTTAATTAATTGATTATTTTATTTTATTTTTAAATTTATTAATTATTTTTTTGTTAAAATTTAATTATTATTATTATAATTTTATATTTTATATTTATTATTGGGTTTTATTTTTATTATACAAATTTTTTTTAAATTTTGTACTTTGATTCCCCTCCTCTTATATGCATGTGGGGGGAGGTAGCTTCCTCCTGAAGAAGTCAGCTCGTATTTCCTTCCTTCTCCACTAAAATGGGACTACAGTTATCATTCAGTTCTCCATGATGCTTCTCTAAGGCGGCAGCTGTCGGTGGGTTCCTCCTCCTCAGTGCAGCAACAATGGATCGACATGGCACCCCTTTCCAATGACTCAGCTTCGACATGGTCGTTCGGACGCTCTCCCTCTATAGAATAGACCAGGATAATGATGACATCACCTTCAAACTGGTGGTGGGGTTCGGCTTGTATTGGTGTTCTCCCTGCGGCTTGTTGTTCTCCAGCATCGTGGAGGGTGACTCGGCTCGTAGATCATCAAATATCCAAAATGCTGGAGCGTTCGATTCACGGAAGATCTACCTCGGTGGTTTGATATTCAGATCTGATGTGGGTTGATTTGGTTCGAACTATATATCATATGATCTATTTTTTAGTGGTAGGGAGATTCAGTGGGTTGGACAATTGTGCGTCAGGAGCTCAGCTAAAACTCAAGCCGACAGTGACTCTAAAAGAAAACGAGGTGGCAGTGACTCAGAAAGCAATGTGAATTGTTGGTGGTAACCCATATGATGAGAAGCCACCTTTGTAGACTAAAGTATAAGGGTGAATGTGACTAAGATAGAGGCTGGTGGCAGTATTGACAAATGGGTCATCATTCGATGGGTATTTAAAAAAATTGACAAAGAGTTTCCATGAGAAATTTTCCAACGGTGGCTCATTTGGCGGTCTCTCAATCGTTGAACTGTAAACTAAAAATAAATCAATAAATAATTATAAAATATTAAAACAATTAAGAAAAAATAAATTTACATTTAAAATTTTAATTTGATTATTTAAATCAATGAAACATAAACTAAAACATGAATTGATCAAAAGTAAAATAATTAACTAATTAATAAATTCAAAAACATAAAACTAAACACTGAAACTAAAATTAAATTAAAATATAACATAAATTAAAAATAAAAATAATTCATTAATTTGAAATGGAAATTAAAAATTAAATTAAAATAAAAGATTAAAGTAATTATTTAAATCAAATTAAACACTTATAAACAATTAAATTTAAAAAATATAAATAATACAAAAATTAACTCATTAAAAATTAAATTAAACATTCCTTTTATTAAATGAAATAAAATAGATGAAAAAAGTAATTAATATATAGAAACTAACATAAAATTATAAATTCAAGAAGAAATAAAATGTTAAAATTATAAAGTAAAAATAAAAAATAAAAATAACTTCACACAAATTAATTAAGATTAAAATATATAAATACCAAATTAATTATAAAAATATATTAATTAAAAAATTATAATATAAAATTATTTAAATTTAATTAATTAATTAAAAGGGAAAAATAATTAATTAAATGATTAAAAAATCCTAAAAATATGTCGAAAATCAATGCAATTCAAGGACACATATTCAATTCAATATCACCTATTTAATTACAATGTTATTAAAGACACATTTAACTAATAATATTTTTCGGTTTATTTAAGCTCAGAGATACATATCTTATACACTCTCTAATATAGAATTTTCTTTCAAAAATATTGGGACAATATATCATCCCCTCACCTTAATAAATTTCATCATCATAATTTTAACTTAGGATTAAATACTAGGGATTTGGATTTTCCAAATACCTTTATTGAAATCCCATAACATAAAAAGGATCAATAAAACATTCACATGAAAATAGAAAAAGAAAAATATGAAGGTCAACTGCGATAACACATACTAGGATTCCATATTGGAAAATATGGATGTGTAAGAGAAAATATAACGCCCATGGACTGATATAGAGTGATAGGGAACATGGTCAAGTTAAATTTTACCATTTTAAGTCCATGTTTTTTTAAAGGGCATTGATTTATTAGTATGAAAAGTAATTGAATAAATTTTGCGTTTCAAAAATATATTTTTTCTTGAATTGAAGAATTATATTAAAATATAAACTTAGAACATAAGGGAATATACATACATGAAATGTAGAATTTCATCCTCATATTTTCTCCTAATAATTAGTATTCAAGATGAATTTTTCGTACCTGAATCATTTGAAAAAACATCTATGGTTAAAAAATCCACAAATATTATAAATAAAGTTTCCCTATGTCTTTGGTAATTAACAAAAACCAAAATTATTAATACATAAAATGTAATTCTCTAAAAATAATAATCAATTATATAAATAAAAACTAATTTAATATCCAAAATTCAATAGTAATACCCAAAGTTCAATGTAGATTACTCAGAAAATAATAATCCTTAAAATTCCTCAAAATATTCTTGATTAAAATTGAAACCAAAAAATTAAAAATAGTTGATACATAGTATTCCAAGATAAATTTAATATTTATCTTCAAAAAATATCAATCACTCTTAAAGTCTCATTCCAAAATCTAAATTCCCTAATCATATAATATAAGTGAGATGCTAATTATTTATATAAATAACCTCAATCACCATAAATCCACAGTAAAGTTTTATATTTCTCTAAAATCCAATACAACCTTTATTCCTAAATGTTCTGCCTCCGAGGTGGCGTGTTTTGTGGTTGGTGTGGAAATGGCCGACGAGGATCGCTGCCCGTCCCTTTTCTTATAGAGGTGGGTTCTTGTAGAATTTATCATCCCTTTGTTTTATCCCATTCAATGTCATCATCCTTTAAATAAGTTTGAATTAACCCTGTGAGAACTGTTGATCCAAGCGAGTGATTGCATGGGTGTCAAGTCCTCATGAAATCAGTCATTCTCGAATGTAACTTCCTCAGATAGTCTCCAACATGTTTATTCATAGAGCTAAGAAATCCTAATGACCCTAGTATCTATGATTCATGGAATTTATTTCCATATTTCAGTGCTCGTTGGTTGACGATTTGACCAATGACTCTTAAGGACACTATTGGTAGATAGGATGGTATGTTAGGCTCACCAAACCCTTTTGGGGGACGATTGTTTCCTGTTCTAGGACTCCCTTATAGATTTAAGTAATGTTCATCAGTTCATGAATCCATGGTTCATTTTGAAGAGTGTGTCCATGGGCTACCCTTGGTTTTCAAAATCATCGTAAGCATTCATATAATTGTTGCTACTAATGTGATGCTAACTTGAGCCATATTATAAGGTACTCTAGAGATTATAGTCATCCAGTGGGGACAGAAGATGACTTGATGTTTAGATCGGGACTACAAGGAGGGCTTCAAACGTATCCTCGGGAGTGGAATTAGAACCCATGTAGTTTGGAATGTGTGGGGCTTACGCATGGGAGCATCCCATTCAAGGAAACATTATTGGGTGGACCCTTTAGGTATGGGCACCCATTTGAGCTCAGGCCTTCTAGCAGGCGTCCTACGGATCGTTTTTTCAATTAGGAATCAGATTTCTTGTAGTTCCTAAGTGTGGGGATTACACATGAGAGCTTCCCATTTTAGGGGACATGATTGGGTGGAACCTTTATGTATGGGAACCCATTTGAGCTCAGGCCTTCTGGCAGGCATCCAATGTATCATGTTTCAATCAAGAATCAAAGTTCCCATAGTTCAGATGTGTGGTGATGTTGTAATCCACACAATACTCTAATCACACGTGAGTCATGCTTTGTGTGAGAAACAAGAAGATTTGAAAGAATAAACAATGCACATTCCTCCCCCTGTTGTTGGGGGAGGGAGAGCCAGTGGTGGAAGGGGCTAGGGCCACCATTGGCGAGGGCGCAGAGCAATGAACCATTCAATGCGAAATGACATTGAAGGTCACGCGGCCCTGCCTCGATAGATTGGGGATGTAGCTTAGTGGTAGGATCCCTTTGAATTCCATATGTGTTATACTGCAGATGCACATTACTCCCCTGTTGTTGGGGGAGGGAGAGCCAGTGGTGGAAGGGGCTAGGGAAACCATTGGCGAGGGCGCAAAGCAATGAACCTTTCAATGCGAAATGACATTGAAGGTCACGAGACCCTTCTTTGGTAGATTGGGGATGTACCTTAGTGGTAGGAACCCTTTGAATTCCATATGTGGTATACTACAGTTCAAAGTCATATATCTTGGACAATGATTAATTGGAGGATAATCATGTTGGGATGTTCCAACATGCCATGACCATGAGAGGGATGGTATATGTAAACTGCGACATCAGGGATTCAGATTGGGGGAAAATATATGGGGCATGGAATCCATTGCACCGTACTGAGGTAGGAAAATAATCTCATGAGGAATAATTTCTCTCTGGTTGATGGATTCTTTTTTGGCCAATATATGAAGAGTCATCGGGGCATGATGTGCATAGTCAAGAAAAGGTTTCCTTAGAACACTGGGATTCTTCTTCTAATGGCCATGGATGTTTATGAAGATATGAAATCACCCAGTATACTACAGTTTAAATTCATATAGCATAGATGATGGAATCACAGTTTAATGTTGTGTTCCTAGGACTAGTACCATATAGTTTAATGTAATGTGGTTTGGATGATAACTCATAGTTTAAGGTCATAGAGTTTGGACTGCTCATTATAGAAACCCATGATTAACTTTAGGATAATCGGGATGTGATGTTCTTACATGCCTCAAACATGATAGGGAAGGTAATTGTAAACTGTGATGTTAGGGATTCTTGGATCAGGAGAAATGATATGGGGCATGGGAACCATTAAGGCATATAGAGGTAGGAAAGGACTATCTTGAGGAAAAATTTCCCTTTTATTGAAGGCCATTATTGTTGACTTCATACACAGAGCCACTGGGGCATGATGTACATATTCAAACAAAGGTTTCTATAGGACACTGGCCTTATGCTTCTAATGGCCATGGATGTTTATGAGGATCCAGAATCACCAGAGGCACATAGTTTGAGGGATGGAAAGGATGTGTTCGGGCATTTAAAAAAACATTCAGGTCTTGATAGTCCATGGATTTTTTGGTCATCCAAACATAGGAGGCAGGTGATAGGGATTTTCAGGAGGGGTATGAAATAAATATCATCTCATGGTATTTAAGGTAAGGATGTTTGGGGAGGAATAGTGTGTCCGCTTAAGACCTCTCCGCGTAGGATCTAGCTACTTATGATAATACACGGAGGAGTTGGCTGTGTATGATGGTACATAGAGGAGCTTTCCGCAAACTATCTTCCACGTATGGGTGTTCGCATTTTTTTTCCATATATGGACATCTGAGAACTATCTTCCAAATAATTGCATCCAAAAAAAATTATTATATTTTTTATTGGCTCGCAAGTTGGATGCGGTGGATCTTCTGAATACGGTTCGCTAGGAGGACACTCACAAAGTTCTTTCTCTATATGGATCGTAGGATGGATTCTACAAACAATTTATTGTTCACATGATGGAATCTATGAACTGATTCGGGTGTGGGAGAAATTCATCCCGCACCCTATACATTCTTCACCCACTTTTCATCCATCCCAGAGCTTACTCCCTTTCCTTCATCCCCCTTCAACCCACTACCCTTTTCGATTCCCTTGGTGGTACTTTTATAATGATCTGGGGAATCTGTATCAGCGGTGCACACGACACCTTTTCCAAAGGCCCATGGAGAAAATACGGCCCGCATAAGACTTAGTTAACCGAGTTTTGGGGAGGCTACGGTACGTCGTCTACTTCTTCTCATCTACTTGACTTGAAAGTAAACATTTTTATTAAACCAATAATCCCAATACAAGGAAAAAGGTCACAGGGGTCTAAAGTAATGCAACCCCAAAGCATCATTTATGAAACACTTCAAACCTTCAGAAGGAAAAGACCTCATAGATGAGAATGATGAAAATGTACTGCTTGATGTTACCGTCAACGCCATAAACTCTGCCACCATGTTACCCTCCCTCCAGGTATGAGAGATCTCCATGCACTCCCTTATTATAGCCTAACATCACCTGGTTGTATAGATTATGCTCCATGGAATCCTGCCTCTATTTTGCAGTACATTGAACAACACCAAGGAGTCGGTTTCCACCGAAGACACCACCAAATCCCTGCACACACACATCTGCAAAACTGCTTCCATATCCCGAGCTTCCTCCTGAAGCCCATCGCCTCCCCAAAACGAAGTAGTGAACGCTGCATAAACAGATCCATTCTGGTCACGCACAATGCTTCCTCCACGCATCTCCCCTCTAAGCAGTGAACCATCAATATTTAGTTTCAAACCATGCACCGGTGGACGCCACCTCACCAACTGCCCCTAGCCAGGAGGGTCGGCCCGCTGATCTGCACTGCTTCCAGCAGAAATGTCGCACATGGAGAAAGAAGTTTTGCAGTCCGAGCACATCTGTAGTAGATCCAGCACAGTGTTTTTCAACCTGAAGTGTATACTGACCTGAGAAACCTGCCTCTGTCGTGGTGCTTGTTATTCTGGGCTTTCCAAATAGTCCAGCACCCAGCACTGAGTATGACCACCATTGCTTTCCTTTTTTTACCTTGGTTTTCAGCTCCCCTAAACCTGGAATTAAGGAAGTCCTATAAGTTACCAACATAGCCATTCCATCCAAATAAATCCCCAATGGTGTTCCAGACCCTCCTTTCCCATTCACTTTCATAAAACAGATGTCCCACAGACTTTGTGCTTAGAGCCCTGTAACACCAGCACTAGTAGACTGTTGGAATTCCCATACGTTGAAGGTTAGCATCCATTAGTAGAGCCTTGTGTCGCACTCTCCACATAAAAATGTTGAATTTGGAAGGGATCATTTTTCACCACAGAGTCTCCCCCCACAGATCGATGTTCACCACCTCCCTCATCACATTATCGAATCCTTTGATGCAGAAATCACCCGATGAGGTACCTGTGAAAATTAACCGATCATCATCATCATTTGGGACTATGGAATTAAACACCACCAATTGGTTGTCGTCGAGGATGGCCATGAGGAACCTCATATGGAATGAAGCTTCTTTTAAGGTGATATATGGAGCTAGAAAGCCCAAGAACCACAACCTCCCTACCCCCCAATCCTGCTGTTAGAAGTTAATATTCCCCCTTCCGACAATCCATCGAGAGTGTTGTTGCAGAGTATCCATATGCGGTTGAACCAGGTTCCATATCTTTGAGGGGTTCCTTCTCTGTCTAGTCCCATTAAGGTCGTGGAGGTTCAGCATTATTCTTCCCCATAGATTTTGGCTTTCCAGGACCTCCCAAGTGAGCTTGGCATGTAGTCCTTATATGGTTGAGGACAAGCTCTGTAAATTAAATCCCCCTTCAGAAAGGGTTCAGGCCAACCATTTACCTAAATCCCAATGATGATGGCCTTCCAGCTTCCCATCCCATATGAAGGACACCATTATTCTATCCAAGTTTGAAATCATAGTTTTCTGAACATTAGAAGTAGACAAAAAATGCATCGTCATGGAGACTAACACACAGTTAACCAGGGTGATACATCCTCCCAAGGATAAAAACCTATTTTTCCAGTTTTGAATACATCTAGTAATTTTGTAAATGGGCTTATCAAAATTCCACAACCTGAGGTAAGATGGGATGACTGGTTCTCCAAGGTAATCCCTGGGGAAAACCCCTTATTCATATTCAACCTGGCTCTTAGGTCCCGATCCCTCCTTGGAGAGACACTCCTCGCTGTGAAGAAAAGACTCTTATTAGAATTAACCACCTGTCCGCTTCACTTACAATATTCCTTAAAAACCCTCTTCACCCCTTCACTGATATTCTACTACTATTAATGAACAGAACTGTGTCATCGGCAAACATCAAGTGAGAGATTCCTCTCATGGTATGCCAGTTATGATAGGGAAGTATTATCCCTGTGTCAATGCCCTTGTTGATGTAGCAGCTAAAAGAATTTTGAGAAATAATGAAGATGGTGGGAGACAAAGGATCCCCTTTCCTGAGACCCCGACATGCCTTAAAGAAGCCAAACTGTTTACCCATGAACAAGGTAGAGATCCACACTAAGCTGAAGCATCGAAAGAGGAGATTAATTGTCCAGTTGGAGAGTCTCGTGCACTTTAAAACTTTTAGGACAAAGCACCATTCCATTTTATCATACGCCCTTCTCATATCCAATTTAACCACAAGATTTCCCCCAAAGTACTTGTTATTAATCCCACTTGTCATTTCTTGGGCCAAACAAATCGCACCCCGGGTTGACCTACCTTTAATGAATCAATGCTGCTCAGGATTAATCCATGAATCCAGGTGAGTGGCCATTCTCCTATTTAGTATATTGGACAGGATTTTGTAGGATGAGTTACACATGCTAATGGGCCTCTATTGGTCAATGGACTGAGGATTACTCACCTTAGGAATGAGAACCAATTTGGTTGCACTGGAAATATGAGGAAGAGACCCCCTGAAGAAGTCCTGGATGGAATGAACAAGATCACCTTTAATAATGTCCCATGTCGCCCTGTAAAAAAACCCAGGAAAGCCATCCGGACCCGGAGCACTATCTGGATTCAAGGACCGAACTACCTCATGCACATCATCCTCAACCAGAATTCCCCTTATTCCCTCATCAATGACCCCCAACACAATACTAGGAATACCCTAAAAACTCTTCCTCCACCCTTGGGTATCCCTATGCCATGCTCGGATTTGGACCAGCCATAAGAAGCTGAACCTCTTCATTTTCCAAATCCCTAATTTCCTCACGGCCCGAGGAAAAAGATCCATCACCCCTCCGAATGTTGGGCCTCTGTATTCTTCTATGCTCCTTGATGCAGGAATGGAAGTACCCCGAGTTTCGATCTCTCTCCCGAAGCCATCTCACTCGAGCACTTTATCTTTCCAGCCTTTCTTGTCTCATTATAATATTATCTAAGGCATCTTTCTTAGCACTAAGTTCAGTAAAGGACGATTCATCACATGTTTGTTCCATTATAGCTTCCAATCTGTCCACCTCTTCACTGATTCCAGCAATATTGTGGTCACAATCAGGAATGGCTTTCCTCCATTCTCGAAGACTATTCTTGACTCGGCTGAGCTAATTGTGTAAAGTAATCTAGGGATTCCCCCGATGTTGCATGTCCCATTGTCCCCTGACCTCCTCCAGAAACCGCGGTTCATGCACCCATGACTCTGAGAAGAAGACATGGTCCTACCGCCTTGCACCTACACGAAGTGAAATACATAAAGGAGAATGATATGAGAGACATTGCGTCAAATGTGTGACTTTGGAATCTGAAAACATAGCAATGGACACTTCATTCATCATACATCTATCAAGTCGGCCATAAGATCTTGTCCCCCCTGTTTATTATTGCACCAGGTGAAGATACTGCCCTCATACCCTACATCTAGCAGGCCACTCCTAGCCATGAAGGAGACAAAATCCTGACTAGAATTCTTGGGAAACACTCTGCCACCTTTCTTCTCCTCTAAACTAGCAATGATGTTAAAATCCCCACAGACAACCCAAGGGGTGCCCTCTTGGTTGAATCCTTCAAGCTCACCCCATAACACCTCACGATCATGCGGGTTGCACTTGGCATATATGAAGGAGAAGAAGAACTCATGAAGCCCCACATATAACTTGGTATTCAATGCCTGGTCGGATTTATTAATGATGTCCACATGTATGTGATCCTTCCAAAAAAGCCAAATGTGATAATTGAGAGGATCACCATGTAAAAAAACAGAGATCCTAAGCTTTTGGGCATATTCAGAAATCTTGCAGGGAGCATGTTTTGGTTCCAAAAAGGCCACTAGGGAGACCTGCTGGTTAACGAGTTCATTGGAAAGAAAGTCAGACTTGACCCTGGCTCCAAGATCACGGTCATTACACACTAAGGCTTCAAACATTAAACAGGATCCTTATGGAATTGGCACCAGAATCCCGGCCCTTTCCATCATAAGAAACTGACGAACAGAAGTTAACTTCAGCTTTGGATCTTGCTCTAGTAGTAACCCCTGGCACCACCTGTGAGAAAGTTGGACCATAAAAGGCACCACCCCTTGCCCCTACCCTACCTATGACTTTTGGAGAATCAAACAAACCAACTGGCCCGATAGTCTGCTCAAGAGACATATCAGTAGGCCTAGGGGGTGATGCAGTGAGTCGAGCGAACTGAGATTCATCTGGGTGAGCCATAGTACATGCCATGATGGAGGACACCATTGGACATGAACCCCGGTTTAGTAACTTCATCTCGCTCGATTCAGAAGACACGCAAACCTCCTGCTACTTCCATCCATAAATGAAGGTAAAAACAGGAAGATTGGGATTCTTTTGAATCCATTGTTCTGCCAACAAATTCATATGAAGAAGAATCCCTAAGAGATCCACACCTTGTACAGGGAAGGAAGCCTCAAAAGCCTTAATCTGATCACCACTATAAGAGCCCCGCACTGGAATGAGATCACACTTGGAATGGGAACTCCCCTCCCCTACCTGGCTAGAAGAAGAAGCCACAACACCCTAATCAAGGGGCCCCGAGTCTGCTTCTACTTGCGAGTTCTTAGTGCCATCGTAAGGAGGTTGCTCAGAGGACCTCGGCCGCAAATTTTGATCAGTCCCCTTCAAGCGAGCCTTACAACAAACCTGCAGAGAATGACCAAGGATGTGGCAGAAGGAACAGAACCTGGGGTAGACTGGATAAACAAGAGGTTGCTGAAGATCCTCCATTCCCTCTATCTTGAGCACCAGATGATGGTGAAGTGGTCAACTAAGATCCATCTCCATGCACATCCGAGCCACCGAAGCCTCGGACCGACAGATAGTTTGAAGATCTGTGCATAGATAGTGGCCCATAGAATCTCCAATAACTATGAGAAAGTCCTCATTCATAAACGGGAGGGGGCGGCCGGGGAGAGAAATCCACACAGTGGCAGTAGAGCTCTCACGGCCACGGTGCACATCCATTGACCACCGCGAAAGGGAAAAACGCCAACACCCCACAGAGCAGGGACTCCGGCACCAATCATTGACGATGTCCGTTCAAGATGCCAGGATGACGCAGAAGGATTGGCGACCCAGATGAGAAACTAAGGCTGGAAGATCAAGGCCCCAACGCCAAACACAATTCGTAAAGGGCGCTATAGGAGGCTTGTCTGCGCCAAACCGCACAACAAGCGTCCATTGGAGATCCATAGCCACTGCCGCAAAGGAACACACAGAGACCTCGATCACTATGTGACCTAACTCCATGAAGGACTCCAACACCGCAGGGGCTACCGCCGCACCATTCTGCCCCAGATCAGCGCCCAATGGTTGTTGATGAAGGAGCATCTCATTGTAAGACAGCACCGGGGGCCTAGCCAAGCCAAAACCAATCACCGGAGGTACTGGATCGGGGAGAGGAGTTGCCTTCGGGATCGCCAGAACGTCGGGCGGGAGTGCATTTGAAATCTCCATCGCTCACGGGGATGGTGTGTGGGTCGTATCTCTTCCAGATTACTACATGCAAAAATGGTTCATGGAAACTTTAGTTTTGTGTGGAAATTCAGCATGAATAGTTTCATTCGTTGGATAACGCCTCATGGTCCAGTGCATCATAGGACTTCTGTATACTGGTGGTTTGAGTTTTACACCTTCTGCTAACATTTATCAGTAATCAGTACATGGATAGGCTTAGGTCCTTTTTCAAAACCCAGTTTCTTCACTTTTCTCCACAATTTTTCAATCGAACATGCATCCATCTTCTTTACCAAACTTGTGGGAGTATTTTCCTTCCCTTTTCTGAATTTTCGAGACCATAAACTAAAAAAAATTCCATGATATTATTCTTACTATAATCATATAGGGTTTCCAAAATAGTGAACGTCTTCCAAAATAGCATTGTTCAATTAATCAAAAATTCAAATTCTAATCCCATGGTTATCAATATGATAAACCATATGTCCTCAATATGAACATAACATTAATTTTTATGATAGTTTAAATAATCAAAAATAATTTCATGATATCTTGGACATCACATAGGCTCATGGTAGTTGATTCACTCTTATCACTCTTTGATTGTGGCTTCAATTCATGTGGCCATTCTGAATATGATGGGTACTCACCCATCTTTTAGGATGTCCTTTTTTCTAAAAATATATTAATATAATCCTTATAAAATTACATAAACATCAGAAATATCCTCAAAAATAACCTTAATATATATATTCTCAATGGTTGTCTCAAATATTTCATTTTTTATCCTAAAAAGATTAATAACCCACACTTACCTCAAATTCAAAGCTCAAATATACCAAAAAAATTTCAAAACCTTTAAACATATTTCCACCAAAAGTAAAGGCATTGTTCCTCAAATAAATAATTTTGGTATCAAAGACTTCAAGGTTACATGTATATCAAACATTTATCAATATATAATAAATGTCTCCAAATAATTATCACCTTTTCACCGCAATTCAATAGTATCAAATATATCTAATACATTTTTTCAAATAGTTAAAAATAAAACCTACTATAAAAAAACTTGTAAGTGTTCCATGATTCCTATAATATTTATAAAATACCACTATATCATAAATTTGAAAACTCAATACATAAACACATCCTTCATTAAAACTCCTACTTAAGACATTAACCAAGCTTCCTTATCTTATTCATTAATACTTAATTCCTATAATCAAAAATATGAATTATATCATAATGATTCATAAATATCATCCAAAAATTATTTCATACTTAGAACATAAGAAAATAAATCATACCTTAAATATAAACATCATTATTTCTTCTATATCCCATTTATCTTCTGACATTATGGGCATATTACAAAAATTAAATGGTCTTGTCCTTTGTGGAATTTCCCTTCCTGAGAGAGTAAGTGAGGATGATATTTTCAAATCAAATGAAAAAGATACCATAACCCATACGTTTTTTATAAATAATTTTTTTTAAATAATTCAAATAGTTTCTTATGGGTGATTTTAATAATAAAAATTCTATCACAATCATTTGAACAAGAATTCTAATAATAATGATAATAAAATAATAAATAAGGGATCAGAAGGTGATGAAAGATTTTTTTCCTTCCATATAGATAAAATATCCTTAATATATTTAAAAGAACATCATTAAAATAAAAAATGAATTATCACATGTCGAAATTAAAATGTTCCAATTAAATATAATACCATTAGAAACTCTATAATACATTATACTTAAAATACAATATACCTACGTCGATTACACTTCAATATATAATCTCTAAAAATATCAGTAGTCTCCTCAAAATTTCATATAAAAAATCCTAGAAAAGGGTTTTATAAGTCATTTATCTTATGATAAACCATTAAATTATAAGCACTGAATGATACCCATAACTCTTAAGAAAACATCACAATAATTCATCTTAATATCCGATGTTTTATAAACCCTCCTATGATACCAATTGTGAGGAACTGACATTAAGTAATACATATTTTAGTGATTTTGAACTATAATTCACATTATTAAAATCCCAAAGAAATTTCTACATTATAGTTTATGAGAAGTAAGACCAAATATTACATAGTAAACTTATACATTACATGTGGACACTAATATTTAGTATCCTTTTTTACAATAAAAAAGTATTTAAAAATAAAACATGGTTTCTCTTCTTAAAAAAACATTACAATTTTAACCTTGATCTCATCCTTATCCTTACTCTTCCTTAACACATGTGAAAAAACTAAAAATGGAATAATCACAAAAATATCAGAAAGGTAAATAAATAAAGGAAACCATCAGTCTAGTTAAAACCCACAAAAACATTTTCATGAAAACATATTCACCCAGAAAATGTAATCATCATTTCAAAAATATCATCATATTCGCTTTAAAAAATAATTTAATTTCCATGAAATCTAATTATAAAGAATATAAAATATATGTAAGTGACTTGGGACATCATTTTTCATATCACTCCTACAAATGGAGTAACAAAAAATGGCCTATGTCCAACTCTGGAGTACCCAATGCATTGGAGGTTATAATGTAACCACCCATCCTTGGTTAATCAAAAAACCACCCATCATTGGTTAATTATGTAACCATATATCCTTGTTTTATCACAAATCCAACTGTGATAAGATTATAATGTAACCCCATTTTGTTTTAAATAATTCCAAAACACCATATCATAGTCATAAAACATGAATACATGAATTTTAAAAATATTATTAAAGAAAAAAATATTTAATTTTTAAATATAATATTTTTAGAAAATATTTCTAATTACAGAGTAAAAAGTTTTATTTTAAAATAGGCAGGTAAAATTTTAAATTAATAAAAAAATAATTAAGAAATCATGACTGTGGGAAATGTTTCTCATCCTGTATATGTTAAAAAACATTCCATCTATATTGTCTTCAGAAAATTCATAAATAAGCTTATTTAGAAAATGACAAAAATAATCCCTTAAAACCATTTTTTAAAAGTAAAAATGATTATAAATGAATTTAAACAATCATGATAGAATAGTAAAAATATTTTTGGAAATAATTTTTTAAAACAAATATTAGAAGAAAAAGAGAGTTTGAAGGGAAATTTTAAAATGATATTTTTTAAAAGAAAGTACAATATAAACATAATATCACTAAAGTGAAAATTAATAAAATGAATTGATAATATATATCAGATGTAAATAAACATAAAAAAATTTATAAATTCAATATAAGATAATAAAAATTCATCTCACAAATAATCATAACATGGAATAATCAAGGAAGTATATGTTTAACCTAATGAATGTAATTTCAGTTAGGAAAAACCTTACCTCTATTTAGACATCCTTCGAAAGTGTTCGAAACTATTTTATATTGATTTAATAAATGTTATTAATTTACTCTAAAAAAATATTCATATTTATAATACCTTATATTATACCTTTATGAAATATTACCACCTATTCATTATTAATATTTCATTATTTTCATTATTTCAGGTGTGTTTGTTTCATGGTTTAATGGTCAAGTCATTTGTGTATAATTATGGATTTTCATATCAAATGGAAATAATACTCCATAAGTGAAAGGAAATAGAATTAATAAATTATTAGAAGTAAAAATGGACCCTTATATCAATTTTTTCGAACATGAGTATGATTTATCTGATAAAATGTTAATGGTAAATGTTTAGTTCATTTTGGTCGTTTTGTCGGCCATCATGAACTTCTTATGTTTTAATTAATATTATATATATATATATATATATATTACCTCCAAAACATTATATAAGTTATAATATGATAATTATAATATTACATAATCATAATAATATTTTTTATGTCCATCTTTGAATATAGTAATGGAAAATGAATAATCATTATCCAGGGAGACGGTTAATCTCTATAATTTCAAAAATGGTTCAGTTTCTTTAAATAAAAGGTGATGAGAAAATGGGTGGATCAAAGATGTTACATTATAATAATAAAATTAATGAATAAAAATAAAAATTTAGTAATTATTCATTGATTGATAAATGAGGTGGGGACAAGGTATAAGAAAAAATGAAATTAATAGAGGTGGTTTGAGAAAGTAACCTCTTGAAAGTCACCTCCTTGAAGAACCACTTAAGAACCATGGAATTTTCCTTTTGGATAGAAAAGATAAACATGGATGGGGGAGAGAGGGTATGAGAGGATTTAGGATATATTTTAATAAATTCAAGGCTTTGAGGATAAATTGGGACATGAGGAGTGGGTTTTATACTTGATTAGGGTTGGTTTGAAGTGATTAAATAGTGATTATTTTATATTTAAAGACAACCACATTTAGCTGGAATTAATTCCAATGAATGTTGTTTATAATTAATTTTTTAACACTGGTTAAGGTTGATAAAAAAATCATCCACTGATTTAATGTGATATATTTTAGTTATTTTAATCCATTACCTTTTAACATTAACCTGCTACATTGTTTTACTTATACAGTAATGAATATGTTTATTACCATGATGATTTTTTTATTATTAAAGATGAAAATAAAATTCTAAATATAAATATTGAATCTATTTTACCAAATTCAATTCATATAATTTTAAATTTTAAATTTAAATAAAAACCAGCAAATGTGATGAAGAAGCGGATTTTCAAGAAGTGTATTTTTCAAGAAAAAAATTATTTTATATTAATTCTATGACCAAAAATATTCATTGTATGAAAAACAAAATTAATATTTATTCATATATATTCTATAAAAATAATTTAAAATACTATTTATTAGCTATTAATTTAATTAATTAAAATGTAGAAACATTATTTTACTTTAAAACAGTTTTAAGAAAAAACATGTTTTAAACACAAAAATAAACTTTTTCCAAAATACATTATTAATTTGATTAAGAAGAATTTATGTGTGTAAAATATAACTAAATAAAAATTATGTTACTTGAAATAAAATTTAAAAAATCATCAAACTTTTAAATTTTTAAATTTATTAAAAATAAGTTATATTTTTATAAAAATCTGTATTTTTCACTATTCACAGAAAACATAATATTTTCCTATAAATCCAAAAAATTTAACCGAAGTATAAAAATTATATTTTTATTTCCAGAATTAATTTTATTCAATGAAATTAATTGTATAAAATATACAAAAATATATTATAATATACACTCATAAAATGAAAAAACCCCACTTTCTAAAGAAAATATATTTTTTGAAAATTAAAATGAGATTACTAAAAAGTTTAGAGATTTTTTATAAATAATTGATAAATATATTTTCAATTATTATGACCATTATATATTTCATAATTTTATTAATACTATTCATTCTCAAAATTTTAATTGTTATGTTATAATAGTCACATTTAAATAATAAGATTATGTTTTTTATTTTAGCTCAGAGTTGTGTATCTTGTATACTATTGAACATAGCTGTTTCATTTAAAAACATCTAGATTTTACAATTAAATAGTATTTTTTTAAGATTTTTTGTTATACTGAAAGGGATAAGCTCCCAATATTCATTGCGTTATCATTTCCCTCCCCTAATCTTACAACTGACTCCCCACTTAAATTAGATGTAATCTCAAAAAAACAAGTTGGAACAGTAAAGAACCTCAGTGTGACACATCACTAACATCTTCCAGAAGAAATACAAAATGAAACATGTCCTATGGGGTTATGACATATTATAATTTATGAGTACAAAATATCATAAACTATGATACAATAATCTGGTCAATAATTTCAATTGATTGTACTCCTCCTACAACGCCACTAAGTAAAAAACATAGTACCACACACATGATTTAGATATTATTATTCTTCTACCTCAAATATCTGATCAATTGTTTCTCATATCCCACTATTTTCTACTAAACTATCTCCGAACACATCCAAATCCATAAATATGAAAAAATATTATAATTAAAACTATAGTCATTATATTAGATCCTTCTCAAATCATTATAATCCTTCAAAATAAAAATAATCTAAGGGAAAAAAGTGTCATAGGGAACCAAACACCCACAAGGTTCCCCTAAATTAGAAATATAGACTTCATAAAATCAATAAAAAACAACACAATCCATGTTAATGAAATGTCCACAAAGTATATTACATTGAAGATGATAAATCTCAATAGGCTACTCCATGAACATCGCATCCTTCTCGATATCTAATTCATACCAATAATTAATATGGGATTTATCCTAAATATATCAAATACTATATAAAACATAAAAAATGTAATTAATTTGATCTATCTTTAGAGGAATGTTTAACTAATACACAACCTCAACAACTCACTCTAATGCCCCGAAATGTTTGAAAACCCAAGGAAAGTCTTAACATCTCTATCAGACATATGCTACATATGATGAGGAGAAAAATTTAGAAATTCCTTATCGCCAAACATGAACTCAAAGATATCCTCCTCTGGTCAGTATCAAACTTATAATGTTACTAAGCATATTTCCACCACTAACATATTATAAGGAAACCCAAGATTAATATACATATATATTATACCATTTTAGAAGAAAACATAGTATATTACACAATAATTCACACCCTATGACCAAAATGTTTAAATGCATTTAGATACTAGATACATAATCTAATTACTTCATGAAATATCTTCAAATAAACCCTCAATTTTCTTATCTCGTAGTACACTTATTATATATTTCATACATAAAACCTTTTTCATAATAAAAGAAAAATGGAAACATAAGAAAGGATGATCTTAGATTATCAATAATGATTAATATGGGAGATATCCATCGATGATCTTAAAAAATCATAAGATAATTATAAGGTTAATATATAAGGATAATTACATAGTTAATTTATACCCATTAAGTCAATGATCGTAAATCAAGATTCAAGCCAAAAAATTATCATTTCAAAAGTCATGAGTCATAAAAGTGAGGAATTATCATTAATCAATCAAAAGACACAAGAGAATATCATACTAATATGAACATATCATTGGAAATTTAACATAATAATATTATTATAAAATCATTTCATTAGTAATGTTTCACTACTACTACCATCTTTATATTTTGGAAAAAGTCCCATAATGGATCGAGTTCACTCCCTAACCTATTTCCATCTTTGGAATGGGTTTAATCCCCCATTATCATTATATTTTCTCATGAGATATCAATCATTATAAAAATAACTGAATGGATATATAATTATTAGACTATAAATCACATAATTAAAACTATACACACATATTCAAAAAGATCATAGAAACATTAATTATTCCATCATATCATAACCATTTGAAAAAAAATGGCTTTTATAAATTTTTTCTCATTGCCGCATAATAAGACATACAGATAAAGAAAAAGGATATAATCATTATATAATATCCACAATGAAGAATTAAAACAATAAATTATATTAATATATATGAAAATTTCTTTTAAATGAATATTTGAACCTTTATTTGAAAACATGCAAAAACCACCTTTTTATAACATTTTAAACAAATATTCAAATGATATTGAGAAATTGATTTTTATTGAAGATAAAAGCTAAGACCCAAAATCCAGTAGCCCATATATGGTTGTTCCTTTATTACATGGGCACAATATATAATAGATCACATCCTAAATAAATGAATAGTTTAGTAGTCTAGGTAAATAGGATATACAATTGAGTCTCCCATTACATTTGAAAAAATATATATAACATAATGGATGTAAATAATTTACATCATTGAAATAATTTAAAGATTCCTCATTAATATCTTGGGGAAAGAAAAACAAAATGAATGGTGATATAAGATGCTTTGTAAGGTTTTCATATATTGGAATCAATCACAAATCATTTATTCATAAACAATATAGAAAGGTAAATAATTTAAAATACATGATATTTACTCAATAACTTGAGCGCAAAATGAATCCATGGATAATTTCAATGAAGTAATCTCCTGGATAATAATAAATGAATTATTACAAAGGAAGTTATTAATATTTTATTTCCTATACTTAGACATCAAGAAATCTATACTATCAAGACCTTACACCTAGGTAGTTTAATCGATGAGTGGGTATATAGAAAAAAACAATTTAATCCTAGCCTATTGATTTATCGCATAAGACTATTCGATGCATTGAGGGACTATATCTAACTAGGACCAACCCATTACTAAATTTCCAATACATTACTCATATATTGAATGGTAAATTAAATTAATAAACTATATTCCTTATCGATTAATATCTGTAATGATTAAAGAATATAGATTTATCAATATTTTATATAGTCAATAATATAAATTTCATAATAAAATACCATATGCAAAAATGGTATAAATTTTAGGAAATAATAACATCCATGATACCAATAATATATATATATATAATTTATTTTACAATGATCTCATGAAAGTGAATGGTTCAGGATGAAGTTAACAACCACAAAGTTATCAAGGGATAAAAGGTGACCATTAGTTCATCATAAATATAGGTTTTGTTATAATATAATGTAATTTATAAAAAATGATGAAAATATAAGATAAATATTAAAATAAGATTTCATTAAAGAGTTTTATTTAAAATATAATTGAAAATATGTGGAAGACTCTAAATTTTGTAAAATGGTTATGGTAATGGGGAATTCTGTTAAGGTTGTATACTTAAAGAAAAACATTCCTCCTTTTATAAAGAAAGTCAAAAGTGAAACTTTTATAAAACATTATAGTTATTCCATTTATTCAATTTAAACAGTCACCTATAACTTTAAATTTATTTAACAAATCATTTGAGTTGTAAAAAGAAACTTTTTTTAAACAAATTTAAAAAAATACATAGACATGGAATAAAAATATATCAGATTAATATAGAAATAAAATAATTTTTTCTTTTTAACTTTTCTTTTCATTATTAAAGTACCAAAGTGAGGAAAAATTAGAATAAAATATGTAAACTACTTAACTATCCATGATATTAGAAATATATATATATATTTTAAGAATGATATTCTATAAATTTACTTTAAATAAAATTAGAGCATTACCAAAATTTGAAATTGAAATACAAATTCTTACCTCTTTCTTAACTTTTAAATTATAACAGATTAAAATAATGAACTTTAATTGTAAAATTAATTATCATTAACAAATATTCACTCCTATAAAATATATAAAAGGTTTAATATATAAATCACATAAAATTTAATGGGTGCATAGTTTTCAGTATGTCTCAATTGAGTGTAGATTGAGATGAAATCCTTAAGAATGATTGTATAGTGGGTGTGAGGATAACTCAAAAAATTGATTATTTGTATCAAATTTAAATCCACATAAATCATGTGCAAATAAATCATAAAATAATAAAAATACATTAAACACATAATCATGTAATATCAAATATAAAGATGAAGTAATATAACCAAATGAAAAAAATTGTGTTATGAAACCCTTACCACTTGGTAAAATTAAATTAAAAACCCCTTTAATTAAATAGTACTAATTTAAACATAAAATACCATTTATTATGAATTATTCATGATATAACATGTAAAAGGGAAATTTATAAACAATATAAAATAAATTGGTTCATAATATTAAAATATGCCTCAAGGAATGGAAATTCAAATTGAATCCCTTACCTCAGGTCTGACTCATCACGTTTGTTATTTATCTTTCTGAATAATAAACTTAGGTTAATTATTTAATTAATTAATAACCTTTTTAATATTTATTATACATTTTATTTTATTTATTTAAATTTTATATTTAATTATATAATTAATTAAGTTCGTATTAAACATTTTGATGATATTTGGTTCATATGTTCAAAATGACATCGGTAGGTTAACTATGTTCAACGAGGTCATTATTCCTTCATATAAATAATAATAATAATTAAATAATTATAATTTATAAAAATATAAAAAAAATTAAAATAAACTATGAAATATGGTTATGATAAATGACTACTTTACAAACATAGAGACGGTAGATCGTATGTATGCAAGGGTGATGTTTTTATTTTTCGACAATCATTATAAAAAGAATGTAATTATTATTTAATCATTAAAAATTAAAATAATATCATAAATAACATAATATTTCATTAAATATTCTTATATAAATAATCCATGTGATATGGTGATAAAAAATGACTCGTATCACTTCATGGAGGTGGTAGTCAGCACGTACGCATGAATGACGTTATAATTTTTTTAGGGAAAGGAAAGGTATTAAAGTAATTGATATATTATATTTTAATAATAATAAATATGTAATTAATATTACATATATAATCCATAATTGTAAAAATCTATAAGTGTATGTTATGAAAAATTAATTACATCGGTTAGTGGAATAGAAGTCTAGCGTACACATGAATGATGGTTTTATTTCCGTTTTAATAGAAGAGGATATAAATATAGATTTTTACATCAAAAAATCCACATATAAATATATTTCATATTTATATATTATTATATTTTAGTGGTTTAATATGATTTTAATGAGGTGAAATAATAAATAAAACAGAAAATACTCGATTAAGAACGATATATCTTCTCTGAACAACCTCTTTAGAATTATACCTAAAGTCTTCCTTGATAATTTATTTTTTCAAAAAAAGTACACTAGGATATGTGGAGAGATTTAAGAAAGATATTTTTTCAAGTATTATATAAACCAAATAGTTATTGAAGTTTTAATAAAATGGAATAGGAGTTCCCATTTAATAAGTGAGGGGAGGAAAAGTTTGCAATTTCTTAATATATTAAATTATGAGAAAGATGTATTCAATTAAAATACTTCAAAATTTCAGGTTATTCGAATTATAGATAGAATAAGGTTTAAATATGGATATAAAATAGTATTTAAGAAATTTTAAGTAGCAACAAACCCAAATATCTTTGTTTAACCCCCTATTAAACACATTTTGACCTTAACCACGATAACAACTTTTTCAAACTAAAAGAGTTATAAATTTAATTATAAGAAAAAAATATATCATAAATGGAAGAGGGATTAAATTTCATACCATTTATCTTCCTAATTTTATTATTTAAATATTTTTAAGACTTTTAAATTATTTAAAAAATTATTTTTTTACACCAAATTTCATTAATTTCATTTTTGACACTATTCATTTAATTTGAATTTCAAAGATATGAAGATAATAATTAATTTAGGATATAATACATCCCAATATAAATAATTCATAATTATTAACTAATAATTTCTTTGGGAACCATAAATAATCCCAAATACCTTACATTCAATTTTTTATAATTATTTACCATTAGTTTTTCAATATTTTCACATGTTTTGTGAGACCGTTCTATAAGTTTTTAAGGTAACTATATAATCACTAAAATTTAAAAAAAGTTTCCATAATAAGAAAATATTAATTAAACTCAAAATAAAATTTAATATTATTTCACCACTTATTTTTATCCATATGTAAACATATAATAGATATTTAATGGAAATAGAGTTACATTTTGTCTTTTTATTTTCTTAATTTACTATAAAGGTCACCTTCCAAAACAAGTTTCCAGTGGATAATTTAGTATTTTTAAAAAGGTGATAAGGGCTTAAATAAATTATTCCAATAATAATTAATATAAAAAAATTGTCTTTAGCATTTAGTTTTAACCTAGGTTAACCTAATTTACCCTTTTACTAAGCTAATGAATTTTTACTGCTTTTACTATTCATTATAAGAAAATTCTGTTAACCTTATTAAAAATTATTAATTGTTTTCTTTTCAAATATAGAATAAATTTTAACAAATTAAATATCTATAAGTTTCATAAATTTATTTTTTAATTTTACTGTAAGGAATAATGAAAAGCAGTTTTTTGGGAAAATGCTTTTTTCAAGGAAAAACTAATTTTACAGTAAGTCTATGAAAATTAATGTTAATTATTTGAATTTAAATTAAAATATATATATATATAATCTAAAAATTTAATTTCAATAATTCCTATTTATCAGGTATTTTAATTAATTAAAATGGAGAAACATTATACACTTAGAAATAGTTTTTTAAACATTTTGTTTTTAAACATAAAGATAGGCTTATACCAACCATCAGTATAAAGGTGAGTAAAATTTAATTAATTAGATAAAATATTACTAAATAATACTTATATTACATTTAAATCAAATTAAAATCCTAATATTACTTATAAATTACATAATTTATTTAAAATAAATGACAGTTTTACAAAAAACTGTATTTTTAACTAATAACTATTAAATAACTCTTTTTCGAAAAATATAAAAAGTTCACCAAAATTTAATATTGATATGAGGATTAAAATAATTATCTACTTTTTATAATAATATTTCTAAAATGGGTATAAATTAATTATATTATTTTCCCACAAAAATCAATAAAAACATTTTTGGAGAAAAATATATTCTCGAAGCACATAAAGAATTTAATGAAAATTGAGTCCTTATTTACCAAAATATTTTCATTATATAAAATATTTATACATAATTTTCAAAAAAAAATTACTCTAATTCATAACTCCAATTTTAGGGACTAGGTTATAACATTCACGTTTAATTAATATATCACAGTTTGTTTGGTCTTGATGTTTCATGTCATATAAACTATCAAGAATAATGTTCTTATTTTAAAATATCATGGTTTAACATTCAATAGAACTTCAATAAATTTCAAGCTCGCAATTTTAACATGTGTTCATAAATCACGGCTTTTACATTTGAATATTCGATTTTCAAAAGACCATATCATAAAAGGGTTAAAAACATCCTCTAAAAATGAGGGAAAATGAAATATGAAGGTTATATAGAATAAAAAACGATTTTTCAAAATCTGAGAAAATATTTGGGAAGTGAAAATATGGACATGGGGGAGAAAAATGACACTCAAGTACAAATAGATAGTGATGGAAAACATAGTCAGAAGAGATTTAATGACCCCAAAGTCATAAATCTATGATGGGTGAAAAGACCATTAATACGTCCAAAATAAATGTAAATGTATAACATCTTAATATCATGATCCTTTTCCTAAACTTTGGGGATTGTTTTACTATCAATATAAGGAACACTATAAAATATACTTACTTGATATATTTTAATTTCATAATGTATATTTGTTGTTTTGTTCTTCAATAAATTTCCACTTTATTTCTGACTCTATGAAAAGAATATCCAAAATGAAATGTTTTATCTAAAGCCCTAAAATTAACTTTTCATGGATCATAAGATCCAAAAAATAATTAAAACACTTTCCATCTATGTCTAAATATTTAACAAAAAATATATATATATAAAAAGTTATCAAATTTAATAGACTAATTTCAAAATCTCAATAGTAACACCATTAGTTTAACATAATTTATTCCATAAGTATTTATCTATCAAAAAATTTAACTAAAAAAATGTTTGGTTAACTAGAACATCATCTTGGCTAGTGGTAGTCACGGCACCCGTGTCACTCTTTGGTTTTGTTTTCAAGACTTATGGCCTTTTCGAATGTGATGGGTTGTCTCTTAGAATGTCGTTTGTGCCTTTTTTAAAACTATATTAATATAATTCCTATATTGTTCTCAACATTTAAGATGAACATCCTCAAAAATAACATTAACAATCAAAATTATTTTTAAACCAATAAATTTTTCTATACAAATAACTTTTCTCAAACAATAAAATGATCTTAATTTAACATTATTAATTTAAAATAAATAATTATATTCACCCTAAATTTAATTATAAAATATAATCTTATTCACAAAAAAATATAAAATAATAGTTCCTCAAATTACCTTTTTACTTAAATATATGCTAAACTAAAGGGTTTTATTTTGATTAATGTTACCAAAAATATAAAAATTCATGTTAAAAATTGATCACATAAAACTAAATGAGTAGTATATATTCTTTTAAAAATGTGATTATCCTTATAAATATCATCCCATGTCACTTTAGCTTTATCCCATATCACAATGGTATATCATAAGTTTCTAGAGGCTCTATTATCTCATTCATCATAATGGTTCATAAAGAAAACATAGATTATTGAAAGTATATCCCACAAGAGCTTCATACTATGTGTGAAACAAGGTAACACTCACCGTTCACTATAATGATTGTCAATATATAGTTGGGAAAATTATTTTGGGGTTATTACACCTAGATGTATCTTTTTCAAAACAACATCCACTTGTAGTATCAATAAGAGGATATATTTCTTAGAAACCCATATAATCTCTACCTTAACAAAATTAGATGAAGTTATCCTATAATTAGACTTATATTCAATGAGTTTTAATGGGTTATATTACCTAATAAATTTCATCCTAAATCTATTTTCTAAGGACAATATTAAACATTTTCTAATACCGACTATATTGGCCCTAAATCTAATAGCCCTATAAACAATGGTAACTTATTAAAAAATCATAAGATACAGTATATCACACCAAAATTAATGAATACTTTATTGGTCTTGGTAAACTAGATACAAACATGAATCTCACAATGGATTTTAAAACCTAAATTTCATCATTGTGAAACTAAATAATTTATATTCGTGAACTCATATGAATATTTCTTTTCCATATCCTATGGAAAGGAAAAAATAATTGGTGAGATAAAATTCTCTATAAGGGTTATGTACAGTGTAATCTATATTAAATCAATATCAAATAATTATTATTTCATGGTAAATAACTGAAAATAAATTCCATTTAATCAATAACTTCTACAAGAAATAAATCCATGTATAATTTCAAAATATTAATCTCATGGTTAATAATAATTTAATTATGAATGATGTAAATACATAATAATAGACATCATGATATCCATATTATCAAGACCATATGCTAATATAGTTTAATCCATAGGTAGGTATACACCAGAAACCTATTTAAGATTAACTTACTAATTTATCTCATTATACATTTCGATCCATCGAGGGGATATCTATAACTGAGCACCACCATTAACAGTATATCTCTTATATTCTTAATATATTAACTAACTAATGCAATTCAAAAACAATATTCATTATTAATAATTATCCATGTTGAGTAAATAATGTGGATTAATCAATATTTTCATCAGTTAATCAAATAACATTCAAAATAAAATACCATATGTAAAAAGGGTATATTATTTAGGAAATAATAAAATCCATAATAAAAAATATGGATATTTAAGAAAATAATATTTACAATTCCCACATTAAAGTGAATTTTTCAAAAGAAATATAATTACCAAAAATTTAATAAGGGATAAGAGGTTTATATTGGTTCATCAAAATATATCTTTTGTAATAAGATATTTTCTTTTATAAAAATAATTATAATGTAAACTAAATATTAAAATAATATTTCATTAAACAGATTTCTTCATGAAATAGTTGAGAACATGTGGAATAATCTGAATTTTATGAAATGGTTGTAGTGGTGGGGAAGACCATAAATGTCATATATATATATATAAACATTATTTTAGCCTTTTTAAAGAAATTTGAATGTGACCCTTTCAGAATAAAAAATAAAAAATATTCCTTAAATAAGTTTTAAAAACATAAGGATGAATCAAAATATTCTTATTAAACCATTTGGGTATTAAAAATATTTTTCAAAAGAATTTAAAAAATATCAACATGGAAGAAAAATAAACACGATAAAAATGGAAATAATATCTGCTTTTCTTTTAAACATTTATTTTCCTAATTCAGTTAATATTATGATGAAACTTTAAAAAAATATTGAAACTCCTTAAATATCAATATTATAAGATAAATACATGGAGTTTAAAAAGGATATGTAATAAATTTACTTCAATTAAAATAAGAGTAACCCCAAAAATTTAGATTATAGAACAAATTATTAAGAGTTTAGTAACTTTTAAATTAAAACCCCTTGAAATAGTAGACTTGAATTGAATCATTATTTATCTTTAATAAATATTTATTCATATTAAATCCATAAATGATATATTTTATACACCACATAAAATTGAATTGGTTTATAATAACAAATATATCTCAATGGTCTATAAATTTACATGAAATCACTTACAAAGATCATCCTATTGAATTATAGATTAATCAATAAAATGATTAAGTGTATAAAATTTAAGATCACATAAAAAAAATTTTAATAAAACAAAAATTAACCAAAAAAAGTTCTGCACGTAATTTTAGAATATCAATGATAATGAAGAATTAATACAAGACAAGGAAAATAAATTGAGTTATCAAACACTGCTTATTTATTAACATAAATTTAAAATATACTTGGATGAAATAATATGAATTTAAAAATTACAAAAAACTACGTATAAAGGATTCGTGATATAAAAATTTAAAAGGTAATTTTATACATCATATAAAATAAATCTATGTATAACATTAAAATTTTCTTAAATTATAGAATATTGAGGTGGAATAATTTACCTTAGGTTTTAGTTGCAACATACATTCTTTATCTTAATGAATAGTAAACTTATATAAATTATTTTCTTAATTTATACACCTTCACAATTTTATTATTTAGTTTAATTTACTTATTAAATGTTATATTTAAATAGATAATTAATTAGGTTCATGTTGGATGTTTTGGTGATATTCAATTCATATGTTCAAAATGACATTGGTAGGTTGACTATGGTAAATGAGTTAATATTTCTATCATATCAGAATTAAAAAACATGAAATAATTATCATTTTTAAAAATCAATTATAATTATAAATCCAACGATGAAATATTATTATAAAAATAAACTATGTTACAATCATAGAGATGGTAGGTCGTACTTCCAAATGATTAACATTTCTATTTTTCAAAAAAAAACATTATGGAAAGAATATCAGTATTATTTTACATTTATTTAATTATAACAATATCATAAATACCATATTATTTTTTAAAATTTACTTCTATATATCATACATGGGATGTTGTAATAAAAAATAAATCACGTCATGGAGATGTGAGTCCACACGTACGCACGAACGAAAATATCATTTATAGTGAATAGAATGATAAGAAATTAAATAAATTATTATATTTTATGAATTATAAATATTTAATTAATAATATATATATATAATCCGTCATTAAAACCATTCATATGAGGATATTATGGAAAATTAATTACATCGGTTCACGAGGTGGTAGTCCGTTGTACACATAAAAGATAGTTTTATTTCCCATTTGATGGTAGGGGAGATGAATATAGGATATATTTAATTATATTTGATTTTTTATATTATTTGAATAAGGTGGAATATGAAATAAAATGATAATTATTGGTTTAGAACTATACCTCTTCTTTAGAAAACCTCTTTAGGACAATACCTAAAGCCTTGATTACACTTATAATACAAAAAATTCCTCAGGGATTTGGTGAAGAATATATGTAAGGGGTTTTCCCATAGATAGGAAAAACCAAATCTGTCTTGATGTGTGGAGAAAATAAGATAATAGGTTCCCTTTTATAATTGACATGAGGGAACTTTGGGAATTTATTAAAATATTAAATCATGATATTGTCATATTCTATTAAAATACTTCAAAATGTACAAGTATTAAGATTTAATATTGTATAAGTTTATAATTTGTAAATAAAATATTTTATAAAAAATTTAATTATAAATTATCCCTTACCTCATGATTTAACCCCTAGTAAACCAGTTTTAACCTTAACCACTGTAATAACTTTTTCGAACTAAAATGGTTATAATATTTCCTATAATATAAAAATTATATCCTAAATATAAAAGGGATGATATTTTAGACCACTTATCACCCTAATTTTACTCTTTTGTGAATTTTATTATATACAAATAATTTAATAAAAAATTGTTGAACATAAAATATCGTTAATATGATTTTTGAAAAAATTAATTTAATTTGACTTTAAAAACATGATGATGAAAATGAATTTAAAATATAATACATTAACACATAAATGATAAATCATTGTTAACTATAAAATTATTTTTTAACCAAAACTCAACCAAATTATAGTACTTTTCAATGTTTTTAAAATTATTTACCATGAGATTTAGAAGGTTTTCCCAAGTTCTCTTTTAGTGTTATTTAAGAATTTAAGGTAACTATAAAATAACTAAAAATTAAAATTAAATTATCATTATGAAAATAATTTCATTATTTTCAAAATAAACTTTAATATTTATTCACCACTAATTTTTTCCCCATGCGAGCTTATAATAATTTTTTAATGCAAAGAGAGTGACATTTTGTTTCTTTCTTTACATAAATTATTATATAAGTCACTTTCATGAACAAGTATTCTATAAATAATCGAATATTGAGAATAAGGTGAAAAGGGTTGAAATAAATTCATTCAATAAGAATTTACAAGAAAAATATTGTCTTTTTTACTTAGATTTAACCTTAGTTTACCCAATTAACCCTTTTATTGTTGTGATGAGTTTTTACTATTTCAACTATTCATGATGACAAAAAAACTATGTTGAACTAATTAAATACTATAATCTATGATAATTAAACGTATGGAATCCATTTTCTCAAATTCAATCTCTCTACGTTTCATAAATTCATTTTATATGTATCTGATAAATAATGATGAAAATGGGTATTTTAGGAAAAAATCATTTTTCATGGAAAATATGATTTTACATTAACTCTGTAAATTGTAATCTTCATTATATGAATTTAAATTCATATTTATATACTAATAAAAAAATAATTACTTTTAAATAATTCTATATTAGGGGTTATTTTAATAAATTAAAATGGAGAAACATTGTGTACTTCAAAACAGTTTTCCTAAAAATTTCCTTTTAAGCTTAAAAATAAACATATATAGAAATATTGTATAAATATGATTAAAATTAAATTAATTAGATTAAATATAACTAAATAATACATATTTTCATTTTAAATCAAATTAAACTCATAGTAGGAATTTTTAATAACTTAATTTATTGAAATGAAATGATATTTTTTCAAATAACAGTATTTAAACTACTCAATAAAAAGTCACACTTTTTCGAAAAATCCAAAATTTTCACAATAAGTTTATTTTAACATTATAATTTTTCATTTGTGATAATGAAATTTCTATAATTTTCAAAGAAAAATAATTTTATTTACATAATAAATGAAAGAAGAAGAAAATGATGAAAAATATATTTTTAAAGCATGTTAACACTTTGCTAAAAATTGTTTCCTTATTTAAAAATATATTTTCATCATATAAAATATTTAGAAATAATTATAAAAAAAATTCATATCTATACCACCAATTTTAATGGATAGGTTATAATAGCCACATTTAAATAGTATATCATTGTACATTTAGACTCGGTTTTGCGTGTGGTGTATGTTTTCCAACATAATATTCTTATTTTAAAATCATAAACACATGTATAGGATTTCAAATAAAATAATATTAATAATTGTGTTAATATTTCTTCATGGGATAAATGTTAAAATAAATATTCATTCCACATTTTATGAAAAAGTCATAAATAACCTATTCAAAAAGAATTATGAAAATTACCATTTAATACATTGAAAAGAAATTAAAATGTATTTTAAAATTAATATACATAATAATTGTATATTCTAAAATAACATTCACAATATATTTAAATGCATGGACGTGGAAGGGAAATATTGTCAACCAAAGTATAAATAAGGTCAATTTTTTTTAAAACATTTTCTCCGTCATTTTAATTTAGAAAGAGAGGATAATGAAATGAAAACATTAAAACCCAATATAAATATAATATAAGTAAATATATTTGTTTTAATAGATAAATATCATATAATTACCCCAATGGATTTTCAAGCATAAACAATCCTAATTAAAAATGAGATTGCAATATAAACCATTGCCTCATGTCCATAATTTTCTCACACACACTCTTATGATCCTATATAATAAATTAAAATTTATTATAAATATATAGTAGAACCATATTAATACTTATGTTATATTATTAAATCCCATTATAATTTCAACATAACCATTAATTTATAATTATTCATTAAAATATTTACTCTAGCGTTAACTGCTCAGCCTCCCTTTCTTGTTTTGGTCTGACTGTTTTTGTCCTTGCACCTTGGTCAAGCTTTAATCATATCAAAATATTAATAATGTTATAAGTATAATATTTTTTTATAATATACAATTTTATAACCATTCACATAAATTTATGATGAAAAATTAATTACATCACGCATAGATATGATAATATATACGTTCACATTAGTAATATTTTCATTTTCCCATGAATTGAAAGAAAGAAAGGTAAATATTAATATACATTTATATAATAATAATACTACTCAAAATATAACATATATTCCTTAAATCTATCAATATTACCAGTTTTTTATGGAATATAATAAAAATGAATCACATCCCTTTGTGGAGGTTGTAGTCCACACGTTCAAATGACCGATGTTATAATTTCTGAAAGGATGGAAAGGAGGTAGAAAATGGTTGTTCCCTTGACATAAAAGTATTTAATTATTATAATTAAATATATTTCCTCATGTTAATATTGTTATAGAATATTTATATAGTGGTATGGAATAAAGGAACACTAAATAGATTGGTAAAGAAAATTACCCCTTCTTTGGGAAACCATATTTAGATTACACCTTCAACCTTAAAAGATTAGTCTTTTGGGAAGAATAGAATATCTAGAACATGGGGTGGAAATTTTGAAATTTCATTTGGAAGGTATAGGATGAAATATAGATCCCAATTATTTTGAATAATTTGTAGGGAGGGGGTTCCATTTTATAAGTGAATTTGGTGGAACTCTTATAAATACTTAAAACATTAAAATATAATAAATCCATATTCAAATAAAAGTGGAAGAAATGAAACCCATGTTTGAAGATAATACATAGTTTGGAAGAAATAAATTCAACCAATAATAATTATATAACTTTGTATATTATTTTAACTCTTATGTCTTCAATTTAACTGCTCATTAACACTTTTAATATTTACCGTAGTAATGAATTTTTACCTCGGCTAGTATTCATTATGACCGAAAATGAAATTAAACTCATTAAAAATTTAAAACTCTTCTTTATAAATGTAATAAACTATTTAACCACATTCAATTTTTTTAATTGGCGTGAATTCATTTTAAAATAAGTATATAAAACTCTATGAAAATAGTTTTTAGAATAAATATTCATTTTTTATCATAACATTAAATTTAATCCAATTTCTTCCATAATAAAAAACAATAGATGAATGTTAAATTATTTAATTGAATATATAATCTTAAAATTTTATTAAATTTATTCATTAATACTGACTAAATTAATTTATTATATAAAGAACACATTATACACCTAAAAGTTGTTCTTTAGAGAAATGTCTATTTTTACCTTCAAATGCTTTTATTTTAATTTCCATCAAATTGATAAACAAAGAAATAATTTTATAAATCTATAAAAATAAATTCTTTATGTTTTTAATATTCTGAATAATTTTTTAATAAAAATATATATGATATAAAAAATTCTCATAATAATTATATTTAAAAACAATTATTTAGGATCAATAGTATTTACAAAGTGAATTAGAAATTGTTTTTGAAAATTATATTTCATTTAAATAAAATATAATGTGATTCATTATAAAATGTATAAAAATTATTCAAATAATTTCATGGATGTGTGATTAAAAATCTATCTAAAATATTATTTCTTAAAGTGAAATATATTCTAAAATCTTAGGGTGTTAAATTTTATCCCCATTATACGAATTTCTCCCTCAAAATTATGTAACTCCGATACAAAAAATTGTTTATAACACTACCTAATCACATACTCATGTTTCTATTTTTATTCCTAAAATTTATTATTCCTCTATTGAACATTAACCTAGTTATTAGTCTTGTTTTATAGAACTTTATCATAATGATCCAATATTACTACCGGTTGTTCTTTATAAGAAAGATCATGCTACAATTGTACAACCTATGATTTTATTACATGTGTAAGATCTGGTATTTAATTTCCAACAAGGGATACAAAGAACACACCATGATCATTGAAGATGTTTGGTGGATGGACCAAGGGATAATCTACCCTCCTTATGTGATTTATAATATCGTTGAGATGAATTTATCAATATCTTAGCTTTCCCTTATTTCCAAATCTCATACAATTATTCCATGATGATATATGTTGGAACACTTTATCACCAATATTGAACTTTAAATCTCACCCAATATTGTTAGTATAATTTTTATATCAAATATGAGTTTCCTTGATGTGGAATAGAATTAATCTAACTATATTTATCATTTCCTCGGATAGCTCATGTCCCAAATTCTTTCATTCCCCAATATTATCCCAGTATATTGAAGTCATGAACTTCATTACATAGAGGGCTTCATAAGAGACATATAAATTCTTGATTAAATTTTTTTTATAAGAAAATTCAATTGATATAAGGTTCTGCTGCCAACCATCTTTGAAATCCACCTAGAAAGCTCCCATCGTATCTTTTAGGGTCTAAATTTACCTCTTAAATTTACTATCTGTCTATGGATGATATACAATTATAAAGATCGGATCTATATTCAAATATTGTTAAACCATCCTCCACAACATTATGCTAAAAATCATGTCTTGATCAAATACTATTGATAGTTATACTCCATACAACCATACCACTTAATGTATATGTTAATGAGCTGATCATGAAAGAAATCTTCTCTGATATGAATAAAATGCCTTGATTTTCTAATATGATCAAGTATAACCCAAATAAAATTTTTCTATTAAGATGTTTTTGGGAGTCCTAAAATTAAATACATGGAGTTGTTTTTCTATTACCACTAAAGTATGGGTAATCATTTCAACATCGCTTTAGACATATTTCTCTTATCCTTAATATGTTAGAATACCAATAACCATGATAGATACTAACCAATATCTCTCTTCATTTTCCCCCCAAAAATGATCTTTATTATCTCTATAAGTCATCATACCTCAAGGGTTTATAAAGAATTAGGATGTAAGGGCATCACCTAATAGTTCCTTTTTAATTCTGGTATAGATGGGACACATACACTATTTTTGAACCATAATATTCCATCATTATCATGATTGAACATAGGAACATTCCTTACATTATTTTTCAACAAAATATATACATTCTATACATATTTAATATTTTTATTAATATATAGAAATCTTATAAAGATTGTATTTATTTAATTCTATCAGGATTTAACTATTTTTCTTTTGAAATCTGTAAGTATTGGATCACTTTCAATCTGCATCCTGGAAAATCAAGCATGGTCCTTCTAACTCATAGAATCAGCCACCTTATTCAAATTAGTGGGGTGGTAATAAATTGAACATTCATAATCTTCAATCAGTTACACCCATATTATTTAAGTAATATTCAACTATTTATACTTCAATATTTTATGATAGGTATATATGTCACACCTTTAACCATAAAGATAACGCTGCCAAATCATCAAATAGAAAATTATTGTTTCATGGTCCAAATAATTATTCAGGTTTTCTTCTCCTAAACCATCAATTTTCATGATGTATAAGCTATTACGATGTCATTATAAATAATAAAACATCATAATCCCTTCTTTTATTCATTAATATAGATCAAAAATACTTTTCCACTATAGTTTAGTCTAATAAAATGTTCACTAACGAACTTTCTCTTTAGTGACATGAATTTTATTCTCATTCATTTGTTTAAAGGTACTTAGATCCATTAATTATCAACTTGGTTACTAAATTTAATATTTTTAGAAATTTTTTACAAAGCGTTTATAATATCTATCCAACCAAATAAAACTATATATTTCGATCACTATGATTGGTTTGGGGTATTTATTAACAAATTTCACCATTAAATAATCTAGTAATATCCAATATATTGTGCTCACAAAGCCTATTAATGATAATTTCTATAGAATGAGTTCACTTTCACAAAATTTAGAAAAAATTGTATCCTTCCTCATGGTCTTCAAAACAATCTTCAAATGATTTTCATGATTTTCCAAATCATAGAAAATATAAGAATATCATCTATAAATAATACCACAAATAGTTCGCCATAATCCATAAAAACACAATAACGTCTATTATATAAGAAGTATTTAAAATTAGTGTAGAACCATATATGATTTACATCAAAAAATAACTTCACAATTTAGGTAAACATAAGGAAACTCATTAGGAAATACATTGATATATCCTTCTATAATAGGTATATATTAAATTTTGAGTTTATCCTAATCCTTTTTATATAAATACACTTAATGAATAAGTAATAAGAACTATATAATAGAATTATTTTACATTAGATCTTCATATTCATCCCCACACAAATAGAAAATCACTAGTTTATTCAAAATATGAAATATGGCTTCCTTTATAAGGAAATTATTAATGGATCTATATAAAGAAATCAAATTCGTTCCCAAAATCACCTCAAATTCAACTATGGGATGGACCACAAGTTTTTCAGGAATAAAATTCAAACAAACTTCTATCAGAGAGGATCCATATACATGATATGAAATAATCATAAGATTATGTGTTTTCATCTATAATTAAACATAAAATTGTTAAGGTGGTGATTTGAAACCCATAGAAAGTTACATAGATATTAATGATTGTGTAAAACTAGAATACAATATGACATTAGTATTTATAGAGTGGAATATAAGTGTATATTTCACCACTTCATTCTTATGACCCAATTCGGTAATTGTGATTGCATGATATTTCCCTTCGCCTCTTGGGAAGTAGGTTGATGACATCGATTTTCATCATTAAACCTTAGATATATACATAAATCGTCAAAATTGCTATTATCTTTATAGTTGTGGAATTGGAGTGTTGGTGGTGGATTTTATTGAGCTCTCTCTGCATTTATTACATTATTTTTCCCCTTTACATCTCTTCAACACTCACGTGCTCAATGGCATATTCTTTTATACTTAAAAATTTATTGATTCCCTAAACACAATATCCCCCTGGCTTCATTCCACACCTCTAGAAAAATTGAATATACATTTTCTTTCCTACATGGGTTTTCTTATATTAATTTCTTCAAAACTCCATCTTTCTCTTATTATCATAACAATGATGATGGTAAGAATCTACTCTCTTCATTTCAACCATTAGAAAACATTTAAATATTTCTTCATAGAAATTAAATTCTCTTTTGTAAAATGCATTTTAGATACATGGTTTTTATAAAAAAATATATCCAATAAATTTTCTACAATGATAGAAGATAAAAACATAATCAAACCATATAAGTATTATAAATTTCTCTAAAGGGTAATAATAAATTCATCATCCTTATACTTGAGATCAACAAATTCCCTTTCCATTTTTATGTGACAATTTCAAGGAAATTACTTATTTAAAAATACCATCTTTGACTTATCTCATTACAAGGAGTTAATTTATTCCTCTTTAATCTTATTATTAATAAGATCCCATCATTGATCAACACCTCTATATAAATGATACACCACCGGGATAACATTTTCATGATCCGAGAACTGGATAATTGAAAAAAAAATTCATTAGTACTGATCCATTTCTAGTACACTAGTTGATTAGAGGCCCCAATAAAAAATGATTCATATTGCCTCATGAAATACCCAACAGTGTATTGGTCCCACATTTTCCTATTTGGAAACTCAGCATGAATCATTCATTAGGAGTGTTTTTTTAGAATAGAAACAAAATTTTCCATTCAAACTCCCATGTTGATCAGTTTATTAAGAGTAAAAGAATTAAATTTCCACAACATTTATTGTAAGGTAAATTCCTCATAGATTCATTGGTTAGATAAAACCGAAAATCATAGTCTAAGATTCAAGTTATAATAATCAGAGTTAGTGATCGTATAATCAGGAAACATATTCCTGGCATGTCCTAAATTATAAAACCTTCTTATCAACCACTAAAAATTTTAGTTTAACACTATATTAATTTAAATTCATCATAGGTTTTGTTAATTTTTTTCCTATACTTCTCTAAAAATTAAAATCCAAAATAAGTAAGTCCATCTCTAATACCAACTGAAGTGACCTAAAAACACACATAAATATTCCTTCATTTTAGATGAAAACATATTATATTACATAATAATACACACCCCATAACCATAATGGTTTAGTGTCTTTACAGACTAGAAAAATAATCAACTTATTTCATGAAATATCTTCAATATCCTTTACAATTTTATTCTCTCATAATGCCCTTCTACGACATATCTTAATAAAAATATTTTTTCATAACATGGAGAAAATTAAAACATAATAAATATTGATATCATATGTACTTTAAGGGTAAACATGAGAGATATTGATTTATGATAATAGAAAATAAAACCATAGGGGTATTGTATTTATAATGAATCCCTGGGATATTTGCTAGTTTGTTTCTACATGACTTGATGAGTGAGTTACTGTTTGAGCAGATCTCTTCCTTTCATTTTGGACACTTTCTATTGTTGTTCCAGACATGAAGTTATGAATTAATAAAAATCTTGTTTTGGGGTATTGAAGTTTAGCTGTGTGGTTTTATCCGAATTCTGAATGAATCGTGTTCTTGGCTATTAGTGTGTTTTCTTTCTGATCATGATATTCCTTGGATAGATATGTTTTCCTGATATGAGGTTGATTTGGATCTTCTTATGATATGGTTTAGCTACTTTGGTTGGAGACAGCAGTCACTTCTTTTTGCTTCAACTGCATGTATTGCTGAGTTCTGGACTGTTTGATTTTCATGGTTAGTTGTTTTCTTTAACATTATATTGGCTTATGACTCCCTTGATTTTATAATGAATTTGATGATGAATTTGATGACTAAGGAAATATGTAGATGGGTGGTTCAACTAATAACTGGAAGGAATTTCATGCTGCCACTTTTTTATCACTATTTGGAAGTCATTATTTTTAGATTTTGGTATGTTTGATCTACCTTTTTTGTATCCTTGTTAACTCCCCACTAGTGTAAGTTCTTTACACCTCATGTTTGTAATGCTACTTTATGTTTTTTAATAAATTCCACAGGGGGCATGAATTGGGAAACCAATTCATGTCACCACCTTCTAAAAAAATAAAAGGACTGTGGAATCATTATTAAATCCATCATGATCCATGAGAAAATATCATAATTATAATTATATTTCATGGGAGTGATGGAATAATCATAATAATGTAAAATCATTTCAATATTCAAGTATCACTACCAATACCATCATCACTTATTGGACAGAAGCCCATAATGGATTTGGTTCACTCCTCAATATCATTTCTTCCTAGTGATGGGTTCACTCCCTATCATATTAATATTATCACATGAGATATAAATCACTAACCAAGTAATTAGATGGATAAATAATTTTGGTCCCACTATTCACATAATTAAAACCATACATATGTTCTCTATAAAATAATAGAAACATTAATCATCCCATTAAAACACAAACCATGGTAAATAGATGAGTTTCATATAGTTCATTTCATCACATTATCATTAGTCATCCAAAGAAAGAACATGGATGGTACTGTTAGATTATGTACCCAGTGAATAAATATAAATAATAAAGGATGTTGACATAAATGAAAAAAATTAATATAACTTTCAAAACATTCTTTGAAAACATGAGAAATGATCATTTCATTTTAATTAAATTTTAAAGGAAAATTCCTATAATTTTTAGAAAATGGTTTTATTTTAAAAAAAACCATAGAATCATGTGAAGGAATAATCAGAGAAAAGAACAGTCATGATAGTGGTAAAATTCGTTCATGTAGTAAATATTAAATTAATGATTCCTTTCACACATTTACTAAAAAGTAGTAATTAAAATATTCAAATAAAATTTTAAAAATGAATTTTTAATTATTTAAGAAAAAATTAAAATATGGTTAAAATTTTCATTAAATAATCATTAGATCATATAAAAGTACATTCTTGGAAGAATTTTAAATAACATGGACAAGGAAGAAAAAGTGTGTCAGTCAAAGAGGAAATATAGTTGGCTTTTCATTAAAATATTTTCACAATTGTTTTAATTAAAAAAGATAGCAGAATGAAAAGAAAAAATGAAAACCCCAAAATAAACCTAGGAGAATAAAATATAATGGGATTAAGATTAAAAGGAATATAATTCCCCCAAAGGTGATTCAATCATAAACAAACTTGATTAAAATTGAGAATGCAACATAAAACCTTACTCCATGCCCTGGATTTATTTATATATGCTCTTAAGATCCAGTGTAGTAAATTTATATTTATTATACATATATAAAAGGGTCATATTTATACTTATCTTACAATATAAATTCCATTATAATTTTTAATTACTTTTTTGTTAACAATTCTTCAATAAAATCGATATTCAGGTGTTAATTATTCTTTTTCCTAGGCGTGATTTGGTTCGGCCATTTTGGTCCTTGCACCTTAGTGATGGTTTAATCATATCCACAATATAAATAATTTTTAAGTAGTATATTTATTCATTATATAAACTTTCATAATGATAAATGTATTTCATGAATGTGTTTTATGGAATTTTAGTAAATTAATTTTTTGTTTATTCTTATAAAATGTTGGAAAATTTTATTTATTTTTTATTTTATGGAAGGATACAACGGGTATTTGAAAAATGAATAAAAGATATGATTTTTATGAGGGAAAGAAACTTCACACCATGAGGTGAAATGAAGCAACGCAATACCAAAAATAGAGGATGCGAAAGAACTCTAAAATAGGATGAATCCATTTACACATCATGTATTTAATTACACAATGTGTGTCCATTAGTATAATCTTCCACCACCTGTTTCATTTCATGAATTGAATTCACCTAGTAGAAACCCATTAAACTACATTTACAAAAAACACATCACAAAATATTTGAAACAAATCATACATGAAGAACTCCCCACTGATGTAGATTAAACATCATGAACGTATTAGGAAACTGAAAATAATGATATGACAGATGCCTTATGGATGAGGGTTTGATACAACACTTATAAAATTATGCCCTAAACTGTACATCAAAGGCTATTAAAGGAAGGGTCCATGATGAAAGACGATACCAGACCAAGGATTAACATTTAATCCCTAATATTTCCACTTTGTTGGATTTATATTATTCTTTTTCTCACCCTCTAATATCTAGAATGAGGGGTTCATTTTTTGTGTTGTAGTGCGAGTGATGAATGGGGATTTCATATAAAAGGTATTTTTATTTTTATTGAAATTAATGTTGGAATTTCATATTGGTTCTTCAATTCTATCACTTCCCTAATTCCTTTTTAATTCCCATTGTGATAAGGTTTCGATTGTGGGTATAATTTATTTCTTTCTTTGATCATGACCATTTCATGAGTTTATCGAATTCCTTTTTTACTTTGAGGTCTAGGTTTTAGACTTCCACCATGACCATTAGGTTTGATCTTACCCTATGTTTAAATAAGGTTTATGGTTACCCATTATTTTTAATCTGAAGTACCTGGTAATGAGAAAATGATAGTTTTGGAAGGAGGTCATTTACCAAGACTGTTGGACTCACTAAGACCTGATTCCAAAAAAAATCATTATTGTTAATAAATTAATTCATACCTTGTAATCACATGAACCTAGATTAATTTCTACAGGAAACCCATTTAATATTTTATTCTCAAATATTATTCACCAATAAAATTCTTATTATCACAGATTAAATTTCTTCAAATCGTAATTAGTTTATATTTTTGTTATTTAATTAATATTTTATTCGACACTGTCTTTGTGGGTTCGACCACATATGTTCTTATATTATACTACCCTATAGTTTAGTGGTTTTTATAATTCAGGTTTTAAATATATAATGTTGATAATATAATATCCCAATACTTTTACACATATCATTACTTGATTTTAGGCATAATTAACCATCATATATAAACCAAGGATCATAAATTCTATTCTCTTTGAATGATTAGGATCATAAAAATGAAAACATGGAAATAGAATAAAATTCCTTTCTATTAATCATCCCTAATGAGCTCCTAACATCCTTTTATCTCTTAAATAAGTAAAGGATAAACTTGGTAATACATATAAAAAAGGGATAACCTGAAAATACATATAAGGGAATAAACATAGAAATAAAGCATAACAGAGGGGTTAGAAGGCCTAACATGTTGACATAAATTGGCCTGGAACATGAACAGACATATAGAACATGGTATCTTGTTATAACATAAATATAGGAATGAGAAATAAACATATAAAATGACATAAACATGAGTTAAGGCTGACTATCAATCTATATCACATGGTGGATAAATCCCCATAAATGAATCTAGTTTACTCCATGTTCCAGCAAGACATCTCATGAGACTAAACATTAACCAATACATTGGAATTCTATCTGGGTGCCCCCATAATAAAATTTTAATTAATATGTGTGTTACAAGAATAACCATACAAAAGGAATAAGCATAAGGTTTACCCATGGAAGAAATAGTTATTATAATCATGTCATAAGGCATAAAAATGAGAATATCACAACGGTGTCCATGAAATAATGGGATTAACACATATATGGACCTTTATAAGGGAAAATAATAAAATATCTTGATAATTTATTTCATACAGATGTGAAAAAATGCAATATAGTGTTTATTAAACATTATAAATGATCCACTTTGGTGAAATTTAAGGGAAAACATAAAATAGTCATTAAAGAAGAAAATACATATTTGTTTTCATAAAATAAGAAATGAAATATAATATTTTATCATGATGAAATGAAATATTTTTTAATAATAATGGTGAATTGAACAATAATATGGTGTGTACTTTATAATGTGAATGAAATTGGGAAGTTCCCTATAATTGGGATTGCTTATCGGGAGGAAATTAAAAAAGGGAACCATATAAAATGTGTATTTACCCTTTAAAGAAAGAAGAATTGAGATACTTCAATAAGTTTGGAACATAAAAATAGGATTTAGAAGTAGTAAATAATAATAATTAAGAATTAATTTAGGGTAAAGAGATGGAAAATGTAACCTAATGGAAAAATGGGAATTCATAGTGAATCCCTTAACTTATTTCTGAAAGTGTTCTTCACTTGTACTTAATGTCTTGGATGATCAAATTAAACAAATTAATTAATCAATTCCTAACCACTAAAACATTTATTTGATTTAGTATAGTTGTTTTAGTTATTTTATTTTCTTTCTTAGGGGTTATATGATTCAATTTCAACATTTATAAAGTGTTATTTTTCTATGTTCTCATGATCGGTTCACTTGTATACAATTATAAATGTTCATGTAAAATGGGAATAATTCTCCAAAATTGGAATTATATAATATTAATGAATTTAAATAAGTTTAAATGATTTTAAATACCATTTTTTATATAGTATGATTATTATTCATTATATAAAACATTAATGAAAATGGTTTAATTTATTTTGGTGGTTTTTATGACCATCATGAACTTATATCATTTTATTTAATATCATGTTTATATGTTGGTTCTAGAACATTATATAACATATAATATATATTGAAATATTATTCAACCATAATAATTTTTTTATGAAAATCCTTGAAAGTAGTAATGAAACAATATCTTCCACGGTGGCGGTAAATCGACACATCACAGATGATGTTTTCATTTTTAGAATGAAAGTAAGAGGGATATTATTATCATTATATTCATTATTTTATTATTTTGGGTCAAGACTGTCAATTGTTTTGATAATTACCACTAATTATATAAAATTATTAATAAGAGATAGATATTGAGGTCTTACATTATCTATACATCATCCATGGCTATAAAATTCAGCTATTTAACTTATATCATCAATTATCATATTTCAATATTCACTAAAAATCAACTATTTTAAAACAAACCCCAAAAATTTACCCTAACCATTTTTTCAACTAATAAAATTAAAAAATGGACCCCATTTTATGAAAATAATTTTTAAAATATTATAAATTTAATTTTTAAATTAAAATCATCATTTACCCAAAAAAATACAAATTTTAATGTTGTAGCTGATTTTATTACACTTTCCAAAATTATTTAAGATACCTTAAAATTAGCTTATAATCATATGCATCTGAAATATTAATTTATGAATCTATTTTTTGAAAACGAATTTTTTTAGAACATTATTTTAATTATAAAAATGATAAATAAACATTTAACTTTCAAAAAAATAACAACAGTTAATTTATCATTTTTAATATATCATATTTTATTTCAAAAGATACCCAAATTTATTTATAAATTCAAAGGTGAGGTTACTATTATATTAGATGGTTTATTATTTCTAATGGTCTCAGTACTATTCTAATGGTCAAGCTACCATTCCATTAAAATAGGTTCCTAAATTTTTATAAATACCACTTATTTAATTCATAATGATGTTATTATTTGGTCCTCTATGTGATGTATGAGCTTTATACTACATGAAATAATTATAATAAGGGAATTTCTATTGATAAAATTATTGGTCTTTACTTTCTCCCCCCCCCCCCCTTATGAAATCTCACCCTTCAAATTTCAAATTAAATTCTAAGGTGAAAACAAGGGAGCATACATCTCATTCATTGCTTACTTTGATTACCATATTTCCACATCATAAATATGGTTCTTACATGGTACATTAACTAGGTGAGTAGTCATGTTGTGTAGAACTTTATTTCTACATTCAAAGATTTCCATGGGCTATTTCTTATAAGAGATACCATTTTTCAACTGTACCACCTTTTAATTCAGTACATGTAAAGGATGTGGTATGTACTTCCTCAAGAGGGATACATGGAATATATCATTTACCTAAGACATGGTTGGTGGAAGTGCTAGTTAATAGGAAAAAACTCAAACACGATCAAGAATATAAAAGGGTCTAATGTAACTGGGACTTAACTTTAATTTTTTCCCAAATATCATTTTCATATTCAATAGAGATGCATAAGAATACCATGTATCTAACATTAAACTCTAGATCTCATCGAAGATTGTCTGCATAGATATTTTTTTGGCTTTGGGATTCCTTGATTTTTTTTGAAATGGTTCTCACCTTTTCTACCATTTATTCGACCATATTAGGTCCTAGTAGCTTACATTCACCTCGTTCGTCTGAGCATGCTAGAATTCTATATCTTTTTCTATATAGGGAGTCATATAGACCCATTTGGATGATTGAGTGGAAACTATTGTTGTAGGATAAATCGAATAGAGATAAATATTGGTCATATCCTCCTTTGAATTCCATAGAACATGTGGTCAACATTTCTTCCAATTTCTGAATAGTCCACTCATATTGGCTATCGGTATGTGGATGATAGGTCGTACTAAAGTTAAGATTAGTGTTTATATCATATTGGATACATTTTTAGAACATGGAGGTGAATCTGATATCTTGATCAGATACAATCGATAGTGGTACTTCATGTGGACTTACCACATCTTTGATTCATATCCATACAATTTGATCAAATGAGAATTCCTCTAAAATTTTGATAAAGTTAACTATCATTATAATAATATCCACAACAACCCATATGGCATTGTTTCCTTTAGATTCCTTTAGAAGTATGGTTACAAATTCCATGGTGTTGTTTTATCATTTCCTTATCGATATGGGTAATGGTTTCATAATCTATTTATAATTTTCCTTTCATATTCACCTGATTAAATTCCAGTAAATCTGATGTATATTCAGTTATCTCCTTCTTTATATTTTCCCACCTATAATGATCTCAGATATCTCTATACATTCTTGTGCTTCCTGAATGAATAGATATGTTTTTTCTATGTGAGTCATTAAAAATATCTTTATTTATATCTATATTGGATTATACACATAGTCATGACCAATATCTTGTTACTAATTTGTCATCAATTTTTAACTCTAGTGATTTCCCATTTTTGATAGCTTCAACCTTTTTTGAATTTCCTCATAATTTCATTGAGAATCCATTATTTTCTTTATAAGGGATGGTTGAGAAATAATTTGAGAAACTATTGATGATATTCCTTCCTTAAGGATTCCCATTTTCATCCTTTTTAGATATTAGAAGAATAAATCCTTCTCAATTCTAATCATTTATAAATTTGTAGTATCATTTCTACTTAGATCATTCGCCAATTCATTTGCATTGCCAAGATGGTAGTGGACTAAGTAGTCGTAATCCTTGATGGGGTCTAACTATATTCACTAGAATATATTAATATCGTTTTTTGGGAATATATATTTGATCCTCTTATGATCATTATATATCACACACTTCTCCCCATAGAGATAATTCCATCATACTTTTAATGCGGATATCACTGTCGCCAACTCCAAATCACGTGTGGGATAGTTTTTCTCATGAATTTTAAACTTCTTAAATTATTAGTCTATCACTTAATCATTTTTCACTAACACCCATACAACTACCTTCTTAGAATAATCATTTTATACAATAAGGAGTTCCACACTTATTGTTAATTTGAGTACTAGAGGAGTGTTAAGCCAGTTTTTGAACTCTTTGAAGTCATCTTCACATTCAATAGTCCAGATAAAATTTACACACAATGGGGTAATCCTGGTTAATAGGTTTTAAATCTATGAAACTTTCTTCACAATTTGTTGATAATTATCAAATTACCATGGAAACTGGGGATCTCCATTACAGATATTGGTTTTGGACACTCTTCTATTGCCTTTTTCTTAGAAGGTTCAACTGATATTCTTTTATTAGTGACAACAGACCCAAATAATGATAATTTATCTACCCATAAATTTAATTTAATTTAATTTTAATATAGATTATACATTTTAAATTTCTTTATCATAGTATTCAAATTCTCCTTTTGTTCCTTCTTTCTCTTGTAGTATATCATAATATAGTCAATGAAGACTACCACAAAATTTTTGAGGTAATCACTAAAATATCTATTCATTAAGTCGATGAAATTTTTTGTAGAATTAGTTAGACCAAATGGAATCACTATGAAATCATAGTTTCCATTCATTTTTATAATGGTAGTATTGTGAATATCATACTTATATGCTTTTAATTGGTGATATTCGGACTAGAGGTCCACATTTGAGAAATACTTGTCCTGACGTAGTAGATTGAACAATTTATCTATCTTTGTAAGGTGATACTTGTTATTTATCATGGTTTTTTTGACCTCAAAATAATAAATGAAGAGTCTCATTGATCCATCCTTCTTCTTTATGAATAAGACTAGCGCACTTCATGGTGAAGCACTTGGACGTATAAAATCCATTTCCATATTTTCTTATAACTACATCTTAAATTCCTCCAACCCAAAAGTTGGAATTATATAAGGTTTATTTGATATAGTAAACGATCGATGAATAATTTCAATCAAGAACACAACCTCTTGGTCAGTAGGAAGAATATGAAATTCTTCAGGGAATACATCTGTGTAGTTCTTCACAATAGGTATGTCTTCAATCCTGATTCTCTCCTTCATCAAAATAATTTGGGCAAGATATGATTTCTCATAAGGTTATAATACCAATAATTGATATTATTATTCTAATGTATATTCACCCATCACCTTAACCATTTATATAATTTGAGGATGTCTTGGGGTGTGAAGAGTAATCTCCCTTTCCAGATAGTTGATGTTGTCTGTATATAATGTTATCCAATCTATGCCCAATATAGCCTCAAGCTCCTCCACCAAAGGAAGTTACCCAATATTTACTGGGAGGTTCAGATCAAAAACATTAACTAGAAATTAGTTATATTCCTTGGATTCAATAATTTCAAATTTTTTTATTCTCATTGATAACTCAACCTCTGTATTTTGAGGTGGTGTAGAAATAGTCCTCCTAAACATAAAATACATAAAGTAATGCATATAACTATAAAAAATATTATGTTTTATATTATTGCATGAATAAAAACCATACATGTCCCCACATAATTATTGGGATAAACATCATAAGTAGTGATAAAAATATGTCTGTCCATGCTGTCTGCACGGCTTTTTTCAATTTCCTCCAACAACCCTTCACTTAATTCATTGGTGTGCATAATGCCCATGTACCTTGCAGCTCAATCACTACACTACAGGATGAGTTTTTATCTGAACGATTCATTATTCCTAAAAATTTATGGGATTAACTATATATATTTGTCAATTACTAGTGATATTCCCCTCTCTTCCACGTTTGAAGCATCTCCTGGTTCACCTTGGGCATTTTATAGGATTCTTCTTCCCATAATTTTGACACATGGGATGTGGAGTATTATTTCCATCATGGAATTTACCTATAGATCCTCCAAAACAAAACTATATTTTCCACTTTTTATCTCCATCCCCACGAGACAACTGAGAGTATCTAATATCCATTTTAACCGTAAAGGAACAATAAGAAAATCTCTTCATAGCTTTCAAAGTCTCAAACAACCAATTCTTTTCATAGACTCAGCTTTAGTCTTCTAAAGAATCAATATAACCTGATTTCAATGTTCATGAAAATTCTAGATTTGTATGATGCAGTCATTCTAAATTTTTACTCTTACACCCTGATAGATTCATCTTCCTTTTTCTTTAGTCTGAGGAACTCCCTTTCTATTTTAATACAGATATTTATGGTAAAATATTTATTAAAAAATAATTTGTTGGAATCTTATCATTCAATGGAATCAATTTTTCCTTGGAATTTGTGTTTTTGATCAGTTTCCACCACTAATTATCTTCCCCATAAAAACAATATACAACCAGCACAAATGTCTATTCATTTGAGCAATAAAGTATAGATAATACCTTCTCAATCGAGTTAATCTGTTACTCTGTGATTATGGAATCAGATGATTCACTAAAGATATGATTCAATTTTCACATAAAGGATTTGATCAAAAATTATATTTTTTTTAGGAGAAGGAGTGTGTTCCACATGATTCATGTTATTATTCATAACTTTATCTAGCTGAGAAAGTACTATCGTGAAGTCTTGAGCTCCCATTCCCATCATATTTGGCAGTTCATTTGGGAAATCATTACATTTCCTATTACATTGACTGTTGGAATGAGGTCTATTAGTTCAAGACATTAACTATGAAAAATGATGTACAATTATGGGAGCTTTGATACATAGCTAATAAGAATATAAAAATAAAACTTCTAACCTAGAAGTATAAAGGTGTAAATGAAAATTATATCCTATCTTGTGATTCTCCATGTTTCAATCTAGTTTTTCCATGGAGATAGAATTATCCCTAGGGTTATTAATAAAGTGTTGTACTCCTAATATCCAAAAATAACAAGACCAATATTTGATACCAACTATAATGGACCTATCCTTTTACACATATTATTACATGATTTTGAGTATAATTAAACAAAAAATATAAACCAAGGATCATAAAGTCTAGTTTCTTTGGAAGATTAGGTATATAAAACCTAAAAAATGGAAATAGAATAAAAAATTATATTAATAACACCTAATAATCTCCTAACACACTTTAATCTCTTACATATACACAGGATAACTTAAGGAATACATAGACAAAATGGATTATCTAAAAATCCTATTCGAGGAATAAACATATAAATAAAGTGTAACACATGGGTTCGAAGGCATAAAATAATGACATGAAAAGGAATGGAAGATGAATAAATATATATAACATGGGATCATGTAATCATGTAAATATAATAATGTGGAAGGAACATGTAACATGACATAAAAATTACAAAAACATAACATAAACACGACTCAAGCCTGATTACCTAGACTATATCACATAGTGGATAAAGTCTAATAAAGGAATCATGTTTACTCCCAATCCTAACATGACATCTCATGAGACTAAACATTAACCAATGAATTGGAGTTATATATGGGGGAACCCATCGTAACATGTTCCTGAATATGTGTCCCACATGATGAATCATACAAAAGGAATAAGCATAAAGGTTCTCCAAGGAAGAAATGGGTATCATAATCATGTCATAGCCAATAACAAATGGTAATATCATAAATGTGTTAATGAAAGAGTGGATTTAAATCATACATGTGCCTTTATAAGGGAATATAAGAATATATCATGTTAATTTATGTCAAAATTATGTTAAAACATGTAAAATAGTTCTTAAGAAACATTATCAATGAGCCTCTTTGGTGCGGTTTAAGGGAAAATATAAAAGAGTCATTAAAGAGGAAAAGGCATATTTGTTTTCATAAAACTAAAAATGAATTAAGATATTTTTTCATAATAAAATAATTAGTTTTATAAGAATAATTTTTTCTTACAATTGATTATTTAGTTTACCTAAAAATGGGTATGAAATTGGGAAGTTCCCTTTAATCAGGCTTTCTTATTAGGAGGAATTGAAAAGGGAACCTTATAAAACATGTATTTCCCCCATAAAATAAGGAATAATTTAGCTAGGTAAATAAATTTAGAATATAAAAATAGAATTTAGGGGGATTAAATATGAATAATTAAGAATTAAATTTTGGTAAATAGAGATAAATCGTAACTAGGAGAAAAAATGTATGTTTAGAGAGAATCTCTTACCTTATGTATAAAAGTGTTCTACACTTATATAGATTGTCCTATAACATAAAATTAAATCACTAAATGAATTAATTAAAATCCTATTATATTTTTATTTAATTTATTTAAATTTTGTTAAGTTCATTTATACACTTTTTTAGTTATAAGGTTTAATTTTTTTATTCTGAGAGCATCTATTTTTTTGGTTTTCCTGATTGATTCTCTTGTACACAAGTATGGATGTTCATGAAAAATGGGAATAATTCACCAGAATTAAAATTATATGTTATTAATGAACTTAAATAATTTTAAATTACCATACATATCATTTATTTATATGGTATGAGTATGATTTATTAGATAAAATGTTAATGAAAATGATTTAATTTATTTTGGTGCATTTAATGACCATCATGAACTTATATCATATTATTTAATATAATATCTATATGTTGGTTTTAGAACATTATATATCTTATAATATGTATAATTCAATAAAATGTAACCATAATAATTGTTTTACGACCATCCATGAATGTGGTAATGAAAACACATCATCCATAATGGCGGTAAATCGATACATCATAGATAGTGTTTTCATTTTCAGAATAAAAGGAAGAGGGAAAAGATTTGATGATGGATTTTTCAACTAACACAATAAAAATATTGTATATAAAAAATAATGAAGTTATAATTCCACTTTGGGATAGGTATTTTAGGAGATCATGAATAAATAAATGAAATTTCAAAGAAATTAAAAGAAAATAAAAGATGACTTTACCTCTTGAACTTCTTCTTGAGAACCACATTTAGGAAATTAGTTTTGTTCTTTCTTGATAATAAATGATCTTTTATTTTGGGGATATACATGGGAAGAGTATTTGACAGAATTTGGAAAATATTTGAGGCTTGGGAGGCGTGATAAAAAGAGGTGGTGTCGGGTAGTATTTAAAGGGGGAGAGGGGTATTTTGATTATTATATTCATTATTTTTTTATTTTGGATCAAAAATATCAAAAAAAATTGTGCAGTATAACTAAATATGTTAAATAATTAATTATTGTTCTATATTAGGAGCTGAATTAAGCCATAAATCAACCATGACTCAAAAATTCAGGTATTTAGATTATATCGTAAATTATTGTATTTCACTATTCACTAGAAATTCAACTATTTTAGAAAAATCATAAAAATTTACTCTAAAATTTTTTCAACATGTAGAATTAAAAAATGGACTCCATTTTATGGAAATAAAATCTTCTAAATATTATAAAATAAAATTTTAAAATAAAATCATCATTTAATAAAAATCTAATTTTCATATTATAACTGATTTTATAACACTTTTGAAACATTAATTAAGTTCTCATAAAATCATCTTATGATCATAAGACAACAAAATATTAATTTATGAATATATTTTATGAATATGAATTTTCTTTTAAATCATTATTTTAATCATAAAATTATAAATAAATATTTACATTTCATAAAAATACTAATAATTAATGGACCATTTTAAATATATAATATTTTCATTCATAAGATACCCAAATTTTATTTATACATTCAAAGCTTAGGTTACTATTATATTATATGGTTTAATATTCTTTATGGTCACATTTATATTCAAATAGTCAAGTTACTATTCCCACGGTATCGGTTCCTTAGTTCCTATAAATACCATATATTAGATTCTTAATGATATTTTTATAAGGTTATCTATTTGATGTATGAGTTTTATACTATAAGAAATTAATTATAGTAATTTAATTTATATTGATAAAATTTTGGGTAGTTATTGATAACCCTAAGGGAATTAACAAATCCCCAAAGGATATCATATAACCATTAATATAAGGTGGTGATGTAAAAAATTAATTACATCATTTTATGGAGAAGATAGTGCATACACACTTATGAGTAGAGTTTTCTTTTTCCCATGAATGAAAAAGAGAATGGAAAATTATAATATATACGTAAAAATCATAATAATATCATAAATATAATATATATTCTTTAAATATATCCATATATCCATCCATGTATGATGTACTTGAAAAAAATCTCATTGCTTCATGGAGGTGGTAGTCCACACGTACACACGAACGACGTTATCATTTATTATATTATATAAAGGAGGAATAAAATAGTTTTACCAATAAAATGGCAGCATTTAATTATATTATTAATAATTATTTAATAATTTTATGTGTTTAATTAAATTTTATATATACTTATGGATGAAAGAATGATGAAGTAGATTAGTAAAGACAATTACTTATTTTTTGGAAAATGTCTTTTGGCTTGAACCTTAATCATTAAAAAGTTATTCTTTTGGGAAGATCAAAAGATCTATGAGGTAGTTATGGAAGTTTTAAACATATTAACGGAAGGTTTTGGATGAAATTGAGGGATCAATTTGTGTGGATAAGGGAAGGGAGGAGATACCTTTTACAAGTGAGGTAGGTAGAACTCTTGTAAATACATAAAAATTAAATTATAATATAGTCTTATTCAAGGGAAAGTGGAACAAAGGAAACCCAAATTCAAATATAAGTAAATTTTGGGTCAAATAATTCAACTAATAGGATTTATAAAAGCTTTTAGGTTATTTTAATACAAATATCTTTAGTTAAATACATCTTTAACTCTCTTAACCATTACCATATTAATGAATTTTTAACTTAGTTACTATTCATTATGACCAAAAATGAAATTGAAATCAATGCCAAGTTTGAACCACTTGGTTCCAAATAATTAAATAATTTTACCATATTCAATTTATATATGATTTATAAATTCAATGTAAAATAATCTTGCAAAAAACAATGAAAACTCTTTTTATATAAAATTCATTTTTAAGCATAACACTGAATTGAATTGAATTTCTTTCCTATTAAAAACCATTAGATGAATGATAATTTATTTTACTGAATATATTATCTAAATTTTTTTACAAATAATTAATTTATAATGATTAATTTAATTTATTAAGATAAAAACACATTGCATTCAAAGAAACATATTTTTAGAAAAACCTGTATTTTTAGCATCATTTTTTTTATTTTCATTTATAAACAATTAAAAATCAATGAAATAATTTTCTAAATGCATAAAATATAAATTTACCATATGTTTAATACATTTCATAAATTGTTAATTAAAAATATTTTAAATAATCAATGTTCATAAAAAAAATATTGCAAAATAGTTCATTTGGATCAATAGTATTTACTAAGTGAATTATAATTTCTTTTTACAATTAAATTTCATTTAAATACAATATAATTTGACTAATTTTTAATTAATAAAAATTTTCATAATAAATTAATTTTTTCATGATTTACAAACTATCGAAGACATTTATTTATGAAAGAGAAATATATTTTAAAATATATTGTAATTACATATTATTAACACCTTTTTTGTAGTATTCTGAACCAAATATAGTGCAAGAATAACTAACTGACCAACCTCAGTCTAGAACAGTGAAATATGAAATTCCATTGATATCTTGAATGGAGACATATTAATGTATCTTTTATAATAATTATTATAATAAAACGTAACAAAAGGTGAAAGCTTCGACCAAGATCCACCAAAATCAAGAACACATGGAAACAACATTTACCCTAGTCTTTTTATTGTCCACTTTATTTATTCATTATCATGGGGATAAGATGTATATCTAGGGAATAAATAATATCCAAAATAAAAATCTATACTCTTTCATGCTCTATTTTTTAATTGAGTATCTCAATCAATAATGATAATCGTTAGAACCCCATGATGTTGCACCACCATATATATATAAATCCTTTTCAAAAAATCTATAATATTCACCTCATGGATCCCTAAAATCTGATGAATTCTGTTGTACCTCTCGTACCCCTCAAGGATTAATTTTCATGATCACAATCACTCTCTTCTTTATCTAATATTGTTTTAAGTGTTTTTGGATGATAGGCATGATTTCATGTTGCCAAGGAATTGGGCCAAGAAAGCAAGAAGCCAAAAGTGGACTGATTTTCAGTCCACCGGCCAACCGGTGGAAGACCACCGGCCAGCCGATAGAGGCCTGGACAGAACGCATCCCTCTGTCCAGACCACCGGCCAACCGGTGTCCCACCACCGGCCAGCCGGTGGAACCCAGACAGAATGGGTCAGCCACTGCCTCAGCACCGGCCAACCGGTGGCCTCCTCACCGGCCAGTCGGTGGTGCCTGAGCCCGAAGGCCTCTCCTTTTTCAAAGCACCGGCCAACCGGTGGACTAGCATCGGTCAGCCGGTGGAGCCAGTCAAACTAGTCGTTGGGCTTTGACCAGGCTTGTCCACTTGACTCCCAACGGCTCCCAAGGCCTCTCCAACAGCTCCGAAGCCTCCCAAAGGCCATTTGAGGGTTCCCCCTCTATAAATAAAGGACTAGGAAACCCCAGAAACAAAAGGAAGCCCACGGGAACATTTTTGATCATTTGGCGAACCGCCGGTGCATTCCTCCAAGGAACCCCCAATTGCTCCAACTCACTTCCACATCCAAGGAGCACCACCAAAGAAGCTTGGGAGCACTCTTCATCAACTCCATAAATCCTTTGGCGCCCAAGGCTTCTCCCCATTACGGTTTTTCATTGTTTTATTATTTTGAGCTTCAATTTGGGTTTGTGCCTACAAACCCCTCATTTCTCTCATCCTCTCTTCTTTGGGTTTTCACACCACCTTCAAGGTGTGAAGAGGTTAGTCAAGCCTTCCCTTTTAAAAGGCTTGAGTCATAGGTGAGCTAGCCTTCACCTGTAAGAAGGCTAGTGGGTTCTTGCTCAACCATTGAAAGCAAGCGGGTTCATGCATAACCATTAAAAGCAAGCTGTAATAGGTTCTAGACTAACCTTAAAGTCTAGTGGGTTTCTTGCTAAAACCATTAAAAAGCAAGCGGTAGTAAATCTCTCAACGGTTGAGTTGGGAGCGGAGACGTAGGCTTGGGTTTAAGCCGAACTCCGTTATCAAGTTGCGTGTCTTGCCTCTTTTATTTCCGCTGCACTTTTACTTTGATTTTAAATTGTTGATTTTTTTTTAAAAGGCAATTCACCCCCCCTCTTGCCATCACTTCTCCGCCCAACAATTGGTATCAGAGGAAAAATTGAGTAATACCTTCACCGGTTTCAAATTTAAGATCCATTGTGATGGCTTCGTCTTCTTTCGCCCCCGAAGGCTATTCTTTGGGTCGTGCTCCATTCTTTGATGGAACCGACTATACATATTGGAAAACCCGCATGACCACTTTTCTTAGAAGTATAGGTTATCCTATTTATAAAATTGTCATGCATGGTTACACTCTCTCTTCTCCCGATGAATCCAAATGGACTCAAGCCGATATTAAAAATTTCGAGCTTGATGGCAAAGCCATGAACGCTCTACATTGCGGCCTTGATCGTAATGAGTTCAATCGAGTTTCCACATGCACCTCATCTCATGAAATCTGGAAACTATTGGAGGTTACCCATGAGGGGACAAACAAAGTCAAGGATACTCGATTGGATATGTATCGTCAAGACTTTGAAAGTTTCACCATGCATCCATCTGAAAATATTTCTGATATGTTTACTCATTTTACTGACGTTTGCAATGGAAGAAAATCTCTTGGAGATGATGTGTCTGCAGAAACGATGGTCAAGAATATCCTTTGGATCTTACCAAGTTCATGGGCACCGAAAGTCACGGCAATCCAAGAAGCAAAAGACATCAAGAACATGCCGGTCGAAGAGCTCATCGGATCCCTCATGACCTATGAGATCACCATGAGGAGGCAAGATGAAAAGGAAGGCAAACCGATCAAAGTTCCAAAGAACATCGCCTTCAAAGTTCAAAAAGAAGAAAGCTCATCCTCCTCATCATATTCCTCTTCAAGAGGCGATTCCGAAATGGAGAATCTTTCCCGCAAGATGCACAACTTCATGAAGAAGCACAAGAAGAAGAAATCACGCAATGCTCGAAAGGAAAAACACGACGAAAAATCCGAGCCCGAGGTAACATGTTATGGGTGTGGCAAGAAAGGCCATTACAAGCCCAATTTTCCACTCAACAAGAAAAAGGCCAAGAAAAAGGAAAAGAAGAAAGCGTTCAAGGCCACATGGAGTGATAGCTCCACACCCTCCTCCTCCTCCTCAAGTGACAACGGTAAAAAATGCCTAATGGCATTTCATGAGGTAACCTCTTCCGACTCCTCTTCCTCTAGTTCTTCCAATTCTTTTAATCATTTATCTTACAAGGATCTCCAACATGCTAGAGATCAATTGGAGGAAGGTTTTCATGAACTTTCTTCCAAATTTGTTGCTTTAAAAAAGAATTTCAAAAAACTCTCTTCCGAAAAGGAACAACTTCTCAAAGAAAAAGAGGATTTGTCCCTCAAAGTCCAAAACCTTCCCGATGTTGATTCTATGGAATCAACAATAAAGGATTTAAGGGAATCCCTAGCCAAGTTCACCCAAGGTGAAAAATTTTTGACCAAATTGCTAGGTTCCCAATGCGTATCTAGAACCACCCAAGGGCTTGGCTATTCCAAGAAAGCTTCCTCTTCCCATGCTCCAACTATTTTTGTAAGGGGGATCTCCCAATATAAATTTTGCAATTATTGTAAAAAACCCGGGCACTTAATCTATGAGTGCAATTGCAAAAATGCCCGGTATGGAAGGCTCAAAACTATTTTCTTTAATGATGAATTTTATAGTAGAAGACCCCCCACAAGACAAGTTTGGATTGAAAAATCCCTTTTAGCGAGTCTCACCGGACCAAAATTTTTCTCGGTTCTAAAATCCTCTCCCCGGTGATTTATTGTTTTTATTTAGGGGGAGTTAGGATTGTTTAAGACTTTTTTGTTTTATTTTCAAAACTTTCAATTCAAAAATTTCAATTCAAAACTTTCAATTCAAATTTCAAAAATTTCAATTGGTTTAAAAACTCTATCTTGTTTTTCAATCTTTCCCTCAATCAAGTTTTATGCCCCGTGCTATTTTGATAATCACAAAGGGGGACAAATTCTTGGTTGATTGGGGGAGAAATCTTTCTCTCATGCTTTGCTCTTTTCAATCTTTTACATTGCTTGTTTTGGTGATTGTGATCATCAAAATAGGGGGAGATTGTTGTACCTCTCGTACCCCTCGAGGTTTAATTTTCATGATCACAATCACTCTCTTCTTTATCTAATATTGTTTTAAGTGTTTTTGGATGATAGACATGATTTCAGGTTGCCAAGGAATTGGGCCAAGAAAGCAAGAAGCCAAAAGTGGACTGATTTTCAGTCCACCGGCCAACCGGTGGAAGACCACCGGCCATCCAATGGAGGCCTGGACAGAAGGCATCCCTCTGTCCAGACCACCAGCCAACCGGTGTCCCACCACCGGCCAGCCGGTGGAACCCAGACAGAATGGGTCAGCCACTGCCTCAGCACCGGCCAACTGGTGGCCTCCTCACCGGCCAGCCGGTGGTGCCTGAGCCCGAAGGCCTCTCCTTTTTCAAAGCACCGGCCAACCGGTGGACTAGCACCGGTCAGCCGGTGGAGCCAGTCAAACTAGCCGTTGGGCTTTGACCAAGATTGTCCACTTGACTCCCAACGGCTCCGAAGGCCTCTCCAACGGCTCCGAAGCCTCCCAAAGGCCATTTAAGGGTTCCCCCTCTATAAATAAAGGACTAGGAAGCCCCGGAAACAAAAGGAAGCCCACGGGAACATTTTTGATCATTTGGCGAACCTCCGGCGCATTCCTCCAAGGAACCCCCAATTGCTCCAACTCACTTCCACATCCAAGGAGCACCACCAAAGAAGCTTGGGAGCACTCTTCATCAACTCCATAAATCCTTTGGCGCCCAAGGCTTCTCCCCATTACGGTTTTTCATTGTTTTATTATTTTGAGCTTCAATTTGGGTTTGTGCCTACAAACCCCTCATTTCTCTCATCCTCTCTTCTTTGGGTTTTCACACCACCTTCAAGGTGTGAAGAGGTTAGTCAAGCCTTCCCTTTTAAAAGGCTTGAGTCATAGGTGAGCTAGCCTTCACCTGTAAGAAGGCTAGTGGGTTCTTGCTCAACCATTGAAAGCAAGTGGGTTCTTGCATAACCATTAAAAGAAAGCTGTAATGGGTTCTAGACTAACCTTAACGTCTAGTGGGTTTCTTGCTAAAACCATTAAAAAGCAAGCGGTAGTAAATCTCTCAACGGTTGAGTTGGGAGCAGAGACGTAGGCTTGGGTTTAAGCCGAACTCCGTTATCAAGTTGCATGTCTTGCCTCTTTTATTTCCACTGCACTTTTACATTGATTTTAAATTGATAATTTTTTTTAAAAGGCAATTCACCCCCCCTCTTTCCATCACTTCTCCGCCCAACAAATTCCTCATCCAATCCCAAAAAACAAACAATAAATCACATGAAACCAAATATTGAGGAAAAATTTAACAAAATCCATCAATATATCAACCTATTTATGCTGAATAAATCAAATGGAAATAATAAAATAGTAATAACTATATTCTCATAATTCTCCCAATAACTAACTAAAACTAAGACATTAACTCATCCACTAGACTTGTTATATATAGTCACTAAAAATTATCTCTCAAAGTATGATATATCTTGGAAATACCAGGATGTATTTCTATACTTGATCTATGAGGATCATGTAGACTCGCCTTTTACATAACTAATGGAATTATAAAATACTCTTAAAAGAACACCTAATATTAACTACCCTCAAACCTTCAATTAGGAGCATCATAGTAGATGAAATGATCTCACGAAAACTATGACAGTTTTAATTTGAGAACTACTTTTTTGGTAAATTATTGGAAGCTCTTGAAGTTTTGTTTCTAGAAGTTACACTTCATAATGTTAGATAGATATGGTTTATTTTCACCATTGAGTCTAGGATAATTCTAGTGAAATATTTTCAGTATAATTGAACTTCATAGAATAATTTGAGTATATTTAGAGAATGTAGTAGATGGAATTAGTTTAGAAGATGTAGGTGAAAGGATGAAACTATTGAAATATAAAACAAATATCAACTCTGTGGAATTAGCTCCATGTATTTAAAAAATGAAGATATGAAAATTATGTTTAGAGAAAGCTAGATAGTGGTGTTTTAGTGATGTAATTTAGAGAAAAAAAATTTTATGCATGCACCTTGAGTAACTGGTCTTATTCAAGAAGAATAATTGATGAGAATTTTATAAGAATCTTTCATAAGTAGAAAAAAATTAAATAGGAAGTGATTATTGTACAATAACATTCATTATTCACTACCTCCACCAGTTGAGTTGGGGTAATCTTTTTACTATGTATATGTTCACCTACCAAGAATATATAGAAGTGGAACATTATCTTAAAGTGTTGATAGGTGGGAGGAGATCAGATGACCATAAGTAATTCTCTATATACTATGATTTTGGATTTATATTGATGGGGTGAGAGAAAAATTTGTGTGAAGGAATAATAAGCATCAATACGTCAAAATTAAAAGTATGGAGTCCTTAGGGGTGAAGGAGAATTTTCATATCCTAGTAGGGGTGAATGAATAAAATAAGTGGTAGTGAAAGGAGGTGATACTAAAGGGATTATATCTCCAAAATTATAATTTTTATTGTGGAATTGTTAGAAGTAAGAGAATGTTGTGATAAGATATTGGTATTTTAAGTTTTATGGATCTGGAAAGGGTCTGTTAATGAACTTGTAAATCAGAAAAATATGGTTTACATGAAATAGAATATGTTTCATGTTTATCAATAGATATAGTACACACTATATAAACCTTGTTATCCATTATGTTTCATTCTTCCATATTATACTTGTTTTATCACACACTTTTATTTCTTATTCATCTTCTAGAAGGAATATTTTGATTTTGAACCGGGAGAGAGAAACAAATATAGATAGGTGAATCTTTGTAGAGGTTCAGATGACTTCTCCTAATAGTTTTGGACATGGAAACAATGGGGGTGTTTTCAGATCATTGAAATGTGAGGGGATATGTTTCATAGTATGAAAAATATTTCGGTTTCCTTTAATTTTGTATGGGATATATTCCGAAAATCGTATGATGAGGAAAATTCCTAAAAAGTGGTATCTGGCCTTGGTTTTAAATAATTTGGTAGAGAAATTTATCAATGACTCAGAATAATATTATCAGATGATAGTGATAGAACCTGAGGATTTCTAGGAATATCAAAATTAGTCCATACTGGATTTATTCAAGAGAGATGTTCCATTATTGGGGAGCCATGGAGAGATTATTTTGAATATTAATGGGTTCCCATAGTAAAGTGGTTTTTGTATTTCTAAAGGATGTTCACCACTGTAGATGGTGGAAGTATCAGGGAGTCTAGGTTTTTCAAAACAATATCCAATACAATTATGAATCAAGAAGAGTATTTTATTCATATAGGTGGTATTTAGAACTTGTTAAAGACTATATAATAGTTCTATAGAAATTATTCATCTTTATATTATAAAACATCAGAGCTAATTATATGTCCCAAGGATAGAATTTCGTGGGTAAGTTTTGTTTTTAAAATTAAATAGAAAGATGATTCTGAATTTAGAGTATGTTGGGTTTGATAATCCTACATATTTTTGAAGTTATATAGGACATTGGATCAACCAGAAGAAGGGTGTTTAATAAAATAAAGAGTCATGATTGCTGGAAGATGGTTGTTTTATAAGTCGTAATCTGAGATGATTATTGAAAGGTGTATTTGGTGAAAACATTTAAAGATCTCTAGATCTATATTGGTGATGAGTCAATGTAATTTGGATATTTTCCCTACTATATGGTTTGAATTATAGATGGAATAAAGGGATTTTGTACTGGGACAATTGGTATTACAAGGATAGGTCTATAAGGTGACTTTTATTGGTTTTTCGAATACCATAGCTGAAGGGGATGGATGTAAAAGTTACCAATGGTTCTCCATCCCAATTCTGAGTTAAGAGAAGTAAATTTGGGGCCCATTTATCAGAATACAAGGAGTAAGTGGAAATTTCTTGAGAACTCAATGATGTGTTGGTTCCTTCTGAAATAGGAACAAAAGGAATGAATGTGGCACATTCCCAAATTATTAAAATGTATTAATGGTGTTCATCAAAAGTATTGGGTTACTTAATAAAATTTACGGATATAATGGGATCCATGCATGGGGATCGTGGTTGTGTAAAAGTGTGAAAGATGTTTCCAAGTAGAGTTTTCCCGAATGATTTTTCATACCCAAAATAAAGATAGATATTTTGTGGGTTTCTGATCAGTGAAGTGAGATGGGGGTGAAAACCCTTTGTTTCTTAAAGGAATATTGGAACTAATTTGGAAGGATTGTATAACATTCAGGGGGAATGGTATTCAGAATTATCTAGATGATTTATTTTTTTTAGGAGTAGGAATCTTGAATCATAATTTGGCTAGTTGTGGTTGGTTTTCACATAGTTTTCATTGGTACATCAAAGTACCTTACTTTATGAAGTAGCATGCAAGTGTGGGAGTTGGTCCTCAAAAACATAAGTATGATGAAACTTTGGATCCTCTATTAGGGAGAACTATTTTATGTCTTTTAGTTTTGTAGGATAGATGTTGGATGATAGATATGGATCAATTAGGTGTTTTGGAAGGACTATTGCCATGAATATACTAGACATGAATATCAGAAGGTCTCACAGAGTGCGATATGAACTCATTTGGGGTAAAATAATCCTAAGGTACTTCATGTCTATAAATTGGGTGATATTTTATCACTAATTTATAAATTTTTTAGAGGATTAAATATTGTCCATTTTTATGCCTTGAACAACCCCAATTTTAGGCATGTTTCTTTATAAGGGTGGAAATAAAGAATTTGGTTTCCAACTCCATGGATAATAATTGTAGAAGTATGCCAATGTAATATAATAAACTCTGTGATATAGGTGTGATCTTAAAGACTCAATACTATTCTAGATATAGTAGGACAAAATGACAATATTTTTCTAGGTTTCATCGAAGGATTGTTTCAGTGGGAGTTCATTATCTGATGATATTATACTTTTGCAAAGTTAAAAACTCCATATAAAGGTTGACTCTAATTGTATCACTAGAGTTTGATGCACTGAATAGTTCTTATAATGTTTGAAATATATATGGTATATTATTATAAAACATAATTCTAGAGGGATCATGTCGATGTACACAATAATAAACACAACCTATTGATGGTATTTCACAAGATTTTGGGGGATAGGAATAAAAAATGTTTTATTTGGAGGAATTATAGAAGGAATTAAGATGAGATTATGGCTTTGGAGAAATTTAAGATGCTTATACAATCACAAGTTTCATGATGGATAACTATAATATAATTGGATAGATGAATTAATGTTGACCATCGGGACTTTAATGATGGCATGGGAATTGTTTTTGAGTAGAAAAATAGTGGGATTAACCTACAAATTAAATTCTAAAGAGGGATATTGTTAGGTTTGATGTGAGACCTATTTTCTAGTTTTTTTGGATGATATGGTATTTAAATATCAAGAATTGACACTTTTAAAATAAAAATAATGATAGTTTATATTTGACATGGATTATGGGTTTAGGATAGAAAATGATGTGTGTTGGAAGTGAACATAGCAGAAACAATTGATTGGATTCATCTGATATAGAAATATGAATTAGTTTAGTGGATATAAGTGAATGGATGAACTGAAATAAAAATGAAACAAATGTAAACTTAGTTGAAGTATTTGAGTGGATTCAGAAAATATATATGGATGATTTTAGTATATAAGAAGTGGAATAATGGAATCCATTTTTTATAATACAAAGAAGTAACTTTTTATGCATGATCATGGAGGAACTAGTCATCTTATAGAGAGATAAGTGATATGGATGGAAAAGGAAGATTCTAGAGTCAAAATAGAAGTTTGGATGTTTTAAAGGATGTGTAGGAACAAGAACTATTCACTGGTTCTATCAGTGCATATTTTTATTTCCATTGACCATGCAGAATGTCACTAGCTAAGATCATATTGAAGTTGGAATTTCTCTGGAAGCATCAGTAGGTGATTAGTGACTTGATGACTGGAAAAAAAATCTCTATATATGATAAGGTTAAAAAACTGTTATTGGGAATATGGTTGAATGAAATTGAAGGAATCATAAAACATTATTTCATTATTATTTCAATTTTTGAGGACTTCGGGCTGAAGGTGGATTATTTCATCCCAACAGGGGTGGGTGATCAAAAGTATAAATAGTTAAAGGAGGTTCTACTTGATGGACTACTTCCTCTCACTTTTTGGTTTCATAGTGGGAGTTCCAGCATCTAGAACATGTCCTAGGAAATCAATGGTATGATAAGTTCCATGAATCAGGGAAGGGTATGGGATTATCCTTGTGACTTTGATGAATATTGTTTCTTTGAAATGAATGATGATTCCCAATATTCCATGGATATAGGATGAAATTTCAAAACCACTACACAGATTGTGGTAAATTCTTGAATGTTCTATTTTATTTATCATGTTCTTATCTCATATGGTCATTGTCCATAATGAAGATCTTGAATGTCAACTAAGAGATGGAACCATAACCAAATAAGGGTGACTCAATATTGTGGTTGGGGTTCCAGGATTTCCCAAATCTTGATATGATGGTCATGGGGGGTATTTTGATAATAGTTCCCAATAATATTTCGCTCAATTTATAGCACCTAGTGGTGGGATCCCATTGGTAGAAAGATATCATCAGATAATCTAACAATGAGACAGATTCCCAAAAAGTGGTATTAGATCTTTGTTCCAAAGCATATGATGGATAAATCTATCAAGGACTCAAAAGATTATTACAAGAAGATAGTGGTTGTACCATAGGGATTCTAGGAATATAGAAATTACACTTAAATAGATTTATTCTTCATTCATGTTCTATTATTTAGGTTTCATGAGAATTGTGACTCGAATATTTTCAGGTTACCTATGTAAATATGTTGTTTATTTTCTGAAGGATGTTTAGTAATGTAGATTGTAGTCGTACCAAGGAGTCTAGGTTTTCCAAAATAATTTATAGAATCATTATCATTCTAAATTATTATTTCATTAATATATGAATAATTACAAATATATTGGGTAAACATAATAATACCATGTAAATTTATAATCCCTATGTTATTTTAAACATGTGTGATTTCTATGTTTTGAGGATGTGTTGTGTGGGTATGTTCTGGTTTCATGATTCAATAGAATAATTCTTCCTACATTTGAGGATGATTGTTTTTCTAATCCTATAGAGTATATATGTTTTGTAGTGTAGTGTGGTAGTTTTAATATATGTGTTTATAATAATTTATGTCCATGAATTCAAGTATATGGATGTTTTAGATGTTGTAATCAAAGATGATGCATTCCCCTGAAAGGAGGCTTTGTTGGTAAATTAAAAGGGTCACTTGAGTTACTCAGTTGATGGATCAATGGAATTTAGTCATTTAACCTTAAAATTAGATATAATTATGGAAGTAGTAATATGATATTGTAGAAAGAATATGGGAACCATAATGACATGTTCAAAAGTAAATTGCTAGCGGTTTCTCAAATAACAAAATTGAAGGTGGTGGCTATGAAAGTTAAAAGGTGTTTTCCATCCAATGGTTGAGTTAGGAGAATAGAATCTAGAAATAATATATAATTATATAATATGGATTAGGTTTTATATCTAAAATAACTCATTGTTTTATCACCCTGATATTTTGATAAATAAAACTATTTTTGATAGTGTATATGAAATGCAACAATAAGCCTAAATGAAGCATGTTTTTTAAAATATGACTTTTATAACCTAACCATTAAATTGGAGACTATAAATAGGATTTAATATGAAATATATATATATATATATACTAATCATTATAAATTTACTAATAAGTTCTTACAAAATAAGCTCTTATTTTTTTGATAAATAAATTTTCTTCCACTAAAAATTTGTTTTAATCAAAAAATGATTCATGATCATTTTTATGAGAAAATATTATAATTAGTTTCTTGAAATTTTAAAATATTTATTATATAAAACTAACATAATTTTTTAAATCATCATATCAAAATTAAATTAGGGTGAAATTTTTAGTTTTTTCTAAAATGATTGATTTTTTAGTGAATAGTGAAAAGTAACATATTTTTCAAATAATGTCATTTCTTTTCAATAAATAAAGTAATTTAAAAGTGAAATTATATTTTTGATTTATTAATAAAGTTATATATGAAAAAAAAATCAATAATCTAACTAATTTCATTTTAATCTGTAATTATTTCTGATTTTAGTATAAGTTTATTTTTAAGCTTAAAATGCGGTTTTCGAAAAAATATTTTTAAAATGAAAAAGGTTTACACATTTTAATTAATTAAAAATAACATGAATTAATGAAAAATTAAAATTATATATTATATATTATATATCTATTAAAATAAATTGAAATTCATATAATGATTCTTCCAATTCCTAGAGTTAATATAAGATCTTCAATTACTTGAAAAATGACTTTCTTGAAAAATTACTTATTGTTGCATGATGCAAGTTTTATTTTTAATTAAATTCTGAAACATATGTAAATTAAATTTTAAAAAATGGAATAAAAATTATTTAATAATAATAATTAATATTAGATAATAATTTCAACTTATTTTTTGATAATGAATATTAAAAATGTAAAGAATAATTAAAATGATCAAGGTTAAAATGGTGTTTTATGTGTTACATGTGATTGTATTCAAATTTATTTTAAAAAACATAGTATTTTTATTTAAAAAATATAATTTTGGGTCCCAAATTATCAAATAATTCTGGTTCTAGTTTTAGGCTTAAAGGATAAATTATATAGGTAAAATACTACTTAGCATATTGAAAACTAAAATTATAAAAGAAAGTAACCATAAACATAAAGGTAATTAAATATTTAGAACATTTTTATTTTTAGAGAAATATGTGGGAAAAAATACTATATTCCCTCTCATAAATTATTATTAATTTTGGAGTAATTTTCCAAAAGAATGACTTCTCAATATTGAAAATTGTTGGGTATTTAAAAAAATGGAACTCCTCCCCACTTATAAAAGGGAACCTCCTATCCTATTTTATGCACACTAAAAATACCATTTAGTTCTGAACATCCCTGTAACATACCTTAATTAAATAGATTAACACATCCTAGATGCTTTTTTATTAGAAATCCCTTCTTGGAAGGATTTTGGTGCAAACCCAAAGATGGTGTCTGAAGAAGAGGTATAATTATTAACCATTCATTTTCATTTTATTTATTCTTACACCTCTTTAAAATATTATTCAACTAGGATAACATAATAGAATCAGTATATACCATATTCATATATTTTATATTGAAAAGTTTGTAACCTACATTCATCTCCACTTCCATAAAATGGGAATTGAAACAACTATTTGTGTGTATAGAAAACTACCACCCTGCGAACTGATGTAATTAGGTTTCCATAAATTACACTAAATGATATTATTGAAGATGGATTTAATTTATATATATATTATTAATGGAATATTTTTTTATTTAAAGTTAAAATATCATATGTTTTCTTTCGTTTCTATTCATTAAAAGATGATAACGTCGTTCATGTGGACTTGTGGATTACTACATCCACAAAGTGATGTGATTATTTTTTCATTATTGCATCATATGGATGGTAAAAATATGTTTTTTAAAGAAATAATATGATATTTATGATAAAATTATAATTTTTGAAAGATAAAATAACACTTACCTTCTTTCTATAATTATTTTTAAAAAATAGAATCCTTACTCAAGCGTACGTACAGCCTACCATCTCCATGATTGTAATGTAGTTCATTTTTCATAACCATATTTCATGGATGATTTTAAAATTATAATTCATATACACTTTTTTTAATTATATCATTATTATTATTCTATATACGATTTATTAATAATCTCTTTGACCTTATTCAACTGACTGAAATTATTTTGGAAATATGGGCCAAATATTCTCAAAACGTCCGATATGAACCTAAATGATTATGTTATTGAATATAATATGATAATAAATAATATAAATTGAATAATAACCCTGAAGTTTTTTGTTAAGAAATTTAATAATTAACATAAGTTTATTTTTCAGAAATATAAAGAACGTACATGACAAGTTCAGATTGAGGTAAGGGATCTTTCTAAACCACCCTTTTTATAAGGCTATGACCATTCTCCATCTAACTCCATTTCCCTATCCCTTTAATGTAATATAATCCTTAAAAAATTTATTTTTCACAAAAATATACACCTATAGTATTCATCCTTTTTTCATTTGTTAATTCTTTCCTTATGTTTATTTCTCAAATACCTTCACTAGGAAATTTATTTTGATTATGATATGATGCAAGATTAATAAATCCAATTTCTTTCTATGGATAATTATTATATTTATAATATAATATTGATTTATTTTTTTTTTACTAAAACAATAGTGATAATGTTATGGTGGGTGAACCCATGTTGTTCTATAATGCATTGGGTAATGATTTTTTCTCATTAATCGTTATATATAGGATTTGGGAGCAAAACTAATCCTTAAATCATGTTTATTTCAGGTTTTATGTTGCGACCACATTTTCTAAACTACTATGATCTTATGATACCATGTTCTTTATGTTATTCTTCCATATTATTACTCATGAGCCTTCTCTTTTTTGAAATCATGTTATACCTTTGTCGCACACATTATGTTTCCTTAACATATTGACTCCCTTACTTGGATTTTTATCTCTACCTTTTATTTTATGTACTCCCCTAGTTGCCCTCTACATTTTTTGGAGCTCATTTGGATTTAGGGTCTCGATAAGGATAATAATATGAGGATGTCATGTTTTATTTTTCATTAGATTTATTATGAACTTAGTCTTCCAAAGACACTTGGACTTAAGATCTTTAGTTTGTACTTATTTGATATTTATGTTTATAAAACATGTAATAATATTTGTAAAGGTATTGGGTAGATATAGTTAATATCAATGAATGTTATATTAATTTTTGAAGATACGGATAATAATGCTTTAGTTATAACCATAGAGATAATTATAAGTATAGGAAAATATAATATAATTTTAGTGAAATATAGAGTGAGTGAGTTCTGTGAAATTATATCCATGTCATGATACTACAAGTGGACGTGGATTTAGAAATTTTGTACCTAGTTCTAACAACAATGAAAAGGAAACTAAGAATCCACTCAATCGTCACTTGGTGCGTGACAAAAATCCCGATTGCGCACCTAGTTTGACACTCTTGGTGGATATGTTTTGGAAATTCAAAAACACTTTATGAACAATTATAAATTACATGAAAACTTATTACTTAAAAAAATAGGAAACATTAATATGGATAACCTAGATTTAAACATAGAGACATGTAAGTTTGGATATACTAATAATATATATGTTATTCTTCTCAAGCTTATAATTTTTCATTTTTGTGTGTTTTTTAGTCAATGAGTTATCATCTTGTTTTTATTATTTTAGTTAATAGTGGTAAATATGATAAATCATTCCAACAATGAACATGATAGGAAATGTGATGATTTCACCAAAGGTATACCTAATGAAATGAGAATGCGGGGTGAGAACTCCATATCAATACTAGATAAACTAGATTATGTTATGAATAATATATTGAATCATATAAAACATCCTCCTCCTCTCTAGACAGGGAACGTAAGAGTCAAATCTTTTATGTGAAAAAGGTCCCCTACCATCAGTAAATATTCTAATCATTTCATTGTGTAAAATGTATTAACTCCATAGAAAAGATATTATTTTTCCTCTAATTCATATAACAAGAAAAAAAATTCTTTTGATTTATCTCATTAAGGTAGAAGTAGATTTGTGGTGGACACTGATAAAGAACAAAAAACCAAAAAGGATAATGATTCCATGGATTGGGAATACTTGAATAAACAAATTCAGAAAATATTTTCCATGAACTCTCCATCTTAGATTGTAGAGGGAGTTACTTGGACAAAAGGAAAATGAATAAGAGTATATTAAGTAATATGTGGAATCCTTTATAAGGGTTTTAGGGTGGACCTCCACATATGTCATCAACACTGAAATCAGGTGAACCATTTATTTAGTATGTTAAAGTGGAGTTTATAGAAATAATTAGCAATTAGGTCCTTTTTCCAGTATTAATATATTTTCCATTAAACCCTTATAAAAAATATACATATTAGTGACTCTCAGGGGTCTCATAGTAATGGATAAAAAAATATAAAATTGATTTTTATTTTTTAGTATCAATAGATGAATCCCATAGAGGAAATAAAACCCAATATCCAACTAGTGAAAAGTTTTGGAGGAATAATCATAGAAACAAAATTATGGGAACCAAGATATGTTTCAATTGTCGAAAATTGGGGAATCATGCTAATTATTTTCAAAGGGAAATTAATAAAACCACTAATGTGGAAGAAAAAAAGAATGTTTTCATCAAAACTAATATTTGGGTGTAGTGTTTCAACTACATGGAACATGGGAATTATAAAATCCAATTCTATAATCCATGAGTTTTTAAAAACAATCAATGAAAACATATTCTAAGTCCAAGAGGGAAAGAAAAGGATTATGTTATCACTACTACTGATGCGGATCCCAAAAAATTGTAGTGAAAGGTACATTGGTCCTTCATTCAAGAATAGAGAACTTAATTTTTAATTTTATTATACTCATTATTTCATATCCAGTAATTTTAGTATAACTATTTAAACACAACCTCAAAAGATAATGTTTTAACTATCTATGAGAACAAAAAATGAATCAATTACATTATACCAAGTATATAAATCCTCCCCATCAATGATTGTGGAATGAATCTTCCAAAAAAATCAAATTAATTATATTAGTTTAGTTTGATTATATATTATGAATCTAGTTTTTCTATATATAAATACAACATCAACTATTGAGAGGTGGATATCACTCTCATGTCCAAAGTCAGCCTCTAAATCTGCATAAGTTTAAGTATGAGGATGAATCTCCCATGGAATATTCTATCCAAGAATAAATATTATTTATTTATGTGTAAGTACATATATCCCAAATGATTGATGAAAAGGATAAAATCATTCCTGAATAAATTCTCATTGTGATATAATATATTTCCATATTCCATGAAGATTTATCTAGTATTCCTCTTGACTGATAGGTTGAGTTCTCGATTTAAATTGTATCTATATATATACCCATATTTAAATCACATTATATAATTTCCAACATTAGGATGGAAGAAATTAATAAGAAGTAACAAGATTATATAGAAAATATTTTTATACATTTGACTGCTTCATTATGTGGTGCACTATTCCTCTTCATCAATAAGAATGGTGGGTCAATGAACCGATGCATTGATTATAGTTAACTCAAAAAAACCATGATAAAGAAAAAGTATCCTCTTACATGTATAGATGAATTGTTCAATCAACTATATGGGGACTGGAATTTCTTTAAGGGGGACCTTTGGATGGGATGTCAATAATTAATGGATAGGAATAAATATTTTTAAAAATATACCTTTCAAAAAAGGTGTGGATACTATGAGTTTATAGTGATTTCTTTCTGAATCACTAATGCTCTAAAAAAAATTTTATAATTAATGAATAATGTTATTAAATATTAACTCAATAAATGTTTGGTATACTTTATAGATTATATTTTGATATTCTCTAAAAGAAACGTGGATCATAAGGATTATTTGAATACTTTTCTAAATACATCATGAAAATATAATTTAAATGCAATTTAAATTAAATTTAATTTCAATATAATATAAGTATCATCCTTGGATCATATTATTATTAGAAAATGTATATACATAGAACCTTATAAGAAAAAGTTAATTAAGGACTGGATTATACCATCCTATGTAATGGAGATCTAAAGTATCCTTGGACTAACTAGGTATTACCAGATTTGTGAGAAATTATCGTGATTTTAAAAACTGATAACCATGATAACATTGAAGGGAGTAAATATTTTTAGAACTAGTGAATGTAAATATACCTATAAAGAGTTTAAAAAGAGGAATATCATTGCACAATTTCCCATGATTTCCTCAATTGGGGAGATTTTTTTGGTATGAAATAATTCTTCAAAGAAGGTATTTGGTTGCCTTTAGATTCATAAAGTCATAAATTATTCATCAAGGTAGTTGAAATTTCCTGAGCCAAACTATCCCATGCATGATATAGAGTTAGTGGTAGTAATTTTTCTTTGAAAATATTGTTACATTATTTATATGGGGATAAGTATGAAATATATTTGGACTATGAGAGATTCAAATATATATTTTCCCCAAATGAGATTAATATGTGCCATTGGAGATAATCAAGGCCTATGAGTGATCGTTCTATTACCATATTGGGAATGTAAATAGTGGCTGATGCTCTAAGTAGATGGGATATGGAAACAATATAAATGAAGAGAATTTAGAAGTATCCAATGATCTTAGACATTAAAATGATGGGCATGGGAATCATAAAGGTAATGACATCATCATTATTTTCTCAAATTATTTCTCAACAATAAATTTTTGATAAGTTAAAGTATTCAAAATGGGATAATGTGGAAATACATTAGAAGGTGGATTATTTAAGGAAATGGAAATCATCAGAGTTCAAAATTTATGAGGGAGTTTTATTATTTTGGTCAATATTTTGTTTACCATAAAATCCTTAGATAATGAAGTATCTATTGGATGATATATATAGCTTAACCTTATCCATCCACCTAGGGAACATGAAGATGTATCGAGATATCTAATAGAACTATTGATGGGACAATATGAAGTAGAAGATTTTTAAATATAGATCAAAGTGTCTCATATGTTAGAAATTGAATGTTAAAAGAAAAAAATATAATAGGATAACGCAATCATTAGTCATACCTACATAGAAATGGAAAAACACCACTGTGGAATTTTTCACCAGTATTACAAAGGATTTAAGAGGAAATAATTCCTTATGGGTTTTGGTGGATACTCTTATAAACACTACCCAATTTAGTGAAATTCCAAAGGACCACTCACATGATCAACTTGAAAGTATATAAAATAGATTGGTGGTGAGGATAAATGGAACACCATTGACAATTGTATCATAACAAGATCTGATATTTACCTCTATGTTCTAGAAGACCCTCCAACATTCTATAAATAATGATTAAAACTTTAGTACAGATTTTCACCCCCAAAATGGTGTCCAATATGAGTGAACTATTCGGAAACTAGATGACATACTGAGAGAATTCTTAAAGGACTTAAAAGGAGGATAGTTTCAACATATTCATTTGGTAGAGTTCTCACATAATAATCTCTATCACTCAAGCATCAAAATTGATCTATATGATTCCCTTTATGGGAAGAGATATAGAACGCCAACCTATTAGGATGAAATTGATGAACGCATAATGAATGGACTAGAAATGGTTTTTGATATGGTAAAAATGTTCAAAACCATTTATCAACAAACCTGGACTGCATAGAGTCTATATAGGATTTATGCTGACAATTATTGATGAGACCTAGAGATTGAGGTTGGGGATAATATTTTTCTTTCCATATCTCTAAGAAAGAGTATTATGTGATTTAGGAATAAGGGAATGTTAAGTTCCATGCACATTAGACCCTTTGAGATTATCAATCACATCAGATATGTAGGTTATCAACTATCACTCCCACCAACCCTTTCTCAAGTACACAATGTATTCTATGTATTTATCTTGAGGAATTACATCCCATATCCCTTACATGTACTGAATTCATAGGGGGGGTGTGTGTGTTTGATGTAATTGTACCCAAAAAACCTAATATATATACATAAATATACTAATATATATCAATGTATTGATACATTCATAGGAAATAATCATTCAATATTCTAAAAGAAATTATTCTTTAAAAAATATGTTTTCTTTAAAAATATTTTTTATTTATTCTTGAGTGAAAATATTATTATTAGTTTCTTAAAAATTTAAAAATCTTATAATACAAAATTATAATTAATTTTATAAATAATCATATCTAAATTAACTTCAGGTGATTTTTTTTGATTTTTTTCAAATTATTGATTATTCGGTGAATTGTGATAAATTTTTGATTTTTCAAATACTATCATTTATTTTAATAAATAAAGTAGTTTAAATGTAAAATTATATTTTGGATTTGTTATTAAATTTTCATATGAAAAAATTAAATTTATAGTAATATAATTAATTTCATTTGCATCATTAATTTTCCGGATTTTGGTATAAGTTTATTTTTATGCCTAAAAATTCATTATTCTGCAATAATTTTTAATGTGAATAAGTTTATTAAATTTAATTAATTAATATAATATAAAGCAAGGAAATATTTAAATTAAATTAGAATATTATATATCTATTTATTTGAATTTAAAATCATGTAATTATGACTTTGATTCATAATGATTATATAAGATCTTCTATTGGTTGAAAAATTCATTTTCTGAAAATATGTTTTACATCAAGTGGTGTGGGTTCAATTTTAAATTAATTTCTGAAAATTATATGAAGTTAATTTAATAAAATTTATTCAATATTTTTAATTATAATTATTAATATTAGGTAATATTTTGACCTTTATTTTTTTGTTATAATTAATCGTAAAAATAGTAAAAAATAATTACCCTTGTTAGGCTTCAAACGGTGTTTTGCGCGTTACATGTTCTTATGTTAAAATTCGTTTTATACCCATATATATTTTTTATTTGATATATTTTATTTCATATTTAAAATCACCGGTTCAATAGTTTCTAATAAGGATCATTTTATTTTTAGTCATAATGGATGAATTTCCTAGGTAAAATAAAAATTACCATAGTGAAAACTAAAATAAAAAAAGTGAGTAACCAAAAAGGAAAAAAGAAATAATATTTTTAAAACAAGTTTATTTTTATTGTATAAGGTTTTTCTTCATATTATCTTCCCTATAATACATCATTTATCAATTTTGGATTCAATTTCCTTGAGAGTGATTTCCCATTACTGAATAATTTTGTGTATTTACGAAAATGTCACTCCTTCTCACTTATAAACTGGAACCTCCTATCCTAATTTATTTACACATAAAAATCAATTTTAGTTCATCAAATTTTGAAATAAAATCCATACGAAATTCCCTTCCCATGTCCTAGAGGCCTTGCTGTTACTATAAAACACTCCTCAGAAGGATTTGTCTACAAACCTAAATATTATTCAAATATTATTCAACCATGATAATATAATAGAATCATTATATACAATATAATGATATTTTATTATGTTAATTTTATAACCTACATTTATCTTGTCTTCTTTAAATTTTTAAACAAACTCATCTTTCATGTTTACGGTGGAATACTCCCTCGCAAACCGATATATTTTTTTTTCATAATCAAATCTCAAGGATATTTATGATGATATATTTAAGGTAAATATTGTATTTTAATAAAATATTTATAATTCTGGAAAATTAATATATCGTATATTTTATTACCTTTCCATTTAGTAAAATATGATAACGTCGTCCATGCGCATGTGTGGATTACCACCTCCACGAAGTGATGTTATGTGTTTTTTATTACCACATCGCAATGATGGTTTATATTACTTTATTTAAAGAAACAATAATATATTTATGATATAATTATCATTTTTTAAAAGATAATATATCACTTACCATCTTTCTATAAATAATGTTTGGTAATGGAAATGTTACTAAGGGGTACATACAACCTACTGTCTCTAGGTTTGTAACATAGTTCATTTTTCATAACCATATTTCATGTTTGGTTTTTAAATAATAATTTAAGTGAAATAATGTTAATTATTTCATTACTATTATTCTTCATATGATGAATTAATAATATCTTAATCTTAGACAACATACCAAAGTGATTTTGGATATATGATCCAAATATTCACAAAACATCTTATATGAACCTAAAAGATTTAGTAATTACATATAACATGATAATAAATAAAATAAAATTAATAATAATCTTGGAAACGTTTCTTAATAAAGTAAATAATTATAATATATTTATTATTCAGTAAGATAAATAATGCACGTGAAATTTTGGGCATGTGGTAAGGAGTATCTCTAAACCAAACATTTCATCTGGCTATGACCATTCTATCTCTAAATAACTTTATCTCATTCTTTAATTTTATGGAATTCTTCAAAAAAAAAATTATATTTTTCTCACAAATATACCAATCTTATTCTTCCTTATTTTTATGGGGTAATAAATTCCTAATATTCATTTCTCAAATATCTTCATTATGATATTTCCTTTGATTATGATATGAGCAAATATTATGAAAACCATTTTCTTTCCATGGGTAATTATTATTTTTATTACATTAAATTAAATTCTTATTTGTGTAAAACATAATAATGAACATATTATGATGGTTTTACAAAGATATAACCCTAATTCATTGGGTAAATATTTAGTCTCATGAGATGTTATGTTTGGGCTTATGGATTAAACCTAATCCATTATCATACATCGTCCACCGTGTGATATTACATAGGCTATTTTTCTTGACTGGTGTTTAGGTTGTGTTATTTTTCTTATAAATTTATTGTGTTACAATGATATTATGATACCATGTTTTTAATTATATACTTATATGTGATTAGTCAATATCCTTATCTTTTATTCTATCCATTTATACCTTTAATTAATTTGTTATGTTTCCCAATAATTTTTATTCCATTAATAATATTTTTAGTACACTGCTTTATTTTATGTATTCCTCATGTTATCCTATTTGTTTTTAGAAGCTCAAATGGATTTAAGATATCATTGTGGAGAATTAAAAGAGAATTTAATTTTTTTTAGTTTCCTTTTGATGTGTTATGAACATAGTATTCTAAAGAAAATATTCCTCATGATATGTGGCTTGTAGTTATTGGGTATTTTTATTTCAAAATCATGTAATAATATATGTAAAAGGATTTGGTGACAATAAATAATTTTTTGGCTCCATACAAAAAAGGAAAAAAAGGAAGAATTCTGGCATAGGCATAGATTATGAGAAGGTGTTTCCAATGTTCAATTTAATGAGTGGGATTCTATACCAAAATGTATAGGTTTTGTGGCATTGACATATGGGGATTATAAGGCCCCCATCCTTAAACCTTACTTAATCTTGAGTTATTACAAGATTACACATTGAGGATCTTTTCAGGTTTAGAGTTTTAGAGAATTAGACCATGAAACATGCATTACATTCCACATTTAAACAAAGTGGTTACATAAAAGATAGTATTCATTCTTCCAATAAACGGAAAAATATTTAAAATAAAACATGGATTCTTTCTTGACACATCCTTGACACTATCATCACATCATGTACCTTTCCCTTGACCTGTGAAAAACATTTCAAAAACTTGGGATGAGCATAAAAACCTCAGTAAGGGTTATAAAAATATGGAAAGGAAACATGAGTTCATATATACATAAGAATGAAATCATAATTTACCCATAAAACATAGTCACTTTAACATACCTCATCAAATCATGAATAAATCATAGAAATCATAAGACATAAAAGGTAACTTGAGGCATTCATAACATTCTTACGTAGGGAGTAACCCTCTTCGTTACGTTTGGAATACCCACCACAGTATATTCCCTAAATCTCTTCGGAGAAACCTTAACGTTTCACTCCTTCGCATTCCCCAATACATTGGAGAGCTATATTGGGATCACCCGCCCTTAGTTTATCATAGAACCACTCGTCTTCATAACAATTCCAAAGAACCATAACATAATCTTATCACATAAAACATGCATAAAGGAAACATAACATTTCCACCCTTCAATAACAAGATATCAATTCAACACATTGATACAAAAACATTATCAAAACCATTTTCAATACCAAAATAAAAGAAAAGTAAAACATGTTATTTATTTTTCTTTTAAAAAGAAGGTATGGCTTGTAGAAGAATCCGAAACTCAAATAATGGTCACGGAGGTGGAGAAGTCGTTATCGCCGCATACGTACGACAAAAACATTCCCTTTTGTCGTTTAGTAAAACTCTTCGTATAAAAAAGATTCCTTTTTGGATAAATGTAAAAGTCAAAGGGGTTTATACACCATATAAAAGAAGGTTGTGTATAAAACAAAATATGCCTCAATGAATGGAGATTGAGACGAAGTCCCTTACAAAGACGGTATCCTTGGTTTAAGGATAAATGAATTACATAATTATGTGTGACAAACGAATACACCAAATATAAGTGGATATTAAGTTTAAAATAATCAAAGGTCATTCACACATATTTAAAGGATGACATATTCAATAACTACATGTTGAACCCAAACAAATCGAAATTGGGTTAAGAAGTTCCCTTGATAGCCTAACGGCGTCACATCAAAATGAGTTGATGAGAGATAAAAAAATGGTATCTCATCACTTGGACATAAAATTTACATCGATAAGGATATATGAGAACACATCCCAACATAACAATATGTAAATTAAAAGACCCAACAAAAGAAGTCTTTTAAAAAGAAGAGGGTGAAAGGTTCCCTTACCGACATGGGTATCTTTCGAAACATAAACATCGTGAAAGAAGGACAATACAACATTGATGTAAATACTCATAAAAGAAAGTATATTAAAAAATGATTAAAATAATGGGAAGTACATACACCACTCAAAGGAAATTGTGGCAAATGTAGCATAAATATCACGGGAATAAAAGTGAGATGAAAAATCCCTTACGAAAACTCAGCAGCATAACGGCGCCACATAAAACTTACAAAAATGGGTTGATGAGATAAAATATGGTATCTCATAATATTAACATAAAGTTTATAGATAGAGGAATATAAAATAACAACCCCCAAAATAACAAATAGGAGCTTAAAAGAAGTGACATAAAGGAGAGTACTTAAAAAGAAAGAGAGAGGTTAGATCTCTTATGAAAATTCAGCAGCCTAACGGCGCCACTCAAAACATCCAAAATGGATTTATGAGAGAGAATAGGGTATCTCATCACATGAACATAAAAATTACAGTAATATTAATATAAAAGAACATCCCCATAACAAGAAATATGAGCTTTAAAAGGAATGACATAAAAGAGTGTACTTAAAAAGAAAGAGTGGAGTAGGATCCCTTACCTCAAGTCCAACTTGTCTTGTTCGTTTCTTTATATTCCTGAATAATAAAAAAATTTCAATTAATAATTGCCAAAGTAACTCCTTTAGAGATTATTATTCAGTTCAAATCACATATTATAATGTTATAATAATTGTTTAATAATGTTAGTTCATATCAGACGTTTTTGTCGATGTTTGGTACATGAGTCAAAAATGAACTTGTTTGAAAAAAGATTACCCATGTAGTTATAAGTAAATAATTTCCAGAATAGTATTAATGATTAAAATATCATATATATCCAGAAAATATTCATTTTATACTATTCCATATCATTTGGAGATAAAAAACGAAAAGCACCGTTCAGGGAGACGGTAGGCCGTACTTACGCATGAATGCTACTTTCATTTTTTTGTCATATTAATGGAATTAAAACAAAATGAGAGATATATATATATCTTATAATTCCAGAATGATATCCAAAATTTATATGTAATATATTACATATATATACATTATATATATGTACTTATAATATTACGTAACATTTTTGAGATAAGAAATGAAATGTACCGTTCATGGAGACGGTAAGCCGTACGTACGCATGAACGCTACTTCCATTTCTATTTCATATCTAATGGAATTAAAACATAATGATACATAATAGTATTTTAATTCCATTATGGTATCATATATAATATCATTAAATATATCCTTTATATGTACCACATATGGTATTAACGAATCAAATCACTTTGAGGGGGCGGTAGTCCGCACTTCCTTAAATGAAGATATCGCGTTTACCCATAATGGAAACCATAAAGGTACGCCATAAATGAAAAATAAAGAAGCTTAAGTAAAACATAAACATATTATATATCATATATAAATATATTGTCATCTTAATGGCCACCTTTGAAGGTGTTAGAAGAATGTTGAACAATCATCGTTTAGGGAGGCAGAAATTCGCCATCCACGGAAACAGTATGTTCTTTAACCATTAGATGTAGGTGTGTGTAATTTTAGCTCAAATCCTTCTTATAACAACATCCTAGTATATTTATGATACTGTATTTGTTACAAAATAAATGAATAAAAAGATTTTAGGGGGTTGGAGAAGCAAAATAAAACAAAAGGACACAAGTGAAGACATTACCTTAAAATCGGGTAACTCCCTTTGGTTTGAGCTCAAAGGCTTCTTGGGAAGACTTCTGCCCAAAGTGAGGCTTCAAGGAGTAATAGAGGGAATTGAAGAGACAAAATGGGAAGGGGTTGGCCGAGCCAAAGGCTTTGTGAGTGTGGGTAAGGAGGTAGAGGTGGGAGCCTTTTATAAGAGGAGAGAAGGTGCACTCTTGTAAAGTTACAAAATGTTACTTTATTTTCAAAAGCGTTTCGGATTTTAAAGGTCCCACGTTGATTTATTTCGAGGATAAGGTGATAAGGGTTCGAAATCCACTCATCCAATAGGTTTTTTATATGTTTAGGTCTTAGATATTACATTATCTTTCCATTTTATTTAAATCGTTAAATAATGAGGTCATCGCTGCATCATCATGATGTCATAAATAATTTAATTTACTTAATGTCTAAAAATTATAAAAAAAATACTATGATGTAGGAAATCTTTTTAACTTTCCAATTACTATTTATAGTCAAAAATATTACCTGTATAACCCCTTGTAAAAATTGTTTTAGTAAAACATCTCATGTTTGTGTCATTTTTACTTTAACATTAAATAAAAAGATATTTATGTCATTTTCCAACCAAAGTGGATCCATGGGATCCCCAAATTGACCCATGGATTTTATTGGTAGGCCAGGACACATCCAATGAGGGTAGGACATGTGTCAAGGTCATTTAATTTTATTAAAACCCTATTCTTACCATAAACTACTCTAATTACCTCTAATCGCGATTAAAAACTTAATAAGTTACTATTCACCAAAAAATTATTTTTATCCCATTGAACCACATTTTACTTCTTAATGACAACCATGTATGTTGTATTTTTGAAATTCAAAACACAAATATGGAAAAATTTCATTTAAATGGAAAAATCAGTTTTTATAAGTACCACTTAGTGGTTTCACTATTCATCAAAAATTGAAGTTTTTCAGAAAAAACCCAAAAATTCACCCTAAGCTATATTTGATATTCCGAATTCAAAAATGAAGTATATTTTACAAAATTCAAAACATATAAGTCACATTAATTAATTTAATAATTATTTACCGCTGTCAGAGCAAATAGCGTGTTTTTATGAAACAATAAGTATCAAAAGATTGACACTAGTTTAAGTCCGATTTCAAAGTGAAATTAATTCCAACGACCACTATTGGATTTAATGGTAAAAATATATTGTAATTTCACTTTAAAACCAATTAAAAGGATAATCTAATCATATAAATAAATTATATTAAAAAGAAGTTTTGAATTAAAATACAACATTTTACACTATTCATTAAAAAATGAACTTTATCGGAAAGATACCAAAAAATTACACAAAGTAAATTTTGATGTCCCAATTCTTAAGAAGAGTTTTATTTGGTCCAATAGAATGTATAAGAGTGAACAAAACCATATTTAATGACGGTTCTCCCTCAAAAGGCGATAAGTGAACCTTTAGTGAAAACTAGGGCATATACGCCTAAAATTGAATTCTTTCCGTATTTTAAGCCTTTATATTTTATTGGATAAATGTAAAACATTTAAAAACATATATAATCATATATTAGTTATTTCTATCTATTCCCGCCAATACAATGGATACATGTTAACTACCATTTAAAATAATATTATTTTATTATTAGAGTGCAACATAAGATTCCCAAGAAACTCGTTGTTGCGTGTTGGGTACGCCATCGAGCATAGCGTCCCCTTTAAAGCCATATTAATATTTTATTCAAAAATATGGATAAATATGAAAATGACATATTCTTTATTTACCTGGGGTGTTACATCCTTCCCCCCTTTTGGGAATTGTGTCCTCGCAATTTTAAAAATTGAGCTTGGAAACATCCTTGAAAGTCCCACATCGGAACAAGAGTCGGTAAAACAATCACTTTAAAATAGTGGAAGATAAGTACATAGATCACCCGAGTTAACCCATACTAATATTCCATGTAAAAAACATGGAAATGGAAGAAAAATAAAAGGGTCATGTTCTTGAGAGAGAGTGATAGTAAACATGTCTAGGAGAAAGTTAACCATAAGAAAATCACAAACTTGTGATGGGTTAAACGGTATTCGATTCCCCAGTAGGAAAAGTTAATCGACAACATTTTTGTTTTAAGTTACTTTTTATTGAGGAATTTATTCATAAGGAAACATAATCACTTATCATGTTGACTTTCAACTTTTACTAGATTCCTTAATCAAACTCATATTTTTTCCAAAAGACGAGTATTTAGGGAGACTTGTTCGCATTAAGAGTACTATAATCAACTTCTAGAGAATCACCTAATCCACCAAAGAGAACTATATACTTCCCATCTCTTTAGTCTTTAACCAAAACCAAAACCAAAAAGGTTAGTACAAGGTCAGAAAATCCAGAAAAGGATAACCCTTTAAAAATAAAATCAATGCTTAATCTCCAAAATTTGTCCAACAAAACCCAAATTTCAACGAGGATCATCCGATAAACAATTTTTCCTTAAAATTCTTCAAAGTAAACCAATATAAGAATGAAACCCAAATATTTTAAGGATTTAGTCACATAGTCTTCCAAGTTAAATCGTAACATTTATCTCCAAACAACATCAGTTTCTCTTAAAGTCTCATATTGAAAAGTAATTAACCTAATCACATATCCTCCATGATAGGTTAATCATTTTCATAAATAACCCAAAATCAAATTACTATTAATTCATAAAATCATATGACTAAAAATAATCAGTCAAACTAACCAGGGACTTCACGTAGTCCAGTGGTAGGCGATAAATACCAGTCGCACTTTGGTCGGGGGTTCGATTCCCGCAGCTTTGTCTGACGCGACGGGTAGTCACACGGTCTGCGTGAAGTCCTTTTTCCAAAACTATATAATTCTCAAATCATTCCTCTAAAAGGGATAAAATCATCAAAAATAACCATAACATAATTTAACCTCAATTTTATCTCATGCCTTTCACTTTAATCATAACATATAGTAACCCATAATTACCTCAAAAGTAAGGATCATATAAACCCAAATGGTTCTTTATAACTATGTCCACAAAAGAAAAGATAACTATTCTTTGAATAAAATTTTCATATATTAAACATTTGGGTTACACATAATATAAAAAGTCTTCTAATGTAACCCCTTCATCAAAAGAGACTTAATACTCTTAAGAATTTCACCATAACTCTTGAAGCCCTTATATGTTGACAACTTACTCATTCAACATTATTCATGATCCATTAACCATTCCTTTCCAACTTATTCCGAAATACCTCTTTCCTACAAAAAAATCATGAATCATATCCTAAGATTCCAAAATAGGAAAACAATATTCATGAAATAATACATACCTTTGATTGGTCATTTTCATTTTCTTCATCCTCAATCGGAATGGCATTAGGTATTGGTAAACGAACATTTGTACGCTCTTGGTGATCCCATTCACGAAACTTCTTCATAGGACATGTGTTTGCATAATGACCATGCACACCACATTTAAAACATTCAATTGATCCCTCAGAAAGAACTTCTTTCCCTTTCCTCGAGTCAACTGGATGCTTCCTTTTTCCATGGCAGGTTCTTGCTTTATGACCTTCATTTCCACATCTATAGCATATTTCTGTCCATTTGAAACATTTTCCTAGGTGTTTCTTTCCACATCTTTGACACATAGGTTTTTGAACACACTTACCTTTATGATTATTACTTGTACTTCCGTAGGGATTTTTTTCTCGCATATATGATGCCTTAGAGAAATCACCAAGGTTTAGGTGGTAAATCATGACTCCAGATAGTTGGTTGAGGATAATCACAAGAGTTCTCATTGAAGCTCCCAAATCATTCAGTTTCTTTCTCAAAAAACTGTCACAGTTTCCTTCACATCCACTGTTACATTGGTGCCTGCTAGATCCATCCATTTTCTAAAACCAAAAAGGTCAGTGTGAGTATATTAAAAAAAACCATCATGTACTAATGAGGAAGATAAACACTAAGATATACTTACTCATTCACTTTATCTAAAACTAGGACTCTTTCTGAAATCCTAACCATTATGGTAATGCCACTTATGCTTAAAGAATACCCTAACCTCTAAAGTTATCTAAACCGACCTTTGATACCAACTATAAGGCCCCCAGCCTTAAAACTTTCTTAATCTTGAGTTATTACAAGATTACACATTGAGAATCTTTTCAGGTTTAGAGTTTTAGAGAATTAGATCATGAAACTTGCATTACATTCCACATTTAAACAAATTGGTTACATAAAAGATAGTATTAATTCTTCCCATCAACGGAAACATATTTAAAATAAAACATGGATTCTTTCTTGACACATCCTTGACACTATCATCACATCATGTACCTTTCCCTTGACTTGTGAAAAACATTTCAAAAACTTGGGATGAGCATAAAAAGCTCAGTAAGGGTTATAAAAATATGGAAAGCAAACATGAGTTCATATATACATAAGAATGAAATCATACTTTACCCATAAAACATAGGAACTTTAACATACCTCATCAAATCATGAATAAATCGAAGAAATCATAAGTCATAAAAGGTAACTTGAGGAATTCATAACATTCTTACGTAGGGAGTAACCCTCTTGGTTACGTTTGGAATACCCACCACAGTATATTCCCTAAATCTCTTCGGAGAAACCTTAACGTTTCACTCCTTCGCGTTACCCAATGCATTGGAGAGCTATATCGGGCTCACCTGCCCTTAGTTTATCACGGAACCACCCGTGTTCCTAACAATGCCTAAGAACCATAACCTAATCTTATCACATAAAACATGCATAAAGGAAACATAACATTTCCACCTTTCAATAACAAGATATCAATACAACACATTGATACAAAAACATTATGAAAACCATTTTCAATACCAAAATAAAAGAAAAGTAAAACATGGTATTTATTTTTCTTTTAAAAAGAAGGTATGGCTTGTAGAAGAAGCCGAAACTCAAATAATGGTCACATAGGCGGAGAAGTCGTTGTCGCCACATACGTACGACAAAAACATTCCCTTTTGTCTTTTAGTAAAACGCTTCGTATAAAAAAGATTCCTTTTTGGATAAACATAAAAGTCAAAGGGGTTTATACACCATATAAAAGAAGGTTGTGTATAAAACAAAATATGCCTCAATGAATGGAGATTGAGACGAAGTCCCTTACAAAGACGGTATCTTTGGTTTAAGGATAAATGAATTACATAATTATGTGTGACAAACGAATACACAAAATATAAGTGGATATTAAGTGTAAAATCATCAAAGTTCATTCACACATATTCAAAAGATGACATATTCAATAACTACATGTTGAACCCAAAGAAATCAAAATTGGGTTAAGAAGTTCCCTTAACAGCCTAACGGCGTCACATCAAAATGAGTTGATGAGAGATAAAAAAAGGGTATCTCATCACTTGGACATAAAATTGACATCAATAAGGATATATGAGAACATATCCCAACATAACAATATGTAAATTAAAAGACCCAACAAAATAAGTCTTTTAAAAAGAGGAGGGTGAAAGGTTCCCTTACCGACATGGGTATCTTTCGAAACATACACCTCGTGAAAGAAGGACAATACAACATTGATGTAAATACTCATAAAAACAATTATATTACACAATGAGTAAAATAATGGGCAGTACATACACCACTAAAAGGAAATTGTGGAAAATGTAGCATAAATCTCACAGGAATAAAAGTGAGATGAAAAATCCCTTATGAAAACTCGGCAGCCTAACGGCGCCACATAAAACATACAAAAATGGGTTGATGAGATCAAATAGGGTATCTCATCATATTAACATAAAGTTTATAGAAAGAGGAATATAAAATAACATCCCCCAACATAACAAAGAGGAGCTTAAAAGAAGTGACATAAAGGAGAGTACTTAAAAAGAAAGAGAGAGGTTAGATCTCTTACGAAAATTCGGCAGCCTAACGGCGCCACTCAAAACTTCCAAAATGGATTGATGAGAGAGAATAGGGTCTCTAATCACTTGAACATAAAAATTGTAGTAAGATTAATATAAAATAACATCCCAATAACAAGAAAGATGAGATTTAAAAGGAATGACATAAAAAGTGTACTTAAAAAGAAAGAGTGGAGTAGGATCCCTTACCTCAAGTCCAACTTGTCTTGTTCGTTTCTTTATATTCCTGAATAATAAACTATGGTCAATTAATAATTGACTAAGTACCTCCTTTATAGATTATTATTCAGTTCATATCACATATTATAATGTTATAATAATTTTTTAATAATGTTAGTTCATATCAGACATTTTTGCCGATGTTTGGTACATGATGCAAAAATGAACTTGTTTGAAAAAAGATTTCCCATGTAGTTATAAGTAAATAATTTCCAGAATAGTATTAATGATTAAAATATCATATATATATCCAGTAAATATTCATTTTATACTATTCCATATCATTTGGAGATAAAAAACGAAAAGCACCGTTCATGGAGACAATAGGTCGTACGTACGCATGAACGCTACTTTCATTTTTTTGTCATATTAATGGAATTAAAAAAAATGAGAGAGAGATATATATGTTATAATTCCAGAATTATATCCATAATTTAGATGTAATATATTACATATATATCCATTACATATATGTACTTATAATATTACATAATATTTTTGAGATAAGAAATGAAATGTACCGTTCATGGAGACGGTAAGCCGTACGTACGCATGAATGCTAGTTCCATTTCTATTTCTAATCTAATGGAATTAAAACATAATGATACATAATAGTATTTTAATTCCATTATGTTATCATATATAATATCATTAAATATATCCTTTATACGTACCACATATGGTATTAACGAATCAAATCACTTTGAGGGGGCGGTAGTCCGCACTTCCTTAAATGAAGATATCGCGTTTACCCATAATGGAAACCATAAAGGTACGCCATAAATGAAAAATGCAGAAGATTAAGTAAAAAATAAACATATTATATATCATATATAAATATAGTGTCATCTTAATGGCCACCTTTGAAGGTGTTAGAAGAATGTTGAACAATCATCGTTTAGGGAGGCAGAAATTCGTCATCCACGGAAACAGTATGTTCTTTGACCATTATATGTAGTTGTGAGTAAGTGTTGCTCGAATCATTCATATAAAAACATCCTAGTTTATTTAAGATACTGGATTTGTTACAAAATAAATGAATAAAAAGAGTTTAGGGGGTTGGAGAAGCAAAATAAAACAAACAGACACAAGTGAAGACATTACCTTAAAATCGGGTAACTCCCTTTGTTTTGAGATCAAAGGCTTCCTTGGGAAGACTTCTTCCCAAAGTGAGGCTCAAGGAGTAATATAGGTAAGTTTAGAGACAAAATGGGCAGGGTTTGGCCGATCCAAAGGCTTTGGGAGTGTGGGTAAGGAGGTAGAGGTGGGGGCCTTTTATAAGAGGAGAGGAGGGGCACTCTTGTAAAGTTACAAAATGTTACATTATTTTCAAAAGAGTTTCGGATTTTAAAGGTCCCACATTGATGTATTTCGAGGATAAGGTGATAAGGGTTCTAAATCCACTCATCCAATAGGTTTTGGACATGTGTAGGTCTTATATATTACATTATCTTTCCATTTTATTTAAATCGTTAAATAATGAGGTCATCGCTGCATCATCATGATGTCATAAATAATTTAATTTATTTAACGTCTAAAAATTATAAAAAAAAATACGATGATGTAGAAAATCTTCTTATCTTTCCATTGACTATTTATAGTCAAAAATATGACTTGTATAACCCCTTGTAAAAATTGGTTTAGTAAAACATCTCATGTTTGTGTCATTTTTACTTTAACATTAAATAAAAAGATATTTATGTAATTTTCCAACCAAAGTGGCTCCATGGGGTCCCCAAGTTGACCCATGGATTTACTTGGTCTTCCATGACACATCCAATGAGGGTAGGATATGTGTCTAGGTCATTTCATTTTATTGAAACATTATTCTCACCATAAACTACTCTAATTACCTCTAATCGCGATTAAAAACTTAATAAGTTACTATTCACCAAAAAATTATTTTTATCCCATTGAACCACATTTTACTTCTTAATGACAACCATGTATGTCGGATTTTTTAAATTCAAAACACAAAGATGGAAAATTTTCATTTAAACGGAAAAATCAGTTTTTATAAGTACCACTTAGTGGTTTCACTATTGATCAAAAATTGAAGTTTTTAAAAAAAACCCAAAAATTAACCCTAAGATATATTTGATTTTCTGAATTCAAAAATGAAGTCTATTTTACAAAATTCAAAACATATAAGTCACATTAATTAATTTAATAATTAATTCCCGCTGTCAGATAAAATAGCGTGTTTTTATGAAATAATAAGTATCAAAAGATTGACACTAGTTTAAGTCTGATTTCAAAGTGAAATTAATTCAAAAGACCAGTATTGGATTTAATGGTAAAAATATATTCTAATTTCACTTTAAAACCAATTCAAAATATAATCTAATCATATAAATAAATTAGATTAAAAAGAGGGTTTGAATTAAAATACAACATTTTACACTATTCATTAAAAAATGAACTTTATCGGAAAGATACCAAAAATTTACACAAAGTAAATTTTGATGTCCCAATTCTTAAGAAGAGTTTCATTTTTTCCAATAGAATGTATAAGAGTGAACAAAACTATATTTAATGACGGTTCTCCATCAAAAGGCGATAAGTGAACCTTTAGTGAAAACTAGGGCATATACGCCTAAAATTGAATTCTTTCCGTATTTTAAGCCTTTATCTTTTATTGGATAAATGTAAAAACATTTAAAACATATATAATCATATTTTAGTTATTTCTATCCATTCCCGCCAATACAACGGCTACATGTTAACTACCATTTAAAATAATATTATTTTATTATTAGAGTGCAACGTAAGATTCCTAAGAAACTCGTTGTTGCGTGTTGGGTACGCCATCGAGCATAACGTCCCCTTTAAAGTCATATTAATATTTTATTCACAAATATGGATAAACATGAAAATTTCATATTCTTTATTTACCTGGGGTGTTACAGGGATCATGGTTATGGAAAAGTGTGCATGAAATTTCAAGATAGATTCTTCCTAAAAGGGGTGTTCCTTCTAAAAACAATGGGAGATGCAACGTAGAATCATGATCTCAAAAATTCAATGTGGTGAAAACTTTTGTCGCTTGAGGGAATGATAAAAAATCAGATGCATGGAGTATAAAAAATTTTAATAAAGTAGTCAATAGAAGATATTTGGGGTGTTTTAGTTCTATAATTTGGAGGCATCTTGAAATTAAAATTTCCAGTTCCAATTTTTCTTTCACCATTTCCATTTGTACTTTAATGTAAATTCTTGGATAAAGAATCCTACTAGTGAATGTTTTAGTCTTAAAGGGTATATATCTAGGTAACCTTCATATAATTTGTTATATATAACTATTTGATGTGTTTTAGTTATTAGAAGATAGTGACATGATGAGAGGTGTTGATCAAGTTGGTGTTTCAGAATAAATGATGGTGATCATATATAAGGGTTTGAGGAGACTAACATGTAACACTGGAAGGTGATGTGGAGTAGAATATGCATTTATTTGAGTAAATATCATCTATAGGTTCTTCAAATCTAAAGATTTGTAGGTTTTTTCTATCATTAAAAAATTATTTATAGGAGTTGACCACGACCACATTTATTACTTGGTAAACCCAATGTCCATGTGTCTTTCTTTTTAAGGGTGGAAATGAAATATTTGGTTTAAAATATTTTTAAAATACTAAAAAAATATTTTTAGAGTAATGGAAGGACCTCTGTAAACGAGGTGGGATCTTGAGGAGTTAGTAAGAGACTGGATAATGTGCGAGAAAAGGACCATGTTTGTATTTGTTTTACTGAATGATTATTTTAGTGGGAATTTATCGTGAAATGATATCAATCCTTTAAAAATTTAAAAACTCAATATTGAGGTTAATAATAATAGTATCACTACGGTTGGAAGTACAAAAAACTCTTGAAAGTTATTGACTATTGGTAGTGGAATCCTTAGAAGCATAGTTATAGAATGAGTGGGAGCATGGGAAGAATACTTGATACAACATATTGATGGGATATAAATTTATTGTAAGGGTAAAAAATCCTGAAATTTTTCTTTATAGGAATTTGTTGTATGAATTAGTATGTGATAATGTTTTTGAAGAACTATAGAGGTGTGTATTTAATAGAATATTATGTGATAGGAAGTTTCATTTTATAAAACTATGTAGGTGTTAGATAGATGAATGGATATAAATAGGTCAGTATTTGGTGAGAGGATAAGAATATTCTTTCAAGATATATAATAATAGTATTAGTATGAGAACTATTTTATTGTGAAGTTTTGGAAGCTACAAAAGTTATGTATCTAGATGTTACACTTGGGAAAGCCTGATACATATAGTTCATCTACACCATAGATTTTGGGTTCAGTTTAGTGGAATATGTTCATAGAAAGTGGACTCAGTGGAAGTATCTAAGTGGATTTAGTGGATGCATATTGAGAAATATCAAATGACCAATAGACACACTTTTAAATTTGTTTCTAATTATACAAACATTTAATAAATCACATTAGTTTCAATAAACTCCCTAATCAGAATTTGGGTGTCTTTTAGAAAAAGTTATATATCTATCTAAACTCATGGTATAATACACATTTCTTCCCCAAAAATTATTCACACATAAAATCCTCCTATTGGTGTCCCTTTAAAGACATTCTTAGGGAAATGGGGTAATATAATAATAGGGGCAGCTCAAATGCTCAGTAAGGGGGTAAAAATTACGATGAGATAATATTTCATAATCAGTGGAATGAATGATCATATGATAAATTAAATGTTTTAAGGATGGATAAATATTAAATTATAATATAATCTTGAGAGAAAATTTTTAATTAATGGCATAAAATGTGGTGAGTGTTGTGAGGTCAAATAAATATAACTTTGACTCCATCACCTAAACATAACATGAGGTTTAAGATTTCACAGGACCAAGGTGATCATGAGGGTCATAGGAATGTGGAAAAAGTTAAAAAAATGAATTTATAAGCATAATACAGGACTTATCACTATGAAATCATAACATACAGTTCTTAGGTAAACCACTTATGAACTATACAAGGTATCTCATGAGATGAAAACATTACCAAATGCATTGGAGGTCTATATAATTTAAATCCCACCCATCAGATTTTAATATGTACATGAATACATGTTACACATATTTAAAACATATATAAATCCATTATTATTCATAACATGATGAATTCATGGAAATTTAATGGGTATCCAATGAAATTAAGTATCATTCTAGTGAAATACCCTTCAATAAAGATAATGAAAAATGATGTGTTTGCACTACATCGATAAGGGGTATTTGGTATAATAAATAATTTCCCTAATCAATCGATGTATGCATATATAAGTGAGAACCCTTCAAAAAAAGATGAAAACAAGGCTATCCATAAGGGAAAGGCATTGGAAGAATAGTTAGGCATGGTTGATGGTAAGGAAATACAAAGGTAGTGATAGTTTATTCCTCAAATGGATACTTAATTTCAACCACAACTTATATATATAGTAAAATAGAAATGAAGAATAAAAATAAAAAGGTAGTATTGGAGATTAAATTCATGGTGTAGGTATATCAATATGAAATAATCTTTCATTATGATTTTTATATGGTTCATGAATTACCAGAAGCATATCCTCTAGTAGTTCCAAACCAAGTGAGTAGAAAGACCCACTTGTTGTTCACCGAGTAAATATTGAGTTAGTACCCAACCATTATTTTTAGGGTTATTACACCTAGTTTAATCTATTATAGAGCTACATACACTTTTTATATCCATAAATTGATTTCATTTCTAGAATACCATATACTCTGTTTAATTTACAAAAACTCTAGGATGTTTTATGGTTATGGGAATGTCAAATCATAGTAACAACATATTAATGGGGAATGATGTGAATGGTATGGATAATCACATGGATGGAATAACTTAAGAAAATGAAATAAAATTATATCAAGATATTACTTTAATAATAAATAGTAAATCAAAAGTGATACAACATAGGAAATGTGAATATGAATTTGTAAAAAGAGAGAAAACCCCCTTACTTTGGCATAATAACAACATTAGAAAAGTTCATAATATAGGGGAATAAATAATACCTCATTAAAGATATATCAAATGGTTGATAATTCCCTAGAATTATAATCATTATAGTATAAGAAAATAAATTTAAATGGAATTATAATAAAGGAATTGTAATTTAAAAGGAAAAGGTAGGATTTGAAACCCTTACTTTGGCGTAATAGTAGCATGAGAAAATGATATAATGATAAGGGATAAGTAATATCTCAATAAAAATCCATAAACATTATGGAAATAACATGTCATTTCAATCATTTTGGTGTATTAAAAATATTTCAAATTATATCATAACAAAAACATTGCAATTGAAAATGAAATATAAGGATCAATGAAACCCTTACTTCATCATTATAATAGTTTAAGAAAATATTAAAATTACAGGGAATAATTAATATCTAATTAAAAATATTTAAAAATTATTATAATACAAATAAATTATAAGCATGTTTTTTTATGAAATATAATTTTAAATTTCATTATATCATTATATTGGAATTGAAAAAAAAAAGAGGAGTGGAAACCCTAAATTTTCATGGTATCTTTTTAATGATGGGGAGAAACTAGTTAAAACAATATTAAATACTTTATATGGATATTTAAAGAGAAAATAATATTAAATTTATTCTAAAATGTTTTTAATTTAAGAGGATTGTGTGAATGGTTGGTAATTTATAGGAAATTATAGGGATTTGTTTTCGAATTTATAAACATAGGTTTTCAACACTAAAATATAAAAAATAAAAAACCATTAGTATTTACATGGTTAGGGCCTATTATTTATATAAAAGGGAAGTGTTTTAAGTATTTTAATAGTTTATTAGTTGAACCCCATTTATTATATATTATTCTGGAAGTGGACAAGATTCCTTTTCTTAAATAATTGTTTTTAAAATCAGAAAATATACTTTATGTTTTGGAAGGTTAATTATATATGTCAAAAATAAATATGTTAACATTAAAATAACATATTTTAACGAAAAATACTATTTTTTGTCAATAAATTCCTTTAGATAATTTATTACATCAATTTTATGTTGTTATATTGTCATAAAACTTATTTTATGTTCGTAAAATATTTAATTTTTTCCTAAAATTTGACTATCTCGTAAATTTATAAAAGAAATAAGAATTGGATAATTTCAATATGATGATTTCCAAAAAACTATTTATTAAAAAAAATTAAAAAATTTGGAAATTTAACTTTTAAATGTAATCATAAAAAATAAGAAAGGAAATTTAATTCGAATAAAACTATTTCTTCTGTTCTGAGTTATTACATTTAAATTTTTTATCATCTATTAAATAATATTATTTTGAAAATTAATTATTTATACATGTAAAAAAAATTAAATTCAATGATATTTTTTCTATAATTATATGGATTTTAACTATTAAGTACATAATTGAGAAAATAGTTTTAGTGCAACTAACTATATACACAATGGTGTCAATGTGATATTAATGGCCATTTTACATCTCTAAAAAGAATACATTTTCATAAAATTATAAAAAAAATTATGATATGAAGACAGTATACATAACTACAATCAAAATTTCAATTATTACATATTTAAAAATGTTATTTTATTATAAAACATTATAATTAACATTTTTTAAATCATAAAATATGTGAATATAATTTAATAAAAACAATTTAGAAATTAAATGATCTATAATGCAACTAAAATGTATTAGAAAGTATGACATTAGTTCAAAACTAATATTTAACTATTTATCATATGTTTCATATAAAATGTTATAAGATATTTTTTATTAATGTTTATATGTTACAATTTTATAATAATGAAAGCATTTATTATATTATTCACAATTAGATTGTAATTTTCTAATTACCAAAAAAATATTTATAAAAGTTATTGTTTTTCAAGTTAAAGTATATGTATAAAATAAATAATTAATATAATATAAATTATTTAATAAAACTATTTTAACAGAATTACATAATAATTGAAAAATATATAATGGAAACAAATTTGGTGATAAACATGTAAATAAATTTTTGGTTAATATTATTAAAAACAAAACCAAAGGATTCAATTTACCATTTACTTATTTAATTTATGAAAAAAAAATCTAATATTCTTTGGAAATATGGGATGTTAAATTATTAGTTTATTAGATGTCACTAGTTGGATAACCCCATCAGATGAAGCAGATGATGTCAACTAAGTGGAAGCAGTTGAGTAGATTCAACAAATGCAGTTGGATATATATAGTTTAGTAGAAGCATCACAATGTATTATTAATACTAGAATGAAGAGAAGAAATTTTAACCCATGATCTTGGAGGATGTGGTCATGTTCCATATTAATATGTTTTGTGAATGTAAGGCCCAACTTCCAAAAATCATAATGGATGTCTGGATGCGGTGAAGGAATTGTGGGATCTTTAATTGTTTATTATTTCTACCAGTTGAGGTGTAACATCCCAGACCCGGATGTCACTCAATGGTACTCCAAGCGCATTTGGTCACATGGCCTCAAGTGCATATCCCTAAACACCATAACCTTATGTCTAGTAGCTAGGACCTAGTTGAGTTTGTGGGGAGACTATACCCTCAATACCAGAGTGTAACATAGTTGAAACTATAAAATACAAGTAGCGGAAGCAATAATCCAAACTAACAGAACTACCATTGGAAGACTGATAAATTACAATAGAAGAATATATCTCATATAAAATATAAGTCTACATGTCATATATTTCTAATAAATCATCCAAAACAGGAATATAAGGAAGATGTGAAATCCATATAAAAAGTAAAAATGGCCAAAAGGTATCCCAATAGCATTAAAAGCCTCATTTTGGTCTCATTCTCTCCCTCTCCTAAGAATCAAGTAAATTTCTTGTAGTATGGAGATTACCCTTATCATTACCTTCAATTATAAAGTCTTTTTGGGTCCAAAAGGGTGACCCAAATAGGGGGTGAGATATAGTCCTAGTAGGAAACCTCCTGGGGTATGTGCTAATTAGTAAATGAATATATATGATAGTCATTGTGAAATATATAAAGCAGTGAGAAAGGGAGTAATCAAAAGTAAACTTACTTTATGTGAAGGTACTCATTTAATATCAATTTCATGTAATAAACATTATTTAACAGTTCAATTTAATTGAATTTTATATGTATAGAGATCCAATGCATGCCCGATATCCCCTGTAAATTCATAAGCATAGGAGATGCTTGAAGAGGCTATCTAAATAGGTATAATTCAAGGCTGAATCCAAGATTATTTTTATCCTGGAAGATATGTCATAAGATTAATTTCATTTATAATTAAATTCATAAACTGATCCCATCCTTGACATTCCTAAGTTATAATTCAAGTTTCACTCTAGGTTTTATATCAACCAACACCCAACAAGATCTTCCTTGTAGAACCTCTTAGGAGCTTGGTATTTATCTAGGTGAGGTGTAATGTCCTTACTAATTGATTTTGTCCACAATGCTCCTCAATGGAATCCAGAGTATCACCCATGGCATAAATAATCAAGTTCCATTGGAGTCCATCCATGGAATTATCATTAGAATTCATGTATGCATCATAATATTAGTCTAGCCTCAATGAATCTGTTTGTGGCATCCCACATTTGGATCCTTGTATCACCCCTGTCTGGAGATATGTTTGAGGAAATTGGGTCCATTCATGGAATTCTATTAAGACTCCACGTATCAACCAATGTTTATATCCATTTAATCAATTTAAATTAACATTTAATCAAATTCATTTAACATTCCTAGGTAAAAACTAATAACATCCATGTATATCTCACCTCTAAAGGTGTCTCAATCTTCTTCTAACCTTTTATGGCTTGGCCTTTTAATTACTCACATGGTCATTTTCATTATAACAAGATTTTCATGCATAAAAATCTAATAAATTCCTTAGATATATTTCATATATCACATTGGAAAATAATTATAAAGGGAAATTATATCCTAATCAAGCAATTTCATAACATATTCCTTTCTTAACTCATTTTGGAAATCCATTTTAAGGAAATTTAATCATAAATATATAACTCAAGCTTCAACAAGAAATGGGCGAAGGGTCATGCTCACTCATCCCTTTCCATTAAGTCATTTCAATCTCAATTTATTCATATTGAAAATCAATTCCTTGTTTTGGAATCCCATAACATGGGGTAAATGGCACACCTCAATGGGGGGTCCAAAATAAAATCCATCAAAATGGACCTTTATGAAAACTCACCCAAAGGGATGGTTTTTTCAAATTTCTCACCCTAGAACAAGTCTAGAGATAATAGGGTTTAATTTCAATTTTAAGACACACCTGAAAATGTGTGCACAACATGAGGGAAAGTATAAATTCTCCGACTTTGAGTAAAATGCATGATACAACCTACCTTTTGTTCATGCTAGATAGCACATCAAGTATTATACACTGATTTGGACTAGGTTTACAGAAATATGAAGAACGGAAAAAGAATGAGAAATAATGGAATATGAGCCTAAATCTAAATAGTTCATCTAATAGACATAATAATGAATAATGGATAAATATGAATTAGTATCTTACCATTTTGGATCCAATGAGATAGACGACACTCGAATACAATCTTGGACGGATGAGATCTCTCAATTCCTGGAATAGTAGAGGGAGAACTCTTAAAGGGGGGTGAGGCTATTTTTCATTAAACAAGAAAACCTAAATTAAATATTAAGAAAATTTTCATTAAATTTAATATTATAAAATTATTAAAACTATAGGGTCACACGGTTTAGGCACACAATATAGAAAATCATGCTCAAAACATGGGTTTCGGGATCTAAACCATCCTCGTACACCCCCAATCCCTCCATGGACCCAAATGGTATTCATGTTAGGCCATATTTAAACATATAAAATAATAATTGAGAGAAAATAATGAATTCATACCTCAAAGATGAATTGGGTTCTTACATGAGGTGGTGTTTTCTTTTGACTATGTGGAAGGTTGCCTCTGAATATTAGAGTGAAGTGGGACTTTAATTGGACGTATTGGTTTGTGAGTTGTGACTATATGGATGTAAGTGATTATCAATATATTAAAAGGTTGTAAAAACATTCTTAGGGATAGATGTGAATTAATCCAAAGGAATCACATGATTTAAGGAATCAAACGTCGAAGGTTGGAGGTCTTGGGGACAAAAGCATATGGTCACAACCTGGTAGAGGTAGATGACCATAAGAAGAGGCAGTGGAAGAAGGAACCAGTATATTGATTACATCCCCACACTCATGTTTTTCATGTTGGGAGCACTAATAAAATGATAATTTCATAGTATGGGGTTGGTATGCTATGTTTCAAAAATATGGGTACAAAATGGGCTTGTCCGTATAACTTGGATGAATACTACTTCCCTAAAATGGATGTTTCTTCTAGTTCTCCCACTATAGTGGGACACAAATTTTTAAATACTTTATACCTAGTGTGTAATTCTTAAATTTTGTATTTATTTTATTGTTTTCTTTTATTTATTGTTAATTGTTCACAAAGAAGATATTGAGTGTCAACCAGGAGATGGAGATAGAACTAGAGAAGGGATAATTAGTGTGCTGGTTGGGGTGTTGTTTATTCCTAGTTCTAAATGCTATGTTCATAGGGGATCATCTAATCATTTATGTTTTTTTCCTATTATCCATATTTTATAATATCTTGTGTAGTTGTTCTATTCCTTAATGGATATCATCCAGTAATCGAACAATGATCCATATTTGTAACAAACACCACCTTAGGATCACTAATTTGACACTCCACCACCTACTGATATAGGGATGGATTCTCTACGATCTAGTATAGTAAAACATCACACTTGACTTTCCCTGTATACAAATGTCAAGATACAATATCTACCACCATTGTACAGTTGTCTTTGGTCACTTGATATACTTTATCCTGAGTTATTCTACATTGTGTGTCATCTACTATATTTCCTTTCCTCAGAGTGTAATGGATATTGAATTCATAAACCTATAAAATATTTATCCACCACAAATAATTAAAATTAAAATATCAATAATATAAAATATTATACAATCTATTATAACCTATAAATACCACAAAAAAACTAATTAATGCGATAATATAACCACAACATCAAAGAAGACACTACTATTGAAAGATTGATCTCATGGGTTGTATAGTTATGTTTATGATGAAAAACTAAAAATATCGGTAGTATATTACTTCTAACTATTGTATCATAAATCAACCAAAAAAATATGAGAAAAATCAAAAAAAAATATTCTAACATAACTCTCTCTTCCAGCTATCGAAGAACATGAACATTGATTAGTTTCCCATTTGGGTACCCAAATTCTACATGACACTGGTCTAAATATACAAAATCATATCATTCATGGTCAATTCCATCAAAGGTATTTCAATTTATGTGAAATAAAAAATGAACCTCTAGTATTATCCTGAAAGACCAATAAATTTTCTATCATAGGCTACATTCCAATGGGTTTCCCAAGAAACAACATCCTTATTCTCCGAACGATTGACCACTGCTCCTTACTGATACATGATATACAATAATAGACCAACTCGGGCCAGCCTGACCAATCACCCAAGTCATTCCATTATTGGGTGAGGTAAAATAATGATAAAAAATCATGTATCATATATTTATAAAATAATACATAGAACTATAGTGAAAATAAGAAACTATGAGAGATAAAATTAAGCCAAACCAGTTAAACCAGAAAGTATGATAAATCTATATGAACTAGTATCCATGTGACCAACCATCACCTCTAAACCTTCCCAAAATTTAAATAGTGGCATAAAGGGAATCCATCATGCCTATAAATCACCCCCATTTACCTATGTCCTACAAAACAAGGACAATATCCATCTAGAGGAAAAACGTGGGTGTGATCACATAGTCTACTAGAAAACTACCAAATAATCTATACAAGTTCTAATATCAAGAATGCACAAGTTCTGGCTTTAAAAAAAATTACTAGAATAATAACAAATTAAAAAATTTGAAATTAATTATCAAACAATGCTTTAATTATCCTAAAAATTCATTTTATGTTTTCTAAAACCAGAAACATGCCAGTTATATGAAAAAATAAGTAAACATACCGAAATATAAATATATATGTAATCCAACATCAATGAAATAATATATCATCAAATAAAAAAAAATAGAAACAATAATTCACCTTCCACTCATGCTCTATCTTATGGTATAATATGTACTAGACACTCACGAACCAAAAAATGCATAAGGTTGGATCCAACTAATATTGATTCCTTCCATAGTCTATCAATATACAAGGGGTTACCTCCTGGTGGTGTCACACACACTATGGCTAACTAAGTTCTCTTTCTCTATGCACCCAAGGCTCTTGTTGTTCAATTTTGGTAATTTATAATTTTAAAATCAAGATAACATTTTTTTAAATCCATTTCAAAGCCAATCCAATCTTACTGTAGGGTTTAAAAATTCATTTTCTATCTCAAATCAAGGAAACTCTGTTTCAATGTAAAAAAAACTTTAAAACATGAACTCGTTCCATTTTCAATTTCAAAAAAAATATTTTCCATTTCAAATATAAAAGAATAAATAAGAACAATATGAAAATAAAGAGATTAGATAACTTGCATAGATCCACCTACCTCAGAGATGTGGAAAACCTGTCCAAATTTTATAATGGGGTTTGGAAACCACATGACCAGCCTTCAGAATACAAGCCACAAGAAGAGACAAGAAAGGATTGATAGGAAACATGATTTGGTTACCAATACATACTACAAAATATATCAACACTATCCTTTAACACATATTATTACATTATTCTATGCCTAACTAGCCTTCAAATTCAAAACAAGGATCGTAATTCCTAATGTGTTTATAATATTAGTTACATGATTAGAAAAGATAAAAAAATAAAAAAATCTTTTATTAAATGTATATAATGAGATCATAACTTTCATTGAGATCTTATATCTGTATAGGATAACCTATGGAATACATAATAAATGAATAAGCTAAAAATCCTAGTATGGCTGTAAACATATAACTAATTTTTAGCATAAATGTTATAAATAAAAAAATTATGACATAAAAAGGAATGGAAAATGAATAAACATATAGAATCATAACATAAATATCATGGGATCATGTAATCATGGAGTCTTAGAAATGTGGAAACAACATACAACACGGCCTAATCACAATTCAATGATAACTTCTATGACCATTCCACATGGAGGATCATGATTCAAGGATAACCACCAAGTCCATTTCAAATGGAGGATAATGAGTCAAGGCTAATCACCAAGACCATTTCATATGAAGGTGCATAAGTCAAGGCTAACCACCAAGACCATTGCACATGATTTCTCATGAGGCTAAACATTACCCAATGCATTGGAGAGCTATCTAGGAATACCCATAATAACATGTCTGTTAATATGTGTTCCACATGAAGAATAAAATTTAAACATAAGGGTTACTCATGGAATGAAATGAATTTTATAATCATATCATAAAGCATACCAAAAGCATGTATCATGATGGTGTCGATGAAAAAATGGATTTTAAACAGTAATGGGCATTAATAATGTAAAATAGGCATAGATAATGATAAATTATGTCAGACTGAAGTTAAAACATGTAAAAAGATCATTTATGAAACATTATAAACGAAACATTTTTTCATGGTTTAAGTAAAATAATAAAAAGTAATTAATATGGACAAGGCATAATATGTTTTATAAAAATAGTTTTGAAGAAAGGTAAATTTTCATAATAAAATTATTAATTTTAGAAGAATAATTGGGGATTAAAACATATTATGGATAGTACTTGAAAATGGTTAAGAAATTTTGAAGTTCCTTTAATCAGGCTTTCTTATAGGGAACAATGGTGAAGGGAACATATTTGAAACATGTATTTTACCATCAAAGAAAAAAGAACTAATATTGATTCATGTAACACTCTGACCCTAGTTACCCAGAGTTGGATCATTATTACATAACATTGTCATGATCACAAGGGAATCATGTCTCAAAAGACCGATCAGTTTAGTATTATTGGAAACAAGATTCATACATAAGATCAACTTTACAGCTTGAAGAGAAATACAACGCAAATATATTTTATTAGAAACATCCAAGCCTCCTAGATTACGCCTGCAGGTCAGTCGTAACTAACTTTTTCATATCTTGGGAAAATGAAACATAATAAAGGGGTGAGCTCAAATGCTCATTAATGGTAAGTAATACAACGTAAAATGACATAAATATTAAACATGGTAAATAATTGAAACCACATGCCTTTACCAATAATAAATATGAATACTTTTATGGCAAGAATATGAGCTGAGTAAATAATGCCATAATAAAACATAATCATGGGTATTATATTAGTCGAATGACCACATGAACCGTTAATATTATTTTTATAATGAGGGAATGTATAATGTCCGATATTCTGAAACATTTTGTCAAGGCCTCGTCCAAGACATCTAAAAATGATTAAGGCCTCGGCCAAATCCATAAATCAAATTGGGAAAGGGTCTCGGCCAATTCCACATCCAGTTGTCTCATGAGACCTACCGATGCATCGAGGAGCTATAGCGGGCTCCACCCGTCACTTACTAAGTCCAATACATTCCTCATATGAAAATGTTTAAACATATCATAAACATTCGTATTAAAACTAGCATATGAAATGTCAATACTTTTACCATAAAACATGAATGGTATAAAAATAGCACATCCAAATTCAAACATATCACAAAACCATCAATAAAATATGGAAGTTTTGTATCATAATAAATCAACTTGAAATAAGATTAAAATCCATCAAAGGATGTTGACATAGATGAAATCAAAACCCTTTTTAGAGAAATATCTATTTATATTTTTAAATCATTTAAGATTCATATAAAATAAAACATTTAATTTGAAAATATTCTTATAATCTTTTAAGGTAATCTTCGACGAGTTTATAATGGTAGAAAATAGCTGCACTCATCGTATAAGTTAAAAAAACATTCTTACCTTAATTTTGTCGAAAAGGTTAAAAATGACCTTGTTTGGAAAATGACAGAAAGATTCCTTTATTAAAATATTATAAAAGTCAACAAGGGTATAAATTACATTAACCCATAGTCTATAAAAGAGTAATAATGTTTTGAAATACATTTTTAAGAAACAAGGATGTGGATGATAAAGAGGTCCCAATAGATAATTACGTATAAACAACCTCGGATAATGAAGAGATTGTGAAATAAACCCTTAAATTGTAATTTTCCTTGGTTGATGGCAGGTTATTATCCTGTATAATGGTGAAATAATTGTTATTAAATTATAAAAAAATCAAATACATTAATATGATATCATATATGATCTTTTAACATTGCTTTGTTAGTATTATCGACGTTTTGGGTGTTAACTTACCCGTTTTCTATTATATGTTTTGTTACATAAGCCATGTTTTTTATGGATAGGTTGTATCTTATTCATATCCAGAATGACATAAAGTCCTTAAAAATTATTATTAATCATCAAATTAGAATTATAATTGCATGGATACGATGGGGAATTAATCTCATCGTGTTCGTGGAGACGGCAGTCCGTACGTACGCACGAGCGACAATATCATTGTTTTGATATTAAAATAATGTATAATTGGATGGTATATCATATATACAGAATCATTATCATATTATATTTATTATTTACATCAATTACATATCATTATCATACCCATCCGAATAATAATGTTTTTGAATAACAATTACACCACGACGTGGAGATGGTAAGCCATACGTACGCACGTATGGTGACATGTCATTCAAAGGATGGATAGAATACTGAATATGGTTGTAACATATTTATAATAACATCAAAGTATATAGAATATACTGGAGTTATTATTTTATAAATGAAATAACAAAGAAAGAAGAAGTTGAAGAAGAAAGGAACTTGAAAAAGGGTGGTGAAAACATTACCTCTTCTTCGGGTTCTTCCTTTTGAGTTGATCAAAAGGCCACCTTAGGTTGGATTTATGGATAAAGTAAGGCCTCCAGGATTAAGGTAGGATAGTTTAGAGGGTATTTGGGCAGAGTTTGGCCGAACTAGAAGGCTTTTAAGGTATAAATAATTGGTTATAAGTGGTGTCCTTTTATAAGGGGTGGGGAGGGGCTCTTTAGGAAAAACTTAAAGTATTAATTTATAATAAATTCATATTCGGTTTCTAATGGCTCCAAAGTGGATTATTTAAGGTCTAAGGTGTGGATGGGTCTAAATAATTTCATAAAATAGATTTTAGATAGGTTTAGGTCACTATATTAACCATATAATATATAATTAACTCTTTGTTAAATAGTTTGACATTTACCATGTCACTTTGTATTTTTATATTATATGGTTAATAAACATACTATATACTTCCAATCGACCCCCAAGTGGTAGATTAATGATAAACCTATCATTATATAAGTCCTTTGGCCAAATATTACATTTTTAGGAATAGAATATCAATTAATAATATAATACTTGTTTTAAAAACGCATTTTTGTCAATTTTGACAATATTTAATAATTGATTTTTTTTAAAGTCATCAAAACTTTCTTAATTCTAACCAAATTCATTTAAGAAATACTAAAATTCCATATTAAAAAAAATAAAATTCGTAGATGGAATCAAAACTTTTAAATTATATTTATTGTAACATTTATAATACTAATTGTTTGATTCATTCATTAATAAGGAAAATACTGCATCATTATTGTGTCATAAATTAATTTAATTATTAAATGTCTAAAAATTATAAATAAAATATCATTATGTAGGAAATATTTTTATCTTTATAATGAATATTTATAGTCGAAAATATAACATATATATCACCCTATGTAAAAATTGTTTTTCTAAAAGATATATGCTTGTGTCATTTTTGTATTTACTTTAACTTAATTAATATAAAGTGTCATTATCACTTAAAAGTGGATCCATGGGGTCCCAAAATCGACCCAAAGATGACCATGGTAGAACATGTATCAACCAATAGGGTTAGGACACGTTTTAGGGTAATTTATTATTTTTATAATATTATTTTTTACCCTTATTTACCGGATTTACCCTTTAACCATGGTAAATAAAATATTTACCGAAGTAATTATTCAAAATGTCTAAAAATAAAAGTTACCTATTTACGAAATTTGGAAATCCTGATTCCAAATATGGAATCCATTTTTCCAAATTCAAAACACAAAAGTGGATGAAATTAATTTAAAATTAATTCCGGCTGTTAAAACAAAAACTGTATTTTTAAGAGATAATAAATATCAAAAGATTGGCACTACCTTATGTCTCGTTTAAATGTGAAATTATGTCCAATGACCAAAATTGTATTAAATGGTAAGAATATTTTCAAAATATACTCTAAAATCACTCAAATTCATAATTTATCACTATTAATTATTTTGATTAAAAAAGTTGTTTTTAATTAAAATTTAGTAATTTTCACTATTCATCAAAATATGAAAGTTATTCGAAAAGGACCAAAAATTAACCTTAAGCTAATTTAAATATTCTTAATCCAAAAATGAAGTCCATTTTGAAAGATAAAACTTATAAAAAATTTAAAAAGTGGGTATTACTATTCATAACGGCTAGTTTGATTGGTTGTGGTGTGTGTTAGAACTCGAAGTTGCATGCAACACACTCAACTGTATTATTCAAAGAGAAGCATACCATGGGAGCTTGGGGTGTTACATTCTCCCTTCCTTCAAATAATTTCATCCTAAAAATTTCTAGAATATTACTGCATAAAAAGACTCGGGTGATTCTTCATCATAAGTTCCTCAGTTTCCCACGTTGCCTCTTCCATTTTATGGTTTCTCCATATAACTTTTACCAAATGATTTGTCCGGTTTCTCACCACTTGTTTTCTCGTATCAATAATCTTGACAGGCTCTTCGCAATAAGATAGATTGGGTTCTAGTTCTACTTCCTCATAGGTGAGTACATGCATTGGGTCAGGCATGTATTTTCTCAACAGTGATACGTGGAACACATTGTGAACTTTGGAGAGAATTAGCGGCATTTCCAACCGGTAAGATACAGCCCCAATTCGTTCTAGAATTTCGAAAGGTCCTATATACCTGGGACTCAATTTTCCCTTCTTTCGGAAACGTATAACGCCCTTCAATGGAGATACTTCAAGAAAACATGATCTCCTACCTGAAATTCCAAATCCTTCCATTGGTTTTCAGCATAGCTCTTCTGCCTAATTTGAGCTGCTTTGATGTAGTTTTGGATTACCATCACCTTTTCCATTGTTTCCTCCACTAGTTCTGGGCCTACAAGTTTTCTTTCACCAACATCATCCCAACAGGTTGGTGTGCGACATCTCTTTCCGTATAACGCTTCATATGGTTCCATCTGAATACTTGAATGGAAGATATTATTATAGGACAATTCTACCAGAGGTAAATATTGATCCCACATACCCTGAAAGTCAAGTGATCATGATCTCAACATGTCTTCTAAGGTTTTAATAGTCCGTTCTAATTGTCCATCTATTTGAGGGTGGTAAACAGTGCTCAAACAGAGTTCAATATCCAGGGCTTTCTGAAGAAATTTCCAGAATCGTGATGTAAAGTGTGGATCATGATCTGAAACAATTGATAGGGTTACTACATGAAGTCTCAAAACTTCAGTAATATATATTCTTTATAGATGTTCAAGTGGTAAATATTCCCTTATAGTAATAAAATGTGCAGACTTGGTAAGATGATCAAAAATGACGCATATTACATCGTTCCTTCTATGAGTCTTTGCTAGTCCCATGACAATGTCCATTGTGATATTATCCCATTTCTACTCAGGCATGGGAAGAGGTTGCATGACTCCTCCAGGATTTTTCCTTCCAGCTTTCTCTTGTTGACAAACAATAAATCTTGACACAAAATCAATAATCTCCTTCTTCATGTTGTCCCAAAAAAATGTTCCTTCAAATATATATACATTTTGATGCTCCCATGGTGTATTGAGAAATTGGAACTATGATAATTTTCCATCAATTCCATTTTTAGATCAAGTATATCAGGAACACAAAGTCTCTTCCCAAATTTCAAAATTCCATCTTCATACACAAATTCACTCAATCTCCCATCATTCATAGCTTCAATATTCTTTTGAAACTCTTCATCATCGCTTTGAGAACTCTTTGTCCTTTCTAGTAAAGATGGTTTGGCAACCATTTGAAAAAGTATTGATGTTTCACCTTCCATGGTGATTCCCATATCCATATATACTAGATCCATGAAAATATGATCCCTCTCAAATCTCATCTTGTTCAAAACTCCATGATCATTTCTACTCAAAGCATATGTAACCTTATTTGCCTTCCCTAAGTGGTAGTGTATCGTGAAATCATAATCCTTGAGTAGTTCAATCCATCTCCTTTTCCTCATGTTGAGTTCTTTCTGTGATAAAATATACCTCAAACTCTTGTGATCAGTATAAATATCACATTTCTCACCATAGAGATAGTGTCTCCATATCTTCAAAGAAAAGATCACATATTCTAACTCGAGAACATGAGTATGATAGTTTTTCTCATAAATTTTCAACTGTCATGATGCATAGGCAATAACCCTATCATTATGCATAAGGACACAACCATGTCCTTTCTTTGTGCATCACTATAAATAACGAACCCATCATTTCTTGATGGTAGAGTCAAAATAGAAGCATTGACTAATATTATCTTCAGTTATTCAAAACATTCTTCACACTCTTTTGTCCAAACAAATTTAACCCCTTTACGTGTGAGCTTTGTTAATGGGTTAGCCAACCGGGCAAAATTCTGGACGAAATGTCGATAATAACCTACCAAACCAATAAAATTGCGTACATTAGTTATACTCGTCGGTGGTGAAAATTCATGGATTTCTCTTGTATTATAAGGATCAACAGAGATTCCATCCTTAGAGACAATATGGCCAAGAAAAGAAATCTCCTAAAGCCAGAATTCACACTTGCTAAACTTCCCATATAATTCATGTCTTCTCAGAGTCTTTAGGATAATGTAAAAGTTATTTTCATGATCTTCATAGCTTTAGGAATATACCAATATTTCATCAACAAATACCACCACAAAATTTTCAAGATATTCATAGAAAACTATATTCATTAGATCCATGAATATAGAGGGTACATTAGTCGGCCCAAAAAGAATTACTGTAAACTCGTAATGCACATACCTGGTTCGAAATGCTGTATTCGGAATGTCTTCATTCTTTACACGTAACTGATGGAATCCAGATCAAAGGTCACTCTTTGAAAAGTATTGGTCTCCATGAAGTTGGTCAAATAAATCATCAATGCGAGGTAGGGGACACTTGTTCTTTATTGTTATAGCATTGATCTCCCTATAGTCAATGCACAACCTCATAGATCCATCTTTCTTCTTAACAAAAAGGACAGGGGATCCCCATGGAGAAACACTAGGGCAAATAAATCCGTTATTACTCAATTAATCTAGTTGTTTCTTTAGTTATGCTAACTCCACAGTGGTCATTCTATAAGGGGTCTTTGATATAGTCCTTGATCCAGGAATTAAATCAATGGAAAACTCAATTTATCGTTCTGGAGGATGTCCAGGTAAATCTTCTGGAAACACATCAACATATTCTCCCACAATAGGTACATCCTTTATTAGAACATTCCTTTCCTCACCCACAGTCATTTCATTATCTTCCTCTTCAATAATTGAATTTAGTTGAGCTACTGGGGGTGGATTTAGATAAGAATTAGGTGGTGATGATTCCGCTCTAAAGATAAGGTGTTCCTTATCATCATCATGAAAAATTGTAACCTCCTTCTTCTTGCAATAAATTTTTTCATCATTGTCCGAAAGACAATATATACTGAGGATTATATCAAATTAAATCATAGGTATGACAATGAGATCCGTAGATAAGGAACATTTATATGCTCTAATGGGGAATGATTCACAAAACTTTGTTGCAATGATACTTCCCTTATGAGTTTTGACTGACAACTCCCTTGTTAAATCAAATTGGAAATATCTAATTTTCTTAACAAACTTGGAAGATATGAAACAATGTGATGATCCAGAATCAAATAAAGAATTTTCTAAACTTGAGGAAACCATTAAATTAACTTCCACCACGTCTTTCTGGGCTTCAACCTTAGCAGTAGTGATTGCATAAGCTTGGCCTTGGTCCCTAGGCATTTTCTGAGGTAAGTTTCCCTGATGATTAGGAAATTCATTTTCATAATGTTCCATCTCTCTACAATTTTATCATTTAACATTGGTAGTGTCTTTCTTTCATTTAAAATCACCAGCTAGATGGCCTTTCTGTCCACACTTGTAGCATACTCCTTTTCCTTTTAGACAGGAACCGGGGTGCTTTCTTACGCAATTATCATAGGGTGGAAATTCAATTCTTCCCTTCATCCCTATTTCTTTATTTCCTTTCCCAGAGTGTTTAGAAGATATCTTCTTCTCTTTCTTTGATTTAAAGTCATAAGACTTAGAGAATTCCTTTTCTATCTTAATAGCACACGAGACAATATCTTCGTATGACAAGAAGGATTGTGAGACCAATGCTCAACGGAGAAATAGTTTTAACCCATCAAAGAAACAATCAATATTACTTCTTGGGTTATGTATATAATATACAACATACCTTTCTAACCTTGTAAAGTTAGCCTTATAATTTCTGACATTCTCATCCTCCTTTTGTCTCAGACTCAGAAATAGCCTTTCCATATCATCTCGATGGTCACAAGGAAAGTATTTTTCTAAAAACAAATTTTTGAACTCCCTCCATTCCATATTTGATATTTCATCATCTTCCTTCATGTTTTGAATCAATGACCACCATTGATCAGCATCTCTGGTGAGGCGATAAACTGACATGATAACTTTTTCCCTTTCACTACTCCCTAAGGCATGGAATATTTTCTCTAAATAATTTATCCATTTCTCGGCTACTAAGGGATTTTTACTCCCATTGAATGTTGGTGGTTGTTCCCTCATGAAGTGGTCTACCATTGATCCTCCACACTGTGGACCAGGGTGATCCATACGGGTAAGTTTATTATTAATAACCTGAGTGAGTTGTCTCAGTATGGTTATTAGCTGATCAGCACCAGTTGCATCACCAGCTCCACTATAATTATCTTGAGCAGGAGGGAAATCCCTACATGGAGTGCATGCATTGATACAGTTTCCATTACTTCCACTAGGTTCCATTTCTAAACAATGGCATAAACTAGATCAGTTTATGAATCAAAATACATAATTCCATACGTGTAAAACACTTAACATAAATTGATCTCTTTATGGATATAATCCATAATCATAAAAATGTTTTCTTTGAGTAAGTATATACTCATAAACTCTTTATAATGGTTTGTAAAGAAAATGATAATTATCCTAAGCATTTCCCCCAGGAGTGTCGTAACCAATAGTGCTGCAAGGCCCGTTGTCGTGCACCAGTTCTTGTTCGAGTCTAGCTCAAAGTGGTGTTTTTGGGTTTTACCCCTATGTTTATCTGTTCCAGAGCCGCCTCTACCTGCTCGTATCCAGACAGGGATGTATTACTTGGAAAACTCAAAAAATATCTACATTACCAAAATTCTAGGAAGTTCTTCTATACTAATCCTCAAAGTCTATCTTAGAGATATGTACTCTAATCATAGTTTATCTAAATCTAGTTTCCAAGGTTTGTACTAAACTTCCTATGATACCAACTGTAACACCCCGACCCTAGTTACCCAGAGTCGGTGCATTATTACATAACATTGGAATGATCACAAGGGAATCATGTCTCGAAAGACATATCAGTTTAGTATTATTGGAAACAAGATTCATAGATAAGTTCAACTTTACAACTTGAAGAGAAATAAAACATAAATATATTTCATTAGAAACATCCAAGCCTCCCAGATTATGCCTGCAGGTCACTCATAACTAACTTCTTCATATCCTAGGAAACTTAAACATAAGAAAGGGGTGAGCTCAAACACTCAGTAAGGGTAATTAACACAACAGAAAATGACACAAATATTAAGCATGGTAAATAATTGAAACCACATGCCTTTACTAATAATAAACATGAATACTTTTATGGAAAGAATATGAGCTGAGTAAATAATGCCATAATAAAATGTAATCATGGGTATTCTATTAGTCGAATGACCACATGAACCATCCATATTATTTCCATAATGAGGGAATGTATAATGTCGGACATTCTGAAACATTTTTTCAAGACCTCGGCCAAGACGTCTAAAAATGATTAAGGCCTCGGGCAAAACCATAAATCATATTGGGAAAGGGCCTCATCCAATTCCACATATAGTTGTCTCATTAGACCTATCGATGCATCAAGGAGCTATAGCGGGTTCCAACCATCACTTACTAAGTCCAATACATTCCTCATATGAAAAGGTTTAAACATATCATAAACATTCGTATTAAAACTAGCATACGAAATGTCAATACTTTAACCATATACCATGAATGGTATAAAAATATCACATCCAAATTCAAACATATCACAAAACCTTCAATACAATATGGAAATTTTGTATCACAATAAATCAACTTCAAATAAACTTAAAATCCATCAAAGGATGTTGACATAGATGGAATCAAAACCATTTTTAGAGAAATATCTCTTTCTATTTTGAAATCATTTAAGAGTCATATAAAATAAAAAATTAACTTTGAAAATATTCTTACAATTTTATAAGGGAAGATTCGATGAGTTTATAATGGTAGAAAATAGTCTCACCCGCCGTATAAGTTAAAAAAACATTCTTACCTTAATTTTGTCGAAAAGGTTAAAAAGGACCTTGTTTGGAAAATGACGAAAAGATTACTTTATAAAAATCTTATAAAAGTCAAAAAGGGTATAAATTACTTTAACTCGTAGTCTATAAAATAGTAATAATGTTTTGAAATACATTTTTAAGAAACATGGATATGAATGATAAAGAGGTCCTAGTAGATAATTACGTATAAACAACCTCAGATAATGAAGAGATTGTGAAATAAACCATTACCTTGTACTATTCCTTAATTTATGGTAGGTTAACCTCCTGTATAATGGTGAAATAATTGTTATTAAATTATAAAATAATCATATATATTAATATGATATCATATATGACCTTTTAACATTGTTTTGTTAGTATTATCGTCATTTTGGTTGTTAACTTACTCGTTTTCTTTTATATGTTTTGTTACATAAGTTGTGTTTGTTATGGATAGGTTGTATCTTATTCATATTCAGAATTATATCAAGTACATAAAAATTATTTTTAATCATAAAATGAGAATTATAATTTCATGGATACGATGGGAAATGAATCTCATCACGTTCGTGGAGACGGTAGTCCGTACGTACGCACGAGCGAAAATATCATTCTTTTGATATTAAACTAATATATAATTGGATGGTATATCATATATACAGAATCATTATCATGTTATATTTATTATTTACATAAATTACATATCATTATCATACCCATCCAAATAATAATGTTTTTGAATAACAATTACACCACGACGTGGAGACGGTAAGTCGTACGTACGTCTGTATGGTGACATGTCATTCAAAGGATGGATAGAATAATGAATATGGTTGTACCCTATTTATAATAACATCAAATTATATAGAATATATTGGAGTTATTATTTTCAAAATTAAATAACAAAGAAAGAATATGTTGAAGAAGAAACGAACTTGAAAAAATGTGGGGAAAACATTACCTCTTTTCAGGTTATTCCTTTTGATTTGATCAAAAGGGCTCCTTAGGTTGGATTTCTGGCTAAATTAAGTCCTCTAGGATTAAGGGAGGATAGTGGAGAGGTTATTTGGGCAGAGTTTGTCTGAACCAAAAGGCTTTGATGGTATGATGAATTGGTTATAATTGGTGTCTTTTAATAAGGGGGAGGAGGGGCTCTTTAGGAAAAACTTAAAGTATTAATTTATAATAAATTCATATTCGTTTTATAAAGGATAAAAAGTGGATTATTCAAATTATAAGGTGGGTATGGTTCGAAAAAATTTCATCCAATATATTTTCGACAGTTTTGGGTCACTATATTAACCTTATCATTTATATTTAACTCTTAGTTAAATAGTTTGACATTTACCATGTCAATTTTGACAATATTTAATAATTGATTTTTGATAAAGTCTTAGAAACTTTATTAATTCTAAAAAAATTCATTTAAGAAATCCTAACATTCCTTATTAACCAATAAAATTCGTTTATGGCATCAAAACTTTCAAATTATATTTATTTTAACATTTATAATACTAATTGTTTGATTCTTTCATTAATTAGGAAAATACTCATCATTATTATGTCATAAATAAATTTAATTATTAAATGTCTAAAAATTATAAATAAAATTAAATTATGTATGAAATATTTTTAGCTTTATAATGAATATTTATATTCTAAAATATAATATATATATATATATATAACCCTATGTAAAAATTGTTTTTCTAAAAGATATATGCCTATGTCATTTTTGTATTTACTTTAACTTAATTAATATAAAGTGTCATTATCACTTACAAGTGGATCCATGGGGTCCCAAAATCGACCCAAAGATGCCCATGGTCGAAAATGTATCAACCAATAGGGTTAGGACACGTTTTAGGATAATTTATTATTATTATAATATTATTTGTTACCCTTATTTACCGGATTTACCCTTTAACCGTGGTAAATAAAATATTTACCGAAGTAATTATTCAAAATGTCTAAAAATAAAAGTTACCTATTTAAAAAATTTGGAAATCCTGATTCCAAATATAGGATCCATTTTTCTAAATTCAAAACACAGAAGTGGAAGAAATTAATTTAAAATTAATTCCCGTTGTTAAAACAAAAAGCGTGTTTTTAAGAGATAATAACTATCAAAAGATTGGCACTTCCTTATGTCTAGTTTAAATGTTAAATTATGTACAATTACCAAAATTGTATTAAATGTTAAAAATATATTTGAAATATACTTTAAAATCACTCAAATTCATAATTTATCACTATTAATTATTTCGATTAAAGAAGTTGTTTTTAATTAAAATTTAGTAATTTTCACTATTCATCAAAATATGAAAGTTATCCGAAAAGGGCCAAAAATTAACCTTAAGCTAAATTCGATATTCGAAATCCAAAAATGAAGTCCATTTTGAAAGATAAAATTTATAAAATTTCAAAAAGTGGGTTTTACTATTCATAACGGCTAGTTTGATTGGTTGTGGTGTGTGTTAGAACTCGATGTTTCATACAACACATGCTAATGTATTATTTAAAGAGAAGCGTACTATGCAAGATTGGGGTATTACAATACATGAGTTTGGAACATATACATAGAATTTAGATGAATTATATAAAAATAAATAATTATAATTTTTAGGTAAAGATAGAGAAAGCATAACAAAAAGGAAAAAATGGATGTTTGGAAAGAATCCCTTACCTTATATCTAAAAATATTCTTCACACGATCTTAATTTCAAGGATAATCAAATTAAATCAATTAATTAGTTAATTTATAACCTTTTATACATTTATTTTATTTATTATAATTTTATTAAGAACATTCATGTCCTTTTTTATGAGTTATAAGATACAATTTCATTATTCGGGAGTGTTCCTTTCAATGGTTTTCTTGATCAATTAACTTGAATACATGTATGGAATATCATGTGAAATGATAATAGTTATCCCGAATTGAAATCATATGTCATTAATTAAATACCCTAATATTAAATGGTCTCATATATCATTTTTCATATGTGTGGATAATTCATTAGATAAAATGTTTATGATAACTGTTTAGATTATTTTGGCATTTTTTCGTTCATTACGAACTAGTTTTGTTTTATTAATTAATATTATGTATATATAAAGTTTATAGAACATTAAATATTATATAATAAATATTTTATAATATTTTTATAAATAAAAAATGGTTTTATTACCATCCATGATGTCGGTAATGGAAATTGAAAACTCATAGTCCTTGAATGTGATAAATTAAAACATCGTGGATGATGTTTTCATTTTTAGAACAAAAGGGTAGGGGAAGAGAAATTATGATAGGTTATTCCACTAAAAAAATAAAATTACTTTATATAAAAGACATTATAGTTATTATTTCACGTTGATACGGTGAGGTGGAGATAGGAAAATAAAATAAAACAAATTGAAAATAAATTAAAAGAAAAAGAAAGACGTTTTTGCCTCTTGAATTCCTCTCCTTGTGAAACACCTTAAGGGAATTTAATATAGTACTGTGTTGATACCAAAGGCTCTTGGAAATGTATGGAAAGAATTCAGAAGTGGATTGGGGTGAATTTGGACCAGCTTCAAGGATTTTGAGAAATGAGGAGAAGAGGTGGCGAGGGGTGGTATTTATAGTGTAGGAGAAGTTATTTTTTATTATTTTGTTCATTGGTTTGTTGTTTGGGCTCAAGACTGTGAATAGTTTTGATTCATGTAATTAAATAAAGTAACTAATTCACATGATTTCAAAAAAATGGTTCTTAAATCATCCATGCATTAACCATGAATCAATAATTAATTTATTTTTCTTACACCATAAATAGCCTTATTTTACTATTCACCAAAAAATAAACTATTTTAGAAAAATCCCAAAAAATAACCCTAATCATATTTCAATATTTATATTTCATAAATAGACTCCATTTTAGGAGAATAATTTTTTAAATTTGAGAAATATAACTTATTTATAAAATCATCATTTACACGAAAAATACCAATTTTAAAATTATAACTCACATTATAACAATTTGAAAAATTAATTAAGGTCTCATAAAATTATTTTATAAAAATAAGGAAATAAAAAATTAATTTATTATTCTATTTTATGAAAATAAATTTTCTTTTAAATCTTTATATTAATTAAAAAATTTAAGTTAAACATTTATGTTTCATAAAAATACCAATACTTAATATATCATTTTTAAAACATTTATTTACTTATTCCATGATCTAAATATATCATATTTTAATTTATAAGATGAATAATTTTTTTTAATTATTTCATAAGTGATTTTACTATTATATTTGTTGGGTTACTGTTCTTAATGGCCATATTACTATTCCAAAGGTCATCTTACTATTCCATTAGTTTTGGTTCCTTAATTTCTATAAGTAATTATTATTTAATTAATTATTCTTTTATAAAGTTTTTATTTTTTTATATATGTTTTTTATGTTATTTATACAATATGAAATAATTTTAAGATGTTAAATTTCATTGATATAATTTTGGGTCATTGCATTCCTTCCCTCTTATGAAATTTCACTATCGAAATTTCATTTTACAAACAAAGGGGAAATTAGGTGAGGGTATTTGTCCTTAATTTCTTACTCTAGTTCCTATGTCACATCTTCATATTTATGGTTCCTCTATATTACTTTTACCTGGTGAGTGATTTTGTTTCAAAAAACTTTATCTCTGTGTTCCAAGATCTGCACTGGCTACTCCTCATAAGAGATATCATTTTCCAGCTGTACCACCTCTGAATTCAATACATTTGAGGGATCTGTTATGTAATTCCTAAAGAGTTATACATATAATACATCATGTACTTGAGACATGGTAGGTGAAAGTGGTAGTAGATAATCCATATCTCCAACACGATCAAGAATCTCGAAGGGGCTAATGTACCTTAGACTTAGCTTTCTTTTCTTACCAAATCTCATTATCCTCTTCCAGGGAGATATGTGGTTGAGTAACATGTCTCTAACCTTAAACTCTAGTTCTCATAGATGATTGTATACATATCTCTTCTATCAAATTTTGGATTCATTGATGTTTTGTTGAATGGATTTCAATTTTTCTACAATTTCTTCGACCATTTCAGGTCCTATCAACACATGTTCACTGACTTCATCCCAGGATGCCAATATTTTTCATCTTTTCCCATAAAATGATTCATATGAAGCCATTTGGATACTTGATTGGAAACTATTATTGTAGGTGAACTCCACCAAATATAGGTGTAGGTACCATCCTCTCTTAAAGTCCATTGAATACACTTTCAACATGTCTTATACAGTCTGAATTTTTCACTCAGTTTGGAAATCAGTTTGAAGATGATATATCATGCTAATGTTTAGTTCAGTGCTTATACCATGCTGGAGAATTTTCTAGAACTTGGAGGTAAATCTTGTATCTTGATGAGATACAATCAATAGTGGTACTTATTACCACCTTACCACTTCTCTGGTGTATATCCATGCTATTTGATCTAGTGAGAAGTCATATTGAATTGTGATAAAGTGATATGTCCTTGTGATATGATCCACAAAAACCCATATAGAATTATTTCATCAAGATGTCTTTATAAGTAAAATGAAAAATTCCACGGTGATGTTTTCCCATTTCCATGTTGGTAAGGGTAATCGTTTCTTCATCCCTTTATCCATTTTCCTTTCAGCATTTATTATTGACACACCAGGAACTATGATGTATATTCAATGATATATTTCTTTATATTATCCCACCAATAGTTCTATTAGAGATCTCAATACATCCTAGTGATACCTAGGTAAATAGAGAAGGTTAATCTATGTGCATCAATTATAAAAACTTTTTTATCTCTAGATTGGATAGTACACATAGTCGTGACCCAAATTATAAGACTCTCACGTTGTCAATTTTGAAATCTGAGGATTTCCCATTTCTGATATCTTCTACCTTTTTCGGAATTTCCCCATCAATTATTTGAACATAATTTTTTTCTCTATAAATATTGGTTTGGAAATCATTTGATAAAGTATTTATGATGTTCCTTAATTATTTATTCCCATTTACATCCTTTAAAAGAATATTGGATAATTCTCAATTATCATCATTGATAAAGATATAAGATTGTTTCTACATAGAGCATCCACCACCATATTTTCTTTACCATTATAGTATAGGATAGTGAATTCAAAATCCTTGATGAGTTATATCCATCTTCCCTAGATCATAGTAATATATTTATGTGTGAATATAAATTTTAGTCTCTTATAATTAGTCTATAACTCACACTTCTCCCCATAGAGATAATGCCACCAGATTTTCAGTGTGAAGATCAGAACTGCAAACTCTAAATGATGAGTGTGATAGATTTTCTCATTAATTTTCAATTTCATTAATACAGTGGCTATCAATTTTTTGTTTTTCATCAGTAAACATCATAACCCCTTCTTTGAAGCATTGTCGTACCCCATAAAGAGGTCTCCGCTTGTCAGTTTTGTGAGCACTAGTGCAGTGATAAGCCTTTTTTGAACTCCTTGAAGTAGTGTTCACATTCACTGGTACAGAAAAAAATCACTCCCTTATAATTTATCTAGGTTACTGGGTTTGAAAATTGTGATAAGTTCTTGAAAAATCATCAGGAATGCCCAGATGGGCTATGAAAAATACGGATCTCCGTTATAGATATTGGTCGAGGTGACACCTCAATTACCTTTATCTTGGAAGGGTCTATATATAATCCTTTTTTGGTGATAACATGCACAAATAAGGACACTTTCTCCATCCATAACTCACACTTAATGTAATTTTCATAGAGTTTCTCACTCTCTAAAGTCTCTCGCATAGTATTCAAATACTCCTTATTTTTCTCCTTTCTCTTGGAGTATATCAGAATATCATCAATAAAGACTACCACAACTTTTTTGAGGTAATATATATAGACTCTATTCATTATTTCCATGAAAATTGATGGAGCATTAGTGATTATAAATGGAATTACTATGAACTCATAGTATCCATACCTCATTCTGAAGGAATTATTGGGAATATCATCATTCCTCGCCTTTAATTGGTGATATCATGGTTGAAGGTCCATCTTAGAGAAATACTTATCCCATGTAGATCATCTAACATTTAAACTATCCATGGATGGGGATACATGTTATTTATCGTGATTTTATTAAGCTCATGATAATTAGTAAAGAGGTGCATTGATCCATCATTATTCTTGATAAAGAAGAATAGTGCACCCCATGGTGAAGTATTCATGTGTTTGAAACCCTTTTCTAGATTATCTTTTAAGTACTTCTTTGATTTTTCCAATTAAATAATGTCCATTCTATAAGGATTCTTTGATAGAGGTAGAGATCCAGGAATAAGTACAATTGAGAACTCAACTTCTCTGTTAGGAGGAAGACTAGGAAACTCTTTAGGGAACACATCTATGTAATCCCTCGTAATGCTCATGTATTTAAGAATGATACTCTCATTTTTCACAATCATTTGATCTATATATGCTTTCTCATAAGGAAATAATATCCACACTTGAGATGATTATTCTAAAGGAGAGTATCCAACCTACTTACAATGGTATAGAATTAGAGCATTCTTTGGGACATGAAGAGTGGTATCCCTTTATAGATAGTTGATTTTGGATTTATATAAATATAGGAAATCCACACCCAATATAGAATCAAAATCTACCAAATGAAGTATGGTAAAATTTTCTAATAGGTTCAATTCACAAACATTATCTGCTGGTGAGTTATAAACTTTTGATGAAATAATTTCCCCATTTTCTATTCTCATTGATAACTCAACCACTATATTTTTAGGTGGTGTTTGAATAGTTCTACTAAACTTTCAAGATATGAAAAAATGAATATAACCATAATCAAATAGTATGTTCTCTATTCTTGAATTGATATCCAACATACCTATCACCACGTCATTCTTTGGAACCACCTTAGCAGTAGTGATAGAATATTCCCTTAATTGTTTCCTTGTAGGTTATTTTTGTTAATTACATCCAAAAAACGTTGTCTTAGGGAAATTCCCCACATAATTCCCATGTTCCTTGCAGTTGAAAAACTACATTGTAGGATTAGTATTGATCTGAACCTTCCTTTCTTATTTCACATTAGCAGGATTCTTCATATCCCTTCTGTTGTTATTATCTGGATTCCCCATTCTTCCACATTTGAAGTATATCCTAGTTCCCTTTAGATCATTCCCAGTATTCTTCTTCCCACAATTTTTACACATGGGATGTTGGATTTTCTTTCCTTCATGGGATTTATCCATTTATCCTCCCATATTAAACTCTATTTACACTTTTTGTCTATAGACCAATAAGACCACTAAGTGTCTTCGATCTCCATTTCATCCTTAAGAGAAAAATGGAAAATCACATCATAGTAATAAAATGATCGAATTGATAATTATTTTCACAAAATCGACTTTAGTCCACTAAATAAGTGATCTCCCTTGATTTCAACACTCATGAAAAATTCAGACGTGCATCTTGTAATCCTTGTAAAGTTTTCCTTGTACACATTAATATACTTTTATTTATTTTTCTATAGTCTTAGGAACTCCCTTTATATATTAATACAAAGGGTTCAGTGAAAATATTTCATGAAATATTCCCATTCCATGTGATTAACATTCTACTTGGACTCCATGGTCTTGAAAAGTGTCCACCATTGATCAGTTACCCCATGAAAATGATAAACTACTAGAACAACTTTCTTTTACATTGAACACTAGAGAATATTGAATATCTTCTCAATGGAGTTAATCCATTTTTCATGTAATTTTCCATGCCTTCCTAGTCCGTTACTTTTTTTTTTGAGTGTTTGAGGTGTTTGGATGAGGCTCAGAGGAAGTATAGAGAAGTTTGGTTGCTAAAAGATGGAATATGGGAGATTTTTTAATGTGTGAACATTTTACGGTATTTGAAAGAATATTTCATGAGGTGTAAACATTTTACATGATGTGAAAGAATATTTCATGATGTGTAAACGTTTTACATGATGTGAATGATGTATTCATGAAATGTAATATACCAGGGTTTAAAAATAAATAATAAAATGAAGAGGTGATAAATGTTTCAGCAGAAATGAAACCCTGAGGATTGCATGATGTGAATGGGGATTAAACATCATTCAATACCCCGACGTAGTGAAAATTTAAAGTGATTTTTAGACAAATTCTCATTCATTTGATTTTGGATCCTCTTTCCTCTCTTTTTTGGTGAACTTGAGGCACCCTGAGGTTTTCTTCAAGGCCTTATCCTCTTTATTCGATCTGTTGATCCTGGTTGTTGTTTATTGGCAATTGTTATTCCATCTGTAATGAGTTACCCTCTAATTTTGATTCATTTTCTTCCATTCATCTCCAAAGGATCCACTACGGTGGTTTTTCTTTAGTTCGAGGTGTATTTTGGTTGAATTTTTTTTACCACACTTTGGTGTGGTATAGGTTGATAGGTTTTTATCACGGTGTTGTTATGGTTGTCAGGAATTTTTCCTCAGTCTACGGTGCGTAGGGAGTTAGAAAATTATTTGAGTTAGATATTCATGTGTTTCTAAATATTTGGGTATCATGCATGTGGTATTTTATTTTCTTTATCTATGGTTTATGTCTTTTCCATATTAATCAAAGATAAATTTTTGGATAATTGACTTAAAAGGGGAAATGGGCATTGTTTCGCATGCTTTTATAGATTTACTATTATTGTGACATTGTGTACTGTACGAGTCTGATGCCCTTCTAAAAATTATGGTCGTTGGGGGATTTTACTACACTGTATATATGTATTATTAATGTTGTGACTGTTGTGATTGTTTTGATATCAACCTAAATAAAATTGGTTAGTTACATATATTTGGATAATGAAATGGTTTCCCCAGGATTTTGGTTTTTGTGATAACGCACCAAAAATAATGTGGAATATGATACAACCCCATTTAAATATGTTAATGTTCCTTGATGTGTTGTGATGTGAGGTGATTCTTGAGGGACATCGATGTGTGTTTGGGGCATGTGGAGGTGATAGTTTCTGGACTGTGCTTTTGGGGTGGCGAGGTGATATGTTGTGGTTCGTGCTTTTGGGGTACCAAGATGATAGTTTGTGGTTCTTTATTTTGTGGATGTAAGGTGATAGAATGTTGAGATATTTCTTAATTGTGGTTTCTTTGTCTTAAATTCCTGATTAGTAATGGAATGAATAAAAAAAATTATTTAATAATGATTGAAAAGGCATGGGTTGGTTTGTTTAATTGGATGGAAATTTTTTAATGGAAACATAAATGATGGGTTGTGTGGTTAAATGTGGATGATGATAAATAATAAAATTAATGGGTATTAAACATGGAGGAATTATGAATCTTTATTATATAATCAGGAATCTTCACCTTCATAAATGATTGTTTCAAATATTAATATTTTCATTTAGAGATGGCAATAAAGGTGATAGTGTTGTGAGTTGGTTATTTATGTGAGAACCCATAGGTTTTGATCGAATGTTTGATACTGTATATATATATATATATATATATATACATTTACGTTCTTTTTATATCTATATACACCCCCACTGATTTTGAGAACTGTATTCCAAACACCCGCACAGTCACGTGCGGGGTGTCTTTCCCAACATCCTAGTGGGAGGATCGATGGTTGGCCACCCACTCTTTCCCACTCCTTCTTCCAAGAGAGCTAGGTATATCACATGATGTGATGGATAGAGGTCTATTAGTACACTATATATTAGTTTTGGTATCCCATATATCTTTGGAATGAGTTGTGATGCGGTATCCCTAGTGTCTTCGGAATGAGTTGTGATGTGGTGTCCAAGGTGTCTTCGAGGTGAGTTGTGATATGCCTTTTCAGGTGTCTTCGTGGTGAGATGTGATATGATGTGTTGTGTTTTTAGGCCCAGGTGTGTATGGGTAGGATGTATTCTGAAGCCCATGTGTGTGCAGGTGGGATACATCGTGAGGCCCATGGGTGTTCATGTGGTATGTGATGTGGCATATTCAAAAGAGGTGGGAGCACCAGGATGTCTACTGATGAGATGTGAGAGTGGTTGATTAGTGAGAAAGTGGTGTGGGGTACTCTATCATCAATTTTCACTACTTTATATTACAATACTTGGATTTTTTTTATTTTTTAGAATTCCTTAGCGAGGTTGTGATTGTTAGAATACTTGTATAGGGGTTTTTTGGTTCTTATGTTTTCTCATAGGTGGATTAGTATGCTTCCTTCACATGCACATGAGATACTTGAGCTTTTTCTACTGAGTATACTAATATGATTATCCAATGAATATAAAACTATTTTTAGGGTTCCATGGAGATTTTATGGATCATGTTGGACCATATTAAAATTTACCCTTGACAGTTGTTGTGTCGCTGCTTTAGATTTACTTTTGGGTATTTACTTTGGAGAATTTTGTTTGTATCAATTGTATTTTTACATGCATTGTGGGATGGTTTTTGTCTTTCTTTTATATTTTTTGGGTATTTTTTTAGATGAATCATTCGATCTCCCGATATTTTTTCTTATAAAGGTTAATGCCTCCCATATTGTGATATTCTTACACCATTGGTGTCGGTCGCCAAGTCGGAGCCTACTAGAGGCGGGACTCGAAGGGTCGTTATCTCTCTCCCCTCATTGTGGTGACTTTGGAGGGTGGGGGTTGTGAAAGTTCTATGAGGATGGGATTGGAAGATCCACTAAACATGGGAGTCCTTTGTAGCAGTAAGGATTCGACCACAAATTTCTATTTCTTAGGAGGAGGGTGTTCCACATGGTTCAAGTTATTATTCATAACATGATCATGTTGATCAAATATTGTCCTGAATTTTTGAGCACCTATTCCCATTATATTTGGAATTTAATTATGTAAATATTCAAGTTACCTATCACATATATTGTTGGCATGAACACTCTTATTTATAGTCATTAACTAAGAAAAAGAAATTACTATTAAAGAGCTTGAATACTTAGCTAATAATCCTATAAAAAGAAAAATTTGAACATATAAGGATAAACTTGTAAAGGAAATGTATATCCTAACTTGTAATTTTCTATGTTTCAATCTCGGTTAAGCATGTTGATATAATTATCCATAGGGTTCTTAATAATGTGATCTAGTCATAATCTCTAAAAATAACTAAACCTCCCTATGTTACCAACGATTATGGCCCTAGACTTTTACATATATTATTACATGATTTTATGAATAAAAATACTTCAAATAAAAACCATGGATCGTAAATTGTTTTATCATTATAAAAATAGGTGCATAATTTGAAAACATAAATAAAAAATAAAAAAATATTTTATTTAATCTCCATAATGAGATCCTAAATTCCATTGATCTATTACATCAACAGAGGATATCCTGGGGAATACATGAATAATGGAATGAGCTAAAAATCCCAATAAGGGTATAAACATAGAAATAAAGAATATCATAAGGGTTATAAATTATAAAATGATGATATAAAGAATCATGGAACATTAATAAATATATAGAAGAATAACATATAGATCATGGTATAATGTAATCATGGAATCATATATTTGTGGAAAAACATACAACATGACATAAGCATGATTCAAGGCCAACCACTAAGACCATTTCACCAGGAGGATCATGATTCATGGATAACCACCAAGACCATTTCACATGGATTACTAGGATTCAATTCTAACCACAAAGACCATTTCACATGGAGGGGCATGAGTCAAGTCTAACCACCAAGACCATTGAAAATAAAGTCTTGTGATACTAAACATTACCAAACACATTAGAGCACTATTTGGACTCATAGATAAGAAAATGTTCATGAATATGTATTCCACATAAAGAATCAAACATAAACATAATGGTTACCCATGGAAAGAAATGGGTATCTTTTTTGACCCAAGTTGCACCGTACCAGGGCAAAGAAAATGGACCGATGGACAATTGCTAATTACTTTCTATTATAGAATTTCATGTCGGTTTCACCAAATTTGTTTCGACCAAATTTCAAACATAACCATTTTGGGGGTGAGATGGTCACACTAGGACTAATTAGTATACCCTTATTGTTTCCTGAAGGAGGTTCCAAAGTTGAGTAGTCTCATCGGGTGATTTTAGGGGGTTCAAGGTTTGTACAATTAGCTTACATCAAGTATCATGTCCTCAGATGGTCTCTAGTGGGATCATTCAATGAGAAAGAAACACCCAACGACCCTTTTATTCATGATTCATGGACCTACTTTCCAAAGGCAGACACGAGTTTGATGATTTGGCCAATGAAACTTAAGGACTCCATTGGTTGAGAGGATGGGACGTCAGGCCCATCACACCCTTTTGGGGAAAAAAATTGGATATTCAGGGAAATTATTATAGATTTAAGAAATGTTCATATGTTCATGAATCCTTGATTAATTCCCAAGAATGTGTCTGTGGATTATCCTTAGGTCGCATGATTAATCTGAAATATGCATGAATTTAGAATAATTTGTATGTATTTGAGTTTCTCTGTCAATGTCTCCCTTCAAGAGACACATTAATGACCCTCTGGTCTTTTACCTAGACAACAATGATTTAATCCATATGATGAGGTGATCTAGAGTGTATTTCCATCCATGGGAAAAATATTGTTTTTATGTTGGGATCAAACCCACTAAATTGGATTCATATGTATCCTCATGAGAAGAATTAGATTCCATGTAGTTCGGTGTCACTTTACTGGACACATTACGTTTTAAGGTTATATGATAAGGACCCATACATACAGGTTACTATCATGTGGCTAGGACATCTAGGTTTATGAAGCCTTGTAACTATTTCATGAGGGACTTAAGCTGAAGCAGCCTGAGATGCCCCAAGGATATATGGTCTCCTTGGTGTATATGACCATATCAGAGATATTTCCTGGTAAATACTAGGGAAATTTGAGGTATCAGGTTTAGAACTTAGGTAGGATTTATACATATACCTTCTAGTTAGGAATCAAATACCACATTGTTATTTATGATTCGGGAATTACGCCCTTGAGGCTGTTAATTTTGTGGGGGAATGATTGGGTATTACACCTAGGAGTTTCCCATATAAGAGAAACAAGTCGGGGCGTACTCCTGAAGAGGATTCCCTGGAAATTTTGGGGGAATTTTATTGGGATTGACTTCAAAGGAGAATATCCATTAATCTCAAGCCTTACCTAGATTTCCTACGTATCCTAATCCGAGTAGGAATTATATTTCTCATAGTTCATTTTATATGGGGATTGCACTTAGGAGGAGGCCCATGTTTCTGGAACCATGAGGAGGATTTCAACTCATAATAATTTGTATGTTTGGTTGGGGCTTATACATAAGATTTTTACCATGCTTTGGGGTAATTTGGATTTCATGATCAACACCAACCTCTAATCCCACATGAGTCATTATCAAGGTAAGAAACAAGAGGAGGCATTAGATTTGAAGATCGCACATCCCACATCATCTACTAATAGATGGTACTAGAACCTAATGGTAGGGATAGGGGAATTGAATGTGTCAATTTCCTCTACCGTGTTGATATCATGGATATCCACATCTAATGATCCATCTAGACATGTCTTGGAATAGGCCTAAGAGGATAAATAGCACCACCTCCCATGGAATGGTTATGGACTTACCTCAGTAGTAGTGACCTAAAATGAGTTCTGGGAAAGGGGAGAAGGATCGCTCATCATCAAAGGGGAAAATAATGCATGATCCCTTTGACATGTCATTTTCTATCATTAAATGGAAAATCTAGTGATTAACCTTGATCCCTATAATTGGGAGATACATGTGAGTATCCCAAGTTTGGTCCCCGTGTTACCATGGGAATGTAAACCTAAGGAAATTATAGGGTACCCAAGTGTTTTGGGGATTTCCCACGTGTCCCTTCTAACCATGGGTATGTAAACTCAAAAGGGTGTGCTGATGAACCCAGTGGTTTTATCATATGGGTCTGGTGTCTTGGGAAGAGGCTTAGCCCTGATGTCATTAAACTAGTCACAGAGGGGTTGTGGATGAGGGGATGGAACTTGAAGGATATGATTGAAGCCAGAGAGTGGAATATATGAGGGTACCCCATTCCTCATACTTTTTCTTCATGTAGGATGGGGGCCTCCTAGATTATTGTGTTACTATGAGGGTGGATGGACCATCTACATACCATGATGGTACATGGACCAGTATGTGTTCCATGTAGTTTTTTTCCACAAGGAACCGGTTTTCAGCCACGTAGCATGATGCTACATGGCGACGACTATTGTCCATGTAGCGAGGTGTTACGCGGTGCAAGCTTCCACCTATGTAGCATTATGATACGTGGGGAGCCATAGAGAAGAAGATGAATTGGTTATATAGCTCGTGGGAAGTTCATCTGTGATGGGAATATAGTTCTCAGTTCACCAATTTAGGTTTTTGATTTTCCAATTATTATGTTTAATTATTTTTTTCAATATGTGGAGAGTTTATACCTATTGGAATTTTCCATAATAGGATTTTTCCTTGCCAATTGATCTATTTATAAATCTCTCTCAAAATCCAACCAATCATCTGAAATTTGTTCTTCTCTTATTATATCCATTCGGGGTCCATTTATAGAGTGTAGGGGAAGATGGATCTATGGATCTCTCATCACTTTCTTCAGAATCCCATGGAGAGATCATTCGTCCCCATGACGAATTGGTCAATGGAGGACTAGGCAGTTGTGGTACATTTTTGAGAATATCACCACCTCAATCCTATGAAAAATATCATCCTATTCATGGGGTGCTTCTAGATTTTTCTCATCCATGAACTGTTGAGTTCACGGGGAAAGTACGTGGGGTCCCAATCCTACACCTCTATTTCTCCAATGACGTAGTTCATGATTGGAGTCATACGTGGAGGTGAAATTCTTCACCTCCATTTCACCCACAGTGCGGTTTATGGCGACCACTGGTTCCATTTCCTTCATTCTATGTACCACTTAGTTTGCAGGTGATGACTCCTACAAATCATTCCCAAGATTCAGTACACTGACCATTTTGGTTTCTTTTCCAAATTTGGATTCTTCAATAATTTTTTATAAATCCATCATCCTATTTTTTATTTATTTTTCAAAAACTATGTGAGTATTTTCTTTCCCTTTGAAAAGTTTTCAGGACACAACAAATTCCCCCCATCGGAATGGGTTCTAATTAGGACGAAGAGGAGTCTATTTCGATATGGAAAGCAGTCCTAAACTGAATTGGTTTATGGTATAAAGGTGGACCCCTAGGGGCTATGTCATTTGTATTTTACTATAATTCTTGGTGACATGTGCTCTACAAATGTCTCATGGATCTCCTTGCTTCCACATACCAAAGACACTTCATGAAATCCTTCATCTGTGAACTGTGCTTTGCATTCTATGAACCGAAAACCATTCACGGTCATCCTCATCTGCAAACTAATTTTTTAAATCCATGAACTAGACTTTGATTTTAAAACTGAACATTAATTATTAATATTGTAAGATTTGGATAACCGCGTAGTAAGGATTGGTCTGTGTCTTTCCCATTCTATGAACTGTTTAGTTCACTGCCCAACGCTTCATGGGCCAGTGCTTCGGAGGTCATTCTGCAAACTATTAGTTCGCGGGTAATGTCTTCTGAAAACTATCAGTTAATAGGGAAAGTATTATGCAAACCATTTATGGGGTTCAGTATGTGGACTACATTGTTATGTAGACTTCTTTATTTTTTTCCAATTTTTGGTCTTTTCCCCAAATATATTATTGGACTTACCTTTTTTATACTCTTTTGTTAAGAAAATAGATTTATTTCCCACTTATCTCAATGGAATAAATCAGGAGGAGGGAGGTTATGGTTGAGAACACTGAATACAACCTTCATTCCTCCATCGTTTCTCAAGAGGGTATCCTCATAGATCTCTTCTCACCAGAGTTTATGGTTTAACCGCTATTTATCTAGTTTCCTATTGACAACTTTATCGTCCAAGATGATGTTCCTTTGTCATTGGTTGATCAGAGTGGCTTCACTATTCATCTTGCAATGTATCAAGAGTATGACTAGATGAATATTCTAGTCAAAGGGGAAATCAAGACTTCTTTGAGCCAATACGACATTTTTTTTTTGAATGGATCCATGTGGACACTAAGAAATCAATGCCACCATAATACATCTCTTGAATCAGTCATTCAGGACTACCCAACTATTGTTAACTTGTCATGAATCAATCCCAATAGGGGGTGGAGCTCCAAATGGGATCTCTGATCTATAGGGTACCTCTCTGTTGAGTGTGCCTGGGTGTTCTGGGTTCATCAGAACTTCTTGTCAGCCTCTTCACTATTAGAAGCTATCACCCGATACCAAGTTGTGTGGGTATCCCAATTCGCTATCTATTCATTAGGAGAAATAATTCTTGAGCTGGTAAGCTATTGGTGTTCGAGCACCAACAAATTTCACATATCTCATAGTGAAGTAGGGATCAATTTATGGGATTTCTACCATATCAGGGGACTTTCTATCCTTGGAAATATGTATGATGATTTTCTTCGAGTGATCAATACTTGCGATAATTCTAAACTAATATCTCCATCATTGATTTATTTAATAGTTCTGGAAGAGGTAATGTTTAGCTATCCTCTTCATGTCTGCTCAATGATTTTATTTGAAGACTAGATAGGATTGTTCTTGCTAGTGAGTGGCCTAAATCCAAAAGTCCATCGTAGCCAAACTCATCCAATGAAATAGTCCTGAAAAATGTATGGCTCATATTGTTCTACTCTCAAGGTGGGTCAATACACCACTTGGGGTTATGATCTCCGAACAGAAATATCTCTTGAGATCAGACTGGAAGGTTTCTTTTGCATGTTCCTAAGAGGGTGAAACTTTCCTTCCCATGGCATTTATACATGAATTTATGCTTGCACCCTAATAATAATATCCACAATGGAAGATGGGAAACTCATCAATTTAATTATCCCTACCCTTGCCCGAATTTATGAGATATTGGTGAAAATACTAAAAGGAAGGCCTTCGTTTGACCTTATTTGGGTTTTTAATTTTTTTATGGATGGATGGTGATGAATTTACCCTATTATGAGTATTTTCATTCCACAATGGGTCTTCATTCTAGATTCCACCCAAATCTTCTCAATATTGTTGTTGTTCCCCGGTAATCTCTGAATGTTGATAGAGTGGTCAAACTACTGAGTCATGTTTCTCAGTTTTCTTTAACCCCTTTCCTTGTGTCATATGAAATAATACCAGATGTTGGGTAGGGTTCTTCAGAATAACATTCATACGACAAGGATCTTTGGGATGGAATCATAACTACTTGCATAGACATGATGACCATCTATGAACCTTATGAACCATACCAGTTTTCTAGGAATTTTGGATGTTTGTAGAAAGTTTAACTCCTTATGATTACCCTAGTTAAGAGGGAATCTCACCCAAAAATCCTTCATCAACTATGGTTGATGATGATTTGGGATGACTATGGAATGCATGTCTTTATTCCTCCAAAGTTTTCCTTTACTTACTTATCGTTGGAGTATTCTCAAAAATGTGTAACGTGTTCTATAGATGGTATACTGGCCAGGTCAGTCTGAAAGGTGCAAATACCATTGAATACTTCCAGTCCCATTTTACAAGTGTCAGTTTTTCCATCTCTCTCCATTCCTATTGCCTGAAGGCACTCCATCCTCCGTCGTGTGTGTTCAAAGGGAACTTCCATCATGCAACCTCTATCTATGGAGAGAGACTCAGAATATCTATCTCTGGGTGTGATGGTCTGTGGACTTACTGAAGTGAACCACAGTTGAACATCACTGGGCATCCCTGAAGTCTCAATCAATTTCCTAGGCTTAGTTACAGATATTGAACCACCTACAGAACAGGATGTCTCTGCCACCTGGGTAACCTAACCAAGGGAGACTCCATATGCCATGGTTGCATTTCCCAACTACATACTTATTGTTGAAAAAGAATAAGGTCAGGGTTCCAATGCTATTAGGAGACATCAAACCATGTGGATATAGGTGTGGCTTTGAATCTGTGCGATTATTGATGAATCACCTCCTCTAAATTTTGCTGATGAGGAGGACACCCTTCAGCAGCTATTTAACGACTTGGGATTTAGTGGCTTCGACTACTAACATCTACACCAACTCACGCACCATATTTTCATAGTTTTATAGGAAATAGCCACTCATGAAGATATAAATGCTCAGTTCAATTCTTCACACCACCAAAAAAATGACCTTTCTGGATCTATCCAAAGAGCTACATCCCCTAGAGGCTGAGAAAACAGATTCTCATGACCATGTGATTACGTAAATGAAAGACTTATAGGAGTAAAAATATCATGTGGCTAAGCAAAATGTGAAACTAGAATCAACGATTTCCATGTTGAAGCCATTAAATAAAAAAGGTAGGATCTTGGGGCCATTCTGAAGCAAGTGTATCCATCGGTTGAAGCTGAATCTATACAGAGGATTTCATTTGATAAATCTCTTGATGTTCCATGTTATAAAATCGTTGATTTGTTGGAAGGAGTTATGATAGTATTATTATAATCATTTTATATTTCCTTGTTCCATTTTTTTGGCTATTAGGGAAGGATCCATGTTGTGGACATCCTTCTAATCTTCATATAATAGAATGAAAATATTTTTATCTCTAATATATCTCCTTTATTTTCTCCTGGAAATTACAATGGATCATTATAAACTATATTTTAAATCATAATCTCAACCAGATATTGATCTAAGTGACAATCTGGGATAAAGGAAATCATGAAATCATGATCTAAATTTTTCTTAGGCCTAAGTGTTCAGAAAATGTAGTTTGAATATTGGTAGGGTTTCATGGAAATCCCCACAAACATTAAGTCTTTTTCATTATCACCCTAAATTTTTCCTAAACCTAATTTGGTGTGGGCTTAGTGGGTATAATATGACATTTTCTTAGGATTCCCTTAGTGGGTTTTGACCTACCATGATTTATGTCTCTTGATTTCTTGGTTGATCAATATTTTTCTTAAACCATACAATGTGTAGGTTTAATGAACTGGCACTCAATATTTTTTCAAGATGTCATTTATAGGTTTTCATCCTAGAGAGTGTTATCTCTTTCGTGTGTAGTTTAAATTATTGAGAACCGGACTGTATTTACTAATGTTTTAGGTCAAACAGATTTGACCAATAATTTTGTTTTTGGAAGAATAGTTTGGACTATGATTTATAGGGAGAAGGCCCCAATTTAGGACTTGTTTACCAAGAATGTCCCAACACCTTTTAGACATAGATAATGGATTTTTATTGATCCTAACTTATTTTTTATGGAGAATGGGATATGAAATAAAGCATGGAAGATATGGGGAGTACAGATATAGGAAATTCCTCTCCAGAGGATGAATTTTCCTTTGGTTGATAGGCCATTTTTTGGGTAACATGTGAAGATCCATTGGGGAATTTTGTGCATTAGTCAAACAATGGTGTCTGGAGGACAATGAATTCCCATTTCTGATAGCCAAGATGTTTTATGGAAATTTTGACTTATTTTATGTTTGTAATACCATAGTGGTAGGCCTGTTGAAGGAATGATTTCTGAGAGTAGTTGGGGAATTTATATCGGCTTGGGTTGAAAAAAACACTCCCACAAAAATTTGAATTGTGTAAAGGAGGGAGGAGCATGATTCATTTGAACATCACACATATAGTACATTTGAGACTTATGATTTGAAGTAATTTTACAATAAATAGGGGATAAATGATCTTCCTTTCTCATGGAAGTCTGACCAAAAATGTTCTATCATCTTTAGGTATGAGAGGGGAGAGAGTATGTAAACTGCAATCTGGGGGTTTTCAAAATCGGAGTATAAGGTGAGATGTAAATTTCATAGAGGTGTACGGAGGTGGGAAAATCCTATCCTAAGGACTGATTTTCCTTTGGTTGATAGGACATTTTTTGGGCAACATATGCAGAGCCACCGGGGAAATATGTGCATAGTCAAACAAACGTGTCTGCAGGACACTAGCCATCCATTTCCAATGTACATGGATGAATATGGGGATTCAGACCTCTCTAAACATAGAGTATGGTGTGTGAAGATAGGTTCCTGAACATAAAAAGGGGTAATTGAGGCCTAAATATTTTGGAAATTGGTGAAGATGTGATTCCCATAATAGTGTGAGTAGGTTCCCAATGCAGGTTTGACCCTTGAACCGGAAAGAAGGGGACTATATTTTTTCCTAGATAGAACTGAAATATGAGACTCATGTGTCACTATGTATCCTATGATAGTAGAAATCAAGATCGATGTAGTTCATTTATTTTTTATCCATATGCGGATTTGGTTCACATAAATTAATTTCATGGGGTTACCAACGAAGCAGGATCTACATTGAACGTTCATATGAAGATTCGTTTCATGCATAATAACATGAGGGGGGACATTATTTTGCGTGTCGGGTCCCAATAATGAACATTGATAATCAGGAATTATTTAGATTTAATGTAATATTATTAGGGCATTGATATAGAATCCCAGATTAATCAGAGGATGGTCAGGACAAGGTATTCCAACATGTTCAATATGTGGATAGGAAGGAAAGTGTAATTCATGTTTTCAGGGGATCTTGGATCTTGAGAGATGATATGGGGCTTCAAATCCATTGAGCATACAAAAATAAGAAAATAATCTCTCGAGGAATAATTTTCCTTTGTTTGACAGGCCATTTTTTTGGGCAGTATATGCAGAGCCATCGAGGAATTGTGTGTATAGTCAATCAGAGGTGTCCACAGGAAATTGGACTTAAAATAAGTCAAAGATCATAGTTTGATAGATGGGAAAATGTTTTCGTATACGTTAGAATTGTTCAAGTTGTGAGTACCTATAGGGTTGGGAATTCTCTTACACATATATAGCTCACAGGTAGGGTGAGGCATTCTGATTCCCTTGCTAGAGCGGGGAATAATTTGGAATATTATTGTGTCTTGAAATTAATCTCCCTTTATAGTATTAGACCCTACATAGGGGTTAGGGAATTTTAGTTACATTTGGTGTACCATTCTATTTAATGCCATACTGTTAGAACTTTAGGTTTCATAATATGGAGGGGAAAACTCTATTTTTCCTTTCAAATTCATGCCTACAGGATCAGTCATTATGGATTGATTTTCACTGGCTCTGTCATGACCCGACCCTACTGGTCTCAAGCCGCAACTACCCCAAACCCACCTCCATAGGCTAGGGGCTGGCTACAAGCGCTGAAGGCATAACAATCTCGGGGAGGCCTTTTCCTAAGTACCTGTACACACACAGCCCACTAAATGCAGAAGTGCAGAGTAAAAAAGGGAACCAAAGTACAAAACCACTATAACCCAACCAAAGTCGTGAATCAACTTCTAAAGACATAGCAAGTAAAGTGATGAAAAGTAGACTGACAAGTAAACTGAATAGTAAAGGGAAAAACGCACGCCCAACTAGAAAGGTGCCACAACCCGGCAACAGGTAAATGAAATTAAACAGCTGGTGAGTCTCACATCTGAAAATACTACTATGTCCACTGAACGCATCTCAAGCTCCTGTGTCCTCTACGCTCATCCATAGTCTCGATCGAACTCTATGTCATCTGCAAGGGAACACCAATTGCGGGTAAAGCCCAAGCATGGGTGAGTATAAACATACTCAGTAGGATGCCCCGAAATCTCAAGGGAGAAACAAAGGAGATACTAAAACAATGAGAAATAGACAGAACAAGAATAGTGTAAGAGTAAAAAATAGAGAGTGCAGCGCGAACCAACAAGATAAAGGTAGAAGGCTCGTCCAACCAAGAGGAGCTAGACACGGAAATCACATGGCATACCCCGTGTGTCTTTTCCCCTCCTAGAAGGAGAGTAACTAAACCAAAGGAGTGGGAAAAAAGTAGGGTGTATATATATGCTCAATAAGAAACCCGAAAGAGTGTTTAAGGGGATATCTATCTTCAAGCTCAGCCCAAGAAAAGTTGCCAACAGTTCAAAGGATATCCATCACTGATGCCCAACAGTCCCATACGACAAAGTTGTCTCATCACTAAACTGTACAACCAAGGGTCCCGCTCTGGTAACCACAGAGAATAGTCACTGACTAGCCTCATATAAAGGGTTGAGTCTGAAAAAGTCATCGGGTAACCCACTACCCAGCCCCGCTAGAGGGTAAAATCTATGGTTTATGGGCAACCCACTGTCCAGCCCCACTGGAGGTGCTGCTAATCATTTTTTTCCATTTTCAAAATCCGGTTTATGGGTTCCCGGTACCCCACTACATGATTCCAATACAACCACTTTAACCATTACACAAAAACATCAAAAAACCCAAAGGAAATGTCCAAGAAACCATGATCCAGGGCACAAGAACATCAAAAAAGCTGGCCAAACCTCAGAAAGGTTTACCTTGAACGTCCCCCGGCACGACCATCGACACCGGCCCAAATCCTCCCGGCAAACTCCAATGGAATTCACCCAGCCTTCGAGCCAAATGAAATGGACCTCGGAAGAATCCATCCACAAAAGACGTCAAAGAAACCAAAATGAGGATGACCAGATATCCTGATGTGTACGCACCATGATCCGCAGAAAATTCAAAAGTTCCGCATTAAAATTTCAAAACGAATTCTAGAAGCACTCCTCCAGCCTTGCGCCTTCGAGGAAAAACGACGCCAAATTCATCATCACAGCTACTCATCAACGTTGAATCCATTATCGCCGAAACCGTCGCACCACACCAGAAAACCGAACCGATTCACATCCAATCGATGATATCCAGAAGCACCGGAAAAATCCAGAATCCAAAACGAAAAACCTGCAAAAAATCACAGAATCCGAAGCCAAAAGCCTCCCCCTTCCGGAACCGCAGAACAGACGTCGAGCCACATAGGAACCCGCCGTAAGCGTGGCTAGGTCGCGATGAACTCACCGAACTGGATCCACCATCAGCACCGAAATTTTGAGACACTCCAAAATGAGACCGTGCCGATCCACACCGTCAACAGCACGCCGGGACGAACATCTGAGAACCTCATCCTTGGGAGCGACACGCCGAGCCGAGCGACGTCGCCAGGAGCGTGATCCGGAGACCGAACCCACCGGATGCAGACGCACCCCACCGAAGCCAGACCACACCCACGATGAGCTGAAACCAGAGGATCCACGAGTCGAACTGGGACGAAGGGGGAGGGGGAAGAAGAAACGATGGGAAACCCTAGCCGCCACCGAAGCGCGAAGAGACGCCGCTCAGAGGCTCTTTTCCCCTCGACCAGTGTTCATCCCCACTGGAGGGTAAACACCAAGAGGTCGTCGGGTAACCCACTGCCCTATCCCACTGGAGGGTAAACTCTAAGGTTAACGGGTAACCCACTGCCCAGCCCCACTCGAGGGTAAACCCTAAGGGTAATGGGTAACCCACTACCCAGCCCCACTAGAGGGTAAACCCAAAGAAAAATGGGTAACCCACTGCCCAGCCTCGCTGGAGGGAGAACCCCAAGAGGTCAATGAGTAACCCACTACCCAGCCTCGCTGGAGGGTAAACCCTAAGGTCAATGGGTAACCCACTGCCCATCTTCGTTGGAGGGTAAACCAGAAACTGGTCTGATATCTCCATACTACCCATGCCATCACTGGGTGTCACTAACACTGCTACCGTGTGTAGGTTCGGAGTGTGTCAAAGGAACCTCCGAAAAACGCCCTTTCAGGTTTCTACATTTAATGAGATCCTGAAATAGGCTCTGCATGCCCAAACATATTACATTGTTGCAATCATCATGGAAAAACATGCAAGATAGACTACTTAATTGCTGGAAACGGACTCCTGGCGAAAAAGTTATTCAACACCGCTTTATGCTCATACGACGTCTCGTGGGGCCCGCACCTCGGTCACGAAAAAGGTCAGGCGAATTGCGTCATCGTGATGATCTCGGAAAAACACGCTAAATTGACTATTCATACGACCCAAACAGACGTCTGATGAAAAATTCACAGTACGCTGCACACATCTTAAAAGGCGGCATGTGGGGCCCACGCCTCAACTCTGACTTCAACACCTGAAACCGCCTCGGTCAACTTCTTCTCAATTCCAGGGACACAACGCTGCTAATGGGGCCTAAAACGAACTCCGGATGCAGAAGCTGAAACTCCCCACGTTATGCAAATGGGGCCCTGTGGGGCCCACACCTCGACCCTGAAACACGCCACGCAGATCGTAACATTGCATTCCTTGCAGATAACCACAAGGCATAGGCTATTCATTTTCCCTGAACGGACTTATGAAGCCTAGGTCGTAAAAACGCAGTATACGTCCAAAAGCTGCATCATGGGGCCCATGCCTCGGGGATGAATTTAGATGGGTGGATTGCGTCGTCGCAATCTCCTCAGAAGAACACTCAAAAATGAGTACTCAAACACCCCAAACGGGTGTCGGGTGAAAAAGTGGTGTTTCACCGTAAAATGTACGAACTAGGCCCTACGGGTCCTGCACCTTGTCTCCAACCTGAACGCTTCGGAAAGCATCTCAAAAAGTCTGCACGAGGACTAGGGTCACGCTGCTGGTGACGGTGCATCAATCGGACATCCCAAACAGGAGTAAGGTCCAACGTAAGAATAATTAATTAATTAATTAATTAATTAATTAATTAATTAATTAATCACATTAAGTTTTTTGTGCCACCGAGCAAAGAAACCAAATAGTAAAGGTTCTAAACCAACTTTGGAAGGATTGTCTCAACTCTATGGCCACAGCGCCTCTGATGGCACGTCAAACGGACATCCGGCTCGTGAAGTACGTATGTCGCGAGCTTTAATAATAATTCTATATTAGTAAATTAAAGCGTTCTGGGTTTCCCGCCTTCGGGCGCAGAACCCAAAAACCCTGAAACTGACTTCAGATAGTCTGCCTCGCTGACACAAACCCACAGCCACAGACGGCACGTCAAATGGAGGCGTCGTTTAGAAGTTACCCCCCCCCCCCCCGAACACAAGGGGGCCCAACCGGGCCTCTTCACCCCAACCGGCCCGGTCTAAACCACCGGCCCGTGACCTAACCATGGGTCTGGCCCGACTTACCGCGGCCCACAAGCCGTGGTCTTCTCCAGAAACATCGGACCCCCTTGGGTCCGGTTCATCAAGTAGATTGGCCCTTTGGCCGGTCATTGTCGCCCAGCAGGACCCACAAAGCGCAGGTCCTTGTCTCCTCTGCACAACCGAGGTCAGCACCTCGGGTGCCCCCCGTCGAGTGCGAGAGGCAACCACCGGACTTCGGTGCCTCCGCCTCCCACAGCGCACCACCGCGCTACCCTGGCTACACATCGCTTCGCTCCTCTGGCCACACACCGCCTGCTCTACGCCGCCCGTGTCTCCTGGTCCTCTGCACTCCATCTTCTCGGGCTTCACCAACCACACGAACCCGCCTCGGTGATCCTTGATGCACTGGCTGAAAATCACTGGCGCTCAACCACTCGACAGCACCCCGGCCTGCCGCTTCCGGCCGAAGTCACCGACTGATACCCGTCGTTCGCACCAACGACACCTGACACCGCCACCTTGTCTAAACCCCTGGCCAAACCTCGCCTAAGCACTGCGCTCTCGGCAGCACCAGCTACCTGACGCCCGAACCCCGCTACGCCACACCGACCTCCAGCCACTGCCCTTACCAGAGCTAGGGCTTCTGACAGCCACCACCAACGCTTTGATGGCCCGATTTCAAAACTCAACGTGGGTCTGGGATCCTCGGGATGAGGCCTTCGCAACACCTTCCCCTGATCGTCGATCCAACAAGATTTGCGCGTCCAAAAATTTTTGGATGAAGAAGGCCCAAGAACGAGATTTAGAACGGGGCATGGATGATGGTCGTGTTCCTTGAAACATCATCCCAACTCCGATATTATAGAATTAAAATGACAAAAACTGACAAAAACTCCATAAATTGATGAAGGTGCGGAAATTAATCAGAAATCCTACTTCAAACCAGTCGTACGTCATTGGCGGCATGTCCACGACGCTCCTGCTTCGATCTTCCATGGTTCTGGAAGTGGTTTCTCCTAGATTTGGTGATGAACAGAGAAGAACACCGAAGAACAAGAGATATAGAGAGATAGAGAGAGAGAGAGAGAGAGGAAAATTTATGGCTTTCCCTTAAACCCACCACTTAAGTGAATTTATAAACTCTCTAACACTCTGCCGACGGGCACAAATTCCAAAACCTCTGCACCCTCTTATTTTATATCCCCCATAGGGAAAACACCACATTTAGAACTCAATGGAAGTCTTGGATTTCTATTCTGAGGCTTTGTTCGAAAGTTATTCGAAATGAATGTTGGTGATAAAAATCAATAAGTCATTATTTTAAAATGACGATTTTCCCCTGGGTGACATCTCTTGTAGTAGCCCCGCGCCCGAAACTTTTACACCCCAACTAGGGTTAAAGGCACGCTCTGGATGCAATTGTTCCCTCGTAATTCTGATCCGGGCTATCGTTTAGGAGGAAACACAACCATTTCGTGTGCATAGTATAAAAACACTTAATATTTTTTTTAAATTTATTCTGGGCACACCACGCCTCCGAATTGCACACCGTCTCATCTCCTAGCTCTCAAAATATATGTATAAATATTCCAAATTTTTTTAGGGAAAAAACCGGGTCTCTACATCATTCCCTCCTTCAAAAGTTTCATCCCCAAAACGCACAACTAGGAAAAACAACTCGGGATACAGAGCTCACACCTAGCTCTCCCACTCCCAAGAAAACTTGCACAACACCATGCTGGCACAACACGCGAACCAAAGGGATGGTTCGTACTAATAAGGTCTGCTACTTTTGATGAAATGTGTAGGAACACGCATGCACCTCATCAACAGCGACACGTGGAAGATGCCGTGCACTCACTCCTACTATTGGGAGGGTAGGGAAAGACGGTAGGCAACCTCTCAATCCCTTACACGATTCCCGAATGGGCCAAAGAAACTCAGGGGACTTCCCTTGCCGAACCTATGCTTTCCACATCACAACTGAAATCACGGTTTGTTCCTGGAACATGGTCTCGTGATTCCCTCCTTCAGAATACCCATCTGGTGAAACACCCAAGGATATCCGGTCACACAAGTTTTTACAGTCGGTGCATCACAACTGAGACTCTTTTACATGCTCAAAAGTGGTTGAGTCATCACTATCGACTGTAGAAAATTTGTACCCTCCTACTACACCAAGGTCAGTTGTAGGGAAGCTAACTACGACAAAACATCCCACACCTGACGAGCCTGGGACTTCCTGCTAAGGGAACCTGCTACAACAACGCCATTTTTTCAAAAAAATAGACTTCCTTAAAGTCATAGTCCTACAAAAATTTCAATCAGCACCGTCGCCTAAGGTTAAAGTCTCTCTGGGTGAGGATGCACCTGAAAAACTGGTGGTCTGATCAAACCACAATGCGCTCTCCCAGAAGATAGCGTCTCCACATTCTCAGCGTAAAAACAACCACTACTAGAACCACATAGTGAAATGCACAGTTCTGTTTATTGGTTGTCCATCACCTCGACCTATACTTGATAACAGTATCAAGATTGACGTTGAGCACGCAAGGTACCAACGAATAGGTCAGGTGAGTAAAATCATCCAACTGCCATAGGCTAGACACGGAAAGCATGTGGCATACCCTACTTGTCATTTCCCCTCTCAGAAAGAGACTAATACCCAAAATAGGCACTCTTCCAAACCCACTAGTGGCACCTCAATCAAGGGAGGTCAAGCAGAAAAGCCCCCCTGGCATATCCAGAACCTGCTCTGACACTAAACTACACAACCTCGCCATGAATGCACATGTCAGAGGGACTAATCAACCACACCTCAATACTATCTTCTTTGGGTGGTACTGAATATCCATCACGGTTTTGATCGCATCACAAAAGTGTGTATCAGGGGGGTAGGAAACCCTCTTTCCCATGCATTCAAAGCTACGTCAGACAAAACCAACACAAGGTTACACCGACGCCCTACGTCACCCTCGGTAACCCCTCGAACAAGGAGTTAGAAAAAAGAGTACCTCACGCAGTGTCTAAAAAGTTCTAATGAGAAAAGTAGAAAAATACACATAGTGTACCTCTTATCATCTCATAAGTTGCAGAATTGTAGACATCCATAGCACACAGCCGCCCGCGACCCCGTCCGTTAGCTCCCTGATCCTGACATGGGCCGCCTAGTAGTGGTGGAAGGACCTCGAAACGTCGTCTTCCAACCACATTTTTTCCTACTTTTCTGCCAACATTGCCTCCATGGGGACCACCCTGTCCTCCTTGGGTTGTCTCGGTGTTCTACATTGTCCCTGACCATGTGCCTGAGTCTCATCAAGGGGAGACCTCTGGCATCGAGGCCCTTCCAATTGACGTCCCTCTCAAGGAAATTTCTCTGTCACCAGTTCCTCCTCCAGCACCCTGAGATGGGTGAGGATGCACAAGGGCACTACGTTGTCACGAATCTATTCTACAGAGACCTCTCTCAAACTTCTGTGCTCGGAATTTGTCATCATGGACCACATCCAAAGAGTACCGAGTAAGGTCTGCGAACTTAGTCCCGTAATCAGCCACCGCCATCAATCCCCGCTTGATGCTCCAGCAGCTCCTGAAACTGTAAAATGCGTATGTAGGAGGGGTAGTACTCCTCACAAAATAGCTGCTAGAAGTCATCCCACAAGAGTACCGACTCATCGTGCATTTGATTAACCCTGGTTCTACTAAAACCAAACTGCTTGGTGGAGAAATACTGGCTATCAAAGCCACCATCTAAAATGTCAGTGTCCGAACAAGCCTAAAGAGGCGGACCACCGAATCTAGCCAACCATTCACTGTCTGAGGGTATGGATCACTGTGGAACCTCAGTGGTCTCTAATGCTGGAACTCACGTAGCACGCCCAGCCTGCACTCGTCATTGTCCTTCGCTGCCGGTACTATCTGCTACTCCACAGGTGGAGGTTCTACTGTCTCTCCTCCTGGAGAAAGGGTTAATCGTATGATGGATCTAGAACTAAGGCCTTGTCTCTCATGGAATTGTCATCATGAACCGGAGCTAGTATCCTAGATGACTATCATCATAGATACATCTTGAATCTGATCAAGGAGTACCGCGGTCAAATGAGCATATATATACCAATAATGATGGGAAGCTGACTCAATAAGGACAGTCAAAGACTCAATCCTATATGATGCACAAACCAAATTCCCTACAACAAGTGTCTCAGTGAGCAGAATCGACAAGCGGGTTATCAGGGTCATCATGAATGGATACGTCGGCTACCGCACCATCACTGGACTCCCTGTCTTGAGAGCCACTCTCAAGACACATTGACACAATTGCACCAAAACTTAACCAATTCTATTTTTTTATGTATGTTCGAACAACGCCCCAAGGAACGAACAACCTATGATACCACTTTGTCACAACCCAACCCTACCGGTTTCGAGCCGCAACTAACCCAAGCCTGCCTCCATAAGCCAGGTGCTAGCAACAAGCACCGAAGGAGTAAAAATCTTGGGGAGGCCTTTGCCTAAGTACCTGTACACACACACACAACCCACTCAATGCATAAGTGCAGAGTAAAAAAGGGAACCAAAGTACAAACCACTATAACCCAACCACAGTCATGCATCAACTTCTAAATACTGAACAAGTAAAGTGCTGAAAAGTAGACTGACAAGAAAACTAAACATTAAAGGGAAAAAACGTGCACAACTAGAAAGGTTACACAACCCGAAAATAGGTAAATGAAAGTAAATAGCTGGTGAGTCTCACCTCTAAAAATCCTACTACGTCCACTAAACGTTGCCCAAGATCCTATGTCCTCTACGCTCCTCCATAGTCTCGATCGACCTGTCTGTCATCTGCAAGGGCACACCAAGTGCGGACAAAGCCCAAGTAGGAGTGAGTATAAAGATAATTAGTAGGATTCCCCGAAAGATCAAGGGAGCAACAAAGGAGATACTAAAACAGTGAGCAATAGACTGAACAAGAACTGTGTAAGAGTACAAAAGTGAGAGTGCAGCTTGACCCAACAAAAGAAAAGAAACAGACTAGTCCAACCAAGAGGAGCTAGACCCTAAAAGCATGTGGCATACCCTACATGTCTTCGCCTCTCTTAGAAGGAGAGTAACTGAACCCAAGGAGTGCGAACAATAGTAGGGTGTATATATTCTCAACAATAAAACCGAATGAGTTTGTAAGGGGATCTCTATCTCCAAGCTCATCCCAAGAAAAGTCGCCAACAGTTCAAAGGATATCCATCACTGATGCCCAACAGTCCCGTACAACAATGTTGTCTCATTGCTGAACTGTACAACCAAGGGTCCCGCTCTAGTAACCATGGAGAAAAGTCACTGACTAGCCTCATAGAAAGGGCTGAGTCTGAAAGAAGTCATCAGGTAACCCACTGCCCAGCCCTGCTAGAGGTTAAACACTAATGTTTATGGGTAACCCACTACCCAGCCTCGCTGGAGGGTAAACTCTAAGGTTAATGGGTATCCCACTTCCCAGCCCCGCTGGAGGTTAAACCCTAAGGTTAACGGGTAACCCACTACCCAGCTCCACTAGAGGGTAAACCCTAAGGCAAACGGGTAACCCACTGCCCAGCCTCGATGCAGGGTGAACCCTAAGAGGTCAACGGGTAACCCACTGCCCAGCCTCACTGGAGGTTAAACCCTAGGGTCAACGGGTTACCCAATGCCCAGCCTCACGGGAGGGTAAACCCTAAGGACAACGAGTAACCCACTACCCAGCCTCACTAGAGGGTAAACCCGGAACTGGTCTGATATCTCTGCACTACCCATGCCATCACTAGGTGTCACTGACATCGCTACCGTGCGTAGGTTCGGAGTGTGTTAAAGGAACCTCCGACAAATGCCCTTTCATGTTTCCACATTTAATGAGATCTTGAATGAGGCTCTGCATGCCCAAATAGATTACACCGTTGCAATCCTCGTGAAAAAAAACGCGAGATAGACTGCATATTCACTGGAAACGGACTCCCGACAAAAAAATTATTCAACACAGCTTTATGCTCATACTGCGTCTCGTGGGGCCCGCACCTCTGTCCCGAAAAAGGTTGGCTGAACTGCTCCATCATGATGATCTTGGAAAAACACGCCAAATCGACTATTAATACACCCCAAACAGATGTCTGGTGAAAAAGGTGCAGTACGCTGCACACAGCTTTAAAGACGGCCCGTGGGGCCCACACCTCAACTCCAACTTCAATGCCTGAAACCACCTCGATCAACTTCGTCTCTATGTCGGGGTCACAATTCCGCTAACGGCGCCTAAAATGGACTCTGGATGTAGAAGCTGCAACTCCCCATGTTATGCGAACGGGGCCCTGTGGGGCCCACACCTCGACCCCAAAACCCACCACATAGATCGTACCATTTCATTCCTTTCAGATAACCACGAGGAGTAGGATATTCATTTCCCTAAACGGAATTATGAATCATAAGTCTTAAAAATGCAACATATGTCTGAAAGCCGCCTCGTAGGGCCCACGCCTCGGGCCCGAATTTAGGCAGGCGGATTGCATCGTCGCAATCTCCTCAGAATAACACTCTGAAATGAGTACTCAGACACCCCAAACGGGTGTCGGGTGAAAAGGTGGTGTTTCACCATAAAACGTGTGAACTAGGACATGTGAGGCCCGCACCTTGTCTCCAACCCGAATGATTCGGAAAGCATCTCAAAAATTCTGCATGAGGACTGGGGTCACGCTGCCACTAACAGTGCGTCAATCAGACATCCCAAACTGGAGTTTGGTCCAATGCAAGAATAATTAATTAATTAAATAAATAATTATTCACATTAAGTGTTTTGTGCCACCAAGCAACGAAACCAAACCACAAAGGTTCCGAACCAATTTTGGAAGGATCGTCCCAACTCCAGGGCCACAACGCCTCTAACAGCACATCAAACGGACATCCGGCTCGCGAAGTACGTCCGTCGCGAGCTTTAATAATAATTTGATATTATTAAATTAAAGTGTTATGGGTTACCCGCCTTCAGGAATAGAACCAAAAATCCTCAAAACCCACTTCAAATAGTCCACGTCGCTGACACGAACCCACAGCCGCAGACGGCGCGTCAAACGGAGGCGCCGTTTAGAAGTTCTCCCCCCCCCATGAACACAAGGGGGCCCAACTAGGTCGATTCACCCCAGTCGGCCCAGTCCGGACTGCCGGCACATAGCCCAGCCGCAGGTCCGGCCTGACTCGTCACGGTCCACTGGCCGCGGCCCACTCCAGCAACACCGGACCCCCTTGGCTTCGGTTCTTCAAGCAGACCGGCCCTTTGATTGGTCTTTGTCACCCAGCAGGACCCACAAAGCGTGGGTCCTTGTCTCCTCCGCACACCCGAGGTCAACGCCTTGGGTGCCCCCCGCCGAGCATGACATTCCACCGTCGGACGCAGGCGCCTCCGCCTCCCGCAGCGCACCGCCACACTACCCCGTCTACACATCACGCTGCTCCTCTGGCCACACACCGCCCGCTAGATGTGGCCCGCACCACCTGGTCCTTCGCGCTCCGCCCTCCCGGGCTTCACCACCCACATGAACCCACCTCGGTGCTCCTTGCTGCCCCGGGAGAAATCGTTGGCGCTCCACCGCTCGACCACACCCCGGCCTGCCGCTTCTGGTCGAATTCACCGGCTGACACCCGCCGTCTGCACCGGTAACACCCGACACCGCCACCTCGTCCAAACCCCCGTCCGAACCTCACCTGAGCACTGCGCTCCCGGCTACACCCCTTGTCTATCGCCCGAACCCCGTTGCGCCACCCCGACCTCCAGCCACCACCCTTGCTGGAGTCAGGGCTTCTGACGGCCGCCTCCACTACTCCGCTGGACCGATTTCAAAATTGAACGTGGGTTCTGGATCCTCGGAATGAGGCATTTCCAGCGCCTGCCCCTGATCGTCGATCCAACAATATTTGTGCATCTAAAAATTTGGGACGAAGAACACCCACGAATAGGATTTAGAAAAGGGCTCGCACGATGGTCGTGTTTGTTCGGCCATCATCCAAACTCCAAAATTATTGAATTAAAAGGACAAAAACTGAAAAAAAAACTCCATAAATTGAAGCAGGTGCAAAAATTAATCACAAATCCTACTTCGAATCAATTGTGTGTCGTTGGTGGCATGTCCACGACGCTCCTGATTCGATCAGCCAGGGTTCTGGCGGTGGTCGCTCCTTGATTCGGTGAATAACGGTGAAGAACACTGAAGAAAAAGAGAGAAAGAGAGAGAGAGATAGAGAGAGAGAGGGATAGAGAGAGAAAGAAAGGAAAATTTAGGGCTTTCCCTGAAATCCAACACTTAAGTGAATTTATAAAATCCCTGACACTCTGCCGACGGGTGCGGATTCCGAAACCTCCACGCCCGCTTATTTTATATCCATCCTAGGAAAAACACCCCATCTCGAACTCAACAGAAGTCTCGGATTTCCATTTCAAGGATTTTTTTGAAAGTTATTCGAAAATAATGTCAGTGATAAAAATCACTAAGTCATTATTTTAAAATGACGATTTTTGACCATGGGTGACATCTCTCACAGCAGGCCCTTGTCCGAAACTTTTACACCTCACCTAAGGTAAACGACGTGCTTTGGATGCAATTGTGCCCTCATATTTCTGATTCGAGCTACCGTGTAGGACGAAACACAACCCCTCCATGTACATAGTATAAAAACACTTAATATTTTTATATAATTTATTTCGGGCACACCAGGCCTCAGAATCGCACTCCTTCTCTGCTCCTAGCTCTAGAAATATATGTAGAAATATTCTAGAGTCTTTCAATGCAAAAACAGGGTCTCTACAGGCTCTGTGGGGAATTCCCCACCAAAATTCTTGATCCCACAGGTGCTATGATTGATGTAATAAATAAGTGGATACAAGGGTTTTACTCAACCACATAGGGATGATAGGATCAAAGAAGGGATCATTTTTGGGATAATGTAGATTTAAGTCATGCATAAAGGACATTGACAACATAGTTTAATGTCCAGTTGTAGGGAGAAAACATATAAAGAATCCTACATAAATATGGGCTAATCAGGTCTGAATATCTCTCGTACACTCTGAAGGTCAGTGGGGGAGAAAGTGTAAACCATGATTTCAGGATCCCTCGTATCTAGGGGATGATGTGAGGATTTGGAGCCAATGGGAGTACAAAAGTAGTAAAAGCATCTCCTAAGAGTAAATTTTCCTTTGGATGACAGGAAATTTTTTTGGGAAACATATGAAAAGTTGTTGGGGAATTATGTGCATAGCCTAACAAATGTGTTCGTAGGACACTAATATCTCATATCCGATTGACATGGGTGATTATGGGGATTCGAGATTTCCTGGGGCATGGAGTTTGATGAATGAAGAGGGGTATCTCAGTATGTGAGAAATATTCATACCATGACTAGTTATGCGGCGATATATCCTCTACATAGATCAAATTCTCATGTAAGAGGAATCATGGACTTTTGACACTTTATGGATGTCAGAATTCAGATTTGGAATCTCATGCATCTATTTACATTTCACATGTATGAGATTTGGGGAATTCATGTTTTATTCTGTGTGGATGGACCCAAGATTTTTAGTCCAAGTGTCGCTATGTATCTCATCATACCAATAATCAAGCCACACGTAGTTCTTGAGTTACCTTACAGTTTAATTTCATTTGGTTAGTACTTATTTGGTCATACAATTTAACATCATTCAATAAAGACCCATGGATTTCCATGTGCATGTTTGACCTATACGTGGGGGGGGCATTTTCTTCCATGGTGACTGGACCAGTATATGGGATCTGGCCATCACTACGTATCTTGCAAAGGTAGGAATCATGCCACACATAGTTCTAAAAACATGTTCCTACACTGGTCTAACCTTTGTATTGGGGGAAACATTTTATTATCGAATTCTAACTAATCAAAGATATAGAATCTAGGTGTCACTATGTATCCTCTGATGATTGGAATCAAACCAAACACAGTTCTGGTATCCCATGTAGTTTAACATCTAATGGTAAGGATGGAAGTGAACTGATGAGAAAAGGATGAGGTGGGTGAAGTGTCGGGATTGAACCTTAGGGAGGTTTCCTACATATCCTAGTTATTTGGGAATCTAAGTCTATTTTGTTATGATAACATGTTCATTGTACCAGTTTGACCCTTAGAGAGGGAGGTGTAATTTTTTGCAGTTGTGGCTGTATCGGGATGAAGGATCTATGTGTCACTACGTATCTGATGAGGGTAAGAATCTAGCCACACATAGTTCTTGAGGACTCCCCATTCAATTATAACCTATTTATAGAGAGAGGGATTTTATACCATTCTTTAAGGATCATGGGTTTATCATATTCCTCTATACTTTTTTACATGGGGAAATCCTAACCACCATTCCTAAGATCACATGAGTCATACTCGATGTGGTGAACAAGGATCAACAAGGATTTCCCCTATAATATAGGGTATATAGAGGATATAACAAAGGTATTTCACATCATGTGACAGCTGTACCAAGATCTAGAGTTGAGGTGTCTATACATATCCCATTTATTATTTGGAATCAAGACATAGGTAGTTCGGTAAAACATTATCCCTCTACCGTTCTAACTTACACATTGGGAAGGGGTCATTTTTGTTTTTTTATGTCGATGGATGGGATAATATGTAGGATATATGTGTCACTACATATCCAATTGGTGAATGGGAATCAAGCCTCATGTAGTTCTAATATGCACTCCATGTGCCAGTCCAACCGATACACAGGAAGGGGAGCCATTTTTTTCTTTCCTTATCATAGATCTGACTCATGCGTAACAAATCATTATTCAAGAAATAGTTATAACCATGCAGTTTGACATCATTTGTTAAGGATGAATATGCTAAGAAATTTAATTTCATGTAACATGGATGCAGGTGGTGCAATGCAGTTTAGCATCGTGCAACAAAGACACAGGTGGTTCTATGCAGTTTAACTTCGTGGAACATGGATGCATGTGGTGATATGTATTTTAATGTCGTGTATCATTAACTCTCATTATATAATTACACAAAGTATTTCTTTAGGAACCTTGTATTGGTGGGAGCTTTGGTGAGTTGGCCATCCATTGAAATTAAGGAATATGCTACGTTGGAGTAGACCTTGTGTACGACATATGGTCCTTCCAATTTTGGTTCCAATTTCAAAGGTTTCTTTACAAGAATCATCAAATTTTTGGTGACCAATACTATCTCTTCTTTGTGGAAAGATCGATTGTGAACCATTTTGTTAAAGGCTCGAGTGATCTGATTATGGTAAACATCCAAATGGTATAAATTGTGCAATATTTTCACATCCAACCACTGCATCTCATCATGTTTCTTTTGAGACTGCTCGTTTGTGGATAGTTTATTGCACGTAGCCATTAAGAGAAATGGTAATTGAATTTAGATGTGTATAAACACCTCTATCTCATATACTAATTAGTATGGGGTTTCTTGAGTCGTAGTGATGGTCATGGTCTGATAAGCCCTCAGAGCATGGAGAAGATTATCTATCCATGATTTATTGTCCTTGTCTACCATTTTCTAGAGTATTTTGGATATGGTCTTATTGGAGGCTTCTATCTACCCGTTATCCACTGCATGGTAGCGGGATGAATGGTTGTATTTGATTCCATGATCCTGATATAGCTTTTCCAATTCCACAAAGCATGAATTGGTTCTATTTTCCATTAGTATTGTATTAGGGACATAAAATATGGTGATGATATTGGCTTTCACAAAGCCGAAAATGCTTCTTGCCCCGACTTCTTTAAGGGGTGTGACTTCTAACCATTTAGAAAATAAGTCGGTTGATGTGAGAATATATTTAAACTATCTAGTCATGGAGGGAGGGAATAGGCCCATGATGTCTTTTCCCCATATGGAAAATGAACAATATTACTTTGATTTTTGAAGTAACTATGGGGGCTGGTGGAAGAAATTTACATTAACTTGGGAGGAATGGCACTTCTTGGTGAATGTAGTGCAATCCTGCTTTATGTTGGGCCAATAGTACCAAAGCCTTTGAATTTTTTGGGAGATATTGGATGCTAATTAATGTGTTCTAAAAGTTCTATCATGCATTTATTTCATAAAGGTGGTGGTATCTTCTCCATCAATGCACTAGAGAAGAACTCCATCAAGGAACCACTTATAATGGACCTTTTTCCGGTTTGCGCCATCGTATAGAATGAAGTTTATTTCCTATCTATGGATATTTTTCCATCCATCCCTATCTCTTGAGAGATATCAAAATTGAATGTAATCTAAAATGGGAGTGATATAGTTGGTGGTAGGACCATACGACTCAGAGACGGGATTGATTTCATTGATTTCTTCCGTGTTACCCTAAATGAATGGTAAGACCATCCATCTGTGATAAATAATAATGACTGTTTCATTCCGATATGGGTCGGCCAGAGTAGTGGATGCATTTTACAATGCATCAGCTTGCACATTTTCCAACTGAGGGATATAAGTCAACATCATCTCTGACGGTAATTCTGCCATCGGCTCTCGAATGTGGTCCATCAAAAGGATTAGCTCCTATTTTTTGATAACATAGTCACCATTTACTTTCTTGATGACCAGTTCTGAATCACCTTTTATTTTCAGGTGTTCGGACTTCACTTGGATTGCCAACTCTAGGCCTCCAATGGGGGACTGGTAATCTACTCCACTATTTTGGCATCCTTCTAATGGTAGGAAGGAGTAATGAAGGACTGCCTTTTCCAGAGATATAACTATGACACCCGACACCACATTTTTGATAATGAGGTATTCATTTCTTTTTCTCATTGGGATTCTAGAGGAACCGTCTATGTGAATTTCCCACATTTAGGAATTATATTGAATATAGAATACCTCTTCATCAAATATTTTTTGTATCCAATGTAGCCATATTTATAATGACCCGCCAATTCTCATTGGCTTGAGAGCTCAATGAGTCATTACTAGGCCTTAAGTGACATCCCCAAGGTGCTAAAGGCTAGAAATAAATGCTGAAGGGTTTTAATGCAAGTGGGGGATGATTTACCCTTTGAGAAATAAACCAACCAAAACATCACTAACAACCACTATATGATGCATGTTAATGAAACAACCAACTCATGCATTACCAAAATAGAACAACACTATTCCATAAACCAATACATAACCAACACAATATCAGAGTACCAAGCGGAAGACTAAACAAAAGACCCAAAACAAGCCAAGAAATACTCCACATCTCCACACTGAGCTCCATGCACCAAGCACCACCACATCTCCCAAGCATCACCACGAACCACTAGTAATGAGATGCCATACCTTTACCTGTGTCTCAGAATATGACATCTGCAAAAGCACCAATGTGCTAAAGCAAGGGTGAGTATAAAAATCAGTTGGTTTTCCCCAATTACTTCCCTACTCACGCCACTAGGATAGAAGAGTTAGCCACATTTATATAAAAATAGTTTATATAAAAAAAATTCTCAAAAGCAGTTTATAACTAAATATAAACAAGTTTCCAAAACCTTTCATAACCAAAGGCATTCCAAGAGAAATTAAAACAAATTTTCCAGCAAGTTATTTTTCCAGAAAAATAACCAAACAAGCTTAAGAACCATTTCACAAACATTCCTTTTTGGCACACCCAAACCATTCCAAACCCCATACAACCAACCATGCATGCTACCTAGAAGAGGGGAGAAGCCCTAACCCTTATCCATCCCAAACCTGATGGGGGAGACTTCTTACCCTTATCCAACCCAAATACACATTAATGCTTGATGGGGGAGTGCCCTAACCATTGTCCATCCCAACAATGATGGGGGAGACCCCTAACCCTTATCTGTCCCGAATGCAATATGAATGTTTGACAGGGGATAGCCTTAACCCTTATCCATTCCAACACTGATGGGGGAGACTCTTAAACCTTATCTGTCCAACATTCCCTTGAACACACAGAACCATCATTTCAAAAACAAAGTGTGTTCAACCAATTCAAACTATTTCAATAAAACTGCCTTTTTTATTGAAAACCAATTCCATCAAAGTCATTTTAATCACAAACCATTTCAATAAAAAACCCTTTTTATTGAAAACCCATTTTTCATCAAACCATTTACAATTTCATGAAAATCCATAATTTAAAATCAACATTTTAAATTCAAGAATCCAAATCACTTTGCACAACAATTTCCCAAGATTCCACAATTTCATCAAAACCATAAATCATCAATAAAGAAGATTTATTCCCTGCTTTTCAAAATAAAATCCATTAAAACAAACCAATTTGAAACTAATCCAATAAATTCTAACATGAGGAGTCAAGATTAAAGCCTCCTACCTGAAAGGTTTTGACAAAGACCACAACGGTCGAAGAACACTCAAGAAACCCGGGTCGATTCTCCAAAAAACCGGCCTTAGATCACTTCTCCTAGAAAGATCAAGAACAAATATCATCATATTTGGCATCCACACACTTAGATCTACCCATAACAGGTGTAGATCTAAGAAACCGAGATAATAGAAGATGTAGATCTATGTAGATCAAAGAAACCGATCAAGAACGATCACATACCTCAACGATCCGGCTTCGATTCACCAAGAGAAGCCTTCGGATCACCTCTGGAACAATGGGAGAACCCTCTTTGACCTTATAAGAAGAAAAATCATGAGTTAGGTCTACTTAAGAGGAAAAAAGATCCACTGAAAGGCAAAAACACGTGAGATCCACCTTTATAGGATCTCGTTTAAGTTTTCGCACGGTTTTCTCGCACAGTTAGACAAACCGTACACTAACCGTGTGTTAGAAACTACCTCGGCCACCCTTCTCACATGTTTTTTTCCACAAGGTTAGACAAACTATGCACTGCCTATGTGGAAAATACTGCCTCCAAGACTAACTACGCACAGTTTGGCCGCACGGTTTAGACAAACCGTGCGCCGCCCGTGTGACTTCCCCTTTTTCCTCAAAACTTCATTCCGAGTTCTCTCGACTCTCCCATTCATAACCCTTAACTTTAAAACCATTAAAATCATCAAGAAAGGGTTACATACAAGAAACTGGGGGTACTAAAATATCTTCCAAGGGGTTCTCTACTATAAAATTTTATAACACCCGACATTTTATTTCTTTTTGAGGAATGAACCGTATATCGAACTGATACAGAAAGACCACCCATCATGATAAGAATCTATTTAACATTGGAAAGCTGAGAATATACTTGAGCGTTTTGTTTCATGAGACCAAATGGACCTTGTGGTGCGGTAGGTAATTCCTCAGCTTCTGAACCGCAAATATCAAGGCTAGGAATCTCTTTTCAATGTTGGAAAATTGAACCTCAGCATCAATCACGGTGCATCTGAGGTAATAGAGTCTATTCATACTATTGGCATCATTCTTCTATGTGAGTAAGGCACCTAGGGATCACTTCAAGGTAGTCACATATAGAATAATTGGACTTCCTTCGACATGTGTAATTAACACTAGTGGGATTAAGATATATCTTTTGATATTTTCGAATGCTTCCAGACAATCATCAGACCATTGATATTATACCACTTTTTCATTAACCTAGTGAAGGGAAATAATTTTCCTATGAGTTTTTCTATGAAGCACTGAATATAGTCCAGATGTCCTTTAACTCCTCTTAACTCAGTGAGGTTGCAAGGAGGTTGCATGCCAAGGATAACCTTTTTCTTCTCAAGGTCAACTTCGATGCCACGATGGTGTTTAAAGAAGACAAGAAATTTTCCAGAGCTAACACAGAAAGCATACCATAGGGAATCATTTTCAGACTGTCTAATCATATATTATTGAAATCTAATCAAGATCTGATAGTTTATTTGAGCATTTTTATGATTTAACCACCAGATCATCAACATATCATTCAAAAAACATTCCCATGAAGTGTTTCAAAATGCTATGCATGGTATGCTAATATGTGGAACCAAAATTTTTCAAACTGAAAGGCATTACTTTAAATAAAAACACTCCATAGGGAGACCTAGAGGAAGTGGATTCTTCATCACCTAAGTCCATTCATATTCTTTTATAACCTGAATGACTATCCATGGAAGAGAGAGCCTCATATCTAGTAGTTTCATCGTTTCGAAATTCTATGATTTGGACTAGGAAATCAACATTCAGGTAATGTCAATTGGGATCCATGAAATCAATATAGATTAGGATGTGCCTGTATTTTTTTTAATGAGGAAAATATTTTCAAGCCAAATGGGTTATTATAATTTCTAAATAAATTCATCCCTAATGAGGTTGTCAACTTCAGCCTCTATTTTGGCAGTGTGTGTCAGGTGTGTCCTTTTGGCTACTTTCTAATAACCACAGTGGTCTTCCAATAGGCCCAGGTGGTGAGTGGCCACCTCGGGATCGAGGCCAATAATTTCTTTATAGTTCTAGGTGAAAAAATATTGATTCTTAATTAGGAAATAGGTATATACTTCTTTCTATTATGAATGAATGATTTCCCTAATCAGAGTGGGTTTTGGGTCTTTCTCTATAGCCAAGTTGATTTCCTTGAGTTCATCAATGGTGGTAGAGATTCCTTCTTCAAATTTTGGAAGCACATCCATTATTTACTCTTATTCCTCAATGATATCCTCATAATTTTTCACTTTATCATCAGATGTGGAAATAATTCTTGAGATGATCATTGCATAGTTGATGGAAGAGTTTCAATTTTTGTGTTTGGGAGGTGAGGTCATCTCTTCTTCCTCGACCATCAGCAGGGGATTATTTACAGAAGCTATATTGATGGTTAAAATAGTATCCCCGTCTTATATATGTGAAGAGACACTTCCCCCTCCCTCGGTGGGTAAATCAAGGATTTCCTAGAGTTTTGATGATGGCCTAGGGTCATTTCTATCTAAACCCCCACCATTATCATTGGGGTTAGAGAGTTTTCTAATATTATCAGGCATGGTATCTATAAACAAAATCATGATGACAGCTCAATATGCATTCAAATTTAGACATGTTCACTCCATTTTCATGATGGTAAGTATGTATTCTTCCCCGAGCTTCTTGAGGGGATCAGTGGGAACCACTTCTAAACTATTTGGGGTAGTAATCCACTCAACACCATTGACTAGAAGTCACCCCCTTTGGTTCATAGAACCCTGCATCAATATACTGTGATTCACAGATATTGAATTGGGTATTATCAGCATGTGGTGTCCCACTCTGTCCATTAATTCTATATTTGAGGCATTTATGGTAAGCGGAGGGGATTGATGTGTATTGAAGAACACAAGGCCTTCCTAGCAGAGTGTTGAATGCCATATTATTTCAGACCACCTGAAATTTTGGGTTAGGGATGAGATTACTAAATTGGGCTTTGAGCATAAATTGGCCAAATGGATTCTACTCACCTGTGTTATAGCCCAATAGAGTCACGGTGCAGGGAATTAGATCATTCGCATTGAATCCCAACCAAAAAAAATTTGTAGTGGGAGGTGTTAACTCCATATCCATTTTCAAAAAATAATTTTAAGATATTGACACCATTTATCATTCCAAACACATATAAGTGTTTGATGTGTCTTTGCATGATGGTGTTTCCATATTGATCTGTGAAGGAGATAACTTCATGGAATTCTGCTGGATTGGTCTCTCTCTGGTTGAATTCAGCGGCTTCTACATTAGATTAAAACTCTTGGGAACTTAGTATAGCTTCTATGAACACTTCTTAGAGATCTGATGATTGATTTAGAATATCATATTTTGGATATAATGGCTGGAACTTCCTAGCTCAGGGATGCTCTTTTATAGGCACTTTAGGTGCCTGAACATTCGATGATGATATGTCGAAACTTGGGATTAGAGCCAGAGGAGATTCCATTCATTGTGGATAAGTTCAGGTAGGTCTTCTCACCTACTTAGGGAAATTAGTCACTTGTTCTTTCTTTGATGGATATTCCAAAAATATTGGACCTTGTGGATTTTTTGGGGGAATGATAACTTTCTTGTACCTATTAAATCTGCTATAGGGTCCTTCTGTTGGTTTCTTTAACATGGATGGTTTGAGCTGGGGGACACCGTAAGCTTGAATACTTACATGGTTGTGTCACCATTCATATACTTGGGTTATGTGGATTCTTCCATTCGACCCCAATTGGGTGTGGAGAATTATGGTTGATAATCATATTCATCATCAGATAAGGGATAGATCAATTGGATGAAATTGATGGATCCAAAAATAATCTCCTCTTATGATGATGAATTTTCCTTATAATATTCCTCCAATGGTCCCATATGGTGGGGTGGTGCGTATTGTTACATTTGGTAGGGAAGTGATCATATTATCATATTTATTGGAATGAAATCTGAGAGCATCAAATCCAACATTTTCTTTGGTGTGAGTTCATCTTCTTACCCTTTTTTCCACCTTTCTAATTAGACTAAATTTTTGGTGGTTGGCCTTTGGAGGATGGTGGGGATGAGGATATTGATTGTGTTGCATTAGGAGCTGATAGAGGCATATTATATTTATTTAAATTTTCTTGGAGGATACCATGGTCTTAGTTGATTGTTTTCCAAGTCATCCAGTTATTGAAATTTTTCTCCTTTTTGATAACAATGTTCTTCCACACCCCTTTATCGTCGAGGTCAGTGGTGATAAAATATACCACTCGCACTGGTGGGGGTCCCATCATTAATTTTCCGGAATCTATCATCTTCTTCAGGAGGTCCTTGAAGATGAAGCACTCTCAGATGTTGTGACATAATATTCAGTGGAAGGAAAAGTAATATATCCAATAAACAATACCTAATTCATCATCCCTCTTCAGCTCCAGAAGCTGGAGAAAGTTTCAATTAATGGAGGATATGATGTAGCCACTGACTTCCCCCCCCCCCAATGAGTAAAATTTATTCGTTCACTCCGTGAATTGATTTCTTCTTTCTCCTCTTCACTCATCGTGATGAGTCGGGGTGGATGCTAATGTCCAAGGGCCCCCTGCAAGATTCGTTGTGGGCTTTGGATCTAGTTATAGTGTAGGTGTTTCTTAAGCATGACAGAAGCCCCTTCATCTCTTCCTGCTATTTTTGATGGGGCATATGGGGCTTCCATAAACTTGATATTATTCTATTACAAGGAATAATTTATTCTTTTAGATGTAGAGGAGAATTCTCAAAACCCATTTGTATATTTCACAAGAATAAGTGTCGTTTGCATCTCATCACAGAGGTTGTTGATGCACATAGCAAGCATCTCATCATGGGGGAGTAGTCGGTTGGAGGAGTATGCAAGGTCATTCCATCTGAAAATAATGTCTTAAACTCTCTCATTATCTCTCTATTTATAGTTTATGAGTTCACTAACTATTTTTTTTGGAAATGTTTAACTGAACTAGAATAAGAACTAGCAGTAGAGATCCTCTCATCTTTTTATTTAGTTAGCTGGTAAACTGGTGTACCACAAAAAGGTTGAACCTTGCAGAGTTTGCACAAAGCATTTGAGCTTCACTGATTCTTGTTTCTTCGGGGTTCCCTTCATGGGATCACATTAAGATGAATATTTCATTAGATGTTACTCTGGGTCCCATGATCCATTAAACACTAGGAACCTGGGGTTCCTAAAATTTGGTGGTGGTGGAACGTTGTTTACCCAGTTAGGGTAAGGTTTCTATTCTGGATGTATCAGATCACACCTCCCTTCCATTTCTTCTAATAAATATGTTAATGACTGGATGGTATTCATGAGTCCTGGATGTGTGTCTTACTAGATTTGGTCATGGGCTGGTGGAGTAGGGGGTAAATTTGGTAGTGTCAGTGCTGCTGGCAAATGAAGTGGATACCTGTCCAGGATTATCCTTTCGGGAATTTCATGGATTTCATCTTGTTGTTTCCTTAATGGATGAAAATAATGGTATCCTTCCAAGGTTAGGATCAACTATTCTGAAGGTCTTAGTGTCATATTGGGTGAGAATTCGTACCTTACTTCATTTTTGAGGAGGAGTCCTCGTGGTAGAGGCACCTCTGTTAGATGTTTGTGTTGACACTCTACCAAAGGGTCATATTTGGCAGAGAAGCTTCATCAGAGCACCTCAACATTGATTCACCTTATCCCTTTGATTTCTTCCTCCAGTCGAGTGAATCTCTCCTCAATCATGAGGGGAGTGTTCACATTAGGAGGAGGTGGTGGGTTGAATAAATCCTTATTTGTATTCTTCTCCTACATTGGGATTCACAAAGGAGGTAATGAGGGGTAATCTTAGGAAACTATAAAAATTAAGGCATCCCAATAGTTCTAGTTATGCACACCTTCATGCTCAGTGTGGACCACCTCTAGAAGGGAACCATATTATCTTGCATCTGCCTCACTTGGATTATCTTCAGTAAGGCCTATGGGATTGACGTCCATGATGTTCACTGATTCATAACGCATTGGGTGTAGCATACTAGATGTTGAATGGTATGAGGGAATCTTTAATCCCTTTTCAGATTTTCTCCTTATATTATGGGACCCTCTGTGAGTTTCTTAGTAAAGATTTACTGTTAGGTATCCTTAACATGACCTGTTAGTATGCCTCCACTCTGGGGAAATGAGTCATGATAAGGGACATAACAAGTAACCTATCTATTTTTTGTCCTCATTGGATAAGAAAATACAGACTTCCATTGGGAAGGTGGCTGAAGTAAAAATGCCCCAACCCAGTGGATTGGGTTTGATCGTGTTCTCCTGTTGATGTGTCTCGGCTCAGATTTGTTGGTCTTACAGGGGTACATTATGGAAAAAATTACCCCGATCCTATGGGATGGGGTTTCTCCTATACTATGGTGGTTTCTTCTACCATCACTGCCTTCTTAATTTTACACATTCCAATGCAGGCATGAATCAGATATGGTGTCTAATTGGCACAAAAATTATTTTCTTCTAATGACATTATCAGTGCTCATTTGTTTTCTTCCCTTATGAGATAAACTTACTAAATGTTCTTTGTGGCTTGGTTTAGGAGTTTCTTGATGGCTTCATCTCATCGAGCTTGATTATTTTGAGACTTACTCAATACTAATTCATGTCGAGTGGTGCACATTTCCAAAATAGGTACATCATTTGGTTGTTGTCTTGGGATGATGGCATTTCAAGATGTCATTTCTAGTGGGTTTTGTTGAACAGGACGTGGGGTGAAGAGTATTGTTCCATGTTTTCCCCACCCTTGTATGCTAACACCATACAAGGTGTCACCAATGAGTCAATGTAATTTGTGCAGCACATGGAGTTAATCCAAATCAAGGATTATCTTTTCCTTTATTATCATAGCTATCATGCAGACGAAAATTATTCTAGGTAAATTTTCTGATGAAGCTCCACCAATATACTAACATGGTATTCATACCTGTCATATGGAAGAAATTTTATTTTCAATTGTCAGAGAGTTTTCTAAACATTAAGGTGAAGGTTGTCCATACATTCTTTCAAAAAATCTTTGGGAATGGTGAACTGAGAAGTGGCAGTAGGCCAGAACATAACTAGTATGTCATCAAATTCTAGTTTTCTTCTCATGGGCAACATATTATCTTGTTCCTATACCAGGGATTCCTCTACTTTTTATGCCCAAATTTGATGCTTTTTGAATATTTCATCTAGAGTAGCAGGGCTAGTAGGGATTGAATTAATGCATGAATGGTGTGGGGGTGGCTAAGAGGATGAGCATGACCTTGGGACATCTCTTGGATGATAAAGGTTATAACATGTCGTTGAAAGAGTTTATAGCATATCTGATCATGTTCTTACAAGATCCTTGGAATATGATGGCTTTCTCGTATTTGGACTGACGGGGGGAGGACCTTCTTGCTGATGTAAATTTGGGTTGTGTGGAGGAATTTTGTAGTTGAGACTATAGTGGATAGGACTACCATCACAACTTAGAATCTGACCACATGGATAATTTTTAAGGTATGTACCCTAGGGAGGATCTTCAGGGTGGACTATAGCAAGAGGATGAACTTCTTTCTATTTGTTTTCATTGTAGGGAGGAACTTTCAAAAGATTTCCATCATGGAGAGAGATAACATTATTGTTTAATGACTAGATGTATGGAGAATTTCTATAATGTACATTTTGGGGAGGACCTTCAGGATTTTTTTCAATGAGGGGAGGTCCTTCTCGTTTCTTGATTCCACTACGGGGAGGGTCTTCACAATTAATACCATCATGGAAAGGACTACCAGCATATCTTGATGTCCTAGTATAGGGAGAATAATATTTTCAGTGTATACCCTATGGAGGGCCATCAGGGTAGACTGCAACAAGGGGAGGGCCTTCTTTCTATATGATTTTTTGTTCATGGGGATGGATTCCCTGACACTCATCAGGAGATAGGCTCTCGCGATCGATCGGTTTTTCACCCAAAGAGTAAGCCCATGTGGGTGCTCTAAGGAGGAACTTTAGAGCTATGGGTGGCAACATTGCAAGGGGGGCCTTAACAACTACTACTATCGTTTTCATAATTTTGTAATTGATCTATAGTATCTTCAGCCTCTATTGATAGATTTATTATGGTATTAAGAACTCTAGCTTCCAGTATGGTAGAATCATATATGTTCTCTTCATTTTCCAACTGCCTTTAGTGCCTTTCATTTCTCTTTCTGGTAACTAGGGCCACACAATTTTTCCAACGACCTTCATATAGAGGTCCTTATTGGGTTGGTTCTCACGATGCTGTTGAGATACGTCGACGAGCATCATGAGTTCTGGCAAGGATATATGCCCTCCCTAGAGCAGCCAACGTGTTGGAATGGTGTCCCCTAGTTGGAACACATATTTATTCTTGATCTAGTTATCCTTGTATCATTGAATATATCCATCAACTACCCTAGACTGAAGTGGGGATGCAGGTCTGCTCTGAGGTAACCATCTTATTTTTGGGATGAATTAACCTACCCGGAGTGATGAGATCGTAGGCCCAACTCCTCCATTTTTTCATTGACGTGATGACATGTTGAGTATTTTGTAGGAAGTGTTCTGAAATATAATTTTGATACTCCATAATTTCCAGGATGTGATTAGATACATCGTTGGATAGAACTGGTATAAATGTTCAATATGATGTTGGAGAAAGAGTTTTTTCATGATCTGGTCCTACATGTGGTGCTAGTAGGTATTGATAGTTATCATGTGTCGGGGAAGAGGAATGAGTCTTCCCCTGACTTGTAACCACGATACGGAGGCTACTTTCTCTGGTTTTCACTCTATTTGACATGTGGGCATTATATTAGTGAGAAAGAATTTTTGTCTGCTCTTTTTCCGCTATTTTTTTCTCACGGGCTTGATGTGCATCCATAGAAATTTGACTCTACATAAAGTTTCTTTCCATAGTATTTGACTAGTGGGCTTGATATTGGCAGGCAGGAATTGGAATCTGCCTATTGATTACTACAATATTTTACTTGTGGGCTTCATATGTATTGGTAGTGTTGTATGACTACCCATATTTTGTCTACCTATTTAGATAACAGGTTTCTTGTGTGTCAATAGGGATTTATGCCTGCTTGTATCTGGTTACTTCAGTATTTGGATGGAGGTCTACATGCGCATCAGTGGGGAGTTGCATCTTCCTATAATTTTCAACCCTATCAACGTAGTGTGACTAGTGGGAATTGGTGTGAATTTGTGTTGTATCGTATTGTGACACCATATATTTGTGGAGGGCTTCATAAGAGGGAGAGGGGATATGTTCCCACTCATAGGTTTCCACCATATATTCATGGAAGGCTTCAGAAGAGGGGACAGAGTTGTATGTCTTCCAATGGTATGTTGCCATGTTTTTATAACAGATCTCTTAATCAGTAACTATGGTAATGACATTCTCATAACTGTAAATTGTCTTCCCTCAAAGTTAAACCTGAGGGGCCTATGTTCATTGGACTTTAGTAGGTTCCCTTGGCATTTATCCTCTTCAGAGTGAGGTTATTGGGTTGTGTTGCATTGGTGGTGATATTCTTTTATAGAATCCCTCGATCGAGGTTCCTATGAAGATGCGATGAAGTCATTTATGTTGACTACATATGCCTCCCTAAGGTAAGGACATTACTTGTTATCACTCTCTAGGTACACGCTCCCGAAGTGATTGGAGATAGCTAGTGGGGCTACCTTGTGCTGGATTGCCATTTGTGATTGAAGAGGTGGGTGGAGAGATTTCACTGATTGGAGTCATGCTCTTCATTGGGGACCTGACCGCCTATACGGTTGCTGATGCACATGTCTGAGAAAACTATTGGGATTCCATTGGACTGAACGTAACTATGCATAATGCATGTAATAGTTATGACATATAGAGACAACAAAACCCCATCGAAGTAGCATCTCATGATCACATGTATAATTTTTGATCAAGCTTAGCCCTCTTCCTTTTGGGATACAAAAGGTGATTAAGGTGGGGTAACCCTCCACCTTGGTTAAGGATTCACGTTGGTTTCACTATTTATATTTCGAACTGATTCTCATTGTTCCAGGAAAATAAAATGGCCCCATAGACAAAAGATAATTTATTTCTATTATAGAGTTTCACATCAGTTTTACCATTTTTGTTTCGACCCAATTCACATAATGTCCCTTCTTGGTGGGTGAGATCGTTGCATTGGGATTGAGTAGTATATCCTTCTTGTGTCAGGAAAAAGGTTCTACAGTTGACTGTTATCTATAGAAGATTGAAGGGGGTTCAGTGTATCTACAATCAGCCCACGCCGAGTATGATTTCCTTGGATGGTCTCCAGTGGGTTTATTCACAGAGGAAAAAACACTAAACAACCCATTTATCAATGATTCATTAACCTACTTTCCAAAGGCAGGTGCTTGTTGTATGATTTGTCAAACGTCACTTAAGGAATCCATTGGTTGAGAGGATGGGAGGTCAGGAACATCACATCCTTTTGGGGGGAATTATTTCCAATTATGGGACTCTATTATAAATTTAACAAGTTTCATACGTTCATGAATCATTGGTTCATTCTGAAACTTGTTTCCAAGGAGTATCCTTCAGTCGCAAAATCAGTTAGAAATATGCATTAATTTAGAATAATTTGTATGTATCTGAGGTTCTCCATCAATTTCATTCTTTTACAGACACATTAATGATCCTCTTGTCTATTACTGAGAGAATGATGATTTATTCCATATTTTTTGGCACTCTAATGTTTATCGTCATCCATGGGGTGAATATTGTATTGATGTTGGGATTGAACCCACTAAATGAGATTCCTATGTATCCTTGTGAGAGGAATCAGATTCCATGTAGTTCAGTTCCACGTTATTGGAAACACCACCTTTTAAAGTCATGTGATAAGGACCCATCCTTCCAGTTTACCATCATGGGGCTAGGAAGTCTAGGCGGAGGATTCCAAGTCAACATTTCTTGAGGGACTTTCGTTGAAGCAGCCTGATATGCCCAAGGGATATAAGGTCTCCATAGTGGATATGACCCTTCTGGGGGTATGTCCTTGGAAATAATAGGGTAATTTGGGTTATCAAATTTCAGCCTCAGGTAGGATTACTATGTTTCCCAATTATTTAGAAATCAAATCGCTCATAGTTCAAAATGAGTCAGGACATACACCCTTGAAGACACCCATTTGTGGGGCATGATTAGGGCTTACACCTAGGAGCTTCCCATCTGAGAGAAGCAAGTTGGGGCTTTCTCTTAGAGAGGATTCCCTAGTTAGTTTGGGAGAATTTTATTGGTAATTACTTCTAAGGATAATTCTTCTTGATCTCATGCCTTAAGCAAGAATCCTATATATCTTGATCTGAGCATGAATAAGAGTTCTCATAGATCATTATATTTGGGGATTACACCTAGAAGGAGGGTCATGTATCTAGAACAATGATGGGAATCTAGACTTATGCTAATTTGGAGGTTTGTTTGGGGATTATACCTAGGATGATGCCCATGATTTGGGGTTATGCGGATTTCATGATCACTAATAACCTCTAATCCCACGGGAGTCATGCTCGGTGTGAGAAACAAGAGGAGGAATTGGATGTGAGGATCACACGTCCCACATCATCTGTTGGTAGATAATACTGGAACCCAAATGGAGAGAGGGGTCTTTGATTTGTCTAATTTTTTATCCCATGTTGATACCTAGGATATCCACGTCTAATGATCTATCCAGATGTCTCTCGGGCTGATCCTAAGAGTTGTAAGAGCACCACCACCTATTGAAAGGTTAGGTACTTGCCTCAAGGGTAGTGCCCAAAAATGAGTTTCTAGAAAGGGGAGAAGCATCACTCCTTGTCAAAGTGGAAAATAAGGTATGAAACCTTTTACTTTTCATTATCCCTCATTGAATCTAAAACCCAATGATTACCCTTGATCCCTATAATGGAGAGGTACATATGAGTATCCCAAGGTTGGTCCCCGTGTTATCATCGGAATGTAAACCAAAGGACATTCTGGGGTACCCAACTATTGTTGGGATTTCCCACACATCCCCACATAACATGGGTATGTAAACTAAAAATGGCATGTTGTTGTGCTTGATAGTTTTATCATATGGGTCTGGTGGCTTTGTAAGAGGCTTAGGCCTGATGTTGTTAGACTAATTCATGGAGGGGCAGCAGACGAGGTGAAGGAAATGGAAGGAGATGATCATATCTAGAAATTGCAATATCTAAGGCTACCCCATTATGTATGCTATTTATTCATGTGGGATTGGGGCCTATAAGTGTACCATGTTGCTAAAAGGGTAGAGGGACTGTTTAGGTACCAGGAATATATGTAGACCTATATGAGGTCCGCATAGTGTTTTGTTATGATGGATAAGTTTCTGACCACATAGAATGATGTTATTTAGTGCTGAGTCCCATCCGTGTAGCAAGGTTCTACACGGTGTAGGGTTCCACCTGCATAACCTTGTGCTACACAGGGAGCTGAAGTGAAGAAGGGGCATTGGTTTTGAAGTTGATGGGATGTTCATCCAAAAAGGGCATACGGTTTATGGTTCACCAATTTATGTTTTTTGTTTACAAATTATTATTTTTCTTTATATATTTCACTATGAGGTGGGTCTATACATGTGGTAATTCATTGGAAGCAGTTCATACCTCATCATTCAATATCTTCATAAATTTGTCTTAGAATTAGTCCAATCCCCTAAAATTCGGTCTCCTCTTCTTGGCTCCCCTCGGGGTCCTTTTAAAAAGTATTGGGGATGCTGGATCTATGGATCACTCGACACCTTCATTGAAATCCCATGGGGAGATCATCCGGGCCACAGATGAATCAGTCAATGAAGAACCATGGGGTTGTGGTTTTCGGTGGCAAAGATCACCACCTCATTCCTAAGAATAACTTCATCCTCTTCATGGGGATCTACTATATTTTCCTCATCTGTGAACCATTAAGTTCATTGGGAGAGTACATGGGGGAATAATCTATCACCTCTATTTTTGAAATTACATAGTTTGTAGTAGTATTTTTGCATAAATTAAAAATTCTCTGCCTCTATTTCTCCAACAAAAAGGTTCGGGTCAACATTCAATATCTTTGTCTTCGTTTCGCGTACTCCTCGGTTCATGAGAGATGCCTCCCGCAAACAGTTCACAGGATTCAGTACATAGACCATTTTGGGTCCTTTTCAAAAAAATCATTCTTCAACAATTTTCTCTAAATCCAACATCTATTTTTTTTCTTTCCTTTTACAAATTTATGGGAGTATTTAATTTCCCTTTTCAATGTTTTCAAGACCCTACAATATCATAATCATATCATATGAAATACACTAAGTGTGCATCATGAAGGTGTCAAAGAAAGAATGTATTTAAAAAAATACATGGACATTAATAAGTGAAAATAGGTATAGATCAATATAAATGATTCCAAACTAAAGTGAAAACATGTAAAAGAGTTTTTTTGAATCATTAAATATGAAACATTTTAAGAAGGTTTTAGGAAAATATTTAGGAGCATTTAAAGTGGACAGTGAATAATATTTTATATAAAACTAGAAATGAACAAATATATATTTTACTAATAAAATGATTTTTTGGAATAATAATGGGGGATTAAATTAGATTATGGGTGGTACATGAAAATTAGTAAGAAATTTGGAAGTTCCCTTTAATCAGGATTACTTTTCGGGAAGAATTGAGAAGGGAACCTATTTGAAACATGTATTTACCCATTTGAGAAGGATGGACTGATATGGATACATGATTTTGCACATATAAATAGAATTTATAAGAATTATATAAAATAAAATATGTATTACATTGGGATAAAGTGAGATAAATCATAAGTTGGAGGAAAAAATTGTGGTTGGGAAAGAATTCCTTAACTTATGTCTGAAATGTTTCTGCACTTGATTTTAATGTCCTTGATAATAAAATTAAATCCAATTATTAATTAATTATGACAATTATATACATTTATTTTGTTTTTAATGATTTTATTAAGTTTATTCATGGCCTTTTTTATTAGTTATAAGATAAAACTTCATCATTTGAGAGTATTTGTTTCCGTGGTTTTCATGATCAGTTTACCTATATATATGTATGGAATATCATATAAAATGAGAATATTTGTCAAGAATTGAAATTATATGTTATTAATGATCATAAATAATCTTAAACGGTATTTTATATCATTTTCTTTCATATGTGAGGATAATTCAAAATATAAAACATTAATTAAAATTGTTTAGATTATTTTGGCATTTTTTAGGACATCGCAACTATTTTTTTATTAATTAATATTATGTATATATACTAGTTATAAAACATTAAATAAGATATAATAAATATATTGAAATCTATTTTAAACACAAAAATGGTTTTATGACTAGCCTTTAAGGTGGTAATGGAAATTGAAAATTCATCATCCTTGAATGAAAAAATTAACACATCACAGACAATGTTTTAATTTTTAGAACAAAAGTGGAGGGGAAGAGAAAAATGATGGGTATTTCAATTAACATACTAAAATCCTATTATATTAAAAAAATTAGTTATCATGACACTTAGATAAATGTAGGTTAGAAGAAGAATAGAAAATATGAGAAATTTAAAATAAATTAAAAGGTAAGGAAAGATGTTTTTAACTCTTTAATTCTTCTCCTTGAGGACCTCCTTAGGTTAATTGGGCTAGGTCTTTTATTGAGACCAATGGATCTTGGATATAGGGGATATACTTATGAAGTATATTGGGTATAATTTGGAAAAAAATTCAAGGCTTTGAGGTGTAAGGATAAGAGGTGTTGAGGGTGGTATTTATTGTAGAGTAGAGGAGTGTTTTTTATTATTTTATTCATTTGTTTATTATTTTGGCCCAAGACTATGAATAACATTGATTAATGGGACTACTTATAGTAAATAGTGCATGTTATTTCAAACCAATGGTTCTTAAATCATCTATACATCAACCATGGATTAATAATTAATGTATTTATCTTATACTTTTAATTATCGTATTTCACTATTCCCCAAAAAATAAACTATTTTAGAAAATTCCCCGAAATTCACCCTAACCAATTTTCAATGTGTAATATTCAAAAAAAGACTAAATTTCATGAAAATAATTCTCAAAATATAATTAATTTTATTTAAAAATAAAATCATACTTTACTTAAGAAATACCAATTTGAAATTTATAACTAAATTTATAAATCATTGAAAAAATAATAAAGGTCTCATAAATTTTTATTATAATAATAAGAAAACAAAAAAATATGAATATATTTTATAAAAACAAATTTTGTTTTAAATTTTTTTATTAATTATAAAATTATAAAGAAATATTTATTTTCCACTTAAATACCAATACATAATTTATCATTTTTAAAACATTTATTTACTTATTCCTTGATATAAATATATCATATTTTCATTTATCCAATGGCTAAATTTGATATGTACTTTAATAGGAGAGTTTATTATTCTATTGGTTAGGTTTCTATTCATAATGGTCACATTATTACTGCAATGATTGTGTTAATTTTCTTTTCGTTTAGGTTCCTTAATTTCTATAAATACTTATTATTTCATTCATTATTTATTTATAAAGTTTTTATTGTGTTATATATGTGATATTTATGTGATTTATACTGTATTACATAATTATAAGAAGGTAAATTTCATTTATTGAATTCTGGGTTGTTAGACAAATGATTTAGCAACCACAAATGAGAGAGAACCTGAGAGTAAGGCTTATTTGAAGAGTTGAAGTGCCTAGTCCTTCTAATCAATCACTGAACAAAATGATTTAGAAGGAAATGAGTCACTCAAAAATGCCTAGGGTAAGAGCTATGGCCAAGAGGAGAAGGTTTAAAAAGATAATTAAGCCTCAATAACCCACATAGCACCTTAAAATATACAACATGGGGAGTTACACGGTGTTTAATCCGTTACAAATTATGAATTTATCCCATTTTAAGTTACATTGAAAACATGTCACCATTTCAATTATAAAAATTCATATTACACGATGTGTAAACCTTACACATTTTGTACCATTTTCACATTCTGTAATCAATTCATAGGATTTGTCTGGTGGCCAATATGCATCATGTAAACCCATTTCATGTCATTTAACTACCTATAAAGTAGTAAAAACTATAATTTTATATTACAGATTTAAATAAATATCTAAATTCCTCATTACAAGTATCCTCCCAATTCTTGGTTTTGAAATAGTCTTCCAATGAAAAAGGTAACCAAATGAATATATTTCAACATACATGATAGATAGGTAATGGGGAATTATAATATCCCCATCAAAAAATATTTTTATCCCTAGAAAGTACTCAAGATCCTGGTACCACAAAAAAATAAGGTCATTGTTTCCTCATTAATTAATTCTTATCCCACATCTCGCGGTGATAATGTCCACAATACCACAGTACCTGGACAAGGGGGGTCATTTATAGTATAGTACCATATCATGGAGAACCATAATTTGGATTGGATACTCAACCAAAGTGGTATCAAGCTCATGATCAACATCCTCCCATCCAATCACGTGGGAATGATCTAGTATATACCACCTCAACTAGGAAACATGAAACATTTCAAATATATAAGTCAAACCATATGGTAAATGAAATCGATAGGCCACCCTCCCTAGTCACTTGATTATCTCAAAGGGTGCCACAAACCTTAGTGCCAACTTACACTACTTACCCAACCAATGATGCCACAAGCGAGGTGAAACTCTGAGAAAGAAAACATCACCAACCTCAAACTCCAATGGCTGATGAATATGGACCACATATGATTTTTTATGACTCTTTTCCCTAATAAAATTCCTCTAGATCAGTTGAAATATTTATTTCATATCCTAAAAAAACATGTCCAAACCAAGGACCTCTCTCCCAACTCTTCCCAACACAAGGGAGATCTCCATTTCCACCCATAAAGGCATCAAAGTGAACCATCCTGATTGAAACCTAATAAATATTTTTATGGAAAAACTCAATCAAATGGAAAACATGTCCGAAGATCCACTGAAATCAAGCACACAATCCTCGATCATATACTCAAGAATGTGGATAGCCCTATTTCCCCATTTATATATCTATGGATGATAGGTCATGCTCAATTTGAATCGGGATCCCATTTCCACATTAAAAAATTTCCAGAATCAAGATGTAAACCATTATTCCCTATTAAAAAAACCATAAATGGGACCAAATGGGGACTCACAATATATCCTTCATATTGGTCCCCAAGTGGTTCTACTTTTATCATTTCTTTTATTGGTAATAAATGCACAGATTTAGTGATTCTATCAACAATCACCCAAATTTCATCCTTACCACTAGGAGTACATGGTAATCCAGTGAAAAATCCATGTAAATATCATCCCACTTCCATACCAGAATGGGTAAATGATGAAAATAACCCACAAGTCTCTTGTGTTCCACTTTAACTCTTTTACAAGTGAGACATCATGAAATAAAATTTGCAACTGGCCGCCTCATTCCCGGCCTCCAATACTGATGTATAAAATCACGGTACATCATTGTAGCCCCAAGGTTCAAAGATAAACATAATTGGTTTAAACTATCTAATAAATTTTATCTTAGGGAAAAAGAAACAACCAATCTACTACAAAAGCACAATGCTCCCCTATGAGACTAAGACGACTCACTATATTCCCCCCCCCATTTAGTATTTCTCCTACGAATTAACTCTTAGTGTATATCATCTAATAACATCAAACTCACTCATCAAAATATTAGTCCACATTTATCAAATGCAAGAACAACTATACCCTAACCTCTTTCACTCCCAAGCTCATATCATTAAATAAAATCATCATAGACCACTGCTTAACTGATTACTTCATGACTTTTGTAAGTAATTTTCTTCTCAATGCATCATAAATCACATTTCCTTTCCTGATGGTATATAAAATATCAAAATTGATGTTTGGAGTAGATTACTCAAGAGGGGAGGGGTTAATTGAGTAACTATAAAAATTTCTGTAAAAATTATTTCTAAAAAGGTTTCCGAAAAGATTAAATACAACCCAGTTAATCAAGGTTATATTGTTATAAGAGTTTTACTATTTAAGTAAATTCTTTGAAGATTGATTAATTCTTAGTAATCTTAATTTTTGTTATTAATATTACTTTTAGAGTTATTCTACTAAGACAAGCTAGTTATAACTTCTTTCGAAGACTAACTATCAAAGTGAAATTAGTGATTTCTAAATTATACAGAAAAGCAATAAAACAGAGAAAACTAATTTAAGTAGCATAGTGGATATGAAACAAGTGGTTCAGTCTCAATTTGAGACCTAATCCACTCCACTTGGTGATCACTTGCCACCAAGCAGTTTATATAAATAAAATTTGATCCACACCTTGGATTGGGATTAACAACAGCAGACAGACTATCCAGGTCACACAAGGACCTCTTCCACACTTATCCATGGGTACAAAATAACCAGGACACATAGGGAACTTTTCCACACTTATCCGTGGGTATACACAATGGTAAATGAGTGTTTGAGTAAGGATTTATTGTATCCTTTTGTTTGATGCGGGAAACAGAGTGTGTTGTTATATAGGTACACACTTTGATCAAAAGGTAATAAACAGATACACAACAGAGCAGAAATATGGAGATGGGTTTAGAAGTGCTCTAAGTGTTAGTCTTAGTAGCTTTGGACTTCTGAGATGAAGCAGATGAAAAATTTGAGTCCTCATTTGTAAAATAGAGTGTCGTGATTCAGCTTGTGTTCTTCATGAGGTTTGATTGTGCGAAGATGTTCTCTATGCTTCAAATATACTTCCTGTGCTCTTCAGCAGTGTCGAGTTGCATGCAGTAGGAATTTCCTTTTGAAACTTTCTCTAAGTGTGTTCTTAGTTATGGTGATCATGGCCTTTATTTTTTTTAGTATTGTGGGCCTTTATTCTGGGCCACACTTCACTTTTATCTTGGAATGCATGTGTTGGAGCTGACATGTTGCATGGATACCACAACACATAACTCGTACTATCAGATGATATGCCTACAAAGAAACATTAATAAAGTCAGTGCATTTAAAATCTTTAAATATGACCGTTAGAGATTAAATTGAAAGACGACGAAATAGTTTAATAAATAGTGTCACAGTAAGTCATGGAAATGGTGTCTTCTTCAGACGGTGTCTAGATTGATCACGATGTCTTGTGGTCACAGTGTAACGTGGTCATAGTGTCTTGTTCACATTGTCTACTTCACGGTGTCTTGTTCACGGTGTCTTGTTCACGATGTCTTGTTCATGGTGTCTGCTTCACGGCGTATGCTTCATGGTGTCTGCTTCAAGTTGTCTTGCTTCATGGTGTCTTGTTTCACGGTGTATGTTTCACGGTGCCAGAAATACATAACTAGTGGCAGACTCATGGTGTATTATACTTTTCAAAGTAACTATGTTCAGACGTAAGCAATGATGATATTAGAATGGATCAGACTTAAGCATTTGTCAAAGAAGGTATTATGAGAGTAGATCAAAGATAGTATAAAGTAAGTAAACTGAATGTAGAGCAATTAAAATCTTTAATGGCTCTTCTTAAATTATGATACTACTTAAACAATAATACACATGAATACACATGATTATGATATAATTGACAGGAGTTAACTAGGTTTAATAGGATTTGTGATCATTAAAACATTATTAATACATGAGGAGTCCAACAATCTCCCCCTTTTTGATGATGAAAAATCATGTAAAGTTAAATTGTATATTGGAATAAAATATATATATAAATGGCTAACATAATGAAAATTTTCCCCCTTTTGGGATTATCAAAAATACAGAATAAGAGAAGTCAAAAAGTGCACATTCCATTAGTATTCAATAAGGTTCAGTACAAATGTAAAAGAGAAAAACAAAAGAAATGACATTCCTATCAAAAATGAGTAATCACTATTCTTATTTAGGGGTTGCTCTTCTCTTTTCCTTTAGCAGCAGCCGAAGAGGAAGCCATAGGGGTAGAGGTCAAGGTAGAAGAAGGGAGTGAGGTGGTTTATAAAGAGGGTAATGGAAGGCCTTCAGAGGCTGATGGAGCCAAAGTAGGAGAACTAGAATATCTAGGCAGTTGTTGATCGAGAATCACATGCCTGATCTGACTTAGGGATTGTCTAACATACATAGTGGTGGAGGATAAGGTAGAGGTGAAGGTAGGCAGCCCAGGTCTTAAAGGTGCAGCCATAGGAGCAACCATGGTTGTACTCTGTACATGAAGGTATGTCCTCAGTAGTTTGATGAAATTTGTAATGTTCTCTCCACCATACTCCATGGAGTTCGCAAATTCATCCTTGTTCTCCATAAACTTGTCCAAAAATCGAGTAAACTCTATAAGATTTTGGACTTGGGTCTTGAAACCTTGAGTTATAGGAGGAATATGTAGAGTTTCTACAAGATACTTGAAATGATTTGTCATATCGGTCTTGGAGAAGATTTTTTTGAAGTAGAAATCCACTTTCTTGGAAATCTCTTTCTAATAATCATTATCAATTTTGAGTGGATTTTTACCAGGTCAAGAACTTTATCATTGTTCTCGACAACTTCAGATAGAGAAGCCGAATTGAAACCACTGAGTACATTTTTATTCTCTTCTTTGACTACAGTTCTAAGAAGATCACTATTTAAGGAGGGTTTAGAGGATTGACCATATGATTTAGAGGCATTGACAGCTGTGGTCAGAGATTTAATTTGATTCAGCACCTTTTGAAAACACCCTGTATACTCATCAGTGAGTTTATTAAGATTGGAAACAATATCTCTCATTTACTTAACAATTTTTTTGTTCCTTTATATGAACTTTTCATCTAATAAAGCTAGATAAGGTGGACTCTAAGATATAACAACCTATGGGATTTGAGGAACAACAGGTTCTATAGGAGGAGCAACAAGCTATGATCTCGAATGCAGCTCTCTCTGCATGTCTTCAACCATACTTCTTAGGGTCTTCACATCATTACTGAGCATCTTATTTTCGACTCTCACTTATTGAATCTCATTGAGAATTTTAGGTTGAATATTCCAGATTATCTTTTCCAACAACAGTGAGGCATATCTCTCACTTAAATTGGTCACAGGAAGAGGTTGGGTATTCAGGATTTTCTCAACTCTAGACAAGAGGGTAGAACCAAATTCCTGCAGATCACCCTTACTTAGAAAAGATGGTTATTAAAATAATGGATCATGAATAGGGACAGGTATAGGCTCAGGTTCCTTCTCAAGTGTGATATGAGAGAATGATTTCAACTGGAATATAGAGGAAAGATCAAGTCTGGTTGCTGAAACCTACTGAGATTCAACCACAACATAGAAATTGGGGAACTTATACTGAGTGTCTATAGGACTTGAATCAGTCAAATGTGAAGCTTCAATAGAGTCGAGATTTGGGGTCTGCTCCCCCTCAACAGGTTCCTCCTTCTCAGGACTGAGAGGCTTAGGATCTCGGTCTAATTCCATAGAATCAGCTCTAAGTTCCTCACTCATTTCCTATCTATCCAGCTAAAAAGCTATCTCCATCTGTTCTTCAGCCGAAGGGATGATTTCTAGAATAGATTGTTTCACTAGGAGTTCATCAAGGTTGGTTTCTTTCATAACTGGTAGATCTTCCACTATAGGCTCTTCTATGGAATGCTTTTAAGATTCTTTGGCAACCGATTATGTTTCGTCCTTGGGTTGAGTTTCCATATTAACAGCTTCTTCAGGAGCAGGGAATTCTTCTTCAAGAACCTCATGAGGAACAGTAGTCATGTATTCCTCAACAATAATAGCTTCCCTAGGTGGCACTTCAGCCTCTTCTTCCTCTTCTTCAGGATACTCAAAAATATCATCTTGTTCCAAACTAGAATTAGAAATATTTCTTTGTCTTGATGGATGTTTCACTGGATTGAATCTCTCATAAATTCTAACATTGTCTTCCACCCATTCCTTTTTCCAAGGATTCCAATTTATCTTCATTATTTTGATAGTGTATTTTGAGAGGCAGAATTCAAAATCCTTGATCACTTCCTCATTAGGTCCAACCATACCTTTGGTAAGAAGCATGGATGTGATTAGTCGAGAGTAAAATAGGGAAGTTGAATTGGATGTGACATTGATTAGCTCACACATATGGTGTATGATATACTTGTATAGGTTGATCTTATGCCCATTTTTTATAAGGTGGATCAGAAACACATCGTGATATTTTAAAATAAAAAAATAACCTTTTCTGATTCTAACCAAATTCTGTATAAACTTGAATAGAAGCCTTGATTCTCCTTCTAGTTCAGTAGAAATGTATCTCATATGGGTGCCATTTTCAGTTAAGGCTTTCAAAGCATCTTCTACATCAAAGAATTTGGTTGAAGGGGGGGGTCCTCTATGATTATCATCACAGATGCCTTCATGAGGTATCCTAAGGCATGAAACCCATAACCTCGAGGAGAATGAGAATCTATGGCCATTGACCCAGCTTCTTACAACATAACTATCACCAAAATCAAAAGAGAACTGTATGTACTGGTAAAACTAAGCCACTAACCTAGGGTAGATGGGTCTACCTTTCTTTGAGAACCACTCTAACCAGCCCTGCTATTCTAACACTTTTAATACCAGAGACTTACTAGATAGAAGAAATTTGGTTCAAATCTATTTCTTTGGTACAACAAAGTGGTTTACCATATTCGGATTTAAAGGTCCTTCAGGTGATAGCTTAGGTGTAGTCTTCTTCTTCTTCTAGTTTTGCTTCCCAGGTGTTGACGATGAAGGACATTTCATTCTTGGAATTCACTGAAGGTTCGAGATAGAGGGGTTTTAGGGATGAAGAAGGGTTCAAAATGAGTAAGTAGAAGAGACCCTGAGTGAATAATCGAGTGATAATTTCTTTATTTTATCACTTAGGAATACCAAATGTCGTCAAAATTAAAATGCGGAAAATAAAAACGGAAAAGTATAATTACTGCGACATGGGTTTTTAAAAAAATCATAAAATATTTTTATGGTGAGACCCTGTCTGGTCATTATGGTGAGACAGTAAACACACGTTATAGTGAGACAGTGAATGAACTTTATTGTGAGACAGTAAACAATAACTTTACGGTGAGACAGTAAACTGCGAGACAATATCAGATCATTATGGTGACATAGTAACATGAAACACTAGCTGAGAAACCGTAATCATTAAACAGTAAAGTATAAAACAGTAAGATATTGAATAGTAAGACATGAAATAGTGAGATATCTATTTTAGGTTTATCATGACTATTTCATGTATGATGAATTCTATTCTTTCAGAATTAAATGGTTTGGTGAATTTATCAGTAAGCTAATATTCAGTACCATTGAATTCCAAAGTGATATCACCTTTTCGATAATGATCTCTCAAAAAGTGATGTCTTAAATCAATGCGCTTTGTCCTAGAATGTGAAACCAGATTTTTTGAGATGTTAATAGCACTTGTGTTGTCACAATTTATAGGTACATGTCTGAATTGATATCCATAATCTATTAATGTGTGTTTCATCAACAAAATTTGTGCACAACAACAGTCAATAGCTTTGTATTCAGCTTCTGCAGTAGATAATGCAACAGAATTTTGTTTCTTACTACACCATGATACTAGTGACTTGCCTAAAAGGTGACATGTTCCAGAGATGATTTTTATATATAACTTATATCCATCGAATTCAGAATCATAATAACTAGTTAATTCAAATGATTATCCTTTAGGATAAAATAGTCCTTGATTGGGTGTATGCTTGAGGCATTTGAAAATTCCCTTTACATCATTTAAATGAGATTCCTTAGGATTTTCTTGAAAATGAGCACACATACAAACACTAAACATAATGTCATGAAAACAAGAAGTTAAGTAGAGTAAACTTCCAATCATTCCTCTATAAGTGGTTTGATCAACAGATTTTACATATTCATCAAGATCCAACTTACTTGTGGTACTCATGGGAATGTCACTACTTTTAGTGATATCCAGTCCAAAACGTTTTAAAATATCTCTAGTATATTTACTTTGAGTCAAAACAATTCCATCATTATTTTTTAATGATTTGAAATCTAATAAATAATTTTAGTTCACCCATTAAACTCATTTCAAATTCGTTTTGCATCATTTTAGAAAAATCAACACGTAAATAATTCTTCAAAGATCCAAAAATAATGTCATCTACATAGAGTTGGACTACTAAAACATCATTAGAAATTCATTTTATAAAAAGGGTAGGATCAACTATTCCTTTTTTAAAACCTTTAGAAATAAGAAAATTACTCAATCAATCATACCAAGCTCTTGGATCTTACTTTAAACCAAATAATGATTTTGATAGTTTAAAAATATGATTTGGAAAATTAGGTTTTGTAAATCCAAGGGGTTGTTCGACAAAAACAGCCTTAGCTATATACCCATTTAAGAATGAAATCTTAACATCCATTTGATATATATTGAAATTCAGATGTGCAGTATAGGCAAGAAGGATTCTTATGGCTTCAAGTTTGAATACTGGTGCAAAGGTCACCTCATATTCAATTCCTTCTTCTTAACTATAGCCTTCTGAAACTAATCTAGCCTTGTTTCTAACTACGTTACTAGCTTAATCTACCTTATTTCTAAACACCCATTTAGTGCCTATGGTTAATGTGTCCTTGGTTCTTTAAAAAAGTTTATAAAAATTGTTCCTTTAAAACTGATTAAGTTCTTATTGCATATCCATCACCCAAAATTCATCATTGATAGCATCATTAATGTTTTTAGGTTCAAGTTGTGACAAGAAGACTTGATGTTCAACCTGATTTCTAAGAGAAGCTCTAGTTTGAGTTCCTTTGCCTAAGTCTCCTACAACAGCATCTAAGGGATGGTTTTTAAGGGTTCTAACAATTCTAGAAAAAGAGGGACTCATGATTTCAGGTTCATCAACAGATTCAGGTTCATTATGACTTGATTCTAAATAATTTCTAGAATTGGAAGTTTTCCCAGATTCTTTCACAGAAGAATTTGAGGATTTTGAACTGATATTCAGATTTGATACATCATCCTCCAGATTCTCTAGGATGGTTCTAGGCTCATGTGGATCTGTTTAATCAAATTTTACATTAATATATTCTTCCACACATTTAGTTCTTTTATTGAACACTCTATAGGCTTTTCTAGACATGGAATATCCTAAAAATATACCTTCATCACTTTTGGATGAAAATTTGTCAAGATTTTATTTAGTATTACGAATATAGACTTTGTAACCAAAAATATTTAAGTAGTTAACCTTGGGTTTTCTATTGTTACATAATTCGTAATGATTCCTCTTAAGAATAGGTCTGATCAACACTCTATTGATTGTGTATCATGCTGTATTGACAGCTTCAGCCCAAAAATAAATAGGTAGGTCATATTCACTAAAAATTGTTCTAGTAATCTCTTACAGGGTTCTATTTCTTCTCTCTATAACTCCATTCTGCTGAGGTGCTCTAGGGGTAGAGAAATTGTGACTATAACCATTTTGTGAGCAAAAGGATTCAAAGTCTTGATTCTCAAACTCACATCCATGATCACTTCTTAATGATTTAATTCTAAGTCCACTAAGATTTTCTACAGACTTTCCATATTTGGCCAAATAAGAACAGGCTTCACTTTTTTGATCCATAAAGAAGGTCCAAGTTTATCTAAAAAAGTCATCTATAAGAACATAAACATAGTGCTTCCCATTTAAACTAGAAACTCTAGATGTTCCAAACAAATCCATGTGAACCAGTTCAAGAGGTTGAGAAGTTGACACTTATTTATTTATTTTGAAGGAAACTTTGTGTTGTTTTCCCTTTTGAAAGGGATTACACACTCTTTCATTTGGAAACTCAAGTTTAAGTAAGTCTTTAACTAGGATTTTTCTAGTTAGTTTTATAAGGGAGTGAACATTACAGTGTCCTAGTCTCATATTCCAGATCCCAGATTCTTTATTAAATACACTTAAGCATGAGGTATTTAGGGAAGCTAAAGAATCTAAATTAACAGAATAAACATTTTCATTTCTTAATGTAGAAAATAAAAATTAATCTTTAGAATTAAAGACATTGCAAGCATCATTTTCAAATATAACATGAAATCCATCATCACATAATTGTGAGATACTAAGCATATTATTTTTTAATCCATCAACAAACAGTACTTTAGAAATTAAAAATGAGTTAGTGTTACCAATTTGGCCGAAGCCAATAATTTTTCCCTTGGCATTGTCACCAAATGTGACATGTCCTCCATATACTTTTATCAGGTTCTTGAATCACAAGTAGTCTCCTGTCATGTGCCATGAACATCCACTATCCAAGTACCATAGACTTTTGCAGGAGATCTTTAAGCATCTTTCCTTCAAAAAGATTAAGAAAAAATAGATTTCTGTACCCATACTTGTTTGGGTCCAGTAATATTATCAATAAGTTTTTTAGGAACCCATGTTTTCCTCAAAGGTTTCCTATAAGCATTGTGTAAAGTATTTGAAAAATAAATTGTATTTGGTCCACAAAAACATGAAACAGTAGAATATGTATCATGGATTGAATTAGCTGATTTGAGTCCAGAACTGAGAGTAAAACTGTATATCCTAGATTTTGAAACAAAATTCGTTCTACCAAGGTTTTTTTACCAGGTTGATAACCAATGCCAGTGTTTTATTTAGGGGAAATTTTTTTTCCTAGAATTTGGGTAAGAGTATTTTTCCCATTAGTAAACTATTCTAAGTCACTCTTTAATTAGTCATTAGACAATTTTAATTCATTGTTTTCTTTGAGTAGTTGATCATTTTTTTAGTTGTGAGTTCAGATTTAACAGTTACAGTAAGAGCATGTTGTTTCTTAAATGATTTATATTTGTCTTTTAGTTCATTGCATGTTTCCTCAAGCATGTTACAGTATTCAAACATTTCTTCATTAGTCATATTTTCATAGTCACTCTCATTTTCAGAATGGTATGAATTATGTACAGAAGAGTCCAGTGTTACCTCAGATGTATTTTTCATAAAACACATATTGGCTTTGTTAGCCTGTTCATCATGTGACTTCTCTGAGTCGCTTGAACTATCCTCAGAAGAACTCCAGGTTTCGTTCATTGCCTTTTTTTCTTCTTACCCATGTCCTCATATTTATTTTTGTACTTCATATTTGGACAGTCAACCTTTATATGTACTTTGTGCTTACATTTGTAGCAGACAATTTCATCTGTCTTTTCACTTCTTTTCCAGTTTCCTTTTTGGTCATATTTCCATTGAATTTAGGCTTTCTGAAAAAGTTATTCTTTTTGTAAAATTGTTTGAATCTTCTGGCTAGTTGAGCCTTCTCCTCATCATTATCAGGTGATGATTGTTCAATGGTGGATATTTCTATAGAAGCTTCCAGTTTCCCTTTGTCTTTGTGCTTAGAGGTGGTGGTCTTGAATGCAACAGATTTCCTCTTTGGTTCATCCTCTACTTCCTTGTTGACTTTCATCTCTTCTTCATACATCATCTGTTTCCCAATGATTTATTTTATAGGTATCTTGCAGATGTCACATGATCCTCTACTAGATACAAAGGTTCCCCTCCATCTATCAGGTAGACATCTAAGGATTCTCATGATCTGTTCCTTGGCAGTGAATTCTCTTCCGAGAGAAATCATCGTGTTGACAATCTCATTGAACCTAAGATACATGTCAGAAATAGGATCATCAGGTTTAATTTTAAAATTATCATATTTGATAGTATAAGTATTAAGCCTCATTTATTTTACACTAGATGTTCCTTCATGTGATACAGATAGGGTATCCAAAATTTCATGGGCAGTTTTACAAGCAGAAATTCAATTGAATTCCTCATCTCCTAAGGAGCAGTATAAAGCATTCATATCTTTGCAGTTGTTATTGTAGGTAGTTTTGGTAGGTTCATCCCATGTGATTATATCAATAGCAGTAATTTTTTATTCATCTATAATGGATGGCCAAATTTCAAAACTCATACTCTCTAAATGAATTTTCATTTTAATTTTCCATTGAGCATAGTTGGTTCCATTAAATAATGGTGTTCTTTTGGTTGCAGCACCTTCTAATCTATTATCCATAATAAAGTATTACTTTAAAAGGGATAGAAATTTAGAATTAAAAGAAATTTATAGATTTTTAAAGTAAAACTATAATCAAAATTGAATAAGATTACACAGAGTCCTAATAAGCCACCTCTGATACCAAATGTTGGTTGGAGTAGATTACTCAAGAGGGGAGGGGTGAATTGAGTAACTATAAAAATTTCTGTAAAAATTATTTCTAAAAAGGTTTCACCAAATATTAAATGAAGTCCAGTTAATCAAGTTTATACTATTAAAATACTATTTAAGTAACTTCTTAGAAGATTGATTATTCTCAATAATCTTAATTTGTGTTATTAATATTACTTTTGAAGTTATTCTACTAAGACATGCCAGTTATAACTTCTTTCCAAGACTAATTTTCAAAGTGAAATTAGTGATTTCTGAATTATACAGTAAAGCAATAAAACAGATAAAACTAATTTAAGTAGCACAACGAATATGAAACAAGTGGTTCAGTCTCAAGCCAAGACCTAATCCACTCCACTTGGTGATCACTTTCCACCAAGTAGTTTACATAAATAAACTTTTATCCACATCCTGGATAGGGGTTAAGAACAGTACACAGACTGTCCAGGTCCCACAAGGACAACTTCCACACTTATCTATGGGTATAAAACAACCAGGACACACAGGGACCTCTTCCACACTTATCTGTGGGTATACACAAGGGTAAATGAGTGTTTGAGTAAGGATATCTTGTATCCTTCAGTTTGATGTGGGAGACAGAGTGTGTTGTTCTACAGGTACACACTTTTCTCAAAAGGTAATAAACAGATACACAATAGATAAGAAATATGGATATGGGTTCAGATGTGCTATGAGTGTTAGTCTTTGCAGCTTTGGACTTCTAAGATGAAGTAGTTTCATAATTCAAGTCCTCGTCTGTAAAACATAGTGTCTCGATTCATCTTGTGTTCTTTGTGAGGTTTGCCAGTGTGAATATGTTCTTTATGCTTCAAATATGCTTCATTTGTTCTTCAGTAGTGTCGAGTTTCATGCGGTAGGACTTTCCTTTTGAAACATTCTCTAAGTGTGTTATTAGTTATGGTGCTCACGACCTTGATTTTAGTTTAGTATCGCACACATTGATTCTTGGCCACACTTCGCTTTTATCTTGGAATTCATGTGTTGGAGCTGACAGGTTGCATGTATACCACACCTCTTACCTCGTACTGTCAGATGATATTTCTACAAAGAAACATTAATTATGTAAGTGCATTTAACATATTCAAATACAACCGTAATAGATTAAATTGAAAGATGAAAAAATAGTTTAAGAAATGGTGTCACAGTAAGTCATGGATTCGGTGTCTCTTTCACAAGGTGTCTAGATTGATCATGGTGTCTTGTGGTCACAGTGTCTCGCTGTCATGGTGTCTTGTTCACGGTGTCTGCTTCACAGTTTCTTGTTCATGGTGTCTTATTCACAGTGTCTTGTTCACGGTGTCTTCTTCACGGTGTCTGCTTCACGGTGTCTGCTTCACGGTGTCTGCTTCGCGGTGTCTGATTCATGATGTATTGCTTCACGGTGTCTTGCTTCACGGTGTCTGCTTCACGGCGCCAGAAAGACATAACCAATGGCAGACTCACGGTGTCTCAGACTTTTCAAAGTAATTGTGTTGAGACTTAAGAAATGATGATAATAGAATGGATTAGACTTAAGCATTTGTCAAAGAAGGTATTGTGAGAGTAGATCAAAGATAGTATAAAGTAAGTAAACTGAATGTAGATCAATTTAAATCTTGAATGGCTCTTCTTAAAGTATGATACTACTTAAACAATAATACACATGAATACACATGATTGTGATATAATTGACAGGAGTTAACTATGTTTAATAGGATTTGTGATCATTCAAACATGATTAATACCTGAGGAGTCCAAAAATTTCCCCCTTTTATTGATCACAAATCATGTAAAGTTAAAGTGTATCTTGGAATCAAATATAGAGATAAATGGATAACACATAGAAATTTCTATCCATTTTGGGATTATCAAAAAGGTGGAATAAGAGAAGTCAAAAAGTGCACATTCCATTAATAGCCAATAAGGTTCAGTACAAATGTAAAAGAGAAAAACAAAAGCAATGACATTCCTGTCAAAAGGGAGTAATCATTGTTCTTCTTTAGGGGTTGGCCTTCTCCTTGGCTTTAGCAGCAGCCAAAGAGGAAGCCATAGGGGTAGAGGTTGAGGTAGAAGAAGGGAGTGAGGTGTTTTTTAGAGAGGGTAAAGGAAGGCCTTTAGAGACTGATGAAGCCAAACTAGGAGGAGTAGAAGATCTAGGCAGTCGTTGATTGAGAATCACATGCCTGATCTGACTTAGGGCTTGTCTGACAGACATAGTGGTGGAGGCTAGGGAAGAGGTGAAGGTAGGAAGCCCACGTCTTAAAGGTGCATCCACAGGAGCAACAATGGTTGTACTCCATACATGAAGGTATGACCTCAAGAGTTTGATTAAATATATAATTATCTCTCCACCATACTGCATGGATTTCTCAAAATCATCCTTGTTCTCCATAAACTTGTCCAACAATTGAGTAAACTCTGTAATATTTTGGACTTGGGTCATGAAAGCTTGAGTCACAGGAGGAATATGAATATTTTCTACAAGATACTTGAAATGATTTATCATATCGGCCTTGGAGATGATTCTATTGAAGTAGAAATCCTCTTTCTTGGAAATCTATTTCTAAGAATCATTATGAATTTTGAGTGGATTTGTACCAGGTCAAGAACTTTATCATTGTTCTTTGCAACTTCAGATAGATAAGCCGTATTGAAACCATTGAGTACATTCTGAAGCTCTTCTTTGACTATAGTTCTAAGAAGATCACTGTCTATGGAGGGTTTAGAGGATTGGTCATATTTTTTAGAGGCATTGACAGCTGTGGTCAGAGATTTAATTTGATTCAGCACCTTTTGAAGTCACCCTCTATACTCATCAGTGAGTTTATTAATATTGGAAACAAGATCTCTCATTTCCTTCCCAATTTTTTTGTTCCTTTCTGCGACCTTTTCATCTAAGGAAGGTAGATAAGGTTGAATCTGAGACACAACAACCTGTGGGATTTGAGGAACAACAGGTTCTATAGGAGGATCAATAAGCTTTGATCTCGAATGCAGCTCTCTCTGCATGTCTTAAACCATACTTATTAGGGTCTTCACTTCATTACTGACCATCTTATTTTCAAATCTTACTTCTTGAATCTCATGGAGAATTTTAGGTAGAATCTGCCAGATTATCTTTTCCAAAAACAGTGAGGAATCTCTCTCACTTAAATTGGTCACAGGAAGAGGTTGGGTATTCATGAGTTTCTCAACTCCAGACAAGAGGGTAGCACAAAATTCCTTTAGATCGTACTTACTTACAAAAGATGGTTATTCAAATAAAGGTTCAGGAATAGGGACTGGTATAGGCTCAGGTTCCTTCTCAGGTGTGATATTAGTGACTGATTTCAACTGGAATATTGAGGAAAGATCATGTCTGGTTGCTGAAACCTACGGAGATTTAACCACATCATAGAAACTGGGGAACTTATACTGAGTGTCTACAGGACTTGACTCAGTCGGATGTGAAGCTTCAACAGACTCGAGATTTGGGTTTTTCTCCCCCTTAACTGGTGCCTCCTTCTCAGGACTGAGAGGCTTATGATCTCAGTCTAATTCCACAGACTCAGTTCTAAGTTCCTCACTCATTTCCTGTCTAGCCAACTGAAAAGCTAGCTTCATCCGTTCTTCAGCCAAAGCAATGATTTTAGGAATAGATTGTTCCACAGGTATTTCCTCAGGGTTTTTTTCTTGCAAAACAGGTTGGTCTTCAACTATAGGCTCTTCCATGGGATGCTTTTCAGATTCTTTGGCAACTGATTCTATTTCAGCTTCGGGTTGAGTTTCCAGATTAACAACTTCTTTATAAGAAGGGACTTCTTCTTCAATAACTTCATATGGAACAGTAGTCCTATCTTCCTCAACAATAACATCTTCCCTAGGTGGCACTTCAGCCTCTTCTTCCTCTTTTTCAGGATACTCAAAAATCTCATATGGTTCCAAAATAGAATCAAAAATATTTCATTGTCTTGAGGGATGTTCCACTGGATTGAATCTATAATAAATTATATCATTTTCTTCCACCCATTCCTTTTTCCAAGGATTCCAATTTGTCTTCATTATTTTGATATTGGATTCTGAGAGGCAGAATTGACAATCCTTAATCACTTCCTCCTTAGGTCAAACCATAACTTTGGAAAAAAGCATAGATGAGATTATCCGAGAGTAAAACAGGGAATTTGACATGGATGTGACTTTGATTACCTCACACATATGGTGTATGATATACTTTTATAGGTTGATATTATGCCCATTTTTCATAAGGTGGATCAGAAACACATCTTGATATTTCAAAACAACAAAATCACATTTTCTGGTACTAACAAAATTCTATATAAACTTGAACAGAAGCCTTGATTCTCCATCTAGTTCAGCAGAAATGTCTCTCCTCTGGGTACCATTTCTAGTTAAGGCTTTCAAATCATCTTCTAAATCAAAAAATTCAGTTGAAGGTGGAGGTCCTCTTTGAAAATCCTCACAGATGCCTTTATGAGGTATCCTAAGGCATGCATCCCATAACCTCGAAGAAAATGAGCATCTCTGGCCATTGACCTAGCTTCTTACAATATAACTATCACCAGAATCAAAAGAGAACATTATTTACTGGTAAAAATGAGCCACTAAACTATGGTAGATGGGTCTACCTTCCTTCGAGAACCACTCTAACCAGCCTTGATGTTCTAACAATTTTAATACCAGAGACTTACTAGATAGAAGCCATTTAGGAAAAATTTCTTTCTTAGGTACAACAATGCGGTTTACCAGATTCGGATTTAAAGGTCCTTCGGGTGCTATCTTAGGTTCAATCTTCTTCTTCTTCAAGCTGCGCTTCTCAAGTGTCGATGATGAAGACATTTCATTCTTGGCATTCACTGAAGGTTTGAGAGAGAGGGGTTTTAGGGATTAACAAGGGTTCAAAATGAGTAAGTAGAAGAAACCCCTAATTAAGAATTGAGTGATACTATATTTATTTTATCATTTAGGAATACCAAACATCAAAAAAATAAAAACACGGGAAAATAAAAAGGTGAAAAGGATAATTACCACGATACGAGTTTTTTTAAAAAAATCATAAAGAATTTTTATGGTGAGACCGTGTCTGGTCATTATGGTGAGACAGTAAACGCACGTTACAGTGAGACAGTGAATGAAATTTACGGTAAGATAGTAAACAAGAACTTTATGGTGAGACAATAAACTATGAGACAGTAACTAAAAATTATGGTGGTATAGTGACATGAAACACTAGCTAAGAAACCGTAATCATTAAACAGTAAAGTATAAAATAGTAAGATATCAAACAGTAAGACATGAAATAGTAAGATATCAATTTTAGGTTTATGATGGCTATTTCATGTATGATGTAGTCTATTCTTTCAGAATTTAATGGTTTGGTGAATATATCAGCAAGCTGATATTCAGTACCATTTAATTCCAAATTGATATCACCTTTTTTATAATGATCTCTAAAAAAGCGATGTCTTAAATCAATGTGCTTTGTCCTAGAATGTAAAACTGGATTTTTTGAGATGTTAATGGCACTTGTGTTGTCACAATTTATAGGTACATGTCTGAATTGATATCCATAATCTAGTAATGTGTGTTTCATCCACAAAATTTGTGCACAAAAACAGCCAGTAGCTATATATTCATCTTTTACAGTAGATAATGCAACAGAATTTTGTTTCTTACTACACCATGATACTAGTGACTTGCCTAAAATGTGAAATGTTCCAGAGGTTCTTTTTATATATAACTTATATCCATTGATTTCAGCATCATAACAACTAATTAATTCAAATGATTGTCTTTTAGGATAAAATATTCCTTGTTTGGGTGTATGCTCGAGGTATTTTAAAATTCCCTTTACAGCATTTAAATGAGATTCCTTATGATTTTCTTGAAAACAAGCACACATACACACACTAAACATAATGTCAGCACAACAAGCAGTTAAGTTGAGTAAACTTCTAATCATTCCTCTATAAGTGGTTTGATCAACATAGTTTCCATCTTCATCAAGATCCTACTTACAAGTGGTACTCATGGGAGTGTCACTACTTTTAGTGATATCCAATCCAAAAAAATTTAGAAGATATCTAGTATATTTACTTTGAGTCAAAACAATTCCATCATTATTTTGAAAGATTTGAAATCTAATAAAGAGTTTTAGTTCACCCATTAAACACATTTCAAATTCATTTTGCATCATTTTAGAAAAATCTACACATAAAGAATTATTCTAAGATCCAAAAATAATGTCATCTACATAGATTTAGAAAAATAAAACATCATTAGAAATTCATTTTATAAAAAGGTTAGGATCAACTATTCCTTTTGTAAAACCTTTGGAAATAGGAAAAGTACTCAATCTATCATACCAAGATCTTGAAGCTTGATTTAAACCATATAAAGCTTTTGATAGTTTAAAAATATGATTTGGAAAATGAGGGTTTGTAAATCTAGGTGGTTGTTCAACAAAAACATCATCAGTTATATACCCATTTAAGAATGCACTCTTAATATCCATTTGATATAGATTGAAATTCAGATGTGCAGCATAGGCAAGCAGTATTCTGATGGCTTCATGTCTGGCTACTAGTGAAAAGGTCTCCTCATATTCAATTCTTTATTCTTGACTATATCCTTGTGCAACTAATCTAGCCTTGTTTCTAACTATGTTACCAACTTCATCTACCTTATTTCTAAACACCCATTTAGTGCCTATGGTTAATGTGTCCTTGGGTCTTTCAACAAGTTTATAAACTTTGTTCCTTTCAAACTGATTAAGTTCTTCTTGCATAGCCATCACCCAAAATTCATCATTGATAGCATCAAGTTGCGATAAGAAGAATTTATGTTCAACATTATTTCTAAGAGAAGCTCTAGTTTTAGTTCCTTTGTCTAAGTCTGCTACAATAGCATCTAAGGGATGGTTTTTAAGGGTTCTAACAATTCTAGAAAAAGAGGGACTAGTGATTTCAGGTTCATCAACAGATTCAGGTTCAGTGTGACTTGATTCTAAGTAATTTCCAGAGTTGGATGTTTTGCCAGATTCTTTCACAAAATAATTTGAGGATTTTGAATTGATATTCAGATCAGATACATCATCCTCTAGATTCTATAGGATGGTTTTAGGCTCATGTGGATATGTTTCATCAAATTTGACATGAATAGATTTTTCCACACATTTAGATCTTTTATTGAACACTCTATAGGGTTTACTAGACATGGAATATCCTAAAATGATACCTTCATCACTTTTGGATGCAAATTTGTCAAGATTTTCTTTGGTATTACGAATATAGACTTTTTAAACAAAAACATTTTAGTAGCTAACCTTGTGTTTTCTATTGTTCCATAATTCATAAGTATTCCTATTAAGAATAGGTCTAATCAACACTCTATTGATTGTGTAGCACGCTGTATTGACAGCTTCAGCCCACAAATAAATAGGTAGGTCATATTCACTAAGCATTGTTCTAGAAATCTCTTGCAGGGTTCTATTTATTCTCTCTAAAACTCCATTCTACTAAGGTGTTCTAGGGGCAGAGATATTGTGACTACAACCATTTTGTGAGCAAAAGGATTCAAACTCTTTATTCTCAAACTCACGGCCATGATCACTTCTTTATGATTTTATTTTAATTCCACTAATATTTTCTACAGACTTGGAATATTTGGTAAAATAAGAGCAGACTTCACTTTTGTGAGCCATAAAGAAGGTCCAAGTATATCTAGAAAAGTCATCTACAAGAACATAAACAAAGTGCTTTCCATTTAAACTAGAAACTCTATATGGTCCAAACAAATCCATGTGAACCAGTTCGAGAGGTTGAGAAGTTGACACTTATTTCGTTGGTTTGAAGGAAACTTTGTGTTGTTTTCCCTTTTGATAGGGATTACACACTCTGTCATTTGGAAAGTCAAGTATTGGTAAGTCTTTAACAAGGATTTTTCTAGTTAGTTTTATAAGGGAGTGAACATTATAGTGTCCTAGTCTCCTATGCCAGTGACAAGATTCTTTATGAAATACTCTTAAGAATGAAGTATTTTGAGAAGCTAAAGAATCTAAATTAATAGAATAAACATTTTCATTTCTTAATGCAGAAAATACAAATTCATCTTTAGAATTAAAGACATTACAAGCATAAATTTAAAATCTAACTTGAAATCCATTATCACATAATTGTGAGATACTAAGAAGATTATTTTTTAATCCATCAAAAAATAGTACTTTAGAAATTAAAAATGAGTTAGAGTTACCAATTTGGCCGAGGCCAATAATTTTTCCCTTGGCATTGTCACCAAATGTGGCACGTCCTCCATCTGCTTTTTTCAGGTTCTTGAAGCACAAGTAGTCTCCTGTCATGTTCCTTGAACATCCACTGTCCAAATACCATAGAATTTTGTAGGAGATCTTTAAGTAGCTTTCCTTAAAAAATATTAAGCAAAAACAGATTTTGGTACCCATACTTGTTTTGGTCTAGTAATATTAGTAATAAGTTCTTTAGGAACCGATATTTTCCTCATAGGTTTCCTATAAGAATTTTGTAAAGTATTTGAAAAATTAATTTTATTTGGTCCACAAAAATATCAAACAGTAAAATATGTATCATAGATTGAATTAGTTTATTTAAGTCCAAAACTGGGAGTAAAACTGTTTGTCCTAGATTTAAAACAAAATTTTTTCTACCGAGGTTTCTTTTACCAGGTTGAAAACCCATGCTAGTGTTGTATTTAGGGGAAATTTTGCTTCCTAGAATTTGGGTAAGATTATTTTTACCATTAGTAAACTTTTCTAAGTCCATCATTAATTGCTCATTAGACATTTTTAATTCATTTTTTTCTTTGAGTAGTTGAGCATTTTTCTCCTTTTCAGTTGTGAGTTCAGATTTAACAGTTACAGTAAGAGCATGTTGTTTCTTTAATGATTTATATTTTTCTTTTTGTTCATTGAATGTTTCCTCAAGCATGTTATAGTATTAAAACATTTCTTCATTAGTTATATTTTCATAGTCACTCTCACCTTTAGAATAGTGTGAATTATGTACAGAAGATTCCAGTGTTACCTCAGATGTGTTTTTCATAAAACACATATTGGCTTTGTTAGCCAGTTCATCATGTGACTTCTCTGAGTCACTTGAACTGTCCTCAAAAGCACTCCAGGTTGATTTCATTTCCTTTTGTACTTAATGTCCTTGTCATCGTATTTCTTTTTGTACTTGAGATTTGGACAGTCAACCTTTATGTGTACTTTGCACTTACATTCCTAGTAGACAATTTCATCTGTCTTTTCACTTCTTTTCCAGTTTCCTTTTTGGTCATATTTTCCCTTGAATTTAGGCTTTCTGAAAAAGTTCTACTTTTTGTAAAATTGTTTGAATCTTCTGGCTAGTTGTGCCATCTCCTCATCACTGTCAGGTGATGATTTTTCACTGGTGTAGATTTCTATAGAAGCTTCTAGTTTCCCTTTGTCTTTGTGCTTAGAGGTGGTGGTCTTGAATGCAACAGATTTCCTCTTTGGTTAATCCTCCACTTCCTTGTTGACTTTCATCTCTTCTTCATACATCATCAGTTTCCCAATGAGTTCTTTTACAGGAAGCTTACTGATGTCATACAATTCTCTAATAGAGACAGAGGTTCCCCTCCATCTGTCATGTAGACATGTAAGGATTCTCATGATCTGTTCATTGGTTGTGACTTCTCTTCCAAGAGAAATCATCGTGTTTAAAATCTCATTGAACCTAAGATAAATGTCAGAAATAGGCTCATCATGTTTCATTTTAAAATTATCATATTTGATAGTATAAGTATTAAGTCTCATTTCTTTTACACTAGATGTTCTTTCATGTGAGACAGACAGGGTATCCCAAATTTCATGGGCAGTTTTACAAGTAGAAATTCTATTGAATTCCTCATATCCTAAGGAGCAGTATAAAGCATTCATATCTTTTTAGTTTTCATTATAGGTAGTTTTGGTAGGTTCATCCCATGTGATTCTATCAATAGCAGGAATTTTGTATTCATTTATAATAGTTGACCAAATTTCAAAACTCATACTCTCTAAATTAATTTTCATTTTAATTTTCCATTCATCATAGTTGGTTCCATTAAAGAATGGTGTTCTGTTGGTTGAAAAACCTTCCAATCTGTTATCCATAATAAATTATTACTTTAAAAGAGGAAGAAATTTAGAATTAAAAGAAATTTATAGATCTTTAAAGTGAAACTACAATCACAATTGAATAAGATTACATAGAGTCCTAATAAGCCACCTTTAATACCAAATGTTGGTTGGAGTAGATTACTCAAGAGGGGGGGGGTGAGTTGAGTAACTGTAAAAATTTCTGTAAAAATTATTTCTAAAAAGTTTTACCTAAAGATTAAATACAGCCCAATTAATCAAGGTTATACTGTTAAAAGAGTTTGACTGTTTATGTAACTTCTTAGAAGTTTGATTATTCTCAATAATCTTAATTTGTGTTATTAATACTACTTTTGATGTTATTATACTAAGACAATCCAGTTATAACTTCTTTCCAAGATGAACTATCAAAGTGAAATTAGTGATTTCTGAATTATACAGTAAATCAATAAAATAGATAAAACTAATTTAAGCAGCACAACGAATATGAAACAAGTGGTTCAGTCTCATGCTGAGACCTAATCCACTCCACTTGGTGATCACCTGCCACCAAGAAGTTTATATAAATAAACTTTTATCCACACCCTGGATCAGGGTTAACAATAGTACACAGACTGTCTAGGTCACACAGGGACCTCTTCCACACTTATCTGTGGGTATAAAATAACCAGGCCACACAGGGACCTTTTCCAAAATTATTCATGGGTATACACAAGGGTAAATGAGTGTTTGAGTAAGGATATCTTGTATCATTCAGTTTGATGCGGGAGATAGAGTGTGTTGTTCTACAGGTACACACTTTTCTAAAAAGTTAATAAACAGATACACAATAGATAAGAAATATGGATATGGGTTTATAAGTGCTCTGTGTGTTAGTCTTTGCAGCTTTGGACTTCTGAGATGAAGTAGATGTATAATTCCAGTCCTTGTTTGTAAAACATAGTGTCACGATTCAGTTTGTGTTCTTCTTGATGTTTGACAGTGCGAAGATATTCTCTATGCTTCAAATACGCTTCGTGTGTTCTTCAACAGTGTTGAGTTTCATGCAGTAGGACTTTCCTTTTGAAACATTCTCTAAGTGTGTTCTTAGTTATGGTACTTACGGCCTTGCTTTTAGTTCAGTATCGCACGCCTTGATTCTTAGCCACACTTCGCTTTTATCTTGGAATGCATTTGTTTGAGCTGATAGGTTTCAAGGATACCACACCTTGTACCTCGTACTGTCAGATGATATGTCTACAAAGAAACATTAATTATTTCATTGCATTTAAAATCTTCAAATATGACCATTATAGAGTAAATTGAAAGATGAAAATATAGTTTAAGAAATGGTGTCATAGTAAGTCATGGAAACAATTTCTCTTTCACACAGTGTCTAGATTGATCATGTTGTCTTGTGGTCGTGGTGTCTTGCAGTCACGGTGTATTGTTCACAGTGTCTGCTTCACGATGTCTTCTTCACGGTGTCTTGTTCACAGTGTCATGCTTCACAGTGTCTTGCTTCATGGTGTCTTACTTCATAGTGACTTCTTCACAGTGCCATAAAGACATAACCAGTGTCAGACTCACGGTGTCTCATACTTTTCAAACTAATTGTGTTTAGACTTAAGCAATGATGATAATAGAATGGATCAAACATAAGAATTTGTCAAAGACGGTATTATGAGAGTAGATCAAAGATAGTATAAAGTAAGTAAATAGAATTTAGAGCAATTAAAATCTTGAATGGCTCTTCTTAAATCATGAGACTACTTAAGCAATAATACACATGAATACACATGATTGTGATATAATTGATAGGAGTTAACTAGGTTTAATTGGATTTGTGATCATTAAAACATGATTAATACATGAGGAGTCCAAAAAATCAAAGGTTTGAAGATACTCAACCCATCGTCTCTATCACAAGCTTAGATCCCTTTGAGTGAAAATTTATTTCCAGATTTTGTGATCATAATACTCTATAAATTACTCCCAAAAAAATAGTGATGCCACATCATGAGTGTGTACATAAATTCTACCAATTGAAGATCATTTGTAGGGTAGTTATTCTCATGAGGGAGTAATTGGAGAGATCCATAAACCATTTCATGTTTCCCCTAAATCTAGAAATACCCCAAACTAGTACTAGAAGAATCTTAGAAAACATCACAACCAAACCATGGTTCTAGAATAATCCAAATCAGTGCAGAATTCAACCTCATATTAAACTCCTCCAAAGATATATAACACTCGTATCACCATTAAAAAATTTCACCCTTGCAGGTTAAAGTTATCATTGATGATACAAGATTTAAGAAGACCTGAAAATTTGTTTTATTGAAACCTTCCTATCCCAAGAATCTCCGAATTTCAATCATGTTTCTAGCCTACTACCAATAGATAACTAGATGTACCTTATTGGGATCTACAGATACACCCCTCTCAAAGATAACCTTCCCTATAAACTTCACCTCTTTGATCCAAAACTCAAATTTGGAATTTTTACCATACAGATGATTCTCTCTCAAGGTTCGAAGAATGATATCCGAATGGACCACATGTTCCTCCTCTATCATGGAGTACCCCAAGTTAACTTCTAAAAACACAATAACAAAAGATTCCAAGAACCGATGAAATATTTGATTCATTAAATCCATAAACACCATAGGAGAATTATTGAGACTGAATTGAATAACCACAAACTCAAAATTCCCATTTCAACTCATAAATGTTGTCTTTAGAATATCCCATTCCCATACTCTAAACATGTGGTACCCCGACCTCAGGTCAATCTTAGAAAACCAACGATCCCCTCTAAGCTGATCAAATAGATTACCAATTTTGAGTAAATGATACTTGTTATTAGCAGTAACCTGATTAAACTTTTGATATTAAATAAAAAGTATAAGGCTTCCATATAACTTCATAGAAAATAGTACATTTGAGGCCCATAGTCACATTCTTGGACAAGTAAATCCTTGTGCCTAAAGGTCCTCAAGATGGACCTTAAGTTCCCCCAACATATCAGGTGTCATTAGATAATATGGAAGAGAAATGTGAATAATTCCAAGGGGTATTTGAATATTAAAATCAACCTCTCTCTGTCATAGTAAACTAGAAAAATCATCCAAAAAATCATCAGGGTAAGCACCCACAATGGAAGATAGTTGACTGCCTAAAAAAGGTTCAACTGCATCAATGAACATTTCTAGAAACTAGCACGATATTACACTGGAGTAATGAGAAACTGACACTTCCCTTCCCATTACATAGTCCCAAACACAATGGAAAACAAGATTGATCCCATAAGAAGAAAATAAATATACCCGATAGTGATAAAGTTCTATCAGGTTCATAACATTGATCATCCAATCCATGTTGATAATCAAGTCAAAGATGTCAAGATCAATAACTAATAAATATCAATCCACCTCAACATCAGTGATCATCACCTAACAAGTGGGTCACTTGAAACCTTGATCAAACCAATTTCACAAATGTGTGGAAAGATCCAATAATAACAACATAAGATCTGAATGTAATCCTAACATATCAACCAACTTGGATGATATAAAAGAATGAGTGGAAACAATGTCAAACAAATATAGAAACATATATGATGAAATAAACACCATACCTATAAGAGTAGCTGGACCTGCTTTAGATTCCTCTAGAACACTCTCTTCTACATAAATCCATTTAGGCATATCCACCTATACATTTCCCTTGGACAGATAAAGATACCATCCACCCTTAGAAGCATCAATATGAAACTGTAATCCCTTGGTAAATGTGGATCCTAGCTTACTACCTTGGGACATCATGAAATAGAAACATTTCATATGTCCATATCACACACAAATATGACAAGACCTTAGAGCCTATGAACAATGAGTCCTTGTATGACCAAACCTCCCACACCAGTAAAAAATAACCTATTTCTATCCAAAAGAGTCCTCAGAAATTTGTCCTATAGAAAACTAAATGCTCTTTCAGTTATTTTTCTAACTAGAAGAAGCACCCATGTTAACTACTACACAAATTAATGCTCTGTACAAATATTTCCTTCCATCTATGTCTACCCCATATAAACCTTCTTTATCCACTACCTCTATAATGTATGGAAGGAACAAAAGAACAAACATCGACTGAATATCAACACTCAGCCCCATATCAAATCTTTGAGCCTTCGGGTAATAATTGGTGACATGGTCTGGTGTTAGAGGAAATAACTCAACAAAATAGGTGGAGTATGTCAGAACAGTATGCTCCCCTTACACCATGGTTAGAAACATATGAGTATTTACTAAATGTAAAGTCTTAGGATAAAACTACTTATTGAATATTTCCTTAAAAGAAACCCAGGTAAGACCTTCATGAAACATAACTTACAATACAGATTCATTCCATCTTCTTTATTTTTGGTTGAGTATTTACATGGAAGAACCCACCTAAGAATCTTCATGAGTCTTAAAAAAGTTGGAGATCCTCTCAATTAATTCAATCCACTCCTAGGACTCTTGGGTTCCTTTGTCACCCCGAAAGACAGAAGGATTCTTCTTGGTAAAATCCAAGCCATGATCCACTACTCATATAGAGTTCACTGCATCCACTGAACCCCATGTTTTAATGGTACAGATCATTTCTTCATCCAAATAAGGGTCCACTAGAGTATCTACCAGCAAAGTTATCCTTTCTGCTTCCCCACTTGTATTTGGAAGAGTTCTTCTAGGATTAATTATCTGATAAACATAAGAAAATAACGAATTAGTCATGAGAAAATTAAAAAACCATTAAACTAACTACTAGAATACAAAACCATGAATTAAAAAAACAAGAGTTTAGTTAAAATATTAAATATTTCATAAAAGGGAAACACCATTTTAATGGAATAGGTCCATATAAATAAATTCTCTAATTAGTTTATTCAAATGACCTTGCACACACTGGGCACCTAAACTTAGTAGATAGGCTAATTTAAATAAATTTTACATACAATACATTCATAGAAACTGAAATACCAGGTCTTAGACTTGTTAATGATTTTATAACCGCACATGTAAACTCAGATTCAGTCATGAGAGTGAGCTATCTAGACCCCTTTTCCACACATACTATCCAAATTTTTATGATCCTACTATTTTATAACCAAGACATAGAACCAACTTAGGTATTACAGACACACTTCAAGATGATTAACCCCTTTGAAACCAAATTGTAATAGACAAACCCAATCCAACTAGATCACTCACCCAAGTTGGCCCATTACTGGGTGAGGTAAAACAAAGATAACAAAACAAGTCTCGTATATAAGGAAAACAATACATACAACCATAGTTTAAAAAATAGTTACAACTGATCTAAACCATCTTAACCATAGAGTATGACATGTCTTGATAAAATAGTCTCTATGTAACCAATAGTCACATCAAAAACATCCCCAAATTAAAAGAACATAGTAAAGAGAATCTAGTATGCTATATAATTTACTTCCCTTTACCTGTAACCTACAAAAAAAATTCTACAACCACCCAATGGAAGACGTTGGGTGTAATCATATATCCTAGTATAAAACCACAAAAGAATCTATTCAAGTTCTAATATCACGATCCACAAGTTTTAACATTAAAAAAATAGTTTACAACAATTTTATAAATAAATCAAGTTCAAACCATTTGTAAAATAATACATGAATTATACAAAAATCACATATAAGGATTTATGAATCCATAAACATGAAAGTTAAAAGACTAAATGGGTAAACAAACCGAAATATAAATATACATGAGATCCTACATCCCTAAAATAATCCATCATGCAATAAGAAACCAAAAACACAAATGCACCTTCCAGATAGGATCTAGCCTATGTGATAATACATACTAGACACTCAAACCCCTAAAAACGAATAAGGTTGGATCAAACTAATAATGAGCCCTGCCATAGTCCATCGATACACAAGATTTTACCTCCCAGTTATGTCACATATAAAAAGGCTACTTGTGTCTCTTTATCAATGAACCCATGGTTCCCATTGTGAAATGTTTGTCAATTTCTGTTTTTAAAATCATGCTCACATTTTTATAAATCCACTTAAAATCCAATCCAATCCTTCTTTATGTTATGAAAATCTATTTTATATTTCAAATCAAGGAAATTAGGTTTCAAAGAAAAAACACCATCAAAACATGAACCCATTCCATTTTCAATTTCAACACATGAAATTACATTTCAAATATCAAGGAATATATAAGAAAAACAAAAAATTAAAAATAATATAACACTTGTACAGAACCACCAACCTCAAGGATGTTGAAAACCTATCTTCCTTTGACAACAAGGTTTGGAAACAATAGGATCAGCCTTAGAAAGATAAGGAATTAATAGAGACTGAAAAGGATTGAAAGAAAACATGATCTGATTACCAATACCTACCAAAAACAGTTTCTTAGTCACAAAAAAGATAGAACCCAAGTTAAAGGCTTACCCAAATAGATGAAACACCTATTCCTATTGATCAATCACTAAACATAGTGATTCAGATGAAAATGAATACCCAAAAACAACTAGGTTAAGAAATATGGTCTAGGGGATAAGGATGAAAAAGATAATGAAGCCTTAATAACCTACATGTCACCATAAAATATGTAACTTAGGGAATTACAAATCATGTAATGCCTTACACATCATGAATTTATACCGTATTAAGTTACACAGGAAGATATGTCACCTTTTTAAATAAAAATATATTTCTCAAATTACATGACGTGTACTATTTTCACATTGTATAATCAATCCACTAGATCTATCTAGTAGCCAATACACATCATGTAATCCCATTACATGTCATGTAACTTCATGGAATTTAGCCAAAACTATAGGTTTATACTGAACATTCCAAAAAATACCTAACTTCACCATTATATGTATCCTCAAAATCCCATTTTTGGAAATACTCATCCAATGAAAAATGAAACCAAAACCAAATAATTTAACATACATGATTGAAAGTTAATGGGGTGTTACATATACCTAAAGAAATTTATATCATGTGTTCAAAAGTTTCACTTATACAACTTCTTAAATATCTGGTGTTATTGAAAGACTTCCAAAATAACCCTGAAATTATTATCATTATCCTCCTCTATTATTGAATAATCCAAGAAATCATTGATCAACATAACTAAATACTAATCCAAGAACTCAAAAATAATTGAGATCATTAGTCAAATGAAAACATTTGTGGGTGTTAATACTTCCAAAAGGAATCAAAATGGACATGAAGTGTCTATGAAAAAACCTGAATGATATTTTTAAAACATACCCTTACTTCATTATCATATAATAATCGGTACACTAAAAATAAATCTTTTATAACCCACTAGTTTCTTTTAATAGTTTAAATTAGTCATCAATTATTAATAGGGGATAGTGGTTCTTCACTGTCACCAAGTTCAATCAATGATAATTGTTTCACAAATTTAAACTATTATTCACCTTCCTTATAAATAGAAATAGAGATCCACAATGAGATACATTTAGTTACATGAACCCCTCACTTAATTTTATTAAATATGTATCTCTTACAAACATAAATTTTCATTCTATAAGGAGACATAAAAATCCTAGAGGCATTTGGTTGTAATTCTATCCCAACATGATTTCACGTTGATGAGGTAATGTTTCAATATTTTAAGGAAAATGTCCAAATATAATTCTATAACTCTTAGAAAAACCTTCTTATGAACTATCACTAAACTGATCATAAACTCTTACATCGAAAATGAATGAGTATGCATGCATATTTGATATATCTAATAAACCCTATCGCTAAAAAATACCACATCCTCTTCTTCTAAATTAATGAAATTAACTATCCTCTAATACAATTGTATAATATAACCCATATAATACAAGTAATCCATGTGAATGATGGAATTTTATGGTTATATGTTCAACAATAAGAAAATTAGCAATGACTGATTCTACTTCATTATTACCAGATATCCCTAATATGCCTTAGAAAATATAGACTAACATCTAAATTTGGTACGAAAAAACTAAGGGAACTATATATCTATCTTCCTTAATATTAAATTCTTGGAATAAGGAAGACACGATGGATTGAAAATCACCTAAATTAATCAAATCATTAACTATGATAGAATAATGAAAAATTATACCTTGAATGACCTTCGGCCCTCCTATCTATTACATGTTCATGGCATGAAACTTACCACACCTTGATCCTCCACCCACTTACCCTGATGATGTACAGTACCCCATCCATGATTATCCCAAGGTCTCAAAGGATATGGAATATTCCAGGGCTTTCCTCTGCCTACTCTATTACTCCTCTATGTTCCAAGATATTGGGAACCAAACTACTACTAATAAATCCTAGGAAGCAACTATCACTGAAGTCGCATCTAAAATAATTTTATGGCTCCACACTTACCACCATAAAATTATGTATGTTAAAACTATTTATTCTCATTCCCTCCATAGAAAAATAAAACCACACTAGGTCTCCTAAAAGAAGTATAATAATTTAATGTTCAAAATAAATGATAAAAAGAAGGATGGGACCGACTTTTTACTAGATAAAACCTCAAATACCCATAAAAATAAGAGCTCAAATCCAAAACCCCACTCAGAGATAATCTTTAATGTATTTCCTCTATGTAATAGATCATTTTCAAAAAAATCTTCTCAATCAACTCATCCTTTATCAAAACCCCCTGATACGTCGGTATCGTGAAAGTTGTGATCTCATGCTAGATCTTTGGATGCAAAGCCTCCTCAGATTTTCATGCATTATATTAAAATTATAAAATAATATCATGATCATAGAATATAAAATTTATCAACCTGAATCCATGATCTCATGCACTCAGTCACCCCTAATAGAGTTTGAGAAGATCTTGTCATTATAACATCATTGGTATCTAAGATAGGAGCTTTCCTTATAACTAAGGATCGTAAATATCCAACAAAACCTCTATAAGAAATTGAATCCCCCCATTTTAAAGTCCCACTAATCAATAATTTGACAATTATATTAATTAAATGAAAATTCCTCATTTTAATTAAACCAATGTAAAATTCCAGCTCCACAATCCACATCTATGTCTCTTAATTGTGGAAAGACCCTCTATAACATGGTAATCTTTGAAAATGAAACTCAATCATTTTATTCTTAAATAAATTATTCAGGTGAACCAAGATAAACATACATTAAATAATACAATAATTTCATTATTTGGATAATACAACTCATAAATAGTGGTACATCTCAACATCTTAAAGGTTTTGTTTCATTAATATTAGCTACGTACACATATTATTTTATAACACTTGTAAAACTTTATCCATAATCTTAATCAGCTAGAACCTTTATTGAATCTCACATGGTATAAAAATCTTTATAAACTATTTAATGGAAACATAATAAAGGGGTGATCAAAAATTCTAAGTAAAGTAAAAATATATCAAATTGTGTCATATCACAAACATAAAGGTGAATATGACATAGACATAAATATATTAAATAAATATAAAAAGTCCTTATATGGTAATCATAAAACATGTTAGAGTTACATTATATCACAAATATATCATTACAAAAGTTATTTCAGGGATCAAAACACATATCAAAAATCATATAATATATGAGTATGACATAAATGTTTGGAATACTTTAAAAATAAGGTGTAATCATGAAAATATGGAATATCATGGAAAGAAAATGCATCTTGAAAAATTGGAATAACTTGAAAAAAACATGGAAATTTGGAACATACATAAGTATAGGAAAAAAATTGGGATTAACCCTATTATTCTCTAACCAATATTAATAAATTCATTATGTTAATTATTGAAAATGTGTGAAAACCCATCACGCATGTGCCTATATGAAAAAAATCATTATGTTCATGCCTAAATCTCTCATAAGATTTAAGATTAAACCAATTACTTATATGGTGATATATTAACCCACATATATTCATCCATATATATCTATTCCACTAAAATTCATCCATAATCATATCTTAAGGCAGCTATGGAAAAAGAACAGGTTTCTTAAACCTTTCAAAAAAAATCACATAACATGAACTTATGAAATCATAAGATATAAAAAATATAATTTTACATGAGGAATCACTTAATAATAACACGAGCAGGGTGATCTAAGAATCACTTCATAAAATATATACCTTGGAGAAAAGTAGAAGTTAAAATACAAAAGTTTTCATGAAAAATTCTAAACATTTTTATAAATGACGAAGTTCAAATTACTTTCAAAAACACTGTGAAGGGAAAAAATTTGACTTCTCAAAACTTTATTATAAATAGTTTCAAATAAAATAACCTTAATAACATACTGGTTATCAAAAAAATGTGTAGTGGGAGATAAATATTTTTTTAAAGGGAGGAAGTCCCCGTTTTTTTTAAATATTTTTAAATATAATGGCTTGAAAAACCAGATCATAAAAAGGAGTATTAAATTTTTATTTTGGAAATGGTTAAATATAATTATTATAATAATAGAAAATAATAAATATTATCTTTCCCAAAAATAGATTAGAAAATTTAAATTATAGAAAATATGGACATGGAAGGAAATATTCATTGGAAAGAATGGGAGTTATTCAGACCATCAGTACCCATTAAAATTGGGATAAATTTTATAAAGTATTTATTAAATATTAGAAGTAATTTACCAAGTGAATAAATGTAAATAGCCTATAAAATGTAGAAATGTTAGTATCAAAGACATATTGAAATGTATACTCTTGTAATAATGGCTATGACCCAATAAATTGAAATTTGATTTTATGAAACCCTTACATTGAATTTTCTATTAATTGATCGTACTCTAACCTCCTATATAAAAAAACATCTTATTAAAATATTTCCTACCAATTTAAATATTCATAACCTTTTATTAACCTAATTTGTAAGGATGATTTTTAATGATATTTGATTTTTTTATTCAAATAATGAAAATGGAAAATCAAGTAATAATTTTTGGCATCAAGATTGGTATACAAAAGGATTATGGAATGAGTTTAATGTGGGATAGAGGTAGTATATCATTAATAAAAATAACTTGGATAGAAAATTATTTATTATAAACTTGTTGAATCTTAATCACATGGAAATAAAAATCCTTGTAACAAAATACCTACTTGAATTGAAAAGAGTTGGGAGAAAATAAATGAGTGATTTCAGAAACAGGGCAGCTATAAAAAGGATTATTAAATGGGTTTAATGAGAGATAAGGGTAATATACATAATTTAGGAATCATTTCGATGGTAAAGGATTGATTATGAACACATGGAATCATAATAATATGGAACTAAACAGGGATTATCAAACAAAGGGTCCTTCAATCAAATGAAGGATGAGAAACCATACCTTTAAAAATAGATTCTTAAATCTAGGGAGGACTCCTTATAACCTTATAAATTCTATAGGAGGTATTTATAGATGGTAAGATAAGGTAAATTTATGATCAATAAATTTTTTATAGAGTGGTTGAGTATAAGAGCCCGGTTTTTATTCTTGAGGTACGGGTTTCTTCTTTTCCTTTTTCCTTAAGTGTTTTTGAGAAAATAAGGAAAATGGGGAAAATCAAAAAATTTATGGGTACACACTATGTACTTTTCCACACACCATGTACTTTGGATGTGTGGGATAAATACATAGGTCATGTAGTCCTGTCGGCGATGAAAGGTGTAAAAACTGACTACACGCCGTGTACTAGGTATTTACACGTCGTGTAATCAGTCAGCAGGTGAATAGTAAGGTGGTGGAAGCTGCCTCCAGTGGAGTGATAGTACATGCGGTGTAATCAGGAATACATGTCGTGTATTCATGTCGACAGATGAATAGTGTGGTGGTGAAAAGTAGCTTCCATAGGAACAGTTAAATGATGGAAAGTACACGTCGTGTACTTGAGAGTACATGCCGTGTAGTTTGTTTTTTTTTCGCTTAAAATGGGAAGTAGTGTCCTCATTCGGTAGAGGAGGCTTTGAGTTCATTTTGGAGTTGGGAGAGGAGTCCAGATCTTCGGAGATCTTCCGACCACGCACCGGGAATCTGAATCCTTCTCTAACTGTCTAGATTGAACCGCACGGGTGAGTTATTCCTTCTCCTTGAGTAGTTATTGCCAATTATTTACCGAGGGAAAGTTGTTTGAGGTTGACCATGTGAATGTTTATCCTAGATCTATGTCGTTCATAGGCATTTCGGGAGGCGTAATTCACATGTACTGATCAGGGGCGATCGAGGTAGGTGGTCTGATGTTTCTTTCAATTGTTATGTTGAAATTATGTACCGTTTTGCTACGCACCCATGGTTGGGGTGTCATATGTCTGATTCATTTGCTGTTATATATCTATAATTGTATAGATAATATAATTATATGTTTCAACTGGTGTTTGGGATCATTGCTTGGATCCAGGACCACCCCGGGGGTGCGTTCCTCTGTTTATCCATTTAGCCAGGATACCCGAGGTTATGCCATGATTATATTATGAATTGCATTTTATTGAGATAAAGTTTATATAAATTGTTTGTTTATGCTTTGGGCTCAGCCCGGTTCCTTTAGCCTAAGGGCAGTGTTCTATTTAGCTTGAGGGCATTGTTTTCTTAGCTTGTGGAAAGTCTTTGGTTAGCCTGAGGGTAACCTTTGTTTATGCCTGTGGGTAGTATTTTCTGTGCCTGAGGGCCATATGATGTATTCCTGAGGGCAATGATCATTATGCATGAGGGCAATCACCTGCGAGTATTTGATTTTGTTATATGAGGATAAGGATAGTATGTCTGAGGACACGACTATTTAGAATATTCACTATGGTGATTTTCTAGGTTGTACCTACCAAGATAAAGCACAATCTTGGAGGTGATAAGTAATAATTAAAATGGGAAATGAAACTGGTAGTGATAGTTACTTTTGAGTACTTAATAAGTTACTTCATTCACTTTTGCACACTGTTGTTGCACATTTTCACTAACAGTTGGGCACGGGCCTTTGGTGGGTGCCTACTGGGATTTATTTCTCACACCATGTTTGGTTCATGTCTTCAGCCTAAACAGACTATATTGTAGTAGGTGTCAACAGGGGAAAGGGTCCCTATATAGGTATATGATTGTATCATAGGAGAATGAGAGAATGGGATCAAGCTTAGTCTTGTGATGCAGCTGTGTTCTGTTCACTCTGTTTTGTTCTGTTTTGTTGCAGCTTGTACTTTGAGTTGTATTGTATTGTATTTCAGTGTAACCTATTTTGGCTGCTTTCATAGAAATATTGACATGCTGTATTTTTATATATAATGGTTGGTTATCATTTAATGTAATTTTTCATTTATAGTTCATATTGTTTACTGCTTCCGCTGTTGAATGTTATATTTATTTTCTGCTGTGCTACTTTTTGAAAAATGAGGGCATAGTTTCCCCACTATCAAACCTAGGCCCTCGATGCTAGTCGGATGCCTCTAGCATTTTTGGAAATGCGCTTGAGGTCATGTGACTAATCGGTTTCGGGGAACCCATTGTGTGGCTTCCGGATTTTGGACGTTACAAAGTGGTATCAGAGGAGGTTCTTTTCTTTGACTTACTATTTGGAGCCATAGTCTTGGATTGGAAAACAATGGTAGTTGGTAATAAGTTGTGCCCGGGAGTAGCTAACTCGTGTGCAGGGAAAATCCAATCTACTTCATTATTGAAATTATTCTGATTTTTCAAATTTTACAGTTGATTTGATTTTCACCATGGGTGATGCGCTTGTGATTGTGCTATTTATATGTTATAGATGGGTTCTATTTAGTTGCAACCCGATGAGATGAGGGTATTCCATCTCATTCATCATTGAGGCACATGTAAAAAATCACTTGTCATGCATTCTTCCATGCCATGTAGGTGCATTAGAAATTGCATGTTGTTGTGATAGTTGTTGTTCTAGAAAATCATATTTTTGTGATAACTACATTGATAAGTACCTTATATTTGATAGGGTATCGTTGTGTGAGGTTTTGATAGAATGAATGCCAAACATTGGTTCTTGAGGAGTATGATCCCTCAATAACCGGAATTTGGTGGATCATCGATGTGTTTATTTTGTTATGACATGTATAAGATGCCAAGATTTGATTGGCGGGGAGTATGGGCCCTCACGGATTGGAATTTGGAACTTAGGTGTTTTTTTCTATGTTTTTCTGGGTTCCAAAGTAGTTTCTGAGGCTTACTGTTTGGAAAACCCAGAATACATGTCGTGTAGTTCTATGGACACACACAGTGTGTTATTCTGTTCAGGAAAAAATGAAAACTTTTTATGTACATGTTGTGTACCCTTATTACACGCTGTGTAGTCTCTTCCCATGTCATAGGCCAAGTGGGAGGGGACACGGGATAGGGAATGGCTTGGGGAAACACGCCGCATACCTGTTGTACACTCTCTGTGGTGTTGACCCAATGTCCACTCGTGTAACTAACATCACGAACAGAGGAAACCTTAAGACATACACACCATGGTGACCTTGAACATGCCGTGTTGTCTGACCCAAGTACCAGGCCATGTCATGAACAACACAGGTCAGTGTTATCTTTCCTAGTACACGTCGTGTCCGCCTAGAAAACATTGTGTAGTGTTATCTGTGTAGCTGGCCATGTAGCGAGCAACACAGGTCGGTCTGGGGCTTCTTGAAACATGTCGTTTCTTTTTTAACACGCTGTGTAGTGTGACCTGGGTACACAGGTCGTGTGACGAACAACACGGGCCGGTGAAATCTTTTCAAGTACATGTCGTGTGCCTATGGGAAACGTCATGTAGTTTTGTTTTAGTAGATATGTGTGGCTTAGCCATCTCAAAGGATTCGGGAAGGGAAGGAGGATTCAAGTACACACCATGTATTCAGAAGACACGATGTGTGTTTGGGGTGTTACACAACCAGTTTTAGCTGGATTACACGCCCATGTGAATGGCCTATGAGAACACGACGTGTGTTTGGGGTGTTACATGACCATTTTTAGCTAGAGTACACACCCTTGTGGATGGCCTGTGAGAACACGACGTGTGGTATTTATACACACCATGTAGTCAAGTTTTATAAATTTTGAATGATTTCTTTCTCATGTTCCCTTCTTGGTCTCCTCATTTTCAGTATTTTATAATCTTGATCTAAGGTCTGTGTTTGACCTTGTAGAGTAATGCCACTGAGATGACCCCCGGTTGTTCGCCAAGACAGTGGTGACGATTATACTCCTGAGATGGTAGGCCATGGGCTACCAGTGGATCCTCCAGCAGTGCCAGATGCGGCGCCCACCATTATACCAAACACAGGCACGAATGCGCAGTTCCTTGAAGGATTTATGTGGTTCATGCAGACCTTCCAGGGAGCATTTTCGGTTGCCACATCCATGGAATAGCTAACTCAGATATTCTAGCAGCAGAATCTGCCTACGTTTTTAGGGGATGGTGGACCATAGGCTACAGAGTCAAGGCTGGATTCGATGCAGACGATATTCGAGCATCTGGAGACACCTCTTTGGAGGAGGGTCAAGATTGCTACATACATGCTGCATGATTCTACCAAGAGGTGGTGGGATGTTATGACCCAGTCTGAGCATCACCGAGACATTTCATGGGAAGATTTTCAAGTAACCTTCTATGACTTCTTCTTCCCTGAGACACTAAGGGCAGATCGAGCTCAAGAGTTCATGAATCTGTAGCAGGGTGCCATGTTAGTGATGGATTATTCTGCTCGCTTCACCAAGCTACATCGCTTTGCACCTGTTTTGGTGGGTGATGAGACGTTGAGGGCTCAACGCTTTGAGGATGCTCTACAGTGTGACATTCGAGTGTTGGTGAATGTTTTCAGGTTTCCTATCGTGCATGCTATCGTGAACAAAGCACTGATTATAGAGCGGAATCTGCAGGAAGCTAGTGGTGTGGGCCAGGGCGGTTCGACACCAGTTTTGGGTACTATTTCTACCGGCAAGAGGAAGAGGCAGATGGACTTCTCTCACGGTGGTAGTACTAGTTATAAGAATACTTTAGGTGGCCAGGTCATTTGCTACCGGTGTGGTAGGGAGGCTGACAAGTGACCTCAATGTCCACGTGACCCAGTGGAGTGCCGAGATTGTGGCAAGATGGGTCATCTCCAGCGTTTTTTCAGGGCGTTTCCACCAGTGGCTAGTGAGAGGGGTTCTGTGCAGACTCCACATGTAGGGGAAGGACCAGCAGCTTTTTACCAGTTGAGAAACTGGAATACGTCAGGGCGTGCAGGTAGAGATGGTGGTCGTGGCCATGGTTTCCAGACACCAGGATCTTAGAGACAGCAGGGCGGGTTAGCTCAGGGTAGCCAGGCTATGTCGTAGGGCCGCGACATTGGGTAGGAATATATAGTGCAACAGATCCAACATGAGCATAATACTGTACCTTCCACTGTCATAGGTTCTATTCTAGTTTCTTCTGTCTTATCTTCTGCACTTTTCGATACTGGTGCTACACATAGATTTATATTTGTGGCTGTTGTGGAGATATTTGGGCTCTGCGTTTCTTTTTCTTCAGATATCAGGACGCTAGACACTCTGTTGGGTACTAGAATAGCAGGTGTATGTCAGTGCAAGGAGTGCCCCCTAATGGTTGGTGGGTGTCAATTTCTATGGGACCTCTATGTCTTATAGATGACAACTTATGATGTCATTCTCGGGATGGACTGTTTGGTTCCATTTTGAGCCTTTGTGGACTTCTATCATCACAGGGTGAGTTTCACATCACCAGAGGGCAGAGAGTTTCTATACAAGGGAAAATGGGATGTCCAGGCTTGCTGAGTTGGACCCGAGCATCGTGGGCGAGGTGGAGTGACAGCCCAGATTGTGAGTTTATATATGGATGATCAGGGGACTTTTCAGAAGGATTTACCTTCAGTAGTTGATCATTTCAGGGATGTCTTCCCGGATGACTTTTCATGTCTACATGTAGCGCGTGAGGTGGATTTCTCTATTGAGCTTGTGTTAGGAGCGGAACTGGTGTCCATTCCTCCTTATAGGATGGCCACACTTGAGTTGCAGGAGCTCAAGAGGTAGTTAGAGGAGTTACAGGAAAAGAGTTTTATCCGACCCAGTACATCTCCATGGGGTTTACTGACCCTCTTTGCGAAGAAGGAAGATGGTACCCTCAGACTCTTTGTGGATTATCGGAAGATGAACCAGCTGACGGTCAAGAACTGATATCTATTACCAAGGATTAACGATCTTTTTGATCAACTTCAGGGAGCACGAGTGTTCTCGAAGATTGAATTGAGATCCAGATATCATCAGTTACGCATTAGACCATCAGACATACCACTTATAGTGTTTTGGAGCAGATATGGTCTATACGAGTACTTGGTTATGCTGTTTGGACTCACGAACGCGCCAGCAGTTTTCATGGCTCTGATGAATCGTGTGTTCCATCCTTATCTGGATTATTTCGTGGTAGTCTTCATGGATGATATCTTGGTGTACTATCACACTCGACACGACCATCCCAGCCATCTTGAGATCGTACTGAGTACACTGAGAGAGAATCAGCTATATGTTAAACTCTCAAAGTGCCACTTTTGGATGGACCAGATTCACTTCCTGGGTCATATTATCTCAGAGGCAGGAGTTTCAGTAGACCTAGAGAATGTGAGAGAAGTAGTTTCCTCAGAGCAGCCTAAGAATGTGTTTGAGATACAGAGCTTCTTGGGGTTGGCTGGTTACTACCGATGATTTATACAGCACTTCTCCCACTTTGCAGTGCCGTTGATGGGTTTGACTAAGAAGGGTGTGAAGTTCGTTTGGTCAGAAGCTTGTGACACAGAGTTTCAGGAGCTGAAGGGAAGGTTGACATAAGCACCAATCTTGATACTTCTGGAGCGAGGGAAGAGTTGTACAGTTTATTGTGATGCATCAGGTATTAGGCTGGGAGCAGTGTTGATGCATGGCAATTGAGTAGTTGCATACATGTCTTGGCAGTTGAGGCCACATGAGAAGAATTAACCAACGCATGACCTCGATTTGGATGCAGTTGTTCATGTGTTGCGCTATTGGAGACATTATCTCTAGGGAGAGAATTTTGTGGTTTTCACCGACCACAAAAGTCTCAAATACATATTTACTCAGCGTGACTTGAACTTGAGATAGTGAAGGTGGGTCGAATACCTTCATTCCTTCGACTTCGAGCTTTACTATACACCTAGTAAGGATAATGTAGTTGTTGACGCACTGAGCAGGAAGACTCAGATACAGGCAGTTCATGAGGCCAGTGGTGAGTGACAACTTATGATTTTGTTCTTTGAGATGCATTTAGAGGTGCACGATAGTCAGGGGAAAACCTATCTTTTGTCCTTATCTATGGCTTCTACCCTCCTGGATAGAGTGAGGATGAGATATCTATCTGATTCGGAAGGCCTAGTTCTACGGGATTTGGTGGCAAGTGAGGAACCTCCTCCTGGTTGGACGATAGGTGATGATGAGGTACTGCATTTCCATGGATGAGTGTGGGTTCCATGGGATATACGCGAGGATTTGATGCGGGAGTTTCATGCTTTAACTTGGTCATTTCATCCTAGGGTTACCAAAATGTACCGTGACTTGAGATATCAGTATTGGTGGCCGGGTATGAAGAGAGTGATCGCTAGTTTTGTTACTAGATATTCCACCTATTAGTAGGTGAAGGAAGAGCATCAGAAGCCAGTCGGACTGTTATAGAAGTTACCCATTCCGGATTGGAAATGGGATGATGTCACGATGGACTTCGTGACCAGGTTGTCGAGGTCACCACGAGGTAATGATGTCATGTGGGTTGTTGTGGACAGACTCACGAAGGTGGCTCACTTTTTAGAGGTCAAGGAGACCCTCGGTGTTGATGATCGTGGAAAGTTGTATATGAAATAGGTAGTACGTCTTCATGGGGTTCCCCGTTCTATCATTTCAGATAGGGACACCCACTTTACGTCTTGTTTCTGGAAAAGTTTTCAGAGGGCACTGGGTACACAGGTGCTTCTGAGCACAACTTACCACCCTCAGACCGATGGATCGTCAGAGCGTACAATACAGGTGGTAGAGGACATGCGGCGTGCATGCATCCTAGACTTTGGGGGCTCGTGGGAGAATCACATAACCCTGGTCAATTCTTCCTATAATAATAGTTTTCAGGAAACTATTGAGATGACACCTTACAAGGCTTTATATGGTAGGTCATACCGATCACCTTTGTGCTAGATGGAGGTAGGTGAGACAGCTTTACTGGGACCATGTCTCGTGCAGGAGACTTCTGACCAAGTCCAGTTTATATAGAAGTGGATGTCTACTGCACGGTCTCGTCAGAAATCTTATGCTGATCACCACAGACGACCCTTGGAGTTTGTGGTCAGGGATCAGGTGTTCTTACGTGTTTTGTCGAGGTTGGGACACAGGCGAATCTGGAGACAAGGTAAACATTCTCCAAGGTATGTGGGGTCGTTTTAGATTCTGGAGAGAGTCGGATCGGTTTCCTACTGGTTTCAATTACCATAGTGGTATCAGTCCATGCACCACGTCTTCCATGTATCTCAGCTATGTCGTTATCACTCAGACCCATCTCACATTTTTCAGCCCGAGGAGGTTGAGCTTCCGGTCGATGCATCCTTTGAGGAGCATCTGATTTGTATTGTTGATAGGAGAACGAAGGTTCTCTAAGCCTGGTCAGTTCCTCTCATATGGGTTCTATGGCAGCATGGCTGAGTGCAGGACAAAACCTGGGAGTGGGAGACTAACGTACGTTCTCAGTGGACAGAGTTGTTCACAGCTTTATCTTCACCACCCTTGGAAGGGCAATCCGGGGATGAATTTTTTTAATGGGGGAAGTTTTTAAGAACCTGGTTCTTATTCTTGAGGTATGGGTTTCTTCTTTTCCTTTTTCCTTAAGTGTTTTTGAGAAAATAAGGAATGTGGGGGTAAATCCCAAATTTTTTGGGTACACACCGTGTACTTTTCCACACATCGTGTACTTTGGTCGTATGGGATGAATACATAGGGAATATAGGCATGTCGGTGATGAAAGGTGTAAAAACCTACTACACACCATGTACTAGGTATTTACACACCGTGTAATCAGTCAGAATGTGAATTGTAAGATGGTGGAATCAGCTGCCAGCGGAGCGACATCACATGCCGTGTAATCAGGAATACACACCGTGTACTCATGTCGACAGATGAACAGTGTGGCGGTGAAAAGTAGCCACTAGAGGAATAGTTAAATGATGGAAATTACACGCCATGTACTTGAGATTACATGCCATGTAGTTCGTTTTTTTCTCTTAAAATAGGCAGTAGCCCCCTCATTCAGCAGAGGAGGCTTTGAGTTCGTTTTGGAGCCGGGAGAGGAGTTCGGAGCTTCAGAGATCTTCAGACCGTGCACCGGGAATCTGAATCCTTCTCTGATGGTCTCTATTAAACTGCATGGGTGATTTCTTCCTTCTCCTTGAGTAGATCTTCAAAACTATTTCCCGAGGGAAAGTTGTTTTAGGTTGAACATGTGAATGTTTATCCCAGATCTACGTCGTTCACGGGCATTTCGGGAGGCTTCAATCACGTGTACCGATCAGGGGTGATCGAGGTAGGTAGTTTGATGTTTCTTTCAACTGTTGTGTTGAAATTTTGTACTGTTGTGCTACGCGCCCAAGGTTGGGGTGTTGTATGGCTGACACTTTTGTTGAAAGATATCTAGAATTGCATAGATAATCTAATGATAAGTTTAAACTGCTGTTTGGGATCACTTCTTGGATCCAGGACCACCCCGGGGGTGCGTTCCTCTATTTAGCCATTTTTTCAGGATACCTGAGGGTATGTGTTTCCGACGCTTTCACTGGGGCGCATACATACGCCACGTAGAGGATGCATGACTATTTCCTTGCATTCCTTCTTTCCAAAGGTGGGCGGCATCCGCTCCTTGTTCAGGAATGTCTGCTCCTTGATCGAAACGAGATGATGGGATGTCAGTTCGTCCTTCTGTGGATTCATCCTCGGAGCTCGTCACCTAGTCTAGGTCTCCCTCATAGATTTAAGACATTTTTCGTGAAAATCTTCCTAACACCATATCTTCATGGACACCAGTTAATTATGCTACTTCTGTCAGGACATTCCAAGGGGTCTGATCAGGGAAGCAACCTTCAGTTAGGGGAGTAGTCACGTTGGGCACCACTGGCATGTCTTGACACTGGGGAATTGGCATGTCTGTCTTCTATACCTTATTATAGGGCTTATCAATGACGCGGAAGCCTGAGGCATCCCACATCAAATGTGGGGAATCATATGCCATGGTCATGTATATGAGGTTTTCCTCATCTTCCTATGTTTAACATAGGGTATGCCACGAGTTTAACGTCCAGTGGAGATGGATCAGACTGATTGGAACATTGATTAGAGTGGATCAGATGGAGGAACCCCCTAGAGGGAACATCGATATTGGGTCCAACATGTGGGTGGCTTCTCTAATGCTGTCAAATGTAACGGGGCATGGGGTGGCATGATCTCACTGGGATTTGGCGACCCGGGTAAAAATCAGGATGGGTGATGGAAGGTTCTGTGAATGGGATGGAACCGCCACGGGGTGATGATGGTTTTGGGCTTGATCCTCAAAGAGAATTCCTACATATCCTCGTGGCAGGGAATCAAAGTCCGCGTAGTTCTATGGGATGATCACACCTGAGGAGGCGACTAGTGAGAATGGACGCATGGATGGGACCCAGAGGAAGTGGAACCTCTAGGTTGGGGCATAAGCTTCCCAAGACACATGGGCTCAAGGGAGAGATCAACATGAGACATGATTTATGGGCTTGAACCTTCTGGAGGCTTCTTACGTACCATGCCTTGACATGGATCAATGACCATGTAGTTCAGATGGAAATACAGTTTGACGTCATGTGGGACGGGGGTGAACCGACGTGAAGGTGGTAAGAATGACTAGGTGATGGTCTTGAATCTCGTGGAGGCTTCCTACGTACCATGCCGTGACATGGATAAAATTCCTCGTAGTTCGGGATGGTATGTGGCTTACACTCTAAGGCGGACCAAGTTGTTTGGTGCTTGAACCTCGTGGAGGGTTCCTACATACCATGCCTTGACATGGATCAAAGTCCCCATAGTTCGGGGTGGTATGGGGCATACACTCTAAGGCGGCCCAAGGTGTTTCAGTATTGAACCTCGTGGAGGCTTCCTACATACCATGCCTTGACATGGATCAAATTACCCATAGTTCGGGATCGTATGGGGCTTACACTCTGAAGTGACCCAAGGTGTTTGGGGCTTGAACCTCGTGGAGGCTTCCTACATACCATACCTTGACATGGACCAAAGTCCTCGTAGTTCAGGATGGTATGGGGCTTACACTCTGAGGTAGCCCAAGGTGTTTGGGGCTTGAACCTCATGGAGGCTTTTTATGTACCATGCCTTGACATGGATCAAAGTCCTCATAGTTCTGGATGGTATGGGGATTACACTCTGAGGCGGCCCAAGGTGTTTTCATGGTCAGTTCTTGCTCTAAGATCATGTGAGTCATGCTCAGTGTGAGAAACAAGAGGTAGTAGAGACCTGACAATCACATCGCGAAAGGTGCATCCATGGGAAATTGAGTGGGGCTTACGCGTGGAGCTACCCAAAGAGGAAATAGGAGCTTATGCGTGGTTAGTAGCCCGAGAAGTCGGGGCTTACTCTAGGATGGAGGCCCATGGGAGACAAATATCAACGGGAGAGGGACTTGGGACTGAAGAAATGAGGAGCCCTATTTCCCACTGTTCCCTTCACTGGCCCTGGGGACTGAAGATGAAAGGAGGAGCAGAGATGCTGCCTCCTGCAATAAAAGCTAGGGGATTACACCAAGGTGGCTTCCCTTCCCCACAGAAAAATGCCACTCTAATAAGGAGGATATCATCCCCTTTGAGGGGTGATCCCATCCCCGTAAAGACGAGTGGGTGTGGAGAATATCCAAGGCGGGGGACCCTGTGTGCGAGGCACGGGGCCAGGTCATAGTTTAATGTCATGTGCTGAGGATGATGGTGCTTGGCAGGTTAACGTCCTGTAGCTCGGATGAGTTGGGTGCGCTCCACACCCCTAGGGCTTACATAACCAGTACCATCTTCTCCTTGTGGGAGGTAAGGAATCGGCAAGGCCGTGGCGAGGGGGTGTCATGGAATGAACCATCGAGGGGTCCAAGTTAGCATGGCTATGCGAACAAGCAATAGTCATTAGCATGCCTATGTGAAGAAGCATGAGGCAAAGCAACGCAACGGGCGGTGTCATCCAAGGGACATTAAAGTTACTTTGTACAATCCTAGAAGTTTTTACGGGAAAATGGTGCATGATGTAGATGCTCGGGGCGTGAGAGGCACCCGCAAATGGCATCCATAAGAAGACCATTGTGCGCTCGTGCAAGGGGGAGCCCAGGGAGCACTAAGGTGAGGGGTCCTAGGGGAATCATGTGCAATATTTGAGGGCTACATGAAATAAGTAGACCTACGTGAAAAACACTGAGTTGGAGCAAAATTGGTGATGCTTGCATGGAATTGGAGTCGAAGTTTTGCACGTGACTAGAAGTATTGCGCACAAGGTGCGGAAATACGCGCTAGTGGGAGAGACTGCATGCGATGACCGGGGTGCGCGCAATTTAAGGGATTAAACGCAATTGGTAGGGGTGCACACAATAGAAGAGGTTTCATGCAATTGGCCGTCCTGCGTGCAAGAGGCAGACCCTAAAGGGATTGGAATTCAGTCTAAACCCAGGGGATCTTGAGAGAAGGCAGACCCCGGGGTGACATGGCATGAAAAGAACCGTACCTGAAGACCATCTTTGCACGCGTGGAAGACGAATTTCAGGCACGACATCCGATTCATATTCTTCAGACCCGAAGTGGAAGGGGGTCACCTTCTATTTATATGCGTCTAGGGGCGTGGAAAACCTATCGGCGTGAAAAAACTTCGCGACGTAGGTGGCGACACGAAATGTCAACCAAGCGGGGTGGGGCACAAAATATTTCTCACCCCCCATGCCAAACTTTCGAGAATCCCAGAACTTTCCACGCATGACATAATTTTTTCGTGCGCTGATGAATTTATTTTTTGCGGCCCCTCCAGGCCCCCCGGATGGGGTCCCGGGTCCGAATATGACTTTGCTTTATCGTTTTGAAAACTTCTTCAGCACTTGAGCACTTTTCAGTGTCTACAAATTCCCCCCCTCAGAACTGGATCGGCAAGGTGTCCTAACGATTGGATTCTGAGGGAAACGCCGAAATTCAGGGCTTTGTGGGGTCCATGTGCACAAAAATATAAAGCAGCATGCAAAACTCAGAAAGGTGCAGAATCCACTTTTCGCGCAAGCACGTAAACCGGGATTTGCCTATAAAAGCGGCTATGGGTCGTAAGCTACATACGAATTATCTCACATGACAGGCTCTATGCTCTCGTGCACGAAATTTTCCCCAGCCCTGCGTGAAAAATCCAATCCAACTACATGTAATTCCCCTGAGATCAGGTGTCGTTTTATTCGCAAACCTGGTGTTTTTCACACCACTGTCTGAAATTTCACAGCAGCGGCTGATTTTACGTGCCACCCTCTCTAATTTCACACCAACCACACAAACACTTGTCTGAAGAAGATAGATGCAAACAAGGATGGTGAGGGAGAAGTCGCTGCTCGAAGGGCTGAAATGGTTGCAAACCCAGAGGTTTAGGGTGCCAAAAGGATTGTCTCCAATAAGCATACCATCTTCAATATGATAACCCCCGCCCAAAAGAAGTATGACTAATCCAACAATCTACCACTATGGGACTTTGGTATTTTGGAGGAGGTCCCTCTGCTAGGCTTTGAGGTGGATACACCGCGGTCATGGGTGACTCGTGAGGATGATCTTCCTCGATACAACATCACCAAAAACGGTCATCCTACCAGAGAAACTAGGCACATGGACGTTTACGTCCGGAATCCAAGGACTAGGACCATTGCTGGGGTGACCCTGTTGCGGAGAGCTCCTCGACCCTCTACGCAAGCACCTTTCATCAAAGTGTCACTGACAAGGACAAAGGCTGGCTGCAGGACTGGGACCTGTGATCCGGAGGCAACTTCACCAGTGAATGGGCTTGGGCATACTGGGTTCGCCATACGTGTGACCAATTTGGGGTCGAGCTATGGCATATTATTTTATTCGTGGCGGTGTGGACATCACAATTTCACTTCTACCACCAGCACGAGCTCTGGCCAGAGTTGTTCACTCGGTGGCCCCATGATACCAATATCTTCCATCTTCATCATGGGTAATTTGGTATCAGTATCTGGGACATTCAATGCATCGGGGGTATCCCATTAGAGGGTCACCAATATGATGAATTACTTCTACCAATGAGCACCTGGGGAGACAGATCATGAACCCCCATACTGACGTGGCTCCTTCTGGAGCTGGCTAAGGAGAAGTTGGGGGTGAATGACTTCATGAAGTAAATCACCTACAAAGACTGGTTCAGTCTGTTCTTGGAGAGGGATCCATAAGTTCAGATGTTAGGGCAGGGGAGATGGTTTCCAACAGCGGCACAGAGGAGCAAGAGTGGATCATACTGGAGGGTCCTGGAGGCGGGGCACTACCAGTCATGGGGCTACAACATAAACGAGAGTCAGGACCTGAATGTTTGGTATGCCAGATTTCTCACTACATTCATGAGAGGGTGGCTCTTGCCGGTGAGGGATGCAAGGATGGGCGTCCGTCTAGCAACCCTGGTGATGTCTGGAATCATGGATGCCAAAAAAAGGTTCAATCTAGGAGTCCCCATGCCAGCTCGACTGAATGCCATTTGGGAACACATCTCGATAGGGGGATCACCTAGGAGAGTCTGTGGCCCCTTCCAGATTTTCCATGGCTAGGTTGCAGCTCATTGTGGTGGATACACCTTCCTGAATGCCATCTGTCCTCCAGGAAATGGCATGCGACCTTCCCTGCATGCCAACTTCACCTTCATCCCATTCCCCACCCTAACTGGCCAGATGATAGACAATGGTCAAGGCTCACTGGAGCAGAAGGAGTATTTCCAGAGCATTAGAGTGGTGGTGCTTGTGGCCCAGATTGATGGGAAGATCTTCTGCAAGCCTTATTTGTCGTCCCAGTTCGCCAGGCAGTTTGGGTGCCTATAGAGAATGCCGAAAAATGTATACACAAACATCCGATAAGAAAGGGATCCATGTGTTCTTCATCAACCGTTGCTGATGTTCACGACCAATGGCTCCAGTGACGTCATCACCTTTCCTCCCACCAGAGTCGACGCTGGTATCTCAACCGAGTATGCCGAACATTGGACCATAGCATACCCTAAGGGGCTGTTGCAGAAGCGAGTTTCTCAACTCAAGGTCACTAGTGTTGAACCCAGACATCGAGAGAGCAGGCAGAGTGCCACTAGAGGTGTAATATCGGAAGCGGGTCTGGCAATGGGGCCCGCACAGGCTGGGACCTCAGTAGTGGGGATGTCACATGGCATGGCCATGCCCTCGTTGCCTAAAGAAGGGTCCCACAGGGCAGCCATAGAAATTCCTGGGAATTAAATAAGATATCTGCTTCAACCTTCTCAAGATTCCATTTTCCCCATGCTTTGGTCGGCTTGGCTAACCCTCTGGCAGTCGGTGAGCACTGAAGCCCTCTCGAAGAAGATAGTGCGGGACGGAATCCAACTTCCAGAAGTCGGGCTTGTTCAGATTGTCGAAAGAGTTAAATTACATCGACGACATTCATATCTGACAGCCATGGACATGTACGCACGTCAATGGGGTCAGCGTGTGGAGACACCTCTCTTGGTGAAAGTGATGCTCGGCCAGGATAATGATCTAGAAACGTTGCCGCCAGGGGATGATGGAAGCAATGATGAGTCGGAGGGCGGCGAGACAGAAGAGGAGGAGGCATAAGGAGAAGGTGAAGGAGAAGGTGAAGGAGAGGAGGAGCCCAACGGTGAGGGGTCTCAGGGGGCATCCCACCAAGGGAGTCTCCGAGAGAGCGGTGAGATCATCGGCTCTGATATAGATGTGACTAAGCTACTCGAGGTATGGTTTAACCCTTATATATCCCCCTTCTTTATCCACACTCTTCTATAGTCCTTAATCCACCCTCATTATCTTACTCAAGAGCATATTGGTGCGGATCAAGCGTCCCCAGTCGAAGGAGGGGGAGAAGCGCCAGTGAAACAAGGTGGGGGCACTGATTCCCATTATCGAGCTAACGAGCATTGAGGTATACCCCACTATGACAGCTCCTGTGGTGTCCAGAGCATTAGAGGTTGGCGCCTTGGGTTCCTGTAAGTTCCTTTCTTCGATACCGGTACTTATCGTCGGAGGACTCAACTGATTAGGGTTCGCCGTGTTTGTACAGTGATCACGGCATTGGAGGCTCATCAGGATGATGAACCTGAACCATCTGCGAGCGAGCTGATGGAAAACTTACTGCCCTATCCAGGACATGCCTCCCAAACCAAGTCGGCCCCAGCGATTGGTGAGCAGGGACCGGCGGACACCAGGGGCGCTGCTGTCAGGGTAGGGCTGATAGTTGACGAAGGCGCCACCAAGGTCCAGGTGGGAGAGTAAGGTCGCTCAGACGTTGAGGAGCCTATTCCCCTAGAGTAATCTCCGAGGAGGACCCTGCTACTATCCTGTTGGATATCTTTCCTATCTATCAGCCCGCTGACCCTGAGGAAATTGATGATTCAAACTTCTAAGCGGCTGAGGAGATCCAGATGATGCTACGCAAGGGGTGGAAGTGTATTTGTCGTTTTCTTAGTCATCCTCAGAGGGAATGGCTAAAGTGGATGGGTTCACTCCACACCTAGCTGCATTTCCTATGCGCTGGAGGGGCAGATTCTCGATGCCTTCACCTAAAGGTACGTGATTACATGGCCAAGAAGATGCATGAGATCAGTCAGTGTTCCGACATCACTCAGTGTTGGGAGGAGTCTGGGAGTACCCGAGCATTTCTGAAGGTGGATCAGGAGGTCTGACTCCTCAAAGAACAGGTGAAATAAAAGGAGATATTCATCACAAACTTTTCTCAGCTCAAGGAGTAGTTGAGGTCCCAGCTGGTAGATGCCCAAGAGAAACTAGTGGAAGCGAGTCACCAAATAACTGAGCTCCAAACTGAATAGGCGCGGGCACGAGCTAGGGTCAGCGAATTGTGCTCCGCAGCCGCTGATTAAGAGAGAGTCCTCAGGGGGTGTGAATCAATTTTGGAGGCCACCATCTAGAATATAGCGGCGTTGGAAAGATCCATCCAAGAATCCGACCCCTAAGGGCCCTATTGTGGCCGAACCCATAAACTCATTTTTCCTTACTGCTTAATATTTTGAACTGTATGTATGGAGAAATTTATTCACTTGTCCCTTTGGTTTAACGTGCTCAACCATAATCCTGAAACAAATATAAACCCATTCCTAAGCTCACGTGGGCCTTACCAGATGTGAGAAATAACGGAAACTCGTACTATCACTTTGTTTGATTGTGGGATCATAAACAAAGATTTGGGAATTTGAAATTGGAATCCGGATTTCCAAGGAGAAGAGTGAGGCCTAATAAAAGGAAGAGGACCTCAGATCGATTGATGTATAGTCTTCTCAATGTGCTCTAGAGAACAAGAGGGGAAATGCCAGGGGCATTTGAATCGGTCTGAACATAGGGGAATGAAAAATGTGAATCACGTTACCCAAATTCGGAACACTGTGGGAGGGGCATGGCAATAAATGAAAACTTTTGACCGTGTTCAAAACACAGAATCCCTATTGCATTATCCTGAAATGTGGACAACAAATGAGGGTCGACCGCGGACCATGTTCGCAACTCGGGACCTAACTCAAATATCATCCTTCAGTCTTTCAGAACGTTGGCCCAGGACAGTAGGCAGACCATAGGTCGAGCATCCATACTGTTAGGGGGTCCCTTCAGATGTGAAAGAGGATGAGGATCTAAATAAAGGGGGCATGAAAAGTGTGGAAGATAAAGTGGTGGTTTCTTCAAATAAAATCCAACACTCTTGAAACTATGCCACCGTGGTGGAAGCACATTAGGCGGGTGCATTAATCTGATCTTGGATCATTCCTACTCTAAGAGAGGACCTATCTGAGGTGTCAGGCCAAGGGGACGATGGTGAGAAAGGATGGGGTTTGTGATTCCCAGGGCTGGGCCCAAGACTAAATGTATGGGCGTTCCTACCTATCCCATAAGGATGGGAATCAAGTCATACGTAGTTCTGAAAAGGGTCTTAGTTTAAGGTCTTAGAACTCGGACCAGGGACCAGTAAGGAATATAGGGGACACATGGTAAGGTGATTATGAAACTCGACACGATTGAGGACATAAGTCCAAATTACCATGTGTTCTTTGGGGAAGTGTTTAGGTCGAGGGACCGAACATGAAAGGTAGGCTGGGCCCATGGGAAAGTTCCTGAGCGTTCCTACGTATCTCATGAGAATGATAATCAAGACACACGTAGTTCTAGGTGGTAGCACGGTAAGGTACCAGTGAAAAGGATGAAAGGGGCATGCGTGTTTGGCCCTCGCACCAAAAGAAGCGGTATTTGATGTATCTTGTTTTTCCTTTAAGGTGAATGGTTATTTTGTGAAGCGATAGGCCTAGGGTAGAAATTCCCGGCATCGCCACAAGAATAAATCCATATACAGGCATTGAAAAATGATATGGTGGATGACCGATACCCAAAGTGATATCCCATATGATGAGGTCATCACAATGTAGTGTCGTTTTTCGTCGTGTGGTCGGGACGATACTATCACATTTTAGGGTCATGTGATTGGACCCGAAAACACAGTTTAAGGTCATATGGTTTGGACCTGAAGGAGTGCACATGACACGATAAATCATACCCGATGCGAATGAGGATGAGGTCCACATCATCACTGTGTGAAATTCCAGGAGAGGATCCTCGGGTCAAGAGGATAAAGGGCAGGAGAAGCTAGCTCCCAGCTGATTTGGACCCAGAAGCACGATGTCCGGGTGACCCCACGTATCCCATGAGTTTTAGCATCAAGCCACACATAGCCCTTAGAGAAGATCCCAGTTATGGTCTTAGTGCTCGGATTGCGGGAGCCCTGAAGGACATCGTATTGCAGCTTTGTCTGCCAGGCATGCGGAGGTGCGCTGAGGGATAGTGCCAGGAGTGTAGATATTCCACTCAGACATGACGGGGTGGAACGTAATGTGAATCATGTAAAAAACATTCAAGGCCTGAAGGGGTTGGAATGACAATGGATGATTACTGCTGACCATGTTTGCAACGCAGCATCCTGTCACGTTTTCCTAAAATGGGGACAAACAAATTAGCATCAACCACCGACCATGTTCGCAACGCAGGACTTGTGTCAATTTGTTGTATGAAACCCTCGGGGGTGTTGGCCCATAATGGAAGGAGAGACCTTAGGCCGAGAATCTGTGCCGTTTTGGGGGTCCCTTCGAGTGTGAAAGATAACAGGGGCCCAAATGGATGGGAACATGAAGCTTGACAAGTGGATGGAAACTTGCCAAAGTTGAATCTGACACTCCAGGTCCTAGACCAGAGTGCTATTAGAAACATCAGCGAACAACTGTAAAGAGTCGAGGGGATCGACCTAAGAGGGGCTGGACCCGAAATTTAAATGTTCGGACAGTCCTACGTATCCCATAAGGATGAGAATCAAGCCACACGTAGTTCTTGAAGATACATTTTAACGTAATGAGGGACGACATATAGTTTAATTTCATGCGGGACGACATAGAGTTTAACACCATGTGGGACGACATACAATTTAACATCATATGGGACGACATACAATTAAACGTCATGCAAGAGGACATACAGTTTAACATCATGCAGGATGACATATAGTTTAACGTCATGTGGGAAGACATACAGTTTAACATCATGTGGGACGACATACAGTTTAACGTCATGCAGGACAACATACAGTTCAATGTCATGCAGGACGAGCGTGCAGTTTAGGGTCATGTAGGACCAATAGTTTAAGCTTTTGTAGGACTGTAATCCAGTTTAAGGTCATGTAGGACCCTTAAGGGTCAGGAAAAGTATTTTTTAAGGAACTTTTCATTGGTGGAAGGAGTTATACACTCACCACCCATGGTCACCAGCGAGTATGCACCATTGGGATAAACTTTATGAACAATGAATGTTCCTTCCCATTTTGGCTCCAACTTGGGTGGTTTCCTGCCGGGGATCATTAGCGTTCTTAGAGCCAGCACCAATTCTCCTTGTAAAAAAGTGTGGAGGTGAACCTTCTTGTTGAAAGTTCGATCCATATTGCTCTGATTCCCTTAAAGGTTGTGCAAGGCACAAATCCTATTCTTGTCCAGTTCTTCCAATTCAGATAGATGGATTTCATCCACTCTATCTATCACTTGCTAGTCATAGACTGCTATGTGCAGTGAGGGAAACAGAATCTCGATGGGTAGGACGACCTCAGTTTCGTACACCAGGGAATATGGGGTCACCTAGGTGGAATTACGAGTCGTTGTCCGATAAGCCCAGAGGGTATTGGGGAGCTTGTCCGGCCTACCCTTCTAATTCTGACCAACCATTTTCTTCAGAATGTTAGAGAGGGTTTTATTGAACGCCTCGATCTTTCCATTTTCCTACGTGTGATAGCGGGAGGTATGGTTAGAGTAGATGTTGTACCTGGCGTACAACATTTTCAGCTCGGCTTCTCGGAAGTTGGTGCCATTATCGGTGAGGGCAGCATGAGGGACTCCAAACTGGTGGATAATGTTGGAGCTCATGAAGTCAACGATAGAATGGGCCTTGACTTACTCGAGCGGAATTGCCTCTGCCCACTTGGAAAAGAAATCCGTAGCAGTCAGGATGAACTGACATTGGTGAGTCGTTGCCATTGGGTATGGTCCTACGAAATCTAATCCCCAGACTACAAAGGTCCAAGAGTAATTGTTATCATAGAGAGGCTATGATTTCCGATGCACAAAGTTATCATGAACTTGGCACGCATGGCACGTCTTGGCGAACTCGATGCAGTTGTGGATCATATAGAGCCAAAAATACCCTAATCTCTGGATCTGGTGAGACATTTTTGGCCCAGTTTGATGGGAACCATAGGAACCAGCGTGAACCTCTAGCATGACTTGTGGAATCTCAACCCCCTGAATGCAACGGAGGATAACACCATCAAACCCATGCTTATAGAAGATTGGCTCAAGTCTAGGACCGCTCTAGAGGGTAAACTGTAGCACGTGGCGTCAGATTCGCTTGCGCTCATCCTAATCTGACGGGAGATTACCATGTTGGAGGTATTAAACCAAGGGTGTCCTCCAATCGGAAACCATTTCGATCACTACATCCGGATGACCCAGGGGTCCTGACGTATAAGCACCGATGGTAAGATGGATTACCTGTGGGTTGTCATCACCATCCAGGGTAATAGGAGCTATGTCTCTCTGATGCACCATGTGGATAATTAGATCATCATGTTCAAGGTCTGTAAGTGATGTAGCTAAGCTGGCCAAAGCATCTGTTGGACTATTCTATGACTGAGGGATATGGATAACCTCTGGCCGAGAAGGGAACTGGTCCATTAGCTGGAGAGTGTGTTCTAACAATGGTACGAGCTCTAGCTTCCTGACAACATAGTCTCCATTGACCTTCTTAAGGACTATCTCAGAGTCCCCTTTCACATGCAAATGGGGAACATCAATCTCAAGGTCCAGCTCAAGGCTAGTAATGAGGGCCTGATACTCTGCCTCATTGTTAGTGCAGCCTTCTGACAATAGGAATTAGTATGGCTGAGTGGCTTGTGCTGGGGTGATAAAGATGATACACAAGCCTTCTCTGTTGAGCCTAGGATCATTGAGCATACTACCGGTGGGGCTTCGAAAGGTGACATCAAAGTGCATTTTCCAATATGGGATGGCTTGATCGACTAAGAGGATTGCCTCATCAAGAAAATCCAGGTCCAAGGACCAGCTTGCAGAGGTTGGATGAGCAGCTAGAAAGTCTACCAATACCTGTCCTTTGATAGCCTTCTGAAGCATGAACCTTATGTAAAACTACTGTAGGATTACCTCCCACAACGTTAGTCATCCAGTCAACATGGGATGGCTTAGGATGTGCTTCAAGGGGTCTACTCGAGACACCAGCTGTACCTCATGGTGCTATAGGTAATGTTGCAATTTCTGTACGGCGAACACGAGCACAAGGCAGCTCTTCTCTATGGGGGACTATCTGGCCTCCATATCGAGGAGCATGCAGCTGAGGTAGTAGAGGTTGTTCTATGTCCCCTCATTGTTCTTCTGGGAGAGAATGGCGCCGAGGGACCATTCTAGGGTGGTGACATAGAGGACCAGTAACTTCCTGGACACGGGTGGCATCAAGACCATAGGCCAGAGCAGATATTTCTTGATTTCCTCAAAGGCGGTCTAGCACTCTACATCCCATTCATAAGTGGTTCCCTTATTCATGAGTCGAGATAAGGGCTTACACTTGCTGGACAGATTCTCAATGAATCGGCATATATAGGCCAAGTGGCCTTGGAGACCTCGAAGCTCCCGAATACTACTCGGGGGAGGCATTTGAATGATGGAACTAATCTTTTCTGGGTCGATCTCGATGCCCCGGTACCTAACAACAAAGAAAAGAAACTTTCCATAGGTGACCCTGAAATCACACTTCAATGGGTTCATCTTCAGGTGGTAGGAACGGAGGAAGCCGAACACTTTCTCAAGATCCTTGAGATGGTCCTGGAGCTGGTGATATTTGACCACCAAATCATCCACATAGCACTCCACCAATGTCCCAAGTATTTTCTTGAATATGCGATGCATGGCACGCTAATAGGTGGGACCTGCATTCTTATGGCCGAAGGGAATAACCTAGAAACATAAAGTACCATGGGGCGCCCTAAAAGCTGTGGATTCTTCATCCTCAAGGGCCATCAGAATCTGGTTATATCCAGAGTAACCATCCATGAAGGAGAGGGAATGGAACCCCTCCATAGCGTCAATCAAGAGCTCTGTCACAGGAAGGGGAAAATCGTCCTTCGGACAATGGCGGTTGAGATTGCAGAAGTCGATACAGAATCTGATCTGTCCATTCTTCTTCCTAACTGGTACAATGTTGGCCAGCCATTTGGGGTACTGGACCTCCTTAACGAATTTGGCCCTGATGAGCTTGTCAACCTTGGACTCGACCATGGCACCGTGAGAAGGGTGCATATTTCTAGAATGCTACTTGAATCCGCGATGATTTGCTATAAGGTCAAGGCGGTGGACGGCTACCTTGGGATCTAGTCCTGGAATCTCATCGTAACTCCAGGAAAACACGTCACGGTGTTGTTTAAGGAAGTATACATACCTCTGCTACTCCTCAGGGGGCATGGCGGCACTAATCAATGTTGGTCTCGGGTCTTCCTCACTTCCGAGGTTCACATGTACCAACTCATCGACCATGGCGAAGATGCCTTCCTCAAAGGTAGGGGCATATTCTATATCCTCTTCTCCGCTTACGGAGGGATCCTCCACGGGGGAAGTTGCTTATGAGTTACCAGAACCCGATGGGATGCTGGTACCAGCTTGTGTAGTAGTGGATATAGTATCGGGGCCCTCCAGCGCTGCTGAGACCATAGCAACGAAGGCTGCCGACCCGATCCCATCTGGTCTCTGGCTCAAGGGGCCACGCTTGATAATATCAAAGCAGTACTACAGCCCGGCAAAACAGACAAGTTTGATGTACTATTTTTGCCATGATTTGGAAAACCTGATACCTGATGGGAGTGTGAGGCTCCAAGATCACTAAGGCCTGGTTTGTTTAAGAATACGAAGTGATCTTCTGATGCCACTTGGATTTTGGAGCATGGTTCCCCCTTCTCCCAAAAATGACAACACACTGCCCCATATAGGGGGTCATGGCCTCCAACCGATGGATTGGGAATACATAGGCATCATTTAGGCCTGCCCAAGGGTAAGTCATAGTGGTGAAGGGCTCAACTTCACTTGCCTAGACTTGTTTATCCTTGCTCTTGTAATAGTCAACTTCCAAATAGCAGGATTTACAAGAGGTTAAAGAAGATGCATCACCTTTGAGTATGTCCACTTGACCATTAAGGGAGTACTTGATGCATTGGTGATATGATGAGGGGACCTCTGCATGCAGGTGGAGCCATGTCCTACCCATCAATGCATTATACGTGGTGTCCTGGGAGACAACCATGAACTCGATGCTGGAAACTAGGCCGAAGAACTGGGTATTCAGACGAATCTTGTCGACTGGGGTATGCTATGTCCTATCGTATCTCAGGATTCTTAAATCAGAGGGAGTCAGGTTATCTTCAGATAACCCTAGCTTCTATAGTGTCCATGTAGGGCTTAGGTGGATCCCAGAGCCAGTGTCAACGAGACAGCGGTGAACCTCCATGCCGTTAAATTGGATGGTTATGTACAGTGGGTGGATGTGCCCTTGTATGTGGGAGGCTTCATCCTCTCATGAGAATGAAATGATGGCCTGAAATTTGGAATTCTCAAGCACTTCAGTGTGGAATGCCTCTGCAGTTGTTATCTCCGTCTCAAACTAGAGGTGGATCCTTAAAGCCTCAGCGAGTGCTTCACGCATATCTGGTGACAAGTGAAGGGCTTCAAGGATGGAAAGCCTCACTGGGATGCCGGTGAGGTGTTTGAGAATGTTGTACATCCATGCCAGGCATGAACCTTGCTTGCAGGAATCCGTTATGTAATAGAAGGCAGAGCGAGCCCTGCCGGCTGGACCAGCGGCTGACTGGTACTGGGCATATCCCGGTTTTTACTAGTCGAAGCCCAGAGAGTAGCTGCAGGGTGAGGACCAAATGACTGAGATCGAACTATTGCGTGGTGAAGCTTGTCGCGACATGTCTGAAGTCGTTCTACCTGATCCAGTAGCACAAACGGCAGTGGACACAGGCCTGTCGACACCGGAAGAAGAGGCTACGCGTGCTGGGTTCTGCGCTGGACCTTCTTTCTGGTCTTAGCAGAATGCACAGACTGGATGGAGGTGCCAAATGACTTGCCCTGATGACCCATATAGTTGCGGCTCGGCCGACGTTGGCGTCGGCTGGGGATGTTGGGGAGGTTCTCCTGGTGCTCCCCCTCATCGGGAGTCATATGGGGGTTTACCAACTCAATGGTATTAATAGAAGCGTACGCTTGACTGTCACTTGAAGAGTCATCCACTACTAGGCATATCCTAGGAGGGATCCCCATATATAGGGGCATAAATTTTTCGAGATTGTATGACAATGATAGAACTGGCGGGGTGTGTTGCCTTTTCTTGCGTCGCCGATGCTTGCTCCTTTGGGAAGAGGTCGGCTGAGATGATGATACAGGAGCGGTGGTTATAGCTTCTGAAGGCTCTGGCTGATTCAAACGTGCATGGATAATTCCATGGGTGTGGGCGACTATCTTGCGATCCATCTAGTCGTTATAATTATAGGACCCGTGGTCAGAAACCTACTTCCACTCGCCTTCATCGTTGCTACTGTTATCCGACCTCACAAAGACACCTGCCACTTGTGCCGGGGCCAGGCCCAACCTGTCTATGTTGTTTTCAATCTGGTCTTGGAGATATTCATTGAACACATAGCATTTCATGATGGTGTTCCCCAAGATCCGGTGATAAGGGCAGTAGTTGGGGTGATCAGTGAGATTCGCCTCTTCTGCCTTTCTGCACTTAGGTAGCCATACAATTCCCTACTCTAAGGCGTTGTGGAAGTAACTGGGGACCTGAGCCTCATTGAACGAGTATGTCCAATTTCTTCTGTCCAGAAAGGGGGCTCTAGGAGCCTGACCCTGACGGGGGGCCGGAGGAGCCTGCTGAGGAGGCAGAACTTGATTATCTCACCTCGGTGGCGGCAACGCGTTACACGGAGGCGCCTGCCAATTCTGAGGTGGTTGCTAGCAGACTAGAAGCTGCGCCCATGGAAGTGGACCTCTACGGGGCTGAAAATCTGGCTCGACTAGTAGAAATTCTAGCTGCTGGGGGCCTCTACCTAGGCCACCGTGGCTGGATCGGCTCTGGAATCCCTCCTTACTGGGATTATAGGGGGCAGCGAACGTGCCTGGATGACCTGTTGCAGGGCTTCTTCGAGGCACTGGGACTTATTGAGGAAGTCTCGGAACCCTCCAAGATATTTTTGAGTGATCGGGGAGGGAACCATTTTTGTCTTGACATTCCCCACACACATCATCAGTAATTTCTCCTGAGTCAGTGGCATGTTAAGGGAGTATGTGAGCCCCTTCCACTAGGAGACAAAGTCCGTGACTCTTTCATCAGTCCTTTTCTTGCAGTTGAAGAGGTCTGCGATGTTCGTTTTCTCAGTGGTAAAGCTAAACTGTTAGAGGAATTTCCTACGAAGGTCCTCCCAGCTAGTCACGGATCCGGCAGGGAATTGGCTGTACCAAACGAATGATGGCCCATCTAGGGTCTGAACAAAACAGTGGAGCTTGGCGGCCTCCTACTGCGCTGAGGTCCCTATCATATGCCCACACCTTGATTTGAAGTGGTCCAGGTATTGCGGTAGGTCCCCCATCCCATTAAAGGGGGAGAAGGTGGGGTTTCTGAATCCCGAGGGTGATGGCATATCATCCACCCACGCCGGATATGGCTTGTTATCCAGTGGGATGGCCACCTTTCATGTTTCCAATGCCTCTAGGTGGGAGACGAGTGCCTCCATTGGATCATCTGAACATGGGTCCCTGTCTTGACGGGGGTCCCTAACCATAAGTGCGTTGTCGGGTTCTTCAATGCGGTAGACAATCTTAGTGGCTTGTGGAGAGGCTGGTGAAGTGAACCTTGGGGCTGCCAGAGGAGCCCGAGCAGGGTTTCTTGGATTTTTGCACCATTCAGGAGGGTTTGGTGAGATATACCGCACCCTCTTTCCATGATCTCCGGCTTCCTCCCTGTCAGCAAATGCGACATGATCAGGGTTGTCAGGGGGTAGCTCACCAAGGAGTAGTTGTTCCTTCCCCTGCTGCCCCAGCCTAATATCACTGTAGTCGGGTCGTCTCTCTACAATGTGTTCAACCATAATTTTATCGACCAAATTCTTCTTCTCAGGGAGCTGGTGGCACAATGTGGCCTTCTTGGGGTCCTCCTCTATCTTTTTCACTAAAGCGGATGGGTCAGAGTGCTTGACAGCTCCGACATGCTTCTTGCCCTTACTGACATTTCGGCTGAGTACCAATGCCTTAGTGGGAGGAGGGAGACCTTGGAGGTTCCTCTGCTGACGAGTAATCCTCCCCGATGGGTCCAATATTGGTGGAAAATCATCAGGGAGGACGTTCCGATCAACAAGATCCATCTCGTTTTCTCCTCCCGACAGATCAGTCATATTGACTGCAACTCTTATCGGGGGCATGTCCTCAACGTCGTCAAGTGAGTCAGGATACCGGTGAATAGCACTGAAGAGAAGGGTAGCGTACTTCCCCCAGCCATGGACTTGTGCGGGGGGGTATCCTTCTTAATAACTTTGTGCAGTACTTGGAAACTCTGAACGCACTACTGCTGGAGGGCCCTGTGGTGACCAGGTGACTCATGGTGCTGGACCACGGGGAGTGCAGCCAGATCAACCCGACGACATTGTTCGCCGACGTCTTCCATGTGCGCTTGGATCCCTGGATAAGTCACTAGACGATGGTGAAGATATAATTGAGTCACCCAGAGGGTCCAGCGGAAACATTCAAACTCCTCTGGGGTCAGAGATTCTGGTGTACAAAAACTCGGTCAACCGACCGGCCAAAACTTTTCAGGCAAGTGGACCACTTCCGAGATAGTTCAGAATTTCCTTGGATCAGGTTTAGGGTCTAGCCCTTGATTTCCCCACTCGTCAACTAAGGGTGGCCGAGGAACCGGTGGCGGCACCGAGGCGGACTGCTGGGACAGTGGGCCGGCCGGTAGAGAATATGGCGAGCGGGCTAATTGGTCATCGAGTCATGGGTTGTCCTCTGAGGGTTGTAGTGACATGGCGGCTATATCATGATAGGATGGACTGGTGACCAAGGCTCCTGAAACAGCATCAACGTCTTCCAAGGGTGGGCTATTTCACGGCTCTTCAGCCATTGACCCCCAAAATAACTCTCCGTAGTCTCTAGCCAAGGCAGAGTGTGCTTCCGAAGATGATGGTGGCGACTGTGTGGTAGGTCCCAGGGGACATTCTAGGTTCTCGTCCTCCTGGATATACATTCGTAGGGAGTCAGGGATCCTTTGGACCTCGCATTCCGGGAGTACGAGGCTGATGCGCCTCATTCCTGCCCCAACCCTTGACTCGGAGGACTGAGGGGAGGGTTCCAACGTTGTTCCGTCTTCCGTATCTGGTAAGAGGGATCCACCCTAAAAATGTCGTAGAACGGAATGCTCAACGTCCTAACTGTCCGAAATTCTGGTGAGTTTCACATCAGGTCCGCTATTTACTTGGGTGAGCTGGTGCAGAATGACCGGGTCTAATGAAAAGCTAATCCATTGGTGCCACAAACGCTACTAGTCACCATGCTGAGGAGAAGATATTCATGTTGGGTTCACCATTTCTATTTCTGATGCTTTCTCCAGGGTGCGCGCCTCCATCACGTAGAGGGCGCGCAACTGTTTCCCCGCATTCCCGCTTTCCAAAGGCGGGCGGCATCCGCTCCTTGATCAGGGACGTCTGCTCCTTGATCGAAACGGGATGATGGGATTTCAGTTCTTCCTTCTATGGATTCCTCCTCAGTGCTCTTCACCTAGTCCGGGTCTCCCTCATAGATTTAAGACATTGTTCATGAAACCCTTCCCAACGCCATATCTTCATGGACACCGGTTAATTACGCTGCTTCTGTGGTGACATTCGAAGGGGTCCGGTCAGGGCAGCAACCTTCGGTTTGGGGAGTAGTCACGTTGGGCACCACTAGCGTGTCTTGATGATGGGGAATTGGCATGTCTATCTTATATACCTTATTATAGGGCTTCTCGAGGGCGTGGAAGCCTGAGGAATCCCACATCGAACGAGGGGAATCATATTCCATGGGCATGTATATGAGGTTTTCCTCATATTCCTATGTTTAACACTGGGTATGCCGCAAGTTTAACGTCTAGCAGAGAAGGATCGGACTGATCAAAACACTTATTAGATTGGATCAAATAGAGGAACCCCCTGGAGGGAACACTGATATTGGGGCCAACACATGGGTGGATTCCCGAATGCTATCAAACGGAATGGGGAATGGGGTGGCATGATCTCACCGGGATTTGGTGGCCCAGGTAAGAATTAGGATGGGGGATGGAAGGTTCTACGAATGGGATGGAACTGCCATGGGGTGAGTATGGTTTTGGGCTTGAGCCTCAAAGAGACTTCCTACGTATCCTCATGGTATGGAATCAAAGTCCGCCCAGTTTGATGGGATGATGGGACACCTGAGGAGGTGACCCATGAGAATGGACACATTGATGGGACCTAGAGGAAGTGGAACCTCTGGGTTGAGGCATGAGCTTCCTGAGACACATGGGCTTGAGGGAGAGATCAGTATGAGACATGAGTTATGGGCTTGAACCTTGTGGAGGCTTCCAACGACCATGCCTTGACATGGATCAAAGACCACACAGTTTAGATGGCGAATACAGTTTAAAATCATGCGGGGCGAGCGAGAACTGACATGAAGGTGGTCAGAATGACCGAGTGATGGGGTTGAACCTCATGGAGGATTCCTACGTACCATGCATTGATATGGATCAAAGTCCCCATAGTTCGGGATGGTATAGGGATTACACTCTGAGGCGGACCAAGGTATTTGGGGCTTGAATCTCGTGGAGGCTTCCTATGTACCATGCCTTGACATGGATCAAATTCCCTGTAGTTTGGGATGGTATGGAGCTTACACTCTGAGGCGGCCCAAGGTTTTTGGGGCTTGAACCTCATGGAGGCTTTCTAAGTCCCATGCCTTGAAATGGATCAAAGTCTTCGTAGTTTGGTAGGATATGGGGCTTACACTCTGAGGCAGCCCAGGGTGTTTGAGGCTTGAACCTCATGGAGGCTTCCTACGTACCATGCCCTGACATGGATCAAAGTCCCCGTAGTTAGGGATGGTATGGGGCTTACACTCTGAGGCGGCCCAAGGTGTTTGGGGCTTGAACCTCATAGAGGCTTCCTACGTACCATGCCTTGACATGGATCAAAGTCCCCGTAGTTTGGGATTGTATGGGGCTTACACTTTGAGGCAGCCCAAGGTGTTTGGGGATTGAACCTCATGGAGGCTTCCAACGTACCATTCCGTGACATGGATCAAAGTCCTCGTAGTTCGTTATGGTATGGGGAATACACACCGAGGTGACCCAAGTTGTTTGGGGCTTGAACTTCGTGGAGGCTTCCTATGTACCATGCCTTGACATGGATCAAAGTCCCCATAGTTCGGGATGGTATGGGACTTACACTCTGAGGCGGCCCAAGGTGTTGTCATGGTCAGTGATTGCTCTAAGCTAACATGAGTCATGCTCAGTGTGAGAAATAAGAGGTAGTAGAGACCTGACAATCACATCGTCAAAGGTGCGTCTGTGGGAAATGGAGTGGGGCTTACGTACGGAGCAGCCCAAAGAGGAAACAGGGGATTATGCATGGTTAGCAGCCCGAGAAGTTAGGGCTTACTCCAGGATGGAGGCCCGTGGGCAAGAAAGTGCAGTGGGAGAGGGACTAGGGACCAAAGAAAGGAGGAGACCCATTTCCCACCATGCCCTTTGCTGGCCCTGGGGACCAAAGATGAAAGGAGGAACAAAGATACTACCTCCTGCAAGAAAATCTAGGGGCTTACACCAAGGTGGTTTCCCTTCCCCGCGGACAAACGCTACTCCAATAAGGAATATATCATCCCCTGTGAAGGGTGATCCCATCCCCATGGATACGAGTGGGCATGGAGAATATACAAGGTAGGGGGACCCTTCATGCAAGGCACGGGACCAGGTCACAGTTTAACATCATGTGATGAGGACGATGGTGCTTGAAAGTTTAACGTCCTATAGCTCAGACGAGGTGGGTGCAATCCGTATCCCTAGGGCTTACATAACTGGTATCCTCTGATCCTTGTGGGAGGGAATGCATCGGCAAGTCCGTGGAGAGGGGGTTTCATGGAACAAACCATCGAGGGGTACACGTTAGCATGGCTAGGTGAAGAAGAAATAGTCATTAGCATGCCTATGTGAAGAAGCATGAGGCAAAGCAACACAATGGGCGGTGTCTTACAAGGGACATTGAAGTTACTTCGTACGAGCCTAGAAGGTCGTACGGGTAAACAGTGCATGATTTGGATGCCCGGGGCATGAGAGGCACCCGAGAATGGCATCCATAAGAAGAGCATCAGGCGCTCGTTCAAGGGAGTGCCCAGGGAGCACTGAGGTGAGGGGTCCCGAGGGAATCATGTGCAACCTTTAAGTGTTGCATGAAATAAGTAGACCTGCATGAAAAACACCGAGCTGGTTCAAAATTGGAGATTCTTGCATGAAATTGGAGCTGAAGCTTTGTGTGTGACTAGAAGGATTGCATGCAAGGTGTGCAAATGTGTGCAAGTGGGAGAGACTGCGCGTGATGACAGGGTTGCGTGCAATTTAAGGAATTGCACACAATTAGAAGGGGTGCACGCAATGGAAGGGGTTGTGTGAAATTGGTTGGCCTACACGTAAGTGGAAGATATTTCATGCAAGGGGCGGACGATGAAGGGATTGGAATTTAGTCTAAACCATGGGGATCTCAAGAAAAGACGGACCCCAAGGAAACCTGGCGTGAAAATAACCATACCTGAAGGCCATCTTTTTTCATGCGGAAGATTAATTTCATGCACGAGATTTGGTTTAGACTCTTCAGCCCTGAAGTTGAAGGGTTTTGACTTCTATTTATAGGTGTCTAGGGGAATGGAAACCCTATTGGCGCGAAACAATTGCGCGACGTAGGCGGCGGCGTGAAATGTTGACCAAGCGAGGCCGGGGTGTGAAATATTTCACACCCCCATGCTGAACTTTCAAGAATCCCAAAACTTTCCGCGTGGGACATAATTTTTTCACGCGCCTATGAATTTATTTCACTCCCCCCCCCCCCGGACGGGGTCCCTAGGTCCGAATATGTCTTCGCTTTGTCGTTTCGAAGCCTTCTTCAGCACTTGAGCACTTTTCGGCGTCTACACTATTCCATGATTATATTGTGCATTTCATTTTCTTGAGATAAAGTTTATATAAATTTTTTGTTTATGATTTGGTCTCATCCCGGTTCCTTTAGCCTGAGGGTATCGTTCTATTTAGCCTAAGGGAAGTGTTTTCTTATCATGTGGGCAGTGTTTGGTTAGCCTGGGGGTAGCCTTTGTTTATGCCTGTGGGCAGTAGTTTTTGTTCCTGAGGGCCATATCATGTATTCATGAGGTCAATGATCATTATGCCTGAGGGAAATCACCTGTGGGTTATTGATTCTATTACCAGAGGATAAGGATAGCATGTCTGAGGACACGGCTATTTAGAATATTCATAGTGGTGATTTTCTTGGTTGTACCTACCAAGCTAAAGCACAAGCTCGGAGTTGATAAGTAATAATTAAAATGGAAAATGAAACTGGTAGTGATAGTTACTTTTGATTACTTACTAGTTTACTATATTTAATTTTTCACACTGCTATTGCAGATTTTCACTGACAGTTGGGAACGGGCCTTTGGTGGGTGCCTACTAGGATTTATTTCTCACACCCTATTTTGGTCATGACTTCGACCCAAACAGACTATATTTCTACAGGTGTCTACAGGGTCAAGGGTCCCTATACAGGTACATTATTGTAGTAGAGGAGTAGGAGAGCATGGGACCGAGCTTAGGCTTGCGATGATGTTGTGTTCTGTTCACTCTGTTTTGTTCTGTTTTTTTGTACCTTGTACTTTGAGTTGTATTGTATTGTATTGTAGTGTAACCTGTTTTGGATGCTTTCATAGAAATAGTGACATGATGCATTTTTATATATAATTGTTGGTTATCATTTACTGCAGTTGTTCATTTCTAGTTCATATTGTTTACTATTTCCGTTGTTGAATTTTATATTTCTTTTCCACTGCGCTACACTTTGAAAAATGAGGGCATAGTTTCCCCACTATCAGACCTGGGCCCTCACTGCTAATCGGCAGCCTCTAGCATTTGGTAAAATGTGCTTGAGGTCATGTGACCAACTGGGTTTGGGGCACCTGTTGTGTGTCTTTCAGATCCGGGATGTTACATTGAGATAATGTGTGGGAGTGATATCCTTTTATAGTTGAAAATGAGGGTATATTCCATAGAAACAGATGTTAGGTAAGGAGTAATAATTGAATCACATGGGTTTTAGGTGGGTTTGGTGAATTATGTGGATTATATAATGGAATGGTAAGTGAAAAATATTGGAAGGACTTTAATACCTAAAAAGGATTTCAATTAGGTATGTGAACATTTAATTATTAAAAACATCGAGATACTTTCTTTACACAATTTAATCTTATTAATATTGATTAAAAATTAATGAAAGTAATTATGTTATGACTAAAATTATAATATGAAACTTATTTACAAATTTTGACAAGATAAATCTGAATTTGGGGTCTATTAAAAGTAATTAAATTTTGAAATAGTTCTAAATTAACTTTTAAATAAAAACATATAATGTGTATAAAACCATTTTTATAGAAATGTAACATTTTAATTATTAGGTGTTCATAGTATTATATATAATTGATTGCCAGTTAAATGAGTATTAATTTATTTATATGTATACTTAAACATTATATTATAATATTAATTGATGTATATCAATTTAACATAAATATAAACAATATTCGTAAAATTATTATTATTTGAAAATTAACCATTTTACCATTGTAAATAATATTTTCCTTGGATTCTTAATTTTATGCCTAAAATTAAATTGACCACATTACTTAATTTTATTCTGATAATTAAAAATATGGATATTATTCTATTTTATTAAATTAATAAAAGTTTTAAGAATTAATTTTAATATAAGTGTGCATAACACATATAAACAATTTTAGGAAACATATATCTTCTAATCCTAAAATGACCATTATTTTATTATACCATTTTATATAGTTTTTATAATGTGTTTACTTTTAGTGAAACCCTCTAATTTAATGGATATAATATATTGGTAATATTTAATAATTTTAAAATGGTGGTGTGATTTTTTCTTTCTAATTCAGCATTGCATGTAAGACAAGCCACCCGCATGGTGTTTAATTAAAGAAAAGTAATTACTAAAATAATGGGTCATTATATTCTACCCCCTAAAAAATAATATCATCCTAGAAAATTTATTACAAGGAGGAAAATAATTCATAGAAATTATCTCTCATCACATTTTAAAGTTCTCATGGAGCCTCTTAAAATTTATGATTCCTCCATAGAACTTTGAATATATGGTTCTTCTTGTTCCTTAGAACCTTGTCAGTTCGATCAAGTATTTCCAAAAGTATTTATTTAGATGAATGTTATAGTTTTAGTTGTACAACATCAAAGCTCAGTACATGTGAGGAATCTTGTATGTAATTCCTCATAATAAATACATGGAACATGTCATGAACTTGAGTGAGGTATGTTGGGAGTGCTAAGTGATAGGATAAGAACTTCACATGGTCAATGATCTCCAAGATCCAAATGTATCTAAGTATCATCTCCCCTTTCTTCCCAAATCTCATTACTCACTTCCATGGAGATATTCAAAGGAACACCTTATCACCCATTTCAAACTATATATCTCATTAATGATTATGTGCATAGCTCTTCTTCCGACTTTTCACTGCCTTCATATTCCACTAAATGGTTTGAACCATATTCTTATTTTTTTTGAAAAAGTCAGGACCTCTCAAAAATCATCTCAACATGGTGGATTCCTAAATCTCATCTAATATAGAGCCTCATATGGTTCCATATAAATGATATAATGGAAATTATTTTAATATGAGAACTCCATTTAGGGTAATTGATCCTAATATCCATGGAAATCAATCAATCAAAAACTCCAGCAATCTTATAGTGTTTGAATTTTGTTATCAAACTAACCATCAATATAAGGAGGATATGTAGTAAAAAACATATTTATATCTATAATTATTTCTAGATACTTCTCTATAACCTCTATAAAAACCCTAAATCCCATTTAGATACATTTAATATTGGTACTTCATAAAGACTCACTAATTCCCTTATATATATCTTAGAAAGTTGGTCAAGGGAGAAATATTCTTCGATGGAAATAAAAACCTCTGACTTCATAAGGCGATCAACAAAAACCAAAATAGTATTATGTCCTCTAGATGTTTTGGGGAGTCCTGCGATGAAATATATGGTGATGTTTTCTCATTTACATACGTGTATGGGTAATTTTTTCTACATACCCTTAGTCTTTTTCCATTCAATCTGAACTTATCGACATACCAATCATTGAGATATATACTATATAATTTCTCCCTTCAGTTTTTCCCACTATATGATTTCCTTTAGATCTTTATACGTCTTTTTGGTTCAATGATGGATAGTGAAATATGAGTTATGTGTATCATCCATTAGTTCCTTCCTCAATTATTGCTTTCATGGGACATATATCCAGGTTCTAAACCTTATAACTTCATCCTTATCATTGTTTAACAATGGAATATTCTCTAACATTTTATATAGCTCTATATTATCATTATAGGATTATTTAATATTTTTTAAATGGAAGTTTAAGCAGTCGTTTAGGGAATATAAGATTTATATCTGATCATTATAACCTCAAGATTCATTATTTAAAAATCCATGAGTATTTAGTCATTTTCAATCCTCATCATGGATTGAGTAGCATGTTCTTTCCGGCTCAAAGCATCAACCACCTTATTTCACTTCCCAAGGTTGTAATATATTGTGAAGACATAATTTTTTTTTCAATTCCAAACATATATTTTAACTCATATTCAATTCCTTCATTTTGAATTTATATTTCAAGCTCTTGTGATCAGTATATATAGAACACTCTTCTCTATAGAGATAATTTCTCCAAATATTTATTACAAAGTGCACTGTTTCTATCACTAAACCATGAATTGGGAAATTTTTCTCATTAATATTTTATTGGAATAGATCATAAGAAATTTCCTTAGCATTATATATGAGGAATCAACCCAAAACTTATTATAAACCATCACTATGTATTATAAACCCTTCACTACTATAGGGTAATGTAAGTACATGAGTGGTGACTAACCTCTTATTTAGTTCCTTGAAACATTCCACACATTCCTCTATAAAAATGAAATTAAATACATTCCATGTTAACTTTGATAGAGGATTTTATACTCATGATAAATTTATCCAAAAGCATCTGAAATATCCTACTAACCAAAGAAAACTATATATCTCGGTTATAATTTTTGGTCTGGGTCATTTCTCAATAACATCTATATTTTATGGGTCTTCTGAAATTCCCATGAATATGATTATATGACCCAAGATTGACACTTTCTAAAGCCAAAATTTACACTTGAAAAAGTTTCATATATTGTATCCTTTCTAAATGGCTTTAGAACAATATTTAAATGATCGTATTTCTCTTCCATTCCTTTTGAATAGTTAAAGATATCATCTATATTGAAAACTACAAATTGATCAAGGTAGTATCTAAGGGATTTATTTATTATATCTATAATGATAATGTCATGATTTATAAGTCCAAAAGTCATTAATATAAATTCATAGTGTCCATACCTCATATGAATAGCTATCATGGAATTATATTCCCTTTTAACCATTAATTAATGATATCGACATTGAAGGTTAATATTTGAGATGCTTCAATATCCTATTAGTTTATAAAATAGACCACTGATACATGATAGATGATACATTCTCTTGATCTCGATTTTATTAAGATCGTTGTAATTAAGGAAAAGACGCATTGATCCATCCTTCATATTGATAATAAGGATTGGTGGACTCTAGGTTCCGAGTGCAGTAGAAGTGCAGGAGGGTGGTACCCAACATTTCTTTTTGTGATAATCAATGATCAATCCAAGATCTATACAATGATGAACTCCATGATCCAAAGAATTTAATCAAATAACCAACAAGTGATAAAATCCCAAAACAAGAGATAGGATATCAATACATGTTTTTTATAATTAATTTAATTAAAATAAGAATTTCCTCTATGGTTATTCTTTATTTTTTCATGTTTTTGACCATAGATATACAATGCACTATCATTGTGTTGTATAAATAAAGGGTATATTTCCTCTAGTGGTGATCCATGTGTGTTCCACGAATCTCTAGATGTCACGGAAGGAGTCTTAGAGTGCTATGAAGTAATATTCTTGCTCTTGCGTCATCCAAATTCGATCACCTAGAGAACCACTTCCAATGCTTTCTCCATGATCTGACAGAGGATCACTATTGTTCTTGAGAGTGTTCTTTGAGAAGGAATAAATCCCTATGATTGAGTGGTTTTTCTCAAATCTGTTGTTACCAAAAACTTTGGCTTTTCAAGGGTTATGAGAAAATAATCATATTTGGGTATTTATATCACTAGGGTTAAAATAACATAATTTCACAAGTGCCCTTATTAATTTTATTAATCCTAGTGAAACTCATGTCAAATAATTATAGTATCATTATTATTATTTCTTGACATGTGCTTACCTTGTGAATTATAAATAAATATTATTTAATCAACTAATATTCAATATTATTATTTCTTATCGGACCCTTAAACTCAGCCTTCCAATCCTCTAAAATATTTGTTAAGCCTTGAATAATGTCTATTTATTTATTAAATAAATATCACTGCATTATTTTCCTATAAATATATAAATATTATATTAAAAAATTGTAAATAGATATTTATTAAATATTAATCCTACAATATACTCTCTCTAATAACTAGTGTCAGAATAAATGAGGTTAGGTACCCGTGAATAATTACTAATCCAAAACTTGGAATAATATTTATTCAACTTTTTAAATAATAAATAATATATTATTTAACTGAGATACAAGATACACATAGTGTGTGGCCCTCTAGGCCTCCTTATTAGTGGCATTAGGTGGAGAAACCTAAAGTCCAAGGTTAGCAGCATCTAGAAACATGGCAAGGTTCCCATAAATAATTAATCTTATTCTGCAATGACATGTCATCTCATAAGAACACTTACCTTGTAATATTATCCTATTGTCTTGATATCTATAATCTAGTAGGTTGAATGATAGTTCCATAAACCCTTATGCTCAATTTATCTCTCTTTGACTTCCTATAAATTAGACATTCCTATATAAAACCATGGCCATTGATTTATTTAGTCTATATCATTTCCATCAGAGGGCATGAGACGTCAAATTATTTTAAAGAGAAGAAGTAAAAAATCCTTTCTCACATTATTCATTAATGCATTATTACTCGTGATGCATCAAACATATCCTACCTCATAGTGAACATATGTCATCATAGTTTTCATCAATACATCTAAGTGTGCGACTCATAATAGTCATTAATAATAATCTTAAATTCTAAGGACCAATAGATACATCCATAGATAGGAACATCCAATGACACTTTTAAAAGTTTATTTCACACAAGAGGGTCTTTTTATCATAATATCCTCCTAGACATTACCAAGGTCATACACAATGAGAAGGTGCCCTGAAGTCATATGAGTCTCTACCCCGGATATCTCATATCATTTGTGTCTTGAAAATGATATCATCCGGCTATAAAACATATATTCAAGAATAGTGTCATAGCACTTATGATTTCTCATCATAGTAGAAATCCACTATTACCTTTTAGTACAAAAGATACTCTTAGTACATTATCACATACAATTTTACACAGATTAAAAATCATGATATGATAAGGAAATTATTAATATTCAAAACCATGAATATATATTATCCTAAAGTAAAAAAGAAGTTGGTTCTAGGAAACCAAATCCAACATTAACATCATGATGAAGCACTAGGGAATATAAAACCCTTGTCTAGGTTTTCATTTGGATTCTTTTATAACTCATCTAATTCAATAGGATCTATCCTATATGTAATATTTTAGATATTCATAGATCCATGTATCAGATTAATTTAAAAATCAACCACATGATCTAGGGGAAGACCAGGTGGTTCATCTAAAAACACATCAGTATATTTCTCTATAATATGAATTTACAAAAATTTGACTTCCTCATTGATCATTTGAGTCAAAATTAAATCATTTTTTCATATCATAAACTATATTTTAGAATTTTATTCCATAGGTATTCATATTCATACTTGTATCAAAAAATTGATAATGGGATTACTTGAGATATGAAATGAGACATCCTTATCCAAATTGTACATATGTGATTTATGTAGGGAAATATAATCTATACCCAATATTATTTCAAATTCAGCCAAATTAAGAAGAATTAGATCTATAGGATGTATCCTCCAAAAAATATCAAGTGAGGCAGATCGATAAATCTTAGATGTGATCATTATACTGCCATAAGGTTTCATCGATAGTTAAACATCTATTTTGTGGGTGGTTATTCTATATTATTAAAAAAATTATGTGATATATAATAATTTTTGGATACATAATCAAATAAAGATTAAATATATCAAGAAAATAGATCAAGTGTACATCACATCACTTCATTGTCCTGATTTACCTTAGCAGTAGTGATCATGAATTCCCTTCCTTATTCCCTTAGTTTGAGAGGTTTCTATGGACTATTTTATTCATTGTACTAAGGGTTGGGGCATTGATTCTCATAATTTCCAAAATACTTACTCTTGAGGAATTATAGTTTGGGTGGATCCTTAACAAGGACATTCTAATCTTCTATTGTGATAATCAACCTCATGGCCTTTGTTTGACTATTGTTGGAATGGTGACCTTCATTACCACACATAAAATACTTTTCTGATTCATTGAGGTAATTACCTGGGTTCTTTACCCTATATATATTACATTCAATAAATTTTACTTTCTTCCCAAAATGTGGTTTTCCATCAATTCTTCTATGACGCTCCAATTTACTATACTTTTTTCCAGAATATTGAGAGGTTCTAGTTTTTATTTCTGCCTTAATATCACATTTAACATTATGTTGGTAACTATTGAATTTTATTATGTTTATCACCCTTATAAAACTAGTATTTATACCAATAAAAAAGTGATAAATTTTTTTCTCAATATCAAAGATGAAAAAGAAGGCATACCTCAGGAGTCTTGTAAAATTTTCATCATATGATAATATTGATTCATCCTATTATAGCTCTAATTCCAAAAATTACCACTCCATTTTTGTTCATAGAGTGTGAGGAAAATAATTAGTGAAAAATATATTCTTGAACTCTTCCCATAAAATTGAGTCTATTTCCTCCTTTCCTATGGTATTGTAAATGAAACCCCACCATTGGTCAGTATCAACTTTTAGATTATAAAACACCAAAAATGACCTTCTCATGGTCCAAGGACTAGATAATGGAAAGTATATTTTCTATTTCATTGAACCACTACTTAGTAACCATTGGATTAGAATACCCACTAAAATAGAGTGTATGTTGTGTTAAAAAGGATTTTATAGTGAGTTACTCCCTCCTTAGTCTGTTTTGGATCTCCACGTGATTTGGTTTTTTTTTCATAGCATGAGGTAGTTAGGTGAGTGTTTCAATATGGGTTTTCATTCCAACCCCAATCTTATTAGGTTTATTTTTGGGAAAATATCTAAATTTTCCATTGCACTAATTATTAACTTAGTTATTTGGGGTTCCCTCTATTACCTTGACTAATGTAGAATTATGAATGAGTATACTTAAATGAATGAATATATATAAAAAGCAACAATAAAATTAGAAGGTGGATTTTATAAAAGATGTGCTTTCATTTTTTGATGAATCTCTAGGTTTCAATCTCGGTTATCCATGGTTAGATTTCTATGTAAACAATTCATATATATATATATATATATAATTCATAATATTTTCTAATGAAAATGTGATTAACCAAATCATATCCTTTGAGAGTGTTAAACTAGGCGTGGAGTTGGGCCTTTTTTCATCCACCAGATCAATGTTGAGTTTATACACAGCATTCCCTCATCAGGGTTATTACACCTAAGTAAATATGGGTTAGAGCCTATATCAACATGTAATATTTTGAAAAGGATGTGATTTCTTTAAGGACCATGCAATCTCTACTTTACCAAAACATCGGATTGTTATCCTATACTTAGACTCATTCCTTATACAATTCGCTGGTGTTTTTTCTAATGTTCTATAAACTAATATCAAAAAATAACTAAACCCTTATTTTATACCAACTAAATAGACCAAATAAAAATATGAATTAAATAATAAAATAATTTCATGGTTTAGATAATACATCTCAAATATATTCTTACAACTAATGTGCCTGATTTTTACATACTAATGCATAGTTTTTATTGGGTATAAAAACCTACTTTCACCAGATACATGTTTTTTATAGATAAAATTATTTATTTTAGTGTTCATGGTTATTTTAATAATTTTATAGTGTAAAAAACACATTAGGAAAAATTAGATCAAAAATGTAAAATGCACAGTATGTACTTTATAAAAACACGTTGTTTATATTTATAAGGTGCAGAGCTCGGTCAGCCTAAGTATAAGCCCATGTTGCGGACCAGAGACCATGTGTTGTGTATTAAGGATAAATTCCATGTAATACCATTATGGAATTGGTTGGAGGATGATAGAGAGGAAACATGTCATGTATATAGGCCCCACATTATTTATACTTCCACCAACTAACTGGAAACACACAAAAATAAATTGGGTGTACAGTTGGAAACCTACCAATGGAGAAATCAAGAAATTTTTGATTGACCAGAGTACACACCATGTATGTTTTAGTACACACCATGTGATAGAGTTTTCCATAAATAGAGATAAATCTTTTGGAGTTTAGGGTTAGTCATTAAATAGCGGAGGCGATGTCGCTCTGTTGATGCATTCCTTCCTTGAAGCCAGTAAGATCTCTTCATTTTATTTTTCTATTTTAGTGTGTTTTTATTCTTACCCACACATAAATCTTATACCAGTGGTAGGTATTGATTTTCCACTCAATACACACTATTACCATAGTAATAAGAGGGAGATTTTCTCATGTTGGGGATATAATAAAGTTTTGAGTGTCTTGAAATAGAAATTTTGATGTATTTACTTTTATTGTGTTCTTTGTTTTATAATCCATTTAATTATTAAGACCAAAATCTGACCAATTGTTTCAAATCAAAACAATACGGACACAACTAGGGAAAAGTAATGGGGATTTAATAGGCAAACCCATAACCACTGGGTGAATTCATTTCCAATAATTTTTTGGGTATTTATTTAACATTTTTTAAATATATTAACTTCCAGACAAAGGAATTGACTTATAAAAGGAAACGTTATTTATTATTAGACCAAAAAACAATAATTCAATTGAATAACCATGGTAAACCATTAACATTAAGGATTTAAATACTAAATAATAGCTTTTTCAATGAACCCTAATCTAGTTGCAACCCTAACATACCCATTTCTCAGTTTTTCATTCTCTTATTCTATATGAAACTATTTTTTGAAAATCATTCCATGTTTTCCATCACTTCTTCACCATTAATAATTTATCAAAATAATTGGCATATTATATCTAAATTTATTCTTAAATTTCTTCTCTTATCTTTTCCTGGGGTGTCAACCCCAACTTCCATTATCTACCTAGTTAGTTGGTTTATAAGGGAACTATTATTTCATACCTCAAAATGGACATGGTCAAATTCAAGTGTGGTTGTCAGAGAAATGAATGAAAAAAGTAGTGTTATTTTTGAGTTAAGGTTGGTTTCTTCATATTTTTCTTTGTTTCATATCTTCATTATTTTATTCAGAACCTAAACCTCACATCCACATGGATATTTATTCAACTAGAGGTTGTATACCTCACTTGGAGAGGATCTATATCCATCTGATCTGCTAATATTCTACTCTTATCTAGATGAAAATTTTGGATTCAAGTGTGATGAGTTTTAGTATGAGGAAAACCCATGTGCAAATTTTACCTTACTAACTACTTCTCTACCAAAATCAATATCAAGTAACACTAAAAAAATATTATTAATGATGGAAAACCTTATCACGTGCTAGTTGGACCAAACCAAAAGGTGTAGAACGCTTGGATATATTTTAGAGTACCTCTCTAAGATAATTTATAATATGGATAATTTCGTTGAGTATGAAGTTGGGTGTTCTTATTCTATTTCAACTAGGGAATCAGGTAATGACATTGACCCAAAATATTTTGAATTAAAAAAATTAGAAAATATTTTTCTATACATATAATTTAAACATGATAATACTTCATGTCGCGATAAAAATGAATTTATTGAAATCTTCATTTTTGAACACTTTATTGACTTCTCACCTTCTCTAAAGAATTATTGTGATTCTTATTAGTATTTTATCCTTTATAAGTGAGGATAAAAGGTATTGGATAACAAACATGATCAAACCAAGACACAATTCCACTTTCATAATTTATTAGCTGCAGAGAAAGGGTACTACAATCAACCCCCAAAAGAAAATGAATATAAAATAAATATTCTAAAAGAGTATAGTATCAGTCATGTGTGGTGTTTTTCACAATATAAACAACATACTCCTTCCGATTATGGGTATTTACATTAACTGAGTTCAAGCTAAAGACTAAAAAAATTCACTTTATGGGAGGTAACCTGGACTTTCTTTCCCATTATATCTCTTTTATATTTTTACTAAATATGCAGTAAGTACTTCTTTTTAAGAATCCATGTACTATATATTTCTTCTACCGTATTCAAGTTGTTGTTGTAAAATGAAAAAAAAAATTGAATACACATTGTGTAATCATATATACATAGTATGTAACTATTAGGTAAGAATAACACAATGTTACACAAGAGTGGGGGGGGGGGGATTTTCCTTTCCAATAAACTTCCAAATTAATACTTTTGAAACCATTTTTGAAATATGAAAATATGTAGTGCTTTTATTCTATATGAACTATGAGTAGTAGATATACATAAATAAAGAACACAACAAATTTATAGTGTTTTAGGGCATCAAGGTCCCCTAGTCCACTCCACCAATTACTCTCCACAAGATTTTGACTTTTACTATAATGGTCATCTTATCACAAGACCGTAAATATACAATTGAGTGCAGGCAGTTGAAACCTTTACAAATATGGCTAAACAGAGCCTCTAGTTCTCTCAAAAGGAATTGGTTATCCACATATTAGATCGAGAAGCTGATACTCCATGGAAAATGGGTCTGAGCAGCTGAAAATCCAAAAAATAAAATGATATTGATTTGTAGATGGATCAGATTTAATTTCACAATTACAGCAGCAAAAATTGACAGTAGATGGATCTTCTTCTTTAGAGAATAATGTCTTCAATAAAGGTTCATTCTGAAGTGATCCTAGTTTCAAAATGATCTTCAAATAAAATTACCAACAGATAGCACCAATAATCATACTGTATTGAAAGATTGAATATGTATTTCTCCAAAGTGTAGACTCTTTCAGAATCGATCATTTGTTGTAGTAGCACTATAAAATATTTTTACAACAATAAAATTATATATAAAAATATGTGACTTGTATATCCTATATATTTATAAAATACGCTGGTAAAATATATAAAGCAACAATCCTGATTTAGAATTCCAAATCCAAGAAAGTTTCTTGAAAGATCAGGAAAATTCAAATTCAAAAACGTCCAAATGACTCGTAACTTTAGATAAAAATAGGAGTGAATTTCTCCATTAAATATGATACCTTGAATCAATCATAATGAGTATTGAATTTTCCATAAAAGATATTTGACATAGCCCATAATTTTATAAAGACAATAGAAAGAATCATTGATAAAATCAGGAAATTAAATCTATGATGTTGCAAAGTCAATCTTAGGGTTCCTTAATAAAAAGTAAAAAATATTAAACATAGGCTTCAACTACATAGAGTTCATCTTTAAAATGTAATGTTGACAACATAAGGTTGTTAAACCATATGTTTCTGTCCTCAAATGTAGGCTTCTTTACATACATAGGGTTCTTTAACCATACTCTCTTGTCTTCAAAAATTTAATTTTACATTAAAATGTAAGGTTTTTATCGGTACATTCCTTAAATCATTGGGTTAATGATACATACATTAATTCTTCTAATCATAAGGTTAAATACACACATAAGGTTCAAGATCTATATGTGTTGTTTGATGTGTAGGGTTTATTCCTTATGTTATATTTTGAATGTAGGGTATGAACAATGTTTCTAGAATACAACTAAGAGAGTTCCAAACACTTCAAAAAATATTCCTTGTGAATTAAAATCTAGAATATAATTCCATAATAAACTTTGTAATAAATATTAATTTCATGAAATATACTTAAAGTAATAACATTAGTAAAACAATCAAGGGAATTTGTGAACATCAAAATCAATTAAGAATTAAAGAGTATTGTTGAGAAAATTCATGCCCAACAATATCCCCCTTTTTGATGACTACTAACCCATAAAATATCTAACAGAAAATATAAAATTTTTCAAATACTTTAAATAGAAATTCTTAATTCGATTTCATAATACTATTGTGATAAAAATATAAAAATATAACTAAATGATGTGTTGTGTTGTGTTTACCCAATTTTCTCCCCCTTGTTGTGATATCAGAAAGAAAGTACAAGAAAAAAGGATTAAAATAATTTTAATTTTTCATAGAACAATAAATGAATTCTTATAATGTAATGTTTGGATAAATAAGGAATTAAATATAGATGTATAGATAAACAAATAATAAATGATAATGACACATAAAATAATAAATATAAATCACAGAAAATAAGAATAAAAAATGAATTTTGTTATGAAAAAATATACAAATACATTAATGTGATTTTAGAATAAGGATAAAGGAATATATAAAAGGTCTAGTGGAAGCAAAAAGAGTTTGTTCCGGATAAAGTTATGGTTAATCTTGAGCCACCTAAAAATATTCTTTCAATTCTGTCATCTGAGTTTTAGATTTTTTGAAATATTATCTCCCAACTTCCTTATCAAAAATATTGATTATTTACAAAAATTTATATTTGAAATCAAATTAAAATTAAAAAATTTATGAAAATTCTCCTCTAATTGAAAAAATTGAGTTAACTTATCCATGATATTATTGAGTAGCAACCCGATACCTGGTTCACTTGAATTCATTTGATTAAAAAGAAACTTCTGATTTCCCTAGAATACTGATAAGGATTCACTATTTCAATGAAGATTATGTAGTCTATCATTAAAATATGCATTAACTATGGTGATGGATTGAAACCATCTGATCAAATCCAGTGAGGTTATTGTGGAAGAGGTGGAAGCTTCATCCTAGTTGATACTTCCCTTGATGGATTCAAACTAACTCCCCAAATACCATTTCAGATGTCAAAAATCTATTTTAGAAATAGATTTATTTTTTATATTTCTAATCTAATCCAAAATTTGTCACCTAAAAGTATCAAAATTTCTGTTTGACACTAAGTTTTCTTTATACTCTTGAAGTTGAGTTCGAATAGACTCTAATTCTATCCTGGGAGAAGATAAATTTTTCAAATCATCAAAATATTTTATTGATACTTCCAACTGTTATATAAGATTAAAATTATTCTCCTAAACCATGTTAAATTTGATCAAAAGACCTTCAATCTGACTTGATGATGAATCAAATTCTCCTTCATATAGATTCCTTGACTAAACAGCAGCTATCACAGTGGCTAAGGGATTTGCATATGATTTTTTCATAGAATTCCCACTTGAATAGGATATACCATCAAATACCTACGTCCTTCCTCCATATAAAGATGTAGATTTCTCTGAATAATGACAAATATCTGAGATATCTTGATTTTCCACAATCTTAGTGGCCTGAGTTACAGAAATCTGTACTTGCTGTTCTTCTTGAGCTGCTTCTTCTTGCTTGTTATCTGGTTGAGGAACATCCTGAAGCTATTGAGATTAGATCTCATCTTGTTGATCCTCAGCCTGATCTGGTTCTTCTAAATGAAAAGAATGAGATTCTTCTCCAGATCTTAACACTAGTTCTCCAATGTGTGATTCTTCTATATTACTTGGTTTCAAAACAAGTTCCTCTTGAACTTCTTCTTCTTCTTCTTTTTCTTTTGTATCAAGGTTTGCAGCATCTTCAAATCTTAGCTTCCTCTTGGTAGAATTAGCAACACCTTATCTTCAAGTTTCTCAAACTTCTTTATTAATTAAATAACTTTTCTTCACCTAAGAAAAAAATCTAGAGTTATATTGGTCATATGCACCAACTGGAATTAACTTTCCCTTCATAGTTATCAAATAAAAACAATACATTTTTAGACTACCATCATTCAATACATTTTTGTGATGACGTTTAAAACTTGAATCAAGAAAATGAATCATATACTTTCTATACAATATAAGAGAAAGTATCCTTCCATAAGGATAGAACACCATCATTTCCTTTAAATGTAAGCAATAACTTAAATAACATAGAATATATTTAGGAAAATTTTGTTTGATGTCACTAATGAACACAAACACAATGTACATTTTTGGGTACAAAATTTTCTCCATATTGGCTAATCTTGGAAAAATAAAATTTTGAATAAACTTAACTAAAACATTGTAATATGACTCAAGATACTGGAAAAAAATTGATTTAATTTTTGTTGAAATGAAATGAAAATGCATTATATCTTTATTCTTGTGATCCTTATTTCCAATTGATCTGGAATCAAGTTGGAAGACTCCTTCATGAAAACATTTCAAAATTTGATCAATTTAAACTAAAGAAATTAAAAATTCTTTATCTTTTATTTGAGAGGATATTGTATCTTCTGATTCACCAAAACTAAACTATACACTACTATAGAAATGATTTATCTCTATAACAAAAATAAAATTATTATTCTCCTCATTGAATAGAAATTACAAACCTTCAAACGGAAGCACTTTCTTGAGTAGAATGTTCCTCTCACAAAACCACTCAAAATATTTAAAAATTAATTCAACAATCTTTCTAGATGGAAAACACATATGCTTCAGATAACATTGTACACCTTCATCAGTTCATTTGGTCATTTCTATTTCTGAGAACCTAAATGTTGAAGGCTTTAATATTCTAGGGTTTAAGAGAAAGATGCGGATTTTGGAAGGTGAAACAATTTCAAAATGAAAAGCTAAGATAAGTTGAATGGTTTTCTAATAGGTAAAGAGGAAGTTTGGTTTCTCGTGCCAATTACATAGGGTAATCATTAATTATTTATTTTTTAAAACAGGTTATTTGAAACTAAAAATGACAAAAAAATTATTTAATAAAGAAATGAATTAATAATTTTGACAACTAAAAAAATTAATGACTATAAAAAATTTGACCGAAATAAATTGAAACATTTTAAATATAATTTCATCAAAAGAAATAAAATTATAAATATTTATTTAAAATTAAATAAACATAAATCCCCATTAATAAAATCAAAACATGCATTAGGAAGTTGTTTCAGTGAAAATATCAGCTAATTTATATTTAGTATTATCCATTTATAAATATATATCCATTTAAGAAAATGATATATCATAAAATGATGTCTTATATAAATATGATTATTCTTAGAATGAATTATAGGATTTTTTGAAATATTTATTACACTAGTATTATCACATAAAATAGGTATATTATTAAAATTTAGTCTAAATTCCAGTAGAGTGTTTTTCATCCACAACACATGTTCATGGAAACTACTAGTAGAAACATATTTTTCATGATTTTTTGATAGGGAAAATGAGTTCCCTTCTTTACTTGATCATGATACTAAATATTTTCCTAAAAAGTGAGAGGTTTTGAAGGTTCATTTTCTATCAAATATAAAACCTGTAAAATAAACATTTGAATATTAAATTAAATTAAAATCAAATTTTTTGGGGTAAATAATATATTGACAAAAAATTCATTTTAAATATCTAAAAAATATTTTAACAACAATAAGATGGGATACTTTTGGACTTGACTGAAATATAGCACATAAACATATATAAAACATAATGACTCGTCTTCTAGGACTAATATATAACATACAACCAATCATAACTCTATATAACTTATTGTCAACTGGTTTTCCAGCTTTATCCAAATCAAGTTTTATATTAGTACACATAAGAGTTTTGTATTTCTTATTGTTCTCAAGTATGAACTTTTTCAATAAATCAATAATATATTTAATTTTATATATATAATTTCCATTATCTTTTTGATAAATCTGAAAATCTAAAAAGAAATTTAGTTCTCCCAACAAACTCATTTAAAAAAAATTTGAATTAGTTTTGAAAAATCATTACAAATATTTTCATTTGTTGAACTGAAAATAAAATCATCATCATAAATTTGTGATAATAAAATATTAGAACAAACAGTTTTCTAAATAAGTTTTGGATCTTCTAATGAAACAGTAAATTCATTTTCCAAAAGAAAAGAGCTTAATCTTTCATACCAGTTTCAAGGTTCTTTTTTAAGGCAATAAATAATTTTGGTATGTTTATAAACAGAATTTGGTTTTTGATGATTTTCAAAACCTTGAGGTTGTTAAACGTAAACTTCATCCATTAAATATCCTTTTAAAAAGGTTTATTTAACATCCATATGATATAATTTAAAGTTCATATGTGATGCATAAGATAATATGATTAAAATGGCATATATTCTATCTACAGGTGCAAAGTTTTCATCATAATTGATCCCTTATTTCTTATTATATACTTTAGCTACTAATCTATCTTAATTTCTAGTTATGATTCTTTGGTAATCCTATTTATTTCTGAAGACCAACTTATTTCCTATAACTTGATAATTTGATGGTCTAACTACTAATTCCCAGACTTCATTCCTTGAGAACTGCTTTTTTTATTCTTTCATTGCTAACATCCAACTTTCATAATTTAAGTCTTCTTTAATATACTTAGTTACTAACTGACATTTAAATTTATATAATTCGGATAGGATTCATACATTTATTCTAGTTCTAATTCCTTTTTTTAGGTCATCTATAATAGTTTCTATAGGATGGTTCTTTATGGTTATAGATTTCCTAGGAAATACACTTTGAGGTTCCCTAGTATCATGATCTTCTGAAATGGACTGAATTTAATTAATATCATTTTTAAAATCAGTTATAGGGGTTCTGAGTCTCATGTTATAAATTGAATCAGACACTTCTTCTACTTGATCTGTCTCTTTAATGAAAGAGTCAGTTACATCAAACTTCACATTAACTGATTCTTCGATGGTCCTTGAATTTTTATTAAACACTCTATAGGATTTATAAGTATCATAATATCCTAAAAATATTCCTTCATCGGATTTTGTATTGGACTTACCAAGATTATCCTAAGTATTCAAGATATAAACCATGGATCCAAAAACATTAAAGTACATTACTTTTGGTTTTCTGTTATTCCAAAGTTCATAGGGGGGTCATTTTTAAAATAGGCCTTATTAAAACATTATTAAACATATAGTAGGTTGTGCTTATAGCTTCTTCCCTAAAGTAGATAAGAATACTATATTCATTTATCATAATTATTTACATTTTTAAATAGTTCTACTTCCTCTTTCAAAAATTCCATTTTCTTGAGGTGTTCATAGTGCAGAGAAGGTGTGTTTAATACCCAAGTTTGATAAGAAAGAATTAAATTATTTATTTTAAAACACACAATCATGATCACCTTTCAATGAAATTATTTTAAAACATTTTTCATTTTTAACAATTTTACATAAACTTTCCAAAATAGTGAATAATTTATTTTTGAATTTTGAAAAATATTCCCCATTAAACCAATAATAATCATCAACAAAAACATAAACATACAATTTACCAACCTAAATTTCTACTATAGATGGTACAAACAAAAATCCATATGGATAAGTTTTAATGTTTTAGATGCAGAAATTTTTTTAATAGATTTGAAATAAGATTTGGGTGGTTTTAAAATTTGGCATGCATCACAGAATAATTCATTATCAAATTTATGACCTAGAAAATAAGAAACTAACTTCTTTTAGACAATTTATATAAGGCATAAATTTTATAATGACCAAGTCTCATATTCCATATTCATGACACATTTGTCATAGCAGTTAAACAATTCACTTTCTATTTACATGAGGAATTTAAATCCAATGTATATACATTATCAATTCTAGGTGATCTAAATTTAAGCAGTTTGTCTTTAAAGACAGAGAATGAATTGTTAGAAAAATCAACATTAAAAAAATCATCATAATGTTGAGAGATACTCATTATATTGTGATTTATCCATTTCACATATAGTATTTTATTGATTGAGATAGTTTTTTGATCTCCCACAATACCAACTCCCATAATATTTCCTTTTTCATTATCACCAAAAGTGACTAAACCTCCATTCATTTAGGTTAATATATGAACATTTGTTGAGTCTCCACTAATGTTCCTAGAAAACCCACTATCAATAGACAATATATCTTTTGAATTCCTATGGCATGTTTCTTACAAAAGAAATTAAACATGTGTTTGTTTTGGTACCCAAATTTTGATGGCTCCTACAGTTTTATCGAACAATGATTTGGGAATCCAGATCTACTTTATTTTTCTATAATTCGTGTTAGTTTAGAAACAAAAATCAGAAATGGAATCCTTTTTAGTACCAATAACTTGAGGATTTCGCAAATAATGGTTTTTAGTGACATGACCTTTAATTCCGCAATAATAACATAAAGCATTTTTGGAATTGGGTACAAAATAATTCTCATATAGTTTTTATTTGTCACCCTTACTTCATATTACAAATATTTCTCTTTTAATGACATTATTTCCAAAAAAATTATTTAAATATTTTTTCTCCTTTGGTAAAATTAATTACAGTAATCTTATAAGATTTTACTTCATCCTATAGATATTTAATCTTTTTTTCATGATCAATGAAATTTTTTGTACATTAGTTGTATTTTTCAATTAGTTCTCTATATTGTTTTAGTATAGTATCTCCTTTACCTAAAACCAAATTGTAAATATTTTTCAATGATTAATGTTTATTTATTAAATAATTATATTTCTATTCTGACATAGAATAGTAAGCATCTAATTTATTATTTGAGAAACTATCAGTTTCCGAATTAGAGGAGTGGCAAGATTGTACCTCTTCTTCTTCCTTACCATAAAACACTTATTGGATTTGAGATTTGATAGCTCTTTCTCTGAATATAATTTTTATGAATTGCTAGAGTATTTAGATACATTCCATGTAATTTCATTGATCTTTTTCCTTTGTTTAAATACTCATCATTTTTTTTGATATCTATTTTCTTTCCTTTTAATTTCATCCATCAATGAAGAAAAATCAGGTCTAATATGAACTAATTTCTTATATTCATATTAATGATATTTTATAGGTTATTTTCCATATTTATTAAAAGAATTTTTGAATCCAGTTTTCTTGCTGTAAAATTTGATGAACTTTCTGGCAAGCTGAGCCAGTTCCATTTCAGATTCTGAGAAATTTGAATTTTTCTCTTTTGTTTCTCCTTTTTTCTAATATGCTTATGAGATATCACTTTGAGATAAGTATTATCATTTTTTACTAAAATATTATGATCTTTATATTCATCTTTCATTTCTTCTTCATACATCATCTATGTTTCAATTAATTCTTTCATAATCAGACCCTTAACAAGTGAAACTTTATGAATAATAGGAGATATGATATTCCATTTTAAGGGCAGTACTCTGAATAATTTCAAATATTGATCAGATTTTTTTACAGGTTCTCCCAAGGAAATAAAATTGTTGATAATTTTTGTAATTCTTCCATTTATCTATGTGATTATTTCACCATCAAACATTCTAAAGCTATTAAATTTCATCTTTTTTGTAGCATACCTCATCCATCTTACATTGTCTGTTACTTAATAGGCTACTAAAATATTTATCCGCATCTCCTTTTCTATAGTAAACTTCGAAACATGATTAAACTCATGTGATCCATGTCCAAATATAGTAGCATTCATTGCTTTTGAATTAATATCATATTCATCTTTTGGTTTAGTAGTCCAAGTCTTTGGATTCTTAGGAATTTTATAAGGAGTAATGATTTTTGAATATACCTTGAATCCAAGATTCATCAGATAGATAATCATTTGATATTTCCATCATCCATAATTTTCTCCATTAAAGTATGCACCACAAACCATAGAAATTCCTTATCTTGGATCATCCATCTTCATCTACTTTGTATATACCTTATATTTTTATCTTTATATAGCTTCATCATAAGATATCACCACTTATATGAATTTCAATATCGGAATAATAAAAAGTAGCACAAGAGGGGGGTGAATTGTGACTTTTAAATAAACATCCACAATTCTTGTTTTTGAAACCCATTGTGAAATATGCATATATGCAGCGTTTTTTGGGGATAAATAGAAATAAATAACATATAAAATTTATAGTGGTTCAGGGCATGAAGGTCCCCTATTCCACTCCACCAATTAAACTCTCTATGAGTATGGTGAATTTTACTAGAATGTTCCTCTTATCACAAGACCACAAATCCACAATTTAGTGTAGGTAGTTGAAACCTTTACAAATTAGTCCAAATAGAGACTTTTAGTTATTTAACAAGGAACCAGTTATCCACAGCTTATATTGAGAAGCTGATACTCCTCCAAAACTAAGAGAGTGCAATTGAGACTCCAACAAATCAAAAGAAATTTATTTGAAGATGGTTCAGGATAAATTTCAAAATTACAGGAGCAGTAATTGACAATAGATGGATCTTCTTCTTCAAAAAATACATTCTTCATGAAAGGGTATTTTTGAATTCATCCCGATAGAAAAAATAATCTTCAAATAAAATTAGCAATGGATAGTAGTAGTAATCTTACAGTAGTAAAAGATTGAACATGTATGTATCCAAAGTGTAGCCTCATTAAAAATCTATTATTTGTTGTAGCAGCATTGTAATAGATGTTTATGATAATGGAATTTTATATAAAAATATGTGACATGTATATCCTGTAAATTTAAATGATACACTGGTATAATATATAAATCAAAAATCCTACTTTAGGATTCCATATCCAGGAAAGTTTCCTAAAAGATTGTGAATACTCAAATCCCAAAATGTCTAGAGGAGTTTTAATATCCCTTAAAAATCGGAGTTTATTTATCCCTTGAATATGACTATTTTAATCAATCATAATGAGTCTTGAATCGATCGTAATCTATCTTTGAAAAATCACATAATTCTTTCAATATTGTTGTAGAAATATCAGATGAAATCAAGAAATTAAATCTCTGGTGTTCAAAAGTCAAACATATGGTTCCTTTATAAGAAAACAAAATATTAAACGTAGGGTTCAAATTTGTAGTGTTAATATTTCAAATGAATGGTTTAAAACATTAGGTTGATTAACCATACATTTATTTCCTCAAACATAGGGTTCCTTACTTATATAGGGTTCTACAACCATACTTTTTCTGTTCAGAAACATAAGTTTCCATTCAAATGTAAGGTTTTTTATCCATATCTAACTTCTCATGTAGTGTTGATGATCCATGTGTTCCTTCTTCTAATCATATGGTTGAATACAATTGTAAGTTTCAATATCCATACACGTTGTTTTAAGTGTAGGTTTTATTCCATATATTAGGTTCTTAATGTAGGGTATGAATAGTGTTTCCAGAATACACATAAGGGATTTCTGAACACATTAAAAATATTCCTTTTGAATTAAATCCTTGAATATAATTCTATAACAAACATTGTAATAAATATTAATTTCCTAAAATAAACATAAATTAATATCATTAGTAAAACAAAAAATGGTATTTGTTAGTATCAAAATCAATTAATATTTATAGAGTATTATTGAGACAATACACTCCCAACAGTAATTCTTTATCTAGTGTAAATTAAAATAGTACTCGTAATTTAATTAAAAAAGGTTTTGTAAATAAATATGAATGAATCATATTCTTAGGGATTGGTCTCTTAAAGGTATCTCACTTATCACTAGTTTAAATCCCTTCATGACATCCATTGGTATATGTGTCATTCTATTTAATCCCTTTTAATTTTAAACAACATGCATATTTTTTTAAATTTTACATAAAATAATTCAAAATAATAGAAAAATAATGCTGGGGTTTTATCGTATGGTATGGTAATAGGAAAGGATTCAAAAGACCTATGTTTGAGTACTTCTAGTTGGCTCAATTCCATTATTTTTTACTGAAGTAAAACCAGACATCATGTGATTTTTTATACATCATGTGTCATATTTATATCATATTCATTAATAATATCAAAACTATTTTTAAAAAAATATAACACTAAGGATGATGTGTGTTTATTGGAAGAATCATAACCCAGGGTGCAGACGACCTGGGTTCAAATTTGGAAAATATCCTCGTATTATCCCAATTTTCATAAATAAAACCACACATCATGTGAACTTTTTCCCACATTGTATATAAATAATAATTTGATAAAATTTCAATGAATAAAAAAATAATTACTAGAAACATCACTCCAATGATTGAGGTCACACACTGGGATTGAACTAATCACCAGATTGAATCATGTCCTGGGCATTGGAATGAAGTTGAAATTTTTTTTTTGAATTTTTTTAATATATTACATGTATTTTACAATACACTATGTGTGTGTATATATATATATTTTTATATAATATAATTTGACATAATAATTAATATTTTATACTAATAATATTTTTTTTAAATCACATACACAACATTTGTCAATAAATTACACTCCACGTGTTATGGTTTTTAAAGACGAGAGGCTGAACTTGGGTGGTACCAATGTTGGAACCCCTAACCTTCTTCTCATGTTGTCTCATGGATGCTACCTCAATATGACCTCCAATACTTCGATTCAGGGAGTTTTAGGATCACATTTAATCTAAATTCCCATCCTATATATAGGTATGAGCTTCTATTCCTTCTGTTTCAGGAATTTACAAGCTTCTTAGATGATTTAGGGCTCTAGGTGGCATTCTAAAGAATCTTTGCATGTAAACAGGAATTCATGAAGAACACACATTGAGTAAAAACTTTAAAACTCTAGATTCCATTATATACCTAATTTTAAATCACATGACATGTGCATTTGGAATATGCTATGTAGCCATGACTCTTCCAGTATGAGTTGTTTCACACTGATCCCACATGGCTAACAGTCCATGTAAAAACATCGGGTATGTTCATTCGGCACACATCATGTACTATAACCATTTGCAAGAGGTTGTGTCATAAGGTGAACATAGAATGGAAACCTATGCGCACACACACAACCATTCTACCCCATGGACACACACACATTCATTCTCCCAGTGTCTCACAACACATCTTTTGTGTCTACTTCATGTCATGTATTATTACCCATTTTCATAGCCTTTGTTAGGGAACATATATGTCCCAAAATAACATGTTTCAACACATGTAATGTGAATTTAGTACATTCCATGTACACTTTTATAGACAAATATAGGTTCTAATAGAGGTGTATTCTCAGGAACACAGGTTTCTACACAAGCACATTACATGTCATGTACTCTAAAAATAAACATGAGGTACTTTTTAGAAATTAATTTTCAATTTTTTTATTTTTCTTTTTCTTTTTATTTTCCTTATTATTATTTTCCTTTCTAATGTTCATAGTTGATAGGGATCACATGATTGGGAAGTATCCCAGGATAATTTTTGACGAGGATCAGTACACTCCACACTATTTTTGTGTAGAGATGGTGATAAATTATTCTATGGAAGATCTACTAATTTCGAAACTACTAGGCTTGGAGATATTCATCCCACTTTTTTCATCCAGAAAATACTTTATGGAAGCATGTAGTGCTACCATAGTAGAGGAACCACTTCCACTATCCACCGCGACTTTAGAGAATTCCACTCTAGTGGATCACATACCACCATAGTTGGTGCAAATAGTTTCAAGGCCACAGCCCCACCCATACCAGGTTTTTGATGAGGATCATTGTACGAGTGATCGACTACAACAACTCTCATGTTGGAAGATACAACTAACTATAAGATTATTTTCCACTAGTATCCCAAAATGTATAGGAATTTTATTAGATCTCGTGGTGTTTTTGGGCCTCACCCATGTGATCACAATTCTTTAGGCCAACACCCCTATATATCAAGAAATAGTTTCTAAGTTACTAGAGATCTTTGAGTTTGAAAATCCCACATACCAAGTAATGTCGAGTGACATGGTAGTTCTGGTGTGATTTCGACTAGGTAGGCGATCCTCCTCCCTTAATATGGTGTTGTTTCACTGAGGGTGTGGTTTCTATCAACATGCAACCACCACACCCCCTATTTCTACCTTACAATCCCTAATAACTCTGATTTACCCTCTCTGTGGTGGGAGATTTCTAGACCCAATGTCTGGTAGTCTACCACAACACTGAGGACTGCCTTGATCATTTCCCCACCCTTTGTTTCATCCATCAATACTTTGGCTCCATATTTTTTCCTCTCCATGAGGATGGGGGTGTTGTTTCTAGATTTGAAATAGAACTTATAACATGTTTCATCTAGAATGACTATCCTGATCTACCAAAGTGAATTGACTCATAATTCCACTCTATGTTCATTTTCCATTAGGGTAACTTGACTGGAGGATTCTATGCTACTCGGTTGGCCCACTATGGGCTTTTTGAACCTTCTCCCCCTCATGATCATTTAATATCTCCTATTACAATGGACTATCTTATACTTATTTACATAGGAATTATTCATAAGAATAGGATCACCAATTTTCTCATAGAGGATCACCCAACACCAACTACGCTGAGAGAGGACCCACCTTCCCCTTGTAGTGTTGTGGATCTGCTGCCATCACCAACTCCTCCATCCGTGAAGCCTTCCTCTACATAACTTCCCACTACTACTATTGATCCCTCCCCTTCTTCCATTCTGTCTACTAACCACACCACACCAAAACTCCACCCACAGCGTCAGTTGAACCCTTTTCCTTTTCTTCCTTGACACTCTCGACATCTTCCTTGATCGGATAGAGGGAATGTATGGCCTTCTTTTGAAGCACTTAGGACTTTTATTACCACTAGAACCTTCCCCTCAACAAAATCCATATTCATCAATCACAGCCACTAACTAAGTGGTTATTTAATTTTATGTTCTAAGAATGATCACTACTACTGAGGACTAGTATCTACCTATCACACTAGTATAGCATGATATAGGCCCTACCATGCTTCCTTATACTATAGCTACCCCACCCTACAAAATCCCTCAATCCCTGATATTTCCTCTCTTGCAGATACTAACTGAATCCTTATAAAACACACTTTTTCATATGTATATGTCTTTTTTTTTATTATATGGGATAATTTTCATATGTGAAGAAAACAATTTCTTTCCATTGACAAATTATAGGTTCACTAGTGCACTATGGGTATTCAACATTAAAATGGTTTTATATTTTTAGACTCTCCATCAGGGGAATATATTTTTTTCATTTCATTTAAGTATTTTAATTCAGATTACTTATTTGATTACTCTATTATACTGGTCTTATTGCGCCATTACACATCCTCTTCTCCTACATAGTGTTTCACTTAGAGGACCATGTAAAATAATAAGTGTGGTGGAGAGTCTATCAAATACACTAGTCTTTTCCCTTTAACTAATATATGAAACATAATTAATTAGATAAAATATTTTAATATTTAGACATATTTTTGATTAATTATAAATAAAAAATACAATAATAGACATTTTAAAAAGTTACATGGTTATTTTAATATTAAATTATTTTAAAAATATTGCTGATATAGTTATTTTTTTATATTAATCCTTGGAAATTTTGAATTATTATATTGGTCATTCATATTCATTTCACGGCCTAATTGATCCATTGGTATCCTCATTCCCAAGGGGTATTCAGAACTATTTTTCATATTCTTCTGTATACCCTCTTTCTAGACAGATTCTTAGGATATGAAAAAATACTAGAAGTTGTGTGATTTTCATTTCAAAACATAATGATTTTAAATCAAATTAAAATTACTAATGAATTTTATTGATATTCTCATCCCCTTTTGACTTTGAGACCAACCATACATTTAACCTATGTGATACTCATAGAAACCAAGAACTGCATTAATAGGAAGACACATTAAAATCCTATTTTTCGTTCCTACCCTAATTCATTGTTTATACTTCATGATTTTTCATTCGATATTTAATGATAGGTTGGAAATTCATGGCATATTTTGGTGAGAAACCATGAAATTAAGTTCAGTGGGTATCACTTTTTCATCTTTCAAAAAGGGTTCAAAAACCACTATTCCATATATTTATAAGTTATCATCTTTAAAAAGGGGTGAAAATTTTAAAGGAGGATCGAATTATTTTTTACACTCTTAGATAGTTTATAAACCCATGTTGGTAAGGGAAGAGAATGGCTATATCGACATTTGAGAGATTTTGATAGGGATGAATTTTCATTATGATTTGTCCTTGAATAACATTCTTAATTATTTAATAATTCGGCCTCCTTTTTCAATCCTCTAATGTTATTTTCACATCATTACCAACCTACCCTTAGTATCATAATCCTTAGAACATTATTGGAATTCCCCATGTTTTTTTATTTAATTTCTAAGTGGAGAATTATATTACTTACAAGATTATGGATAGATTTTACATTCAATAGATTGAGCATAACTCCAATTAAATGATCTTGAGTAATGAGTATATAATTTTCATTGTGAGGTAAACCATCAAGATTCATGTATATTTGAGAAAGGTTTACAAATAAATATCAAATAGGATGATATTATTTAATTAAATTATATATGAGTCATGACTAGAATATCGTCACAATTAAAATACATATTATGCCTTTTTAAAAAGCCTCTACTATAAAATTAATATCTATAAGTGTAATTAATTGAATAATTCTTTTTTTAGAGTATGGATTATTTTAATTATATGTTGATATTTTTATTGATGGCCAATAAATTACTAAGTGAGGGATTTTGATGTTCATGTTTTGTGAAACTAATTTATACATTTTATTTAGTATAAAAACCTAGTTTCACAAGAAACATTTTTGTTTTAGGGATCAGATATTTTATTTTGGTGTTCAAGGTGATTTTTCCAATGTTTATATTTGAAAATACAGATCATGAAAAATCAATGAAAAAATGGACAATACATGAAGTTTATTTTATAAACACATTCCCTATATAGTTTTAAGGGGCACAGGCTAGCCCAAGTACACACCCATGTTGCGAACTAGAAACTACATGCTATAAATTAATGTTACAAATCATGTACTTCCACTCCAAAAGTGGATGTTGGATTATAGAGAGGATAAATTCTATGTATATAATAACCATAGTACACACCATGTAAGTTTTAGTATATGATATGTAATTTAATTTTCTATAAATAGAGTAGAATCCCTCAAATTTTAGGGTTGGTCATTCAAGGGGGAGGTGTTTCCGCTTGGTTGACACATCCCTTCCCTAATACTAGTAGTATCTATTGGTTTTTCTTTTCTATTTTATTGTTTTTTCTTCTTCCACCAACATCCCTCTCATACCTATGGTAGGGATTTAGTTTCCACTGAATCCACACACCCTGACCATGGTCATAAAATGGTGAGTTTCTTATTTTTGGGTTATAATAATGTTATGGTTGTTTTGTAATAGAAATTATGATGCATTTACTTTTTTAATGATATTTTTTTATAATTAGTAAAATGAATAAATCCCCAATTTTACTTTTCATGACATATCAGACCAAGAATAACACAACTAGACAAAACTAAACGGACTTCAAAAGGGGAAACCATGACTATTGGGAGAACTCGTTGCCACTTACTTCTAATGAATTGATTTAATATGTTTTTAATTAATTAATAAACTGCCTAGAAAATTGATTTCTAAAATTCATAGTTATTTTTTATCAGAACAATAAATAATAACACAATTAAATACCCATGGTAAAACATTATAATTAATTATTTTAATAAAAAAGGAAAAAAATTCATTAAAACCTAATCTCATTGCAACCTTGACATGTATGTTCCTGTATTTTTCTTTCTCTTCCTATATTTTTAGCTATTTTTTCACAAATTGTTTTTCATTTTTTATCAATTCTTCACCATGAATATTTTTTCTTTATAATAAGATGAATCTTTCCAAATTATATCTTTCATTTCTTCTCCACACATTCCCTAGGTTATCAACCCCAACTTCCACTAGCTACCTAGTAATTTTCTTTATAGGGGAACTTATTTTTCTTGCCTCGGGAAGGATGTGGTCAAAAAACCAAGTACCTAAAGGTTTAGTCTCTTTTACCATATTAACATCAATATATAATTTTATAACACATGATATAATTTCTCTATATAACATATAACCGTGAAATAAAAGTTCATAATACTTTAACAATAAACTATTTCATGTAAATAAAATGAATTTTGAAAATTTGGAATAATTTGTTAATCAAAATGGAAATGTATCACAACTATAAAAATAGAAAATCCTTTTTTAAAAACCCATTATTCCCATACCTATTTGAATAAACACATTATTTCCACACCTAAAAAAGTGAGAAAACTCATCCTGGTTATGCCTATATAAACCAACTCATTATGCATATGAATGAATATCTCATGAGATATAAAATTAAAACAATTAATTTTTGGGTGATATAAGGCCCCAACCATCATTATCAATGTATATTTGTGCAACTTAAAATTAATCATAATTATATCGTAAATAACTCATCAAAAAATAATGGATTTCTTAATCCTTTAAAAACATGAAATAACATGAACTTAAAAATTAAAAAGATATCAAAAATATCATCTTAAAAAATAGGAATCATATCAAAATAACATATACAGGTTGAGGAAAAAATAAAGTCAAAAAAATATAAACCATAGAAGAAATATAAAATTGAAAATTAAAAAAAAATCACAAAACTTTATAAATACTACAATAAAAGTATAAGTAAAAATTACTTTCAAAAAAATTGTATAGGAAGCATGAAACTTTCAAAACCTTATTATAAATAGTAATAAATAAAATATCCTTTAAATTCATAAAGATTATAAAAAAATGTAGTTTAAGATAAATCATTTCATTCTGAAATGATATAAAATCCCTTTTTTTTAAAAATATTTTCAACTACCTCTCTTTGGAAACCCTCATCATAAAAAGTAGTTTTTAATTTTCCATCTCAAAAGAAGAAAATAATGTAATGTAAATTATAGAAAATAATTTATATTATATTTCCCAAAAATATAGGATAACATTATTGGGATAAAAATATGGATAAGGCAAGAAATATTCATTATTAAGAATTAGAGTACTTCGTACCAACATTATAATATTAAATCAGAAGATAACTAAACAGAGTGGTTATTGATAATGATAATTAATTTCCCTATAGAAGAAAATTAAACACAATATAAAATAGGTAAATCATAGGATAAAATAAATATTGAAAATTATATTCATGTAATAAATGTTATGAACCAATGAATTAAAAATTGATTTGATGAAACCATTACCCTGAATTTTCTATTAGTTTATCACAGTCTAAATGTAACTACCCAATTCATGTATCCTAGATCCAGTGGAAATTTCACTCCACTAGAACAAAATACAAGATATTATATCTTAGAGGATAAAATAGTTTAGTATTCTTGGGAGACTGTATACAGACATGATTCTCACATTAAATCTGAAAACATGAAATATAATAGAAAAAAGAATAATATGGATGAGATAATCAAAAAATCAAATATTCTATATAACTAACAGCATAAAATGGGGACTAAATCCATGGATAACATAAAAAATAAAGAATCAAATAGATAAAAAATTAGTTTCATAATGATTGAATGAAAATTATTGGATATCATAATCTTACCATTATGACCTTGTTTTCAGGAAACAAACATAAACAGGTAAGATGTATTCCAAATACCCAAACTAACATTTCTTGTGAGACCTATTGATACCTAAAAGTACTATAGAGGGACCCACCTATCACATACTAAGTCCAATACACTCTATATATCAAAGCAGTGAAACATAAACAACATAAACAATTATATTGAAAAACTAGATTATTAAGTGTTAATATTTTCCCCAATCAATAAATATAACATATTCTTAAGACCTCCAGAGTAATATAGAAAATGGTATAAAACATTACACACCTAGTAAATCATAATATTCCCCAAAAAATTTTTTCATAAATTAAAATATATTAAAAACATCATTATAATTTTTCTTGAGGAAAATACCTTTTTTAATAATTTATATTAAAATATAAAAGTTTGAAAAATATGAATTAATGTTTTTTATTTAAAATTAATTTTAGAAAATTTTAAAGGAACCATAAAATTAAATATTAGTCATGATGGTAGGAAATGTTGATTGTGTGGTGTACATTAAAACAAAAAATTTGTTCGCACCTTTGTTAAAAGGTTCCTCATTTGGAAAATAACAAGAAGATTACATTTAAAAAAATTATTAAAAGTAAATCATGGGTAAAATTGAATTTAATAAATCATATTATAATAGTAAATATATTCTTTAAAGTATTTTAATGTTTTTATAAGAATGAGAGATTTTAAAAAAGGGTATGTATTATTTTTTTAGTAAAAAAGAGATACCAAAGTATGAAATGATTCCTTTACCAAAATCATGATACCAATATGCATAATTATCATCATGTAACCCATTGATAAATATAAATTCATTGGTCATAACCATTTTATTTTTTATCCCATGTTCCATGTAGTTTGATTCAAAGAAAACATGTGTTACAATATAATTAATGGACAAAATATATTCCATGAAATTGATTCACCTAGAAGTCAACTTCCATGATAAGTGCATAGTGACATTTATGATTGCCTTCACTATGATGGTAAATTCATATTCAAGCCATAAGTTTAAATATCCTCATAGTTTTTCCACTTCAACCACAATGAAAACATGGTAAGTTTTATGCTTTACTCCCAATAGGGGGCCCTCACTAAGCCCAGGGCATGCCACACATTCCCCAACTAGGTAATGGATTTGAATCACCTTGTTAATAACACACACAATGTCCGATTATAGAGAGACTACAACCTACTCTAGAAACCATGGATTGAATGGGGTAAAACCATTGGGTACCACTCAACTAACACCCTTGGAACATGAAAGTAAAAATATTTCCCAAACGAAAGAAAAATAAGGCTGATTTTCCATTAAAAATTATTTCGATATATATTGAGTACATAGAGTGGATAATGAAAAAACATATAATTTTTAGAAATAACTATAGGAAAAAAAATTATTTTCTTTAATATAAAAATATCATATGATTCCCCCAATGTATACTTAGGCATAAACAATCCCGAATAATGAAGAGATTGAGAAATAAACCCTTACCTAAGGTCTTACATGTTTTCTATGTGATTTTAGACACCTGTATAATAAATTAAAATTTTTTATAATTATAATAAATTAAAATTTTTATTCTTATAATATTATATATTATATAATTATAATATTTCAACACACATTTACTATAAATTATTTTTTAAATTTGTCATGTTTTAGTGTTAAATGTTTCTTTTTTCATGTATGTTTTGGTTCGGCAGTTTCGATCCAGGTATGTTGCTTGTGGATATATCACCTATTAGATGTTAATAATGATATAAATATCATATATATTCCTTATATACATATTTAGAACCATACTTGAAATTTGTACAATAAAAATGGATCATATCGCATTGTGGATGTGGTAGTCCACACATACGTATGAGCGACGTTGTCACTTTATTAATGAGTTGAAGGGAAAAAAGGTAGATATGATATTATTATTATAGAAGAATAATTATTTCCTAAATTTAATATATAATCATTATTTATATATTTATAACAATATGATTATGGTGGTGATTAAAAAAATATTACACCGCAACATAAAGATGGTAAGTCGTACATACACATGAGTGATGTTTTTCACTTTTAATATGATAGAAAATAGATATAAAATGGTTTTACCATAATTATAAGAAAAAAATAGTATATTTATGATAATATATTTAATATTTATATATGGTTTTAAAAGATTGATCATTAGTAGAATAATAAATAATTTAGAGAGAGATGTAAATATGATTACCTTCTCTTATAGAAACATCTTTTGGATCTCTTTTTAAGGAAACTAGGATTGTTATTTTAGGAATACCAAGGCCTATAAATTTTGTATAAGGATGTTTTTGAGATATTTTGGTAGGGTTCTTTTCTATATATATGACTAAATAGGTGTTAGGAAGTGAGTAGAGGAGGTTCCCTTTTATAATTGAGTTGAGTGGCATGCTTGTAATTTTTCAAAGTTTTAAAATATCATTAAGTTGTTTTTTTATAAAAATGGATGTGAAATGACTAATATTATAGGGAGATAAGTGATAGGTTTACAAAACAACCAATAAGGTATAATTGACTTTTTATTTAATTTTAACCCTTATATTTTTAGATTAACCCTCTAGTAAACCCATTTAGACCATAACTACAGCAACAACATTTTCTATATTAAAGAATTAAAATTTTACTTAGTGTAAAAATTGGTTCATAAATGGACATTGAATGAAATTTTATATCATATATCAACCAATATATCCCATTTAAATATTTTTTGAATTTTAAATAATATAATAATTAATATTTTTGATAAAATATCATTACATTCATTTTTGTAACTACTCATTAAATTTAACATTAAATACATCAATATAGAAAATGAATTGAAATATAATCCTTTCACACATCTATATGGTGTTATAGTTATATAGAAATATTTTGTATCATAATAATTAACTCAAATTTTTTTACATTTAATGTTTTTAAAATTATTTATACTATTTTTCAATAAATTAAATAAATATTATTTCAACATGGCGTAAGAAATCAATATAATTATATAATCACTAAAATTTATAAATAAATTTCCATGATGAAAATAATTTCATTATTCTAAAAATATCATTTAATATTCATTAACAACTTGTTTTTATCCCAATGTGAACATATAAGAGAAATTTAAAAATAAGAGAGTGACATTTTGTATTTTTCATTACATAAAATATTATATAAAACATTTTCATATACAAGTATCCCATAAATAATAAAATAATGATCCTAAGCAATTAGTGTGAAGGTAAATTCATAAAATAATAATTTACATTAAAAATGGTAGCCTTATTAGTAGTTTTAATCTAAGTGGTAGAAATTCAATTTATAATAATCCCATAAAATGTGATGAAAAGACGTTTTCTAAAGAAAAAAATGTCTTTATAAGTCTAGAAATATTTTTATACCAAGATCAATTATAATATTTATTCCATTGTAATTAAAATTTTAATTTTAAATGAGAAGTTACGATAATTTTGAAAAAAATGGTAATTTACACTATTAACTACAAATATTAAATTTTGCAAAACAAAATCCAAAATTTTCGATATAATATGATCTTGATATCTTTATTTCAAAAAATACATTAATATAAGAAAATTAAATTTATAAAATTTGAGAATTTTGGTTATAATTACTTTCTTGAATAAATATATTTGTATTGTTTTATTTCATATCTAGAAAGAAAAACATACTATATTTGAATCTTGAGCCTTATATTCTTCAATACAAAAAAAATATCCTCAAAATTTCTAGAATGAAAGCTCATGAAAAAAAATTTGTAGTTCTTTATTATAACTTCTTTAGGATACTATGTCACCACTTCTATCTTATAATTTATCCAATATTCATTCATCAATTGAGTCGTTCAATTCCTGAGCACTTTTTCTCTAGTATAATGAGTCTGGATAGGTTCTTCACAATAAGATAAATCACCTTTCAATTCCATTTCATCATAGATGCTAAAATTCATTGAATCTTGCATGTACTTCTTAAATAAATAGATACAGAACACATCATGTGCTTTAGATCAGCTATGTGTAATTTCCAAATTGTATGTCATTACTTAAATTCTTTCTAGAATATTGAAATGTTTGATGTACCTTGGGATCATTTTTTCTTTCTTACTAAATCTTAATACAGTTTTATGTGGATATACGTTCAAGAAAAACATGATCTCCCACTTCAAATTCCAAATTTTTTCTTCAATTATTAACATTGATCTTTTTCCTTATTTGATATTCTTTAATATGTTTTTATATAGTCTTTGCATACATAGTTTTCTCCTCCACATGCTCTTGTATTATAATCATTCTTTCACCAACTTCATACCAACTATAAGAACCCAGTTATTCACTCAGGTATAGATCCTTTAATTTTCAGTCTAAAACATTTCTTTGGACTTAATATGGATGCCTAATGAGTTACTGAAGGTTAAGAGGGTGTCTTGGGATTGTTTGAAGTTTGGAAAACCTTTTTTGGAAAAATAGGCCAAGTCACACAGTATGTGAATTGTTTGCGCACAGTTTTCCTAATCATGAAGATTATGTTTTCTTGGATAGAGCCATCTCACATGGCAGGCACACAGTCATCCAGGCTAACCATGCGAACACCCCTTTTTCTGGTACTCGTGCATGGCTTGCGAAAGGTTTGATCAAACCATGCAGAGGATTATATTTCAGGTAGAACTATCTCACATAGTTTCCACACAGTTTAAAAAATCATGCGGACAAACCTTGCAGAGGTTAAAATTCTGGTTAAATTTTACAAAATGCCCTTAATTATCTTTTTACCCCCTATTCCTCCCCAATATGAGAACCAGTGGGATCAAGACCTTTTCCTCTGAAATTGGAGCATTTTGAAGGCCAAAGTAAGGGAAAAAAGATCTATATCATCAGACATATGATCAAGATTCTGTTCATCATGTTGTATGTGCAATAATAAGTACTCTAGTCCTCTTTAGTTGTTCTTCTTCTCTCTTTCACTCTACCTAGAAATCATCATGTGAGAATTTTTCACCATTTCTTAGATCTAATTCTATCTGAGGAAAATCAAGGGCCAATACCAAAGGAGGAGAGCCATACAAGCCTAAGGTGGGTGGACTATAACTCATCTCTAAATTTTGTTGATTTATGGAATATTCATGTGGGGCCCACCAATTTCATCGGAATTCATTTCTAAAATTTACATTCCATGATTATTATTGTTAAAATAATATGGTTATACTCCTTCCTTATATTTGATTAGTTTTTAGTGGTTACACCATCAACTCAATCCACCCCATATCGAAGGTCATTCCATATTTGGGTTTTAGTGTTTTGGAACATTTGAGACACCATTCGGGTGTGAACTCACTTGACCTTCCTAAAGGTGAGCCTTTTTATAATAAATGTCTTGTTATTAATGAGAATTTCATAATGGCATGCACTATGTATACTCACCACTTGACCCGCCAAAGGTAAGTGCTTCAATTTTGTGATTGGATGTGAAATATGAAATGAAAAGTAGAATGAGTATATAACATGGCCTTATCAAATGAGATTTAATAAATGTTACATGTATGTAGCACCCATTTCCATATTAATGGAAGGTAGCGGAGTGAGCCTCAATAATTTAATATGCCTTAATGGTTAATTAATATTTGATTAAATGGCTGCAATGCTACATATCCTATCCACACAAATAGAAAACAAGGGTTGAACCTAAAAATTATTATATGATTAAAATATCAAATAGGAATGGACTAACTCGAGTTCTACTTGGATTCTGAGAGGAGAGTACCTTTGGTATTTGGAACCCCATTCTGATTCAAGGATGCAGTTTGCTTAGGTTGACACCCTCCTAGACATTGGTTATTTTCTATTCCTTAGATGCCTAGTATACTACTGTAGGGTCCTTTACTTTATTACAGGATACCTTAGATACACTCATTGGATCTAGAATTGACTATTAGGTTCCATGGTGAAAGCCTATAAGGCCCAATACTTGTTTAGCCCCATTTTACCTTGTTTGTTCACCCTGGAATCAATAGGTGCATTATTGTCGAATTCCTTGGATTATGCCCCATGGAAAACACTCTTACCCTTTATCTAGACTTAGATACTACTGAGTTAGCATATAGTGAGATCTACGTTTATACGGTTGCAACCCTGTAACGCCCTCACAATATATCATTTTCAAGTTGCCTTATTATGACTTGGGACCTTCACTACTTATACTATCATGAAGTGATGTCAATGTTGGCAATTCCTCATGTGACCTATTAACATTTAATGGAAATTATATAAGTAATTAACTGCTTACATGTTCAGACACCAACATAGGGTTGAAGCAGGTACTTGGGTATTTAGTCATATTGTACTACAATCCTTACTTTAGATGTGTATGTTTGTAAACTATTATATTCCATTACACGAGTTGGAGGTTATAGACACTGTTGGTGGTGGCCCACTTAGATTTATCTCAATCCCTCCCTGGGTACCGTTTGGTACCCAGACTAGATTACATGATTGTAGTGGTTGACAAAGGTAAGCATACATATTCCAATACTTGATTACATGATAATAGGATGGAGCTTGATAGCAGATGATCAAGTTGGATATTAGGATACTTGGAGAAGTTTCTTCATTCTTTTAATTTTTGTAACATTTTATTCATATTGTCTTGTATCCATGTTTTTTTGTTTTCTGGTGACATGACATTACATCTTCATTGTTCCAGTTGATACAATTATTTTTATTTTCATTTATATATTGCATCAGTTTTCATTCGTTGTCTACTTATGTTGTTACCACTATTTATTATTTAATTATATTAGTTCCACTATGATACACTCTGTTAATGAGGGAATAGTCTCTCTATAGACACACCCTAGTCCCTCACTACTAGTCGGAAGCCTCTGGTGTTCAGGGATATGCGCTTGAGGCCATGTGGCCCAGTAGGCTCGGGGAACCCATTAAGTGGAATCTAGATCCGGGATGTCACAAAGTGGTATCAAAGGTGGTTTAATTTCTTGAATTACTATTTAGAGACAATATATTGGAGAATAGGAACACTTGCGACGTGGTCATAAGTCATGCTTGGGTGTCGGGAACCCATGTTCAGGGTAAAAACCATGTTTTCTAAATTATGATTACTATTTTGCTTTTTCCAATTATAGTTGATATTATTTCACCATTGGGTGACGCACATGTTGTATGGTGTGGTTGATTATTACTTTGGTTGAGGATTTTCTTTCATCCTTGGCCCAATGATATGAGGGTAAGGATAATTTCTATATGAATAATTATAGGAACCTAGAATTCACAGGTCATGTATATTGTCATTCCATATAGGTTAATTTCACTACTTTGCATTGCTTGATATTCCTATGATTGTTGATTGATGTTGTGATAGTTTGATTGTACTTGTATTAATTTGTATGTGATTGAGTGATTTAATGTCTCAATTCATGAGGTGTATGGGCCATCAGGGGTTGGGATGAGTAATTTACTGAGTCAATCCATTATGCTATAAGTAAATGGGTACCCTTTCTAGTGGTAGGTGTATAGGAATTGATTCATTGGAAATTTCTATCCATTATAAAGTGAATCCTGAAATCCAAAATGAAATAGTTTCACATCCTTAACACACCTTGTCATGTTTATGAAAGGTAATGGAGTGAACCTGGATATTAATTGAAAAATGACATGAAATATATACTTGAGCACTTAACAATACCTGGTCATCTAAGTGGGTAGTTGGGGTAGTATACCTTGGGTAGTGAGTTTTATTCAGTAAACATCCATTAGTGATGTTATCTCCTTGCTTCTAAGCTTGTTTTTAGTTGTCTACTTGGCATTTTTCGACCAATGTAGCCACGACACCCTCGTTTCATTCACCAAGAGGGTGGTGATGACCATGATCTAGACATGGTGGGCCCCAAGCTGCCAGTCTTACCTAAAAGAGTGCCACATGGGGCACCACTTGTTGAAAGAGATCCATGCATCGATTCCCAATTATATCATATTTTTCTATATATGATGTAGTCTATGCTTGGCGCTCTATAGGTTTCACCTACGATGGCTGACCTGACCCACAAGTTCTAGTAGCAGCATCCTCCTACTATTTTATGGGACGTCGGTTCTCAAGCTACTGAGTCTTTACCAGAGCCCATGCTATCTATCATTGATCATCTAGAAATTCCTCAAGAGAAGGGAGTTAATATTTCTACACACATGCTTCGGGATTTGACTATGCATTGGTGGGATGTTGTTACCCAGGTCAGTCTTCATCAGGGCATGTTATGGGTTGATTTCCAGAATTCCTTCTATGATTACTTATTTCCTAAGGCACTGAGAGCTAATAGAGCCATATATTTCTTGTATCTCGAGTTGGGTTCTATTTCTTTTATGGAATATTATGAATGTTTCATTGATTTACAGTGCTCTACACCGCTTCTATTCAGTGATGAGCTTTCGCGTGATAATTGTTTAGAGGATGGGCTCCAGTGTCCCATCTGAACTTAGGTGAATCTATTTCTCCTTCCTATATTTTCTGAAATAGATTATTAGGTCCTAATAATTTTGTTTAACTTTAGGGATGGTATTAGTATTGGGTTTAAAGGATTAGTGATGTGTTAGTCCAGTAGTTTTCCAGTAGCAGGAAATGTTCTCTCGAGGTTTCTCTTCAGGACAGTGTTAGCTGGAGTATCCAGTTAGATAGATCTATGGTGTGTCATCAGTGTGTAAGACCAAGGAATAAGAATCCCCAATGTGACAGAGACCCTATGGAGTGTCTGTCTTACTTCCATAGGGGTCATCTTCAGCATTTCTATAGGACCTTTCCACCAGCTTCAAGTGGAAAAGGATTAGCATCTGCCCCACCTACAAGAGTGAGTTCTTCTTCGTCTTGTCAAGTGGGGAATTGGAATAGAACCAGTAGGTGAAGCCAAGGAATAGGTCATGGTTGTGGTAGTCCAGCCCCTAATCACCAATAGTGCTAGTAGAAAAATCATGATCATGGTATTCCATCTGTTTCACAGGGTCATGGATCAAGTTAGTTTCATGCTTTAAAGCTGATACCTGAGGATAAGGATATGGGATCATCTACAATACGTGGTAAAATTCTAGTATCTTCCACTATTATCTCTTCCTTGTTTGATACAAGTGCTTCAAACTCTTTTATTTCTATATCTATTGTGGAAATCCATGGACTGGAGATACAATATAACTTTGGTGTAATGACCCTCAATACATTGTTGGGAATATGGACAGAGGGCATACACTGGTGAAGGAAATGTCCCCTTGAGGTAGGTAGTTACCCATTTTTGTAGAATCTCTTTTTTCTCGAGATGATGGGCTTCGATGTCATTATCAGAATGGGCTGCTTAGTCCACTATCACCCCTTTGTAGACTGTTATCGTTGCATGGTCTCTTTTACATCACCATAAGGTATAAGTTATCTTTTCAATGGTGAGTGGGATGCCTAGGATAGTATAGCTGGACCGAAGCATCATGGTCTAAGTGGAGTGACCGCCCAGATTGAAAAACATTTCACGGAGGATCAGGGTTTTCTTCAAGCTATTTTACCTTTAGTAGTTGATCATTTTAGAGAAGTCTTTTCCAATGACTTTTCTAGCTTACCTCCTAAGAGAGAGGTATTTTTCACAATATAAATTGTTCCATTAGCAGCTCCAGTGTCCATTCCTCTATAAAATATGGAAACTACTGAGCTTCATGACCTCAAGTAGCAAATAGAGGACCTGGAGGCCAATGGATTTATACAGCCTAGTATATCCTCTTGGGGTTCAACCGTGCTTTTTTCTAACAATTTGGTTGGAAACTTACATCTATGCATGGATTACAGAAGGTTGAACCATCTTACTGTCAAAAATCGGTATTCACATCCTCAAATAGATGATCTCTTTGACCAACTCTTAGGATGAAAGGATTTATCTATGATCAAACTGAGATTGGTTTATCATCAGTTGTGATTCATACCATCAGACAAACCTCATACAGCTTTTCATAGCTGGTATAGTCTGTATGAGTATCTTGTTATGTCATTAGGTATTATGAAAATGCCTATCATTTTCATGGCTTTAATGAATAGGGTTTTCCACCCCTATTTGGACTCTCTTTTCATGGTCTTTGTGGATGACATATTAGTGTATTCTCTAACTCATAACAACAATACCAAGCTTCTTGATATCGTTATGAGTACACTGATAGAGCATCAGCTTTATACCAATCTTTCTAAATTCCACATCAGGATCGACAAGGTCCACTTCTTGGGTAATATTGTCTCAGAATCAGGAGTATTTATTGACCCAAAAAATGTTAGTGCTATAGTTTCCAGGGAGAAGCCCAAGAACGTGTTTGATATCATGAGTTTCTTAGGGATCACTGGATGTTATAGAAATTTCATACAAGACTTCTCACATCGTACTTCACCTCTTAATATACCTACAAAGAAGAATGTTAATTTCATGTGGTTAGAATCAAGTGAGAAAGCCTTTCAGTAAATGAAAGGAAGGCTTGTCTCGGAACCTATTATAATTCTTCCAAAACCTGGAAAAGGTTATATCATCTTCCTGGATGTATCATCCATTGGACTAGGAGTAGTGTTGATGTAGCAAGACAAAGTCATGGCATACATATCTTGGTAGTTGAGGCCTCATGAGATAAATTACCTAACACGCGACCTCGAGCTAGCAGTAGTTGTCCATGCCTTACATTGTTGGAGATAATATCTATTGGGTGAGCGATTTGTGGTGTACACAGATCAAAAGAGCCTCAATTATATCCTTTCTCAGCGTTACTTGAACCTTAGATAGTGAATATGGGTAGAATATCTAAAATACATTGATTTTGGGCTTACCTATATGCTTGGAAAGGGAAATGTGGTCACTAATACACTGAATTGTAAAATTCAAAGGCATGACATACACCAATCTAGTGATGAATGGAAGTTAATGGGCCTTTTTTCTAAACTTCCTCTAGTGTTTCATGACATTAACAAGTATTCTTACCTCTTAGACTTAATAGTTACATATTCCCTCCTTGAGAAGGTGTAGAGTAGGCAGTTTTCAAATCCTGAAGGTTTGGTTCTCCGTGAGAGTATATTAGCGTATAATCCACCTCTGGATTGGTCCATGGATAGAGATGATGTCTTGCGTCTATGTAGACATATCTGGGTTCCTACAGATATGAGAGAGGAGTTGAGGAAATATTCTTATGCTTCTCATTGTGTTGTTAATACAGGAATCTCAAAGATGTATCGAGATATGTGATGCTATAATTGGTGGCCTGGAATGAAACTTTAGATTGTTGGCTTTATCACTAGGTGTTCCACCTGTCAGCAGGTGAAGGTGGAGCACCAGATACCTATGGGCTTATTACAACTGCTTCCAATCCTATAATAGAAATGGGAATATTTTGTTATTTATTTTGTATTCGTCTTACTTAGGTCGTTGAGGGGTAGTGATGCTATATGGGTAGTCATTGAATGATTGAAAAAATCATAAAACTTCATTCTTATAGGAGAGACTTTCTCAGTAGATGAGTTGGGAAGAATTTATTTCTGTGAGATCATAGGACTACATGGGGTTCCATATACTATCGTTTCAGACAGGAATTCTTATTTCACTTCAAGGTTCTAGAAAGGTTTGTAGAAAGAAATGGGAACTCAGGTGCTTCTAAGAATTTATTTTCACCCACAGACTGATAGACAATCGGAATGGACAACACATGTTCTATTGGATATTCCCAGAACATATGCCCTTGATTTTGGAAGTTCATGGGAGATGAATATACCTCTCTTCAAGTTCAACTATAATAACAGTCTTCATGTGACGATTCAGATGGATCCTTTTGAGGCCTTATATGGTAGGCAATGGTTTTCACCCTTGTGCCAGCTAGAGGCAGGTGAGGTAGCCCTACTAGGTCCTCATCTCATTCACGAGACTTCAAAACAGGTTTAGCTGATTAGGAAGCATATAAACTCTACTCGGTCTAGATAGAAATCTTATGAAGATCAAAGTTGACAACCTATTGAGTTTTAGTTTGGGGTTCATGTATTTCTTTGGGTATCACCCACGCTTGGGCATAGATGGTTAACGAAGAAGGGAAACTTGTTGGCTCGTTACGTCAGACCATTTAAAAGATTATAGAGATTCATTATAGTTGACTATCAGTTTCTACTACCATAGAGGTACCATTCCATGCATGATGTCTTTCATGTCTCAAAATATCTCCAATATCATGTCGACCCGTCTCGTACCTTTGATCCCAAGGAAGTTTAGTTGGATGTCGATTCTAACTTTGATGAATATACATTACGCATCGTTGATAGAATCACGAAGGCTCTCCAAGGCAGGTCTGTCCTTGTTGTATGGGTGTTTTGGTAGTACAGCCGTGTACAAGATGAGACTTGGGAGTGGGAAGATGATGTACATGCTCAGTAGCCAGAATTTTTCTCAGATAGTGTTTCCCTACCATTGGAAGGAGAACTCAAAAGTGAGTTCTTTTAATGGGGGAATACTGTAAGAACCTGGGTTTTCTCTTAGGTATGGATTCATTAATTTTCGGTGTAAATTTTTTACTTTGAACATAATATGTATGAATAATGTGTTGGAGAAGGTTTAAAGGGCTTGTGGGGCTTGTTTGGAACTCAGAACACCGCTTTTTGGGAAAATAGTCTAATTCACACGGTTTGTGCATGGTTAGAAAAAGTTTTTCCTAACAGTGAAGATTATTTTTTTCAGAAAAAGACACCTCGCATGGTTGGCACACGACCATGAGGTCTAACCGTATGAACACACCTTTTTATAGGTACATATGCATGTATTGTGTGTAGTTTGATCAAACCATGCGGAGGTTGTTATTTCTAGAAGAACCAACATGCCCAATTCGTGCATGGTTTGACAAACCCTGTAGAAAAACCGTGCGTAGGTTAAAATTATGGGTAAAATATCCAAAATTTTCTTTATGGTCTATTTACTCCCTCTTCCTCCATAATCTGAGAACCAATGGGATGAATCCATTTTCCTCTAAATTTGGAGATTTTTGAAGGCCAAAGCTAGGGATCAAGAAATTTACTTTGCCCGACATCTGATCAAGCCTTTGTTCGTCAAGTTGGATGCACAATGGTAAGTACTCGAGTCCTATTTAGTCATTGTTATTCTCTCTTACTCTCGACCTAGATATCAACATTGATCATTTACATATTTTCTTATATCTAATCAGATGTGATGAAAATCTATGGCCAATATGATAGGATTAGAGTCATACAAGCCTAAAGTGGGTGGCCTATAACTCATCCCTAATGTTCATTTATTTTTAGAATATTTGTGTGGGGACCACAAATTTCATCAAAAGTCATTTCTAAAATTTACAGGATGTGATTATACTTGTTAGAATCATATGGTTATGTTATTTCAAAATATGTGATTAGTTGTTACTGGTTACACCCTCAACATAATCTGTCCCATGTCAAAGGTTATGCCACATTTGGGTTTTAGTGTTTTGGAACATTTGATCCACCTTTTGGGTGTGACTTTTCTTGACCTTACTAAAGGTGAGCCTTCTTATAATAAATGGTTTGTTATTAATGAGAATTTCATGATGTCATGTACCATGTATGCTCACCACTTGACCCACCAAAGGTAAGTGCTTTAATTTGTTGATTAAATCTAAAATGTGAAATGACAAGTAGACTAAGTATATAACAAGGCCTTAACAAATGATATTTAATAAAGGTTACATGTATGTAGAACCCCTTGAAATATTGATGGAAGGTAGCTGATTGAACCTCAATAATTTAATATTACTTAATGGTTAATTAAGATGTGATTAAATGGTTGCAATGCTACTCGGCCTATCCACACTAAAGGAAGATAAGGTCTGAACCTAAGGAATGATTAGATGATTACAATATCAAATAGGAATGGACAAACTAGAGATTGACTTGGATTCTAAGAGGAGAGTACCATGGGTCCCAGGAACCCCATTCTGATTCAAGGATACAGTGTTCTTAGTTTGACACCAACCTAGACTTTGGTTTGTGTTTATTCCACAGATGCCTGGTATACTAACGTAGGGTCCTTTACATTATTACAGGATACCTCAGATACACTCTTTAGATCCTTTATTGACTAGTAGGTTCTATGATTAAAGCCCATAGGTCTTTATCCTTGGTTAGCCCCATTTTACCTTGGTCGATCACCTTTGAATCGGTAGGCACCTTATTATGGAATTCCTTGGATTATTCCCATTGTATTACACTCTTACCCTTTATCTAGACTCGGATACTACTGAGTTAGCATTCTGTGAGCTCTATGTTACCTTAGTTGTTACCCTAGAACTCCCTCACTGGATATCATTTTCTAGTTGCCTTATTATGTCTTTAGACCTTCACTACTTATACTATCACGATGTGATGTCAGTTCTGGATATGCCTCAAATGACCTTTTAACATTTAATAATAATTACTTAAGTAATGAACTGGTTACATGTTCAAACACTAGCCGAGGGATGAAGCATGTTCTTGGGTATTTAGTCATATTGTGTTGTTTCCTTACTTTAGATAAATATTCATGCACACTGCTATATTCTATTACACGGGTCGGAGGTTATAGACACCATTAGTGGTGGCCCACTGAGATTTATCTCACACCCTCTCTGGTCACTGTTTGGTACCTGGAGTAGATTATATGACTACATGTGTTGATAGAGGGAAGTGTATAGCTTCCAATTCTTGATTACTTTATGATGGGATGGAGCTTCATAGAAGATGACCAAGTTGGATCTTGAGATGGTTGGAGTAGTCTTTGCATTCTTTTACTTTGTGGAACATGTTATTCCTATTGTTTTATATCCATGTTTTCCAGTTTTCTAGTGACTTTACATTATATCATCATTGTTCTAGTTGATATAATTATTATTATTCTCATTTATCAATTGAATCAGTTTGATTCCACTGTTTACTTATATTTCTTCGGATGTTTATTATTTAATTATATTCCTTACAATATGCTACACTCTACTAATGAGAGAATAGTCTCCCCACAGACACACCCTAGGCCCTCGCTGCTTATCAGCAGCCCTTAGATTCCGGGGAGTGTGCTTAAGGCCATGTGGCCCACCAGGCTTGGGGCACTCGTTAAGTGGCATCTCGGTCCATGACGTCACACCAACAAGTTGGAGTATGAAATATATTTCCATATAATACTTAATGTAATGCCATTGGAATACTTTAATGTAAGATATTATTATATAAAAACTCTAACAAAAGTAAGTAACAATCCCAAATACCATGAAGTACAAGTGATCATGAACTTAACATGTATTATAATGTTTGAATAGTCCCCTCAAATTTCCCATTAGTCCTAGGATGATTGGCGGTTCTCAAATAAAGTTTGGTATCAAGATATTTATAATGATTTTCCAAAATCTTATGTAAATAATAGATCATCATTAGATAAAATTGAAATAGGTACACCATAATTTCTAATAAATTTATTAATATAAAGTCAAATAAGATACTAAAGAGGTAAATATTCTCTTATAATGGGGAAATGTGATGATTTATTGAGACAATCAATAATAACCCATTTGGTATCCATTCTTCTAGGGGTATTTTGTAATCCTTTGAAAAAGTCCATAGTGATTTCATCCCATTTCCATATTGGAACAGGTAGTGATTTCATGACTTCTTTAGGGTCTTTTCTCTCATCCTTCACCTATTGATAAACCAAGTATCGTGATATATAATCAGAAATTTCTAACTTCATACTATCCCACCAAAAATTTTCCATCAAATACCTATACATCTTGGTGCTACCATGGTGTATAGGAAAATTAATGTTATATACATCATCTAATAAATATATTTTTAGATCAGGTATAGATATAACACAAAACCCATTTCCAAATTTAAGTACACCATCTTCATAATGGAATTTTACCAATATCCCATATTTCATAGGTTTTATTTTCTTTTGAAAATTATAATCATCAGTTTGAGAAATTTTTGTTATTTATAATAAATATGGTTTGGAAATTATTTGTGAAAAGAGTGAAGTTTCTCCTTCCTTAATAATTCCTATATCCATATTTACTAAATCCTTGAACATAAGAACCCTATTAATCCTCATTTTGGTCTGAAATCCATTTTCTTCCTGTATCAATGCATCGGTTACCTTATCCACCATCACAAGGTGGTGGTATATTGAGAAATCATAATACATGAGTATATCAAGCTATTAAATTTTCCTCATGTTGATATCTTTCTAAGAAAATATTTATTTCAAACACTTGTTATCTATATATAACTTAAATTTTTCCCCATAGTCATAATGTCTCCATATCTTCAATGAAAATATTACGATCACCAACTCAAGATGATGGGTTTTATATTTATGTTTATGTATCATTAACAACTTTGATTCATTGGAAATAACTTTATCAATATTCATAAGGACACATCTTGGTCCCTTCTTTGATGAATCGCAATATATGAAAAATCAATCTACCCTCGATGGTAGTGTCAACACGGGTGAATTTATCAACCTTCTCTTTAAATATTTTAAACATTATTTACATTCCTCTCTCTATAGTAACATAACCCCTTTAAATGTTAACTTAGTTAATGAGTTTTTTAATTCAGAAAAATTTTGAACAAAATTTTGATAGTAACCTACTAATCCAGGGAAACTACATACCTAGGTTATGTTTGTCAACATAAGTCATCCTTTGAAAACATTTTTCATTAATAGATCAACTCATATTCAAATCTTAGATAAATTAGGTCCAAGAAATGTAACTTCTTGAAGTTATAATTAACCCATTCTAAATTCTCCATATAGATCCTTTTCTTTAAGAGTCTCAACAATGCTTCATAAATGACTCTTATACTCTTCATATCTTTTGAAGTATACCAAGATGTGATTAGTAACTACCATAATGGTATCATAAAGATATTCCTTAAACACTTTTTTCATCATATATAAAAAAAAATATGTTTCATTAGTCAACTAAAAGATCATTACTAAAAATGTATAATGTCCATACCTTATATGAAATACTGTCCTCATAATATATTCCATCCTTACTCAAAATTGATGATAATAAAATTAAAGATCAATATTTGAGAAATAATATTCTTCATAAAGTTGATCAAATAGGTTTTCAATACAAGGTAGAGGATATTTTTTCTTCATAGTGATGGCATTGAGTTTCCTATAATCAACACACAACCTCATAGTCCCATCCCTTTTTTACAAAAAAAACTTGACCTTCCCAAGGTGAAACAATTGGTAATTTGAATCCCTTATCACCCAACTCATTTATTTTTTTCATTAACTCTATAATATCAAAATTATTAATCATGTATGGTGTCTTATATTTTTTTCATGAGGGATTAGTTTGATAGAAAACAAAACTTCACACTCTGTTGGATGTCTAAGTAGTTATTTGGGAAACACATCAATATATTATTTCATTATTAGAACATATTCTATCCTAGTGTTTTCATTACCTTACATGGTTTCTGTATTATATTTTCCTCCCAAAATTTCATCAAATAGAGCTACTAGATGTGGATCTATATATGATTTAGATGTTGAAGTCACCCCTCTAAAGATAATGAATTCTATATCTTCAACAAGATTCATAATTTCATTCTCATAACAATAAATTTTTTCATTATATTTTGAATTTAAATCCCTAACAAGGTCTATACCAAATTAAACCATAGTTATAATAATAAACTCTGAAAATATTTCATATTTAGGTGTTATAATTGGAACCAACTGACACATCTTTGTTTTGTTGATATTTCCACTACGAGTCTTAAATGAAAACTCTATTATTAAAGTGTCAGAGAAATATCAAATTTTCATATAAAAATGAAATATTTTAAAGAGTGAGAAGAAGTAGAATAATATAAATAATTTTTTAATTTAATTCTATGATTAATGTACCTAATACCACATCTTTAGGAACCTTATCCACAACTGTAACGATCACAGAAGCTTTTCCTTGCCCCCTTTTACTTTTCTAGGGAAAATTACATTGTTACTTGGGAAATTCATTCTCATACTTCCCCATATCCTGAAATTTGAGATATTTAACACTTTAAGATACTTTATTTCCCTTTAAATCAGTATATTAGAGGCCTTTCTCTCTACATTTGACAAAAAATCACATTCCCTACAATCGTGTTCCATGGTGTTTCTTTCCACATATATTACAAGTTGGAAATTCCACTCATCCCTTCTTCCCATTTTCCAAATTTTCTTTTCCAGAGTGCTTAAACTCTCTATTCTTGTCATTTATTCCTTAAAATTCATGATAGTTGGAGAATTATGTCTCTATCTTGATAGCACGTTATATTTTATACACATATGATGAGAATTTTTATAATACTAGTTCACTTTGAATGATTTGATTTATCCTATCAATGAAATGAACTATATTACTCTTTGTATAATCTATATAGTCTGTAGCATTCCTTCATAATCTTGTAAATTTTTCTTCATACTTAGCAAAATTTTCATCATCCTCCTATATTAGACTCGGGATTTTTCTCTCTATATCTTCTCATTACTCGAAAGGAAAATATTTTTCCAAGAAAATTTCCTTAAAATCCTTACACTAAATATTTTTTATTTCTTCTTCGTCCTTAGTTTTTTGAATTAATAACCACCATTGATCTGTATCACCCATTAGAACATAAACTTCTAGGGTAACATTATCCCTTTATTACATAACAAAGTAAGAAAGATCTTCTTTAAGGAACTGATCTATTTCACATCTACAAAAGGATTAGTAGTCCCATTGAATTATGGATGTTATTGTGAAATGGTCCAATATTGTTACACCATGTTGCATATCAATATTCTAATCCATACAATAAATTTTATTTTTCATAATCTAAGTTAGCTACCCCAATATAGTTATAATTTATTTAGATCCATATCTAGAAAAAAAATTTATCTCTAATTTCATTATATTAACCAGTATAGAAATCCCTAAAAAATACATGCATTAGAATGGTTTCCATTCCATTTTATGCTATATTTATAAATAATGGATTCCAATGGATTCGATCATAACATTATTAATCATAATGTATAATTATGAAAAAGGTGAAACACATTACATAACTTTAAAATATATTCATAACTAATCTTAGAATCATAATCTTAGTATCATTTTGAATATTCTTAATATATTCACATCATTCACAGTGTTTTTTAAAGAAAATTATAATTAACCCAAGAATATACCCTAGGAGTGTTAAACCAAGTGCACAGTAAGGGCACACTTATCATGAAATATAATGATAGTAGAGATATACTCAACCAACTCTTTTTATAGTTATTACCAATATATGCATCTATTCCAACACCACAACCATTTTCAGTATCCATATAGTGATATATTTGGAGGAAAATACTATAATATCTACCTTACCTAAAACATTATGATATTATTATACAATTAGACATGTCCTAATATTTTTTTATAGGGTTATGTTACCTAATATATATTTTCCTTAATGTAGTTCCAAAGGTTTCCACTGAATTACCTCTGATACAAATTATAACACATCGACTACAGTGGCCCAAAGTCAGTGGTTATTTTACTAAATTGGTACAGAATATTAGAGATCTTATCCTAAAGGATTTAATAGTTTAGTATTCTTCAGAGACTAGATATATACATGATTCTCACATTATAATTGAAAACTTGAAATATAATATAAAAATTATTGTGAAAATTTTATAATTTGTTTAAGTAAATCACTGAATACATTCATATATCCCTACATCATATCCAGTAGATATGAAAACATTATAAATTCTGGTCTTTGATGCTTAGTAAGGTAAGCCATACATTATAAGATATATTAAAATAAATAAAACATGAATAATATGGCTGATATAATCAATAAATAAAATATTCCACGTAAATAATACTATAAAAATGGGACTAAATCCATTTATAACATGGCAACATAAATAATCACATGGATAACAAAATCTAGTTTTATAAATATAGAATACATAATGTATGACATCATAATCTTATCGTGATGCCCTTGTGACAAGACAATATATATAAAAAAGGTAAGGTGTATGCCAAATACCAAACTAGTTTATCTCATGAGACCTACCACTGAATCAAGGGTCTATAAAAGTACAGACAAAACAATTAATAAGTCTAATGTATTCATCATATAGATTGATATGTAAAATGGAATAAAAATAATACATCCCCATTAAATTAAAATATTCAACAAATAATTTTTATATAGATGAAAATACATTAATAAGATCACTCTAATATTTATTTAATAAAATATACTTTTATTTTGAAATCACTTATATTAAAATATAAAAATATACAAAATATTAAGAAAAAATATTCTTTAAAAATAAATTTATAAAATTTAAAAAAAAATAAAAAATAAAATATTAGTCATGATGTCCGGAAAATTCATTCATTTGGTGTATGTTAAAATAAATATTTCATTCACACATTAATAAAATGGTTACTCCTTTGGGAAACAGATAGAAAATTTCCATTAATTTTTTTTATAAAAAGTAAAAAATGGATAAAAATTAATCTAATAAATAATTATATAATTGTAAAAACATTCTTGAAAACATTTTAAATAAAATATGTAAATTTAATAAAAGTCATTCCCAATCAAAATTAAAACAATGTCAGTTTTCCAAAAAAACATTATTTGGGTATCTTGAGTAATCAAGAGTGAAGACTTAAAGTAAAACATATAATTTTAAAATATAATCATATGATAATAAAATAAATTGGATTTAATATATACATATCAAATAATTCCCCTAATGTATACTTAGACATAAACAATCTTGAATAATGATGTGATTGTGAAATATATCACTACCTCGGGTTTGAATTTCTTTGTAAGTTCTTTTAGACTTCTGCATAATAAATTTATATTTATTATAATTATATACCAGAACCATATAAATACTTAAAATATAATATATGATACAATTATAACATTTAAATACCCATTTATTAATAATTATCCATTAATTGTTTTGTTTCTAAGTGTTAACTCTTTCATTTTTCATGTAAGGTTAGTTTTGGTACTTTCAGTCTCTGCATCTCAATCATGGTTTCATAATAAATATTATTTTTATAATTGTGCAAATATAATATATATTTAAAATATTAATATCATGCATAATATTTTAAATAGAGACAATAAAAATGAATGACATCTCTTTGTGAAGGTGGTAGTCCACACGTACGCACAAGCGATGTTATCATTTTTTAACAAGTAGATCGGTAAGAATGTAGATATAATATTTTTATTACATAATAATAAATATTTCATAAATATCATATATAATCATTAGTTACATATTTATAACCATCCAAGGATGGTGGTGATGAATAACATATTACACAATTATGTGGAGATGGTAAGTCGTACATATGCACGAGCAATGTATTTCACTTTTAGTAAGATGGAAAAGATATGGAAAATTATTTTCAAATAATCATAATAAAATATCAGTATATTTTTTATACATTATTTATTATTAATATATGGGTAAAATATATTTTTATAAAGTAGAATAAAATATAAATTTGTGAGTTTTAAAAATTAATACCTTATCCTGGAGAAACCTCAATTGGATATCTTCTTAATGACCCCAATATTGATCTTATAGGAGGATCAGAACATCTAAAATGTGAATAATGATGTTTTATAGAGATTTTGGTAGGGTTTTTTAGGATATATAACTCAATGGGTGATAATAATTGAGGGTAGGATATTCCCATTAATAATATAGGTGAGTGGAATAATTGTAATTTTTCAATGTTTTAAAATATTATTAAGCAAGTTTCTTGGAAAAAATGCTCAAAAATAACTAATATTGGAAGTTTATAAATTTTAGGTATAAAAACATCCAAAAATGTTGTTTAAGAAATTATTTAGGTAATTTTAACCATTATCCTTTTAGATTAATCCTCCGGTAAACTAGTTTTGACCTTAACCGCAGTAACAACAATTTAAATATAAATGGGTTATAATTTTACTTATAAGCTATAAATTAGAAAATAAATGGAAATTGAACTAATATTTAGACCATATCTAATCCTAATTTACTATTTTGAAATTTTTAATATTTTTAAATAATTTAATAAATATTATTTTTCATAAAATATCATTAATTTGATTTTTGAAACTATTCATTTAATTTGACTTTAAAGACATAAATATAGGATTTTAATTTGAAATAATCCTTCAAAAGAACCCGATTATTTTATATTTATCTAGATAATTCAAAGGGAATATTAATTCACCCAAATTGTATTACTTTTAAAAAAATTTAAATCATTTATCTTATTTTTCTATTAATTAATTAAATATTGTGTTTTCATTATGTAAGCATTTAATATAATTTTATAATAATTAAAATACTAAATAAATTCCCATCATGAAAATAATTTCATTATTATTAAAATAAACCTTTATCTTAATATACAACTTATTTTTATCCCTATGTGAACATATAGTAGAAATTTGAAAATAAGAAAGTGGCATTTTGTATTTTTCATTACATAAAATATTATTTAAGTAATTTTTAGGGAAAATTGACCTATAAAAAATTAAACATTGTGAATAAGGTTATAATTCTCAAAATGATTTTATCCAATAATAATTATGATGAAAAAGATTTTCCTTATCACTCAGTATTAACCTAGTTTAGCCAGATTTACCATTTTTCTGTGGTGACAATTTTTTTTACTATTTATTATGAAAAAAATAAGTTCATATTATTAAATAATATTAATTGTGATTATTATAAATATTTATTCTATTTTAAAAAATTAAATATCTATAAGTGTTAAAAATTCATTTTATAATAATCTCTCCAAGGGTGATGAAAATGGTTTTCAAAAAAATGTCTTTATAATTCTAAAAGTACTTTAATACAATGAAAAATTATAATATTGATTAATAATTAATTAATTATATTATTAATAAATAATGTAGACTTATATTAATTTAGGACCAAATTAAATATATTATGGGTCTTTTTCAATGGGAATAATTGATGTTTTGAAAAAAAATCAATATTTTTCACTATTCACTGAAAAATAAAACACTTTATAAAAAAAATCACCTTACCATAATTTTGATATTATAATTTCAAAAATTAAATATTTTTAAGAAATTTTAATTTTTAAAATTTTAGTAGTTTTTAATCACATTCTTGAATAAAACTATGTGTTTTCTCTTATTATTTCTCAAGAATGAAAATCATACTATAATTAAAGCTTGAGTGTTACACAGACCGCTTGTATAAAAAAATTACTATCGCATTCAACTATTTCAGAAAATTTTTCATATCCATAACCATTTATAAGATTCATTTATATAGATACCTTTTAATGTAATTATATTTGGGTATTCGTAGCATGAAGATGGAAAATCAAGGAATAGTTTTGGCAGCATGATATGTATGCAAAAAGGATTATATAATGGTTTTAATGAGGGATAAATTTAGTCTATAAATAATCTTAAATAACTTGTATATTATGGTATTGATTATGAAAATGTGTAATAATAATAACATGGAAAGAAAAATTATTATAACAAAGGATGTTCTTGAATTGAAGAGATTAAGGAGAGAATCAAATAGTGATTTCGACATCATAATGACTATACCAATGGGATTATGAAAAAGGCCTAACAAAAGATACGAGAAATAACACATAATTAGGGTATAGTTTATTCAATAAATAATTTATTATGAATACATTTAATCATAATCATATGGAAATGGTAAGGGATTATCAAAAAAGATACTTGAATCAAAAGGAGGGGGGAGGAGAACCATTTCCATATTAAGTGGATTCATCGAGCTTTGCAGGACTCCTCATAACATTAGGAACTCCTTGAGATTTATTTATAGAGGTATGTGGAATGCTAATTTTTCAAAAATTCAATTCTGGTGTAGAGGTATTAAATAATGGGTGGGAGTGAGAACCATTTATAGTTAAAAAATGGGCTTTTTCATGGAAACTAAAGTTAGGTACATGGTAAGAATGAAATCACATTAGTGTATGGTGGATTTTGTTATTTAGGTGGATTAAGTGAATAAATGGTAGTTAATTCATGTTTATATGACTTTAATAACTAACAGGTCTTTCCACAATATGAAAATTTTCTTTTAATAATAAAAAAATTGATATACTTTATTTACCCATTTTTACCCTTATTAATCTTGATTAAAAATTAATCATGGTGATTATTTTAAAAATATAAATATCATAGGATAATTATTACCAAATTTCAATGTGATAGCTCATAATTTGGGTTCCATTTAACCAATTTCTATTTCAAAAATAGGAGAAAATTAACTTTAAATCAAAACATATAATGTGTAGAAAAATTGTTCATCTCTAGAAAGATTGAATTTTAATTGTTAGTTGTTCATAATATTATTTAACATTTATTTACAATTAAATGAGTGTTAATTTATATATATATATATATATATATCATATTATAGTCTTAAATGAAAATCAAACTATTTAATTTAAAATTAAACAATATTCTGAAAATTATTATTCCTTGAAAAATTATCATTTCACCATAGTAAGTAATACTTACCTTGGAATCATAATTTTGTAAACGAAATTTGGAAAATTACTTAATTTTATCATGATGATTAAAAATATAAAAACTATTTTTTTCTAATTTAATTTATAAATGTGGAAAAATTAATTTTAATACAGGAGTGTATTATGCATAGAAACAATTTTAAGAAACATATATCTTCTAAACATAAAATAACATTTGTTTTAATAAAACCATTTATATAGTTTTTATAAAGGGGTTACTTATAGTTATTCCCATTAATTAATAGCTTTAATATAATGGTAAATTTTAATAATTTTATAAATTTAACACGGTTTTTTCATTTTAGTTCAGTTTTGTGCACTAAAAAAGCTACTCAGATGGTATTTAATTAAGGAAAAATAATTACTAAAATCATTTTTCATAAAAATAATCTTCTTTGGGGTCAACCCCTCTAGGATTCATTAGAATTTCTTACTACACCTCACCAACATAAACTAATTTAGGGTTCCTTTTATCTTCCATATCAACAAACACAAACAAAACCCTTAATTCTAGGATATATAATTTATTTAGTGATCCTTAAATTGAATTCATTTTAATCTACCAAATATCTTTCCACAATTACAAAATTGTTGAAAATAATAATGTTCTATATAACACACCAAGGTCTCTAACCCCCAATCAATATAATCTTACTTTAGTCCATTTAATAATCCCAATGTTCTTATGTGGCATTATAGGAGCAATGTCAACACCCTAGTTTGTTTTCCATGACTATATAACATACTAACCTCAAATAATATTTTTTACCTTCTAAAAAAATGAAATTATCAATAGTTTGTACCTCCAAACTCTATCAAAACTCTTAAAAAAATTGATACCACTCTATCATGACTCACATTCACCAAAACCTATTTTAGGCTAGTAATGAATATAAAAGTGACCAATGAATCCTGCTTATAATAATACATGATTTTTTAACTAGTATCAGAGGTATAAATCAAATATAATGGGAAGGATTTATCTCTATAATCCCAATAATGATAAAGATAAATCATTACTAAAATCCATCAAATATCATAATCACAATAATTTATTTAATTTTGTAAAGAAAAAAATAAATTACCAATATAAAACATATCCTACTAAAGTGGATATAGCTCTAAAAAGCTGCACATTATGTTCTATTAATTATCATCTTGATCAATAAATTCATCTGGAACATTTTTGAAAATGAGATATATTATATACGGGTGAGAATACAAGTGTACTCAAAAGGATACTCCCTCAAAAATCTCACTTCAATATAAAATAATCATACTAAAACCTCTGTGAATAAATTGTGAAACTGGCTCATTATGTATCCCATGGTCAACTAAAACTCATCCCCCCTAAGTCTCACTTTTCAAATCGGCATACGAGTATGGAAATATAAAAAGAACCACTTTAAGATCGATGAAAGATCACCAAGATGGGTGTGAATTAGTGATTATTACTATTTTTATATTTATTTTGAAATAAATAATGCCATGTGTAAGATTATAGTGATATAATCCATTTTAGAACCCAATTCACACCAACATAATTGAAAATAGTATATGAATAAGTTTTATCTCTCAATATAAGAATGGTAGCCTTTCATTTGATATGGATTCCTCTAGGGTCACACAGTCAACTATAATCATCTTGGGAGTACAACTAGTAAGGTGTAACCTTGAAAAGTAAATTTCCATGTCTCTTAGATATGCTTAAATTCATCACAAACTTTATAATTATAAAAATTATTTTATGGAAAAATAGATATTTATTTATCCTGAAGGTATTTATCTAGTTCTCAGATGTGATAAATTACACTTATCTTCTGTAAGAACCCCATTTTTATTTGGGGAATAGATCCTTTTAATTTTGGTTTAATCCTTTACATTGGACCTAATATGGATTCAAAATGTGTTCACAGAGGTTATGGGGGTGTTAGAGGCTTATTCAGAGTGTGAAATCTCATCTGGTGGGAAAAAAAATTGGCCACATGGTTTGGAGAAACTATTCAGGGTAGGTCAGACAGTTACCCCTAACCATGCGGGGCTGGAAAATAGGCCAAGCAGGGCACATAGTTTGACCAAATCATGCATCAATGGTTTCACACCCATGCACAATCTCTATATTTTTTATCAGTGGTATATTGAATCGTTGGCGCATGGTCTCCAAAACTTTTTAGCCTAACCATGTGGGTTCCCTACTTAAGAAGTGAGCCAAGCACGGTTGGTGCATAGTTTGGCCAAACATGAGGCCAAAACATGCACCCCTATTTTTTGGGTTAAATGATGATTATGCCTTTAATGATCTAATATCTTTCCCCTCCTCCATTTTTTCTCATACCAGAATATGGCCAACCCTCTACACTCACATTTTGATATCCTAAAACAACCTCACATAGGTTTTGATCTTGTTCATCCATCTAAAGTTTGAATCGAACACCATTAATCTCTTTGGATCTACACTAATATTTTCTACTATCATCTTGTGCCATTATTTATTTTTAATCTTTTAAAAAAGATATTATGGTGTAAGATCTGATAAATTATTTTCAGGTTGTTCATCCATTATTCATATTTCTTCCAATACAAATCAAACTAAATGTGGATACTGGACTTGGGGAGTTCCATGAGCGTGAGGTAGGTGGTCTAGTAACTATCACTCAAGTCTTGATTTTTTATAAAATTTTTTGTAACTCTGCATGCTATTTTCACCATGTTTTTCCATAAGTTGTGTCTACATTGAATTGGTTGACTTATTAGAAACTATATCACATCAATATCGAATCCATTATATGGATTTATCCCTTTGGGTGTTCCCTTTTACATGACTAAATAGAATTCTTGAATATATAGCCAAAGTACCTATTGGAGTGTTATGATTTACTATTAAATTATAATATCATGTTGATAAGGAATGAATGTCGTGGAATAGCATGGATAGTTACATTGAAAATAAAAATTATCTAAATTGAATGTGAGTGGTATGACCACTTCACCCATCTAAATGATTACACCCTTATTAGAATAAAATGTCAATGGTTGTAAAGCCTATTGACTATTGTCAGGTTATAAATCAAATGTGCATGACATCCCATTGTAACTATAATAAATGGGAATGAATAACCCCATTAATTATGGTAATTGGACATGTTGAACCTTGTTCATGATAATTACAAAATGGGCATGGCGGCCTATTATAATGAAATATGGTCATGGAGACCCATTAAAATGAAATACGAGCATAAAAACCTTTATAATGAAATACGATCATGTTGAATCTTTATAAACATGATATGTTTATGGTGTCCATATACATGTGACACTAGCCATTTAGTCCCCCTATTCTATGATACTGGGCATGGCGTCCCTTACTATTGTGATATTGGGCATGGAATCCCAATTACGTGATACTGGGCATGGTGTCCCTATTATTTGATATTGGGCATGGTGTCCCTATTTTGTGATACTAGGCATAGCATCTACTCTAATACTATGATATCAGGCAAGGTGTCCCCTATAAATGTGATACTGAGCATTTTTCCCCATGTTAATCCTTAAGATATATTCCTAAATGGGCTAAAGTAGGCAGTGTCAGCCAAGTTTCCTTTAGGAACTAGATCCAAAAAAAATTATAGTTGTTATTCCTACTTTACATTATTATATTTTCACAATTCCATATTGAATACAAGATTGGATATTTATAGATGTCATTGGTGGTGTCCAACTAAGTTTATGTCACACCCTATATGGGCTGCCTCTTGGAACCTGGTCAGACTATATGCTTATAGGTTTCGATAAGGGTGGTATCCTTTTAGGGATTCTTGACTTTATCACATGTCTTAGGATGGATATTTGGTATCAGATGTCTGGGTTGGATATTGATATGTTGGGATCGATTTATTCATTTTTCATCATTTTTTAAATTAATACTACCTGCTGCATGTATCCATGTTTTCCTTCTTTATACATAAAAATATCATCATTTTTTATGTTATTCAATTTCCAGTTAACTGGATCTGATTACTATTAAATGCTTTGTCACATATGTCTATTTTGTTGTTCCATTTATTTATTAATGCTTCTATTTTTTACCAGTTATAAGATTTATCCAATTTCCTAAACATTATAAATGAGTGAATAGTCTCCTAATGTATACACCCTATAACCTAGATGCTAGTCATCATCCTCTAGTATTCATGGAAATGCACTTGAGACCATGTGGCCAACCGATCTAGAGGCACCGCTCAATGGAATCCAAGTATGGGATTTCACAAAGTGGTATCAAATGAATCTTCTATTATTTCACTATTTTTAGACAATAGTAAAGAGACTATGAATAAATTGGGATTTGGTAATAAGTTTTTCCTAGGACTAGCTAACCCATGTATAGAGAAAATCTGAATTTCCTCAAATAGAATTTTATTTTCTATTTTTTTCTTATTACAGTTACATTGATCTCACCATTATTTGATGCACATTAATTTTGATATTACTATTTATTGATTGAGATTTCTCTTTTATCCTGGTCCCATTGGGATAAGGGAAAGGAGGAATTGAGTATGCATCCTATTAGGAACCATATAGCTAAATCATAATCCATGCATATTCCATACCATACAAGAGAATCATGTTGATTCATGTGATTTCAATGAGTTCTTTGATTACTATAAATAGAATTTTTATTGGTCAATGATTCTTGAAGGTAATTGAGAGAACAAAGTTGGTACTTAGTACTACTACCATAACCTAGTAGAGTTTTCCTGCATAGACTATAACAGAAACCCTAAGCAGACAACTATGGAATGTTCATTTGGGGACTATTGGTCAAATGGACTAGAATGTGTTATTGTATGGATTTAGTGGACACCACATTTTAGTTCATAAGGTGTGAGGGACCTTATTGAGTAGAAGTGGTGAACCATTTGGTTCAACAATTTAAATAAAATTAATATTTAAATACAATTTTAAATTAAATTGAATTGAAAACGCATATATTGACCCAGTCTCGACCTTAGTAGTGGAAAGTAGGTTGTGTCTATTGTGTTCTATATAAATGTTTCAATCACCAAAACCTAAATTTATGAGCTCGAAGAGGGACTAGATAATTACATATAAAGGATTTTTACGTGTTCTGTTTCTATATCTATAGTTTATGATGTTATCAAACATAATCTAAGGAGTGTGTTTGGAAATTTTATAGCAATTCCACCATGACGTCATCTGATTGTACACCATGAGGGTGGTAAAAACCATGCTTCAGAATTGGTGGGCCATGATTCATTAGAGATACCTCCGGTAGTTCTTCTTATATCACCTCTTCTGAATCCAAATGTGGGTGATGATTCCAATTTTTTAGGAGATTGTATATGCATTATTCAGGCCTTATAGGGAGCTATGTGACATTCCCCTTCTATGGGATAGTTGAATCGAGATTTCCAGCAAAAACATCCACCCATTTTTTAGGGACATAATAGACCATAGGATAGATATTTATGGTTTGAGATAGTTTATTCTATACTCAGTCATCTAGAGACACCTCATGAGAGGAGGGTGAAAATCGCTATAGATATTTTATGAGGATCCACCAAACACTGGTGGGATATTATAAAAAACTATTCTTAGAATTAGGTAGTGATGTGTAGGCATTTCCAGTCGATATTATTTGACTATTTATTTCCTATTAATCTAAGGGATGATTTTTCTAGGGAATTCATGAACCTAAAGTAAGGTTTGATGAAAGTTATGGACTATTCATATCATTTTATATAGCATTAGTGCTTTGTTCCCATCTATACATCTAATGAAACGGAAAAAGGGGGATGAGTTAAAGATCGAATTAGGCGCCCTATTAATTTTCAAGTAAATGATTTTTGATTGACTATGGAAGAAAAAAATGATGCATGAACTTATCACTGAGCATAACCTAAGTGAAGAAGATGGTGTGAGTCAGGGTAGTTGAGAACCCAGATAGAGTAGTGGTCCTACTAATGGTCGGAAGTGATGCTTTGAGACTATGTGTGTGAGTAACAGTGGCCATTTGAAACCCATATAAAGTTATGTGGTATGTCACTAATGTGGGAATCCGGGGAATAAGATTCCCCAGTGTCCCAGATAACTCATCAACTACTGAGGTTGTGGCAGATTAGGGAATCTATAGTGATTCTCTAGGACCTTCCCAACTGTTATGAGTGGGAGAGGATCCATTTTAACTCCACCTTCAAGAGCAGTTTCATTAGCACCTCACCATGAAGTTATCTAGAGTAATACTAGTTTTATAGGAACAGGATGAGGTCATGGATGTTTTATCTAGACTTTCGATATACAGTACCATCAGAGAGAAACTGCTCCAGGTAGTCAGGTTGTAGAATATGGACATGGGTCAGGCCATATCAATTTAGTTCATCATATAATAGAGGAGCATGGATCTGGGGAATTTACTATTAGAGGTACCATTCTTGTAGTCTCTACTGTCAATTATTCCTTATTCGATACAGGTTCGTCACATTCTCTTATATTTCTGTCTGTTGTGAATAGTCTTAGACTTCTTGTTGGGTACTCTTGTAACGTGATGGCGCCAGATACACATTTGGGTATATGATTAGAGAGTGTGAGTTAGTGAAAGGACTACCCTCTTGAGGTAGGATGTTTTTTATTCTTATATAACATCCCCATCCTTTATATAATCGGATTTGATTTTATTCTCGGGATGGATTAGTTGGTTCCTTATTATGCCTAGTGGATTTTTATCAAAGGAATGTGATGTTTACATAACCATAGGGAAATAAATATATCCAAAATGTAAATTTAGATGTCTATGCTAGTAGATATGGAATAAAGAATCTTTGGTTAGGTGGAGTGACCACCCAGATTAATAGACTCTACATAGAGGATCAGGGTCTGCATCAAAAGGGGTTCCCTCCTATAGTCGATCGATTAAAGGATTAATTCCCTAAAAACTTTTTAGGATGACCACTTGAAAGATAGGTATAGTTTATGATCCACATAGTTCTTAAAGTCACACCAGTATCCATTCCTCTTTATCGGATGTCAACTATAGAGTTTCAAGAGATGAAGAGGCAGCTATTGAATTTAGAGTCCAAGGGGTTTAAATGGCCCAGTACTTCTCCTTGGGGTTGACCAGTCTTTTTCTACAAGAAGGAAGATGGAACACTAAATATTTATGTGGATTAAAAAAATTATAATCATCTAATAGTAGAAAAATAATTTTCCTTTCCTCACATAGATGATATTTTTAACAAACTCATAATAGCAAGAATTTTCTCAAAAATTAACATGATATTGGGCTACAATAAGGTTTGAGCCAGACCTATAGATAGTCCTCATATGGCGTTACATAGTCAGTATGGATTATTTGAGTATATTTTGATTTCTTTTGGTCTTATAATAATTCTTTACATTTTCATGGATTTGATGAATAGGTTTTTCCATCCCTATCTATATTCCTTTGTCATGGTCTTCATGGATGATATCATGCGGTATTATCATAATTAGAATGACCATTCCACTCATCTTAATATCATTTTGAATATACTAAGAGAGAACTATCTATATTATAAGCTTGGTAAATGTCACATCTTTATTGGCATGGTACACTTCCTAGGTTATATTATCTCAGATGCTAGATTTTCAGTTGACCTAGAGAAGGTGATAGATGTGGTTACCTGGGATCATCCCAATAATGTCATTGATATAAGGAGTTTCTAAGGGTTATCCAGTTATTACATGAGTTTCAAATGGAACTTCTCATGATTATCAAAACCTATCATGGGTTTTACTAAAAAGGGTGCGAAGTTCATATGGTCTGAATCCTATGATACAACCTTGCAGAAGTTGAAAGGGAGATTGAATTTATGATTGTTCCTAATTCTACCAAAATTGGTTGGGAGTTATATAGTATATTTTTATGAAAAAGTTATCATGATGGGAGTATTTTTAATTTAGAGATATTGAGTCATTGTGTATGAGTCACGGTAGATGAGGCCTCATGGGCGGAATTACCTAATGCATGATCTTGAGTTAGTAGCTATTGTACATGCCTTTTGTTGTCAGAGTCATTACCATTTGGGAGATCATTTTGTGGTGTTCACGGACCATAAAATCCACAGATATATATTTACACAGTGAGACTTAAATCTTAGACAGTGAAGATGGGTTAAATATCTATTTTCATTTGACTTTGAGCTTGCCTATATGCCTGGGAAAGTCAATGTTGTTACTAATGATCTAAGAATAAGGAATAAAAAAAGGTAGTTTAGGAGGCCAGTAGAGAATGGAAGCTTATGGATCTAATTTCCAAGATGGACATTAAGGTTTAGGACTATGATGGATAGTTTCTACATAAATCACTATCATGACCTCTTCACTTATGTAGAAGGTAAAGATGAGGTAATTTTTAGATCTTAATGTCTTGGTACTCTAAGAGATCATTACTGGTGAGTAACCACCTCCAGATTGGATTGTTGAAGATGATGAAATCATATGTATGCATGTTCATATCTTTGTTCCCATATATATGAGATAGGAGATGATGTGGGAGTCACATTCTTCTCAATGTTCTGTTCACCTAGTCATCTCTAAGATGTATTGTGACATGCATCAATAATATTTCTTTCTAGGGATGAAGCATCAGATAGCAGGTTTTATTACAAGGTGCTCCACCTGTCAATAGGTGAAAGTAGAACACCAGCAGCCTTATAGATATGTACAACCATTATCGGTCCAAGAATGGAAATGGGAGGATATTTCTATGGATTTTGTTGTTATCTTACCAAGATCATCTCGAGGTAGTGACACAGTTTGGGTATTCATCAATTAGCAAATGAAATTGTCCCACTTCCTTCTTATCTGGGAGACTTTCTTAGTTGATGAGCATAGAAAATTGTACATAGGTGAGATTATCTGACTACATGTCTTCCCTTGAACTATCCATTAATATGGGGATTCTTGTTTCATGTTGATGTTTGAGTAGGGTTGTAGAATGATACAGGTACATAGTTTCTTTTGAGCATAAGATTTCACCCTCAGACCGATGGCCATTCCCAAAAGACTATATAGGTTCTAGAGGATATGTACCGATCATGAATCCTTGATTTTAGTGGTTATTGGTAGAATCATATCCCTCTCATGGAGTTCTCCTATAATAATAATTATCAGGCGATGATACAGATGGATCCCAATGAGGCCCTATATAATAGGCCATGCCATTCATCCCTAAGGTGGTTAGAGGTTGGATAGGTAGCGTTGATGGTTCCTCATCTCATTTAGGATACATTGAAGTATGTTTAGATGATTATGACATGTATTTCTACCACATAGTCAAGAAACAAAATTTATGTCGATCACCATTAATGAACTTTGTAGTCTGAGGTCAAGGATCATGTTTTCTTATGGTTATCACCCAGACTTTGGAATAGATGGATACATTGTAAAGGGAAGATGTCACTGCATTTTATCAGGTTGTTTGAGATTCTGGAGAGAGTCTAGCCAGTACCCAATCAGCTGTTATTACCTTATAGGTATTATTTCATTCAAAAAAATCCACATTTTACCGCTTCCTTGGTAACATGTCAACTTGCCTCATACTTCTTATATCAAGGATGTTGATCTAGATGTTGATTCTTATTTTGAGGAGTATTATATACACGTCATTTCTAAACCATGAAGGATTTATGGGGTCATTCTTTCCCATTAGTATGGGTGTTATGGTATAAGGGATGGCTACAGGACAAGAATTAGGAGTGGTAAGCTGATGTATATTCCCAATGGTTGTAGTTGTTCTCATATAAGGTTTTTCCGCCCATGGAAGGTGAAACTAGGGAAAAGTTACTTTAAGGGGGAAGAATATAAGAACTTGGTCATTATTCGTGGTATGAATACTTTTAATTTTTATCTAATCCTTTTCGCTGGACCTAATACAGATGCCCAATGGGTACATGGAGGTTATGAGGCTGTCTAAGGCTTGTTAAAATATCAGAACCTTACATGGTGGGAAAAATAGAGTAGATGAACTATTAGGATAAACCATTTGGGGGCAACCCAATTGGTTTTCGCTTACTATGTGGGGTTTGATAGTGGGATAAGTAGGGTGTATAGTTTTCCTTAACCATGTGACAAGGTCCGCACACCTTTGATGAATCTCTATATTTTTTATCTAAGTAATATTTCATTGTTGGATCATGTTTTAAAAAAAATATGTGGCCTAACCATGTGGGTTCCCTCCTTATGCAGTGAACCAAACATGATTTCCACACTGTTAGTTCAACTATGTTATAAAACCATGAACCCCGATTTTTTGGGGGGAAATAGAAATTATTCCCTTAATGATCTAATATATTACTCCCTCTTCTTTGTCTTCTCTTTCCAATGGAAATCCAACCCTCACTTCTCCCATTTTGAAATCCCAAGTAAAAATTGGATAGGTTTTGATCTTTTTCATCCATTATAAGTCCAAATAGAACACATTTTATCTCTTGGGATCCATGCTGGTATGTTATTTAATCATGTTGTGCCTTTCATTATTTTTCTTCCTCTCTCCACAGTTATTGAGGTATAGATTTATATACCCTATGTTCAGGTCATTCATTTGTTCTTCATATTTCATACAATCCATGGAAAACTAAAGGTTTATACCTGATGAGAATAGTTGTATGAGCATGAGGTAGGTGGTTTTGTAAATATCCTTCAAGTCTTGATGTTTTATAACATGTTTTGTTATGACATATACCATTTTCATCATGCACTTCCTTAAATTTCATATGCATTAAATTGGTTGACTTGTTTGAACCTATATAATATCAATATTGACTACTTTAGAAGGATATACCCCTTTTGTTTTACCCTCCTATATACCAAATTTGCCTTCATGAATATATAGCAAAGCACCTATTAGAGTGTTTGGATTTAATTTTAAATGATAATATCATGTTAATATAGAATTAATGTAGTCGAATATCACGTCTAGTTCCCTTGATAATTATAATGAATTGAATTGAATGTGAGTTGTATGACCATGTCGCCCTTCAAAATGATTACACCCTTGTAAGAAAGAAATGTCAATAGTTTTAACACATATTGACTATTGTTATGATTTAAATAAAATGGGCATGGTGACCCTTTATAATTATAAGAAATGGTAATGATAACCCACAATAATTACGGTAACTGGGTGTGATGACCCTTATGTATTATAAATACTAAATGGTAATAGTGATCCTCTATAATGAAATATGGGAATGGCAGCCCTTTATAATGAAATAAGGGCATGACAACGCTTTATCATTATAAATATGATACAGGCATGGAATCCCTATACATGTAACACTATACATCGAGTCCCCCTCTTCTGTGATTTTGGGCATGGCGTCCCTTACTGTTACGATACTATGCATGGTGTCTCTATTCAATGATATTGGGTATAGTGTCCCATGTACCAGTATGATACAGGGAATGGCGCCCCCTCTAAAACTTTGATGGATATTTATAGACACCATTTTTAGAATCCTCTTGGTACCCAGGAAGACTATTTGATTCCAAGTTTAGATAAGGGGGAGCATCTTCTTACAAATGCTTGAATTTCTAGAATGTCTTAGAATAGAGATTTGGTGGCAGATGACCGAGATAGAGCTTGGGATGCTGGGATAGTTTTTTCCCTTTTGTATCTTTTTGTATAGTACTACTTTCTAATACATGTATACATGATTTCCATATTTATAAATACATTTCATACATTATCATCCTTTTGTATATGATTTTGTTTCTAATTTACTACATTTGATTACTATTCAGTGATTGGTTAATTTTGTTAGTTTTGGTTGTGCAATATTTTTATACATTCTTACACTACTTACATGTTATATTAATTATTTTATGTACAACACTTTGGTAATGAGGGAGTAGTCTCCTAATGGACACATATTATTCCCTTGTTGTTAGTCGGTAGTCTCTGAGATTCAGAAAGATGCACTTGGGTCCATTTGACCAACAGGGATCGGGAAACCATTTAATTTAATTTAGGTTTGAGATGTAACATCTTCAAACCACATGCACAACACTTAATGAAATAGCTTCAGAGGTTGACTACATCACCATATATAATAAGAATCTTTAAATAATAATTGCAGTAGCTTCTATTATCTTGTTCTCTCTACCAAATGTGAACTTGATAACTAACTCATTCAATTGATTTCTTCACAAAATTCTCAACAAAAAATTCCTTCTTCCTCGTCTGAATATATATAAATATATTTATCCCATATTTATCATGAATAATTTTCATTAATTAATTCCCTCCAGATCGGTCTTCTAACTATGAAAATACAATTAGGATAATTTCTATTTAAATTATCCTAAAGACTTGGTTCTTTGAATATGAAACTCCAACTACTCCTCTTAATAACTAATTAAATAAATATTAGTAGTAACTACCACATAATCACTTCACTCTTCATCATTAAAATATCAAGATTACAGTACCTTATTTTTATAATATTCCATTCCTTTAAAACAATATTTAAGAAACAAATAAAATTCATTATTATTGTGTCTTTTCTATTTTATCCATGATAATCCATATACAACAAATATTTATATAAATATAAACATGCACTCATGAGCCATTTCCATGTAACCTTCATTGTTTCCAAGGATAATCCTATAAATAATTCTTCTTGTTTATTCATTCCTAAATCACAATAGAATAGAGTATCATGATATTTACATTAATTAAATGTATTCTTACCTAGAACCATATCAGTTTAGAATTACACTAAATTTGTGATATTTTACTCAATATAATATGGCCCAAACATTACATCATTCAAAACCCCTTCAGATATTCAAGTCTAGAAGCCTTATATTTTTTCACCCAGAATTTCACCAAAAGTTATGTAAGTAATGAACTAGGTGTTTGAATCAATAGTCAGGGGATTGAATGTATGAATATTTAACTGGATGTGTGAAGAGACTAAAACAATATATCATCCAAATTATTCAAAATGGATTAAAATCACATCTAGATTGACTATATGGATCAACCACATTAATTAGATCAATCGATAATGCATGTCTGAGTAATCGTATGGATCGATTTCATGAACAAAGCTGGATCAAATACAAGGAATCATACACTATTTTTCTCAAATTTTAAGATTAATAACACACAAAAATATGAATCAATTTTTAGAATCCATGGTCAGTGGATCAACATCATTTTTTATTTCAATTTACCATACGAACAAGTTTCAGATCGTCCATTCCTCACACAATCTTGATATTCTAGACTTGCTTCTTTTCAAACAGGAAACATCTCAAACCAACTCTAGTCTTCCATAAACAACTCAAAACCACTTCCAACATGTTTTATATAGTTTCTCTACATCCATTGATTCTTTTCCTTGATTTAATTTAAGAATAGATCGTCAATCATCACAATTAATTTGATTTATGTGTTTTCAACAAGAGACAACATACTAGGAATATCCAGTATTCTCTTAACGGTATATGCAAGATTGGGCACCAAAGTCCCCTTGATTTTGTTGAAAACCATAGATAATAAATTACTATCAAACACAATTTTCTTATAAATAGAAAACTATTAAATATCTCTAATCCTACTTGATCAAACTTGGTGTAGGAAACCAGGAAATTGAATAATCATGCACATGTTGTATATAAAATGATAGTTATTTATATTTAGAATCCTCAACCACAAATCCATAATTATCTAACCAATAATTCATCATTACATCATTGAATTCACATACCTATTCTTGAAACATGTGATAAAAAACTTCTTATAAAAACATCAATAAACTATTAGAAATAGTACAAAAACACTGAAACCATTTATTTACCATATTAAAACTCTCTAAAGATATGTTTTCTCCCTTAAGATAAACAAATATAAATGGATATATTCCAAATAAATATTCTCCCCAATTTAAAAACTTTATGTAGATAAATACAATTGTAGATTTATGTTGTTAGTCATTTTTCTCCTCATTTGACAACAATATCCAAAGAAAAGATGAGAGATTACAGAATCCCATACCTTATCCCAGAAATGAGTGAGCCTACATAACCCAAAAAAATCTATTTTAAAAGAATAAAATTGTAGATAAATTTCTTCAAATTCAACACTAATCTTTAAGAGAATTGTGATATACTATAAAAATTTATTATTTAAATGTGGTCATTATAACCTAGTCATTAAATTGGTGGTATCAATAGGAATAAAAAAATTATAAAAAAATATATATAAATGTTTTATATAACATAAATTTATTTATTAATATATAATAAATACATACTCAATTTTCAGTAAAATAATTTTATGCTTCAAAAATATGTTTTCTTTAAAAATGGGTCTTATTTCGTTTTTATGCATAGACATTATAATAAGTTTCCAACATTTTTAGAAATTTTATTTGATATAATTAACATCATTTTTGAAATCAACATTTCAGTATTACTTTATATAGATTTTTAGTGATTTTTTTTAAATATTTATTTTTTAGTTAATGTCGAAAAAATGCCAATTTTTGTAAAACATTCATTTATTTTATTTAAATTAATTAATTTTAAAGTTACATTATAGTTTGGATTTGGTTTTAAAGTAACTTCTGATAAATTTTATAAAACATAATCCAAATAATTACATCAGAATCAGAATTATATTTTATTTTGGTATAAGTTCATTTTTTTCATAAAAACACAATTTTCTAAAAATTATTTTTCGTTGCATTTTAGACATTTATTTTAAAATTGATTTTGGAAACTTTTAGAAATTGAATAAAAAAATGTATTCCAATTTTTGAATTATTATATTCAAATTTTTTAATTAGGTCCCTTTTATTCTTATTCACTATAAATAGTAACTGTGGTATATATTTATCATACCGATAAGGGTAAAATGAGTAAACCAGGGTTAAAATAATGAGATAAGGCATAAAAAATCCCCAAAAATTGAATTAATCTTCTTGGATGAATGGTGTTAAACTAAATATATCCTAGATATAAATATATATAAATTTATTATAACTTAGCTTTTATTAGAACATTTATATTATTTTAAGAAAGTGATAAATGTAGGTTCTGATATGATAAATTATAATCCAAGGACAAGTCAAACGACACTTCATCTAATTAACGATAATTGGTGAGTATCATTTTACTTCATATAAAGGGATAAAATTATACTTAAATATTTTCATCCCTTGAAGAATTGTGAAGGACTTATCCACCACTAAAGGTCCCACTCAATTTATGCTAAGAATCCAGTATTTCTAATCCCTATAAATCACAAATAACACCACCACCATATAGGATCCCTTTCACATAAAATCCATCAGTATTCAAAAAAATTCAATGATAGGGGTTGTGAAATTTAACCGAAAATCCAAGACCCCTCTGACCATATGAAGCCACATCGGGGGAACAAATAAGTGTGATGAGGTAATGGAGATCCAAAGGTAGAATAAGGCCCTTTCACTTTTGCACAATTGATTGAAGGAGGTTCGGAAATTTGAACCTTATTTACTAGAGATTCGTCTAGAGACCTTGATAATAAATAAAATTACTATTTCCCAGATGGTACATCAAGCATATTCAGTGAATATGGTCCAACCCTTGGCCAATTTTTAGTTACTCACCTATAAGTCCCAAAATTTTTGAAATAAATATTCCACAGAGCTCACCCTACCTAGAGAAATTAGAATCCATGCAACATGAATCTACATATGGATATCCCATGAACTAGGAAAGAAAATGTGGGTTACAGATTCAGTTTCAGAATTACAACAGCAATTTCATTTCGATTCAAGAGGAATGCTAATTTGTTGATGATTATCATTAATGGGAATAGAACAGTTTCATATTTTCCAAAGAATAAAATTTAGTTTACGAGAGATCTCTTTGAACCAGATTCTTGTACCCTTACTTTCCATGTTATAAGAGGAGTGAATCATACTACAAAAATTTGATTAGATCATTTTCCCATTAAGGAAAGGAGTGATGAAATACTTTTTATTATCCTCAGAAAAATGAATTATATACAACACTTTCTTTTTATCTGCATTAAGAAATGAGTCTTTGAACTGAGGATGGGAACATGCCTATCTAAAATTGTTTACCAAAGCTAGACAGCCGAGAAATAATAGGAGGAATCCATCCCAATTTTGTTTCCAAAAATAAATATCACCACTTACAATGATCCACCAAGAATTATACAAAATTAGTTGCAAAAGTAATTATAGATTACTCCAAAGATGTGGTCCATTAGAATTTATAGCCCAATAAATGGTACACTCACCATACTTCCTCAAAATAAAATATCACCATAGAGAGTCCAATAATATGACCACCAACACAATTTTAGTATGTAAACCCCAACATGTATTCTTTAATACCATTGAAATTTATACCCCCTCTTGAAAAGGTCGTTCAAGTTCATACCAAATTTCCCAATGATGATGCCCTTATTTGTGATAATCCCAAATAAAATATTTTAGGAGCCTTTAAATGATCTATACCACTACTTTTAGAGGTCTTAACATAGATAAAACATGTGAAGGGTTATAATAGAGAACACTATTAGTCAAAGTAATTCATCTTCCAAAGGAAGGAAAGTGACTTTTCCAGTTTGGGGTCCTTCCTGTGATCCTTTTAAAAATTTTATCACAATGATTAATTGTAACCCTCTTGTTAGATAATGGAGCACCCAAGTAATCCAAAGGAAAGATTTTTTTTACAATACATATTCTGTCTTCAATAAGTTTGGATCTACTGGAATGTAAATATTTGGAGATAAGAACACCACTTTTATTAGTATTAACACATTTACTTTCTTTGTTACAATATTCATAGAGATTCATCTAGAAATTATGAATAGGATTTTAACTAAAATTTAGGGGGGAAAGAATTTAATCTGTAAAGAAAATATAATAAATTCTAGAGAAACAATACATCTATTTAAAAATATGAATCATCCCCTCTTCAAGACTCTTATTGAGATTTATACTAAAGAAATTTTGGGCCAAAATGAAAAAGGATTCAGGGGGATAGGTTCACCTTTCCTCAAACCCCTTGTGGATTTGATGAAAATGAATATTTTCCAAAAAAAATAAATAGGTTACTAGGGAGAAAATAATAACATGTAGAAAAAGTTTCTATACCACTCTGAATAACCACACTTTCAAATAACATTGATGATAAAATACCAGTCTATCCTATCATAGGAATTTTCAATGTTAATCATGATCATCACATTGGTTCTGATCACTCTCTAGTCACGATCATCAATCATTTCATATAAAATCCTAATAAATCCATGAATGCCTATCCCTTTTAAAAACCATGTTTTTCATTGATACCTTGAGTGGAAGACAAATGGATAATCATTTATTGAGAATGGTTTCCAACACTTTATATGAAAAGTTACACATACTAATAAGCCATAATTTTCTAAAACTATTGCACTAATTAACTTTAGGATTAAGATCCAAAATATTTTCTGGGGTAGATCTTGGAAAAGTTACACACATTATATAGTTTCAAAAAATACACAACACACCCCCTTTGATGATTTCCAAAGAATCAATAAATCCTTTGGAAAACTATATGCGCCTAGGGAACTCTTTGGATTGAGTGTCTTAATGGAATAAAAAATATACTTTTCATCTAGGAGTGCACCCATCTATTGGTTTTCCAAGTCATTAATATAATAGATAATATTATCAAAGAAATAATTTTCAACTCTTTATTATTGATAAGGTCCTCCTTGGACCTGACACAAATAATAAATATCTTTAGTGAAATTTTCCACTGCAAAATAACATTCAATACATGCATGACTCAAGTGAAAACAATCTGGGAGAGGAAGTTTGATCCCACCATTCAATATTTTTTCTCTAATACTTTCATATAATTGGGCATTATTTCTTCCCCATATCTTTAGATATTTGGAATTTTATCTCTCTCTTGAATATTTCTCAAGATCAAGTAAAGCTTCCAATAGTTTATTTTTTTATTATAACGTTACATGTTAGTGTTATCATCCCATTTGGACTATAACTGAAGGTCAAGTTGATTGATATATTTTGGGATATTTCCCATATTAAATTCTGGCTAGTGAGAAAATTAATCCAACTAACAATGTCAGACTCTAGTATTCTTATCATGTTTTGAAGAGATACCTAAGCAATAATCTGAATAGAAGCTCTCCAATAAGATTGATCCATTTCTATAAATCCATCCATATTTATCCAACTACTTTTATAAAAGAAAACCATTTTCATAAGTTCCTCATCCAAAACATAATTTTTCAACCCAAAGTAAGCTAAGGAGGCCAAGATGGCATATCAAAAAATGTATCATGAAATTCCACCACCACACATAAGTCCTTGAGTACAAGATCCATTTGTGTTCATTTTTAAACAATGATAAGGAGCCTTCCATTTCACCCAGTAATCCATAACCCCTCCCATATGAGAAGACTCTCCTACTCGGGGAAGGATTAGTTTGAGAAGAAGATGGATATATTGAGGTAGTCTAACCTCCTTAAAATCTTGTACAAGAGATCGAAGAATATCTCAAAAAATGTTTATGATGTAATAGAGATGTGTATTGATCCATTTTTATAAGAATCCATTACTTGTTTCCATAGGAACTATCAACTAGTAGGGATGTAAATCAACCATACCCCGGATTTCACAAAGAAAATCATCAGTTAGTCCCATCTAGTTGAAAAAAATACTCTATTATGCTGACTCTATCTAGAGAAATTTTAATCCCCCCAACAGTGAACCAATAGTGAAGATCTCAGTCACTTCAAAATGAGAGTTTCATCACTGATTTATACTTATCATTATTATATCACTTACCATTTTTGGTAAAGTGGATACCAATAAGTTGAATTTTATCATCTGTGGGGATAGCTTGATTACGAATTATCTAAAGGTGGAAGTCGAATTTTGGGTAGATACCCACAAACTGGGTTCTAATTCCCATCGAGTCCAAATTTTTATAAATATGATTCATGTTTTAGAAGAATGGGTATTTAGTCTTCTTTAATGGGTTTATGTGATGAAACATTGATCTAGGACATTAGATATATGGATGTTTTATAAGATTTACTTCTCCGAATAATTAATAATTGCATATATGAACTAGGAATGGTTGAAAGATTATTTAAAACTAATGTTTGGATAAAGAAACCTAGGGAAGAATGGGGTTGTTCCCACACAATGTTTCTTCCAAAAATAGACATCACCACTCTCTATGATCCACTAAGAGTTTTCCAAAATTAGTCGAACAAGAACTTACAAAATACATAGGTTTATTTCTTATTCTAATTTCTATAAATATATTTTATTCATCCTAAAATTATTAATATATTATCATAAATATTTTGATATGTTATTAGGATTATGGTACAACCATTTTTAACCTCATTTCAATCAAATTTTAAGTGAAAGTACCGCTCTTCCATATGTGTGGACTGTCACCTCCACGAAGTGATGTGATTCATTTTTCATTTATAATTTAAATAAATAGTAATAAGGATATATTTAATGAATATATATGATATAATAATTTATTTTTAAAGGTGAATTATTTTTTACCTTTCTTTAATACCATCCATCACAAAGTGGAAACATCACTTGTGTGTTTGTACGGATTACTATCTCCATAAAGTGATGCAATTCATCTTTCATCACTATTTTATAAGAATAGTAAAAAAATGTAATATAATGATTAAATATTATAATTATAAAATGATTATAATTATTAATATTATGTAATCATGATCAATGTACAAGTAATATAACTTTGGAACTGAAGGATTCCTGAAAAACAAAACAGGTATAACCTGGAATAGTTATTTTAATAAATAATTTTTAATAAATGAGTGATAAGTTGTTATTAGTATATAAAATATGTATGATATGTATTAATATTTTTTAGGAATATATGCATGAAAAATATATATTTATTATATATTATTTTTGAACCCAAATAAATCATGATGATACTTTATCTAAGAGTTACTCATCTTACTTTTATTTTTAGGAGATATATACCATATTCAAAACTAGTTTATTTTTATGGGGTATATATTACCCATGAATTTATTTTATCATGAAAATTATATTTATTGAAAAATACATATAATTTCCTCTCTATTATGATTCTTTTATTCATATATTACATGTCAGTAAGGGTTTTTGTTACAATCAAATTTATTTTAAGAATTGTCTATACTAAATTTTCATTATTGGAAATTATATGGATATTATCCTTTAAACCCATATATTTTCTTTTAATATGTTTATTATTATAGTTTTAATTTATTATTACCATTTTCCTCTCTTCAGTACTTAAAATTATTGAGAAAGTGGTTTTAAATAAAACTTGACCTTATTTCCTCTTTCTCAATGAACTTTTTCTTCCATGTCCATGCTTATAAAAATTGTTTTGTAGAAGTTTTTAAATATGATTTAAATGTTTTTAAAATGTTATTTTCATTAAAAATTTAATTTATTTAAAATGTTTTAAAAGAAATATTTTTAAAAGAAACATTTTCTAAACTTTTTTTTAACTTTTAAAAAAAACTGAAAAGAATGTTCTCTTTTAATGTATATGGTATAAATAGATTTCCCCGTATTCATTTCCATTAGTTAATTTTAATATTCCTTTACAAGTTTCAATTTTTAGTTCCAAATAACACTTTTCCAAAATATTTTGTAAATTTTTATAGGTTAAATAATTGATTCCAAAATGAAAAGGGTATTTTCTTCATGAAATAATACGGTGATCTTTTAAAGGTATTTTTCATCTATGATAATAAACTTCGATATTATTAATTATTTACAATGGATATGATAAAATTAAACCATATTTATTATTTATATATATGATTTATTATTATGATAATGATATTTTTACAAAACCAATTTATGTTCTGTAGATTTTTCTATGATGATGTGATAAATGTTTTATGATCTTGCGAAACACATATGTATGGTTTTCTTTATATGAATTATGGTCACATTATAAAACATGGATGTGTGTTTATGTTATAAAAAATGTTTGGTTAATTAAATTATAAAACATGTATGGCTAGTAAAATTTTAAACCAAATATTGGTAGTTCTATTATAACCACTTGATGCATCGGTAGGACTCATGAGACAAGCTATCTGATGTATTTGGTGTATTCCATGCCAATTTATGTATGATTTTATGGTAGTGGTAACTGGATAAGGAAATAATTTTCTTTGATTTTTTTCATTCCAAAAAACTTATGTCTTATGATTGTGATATGTTATTAGAGATCATTATTGATTATTGATGATTTTAGACTCTTATATCTTAGGTATTTTATGATGAAACTTTATTCCATAATTCGTGATTAAAGATATTTGACTAATTTGGTCTCAATTTCTCAAGTTATGATCTTGTTATAATATACATATGCTTATACTCACATTTGATCATTGATCAATATCTCCTATGTTTACCCTTATGAAGCATCTAATCTCAACCTTTTTTATGTTTTTATTTCAATAGGATACCAATTTGGGATATATGAATGATTAATAGGATATGATAGAATAAATAATAAATTTCTTACTATAATTTTAAGTTATTATAAATTTTTTAAAATGTAATGTGAGAATAATGTATTTATCTAGTCTCCTGACACTACTAAACAATTTGATCCTTCTATATTCGATCTCTTGTATCTTGTGTCAATTTAGTAAGATAAAAACTAGTTATAATTTACTAGAGATAGGTTATTACAGTTGGTAACATAGAAATCTTTATAGGACCCTTAGGAATTATATTTTTGGGAAACATATATTAGAAAAAATAACTCTATGATAAATTCTAGGGATAAGTCTAGGTATATGGTTATATCAAAAATATTTGGTACAGTAGATATTTTTTGAAATTCCTAGAAAATACATACCTATCTAGATACTAGAAATAAGATATTGTTGTGGCACCAATGAGATTAGGGGTGAAAAATTTTTAAGGGGTGGATTAGGTATTAACTCAATATTCACTAGTTCATGATGAGTGTGACTAAGACTGCACACCTGGCTAGACAGTCCTACCGCATATGTTTGGGTTAATTCACATTTTTTTATAAACTATAATGATACATATAAGGATATAACCTATGGAAACCTATGTTATGACATAGTGATTTGGAATAAACCTAAAGTGTCATGGGTGGATAAGTCTATGTTTGATTAAAAGTTTAAAGGCATATATACCCCACATTAGGTTTTATATGATGGGATATTAGGTTGATTAAAGATTTAATGGGAAAAATTTATCTAAATACCACCCTTTAGTTTAGTATGTGTTTTAGGGGGATGTTTTTTTGAGGAAGAATGATTTTATATTTTTTGAACTTAAGTTATATGGTATTGATAACCTTTATGATTAATATTAAATTTGATGTTAAAATGTTTAATTGTGATAAAAGTTTTATCATGTTTTGGTAACATAAGTTTTATTATATAGATAATCATAGGATTAAAACATGATTTTATAACTAAGTGATTAATGTTATTTTTTAAGAAGTGAAATATATGGAAGAATATATGATTTTGTTATAGTTTTATGGTGATTCATATTATATTGGGAGATCATTAACATGTTTCAAGATAATATATGATCATGGTATTCATGTGCTTTATATGTGACAACATGAACTAATTTATGTTGTTTGATGAGTAATGTTAAAGTTGATCTTGTGATAAAAAATGTGACCAAATATTTAGGATTTGTAGGTTTCAAATTTGGTCAGAAATATTTTGGAAAACTCTTATGTTTAACTATATATGAAATTCTTTAAGTTTAATATTGGAAATTATTGTAGAGGTTTTAGATATTGATTCATTATTTCATCATATGAATATTTATCCATATTGGTAACTTTTTCTACAATTTTGGTTTTGGAAAATATCTAGAGATAAAATAAATGACTTCTTATTATTTTATGGATCTTATAATCCATTAAAAGTTAATTTTAGAGATTTGTACATGAAAAATTAATTTGAATATTCATTTCATTGATGAAGATGTGTGATAAAAATGTAAATTTATTGAATCACAACTAAAGGATGAGATCTTTCTTATGAAATGGAACGAAATAAAGTATGTATATTTCAATATATTATCTATCTTTATAGTAAAATAGTCCCTCAACTCTAGGGAAAATTTCTTGAAATTAAAATTTAATCTTGTTTTTTTTATTTCAAATGAATTTATGGTCTTAGTTTTCCATTATTTATTTATGGTTTTGTGGTAATTATCTTTCTCATGATCAAGTTCTCTATCACTCGTTATTATTCATAGAATGTTACTTTTCATCTTCATCTCATATATTGACTCTTAGATAATGTTATTCTTTTTTGTGAACCAGAATATATATTATTTTATCTTACCTTTATGTTTCCCACTTTCCCTTTTCTAATGAAGTTTTTTATCCCTTTGTACAATATAGGTTTCACACAAAGGCGTTTTCAAATATTGAACCTGTGATCACTAATATAAAAAAATTTAGGATCAAATTTATTTAAGGGTTGGGAATATATCACCCCAAAAATTTAATTTAAAATAATATTATTCTCAATAGAAATATTAACAAGCACCACTAAGCTTTAAGATAACTTCAATTTACTATAAAAATATTATTATTTAATTTTTACCATTATAACATAGCCGTTAAATTGGCGGTATGAATAGGAATTACCATATTATTTAAAATATTTATAAAGGTTGTATATAATTCATATATACTTATTAATTCATAACAAAAAAGTTATCAATTTTCAGTAAAACTTTCGTATACTTCAAAAATAGATTTTCTTCATAATTTGTTTTTATTGCATATTTGTGTGCAAAAAATATAATTAATTTATTGTATTTTTAGAATTTTTTCATATAAAGGAAATAATATCATTTTTAAAATCTTAATTTAAATTTTATCATAGGGTAAAATTTTGGTATTTTTTCTTAAAATAATCTTTTTTAGTGAATAATGAAAAAATACCAATTTTTATAAAATTTTCATTTATTTTATTTAAATCATGTAGTTTGAAAGTACCATTATATTTTGGATTTGTCTTAAAGTAACATAAGATCAATTATATAAAAAATAATCTAAACAATTTAAAATGAATCTTCATTGTATTTTATTTTCGTATAAGTTCATCTTTATGCATAAAAACACAATATTATAAAAAATGTTTTTTCATTATGTTTTATGCATTTATAATAAAATTGATTTCGTCCAATTTTATAAATTGAATCCTGAGAAATGGATTCCATATTTTGAATAAGAAGTTTCAAATTTGTTAAATACTTCCTTATTATTTTTTTGACATTCTGAATAATAACTGTGGTAAATATTTTTCACCTCGGTAAGGGTAAAAGGGATAGAACGGGGTTAAAATTATGAGATAAAGCCTAAAAATATTCCTAAAACATACATTTATCAAATTGGATGAGTTTTTTATGACCATATCCATCCTATATACGAAAATATATAAATTTTTACCACTTTCTATTAATTAAAACACTTATTTTATTTTAAGAAAAATATAAGTATAAAAAGTCACTTCATTAATTTTAATTTATAATATATGTTTTCATATGGAAAAAAAGAATTTATGAATGAATGTAAATAGTTATTTAAAATATAAATAAATTTTTTATCAGAGTAATTTATTTTCAATTTTTAGTGATGATAAAATTATCTTCACCTCTTGCGCAAATGTCTATACAGTGCAAGTAAAAGTAGTAGAAAAATAAGGGTAAAAGATTTAAAAAAACAATAAAATAATATGTGTTGAATAATTTTTTGTATTCGAGGAATTTAATATGTAATTATAAATTATAAATTATGGAAAATTTGTTTATATTCTATTTCCACTGTTGTCTTTATGTCTTTGAAATCAAATTAAATGAATAGTTCCCAAATGGATTTAGTGATATTTTATGATATACAATATTTTATTAAATGATTTAAAATACAAACAAATTGGAGAATTGGGATGTTATATAGTATAAAATGTAATACATGGCCCATTTTTGGGACACTTTTCACCTTATAAGTAAATTTATAAACTGTAATGGGTAAAAAATTTGATACCACGGTTAAGGTCAAAAAGGGTTAACAAGAGGTTAAACCAAACAAAAGGTTTAAAATTTAACATAAGCATGTCTAAATTTTATTGTTTGAATTGATTTAGAACTTATCAGTTTATACCTTCAAAATTATGACCATTTTCTCTACTTGACATTATTATTTTCTATATTATAATTAAACCTTTTAAGAAATTCCAAGTGTTTCGTTTCCCATTCAAATAAAAAGGAACCTCTTCTTCCCCTTTATTCATAAGTTTTGTGCACTCTAGCTCAACAAATCCCTACCCTAATTCCTTACTATCTTCCAACCCATTATCTTAAATTTTGGTTCTTCCCCTAAATGAGGTGGCTCGTACATAACATATGTAGATATTACATCATTTTAGAAGAATATTCAATAAATATTATAATAGAACACACCCCAGACCTAAAAGGTTTAGTTTTAGTATAGACAAGAAATATAATCATCTTATTTCATGAAAGATATTTAATATCTACCAAAAATATTGTCTCGCATAGCACACTTCTTAGACATACCACAATTAAACCCTTTCTTCATAACTAGGGGAAAGGAAAGAAAATAAATAGTGAGCTCATATGCTCAATAAGGGTAAACATAAGATATATCAATCAATGATCATAAGTGATCATAATATAAGCATCAATGTATGAAAACATAATCTTAACTTATGGTAATCATACCTTATCAGTCAAATATCATTAATCATAAATCATGGCATAGGTATTTATCTTAAAAAAAATAAGTTATAACTATGTATAATTTTTAATAATAATTCATGAATAATGATAACATATCTTAAGCATAAGTCATAGGTTTATAGAAAACAAATAGGTATTAAAAATCATTTCCTTACCCAGGTATCACTACCATGACTATTATAGTGTAAGGGTTTCACTACCAATTTCATAATTTCATTACTCAAGGTTCACTTTTAAGAATATATTATTAAAAAAAGTACCTTACTAAAATGGGTTTAATTTCTATTACAATCCTTATTATCCCAGGAAATATCCATTTTTACCTAATCTATTAGAAAGCTATATAATTATGGGACCACCAACCACATAATGAAAACCATAAATATGTGTTCCACAAGATCATAAAACATTCATTATATCACCATATCATAACCCATGTAAATTAATCATGTTTAATAAATATTTCATCATTTCATTATATCATAACCCTTAAAAAATAAATGGGTTTCATTAAAATTTCATCATAACATAATTAAGTTATGGGAAAGAAATGGGTTTCATATAATCATCCTTAAATCATCATCATAATAAGAATTGTAGAGAAAGAAAATGCATGGTTTAATAATATCATATCTATAGTGAATCATAAAAATCCTCAAAGGATGCAAAAATAGATTCAAAATACCATTAAAATAAAATTATAACCTTTCATTGAAAACATGAGAAAATATTATTTTATTTTGATAAGATTTTAACTAAATATTCCCAAAATATTTAGAAAATGATTTTATTTTAATATAACCATGGAAAATTATAAAGTAAGATTCAAAGTAAATAATGGTCATGATTGTGGGGAAATATATTCATACCATAAATGTTAAATAAGAAAATTATTTTCACTCTTTTTAAAAAAGTTGAAAACAACTTGCTAGGAAAAAAATTATTAAGATTCATTTTAAACATTTTTAAATAAAGTAAAACAAAATTAAAATTAATTTTTGAAACATTTAAATTATAAGTAAAAACTTTTATAGAATAATTTTGAAAATCATGGGAATGGAAGAAAAACTTCATCAACCATAACAGAAATAAGGTCAAATTTTATTAAAAACCATTTTCTCAATAATTTTAAGTACCAAAGATAGATAAATAGTAATAGTACATATAAATTACAATAATAACCATAGTATAAGAAAATATATTTGTTTTATATGATAATATCAATATAATTTCCCTCAATGGAGAATTAGCATATACAATCCTGAAAAGAAATTATATTGTAATATAAACCCTTATCCCATGTTTCTTCCTTCATCATACATGTTAAAATATATTATATAATAAATATATATTTATTATAAATATATTATAGAACCATATTCTAACATAACTTACTATTTAAAATTCTATTATAATTTCAAATTATCCTTTTATTTATAATTCTTCCTTAAAATGAACATTTGGGTTAAAACTGGTTTGTTTTCCATGCATGTTTCAGTTTGATGGTTTTAGTACTTTAACATTAATAATTACTTCATAATATTAATAATATTAATAATTAAATAAGAATTATATTTACTAATTATATACTATTTTATAATTATTCATATAAATTAATGATGAAAAACAAATTACAACACTTTATGGAGATAGTATTTCGTAAGTACGCACGAGTGATATTTCCAATTTTTTATGGATGGAAGGAAACAAAGGTAAATAGTAATTAAAATTTATATAATTATTATTTTATAATAAATATAATATATATTCACTAAATCTAACCTTATTAACAACCATATTAAAAGGAAATGAAAAATTAATCACATTATTTTGTTGAGGTGGTATTCCACACGTCTGCACGAATGAAGTTATCATTTTCAAATAGAAGAAAAGGAAAGAAGGTAGATAAGATAATATAATTAAATAAGAATAATTATTTAATTAATATCATATATAAACATTAAATCCATAATAATATCCAACCATGTATGATGTTTATGGAAGATGAATCAAATCACTACGTGGAGGCAGTTGTCTGCACACATGCACGAGCGATACATTCATTTCTCATTTGATGGAAAGGAGGTGGAAAATGGTTTCTATATTACCATAATAAAAATTAATTATATTTAATATACTGAATTAATTCCTTTTATAATAAATACAATAAATTTACAATAAATGGGAGAATAAATAAAATTGAAAGAACTCAGTTAGGAGTTATACCTCTTCATTAAGAGACCTCCTTTGTCTTACACCTTACGACATTAAAGGATGGTATAACAATAAAAAATATATATATGGGAATGGGTATGAATGTTATAAAGGTATTATGTTAGGTATTGGTAAATATATAAGGATTTTGGGTCTTGAGTAAGAGAGGAGATTCAACATCCTTTTATAAGGAAGAGAGAGGAAACAAATGGAATTTTTCCAAAGATTAAAATATATTAATGTAATACTCAATCCAAATAGATCTGAAATGACTCATATTCAAATATGGGATGATATAGGGTCTAAATATGACTATAAAATATTATTTAGATAAGTTTTATGGTAATTTTAACCGTAATAATTTTATTTTTAATTGTTTTAACTCATTTTAACTCTTACCATGGTAATAAACTTTTTATCAAAGTTACTGTTAATAATGACCAAAAAGTAACTCAAACTTGTTAAATAAAATTAATTACGATAATTAAAAATGTGGGATCAATTTTAAAGGATTTAATTTCTATAATAGGAAGAAATTAATTTTGAAATTACTGCACAAAATGAAACTAAATCATTTTACCAAATTGCATTTTTAAGCATAAAACTAAGTTTACCTTCATTCCTTTACATATAAAAAATATTAGATGAATTTATAAATATTTTATTTAATATATTATCCAAAAATGTTATTAAAATCATTCATAAATATATATTAATTTAATTTACTATGATAAAATGACATTGTGTACATATATTTTTTATAAAAAATGAATCTTTTTATATTGAAAAGATTTTATTTTATTTTTTAATAAAATAAAAAAATAATGAATTCAACATTAAACCACAATTTTTCATATTATTTAGTACTATTAATACCCTCCAATACAATATTTTGGCGACAATTATCACAAAAAATAATAATATATTAATAAACCACAGTTTGTTTAAGCTTCGTATTGCTTTTAAATAAATATATCACACAAATTAAATTTATTAAAAGAGAGTTGATCTCCTTATATAGGTGAAGAGAATGGAATTTTTGTAAATATAAATTTTTAATATAAATATAGAACAAGTTTCATGTTGAATGTAGAGCCAAAATGGAAAATAATAGAGTGGGAGATTTTATAAGGTCAATCATCCAGCAAACATTAATTTCCAAACATTTTCAAAACATTTTTTTATGTATTTTACTATTAGATTTTTTACTTTTTCCATTTATTGGTTTTACCATAGTAATTAATTTTTAAATAGGTAATTTAATTTTAATGCATACAAATAAAATGTTTATTATTTCATGATTTAAACCTAGTGATTCCAAATATAAAATCTATTTTATCAAATAAAATTTCTATATTTAAGAAAAAATAATTTTAACACCAACACATGTAACCAGTAAAAACCCCATTTTTAAAAAGTGTATTTTTAATCATCAATATTATTTTTAGGTCAAAATTATCAATTTTTTTATTTTAAACAAATTATTTATTTGATTATTAATAAGTAAGAGTTATGTAAATTTTAAATAATTCAAAAACATAATTTTACGTAGTGAAAACATAATTAATAGAATAATACTAAATATAGTTTTTCTTAGAAAAATATTACTTAATTTCCAAAGTATTATTCAAGGGTTTTATGAGTTCAAATTACTATTTTTCAATGAATAAATTAAATACAAAAATATTTTTTTTTGATGAAAAAATATATGTTTTTAAGTTACACTTACTTTTTTATATAGTCATAAACACAATGGATTTAGTAAAAACTATATTTTCACTATTCACCTAAAATCAATTATTTTAGAAAAATGATAAAACATTATCCTAAGATAATATTTTTATAATGAATATAATAAATATTTTAATTTTATAAAATTAAAATTCTAAAATTTACTGATTTATATTTTAAATGAATATTCAAAATATTTAGAAAAATGTATTTTATTGAAAATGGATATTTAAAACATTATGTGTTCTCAATATTATTTCATACTCATTTATAATTTAATGAATTTTAAAAAAAATTATATATTTAAATGTTATAAATTATCATAATAATCAATTAAAATTGGTCGATTTAATTTATTATTGCTTTAAACATATATTTGATAATAAACAATCCTTTTAAATAATAAATTATATTAACTGTATATATAATAAATGTAAATATTTTTTATTGGTTAATATCTTTTTATTTTATAGAGTTTTTATTATTCATATTTTTTTAACAATGTTCATCTAATATGTCGCAACTCATATAAGTTTTTTGTTGCATGTAAAACAATCTATCAAACATAATATTTATTTTAGAGAAACATATATTCCAAAATCTCAGGGTGTTAGGCTCTCATCCCCTAAATAATTTTTTTCCTCATAATTTTAACTATAAATTACTAATAATAATAATTAAGGGTATATAAAATAAAATCATGACTCAAGATATAATTTCTAAATAGACACAAACCTCATTATTATAGGGAAAACTAGGTAATATATATATTCCATCATAATAGGTATATATTATAATTCTCAACTCTTTATTCCAAATATTCCTCCACTGATTTGTATTAGGAGTTTCTAGATACATACCTTCCATGGATTCATTTTCAAGATTATATTTTCATTCAAATATTTAAACCAATCTATTTATGATAATATCTAATAAAATCATAGTAAATGATTATATGAATAATAAAGCTCAATATTAATATTTTTTATCCTATAAAACCATAATTTCATCTTATGATAAATTTGGTTCAACTATGTAACTCTTGGTGCATTCTATAAATCTCTATTTTTAACCTAGGTTATCCATGATCATTTTCTATTAGGTTCTCTAACCTTACTAGGCATATATTACATCCTCAAATTCGATTTAAATCCTTCATAATGGTTCAAAAGGGGAATGTGAGTTAACCAAAGAATATCCCCTGGGATTATCTAACCATTTGTGCAATTTTAGGCACACTTATCTCTCATTGTGTTAATATTAAGTTGATACTCAACTAGCCTTTTAATGGTGATTACCCCTAGCTTCATAGGTTTCACAGCCACATCTACTTTAACTACTACAAAATTGGTCTTTAATAGTGCTATCATTTATCAGTGCTAGAAGAAAACTCTAATAAATGGAATATTTATCAATGTAAAAGAAAGAACAGATACATTTAACCTTTTATCAGCACATTTATTTTAGCACTGATAAAGGAAACCCTTATCATCCCTTTATTTTTATCATTGATAAAGTGTCACGACCCGTCCTCGGGACCTGTGCCGTGACTACCTCAAGCCCGCCTCCCATAGGCCAGGGGCTGGCGACTAGCACCAAGGCATAAATCCCAACAAAAAGGGGAAGGCATTGCCTTTATAAAGTAAACAAACACCACAGAGTAAGCAAGTATAAGTAAACACTAAGTAAAACTGGGTATAATAGTAAGTGCGGAAAGTAAGTGGTCCAGAATACAAACCTAAACTGAATATAAAGTACAACTGAAAAGAAAGTACAGCAACTGAAAGTAAATCAGCAACGTCGAGCTGTATACTGGAAGTCCCACCTAAAGGGGGGGTATAGATAGCCTCCACAGCTCCTCGGTGCAGTCGTCCGCTCCGTGTACGTCCCACCCAGTGGTCCACCTCCAGGTACCGACTGCTACACAGGCCTCAACCACGATCAGCGTTGTCTGTTGTCTGCATCCAACACAACATAGTGCGGGCATAGCCTGTGTAGGGGTGATTACACACTACTTAGTAGGGACCCCGAGACCCCCGAAGGTCTCCCAGAATCCAAAAAGGATAATCTACAAAGGAAAGATACAATCGTGAAGTAACATCCAACACTACTTAGGTATATGCCCATACATATACCTAAGTCATCAATTCCAGTTCGACTCCAACATCTAAGCCCAAGTTTGATCACGTCCACACAGGATAGTACAACCCAATCCACACAGGATGACACAGCCCAATCCACATAGTAAAGCAAGTCAATCATATCGAAGATAATGATTGGAATTCAAGACTCAGCTCACACAGGTATACTTCTTCGTAAGGTGATAGAGATGATCAGATATAGCCACTAATTCATCTAAGCTGGGACCCACGTAGGATACTAACCAGCTAAGCTATCGGACCCACATAGGATATAGACCAGCCACTCTTCCAAACCCACGTAGGATACAAGAACAGAGTCAATACTTCCAGAACCACATAGGATACAATAACAGTAGTTATCGTCATTGTACCCACGGAGTATTTCAGTACGGTCTTCATCGCAGCCAAACCCACGGAGGATTTCAGTGCAGTCTTCATGACCGTCAAACCCACTGAGGATTTCAGCACGGTCTTCATCACTGCCGAACCCACGGAGGATTTCAGTGTAGTCTTCATCATCGTCGAACACAGGGAGGATTTCAGTACGGTCTTCATCGCTGTCAAACCCACGGAGGATTTCAGTGCAGTCTTCATCGCCGTCGAACCCACGGAGGATTTCAGTACGGTCTTCATTGCTGCCGAACCCACGGAGGATTTCAGTGCAGTCTTCATTGCCGTCGAACCCACAGAGGATTTCATTATGGTCTTCATCACTGCAGAACCCAAGGAGGATTTCAGTGCAGTCTTCATCATCATCGTCGTCGCAGTCACAGCCAACTCTAGGGTTCCCGCACACAGCATGCTCATTTCCAGGAGGGTCCGCTCCACGAGCCAAAGAGGGTCAATAAATCAACTGACACGTAGTCCAATTTTGATGTATCCCAAAGTTCCGCCTCAACAAAAGGAACTCAACGCGACAGACGGCGCGTCAATCGGACGCCCGGTCTGAGAGTTATTGGCGTTCTAGGGGCCCGGTTGGTTTTTAAGTCAAAACCAACCCGACTGCACTCTAACTGCATCCAAACCTCGATCGGAGTAAGTCAAAAGGTCCGTCTCACTAATAGGAAACCAACGAAGTTGACAGCACGTCAATCGGACGTCTGGAGCTCAAGTTATAAGTGTTTCCGCTCCGAGGGCCCGGTTGGTTTCGTGCTCGAACCAACCCGGCCATACCCAAAGTTCTATGAAACCTTGAGTGTAATATACCGAAACGATCGTCTGAATCCAAGGATCGCATATCAACTAACGGTGCGTAAATCGGAGGTTCGTAGCCCAAGATACGGGCATTTGGAAAGAACTTTCCGAAAATATGGGGTTTTGGGCCCGGACCGACCCGGCCCAAGACCCCCAGGGTCTGCCCGAACCGGGTCGACCCGACCTGGGTCTGGGTCCGGCCCATTAGGGCGCGGCCTGACCCGGCCCGGCCTGGGCGGCCTCGCCCGGTGCGGCCGGTTGGCCTGGTGCGGGCACGACCCAGTGTGGCCAGCTCGGTGCTGGCCGAGCCGAGCTGAAAGGGGGGGTGGCTGCCCCTTGATTGAAACCGCGGCCCCACGTGGGGACGCTCCTTTGCCAGTCGGGGGTTACGACACCCGGTCTTCCTTCCGAAACGGCCGGCCCGGTCCGGCCGGCCGGTGCTGCCTCCACGGGACCCCGTGTTCCCGCCCCTCCAAGGTGTCGGCGGCTGGCGGTTCCGGCCGCCCCGCCTTGCACCGCCGCGACCTTGACTGACCGGCGCGGCGCGATGGCGCCGCGACCCTCCGTCGCGACCCCGCTCTGGCTGCGGCCTCTTCGTGGTTCTCCGGCGCAGTGCGATGGTGCGGCACGACGGCGCCGCGCTTCATTGCTCGTTCTTCTTTGTTTCTACGTGGTGTCGTTGCACCATGCTACCTTTGTTCGTGCCGCGACAAACACATCATCAAAGGGGGAGGAGGGTCGGCCGTGTTCGTGCGGTCCGACCCCCTCCCGTTAAACTGATATCAAGCGACTAAGAAATTGACGTTTGGACGGTCAAAGAATATTCATGAACCAAAATCAATCCCTACCTCGATGAATTCATCGAACGAGGTTTGTCACGGGAAAGGGACGTCGCAGAAGACGGCATCGCGGAAAAAGGATCGTCGGTGTCGCGGTACACGGCGTCACGGTACACGGCATCACGAAGAAGAGGACCGTCGGCATCGCGGTACATGACGTCTCGTCGTCGATCTCTGAGGAATCATCTTTATTCATCGTCCTTCGTCGGAGGCTGGCATTCTTCATCGGTGACGGTGCGTTCTTCACGTTCTTCAAGGAGGAAGATGAAGATTCCAAGGCTTGACAAATTCCTCTCCAACCTTCTCGCACAACGAAATAACCCTTAAAGAAATAAGACTTTGTCTTATTTAATTAACACACACAAGCCAACATTCAATTCGAAATTCAAAATGAAGTGAAGAATTGATTACATTGAATAACTTAATTCAATTCATTAATTAAGAGAGTTGACTTGGCATTTAAAAGGGGTTGTGGGTGAGTTACAAAATTAAATGCACATGGGAGGTTAAAAGGAAATAAATGGGGTGGGGCTCGTGTGGGCCCCACCTCACTAATATTCTACCTAGTGGAGTTAGGATATTAGTGGGTCTCACTCCAACCACCATGCCTAGGTTATCACTAATAATAGAAATAAAATTTACAGCATAATATTTTATTTTATTCTTTAGTTAACCCCTTTAATTAATAACCTCACCCGAGAAAACGCTACTCCGGAAAAGGTATTCTTAAGAAATTACCGGCGCTGCGGTTTCATCGGTGTCCTCGGATTTCGATTCCGAGCACCGGTTAAAAAGTTAGGAAAACCCGCTCGTTCATTCACTAAACGTACCTTAGGTAAACTTCAGAAATTGATTCCGGGCACACCGGGCATCGGAATCAGGTGCCGTCAGAAATTGCGTTCTTGCAAAATCCCAAAGAAAAATTAAGAGAAAAAAAATTTTCCCTTGAATTTTACGGGTCTTTACATAAAGGGTACACTTATTCAGCTCTTTATGCATAGCATTGATAAATATTTCTTTCATCAACACATTTTTAACGCTGATAAAATGAAATAATTAAATAATAAATAAATAAATTTTTTTTATTAAAAATTTTATTAATTACTTTGTTGATAAAAATGAACTGATTGATTATACATTATTAAATATTAATCATTTTATTAATTAGATAATTATGATAATTAATGTTATTAAATTGTATATATTAAATATATAGATAGATATTAATGTATATAAATATGATTTATATACTAAAAAATAGTTATGCTCTTTACATTAAATAGTCATATATTTATTGAAAAATGGTATATAATTTAAAATTAATATGAATTAAAAATATTGACTAATTGCATAGTACTCAACATATAATCGAATGTCATTTGATTTTTCAATTTAATATAGATCAAATATTTGTTATATTGATTTCACATATATGTAATTAATGCATTTTTATATACAATATGCAAACACACAAAACTTATCCATTTTTTCAATATTTTTAAAGTGTACCTATATTTTTAATTTATTCAATTTCACTCATTTTTGACATATATTTTTTTTAAAGGTTGGAGCCGAAATTCATTTTTAACATATATGCATGCACTCAAAATTATATATTCATTAATAATGATAAAAATATTTGGAAAAAAATATTTATAAATAAATTTATCTATAAATGTACAGTCACTATAATTATAAAATTATATATTTATAATTATAAATAAATAAATATTTATTTAAAACTATTTATATAATTATAAATAAATAATTATATATATTTAATTAATTATTAAATTTATAAAGAAATTATTTAAATAATGTATGTATTTACCATATTTATATTTATATATATTTATTAAATATATTTTTATAATTATAGAAACATAAATAATGATATTAATAATATTTTTTAAAAATATTTTTACAATTGTAAATAAATTATAATAAAATTATAATAAATATATATATTAACTATATTGATATTTATATATATTTATTAAGTATTTATAAATTTTAACAATTTTTTATTTATATTTATAATTATAAATCCTTTAATAGCGCTTTTGTAATAAGCGATGATAAAAGAACCTTTATCAGTGCTTTTTTCCCACTGTTAAAGATGAGGATTTATCAGCGCCAACTAAAGTGCTGATAAATATTGGTTTTATCAGTGTTTTTTTAGCACTGAAAAAAATTGGTCTTTATTAGTTCAAATTTTTAATCACTGATAAAAGTGCCCTGATCTATTTTAAAAACCCTAAAAATTTGTAAAATCGTCACGATATAGGGATTTCCATGGAATCCACCCATTTTAGGTGCTCATAATCCATGAATCAAAGGTCAAATCACACCACTCGACTACCTCTGAACATCTCATATGACATTCGAAGTGGGTCTCCGATTTTCATCAACCTAGCGAGGTAGGCCTTCTGATTTTCTTTGTGTATTTTTTGTTTTATTTTTTGATTTCTTCTTATAGGATTTTCTTATGATCTATTTTTTATGATTTTTTTGATTCATTGTTTAGGGAACAATTTGTGCTTCGTTGTTAGTATTGACTACTGATGTTTGATTGATTGTTTATACCAACTCATCAATTGGATCTTGAAAAAAAATAGGAAAATAATTTTTGTTGTTATGATGTATCTTATTGAACTCATAAACATGAAAATATATATATAGCAAGACATATCATTCACTAATTTCAATTGGTGTTTTCTTATCAGAAAATCAGATTGAGGGTTTAATATATCTATCCATGTCATGCAAGTCACTAGTTTTTTTATTCGTTGGCATTGTTCCAATAATACATATATCCAATCATATTTCTCATTCTATGATCAGGGTGGAGGACAGATAAAGGGCACTTTTTTTATGTGCACCTGTTGTTGATCTTTTGTGTACATCTGTGGTAAGGTAAGGATCACGCTTTGCATCAACTTTGTTTTATAGCATGATGAATTTTTCTCCTCTTTTTATGTTTCATGCACTTTTGATCTTCTCATGTTTTTTATTTTAACTCATTTCCAGTTCAAGAAAATTACACCTTGTGCATCCTCTTTGTAATCTTCTTTAATAATTTTAAGGGGTGTGAGTTTGTAAAGAAACTCATGATCAATCTTTCTCAAAAAAAATCACTACTTTCAATAATCATTTATAACATCATTGTATGTCTTAATAATAATTTTCATCTTTTTATGCAATTTTCATCTTTTGGACCTCTTTTTGAAATCTATTTCAGCCTAATTATCTTCTCTAACCATCCCATATAATCTATTTCTCAAAGTAATATACTTTTCATTGAGTTCACATTGGTTCCCTTCTTCTATTCTAGTAAAATATCACATGATACATCCACTAGAGAAACAATTAATATAGAAATAATTATTTGAATAATATCCATAACTTCATTAGTATAATTGGTATCATTATTTTATAAATATTCCTTTAACTAAAAAATAGTTAATATATTCCAAATAATTAAGGTAAAACTATAAAAATACCCATGTAATCTAAAATAAAATCACTGGTATTTTTACCTTCCTATATAGCTCCTCTAGTTGTCCTTACATTTTATACGGTTCATCTTGAGTGTATTTAAATCATATCCTTTATTTAAAATTTTACTGAGAAATTACAAATCTCTATTTATGAACCCAATATGATGGATATGAACCAAAAATGGATGCATGCTAATCGTTTGAAAAATTAATATGAATATGGAGTTAAAGAGTTCATCATGTTTGCAAAATAGCATGTAGACGACCCTTCTAAAATCCTATATTCAACTTTACATTGTTGTTATTCTATAATATTTAGTAAGGAAGAGTTCGAAGGGCATTTTATTTTTTTAAGGAATAGATCTAGGATATAAATGCAGACTAAACATGGAAACAATTTAATATGGGAATCTATTGGGATGATACTATGGTTAATGAATCATTTGATATGAATTCCTTTGTAAAAGATGATGGAGATCACATGGAAGTATTGAGAATGGTAATTGAAGATGACCTTCGCGACTATCCAAAGTTGTTTTTGGAGTTAAATAGTTTTTCTAAGAAACCATTGTATATTGATTGTACTAAATACACAACATTGTCAGCTATATTGAAGTAATATAATGTGAAAGCTGGAAACTGATAGAGTAACACAAGATTTACATAACTACATGGTCTTCTGAAAGATATGATACCAGAATAAAATTAACTATTATATAGAACATATTATGCTAGATGAATGTCACATTAAATAGAAGTGATCTATAAAAAATACATTCTTGTCTAAATGATTACATATTTTTTCACAAGGACCGTGAATCACTCATGAAATGACCTCAGTGTGGCGCAGATTGATATAAGAAAAATGAATAAAGTACTTCAAAATATGTATGGTACATTCCTATCATTCTATGTTTTAGAAGACTATATAGATTTCATGAAACCACAAGATAATTAACATGGAATGAATATACAATAATTAAATTTGGGAATCTATGTCATCCAACACATTCTCCTCAATAGAAGACAAATAATTATGAGTTTCCTGAATTTGGAGATGATCCAAGAAAATGTAATCTTGTGCTATCTACATATGTAATAAACCCTTTTGGTGTACTGAGTAGTACTCATAGTACATTTCCCATCATATTGGTAAATTATTACTTCTTTCCATGGTTATTCATGAAGCACAAATACATTATGTTGTCCCTACTTATATCTAGACCGAAGCAACCTAGTAATGATATTGATGTATATTTGGCTCGATTGATTGATGATCTGAAATTGATGTGGGATACAGGTTTTATAATATATTATGCTCATATAAGTGAAGAATCTACATTAAGGTCCATGTTTTATGGAATAACAAATGACTTCACTACATATGGATATTTATCATTATATAGCATTAAAGGCATTTTGGGGTGTCCCATTAGTGAAAAACACACATACTCAGTTCGGTTGAAACATTCCTAAGAGACTGTATTTCTAGGACATTTAAAATGTTTACCTCGATGAAATAAATACCAATCTTGGATGATATCATATAATGGGAATATTGAATAAGGTATAACACCATATCCAACAATGGGTGATCAACTATACAAAAAAGTTAAAAATATTGACCATGTTTTCAAAAAATCATTTTCTAAAAACCTTATAAAATTATGTTGGAAGAAGAGATAAATTTTATTTGAATTACCATATTGTAAATGATTTTATATCTTAAATTTTTTTCATTTCATACTTGTATAAAAAACTGTATTTGATAGTGTTATTGGCATGTTACTAAATTTTCATGGAAAAATTAAAGATGACATTAAGGAAAAGTTAGACATGACTGAAATTGGGATAAGGGAAGAGTTGGCACCAGTGAAGGGTAAAAGGTAGACTTTTCTTCATCCAGCTACTTACACTCTATCTATAATGGAAAAATTCCAATTTTTCCTTTTCTTTATGAGTGTAAAAGTTCCACAGGGGTATTCATCAAATATCAATAATGTCATCTCAATGACTAATTTGAATTTACAAGTACTAAAATCACACGAATGTAATGTTTTGATGCAATATATAATGCGTGTTTCTTTCCATTTCATTCTAAATCTAAATTTATGACATGCATTAACCAAACTGTACTTCTTTTTTAAATACATATGCAGTAAAGTTGTAGACCTAGAAAAATTTTCCATCTTGAATAAGGATATTTCAATCATATTATATGAATTAGAAATGTTCTACCCACCATAATTATTTGATATAATAGTCCACCTGGTGGTTTACTTAGTAAGAGAGGTTCAACTATGTGGCCATGTCCATTAAAAATGGATGTACCCCATTGAATGGTATATTATGATTTTGAAAGGTTATATCAAGAATCGATGTTGGCCAGAAGTTTGTATTGCAGAATGATATATTGTTGAAGAAGCTATTTAATTTTGTACTTCTTTCATATCATATGTTGAAAGCATCGGTCTCTGAATTTCTCATCACAATGAACACCTTATGGGAAAAGGGATTTCAGGAAGATATGTTGTTACAATTACCTTAACAGAGTGGAAGCCAACACACCTTTACATATTACATAATAGTGAAGATTTTTTTCTATGCATTGAATCCCACAAAGAAATTCATTAAGATTTGTATCAATAAAGGGATGAAATATGGATATCAGATACATATAAACAAAAATTTATAGGATGGTTCAGAGAACAACTTTATAAGGAGTTATCTGAAAATATGAATTCAATTGTTGAATAACTTCAATGGCTAGCCAGAGGACCAAATGAAAATGTTATATCTTACACTAGGTTTATAATCAATGGTTATATGTTCTATAAAAAGTAACATGATGAATTCAGTATGATGAAAAATAGTGGTGTTAAGCCTGTGGCTGAAGCGATGCACATATCTAGTTCCAAGTATAGAATGTAATGTCTCAGAATTTCCATGTAATTTTTTTTATATGGATTTATTCTGAAACCACATAATTTTATAGCCCATGATAATAAGGTCAGGAGAGCCCGGAACGTAATTTTGAACATTTTTATGGTATATTCAATAAACATGCAAGTTGGATTCTCTATATTTTGCACCATCACTTGGATCAAAAATCTGAGAGCACTATTGAATTAATAACACCAAGATTCACCTATAAATTTCTTAACACCATCCGGAAAGGGTTCAGTGGAAAATTTGTTTTTTTTGGACTCCTCAAGAAAAATAATAAAATAAATTTTCTTTTGTTTCTCACTTTTGAGTGGAAGACGACGATGTTGTGGGGCAGTTACATGGAAATAGTGATGCACATTAGTGAGGCTCATCAATGGCTCATTAAACTCATGGTGTAATTATGATTTAATGGCACGTAACAGCATAACAACATGGCATAACATCATAATGGGAACACTACGACGTGCTCCTATTTATAGATCGATGCATAGGGTAAATATGGATTAGAAATTTGGAGGATTCTATTGTGAACCGTTGATGTACTTTGACTACAGCAAAGAATGATGAACACTGGTGGATCTTCACCACCTATGACGCCTTACGAAGATCGGAGCTCAGAAGAGACATCGACGTCTTAACCCCTCAGGGACGAACACCGTGACATCAAACGTTGTAAGATGTAGGATTATTTTTTGTATAAATTTCTTCCCCATTATTCATTATTTTAAAACAAAAGATGTTTATCAACCCATGAATTGGTTGATCTGCATGTTGGTCGTTCATGGGGGTAGGAATATTTGGGGGTTCAATGTTGGGATTGATTTATTTTGGTTTGAACTATACTCCCCAAAACCTCCCTAGCTTTTATCATTTGATGTGGAGGGCGTGGGCAGATAGGAACATGGATTGAGCCCCTCCGCATGTTTGTTCCTTGTGATCAGTTATCTAAAATTGATGTTATGATGGATCCAGATCTATCGCAGTGAAGAGGGAATCCCCTAGATTTCACGGGCATAAACGGTGTGAAAATGGGCCATCGAAGTGCGTACGGTGGTCCGACACAGCTATGGCTGACGCGCCGGCACTAGCACTGGTGGTAGTGCGTGATGGCACCAGCCGCCTACCTGGCAGAGAAAAGGTGGGTCGTTGGCCCATCCAGCAGTGGGAGGAGGCACGGCCCGTCCAGGCGGCGTACCTGGGCTGCAGAAGCCGCGGTCGTGATGGGCTACAACGCTAGCATGGAGAGAAGTCGACCCGCCATGTGGGTTGACGTGGGGACGTGGTTAGTGGTCCCAGACATGTGAGCAGGTGTCAAATGCATCTATGCCACATCAAGGGAGAATGGGGTCATCCCGCTATGGTGGGATGAGGTGAGCTCAGTGGACTGCATTTCCAGGTGGGCCAGACCGATCAGGTCGGCCCAGCAAGCTAAGCCCGCAGGCCCAGCGGGCCGGTTCAGGACCAACCTAGTTGGGTCAACCTGGGTTGGGTCTGACCTAGTTCAGACTAGGATTTGGTCAACCCAGTTCAGTTTGGATTGACCCAGACTAGGTCGGGTCAAGTCAGCCCATCCTGGGTCGGACCGGACCCGGACCCATTTCGACCTAGTTACGCTTAAGGGGCCTTATCTCCTAAACCAGAAGTCTGTTTGATGAACTGTCTACAACACTAGAACCCTTGGGACGAGGTGTTCCTTTTTAAATAATCCAATTCTAGTCTAGATAATGTTGATGTATGTCCGGGTTGGATCAAACATGAATCCAACTGGGCCCTCGGTACTAAAATTTCTATGACTTATAGATCGGGCTTAAGATTGACGTGTCGTCTATCGTGTTGGAACCCTTATAACATGGAGGTCCTTCAAGTCACTTATTTGTGGAACTTCATGGAATTTGAGGTATGGCTAATAGCCTAAGAAGCAGAACCAGTGTGTTTCTTATGGTGAGATTTAGGATGGCTACTCCCTTGACGACTCGAGGTGCTGGTATTCCTTACTCCTCTACTTCGGTAGAGATGGGACTCCCCACGTCATGGGTACGGGTTCGTTTTCCTCTAAGAAGGTTCTTCTATCTTTGGAGTCGGTAATACCTTATTGGAATAGGGCATGGGTCCTCCATACTTAACTCACATAGAGTTAAGTACTCCCCTAACGGGAATGGTGCGAGTCCTCTATGTTAGGAGTAGGTAATCCCCTGTCGACTTAGTGTGCGGGTCCTCCTTATGCAGTTCTACAATAGAGTGGGTACTCCCCTACCATGTTAGGGTGCAGGTCCTCTAGCCTGGGGTCAGTACTCCCCTGTAATAATATGTTGTGGGTCCCCAACAAAAGATATTGTGATAGATTCGGTTACTCCCCTACTTTACCAGGGCGCAGTTCATTTAGTCACCGAGTTGTACTCCCCTACCAATTTAGGGTGTGGGTCCTCTTTACACCTTGTTCCAGCATAGTTGGTACTCCCCTACCATTCTAGGGTGCAGACATCTATCCTGGGGTAATTACTTCCCTAATGTACAAGGGTGTGGGTCCCCCACAGTGAACAAACTACGAAATTTGTACTCCCCTCACATATGGAGTAGTACTCCCCAATCTCAGAGTAGCGACGAGGACTGTGTCCTTCAAGGTAGTTGGAGATCCCCCGACTACAGGACACAGTTACGAGGAGTAAGCCCCTACACTTGATGTAATATATACGAAGGTAGAAGTTAGTGATCCCTTGACAGACTGAGGTATGGGCCACTTCTTACTAGATTGACTAAGATATCATGGGTTAGACTAGAGTTGTACTCCCCCAAATGAATGCAGTGTCGAGGAGTGGGCCTCTTCACTTGGTCTTTCCAGGGGCGCAAGACCATGACAACGAGACCTCTAGTGTCGGGCACTAGAGGAAATTCTAGAAGAAAATTCCCAATAGAGGACATCCTTCCGGATGTACCATTAAGAATGGTTGAGTTTTACCTGAAAGAGTACATCTCTCATATGGGTTCCATTAGGGATGGCCAGATCATGGAGCATGTACTCCTGGTCCTTGAGTTATTCCTTGATCCTTCTTTAGAAATCCAAGTAATGGCTTTGAGGTTGGATTCTTATGTTTCTTTATTGCTGAGAGGAGTATATCTGTATGACCATGGTATATATATGGGAATATACCTGTGTAGAGCTGACTATGCATAATCATTGTGGTTTACTTCGTGGTTTTGGCTTTGTAGTTTCTTTCATGGTTTTGGATTTGTGGTTTACTTCTTGGTTGTTTGTGGTGTTTTCATTTATGGATTTATGAGAGACTAACAAGGGTCTTGGGGTTACCTATTGATTACTAAGTTACTCACCCCTACACAGGCTTCACCCGCACGTGTTGTGTCTGGTGTAGACGTTCGACATTTTGATAGAGGCGCTCAGGGAGACGGGACCGAAGGATGTTACGACGGTGGACTTGGTGGCCTAAGACCAGGTGGGGTCCAATAGGACTAGGTGGACAGGACATACTACTTAGGATTTTAGTATCTTCCCTACTCTAGTGATCATGTGGGATTTTTCTGTAGAAGACCATCAGTGCTCCCTTTATACCTTATTGTTTCCAGTTATTTTGTTGGGATTGTATACTGGCCCAGTTTTACCAATAAGTTCTTTAATTACTGTTGTACTATGGTTTCCAACTACATATTTTTCACCTTTCAGACTTGTGGATTTGGTTTGTGAGAGCACGTGTTTACAGGTATCCATGAAAATGCATCCCACATGCAGGTTGATGTCTTCAGTGCTAAGGGCCAACCCCTAGCCTTCAGGAGGTGGGATTGGGGTATTTCATGGTACCAGCCCCGGGGGGAAGGGTCATGACAAAGTGTTATCAAAGGGAGTTGGGTTCTACCTCAATGACCACGAGTCTGTTTTTTTGTTTGTGATCAACAGTATTAAGTGTTTAGAGTTTTTCCTTTGGGACAGGGACTCTAGTGTTGATGCAGCGGCCAATGTATCTATACGCCAGGATTCTAGACACCTATTACCCGACTCAGAACATAGAAACATTGGATATGTGTAAATGAAGGGATTATAAAAATTATAAGAATGATTGTGACTTCCACTTACTTCTTGAGTCAACTCCCCATATATACTCTTAATTGTGGTTCATCTTGACTAATTTAAGGATGCCTCCATGACAACCGCAAGATGGGATTTCACAGTAGGATTGTGATGATGATCTTCCCTGAGTGGAGGCTTCAGTGCATGGCACTGATACAAGGGAATTACATTCGGGTGGTGCACCAGTGCAGCCACTACCTACCGAGCAGCAGTTTCCACCAGTATTTCAGGGTGAGGATGTGTATAGGTTGAGCACGCTACATGAGTTTCAGAGGTAGAGACCTCCCAGGTTCCGTGGTGAGAGAGATCCTCAGGTAGTTGATGATTGGATTGAGGAAGTTACATGTGTTTTATGCCTAGTGAGGATATCACCCGACCATATAGCAGTTCTGGATGCAATCCTTTTTCAGGGCTCAGTGGGAGTATGGTGGAGTCTGATGATCCAAACTCACGATGAGGTGACCATCACTTGGAAAAACATTGAGCACCTCTTTATAGAGGAGTTCTTTCTGGTGACTTTTCACTATGTATGCATATAGGAGCTATTGCACCACTACTTTGTGAACTCAGTGATATTCATAAATCTTTCTCTCTAATCCGCAGATATGGTGTGTGACCCTTACTTCAGGGCCCAGACCATCGAGTTGGGACTGCACTGGGAAATCAGGGCATCGGTGATACCTCTCTGCATTCTGACACATGATGGGGTACTAGAATGAGCCCTGGTTATTCAGAGCTTCCTAGATGAGGATTAGGTAGATGTGACCTATGGAAGAGGTCACGAAGTAGTGGTTTCTAATGCAGCTAGAAGACGAGTGGTGACAGGATCGCGGTGTAGGAGGCATACCCATGCCCGGACATAGACATGTGGGTCTATGGCATAGCAGCAGGGCCAAGGAGTAGATCAGTTGTAGGAGAGGCAGTGTTACGCTTGTAATAGTTGGGGGCATCTCGCTTGAGATTTCCCAACCCCCCCCCCCCCCCCCCCCCTCGTACTGCTGAGAGGGATCCAAAATACAAACTTCCTTAGCAGAGATAGTGATTAGAGCATGGAGTTTCACAAGTCAGCAGGTGAGGTAGAGGAGTTATACGATAATTAGGGGGTGGTCCCCACCAGGCTTAGGGAGCTAGAGGACATGGGTGCAGATAGCTATACGTAGTCATGGCTCATGACCAAGAAGCTCCAAGAGAATTTTGAGGTAAAACCTGTGTATTTTCCTTTTTCACCGTTCAAAATAGACACCGGTGTTGGAAGTTCCTTTTTCTATGGTTCATGTTTGATACTTTGAGGTTCTAGTTGGACTGTGTACTTGACCCTCATGCTTAGAGACTCCTGATGGAGGAGACCTAATAATCACACATGGATGCTATTAGTGTAACCAGGCTCTTAGAGGTGAGATTTTTGATTGGGATCTCTTAGTTGTGGCTTCGATACCTTACGACGTCATTCTGGGTATGAACTACTACCATTCATGCCCGGAATGATGATATTAGACAAGATATGTGGTATATTCGCATGGTGGAGAAGGGATTTCTTTTGCGGAAAAAGGGAATCTCGGACCGCACGGTTTGTAATCTCTTAAAGAGTCCTGATTGAGTCGTCTTTTGGTTGTAGAATTATACCACAAGATGTTTTTGCATTGTGGAATGGTTCCTAAACATTCATACTCAGTAGAGATATAACAAGTGGGAGTGGTCGTGTTTTTGTTTCGGCTTTTGGTGAGGGCGCTCGAGGTTCTAGGAAGAGGACCCAGTATGACCCAGATTTCACTCATGGGAAGCCCTATTTTGATCGTAATTACTACCACATGTTAGTTTCAACCTCGAACACAAAATTCTCATGGGGTTTTAGCATAGTGTATCCTTAGGTAGATGTGGACTGTGGGGTTCTTTCTGTGATATGAATCAGGTTATCATTGAGGTGAGCCACTGAACCCCATGACTGTAGATAAATCATAGTACTTAGTGCTTTTCCCTCTCGTCACAACTAAAGAAACATGTTCCTGTTGTGTTACTATGTTGACCAATAAAGAGCTGGACATGAAAGTGGTTCATCTCAGTGTTTCTTCATGGTGCGTGCTTAGAAGAAGCATTGAAACCATTTTTGCGCCAGTTTCCTTCCGTAAGTTTGGGTTTTGGATTTTTTGAGATGATAATTCTGAAGGTGGGGAGGATTTAATTCCTCGGAATTTCTATGTAAATATTTTTTTATGTGGAATTATTCTAAGACCGTAAAATTTGACGGCACGTGATTCTAAGGTTTGGAGAGCCTGGAACGGAATTTTGAACTTTTTTAGGGTATATTTAGTAAATGTGAAAGCCATATTTTCTATCTTTTAAACCATCGCTCAGATTGAAAATAAAAGGGCCCCATTTAATTCAGAATTTCGGGATTCCCCTAAAAATGAATCAACTTCAGCTAAAAAGGGCCGAGCATAAAAGTTATTTTTTCAGATTTCTGAGAAAAATAGTAAAATAATTTAATAGAATTATTTTTTTATATTTCTCACTTTTGAATGGAAGAATACAACATTGTGGGGAATCGACATGGTGGCAATGATGCACATTATTGTGGCTCATCAATGGCTCGTTAAACTCATAGTGTAATGATGCTTTAAAGGCGCGTAATAGTAAGGTTGTTTCATAAATGAAACTGTGTAACGACACAGCGTCGCATCATAATGGAAACACTGTGACATGCTCTTATTTATAGATCGACACACTAGGGAAATATGGATTAGAAATGGGGAGGATTCTCTAGTGAACCTATTACAGACATCCACCCCATCAAAGAATGAAGAACCCTGGTGGATCTTCACCACTTGTGACACCTTTCGAAGATCGGAGCTGAGAAGCGATGTCGATGTCTTAACCCCTCGAGGAAAAACAACGAGACATTGGATGTCATAAGATATAGGGTTTTTTTTGTTTAAATATCTTCTCTATTCATCATTTTTTAAAACTACAGATGCAGATCAACCCACGAACAAGTTGATCTGCAAGTCGCTCGTTCATGTGGGAGGGTATCTTTGGGGGTTCAATGTTGGGATTGATTTATTTTAGATTGAACTACACTCCCCGAAACTTCCCCAATTTTTATCATTTAAGGCAGATGGAATGGGCTGACACAAACAAGGCTTGATCCCCTCCACATGTTCATTCGTGCTGATCGGATCTTTGAAATTGATGGCAAGGCGGATACGGATCTATTTTAGTGAAGAGGGGATCCCCTGGAGGTCATGGGTGCAAATGGTGCGAAAAATGGACCACTTAAGTGTATACGATAGCCCAAAAAAACTACATACAACAACAGTGTGCGGAAGCACCATTCATGTTCCTGTTGGAAAAGATGCGGGCCGCCGGCCCAATAGGCAGTTGGAGGAGGAGGTGTGCCCCGGCAGAAGTCGCGTCCGCATCGGGCCACAGCGCGGGAGCCCCGCGGCGCCACTACAGTGCCACGTGGAGAAGTCAACCCACCATGTGGGTTGACGTGGGGGATTTGGTCGGTGGGTCTGGCCACGTGAGTAGCATCTGGACCGGGCAATGCCGCTTCTGGGTAGAAGGGGATCGCCCCGCAACGACAGGTCGGGTGAGCCAGGCAGGCCAGACCGATCAGCCCGAGCCCGCAGACCCAGCCAGGTCGGGCTGACCTAGGTAGGGTCAGACCTGGGTCGAACCTGGTTCTGTTCATCCCATCATAGGTCGGGTCAACCCAAATCGGGTCGTGTCGGGTTGGTCTGCCCGGGGCGGACCGGACCTGAACCCATTTTGACCTAGTTACGCTTGAAGGGTCTTATCTCCTAAACCAGATGTCTGTTTGACGAACCGTCTATGGCACTAGAACCCATGGGATGAGGTGTTACTTTTGATATACTTCACTTGAGTTTTGGATGATGTTGATTTATTACTAGGTTGTATCAAACACAAATCCAACCGGGCCCTCGAAACTAAAATGCAAATAACTTACAGATCGGGCATCTGATTGACGCGTCGTCTTTCGTGTTGGAACCCTTTTGACATGGTTGTCTTTCAAATCACTCTTTGTAAAGATTCATGGTATTTGAGTTATGACTGATATCTTGGGGCATAGAACCAGGGTATTTCGTGTGGTGAGAGTTAGGACGGCTACTCCCTTGAAGACTCAAGGTGCGGGTATTCCTTACTCCTCTTCTCTAGTAGATATGGGACTCCCCACATCATGGGTGTGGGTTCGTTTTCCTCTGATCATGTTCTTGTATCTTTGGAGTCATTAATCCCCTATTGTACTAGGGCGCAAGTCCTACATAATTTACTCACATAGAGTCATGTACTCCCATACCGGGTAGGGTGCAGGTCCCCTATGTTAGGAGTTGGTACTCCCCTATCGACCCAGGGTGCGGGTCCTCCTTATGCAGTGCTACGGAAAGGTCGGCAATCCCCTACCATGCCAGGGTGAGGGTTTTATATCCTGGAGTTGGTACTCCCCTAACGTACTAGGGTGAGTGTCCCCCACAAAAAATATTGTGACAGAGTCAGTTACCCCAGTACTTTACCAGGGCGTGGGTGCTCTAGTCGTGGAGTTGTACTCCACTACCAATTCAGGGTGCATGTCCTCTTTACACATTATTCTAGCAGAGTCAGTACTCCCCTATCATCCTAGGGTCTAAGTCCTCTAGCCAAGGGTCAGTACTCCCCTAACATACTAGGGAACGGGTCCCCTGTAGTGAAAAAAACTACCAGAGTTGTACTCCCCTACCAGGTAGGGTTCATGTCCTCACTTATGGAGTATTACTCCTCCATATCTGAGTAGCAACGGGTAGCGGGTCCTTTATGGGATTTGGAGATCTCTTGAATATAGGACACAGTTATGAAGAGGGTCCCCCTCCACTTGATGTAATCGATAGCAAGGTAAAATTTAGTGCTCCCTCAATGGACTGAGGTGTGGTCCACTTATTACTAGAGAGAATGAGATGTCATGGGTTAGACTAGAGCATTACTCCCCAACTGAACGTAGTGTCTAGGAGTGGGCCTCTTCACTTGGTCTCCCTTGGTATTGCCTTGGGCATAAGATCATGACAGTGATACCTCTAGTGATGGGAACTAGAGGCAGTTCTAGAAAAAAGTTCTTGATGGAGCATGTCCTTTAGGACGTACCATTAGGAATGGATGAGTTTTACATGATGGGGTACATCTATGGGACAGGTGCCATCAGGTATGGCCTGCTCCTGGAGCGTATACTTCTGATCTTTGAGTTACACTTTGAGCCTTCTTTGTAAATCTTGGTAATGGATTCGAGTTTGGATCCATATGTGTCTTTTTAGCTGAGACATTTATATCTGGATGACCTAGGTATATGTATGGGCATATACCTCAGTAGAGATGACTATGCATAATCATTGTGGTTTACTTTGTGGTTTTGGATTTTTAGTTTACTTCATTATTTTGGATTTGTGGTTTACTTCGTGGTTGTTTGTGGTGTCTTCCTTTGTGGATTTATAAGAGACCATCAATGGTATCAGGGTTCCCTACTGAGTACTGAGTTACACACCCCTATACGGGCTTCACCCGCACGTGTAGTGTCAGGTACATACATTCGACATTTTGATAGAGGTGCTCAGGGAGATAGGACCGATGGATGTTACAATGGAGGACATGGTGGACTAGGACCAGGAAGGGCCCATTAGGACCAGGAGGACATGACATACTACTTTAGCATCCTGTAGCTTTACTTATCTAGAAATCATGTGGGATTTTTTTACATATGGCTATCGATTCTCTCTTTGTACCTCGCTGTTTCTAGTTCTTTTATTGGGATTGTATGCTGGCCCAGTTTTACCACTCAGTGCTTTACTTGATGTTATACTCTGGTTTCTGATTACTTAGTGTTCAAATTTCAGCCTGGTGGATTTGGTTTGTGAGTGCAGGTGTGTACAGGTATCCAGGAAAATGCCTCTCACTTGCAGGTTGACTCCTTTGGCTCTAATCCCCAACCCCTAGCCTTCGGGAGGCAGGCTTGGGGAATGTCATTGTATGGGGGCCAAGGGACGGGTCGTGGCATAGATTTCCAATTTACGAAAATATGTCATATTTTGGAATTATCGAACAGATATTCAAGTTCAATTATAAATCATTTCAAGTGTCGCTTTTCCATTTCAAATGGGTTGACAATATCAATGGGGTGAAAGCTGATGGAATAGGCTTTGTGGAAGTGAATTTCAATGTAGAAGGGGAAAAATAAGAGTTGTTTCTAAGGGCATCATAGGTAGTGAAAGTATTTTAAGTCTTTGATCCAATAAATAAAAATTGGTCGATTTTCCTTCTGAAGACTAAAAAAAATGTTGATTACGCTGAAAATTCAATTTAGAGTGACCCTTTCAATGGAACATCACAATCAATTCACGTTGATACCAATGTAGGCAATGTCTTGTAAGTTAGATAGGTAAAAAAGAGAGGATTTGGATTCCTGAAAGAGAAACCAAATCCTTAAAACCATTAAAAAAATAAAGAGGGTTCAATGAGAAGGTAAGTTTTTTTAATATATTATGTTTTTATTCATAATATTATATATTCTATACTTCATTAACATAATATAAATTAAATGTTTAACTACACACACAGAAAATGTATTTTACACATGATAATGTTACCAATACCTCAGAATAATAATCTATGATGAAGGAAACCCTTTGGAAATATGTAAACATAATGTTACAATATAATTTCTCTATTTTACTAAAAAATTATATAATGAAACATTGATTTCATTTTCATTATTTCTTTTAGAGTTCGTTTATATTATTACTAACATAATAATAGTTTTCTTATATAGGTGTATTCTTTTTCTCGAGTAGGGGGGGTTTTGGTAATAGCATGAGTTAATTCAGGATAAAAAGACAAAGGAACATTGATGCTTTTGAATGTAAGTAATAATTTTTATTTATATAATTGTATAAACCAATGTTTGAAATGTCTAAAATATAGTTTTTTTTGTATCTTTGTTGTAAAATTCATTTCATTTAAATTATGTATTGGGGATTTTTTTGTTGATATTATATGTTTTTCTAGTCTTTTTTTGGTGTTGGGGTGTGATGTAATAGTACAATGCAATGGTTCTACAGTGTGCTGTTATGGAACATTGCAGTATGTCCATTTATCATCACTTTTACAAGCGTTAATAAAGAAAAACTTTATCAGCACTTTTAGAAGTGCTGATTAAAGAGACATTTATCAGCACTTATAAAAGTGGTGATAAAGGTCTAATTTATTATTACATCTCTCACTATTGGTAAAGTCCTTTATAACATCTTTTATAAGCGTTGATAAAGGAATCCTTTTGCAGTACTAAATTAAAGTGCAGATAAATGAGATCTTTATCTGTACATTTTTAACATCGATAAATGGACCCTTCAACATTGATAAAATTCCTGGGATTTTAACATCACTCAAGTTATCAGCACTTTTCTAGCACTGATAAAGGCCATTTCAAGCACTGTTATAGGCTAGTTTTATAGTTGTGTTTCTAGTATCTAGAAAGCGATGTAATTTCTAGGAAAACCACACAATCTCTACTTTAATAAAATTATATAATGTTATCCTATACTCAGACTTATTATTATGTTTTTTCTAAAGTTATATAATCCTAATCACAAAAAAAAAACTAAATGAATCCTCAAAAATAACTAATCCATGACATGATGCCAAATAAGGTGATACAAACCCACGCACCTAGATATAGTGCTAAAAACAGTATCTTTAAACACTTTCTTTGATATAAATTGATATGAACCTACCTTTATTTTATTGAATTTTTAATCCTAGAAAAAACTATTTTTACTTTTTATTTCATGTATATATGAAGAATTTAATGTTAATAAAACATCTTATTTCATACTATTCATTTTTCTGGATGAATTTAATAAAATAATTTCCTTAAGTATCTATTGTATTGAAAAGAACACAAAAGTTCCCTACTATAAAGAGAACAATGAAATTACATGATGATGTTCTAAAATATAGTTCTATGGTTGGATAACATTCAATGATGGGACACATATAATTCTGACTATCAGGTCTGAGTAGTTGTAATGCCCCACCCCCAGAAGCTTGAATTCGATGCCTCATTTTATTACATTGTCATGATTATAAGGAATAAAATCCAAAAGTACCAATCAATTTAGTAGTTTTGGAAGCTACATTACATATATAAACCTTAAATTACAATTGAAACTATAAAATACAATATATAAAATCCTTTAAGAATGTCATTATTCTCCTAGATTAACCCTCCATAACAGTCATAATAAACTTCTTGGCATCCTAGAAAAAATAAAACATAAGAAATGGGTGAGATTAGATACTCAGTAAGTGTAAGTATATATGTAATTCCTCAAACCCAGTTACCTAGAGTTAGTTCATTATTACATAACATTATCATGATACAAGGAATCATGTCCCAAAATACCGATTAGTTTAGTATCCTTGGAAGTACTAGATACATTCATAAGTTTTACATTACATCTTGATAAAAACATCAACCAAATTTTTTCCCATTTAGAACACACTTATATCCTTAGACTATCCCTAAAGGTCAACCATAAAATATTTCTTCACATCCAGGGAAAAAATATAGAAAGGGGTGAGCTCATATGCTCAGTAAGGATAACAATATAGCAGAAACTTTCATAAATAAGCATAAACATTTTAGGCAACGTATAAGAAAAAAAAAGTCTTTTAAACATAAACTTCAGTATAATATGGAAATGATAAAATCAAATAATTCCATTTACTTATTCACATGGATATTCTACTAGTCTAATAATCACATGCAATATCAATAGCCACTTTCATAATGATGGAATGCATAATGCCAAAATTCATAACTACATAGTCAAGGCCATGTACAAATAATACAAATAAAATTTTGTTAAGGCCTTGTTCCAAGACACTAGTTTGTCTCATGAGACCTACTGATGCATCGAGGAGAGATAGTGGGCTCCACCTGTCACTTATTAAGTCCAATACATTCCTCATATGAAAAGGTTTAAACATAACATAGACATTCGTATTAAAACTAGAATACGAAATGTCAATACTTTATTTATAAACCATTAATGGTATAAAAATAACACATCCATAGTCAAGTATATCATAAAACCTGCAATACAATATGGAAGATTTGTATCATAAAAATAAACTTCAAACAAGTTTAAAATCCATCAAAGGATGTTGACATGGATGAAATCGAAACTTTTTGAGAGAAATATCTCTATCAATTTTAAAATTATAAAAGAAAACATTTTTTTAAAAAATATTCTTATAAAATTTTATGGGAAGCTTCGGCGATGATATAACGACAGAAAATATCCACAACCATCGTATAAGTTAAAAAAATACATTCTTACCTTAATTTTTTCGAAAAGGTTATAAAGTACCTTGTTTGGAAAACGATAGAAAGATGCCTTTAAAACCATTTTATAAAAAGTAAAAAAGGGTATAAATGACTTTAACCCATAGTCTAGTAAATAGTAAAAAAATTGAAATACATTTTTAAGAAACATGGATGTGGATGATAAAGAGGTCCCAGTAGATACTTATGTAAAAGCAACCTCGGATTATAAAGTGATTATGAAATTAACACTTACCTTGTAATTTTCCTTAGTCAACGGTTTGTTAACCTACTGTATAATAGTTAAAACATTTTTATTAAATTATACAACTATATACAAAAATATTATATCACATATGATCCTCTAATATTGTTTTTTTAATAATATTTCAGTAGTATCATCGTTTCGGGTGTTAACTAATTCGTCTTTCTTTATATGATCGGTTTTGTAAGCCATGTTTATTATGGATAGGATGTATTTTATTCATATCCAAAATTATATTAAGTTCTTAAAAATTATTTTTAATCATAAAATAAAAATTATTCTTGAATTATTAAGATGTGGAATGAATCTCATCGTGTTCGTGGAGATGGTAATTCGTACGTAAGCACGAGTAACAATATCATTATATTGATGGTAAAATCGTATGTAATTGGATGGTATATCATATATAAAGAATCAATAACATGTTTTATTTATTATTTACATTAGTTACACTCAATATTATACCCATCCAAATAATGAAGTGTTTGAATAACAAACTACACCACGACGTGGAGACGGTAAGCCTTACATACACACATATTGTGACTTTTTCATTCATATGATGGATAGAATAATGAATATGGTTATACCATTTTTATAAAAACATCAAAGTATATATAAGATACTAGAATTATTATTTTATAATGGAAACAACAAAGAAAGATGAAGTGGAAGAAGAAAATAACATGAAAGTGGTGATGAAATATTTACCTCTTCTTTGGGTTCTTCATTTTGATTTGACCAAAAGGGATCCTCAGGATGGCTTTCTGACCAAAGGAAGGCCTCTTTGATAAAAGGAGGAAAAAATTTAGGATATTTGGGTAGGTTTTGGCTGATACAAAATGCTTTAGAGGTGTGAAATTTAGATAATGGGAAGTTCCCTTTTATAAGAGAGATGAGGGTCACTTTAGGAAATGCTTGAAATATTATTTTATAATAAAATAATTTTCGGTTTATAATGGCTCAAAAATGAATTATTTCTAGGATAATGTGGGTATGGGTTGAAAACATCTCAACCAATAGTTTTTAGATAGGTTTGGGTTGTCATATTAACCTTATCTTTTATATTTAACTCTTAGTTAAATTTTTTGACATTTACCATGTCTCTTTGTATTTTTATATTATATGGTTAATAAAATTACTATAACAAGCCAATAGAACCCCATGTGGTTAATTATTAATATATATAACCTTATCTAAGTTCTTTTTCCAAACCTTATATTTTTATGAATATTATATCAATTAATAATATAGTATTTGTTTTAAAAACTCAATTGTGTCAATTTTGACACTATTTACTATTTTTTGTGAAAATCATAACACCGTGATTACTTCGAAAAAAAATATTTAATCAAAACTAACATTTCATATTAACCTATAAAATTATTGGAATTCATCAAAAGTCTCAAATTACATATATTTGGATATTTATAATATCAATTATTTTAATATTTCATTAATAAGGTAATTATGGCATCATCATTGTGTCATAAATAAATTAAAGTAATTAATGTGTAAAATTTATAAATAAAATACAATTATGTAGAAAATCTTTTTATATTTCTAATTAATATTTATATTAGAATTTATCTTATTTATAACCCTATAATAAAAATTGTTAGTTATTAAACTTTGAATTTAACTCTTTTAACTCTTCTTTAAATAAAATAATAATAAATGTCCTAATATAATCCAAGTGGACCAAAGGGGTCATATTTTATTCATAATGTTGTTTTTGGTCGAATTACACTTATCAAATAGAATTATTACATGTTCTAGGATAATTATAATATCATTTTTACCCTTAATTACCCTATTTACTTTTAATTGTGGTAAATAAAAGTAAAAAGTTATTATTCCCCAAAAAATATTTTCATCTTATTGAACCAAATATTACTTAATAATATTAACCATTTCTCTTGGATTTTTTAAATTCAACTCATAGAAGTGGTAAAATTATGTTTTATGCAAATTTGTAAATACTCCTAGGAGGTGGGTACAAGATGGTAAAAAGTTCAATAAAATTTTTATATATCTAAACTTGTTAGAAAATGACTCCAATGAATTAAACTGAACTTATATAGGTATTATATATCTATTTTTACCTAAAATAAATTTAAATAAAATAAATAATTATTTAAATAAAATGTCGGTTTTAAACAATAACTCGGTGTTTTTCACTGTTCATCAAAAATTGAAAGTTTTCAGAAAAAATACCAAAAAATCACCCTAATCTAATTTGGATATTCCAAATCCAAAAATTAAGTCCATTTTGAAAGATACAATTTATAAAATTTCAAAAAGTGGGTATTGCTATTCATAACGGCTAGTTTGATTGGTCAAGATGAGTTAGAATCTCGAAGTTGTGTACAATGCAAGCTATTGCATTATTCAAATGGAAATGTATCGTGGAATCTTGGGGTGTTTCATTATAGCAGAAGCTATCATAAATAAATATAAACAATAAGGCAAGGTGAATAGCTAACCACGTTTTCCATTAAAACATAATCTTGGCATAATATGGTAGGAATAAATTTTGATTAAATAACAGCATATAAATAATCAAATAAGAATGATGCTTAACCATGGATATTCTACTACTTGAATAATCACATGGAACATCAATACTAATCTCATGAAGATGGAATTCCTAATTTCGGACATCATAAACATATCATCAAGGCCTCAACCAAGACATCAGAAAATAAATGGTTAAGGCCTTGGCCAAATCCATATCTAGTTTCTCTCATGAGACCTATCGATGCATATAGGATCTATAGTGAGCCCATCCCATCACATAATAATTCCAATTCATTCCTCATACTAAAAGGGTGAATCATAACCAACATAAACAATAATATTAGAACTCGCATATGAAATATTAATACATTAACCATAAACCACGAATGGTACCAAACAAGCACATCTACAGTAAAACATATCATGAACCCTTAAATAAAATATAGTATATTTAATCATAAGAAATTAAATTAAATTAATCATAAAATCAAACAAAGGATGTTGAAATAGATGAAAATTATCTTATAAAATCTTTATAGAAATACCCCTTTTTATAGTGAAATCGTTTATTTAAAATCCACACATTTACAAAAGAAAACATTAAAACAAAATATTTTAGAATCAATGTGTCACATACCACTTTAAAACATTTGAGATAAATTTCAAAATTAAAATTTAAAAACATTCATGTCCTTATTAATAAATTCAAAAAACTCATTTTAAAAACATGGACATGAATGAGAATGGTTTAGAATAATAAATCTTAAAAACATTTAAAATGATGTTTTAGTTAAAGAGTCCCATACATAAAACCTTAAAATATTCCTTTTGAAAACATTTTAATGAAATTAAAAATAGATATAAAATGTCCTTTATAATACTTTTATATCCATATAAATAAATATGTAAAATAATATCACAAATATTGACATGAAGAAAGGATTAATTCTTTATATATTCAGAGCGTCTCATGCCACTTTGAACATTTAAATCATAAACCCAATGAAAATATATATATATATAAAAACATTAAATAACTTGATAATAAATTAATTAATCATATTATATTTAAAAGGGGATGTATATACACCTCATAAAATAAGGTTGTTGTATAACATAAAACTATGCCCTAATGAAAGAATATTGATATGAAGTCCCTTAGCTTGTGTTTGCTTTTGGATGAACGTATTTTAACCTCCCATATAATGGTTTTTAAAATTTTATTATCTTATACCAGAACCATAATCATATTTATAATACCATATATTAACCTCTTATATTATTTTATCAACTATTTTTTAATAATATTTTGTTATTATCCTTGTTTCAAATGTTAACTACTTCATTTTCCTATGCATGTTTTATCAGGTAAGTCATGTTTCATATGAGTAGGATGTATTTTATTGATATAAATAATGATATTAAGTTTATAATTATTATATTTATTCATCATATATATTTTTATAATCATTCCTATTTTGTTATCATGGATGATGAATCTCATCACGTCGTGGAGATGGTAGGTCGTAAGTACGTACGAGCGACAGTATCATCCCGTAATGGTAAATGGGTAAGGAATTGGATGATATATTAATTATAATTAATCAATATAATGTCATATTTATTATTCATATATATTATATTCATCATTATACCCATCCAAATAAAGTAGTGATGGAAAAAAATTACACCACCGTGTGAAGATGGTAAGTTGTATGTACGCACACATAGTGATATTATTCTTCGTAGGATGGATAAAAGGAAGGATATGGTTATCCCATAATCATAATAACATATCAGAATATATATATGATATTCTATTTATTACTTCATTATGAAAAAAACCTAGTAATAGGAATTAGAAGAAGAAAATAACTTGAATGAGTCGGTAAAACAAATACCTCTTCTTCGATGGACTTCCTTTGGATCTCTTCTTAGGTACAGTAGGGGTGGTATTTTTAGAATAAACAGACCTCTAAAACTAATATAATAATGTTTTTTGGAGAAATGGTTAGTTTTTTGTCAATATAGAAGGCTCAATGTGGTTTGAGGATGTGAGGGGGAGGTTTCCTTTTATAAGAGAGGGGAGGGGCACTTTAGAGATCTCTCAAAATATTAAATTAATATATTTTTTCAATTTAAAATTTCCTAAAATGGAGATAATTTAAATATAAGATGAGTATAGATATAAATAATCTCAAAAAATGATTTTTATATATGTTTATGTCACAATGTTAACCTTATCTTCTCGTATTAACCCTCAGTTAAACATTTTAACTCTTACCATGACAACTTGAATTTTTACACTTTAGGGTTAATATAATTAGTATAAAATATCAAAAGAACATAAAATGGATCATTTATTACATATTTAACCTTATTATATTTATTTTTCTTAAATTTGTATTTTTATGAATTTTATATCATTCAATAAAATATTATTTATTTTAAAGTATCATCTATAGCTCTTTTGATACTATTAATTATTTGTCTTTTTAAAAATATCATAGAAACATGATAACTTTGAACAAACCCTTATAATATATCAATAATATTTAAAATTTAACTATAAAATTATTTAATTTCCTTAATTTTGTCAAATTATATTTATTAAAATATTTTTAATATCATTTATTTCATATTTCAATTAATTAAACAATTACTGCGTAATTATTATGAAATCCATTAATTAAATTATTTCTTCTATAAAAATTAAAAATAAATTATCATGAGGAAGATAAGTCGATTTTATTTCAAATAAATATTTATAGTCAAATTTATCTTCTTTATAACCCTGTATTAAAAATGATAGACTTATTAAAAATATGAGTATGACATTTTTAACTTATCTTTTTATAAAATATAATAAATGTTATATTCTTACCCAAGTTGATTACAAAGGTTATAATTTCTTCCTTTGGTTCCCTATTTTATACTAACTCATATAATTAAATTATGACAAGTTTTAGGGTAAATTTATAATATTATAATATTATTTTTAACTTTAATTAACTGATTTATATTTAATCATGGTAAATAGAACATTACTGGAGTTTCTATGCATAATATCCTAAACAAATTATATTGAACCTATTAGACTCTAAATATAATACTAATTAAAACCTATTTTCTCTATTTTTTGAAATTCAATTCACTGAAAAACTAAATTTTATGCTAATCTCGCACATGTGGCAAGAAGGCAGGAAAAAAGAATGTTCAAAAGTTCATTAAGTTTTTATATCCAATAAGAAATATTCCAATGACCTTAATTAGGTTAAAAAATTTATAATTTATCTATTATTAATTTAAAAATTAATTTAAATTATAATAATTATTAAAAAAACACAGTTTTTAACTACAATGCAAAAAAAACACTATTCATAAAAACTACAACTTCTCAGAAAGATACCAAAAATTCACGCTAATCTAATTTGGATATTAAAAATTAAAAAATTAATTTTATTTTATCAAAAAAAAAGTTTCTAAAATTAATTTTATTATTATTCACAAAAGTACATAAAATATAGTTCCTTTAAGAAAATACACTATAACAAAACCGATGTTTAGCGGCAGTTGTTTAGCGGCGGTTTATAATAAACCACCACGAAACATTGTTTTTTTTAGCAGCCCGACCCTTCCCCCTACCCCGACCATCCTCACCCAGATTCCCCCAGCCCCCCACTTCCCCCGCAACCCCAGCCCCCCGCGACCCCGGCGACCCCGCGACCCCGGCGACCCCGCGACCCCTACGACCCCGCGACCTTGGTGACCCCAACCCCCCACGACCCCGGCGACCCCGCGACACCGGCGACCCTGCTTCCCCGGCGACCTATACGAAACCCTAAGGTTTGAAATCCTTATATATCACATTATTACCATAGATATATGATGAGATACAAATATAGTGATCTATTCCAATGGTCACATGTTGAAATAATTATATATATGGATATTCCCAATGGATGAAATGCTTATATAGAGGGATATTCCATGTTTTTTAATTTTTCCATGGTTTATTATTATTGTTGGCATGGTTGTGTAATAATATCAAAGATAATCTTACATGGTTATGTATTAGGATGATTCGTGTATTGTGTTGATTGATTAATTAATATTCATTCTTATCCCCTTACTGTGTACGATATATATCCAACTATTTTTTATATGAATAATGGTGTTGAACTAATAAGTTTTACTCAAAACCTACTCATCTCAACATTTTGAACCCTAGAAGATTGCATGGATATAGGATTCAAAAAGGTAGAGACCTTTATGTTAATTTTTTTCATATAGGATGGGTTGGATTTTGGAGAAGGGATTGAAATGGGGATTGGGATAGTGGACTTTTATGTCGCTATTTGAAACACATAGTCTTTTACTCTATATTACAACCATAAATAAATTCATTTTAATTAAATCATCTCATTACATTATTCCATTATTATTTATTGGATTATTTAGTTGTATTTTTTTGTTTGCATGTTTTATTATATAGTTTCCTCTACGGATATTTATTTTATTATAGTTATTTATGTTGATTTTTCCACTTCTATATAACTACATACCCGAGGGTATGGTATCCCCACTATAAATATGACACTCATTTATAGTCAATGACCTGTGGAATATGGGTAGGAATGCATGAGGTCCCATAAAAACCCTGATTTGGCCACATGAGAGAGTGATGGATTGGGGGATGTAGCAAAGTGGTATCAAAGAATAATGTTTTAATTTCTATTACATTACTACTTGTGGAAAGGTATAAGAGATACTATGTTGTGTCAAGACATAGAAATGAGCTTCTAAATAGTAGTATCTAGAAAATGTATTGGGGAAATATGTGTTCATATGGACGGGATTGGATCTTATGTTATTTTATTGAAAAAGTTGATGTTATTTCACCTTGGGTGATTTGAATTTTTTGTGATGGTATTGTTTAGTGATGAATTTTGATTCTTGATATTTATACGCATGGCCCAGAATGGCGTTAAATGAGTATTCATGCATCATGATAGGCACATAGGAATGTATATATTGACATTCATTCTTCATAGTAGGGACATATTTATTTCATGTTCTATGTTCTTTCCTTTATGATGTGTTTTGATAAACCTACTATATCTGATAAATGATTTATTCTCCCAATCCTTTAATATTTGGAAATGGATTTGTTTTTTGTGAATAAATATTATGGAACCCTTCACCTTTGTAATTATTACTGAAAGATGAATCGATTCATTGTAAAGAACAAGTTTCTATTGCCTTAGCCTGGTGATATGTTTGATCAGTTGAAAGTGAATAACTGGTTCTCAAATATTTATCACCATTCTAGTTTTCACTAGCTAAGAATAATAGATTTTGATATATTGGAGATTTTATTCCAGAGTAGGTATAGACATTAAAAGTATATTTCTATGCCTTTTGGTCTAACAAATGATCCCATAATTTTTATAGTGTTTAACAAAATTATATTCCATGATTATCCTGATTCATTTTAATGGTATCTGAGTATGACATATTGGTTTAATATTAAACCGAGGAGAATCATGTGAGTCATTTGAGTCTAGTTTTGGAAATTTTTTGAGATCACTCTTTTATCCCCCTATTATCATGTTTCATATACATGTTCTCATGTTTCAAAAATGTATTCATGGTTTGCTCCTAGACACCCATCCCACAAAGCCAAAGCATTTACATCACAATTTATCCCCCTATTATCATGTTTCAACTCCTCTCCAATCTGTATTTTCCAAATGAGGTTCACACTTATTGGAGGTGGTATTTCATAATTACTTATAAAAAATGGTGGTTTAAAACGAAAAGTAATTTTGGTTTCATTAGTGTGTTCCTTGTTTAATTTATACTTTTTTTTGTATTTTATTCTTACTTTCATATAGAATAATTAGGCTTTATTTTGAGTATTTAATTGATATAGTTCATTTAGATGTTATTGTTGTCCACTATAATTTTCAAAAAAGATTCTTTAGTTCTTATTCCGACCTAGAATACGTGTTGATTTGTTGATGTTAAATCATTTTCAATCTTGGAAACCATCATAGGATTCCTGAATCACTATCTTCCTTCATTAAGTGTTTTTCAAGGGTTAGTGGAATCAGTTGGGTAGTTGGAACAAATTGAGGTGATCCTCAATTATCTTAGGGAACCTGATACTTTGTGGGTGAGAATTTTTTAGAACTGGATTTAAAGTTTCAGTAGAGTCTTGTGGGAGTCAGTGGTACCTTCTTAACTTCATGAATGTATGAATTGGAATCTCATCAAGATTTATTTTTTAATGGTTATTTCCTAAGGGAGTGAATGTAGAGAAATAGACTGATCTCATGAGACTTTTTATTGGTGACAGATCAGTATGGGAGTATGTCAATAACCTTTTTAGGATTGGTATATACTCTCCAAAGATAGGGGTCATCAATTATGAGAAAGATCATTTCTTTGGTGATGTTCTTCACCCAGACCTTGGTACATCTCTACTTTCTTTGGGCATAACATCCATTTTGGAGGTTGTCACTAGGGACTTGTGAATGGAAGCTAAATATTCTTGGAACTCGATGGTTGTTCATTCCTTAGTTTTATCAGGTATGCAACAAATTAATAGTGGGAATTAAGAGAATCCAATGTGCAAGGAGTATAGGTAGGATGAACCATAACATGATTAAAAGGCCCATTCTTATAGAAAGAGTTCATCCATTTTGTGCTTCCAGTTTAGGGACTTTGAGGAATTTTGAGACCCATTTCTTGATATATCCTTGAATTTTTCTCTATTATGGAAATTTTTTTCATCATTATTTGTTTTTGATGATGGGGTTATAGAATATGTCTCATGTTTGATAATTTTTGGGAGGTGTGGTTTTGGGACCTTTTACTGTTGAAATTATTTTTGGATTTTCGGTAGTTTTCATTTAGATTTTCTTAATGATTACTTTTTTTAATATATTTATTGATTTTTTTAATGCTATTTTATGAAATTCCTTGTTTTTTGTGTAGGAACATTGTGATATACATGGATAAAAGTTGGATCACATTACCAAGGAACACACCTCAGTATGTTAAGGGTTTGAATGAGTATTTAGATTTTTCAATTTCTAATCGATTTGTTGAAGGGAGAATAAAATGTCCATGTCCTAAATGTAAATTTAGAACATGGTTGAAGAATTATGAGGTTTATGAACATTTAATAGTAAAGCAATTCCCTACTCAATATTTGTGTTGGATTTGGCATGGAGAATCAAACATTACAGAAAGATTGAGCACTGATGCTAATCCGCAGAATGAGGTCCCAAGTTCATTGATAATGGAAAATGAAATGAAAAACCTAATAAATGATGCATTCGGCACTGCAAGACACCACTATTAGCATCAAAACATATCAGAACAACCAGAAGAGGGTGCTACAAATTGCAACGTGACAAGTGATGTTTTTGAGACTGTAACACAGGAAGATCAAGATTGTCACATATCATTGGATCCTCCTCTTGATTCTATGGAGCCAACTATAAGATAAAACTTCACTGAGGAAAATGTGTTTCATGATTTAAATGATGATGGAAATCAAGAGTTGTATAGTGGGTGTTTGAAATATTCAAAGCTTTCATTTCTTCTGAAGTTGTACCATATCAAATGTCTATGTGTAATTACAAATAGGGCAATGTTCATGATATTGGAATTGATTCGTGATGCATTTCCTGAAGCAAAAATCTCATAATATTTTTATGATATGAAAAAAGTTGTTAACAAGCTTTGTCTGAATTATACAAAAATACATGTGTGTCCCAATGATTTTATGCTTTATTGGGGAGAGGATTCAAGTAGATAGAATTGCAATAAATGTTCTTCTTCTAGAAGGCAGGAAAAGGGTGATGTGGGAAGTCTGAATGAATATAATTTCATGGAGAAGAAGAAAAGGAGAACACCTACAAAGGTTTTTCATTACTTTCCTTTGAAGCCTCGATTGAAAAGATTATTCATGTCATCGAAAACCACCGAACACATGAAGTGTCATTCTGTATATAATAACAATAATAGGTTAATGAGATATCCATGAGATTCCCAATCATGGAAGACATTTGATTCATTAAATCTCGATTTCTCAGCTGATCCTAGGAATGTTCGATTGGGATTGGCTGTCGATGGATTCAACCCATTTGGGACTTTGAGTACCAATTATAGCATTTGGCCAGTTGTTTTGATCCCTTATAATCTGCCTCCATGGATGTGTATGCAACAAAGATATTTTATCCTTTCGATGATTATTCCTAGAAAACAAATGCCTGGAAATGATATTGATGTATACTTCCAGCCTTTGATTGACGAATTGCAGGAGTTAAGGAGCAACGGTGTTGAGACATTTGATGTTTCTTCTAAAACAATGTTCAAAATGCATGTTGCTTTAATGTGGACCATTAGTGACTTCCCTGGGCTTGGGAATTTATCTGGTTGGAACACTTACATGGGTTTGGCTTGTCCCGTTTGTAACTTTGATTTTGAGCCCAAACGGCTACCTCACAGTAGAAAATGGTGCTTCTTGTGTCATCGAAGATTTCTCGATGCATCTCATAGATTTCAGCTGAACATATCAAAATTTAATGGTTCCATTGATCGTAGACCACCTCCAAAGTTGTTAAATGGATTTGAAATATTGAAACAGCTTGAAAATGTTGAAACAAAATTTGGGAAGGTTCATCATTTGAATGATAGCGGAAAACGGGTCCGAAGTGCATCGTCAAGCGAAACCGGGACGCAACAATGGAAGAAAAAAAGTATATTCTTCAAACTTTTGTATTGGGAATTTAATTTGTTGCGGCATAATCTTGATGTGATGCATATTGAGAAGAATTTATGTGAAAATTTGATTTTAACATTGCTTAATGAGCATGTAAAGTTGAAGGATCATCTCAATGCTCGCAAAGACTTACAAGCAATGAACATAAAACGCGATCTCTGGCCAGATGAGAATGAAAAGTATCCTCCGACAATTTTTACAATGAAAAATGGGGATAAAGATACATTCCTTAGAATGTTAAGGTATCTGATGGGTATTCAAGTAACATCTCGAGGTGTGTTGACTTGAAGAATCGTAAGTTACATGGATTGAAAAGACATAATTCACATATTTTTTTACAACAGTTACTACCATTGGAATTGTGTACATTATTACCTGAAAAAATTACTGTAGTTGTACTCCAGTTCTGCAGATTTTTCAAAAAACTATGTTAGAAATCTCTTCATCCATTTCAGCTTGACAACCTCTAGGAGAGGTTTGTATTGACCCTTTGCGCAATAGAGATGATCTTTCCTCCGTCCTTTTTTACTGTAATGATGCATTTAACTATGCATTTTGTTGAGGAAGATAAATTAGGAGGCCCCTTTCATTATCAATGGATGTATCCAATTGAGAGGTACTTTATTTATATGTTTTCTAGTTAAGTAAACAATTTTTTGTACTTAATTAAATGCATAATTATGTTTATTTTATTTCACAGATATCTTGGTCATTTGAAATCATACGTGAGAAATAAAGCCAAACCAGAAGGCTCAATTGTTGAAGGCTATGTGGCTGAGGAGTGTCTTACCTTTTGTTCTCGATACTTGGATAATATTGAGATAATATTTAATCGATTTGGATGTGTTGACGACACATCGACTCAATATCAAATTCATCAGAAATCCAATATATTTCTTGTTATTGGCTGATTAGTTGGGAGGACCTCAAATGTGACACTGACTGAATTGGAATTATTATAGACACATAGATATGTGCTGCTAAATAGTGAAATTACAGATCCATTTATTGAAGAGTTGAGGATACAAACAAAGAGACGAATGAGAGGTCAAACACGAAATGAGAAAGATATAATGAAAGATGTTAATAAAGAGCTTATAGAATGGTTTGCACGACGTGTAAGTTCATAAATATTGTAATAAATACGAATATTAGTTTGACACATACATTTTGTAAATCTAATAAAGTATACTTCTTTTTTCAGATCATGAATACTGATACTCGAGCAGAGGTGTCATAAGATTTAAAGTTTCTTGCTAGAGGTCCTTTAAAATAAGTTAGAAAGTTCGACGCTTATAATGTGAATGGATTTAGATTTCGTACAGTCGATCGAGAAGTGGGTTTGAGAACACAGAATAGTGGTATATTTACATTTTCTAAAGTGGAATACTATGGAAAGCTGCATGATATTATTGAATTAAACTACCATGAACATTTTTCGGTTGTTTTATTCAAATGTAAATGGGTCAATATTATCAGAGGTGTTAAAAGAGATTCCTTGCAATTTACTTCTGTGGACTTCTCTCGCTTGATGGATGTTGGTGATCATGAACTGCATGATCCATATATCTTAGCATCGCAAGAAAAAATGGTATATTATGTGAATGATGTTGCCGGTGAAGGGTGGGTTATAGTTTCTCACGTAATACAAAGAGATTTGTATGATATGGGTGATGAAGTGGAAAATTTGACCTCTGAAATTGAATTTAATCAGCAATAGGAAGCAGAATTATTTGTCCATCATGATATTGAAAATATTAGTCTAGCAAGGATGAATGAATTGGATGAAGAAATATAGCATGAAACTAACATGATTAAAGGGGAAAATGATTTTATGTATAATTATTTATTTATTTAGCAACCACTTGTTTCTTTTCTGCAGTCATTCATTATCATTGTTATATATATTTTGTCTGTTAGTACTCCATCTATTATCATTTTTAATTTTTTTTTCTGCATAATTTTTTGAAATATATATTCTAAACTTAATTTTATTTGATTAAATGATAGAAATTCCAAGGAAGAAGCGGTACATTATTTTATCCAGTTCTGCGACAGATGACGCTCCATCTGGCTCCCTCCCCACGAAATCTAAGGCACCAGCTGCCGACACCCCTGCACCATCTCCCCCTGAACCATCTCTCACACCATCTGTGGATGTCCCAGTAGAGGCAGAGTCATCGAATCCCCCTTCAGGAGCCTCATTAGTGGGGCAGGTATGCGCCCCATAGAGTTCATCCCGGACATATTGTAGTGTCACTGTCATAGGTACAAATTTTAATTAAATAAATTTATTGCATTTTGTTTATACTAATTGTTTTCTCATTGAAGATGAAAAAAATGAAACCGTGGAGAAAAACATAAAAATTTCAGATGTTTGGAATCTGAATGGCGAGAAGATTGTTATACCATTTGATTCTTACGGGGTCCCTACAGATGGTGCTGCGGGGTTACTTGGCCAGATTCTAGGCCAGCTGGCAGGAGAGCCCATTTCCCTTCCCATTTCGTATGACGATTGGAGACATATGCCTCCAAGCTGGAAAAATGAAGTGTTTGATTATCAAATCAAGGTAAATTTATTACATTATGGTTTAATTGAATGTCATGTTACAAATATGTTCAAAATGAATTTCTGTATACAGATGTTCTTCCACTTTACCGTTGCTGATGTGATAGCATGGAAGTGGACATTGAAAAATATAGGTAAGAAGTGGAAAGATTTTAAATGGAGATTGTGGTGTGATGTCAACAATGCTTCTTTGACCGCGCTGCAAATTTATGAGAAGCTACCCAGTGGGGTACCGAAAGAGCAGTGGAAAGTATTTGTTGACAAGCATCGGGATCAGAAGTGGATGGTATTGAAATATATATATTATTATATTATCCTCATTATACATTTATATAAGTATATGAAAAGGACATGACATTCAATAAATCAGTATTAAATTTCATTTTATTTATTTCAGGATCTCTCAAGACAGAATGCTTCAAACCGAGCGGAGCAAGTCATCCCGCACACTGCGGGCTCAAAAAGTTTTTCTAGAAGTCGAAATACATTGGTAATCCTTTAATTAGTTTAAATATTTATAAGACAATATTATATGTTTAATATATTGAATTTTTTATTTATCTTTGATTAATGCAGTCACAGAGTTTAGGCCATGAAGCATCCAGAACTGAACTGTGGTTGGACGTTCACAAGAAATCAGATGGATGTTTTGTTAATGAGCCTACTAAAGAAGTTGGGGTATGAAGTCAATTTTTTATCATAATAACTTAGTATTAGTTTTTACTATGTTAATATATATAGATATTTGATTTAGGTCAAAATTAAAGAACTATGGGATGCCAATCCTGCGCATTCCTACTCTGTCTCCCAGGATGACCCGGTTTCTAAAGTCCATGGGAAGGAGCATCCTAGGAGAGTGCGCGGGATGGGTTTGGGACTCGTGCCATCTGAGGTTTTTAGCAGGCCACCGGGGATAGCTGCTGCATCTACTCATGACTTTAGTCATCCCATACCCATAGATGCTAAGTAATATATTGTTTCTTTACGAAGCACAGTTCACCAGCAGGGGGATCAGATATCTGCATTGCAGAAAGATTTTACTGAAATACGTCAGCAGATGAGTAGATATGCCCCCGGTGGGAGTGCATCGATTGGTGGTATGTAGGTAAATCACAAAAAATCAAAATCATTTAGTTTTCTAACTTTCATTGGTTTTAAGTTTTAATATAAATATGCAACCGTATTTAATTTTCAATATAATGTTCTTACAGGTGATAGCACAAAGTGGAAATGAAGGTGGAGAGGGTGACGATGCATCATCGGACCCTGAGTAGTTGTATTGTTGATGTGTTGAACAAAAATGGAAACAATTGGTTTGTATATGTAACATTTGTGGCACATAGTTTCCACCACACATTTTCATGTCCTAAAATTTCCTTGATTTCTCATGTTTCTTTTTATGCATTTTATTGATTTTTGATGTTTCTTTTTATGTCTTCATTTCTCGAGTGTAGTATAAATCATTCTATTTAGGTCTATGTTTGAATTGGTAGTCGAGATTTTTGATGACTAGGAGTTAAACCCATTGTTGATGTGTTAAACAAATTGGGATATTTCATAGTGATCAAGGGGATAGTGTTGTGGACACTTTGGTGAGTCCCATTGTTGATGTGTTGAACAAATTGGGTCATTTCTTGTTAAATATGAAATTATAAATAGTAATGAAAGAGTTCATGTGGTATAGAGTAAGATTTGAAACTCAAGTGGTGTAAAAGCCTTATATAAATTATTCAATTCTATCAATCAAAATATGGTGGTAAAAAGTGACATTAGAACATATAAAGTTGTATCCAATTAAGGATATGGAAGAAGATAGTTTGATGGATACCACTGGAGTTATTAACTTATGTTCTTGTTTCTTATATTAATTTCTAGATTATTAGGTTTAAAGGATTTATTTATAACTAATTTCCAAGTTGTAAATTCACTCACTAAAAATCTATAATAAAATGAAGCTATATGTTAAAGAGGTTTTGAGATTAAAAGAAAATATAGATTTTTTTAAGACAAGTGATATCAAGCATGGAGATAAAATGAGGTGTAAAGGATGAGGTTAAACTAATGTTAAACAAAGATAAAAGTTTAGTGATAAAATGAAAACTTAGTAGCTGAATACAACCCTCAAGTGGTGAACAGAGTTGAGAGGTTTGGAGGATAATTTACATGCAGTTGTAAGAGATCAAAAGTTCTAAAATAAAATCAACAAGAGGATGAAGTTTTATGTTTATTTCCTTCATAGAGTGGTACTTTCCTGATATGACATGGTGTTAAAAAGATGAATTTAGAGTTCTTACAGTTGGTTATTTATGGTGTGTCTGCCTCTATCATGACACAAGGTCCTAGAGGTCAATTTATAATGGTTCTTCCTTGGGTGAAGTTATATTGTAGTTCTTTTTTCATATTGCGACCTTCCTCAATGATATTGATTTAAATATTTTTAACCATGTATCAGAGGGGTTGTATAGTGGATTGGATTTGGTTTTTATGGGAAATAACTATGTTTTAGGTTGATTAAGGCTCCCCTCATGTGTTTTAGGTCACCATATTATTTTTCTCCTTCATTACACAATAGGCATCATATATTTGGTTGAGGTGGAATATTTCTAAACTTATCTTCTATCTTTAGGAATAAATTGTTTGACTAGCCTACTAAGAACGTTTCCAAGGGCCCTGTATTATTATTTTTATATGTTTTTGGTTATGACTACTTTATTACTCATGGTTATGAGGAATAGGAACATGGGGGAACATTCTTTAAAGAAGAACAAACTAAATAAAGATAGTAAACTAGTTAAGAGTAAATTAGAAGGGAAAAGTGAGTCTCTTGTACTTTATGGATTATCTTGATATTACTATGCATTGAATCTTATTAATTGATAATTGATGATATGGATTACTTCTTGGTTTTATCATTTAAGAAACTCTTGACCATTATAATAAGATAATTTTTTAAATATGGTAGTAAAAAAAATTGGAAACTAGAATATAATAATTTATATTACATACCAATGAATTTCATATTTATGTATCAGTGTATAGGTATGAGACTATACATGCTTGAGTATATAGAAATGGACATCCATGGTGGAACTTTCCCAATTGAAAGGGATTACGTACCCTAGATTTGATAGTCATCTCATGTTTGGTTTACTACCTTTGTGGGTGTGTTTTAGCTAAGTTGATAAAAAAAATTATTACACGTTTAGTGGAATAGTTATAGGTTGTTTGTTGGGGTGTCCTAATGAAATTATTTATCACTCCTACATGTAAACCATGGTGTATGTTTAGCCCTTATATTTTCTTTTCATGTTGATCATAAGTATCATGAGGGATATGGATGAGGCCCAGTGTTGCATGATCGAGCAGAGCTACATGAGTGGTTCTACTAATCAGGCTAGTGCAGTTTGAAAATGTATGGAGATCAGGTATGTTGTCTAGAATAGAGTTTGTAGTGGATCCATGTACTTTTACATTGATTTTATTGCGTACTGTTTTATTTTTATGGTCATCCTAGTGGGTCACCAGTGTTGTATCGTGTTGTGTAGTTGTTCAGGATTTTACATCAATGTATTATTGAAGATTTTTATTTTTTAGTTGTGTACATCATCTGCATTCATTTACTTTCTCTTTTCCATGATAATTATATATTTTCTATTGTTTATTAATTTTATATGAGGTCATAGTTCTCCAAATATCACCACTTGGGTCCTCGCTACTAGTTGGTGGCATCTAGCTTACAGGCAGGTGTGCTTGATTCCTAGTAACCCATCGGCTCGGAGCATAAGTTTAGTGGAATCCATTTTGGGATGTTACAATGTTGTATCAATGGAGTTTTATCTTCCTAGTTTTTACTATTTAGGATATTGTATACATGGGTATGAGGAATGTGTTGGAACCTTTGATGGATATCTGACTGCTGTGTTAATAATACTTTCTTTAATAGGAACTCTTATTTTCCAAGGTTTCAGGTTTTTGTTCTATTTTTAAATATTAAAGTTGTATATTATTTCTCATTGAGAGAAAAACATGTTTTTTGGATGTTGTGATTTATTCTGGATATTCAGCTCTTGGTCATTGGTGGGAGGCCAGGGATGGTTTTTGACTATTGGGCGGGGAATAAAGAGGACTCCCATGCATCATATTTGGCATGTAGGATTCACATCATATATATTTTCTAGTGTGTGATTTTACTAACAAAGGAGTCCATTGAGCCTTCATAAACAGATAATTAAATTTCATGGAAGGTTATGTGGGTCTATGTTCATACATTTTTTTGTGAGGCCGATGACTTTGTCCTCCTACACAGGAGGTGTAGTGACCTGGTTGGTCGATATGATATGTGATTCCTTCTTATTGATCCCCATGTTGGGTGTTGTTTCTCATGTTGTTCTCAGTTGGTTTATGTTTCTGGTTTTATTTTTTTTCAGGGTAGTGGTGCAGCAGAAGCAAAGAATTATTTTTTTTTATTCTGGGCAGATTTTCCTGGCGGTTTTAACCGCTGTGAAATGTATATTGGCGGCGTTTTAAACCGCCGAAAAATGTATATTGGCGGAATTTTAAACCGCTTCTACATGGTTAAAACTGCCGCTAAACGTAAAATAAAATTTACGTTTAGCGGCGGTTATAACCGCCGCTAAATAGGAGCATCGTGGCTGCCTCATTCTGCGGCGGTTCTCGTGACTTTAGTGGTGGTTTTACGGCCGCTAGAATTTGAGTTTATTAGCGGCGGTTATAACTGCTGTGAATAAAGTGATATCCAGGGCCCGTAGAACCGCCGCTAAATTCAGGAAAACCGCCGCGAAATGAGGCAGCTACGATGCTTTCCTGAAACCGCTACTAAACTCAAATAACCGCCGCTAATAGATTGGTGACGCCCTATTAGGCGGAAGTTTCTGTAAACCTCCGCCAAACAATGTAGCGGCGGTTTAAACCACTGCCAAACGGCAATTATTTTTTAGTGATAGTATTTTTAATCATATAAATAATCTACTAGGAATTATACATTTCGTTATAAATATGTTTTATATATATTAAAACATTATAAATAACATTTAAAAATTATTTATTACTATTAATATTACAATGTTTAATAGCTCAGTTATAACTATCTCATTTAAATAATTATAATACTAAAGTGTTTTTTCTCAGAAACTCATTGTTGTATGCATTACAAGCTATAAAATATATTAAATTTATCTAAAAAGAAAAATATTGTAAATTCTTGTGGTGTTACATTCTCCCAACCTTAATTAAATTGCATCTTTTAAACTTTATTTTAGTAATCAATTGTTTTATATTCGAAAATACATTTGTTGAAGAACGCACAAAGTAAATAGGGTTAATAAAACATATTCTTTATATGTGGGAAATGGAAATGTGAATTTCACCAAAAAAACAGGATTTAAAATAGGAGAAACGTAGTGTCAAGTATAGATATGTACATGGATTAAAAATGTAAATATTTTTAGGGCATGATTGAGGTAATCAATCACAAATAATTAAATGATCAATTGAAAATTGAGGGCCTCAAAGGATTAAATCTATGATGATTTAAAATACCATCGACTCAAAAAATTAAAAAAAATTATCTTTAGATCATTTTCCTAGATTTTAAGAATTATTTCACTTTATAATAATGTATGGAAATATAATTATTGATGTGTTTATATAAACATGATCGTATCCTTTGGTTGTATCTTTAACTATTTCTACTTAAAATCTTATCATAAGTTGCAACATAGTGTGATGTAATGTGTTAAACTCTAAAACATTTTACAAAGTTCAAATTAAACCATTTCATAAATGGTTAAATTTTCCAAAATTAACTTATAATTAATCCTTTCACAAAATGAATCATATTTTATTTGTCACATTCTAAACATGTGAATAACTTAATCATTTATTCCCTCGAAACATGGTAATAAAATTAATTACAATAATAATTTATTAAAATGATTCATTCCACATTATTTATTAAATAGAACATAGGATGTTGGATATAATTCTTAAATCTAAAATGTTGTAAACTCCATCAATGATGGCATAAACCACTTTTTCAACAAACCCTTAATTAGTTCCCAAGTAATCCTTACTTTCCAATATACCTTATCTAAATCAATCATCCCTTTATTCTGATATCATTATCTCAATATCAATAACATATTATCGGTAATATTTCCCTCAACCATATTTTTTCCAAAAAAAATTAACTTCCTACTGAGTCACTTTTCTTGGTACCACACAATCTCAAATCCTTAATGAAATGGTACTACAGTACAATCCTTATAGAATCCATAATTCTTATAACTAGTAAATCATTGATAAAATACTCAAATAACAAAATTCTTTAGTCCAAATATAAGAACATTAATCATTACTCTTCATTTGTATCAGAAATATAGTCTTTTACTTGATCCCTTTACTTCTTCTTAGGTATATTCCCTTGATGTTTGGAATATTCATTTGTGTAGTGTCTCATTTTCTTACAGTTTAAGCATTGTACATTGAAACCTTTTTCTTATCCTTACAATCCCAAATATATTGGCCTTTCTATCCAAACTTATATAAAAATTCCATTCCTTTTAATAAATTACCAGGGTGTATCTTTCAATAATTATTACATATTGGAAGACTCTAATTTCCCTTCATCACTTTATCCATATTTTTACCATAATCCATTTTATTCTCAAGATTCCCTTAGAAACCATAATACTTAGAGTACTCTTTACCTATCCCTTTATACATATTTTGACCTATAATCCTATTATTTTCCTACTTTCCTTCAAGTACATAGGACTTGTAGAATTTTTTACCCATCTTATTATCACCTGATACTATGTCCTCAGATGATGAAAATTCTTGGGAGACTATTTCCCTTTGAAATATTGTCTTAACGCCATTAAAGATATGAGACTTTTTATTATTTGGATCAAATTTATTGGCGAGGTTCACATTCCTTCTACTAGTCACCATTTCTAAATGATGAAATACACTAGGTTAGATCATATTATAATGTATATTCCTAAAACTAGAAAAATACAAAACATAAATTGAAAACTTTATGCATATATAATCTCATAATAATAATAAAGACTTCTTTGGGCAAATATTTATATTTAAATCCTTCATAATGGTTTGTAAATAAAATTTGAATTCTCATAAGCATATCACTTGGGAGTGTCATACCAGATGCATAGTAAGGCTCTCTTTTATATACTAGGTTACGCTGATTCAAACCCAACGCACCTTGTCGGAGTTGTTAGCCCTAGGTACATCTATGCCAAAACCACGTCTACTTATAGTATCCAGACAATGATGTATTTCTTGTAAGACCCACATAATCTATACCTTAAGAAAATTCTAGGACGTTCTTCAATACTTATCCTTGAGTTTACCTTAGGGTTATGTTTGAAAATTTTATGTTTTATAAATCTAGTTTCCAAGGTTGCTGCTAAACTTCATTTGATACCAATTGTAACACCTTGACCCCAGAAGCCTAGAGTCAGTGCCTCACTTTTTTACTTTCTCATTATTACAATTAATCAAATCCTAAAGGACCCATCAATTTATCAGTTTCGAAAGACAAATTACATACATGGACCTTACATTACAATTGAAACTATAAAATATAATATATAAAATCTTTTGAGAACATCATTATTCTTTAAGAATAACCCTGCATATCACCCATAATACACTTCTTGGCATCTTGGTAAAAAAAAACTTAATAAAGGGGTTATCTTAGATACCCAATAATGGTAATGGTGGAAGATATCATAAATAAATATAAACAATACATTGAGGTGAATAACTAAAAATACATTCCATTAACAAATAATCTTGGCATAATATGGTAGGAATAAAAGATGATCAAAATAACGCCATATAAATAATCAAATAAGAATGATACTTAACCATAGATATTCTACCAGTTGAATAATCTCATGGAATATCAATACTAATCACATAAAGAGGAAATTCCTAAGGTTGGAAATCATAAACATTCTGTTGAGGCCTTAGCCAAGTCATATAAAAATAAATGGGTAAGGCATCTACCAAATCCATATATAGTTTGTCTCATGATATCTATTAATGCGTTGAGGGGATATAGCGGGACCCACCCATCACATACTAGGTCTGGTACATTCCTTATATGAAAATATTGAATCATAACAAACATAAACATTCATATTAAAACTAGCATATTAAATGTTAATACATTAACCATAAACCATGAATGTTATCAAAATATAATATCCACGGTCAAACATATCATAAACCATTTAATACAATATTAAAGATTTTATCATAAGAAATAAAATTAAATTATTCATAAAATCTAAGAAAGGATGTTTCCATAGAAGAAAATAATCTAATAAAATCATTAAAATTTTCTTAAGAGAAATACCCCTTTTTAATTCGAAATCATTTATTTAAACTCCTTGCATTTATAAAATAAAACATCAAAACAAAAGATTTTGGAATCAAAGTTTTATATAAAACTTTTTAACATTTGATATAAATTATAAAATTGACATTTTAAAATATTTATTCCCTTATAAATAAATTCATAAACCCTATTTTTAAAACATGTATATGAATGAGAATAATTTAGAAGAATAAATCATAAAAACATTTTTAATGGTGTTTTAGTTAAAGAGTACCTTACATAAAACCTTAAAAGAATCATTATTAAAACATTTGAATAAAATTTAAAATATAAATAAAATATCCATTATAATAATTTTATATCCATATAAATAAATATGTAAAATAATATCAACAATATTGAAATGGAGAAAGGATTAATTCTTTATACATTCGAAGCAGCTCATACCACTTTAAACATTTAATTCATAAACCCAGTGAAAGAATAATATATATATATATAAACATTAAATAATTTTATAATAAATAAATTAATAATATAATAATTCAAAGGGGTATAATATACACCTCATAAAAAAGGTATGTGTATAACATAAAATTATACCTTAATGAAAGAAGATTGAGATGAAGTCCTTTACTTTGTGTTTCCTTTTGGGTGAAAATATTTTAACCATATGTATAATGGTTTTAAACATGTTATCATATTTTACCATTCACATAATTATATTTATAATACCATATATGATCCTATTATATTATCTTATCACCCATTTGTTTCTATTATTTTGTTATTACCCTTGTTTAGGGTGTTAACCGCTTCATTTTCATATGCAAGTTTTGTCGTGTATTTCATGTTTGTTATACCGAGGATATATTTTATTCATATACAGAATGATATTAAGATCGTAAATATTATATTTATTCATCATATACATTTTTATAATCATTCTTAAATGGTAATCATGGAGGATGAATCACATTGTGTCATCGAGATGGTAGGTCATACATACTCACAAGTGACGGTATCATCCTGTAATGGAAAACGGGAAAGAAAATGGATGGTATGTTAATTAAAAGGAATCAATATCACATCATATTTATTATTTATATCTATTATGTTCATAGTTATACCCATCCAAATAAATTAGTGATGAAAAACAAATTACACGACAACATGGAGATGATAAGTCATACGTACGCATGCATGGTGATATTTTTTTCATAGGATGGATAAAAGGAGGAATATGGTTTCTCAATAATACCAATAACATCTCAGAATATATATGATACTTTGTTTATTACTTTATTATGGAAAAAAATAAAGGAATAATAAGTAGAATAATAAAATAACTTGAATGAATTGGTAAAACAATTACCTCTTCTTCAATGGACTTCCTTTGAATCTTCTCTTAGGGAGAATAGGGGTGGTCTTTTTAGAAGAACATAACCTCCATAACATAGCTAAGAATGTTTTGAGGAGAAATGGGAAGTCTTGTTTCAAGATATATTATTCAATTTAGTGTGAGGATGTGAGGGAGTAGGTTCCCTTTTATAAGAGAGGGGAGGGGCACTTTAAGGAACTCTCAAAATATTAAATTAATATAAATTTATTTTTGATTTCAGATAGCTAAAAAGCGATTTATTTAGGACATAAGATGATTATAGGTCTAAATACACTCAACTAATGATTTTTATACGTGTTTAGGTCACAATATTAACCTTATATTTTGGCTTTAACCCTTAATTAAACCCTTTAACTCTTACGGTGACAACTTGATGTTTTACTCTTTATGGTTAACATAGTTACTATAAATTGAAAAAAGAACCCTAAAAAGAACATTGATGACATATTTAAACTTATTATAATCATTTTTCTTAAATGTATATTTTTATAATTCTTATATCATTTAATTATATGTTATTTATTTTAAAGTATCATTTATGAAAATATTGATACTATTTAATTTTTGTCTCTTTAAAAATATCAAAAAATCATGATAACTTCTAAAAAAACTTATAATATGTCACTAATATTTATTAGGTATATATAAAAAAAATTAATTCATTAATTATGTATAATTATATTTATTTTAATATTTTTTATATCATTTATTGGATATTTTCATTAATTAAACAATTACTGCTTCATTATTATGCAAGCCTTTAATTATATAATTTCATCTATAAAAATTTAGATTAAATTTTCATGATGAACATAAATTTATTATATTTAATATATCAATGTATAGACAGATCAATATTTTGTATAATCCTGTATTAAAAAATATTTATTTCTTAAAAATATGAGTAAGACATTTTTAACTTATTGTTAAATAAAATATAATAAATGTCATATTCTTAACCATGTGGCTTAAAAAGGATATAATTTTGGCCTAAGAATTATTTTTTGAAACCCACTCCTAAAATTAAATTAGAACAAGTGTTAGAGTAAATTTATAATATTAAAATATTATTTTTACCATTAATTGCTTAATTTACCCTTAAATGTGGTAAATAAAAATTTTCTGGAGTTACTATTCATATAATCCAAAATTAATAATTTAATCTTATTATACTATAAATATCATACTGATTACAACCATGTATGTATATTTTTCAAAAGTCAGTTTATAAAAGTGAAAAAATTAATTTTAAAGCTAATCCTGCAGAAGTGGAAAGAATGAGGGTAAAAAGAACGTTCAAATGTTTAATAATTTTTTACATCAAATAAAAATATTCCAATAACCTAAATTGGATTAATATATTTGTAATGGATCAATTTTTACTTTAAAAAATAATTTAATGTATAATAATTCTTTAAATGAAAAATGCAATTTTTAACTACAATGCCTTTTTTCACTACTCATCATAAAATGAAGCTTCTCATAAAAATACCAAAAATTTACTATGAGATAATTTTGAAATTCATAATTCAAAGAATAAGTTTATTTTATAAAATTAAATTTCTAATAGTTCCAATAATTACTTTTATTATTGTTCGTAAAAGGACATAAAAAGTAGTTCCTTTAAGAAAATAGTGTTTTAAAACATATAAATAGTTTACCAAAAAGTATACATTTCATTATAAATATGTTTTATTTATATGAAAATATTCAAAATAAAATTTGAGAATTATTTATTACTATTCATATTACTATGTTTAATGGTGAGGTTATAACTGTCTCTTTTAAATAATTATAATACAAAAGTATTGTTTCGTAGAAACTAAGTGTTTCATGAAGCTATAGAATATATTAAATTTATTTAAAAGGAATAATTTTGTAAATTATTGGGGTGTTACAATTCTCATATGAATATGAGACTTCATCTCATGAAGTTCATAATTAGTAATCTATAAGATGGTAGATTATGAGAATAGACCTATCAATAAGAACTCTTCATATTTATGTGTCATCATACATTCCTATATGTGAGCATGTGTAATGGTCCTTATACTCTAAGATTATAAATAATAAATTTTTTGACTCATGAACATTACTATATTATCATAAACCATGATGATTCAGATCATAGTGGATTTGGGTATATTGGGTATGTCATAAATGATGTGTTATTAATGAATAACTTGAGAAAGGATTTTTCCCTTCCATATTTATAGATGTTAATATCTCATATATTTGATTGAAATGGAACTTTCATATTAAATTCCATGGTCATTATGTAATGATTATTTTATTTTAGGTAGTAAAAGAAATATGTATCAAGCATATAGGTTGATCACCTAAGTATGCAACCTTCTTGAGGATATATCATGATAAAGGGATTATATTATATAGTGAGATATTTGGTTTTTAATGTTGAAACATTAAATTTTTTCTCTTTGGTTCCTTAACCCATTGGTAGATAGTAATGTTCAACTTTATTCAAGTCCATCTAATTCCAATGAGAAATAAGACTATAGGGTAACACACTAAATTCTTCTATTGATCTCAATTAAATTATAATTGAATTTAATTATTATAATTAATATTATTCTCAAGTAAGTGGAAAATTTTCATTTAGGATTTACAGAATAAAAAAACTAAATAAATAAATATCTATATGTTAATTATTTAATTACATGGATAAATAATATTTATTCATTCATTAATTTATTTAATGAATAAATATTTAATAAAAAATATATTTGAGTATTTTATAAATACCAAGGAAAATGAGTGGACCAAGATTGTGTTTGGGGATAAAACTTAATTTACAAGCCCATAAAATAATATTTATCAGTATGCTAGTCAGCACACTATATGAGAAAATAATTTTATTGTTATTATGGAATGGGGTAATTTAAGGGTTTAATATATTATTGAAGGGTAATTGTGTAATTAAATAATATTTTTTACTTTAACCCTAACTCTATAAATATATGAATATGCTTGTTTTCAAGAGATTTATTAAAATATAGAATCATTGTGCACAATGAAATCTAGGGCTCTCTCTTAATAATGAACAATAATATAGATATTCTCCTCCATCCTCTATCATATAAAGAACAATAGTGTAAGGATGGTGTTTCAATCATAAATGAATCATCATAATAATCAATATAAATGCTGAAATTTTATTGATATATTGTACGAGAACCCAAAAAATCTACCTACATTGTTTGGAGTTTAAATGAGCACGTGTGGATCATCAGTAGATGGATTTTACACTTAGATCCTACAAGCGTAATGATGATATACCAAAAAAGGTTTTTAACAATAAATAACTTTATTAAACAAGTATATAAAGATGAATTATTCTTTCTTCTAATAAATTTAAATTAATTATAAGTTTAACATGGAAAAATATTCTCTTTGTTATAGTATTTTTATTATCAATATTATTTGGAATAAATTTCACTCTTCATGGTGTTCACATCTTGTACATTGTGAATGATCCATTTAATCTGGTAATTGTTTAGTCAATCTTGACCCCAATAAATGATTCTACTATACTCAAAACCATTAAATTGTATCAGAGTAGTCACATTAATATTTATAATTATTTATTTAATTTTTATCCTTAGGCATTCAAAATTTAAATTTAATTTCAATTTATAATTATACCATGATTCTTTATAAAAATATCTTCTTACTCCTCTTAATTTATATCTCAAATAACCATGATAGGTTAATAATTAATAAAGTATGTTTTTTGAATAACACATCTGTCGGTGCCAATAAATATGGATTGAATACACCAGGACACCCATGTGGACTCCGAGTCATCATATAATGAATACACATCTCATGAAATAAATTCACCACATATAGTATATCCATGGAAGGACATAGGTTTTTCATATTACATTTTGTGTTGTTTGACTACATGTCGTGTAGTCTATGTGTTTTCATAGAAGAAAACACAGGGTCAATACACATTTTTTACTTAATACACCATGTGTATCTAATACATAACATGTATAGGATGGAAATTGTGAAACAGGACATAAACATTGTGTATCATTTATATATTTCATGTTCCTTATAATTTTTTGTGATAATTAAAGTCAATTCCCTAGTCATATAATATATACATTCAGAAAAGTGATGTACATTCCATGTGGTCAACTTGCACACGCCATATACTTTACCTATATAAATAGAAATATTAAATTCAATTAATTACTCTATTAAACATGATCTACCTGAGTCACATGTATCATTAATTTAATAGTACTCATCGGTTATAAGGTTTCATATTATATTAAATTCTTAATTAATTTCATGTAATATTAGAAACTATAAGTCATGTATTTTCATTTCATACTAAAGACTTAGTGTATTAAATTATATTGGCAGTATAATTTTCATGTGTTTTGCATTTCATTAATTTTACAGTATAGGCCATGAAATTATGACACATATCATGTACAAAATATGTTGTGTGAGTGAATTGTATATAATAATGACTATACTGAGTAGTTGGGATAGGTACTCACTGAGTTTCTTCTAAGTAAAAATATTTTTAATTGTTTTATTAAATTTTAAATAAAATAAAATTATATATTTTAATTAGAATCAAATTGGGTGGAAATTTCAAAGATAATTTGATGGAATAAGATAAAATGAATTAATTAATTAATTATACAATTAATCATATTAATTGAAGAATGTTTTACCTTATCAATGAATGAATTAAAATGAATTCTATCTAGTTGCTTTGAATGCATATTCATTCCATGTTCATGACTGATCATGATCATTGAATTGTCCTATTATCTGTTGGTTTTATTTCATTAATATTTATCTCATTGGTTTTCAATATTTATTATTAAATTAAATATGATCACTTGTGAGTCAACCCTCCCTCCTTTATTATGTCACACCTTCATGTCCTTTTTTGTTTTATATAATTCCCCTTAACTAATCCTTTGGTTCTCCTAACCTATGTTTGAGTTATAAAACACGTGTAATAAAAGATCATTTGAAGATACATAGAGGTGGTTCAAGATGGAATAGAGATGAAACCAACCCAGATGATATATAGTTGGACAATTAGAATACTTCAAAGACCATCACAAGAAGTTTTCCCCCAGGGTCATAGGTTGATTTATTTTCCACTCAATAAATAAATCATCCAAAAATCTCATGATCATGTCATTTATTTATTTATTTATTTTCTATATTTTTTATGATTTATTTTATGGATTAAATACGATGATCACATAAATAAATTGAATAATATGAAAATATGGAATTCAAATAAATGGATTGTTCATTAATTTTTTTATCAAAACATGGTCAATACCTTTCATAAAATATACTTAATATTAACAAGACATGTAATGGATAAAATAATAAATTTACACATAAAAAATCCATTATGTTAATGTTATGTCGTTAAGCCTTCCATCATCTAAATAAAGAGAACCCCATAGTTCAAGGGGCAATTTGAACTTTTTTTTGTGATACTTTTAATTATCAGAATGTCTTAAATAAGATAGGGAGTTTGATTAACTGATATTGTATTGGTTTTAATGACCATTGTCTATCCAACACAAATTTGAAGCCAAGTATTGAAAAATCAGAGTTAATATTTTTGGATTGAGGAGTCCACTCAATGGTTTAAGGAGATTCTATTTTACAGTTTCCATAACCATCTATCTAAATACATTCTTATAATTTCAATGGCCTTGATTTGGATTATAATAAGGGAAATCGAGATCCTTTCCACGAGAATTTCCACATGATGGTTTATTTATAGTTCAATGGTGAGGGTTTTTGATACTTTATAAAATAGCGGGAGACTTAATAAAATAATTACTATTTTTTATCACATAGTTTGTAATTAATAAAAAAAATAAAAATATTATCTCTTATAATTATATAATAATAAAATTTCACCTACCATATTATCCCTGTGAGTAATTCTAGAGAAATACCATATCCAAACTGGTAGTAACTTCTATTAGTGGTTCAGAATCCTACAAGTAGTGTTTCACCATCAACGGAAGTCTTATATACTAGAATCTGTAATACATGATATTCTTGATATAGGGGTGAGTGATGAGGAGTTCTCTATTTATAGTAAACACCTTAGTGATATTGTTTATGTTCAATTTTTAATTCTTTCATCCATATCTAATGAACACATGAATTCACATTAATACATGGATTCTTATAGCATTCTCAAAAAACTCTAGGATATTTATCTGGAAAGAGAAAGACAGGAAGAGTTTGAGATTTCTAAGGTGCTCTACAAAAGAAAATGTTGAGAAGGTTCACCTGTTGGGACACATATAGTCAAAATCATTATCTATATTGAGCTCCTAGATGTTCTATGGTTTACATTTCCTAAATAATTTTGCACTCATCTCATTCTATTGTCACTCCCATGGATATTATCCTAATTTTCCATAAATTTCAACATGAGAAACATAGAGAAGTATATACCAGATATTCTCACTCTTCTTCACCAAGTTTATAGGGATACGATTCATGAAAATCATTCTTTTTTTATAGTGAATAAAAGTATTGTCCAAGAGAAGATATATAGGTATAAAGCTTCTTCACATTGCACATCTAAGAAGAGAAACATCAAGGGATAAGTAAGGGAATATGATACTATCTACTTCACATGTTGAAAGAAGGCACACTAGAATAAAAATTTCACCCAGGAAAAGAAAAAAGGGAAATCTTAGGTGTATTTGTTATAAAGCTTAATTTATCCATTTCTACTAAAAATAATTAGATATATAATGTGGCACTCATATATATATTCAAATATAATAATCATGTAGATTCAGAAAGTACATGGATAGGTGTGTTTATGAAAAGATAATGGATTCTGACTTTCTATTATGGCTATTGGAGATTACCACATCATGTTGTTGATAAGAAATATATTAGTTTTAAAATATTGTTATTATATGAATTCGGTAATTAAAAATATAATTTTTGTGTCCATAATTGATACTAATGGATTTATTTTCAAATTTGGGAATAAATGTTTCTTCTTTTACAAATATATCATTTTTTATGGTAAGGCATGTTTATGTAATAGTATTTATGAGATGTATTAAATGAAATGTGTAATAGAAATTGATAATTAAAATAGTTCACATGACTCATGCCACACTCTACTATAGAATCACCGGTTAGGTCATGTAAATGAAAAGAATTTAATCAGATTACAATAAGATGGATATTTATCTTCATTTGAACTAAAACCACTTGGTGTATGTCATGCATGTTTACAAGGAAAAATGACCAAAGACCCATTTAGTAGTACAGGTTAAATAGCTAATTAGATTATGGAATTAGTTCATTCCAATGTATATGGACCATTACCAGTTGAACCTAAGGGTGGGTACTCAAACTTCATAACATTTAATGATGATTTTAATAGATATGGATATATATACGTAATGAGGTATAAGTCTAATTATATTGATAAATTTGAGTAATACAATAATAAAGGTGAGAACTACCTTGGTAAGAATATTAAGAAACTCCATTCATACTATGGTAGAGAATATCTTAATAAAAAATTCATTAAATGTTTTCAAGAGTTTGGAATTCTATCCTAACTCGCTCTTATTTATAAACCATAATATAATGATGTAAATAAAGGTGGAACTACACACTATTAGACATGGTGAGATAAATGACGATTCATGCGAGTCTTCCATTATCATTTTGGGGATATTCTGTGAAAATATTATCACACATTCTAAATTAAGTGAAAACTAAACCAGAAAATGGTATTCCATATGAACTTTGGTATGTAAATATAGTTGTTTTATCACATGTACAGTTGTGGGTATGAAAAGCTATAGAAACCCATACTCATCATATGTTTATATTACATTTTAAAAGATGAATATTCAATATATTTTACAAATATGCACCAAAGGACTATAATTTTGTAGTGTATTTGGAGACTAGATACATAATCTTCTTATTTCATGAAAGATATTAAACATCTCCCACAAATATATTACCAAATAGTAATCTTATTATATATACCCTACTTAGAACTATTCTTCATAATTTGGTAAAAGGAAACATAAGAAATGGTTATCTTAAATTATCAATAAGTGTAAAAAAGGGATATATCAAAAACCACTTAATCACAACATTAGGATAAGGGTATGAGAACATGATCATAATATTTGAAAATTTATACCCAGCATATCATTGATCATCAACTTGAATAATATCATAAATCTTGGTAGTTCATATAATATCTTGTCTTTTCTAGGTATATTTCTCATTAAGTTTTGGTAAATATGTTGGGGTCTGATTTTCTTTTATTTGAGACTTGGTCCAAAAGGATTAAGATTTGTATAGGTATAGAAAGGATGGGGGAAATTAATGTCTACAACATGAATTTACACAGTAAATTCTCTATTTATGATGTAAATTCATCGGGTTGACCCCATAAAATAGAAAAAAAACCATAAATTGTTCATGGAAAGTTATGAATCTAATATTTATGTTGTAAAATGGATTTATGAAGTAAATAGGTTTTTAATCAGTTTTTAATTCCAGGAAACATGTTTTTCATCATATATGGAAATTGTGCAATTTACAATGTAAATTCCTTATTTACATTGTTAATTACATGTGCCCATAATTTAAATATAGTGGCATAAGTCATGCATTATAATAACATGCATCCCTATCACTATTTTAGATCATCCAGCTATGATGTACCGGAATCCTCTTTAATCCAGAATCTTGATCTCTTTGGATCTTGGTGTTTCGAACCTAATGATTAGAGGTAAGACTTGTGGTTATAGTCTTCTTCTTTCCTCATCTGTTCTCCCATGAAAATAACCCTATATTAGAATACCTAAACCATATCAAGTTTGGATGTTCTCTTTTGGAAGTGTCTTAGTTTTGTTGAAAGGAAGGGGGAACCCAACTATAGCACAATAATTGAGTAATTATTTTCATCTACTCTTCTTTTGATGTGGGTGGCCTAAAATATCTCCCTAATCATATTTTTCTTCTCTATAATATGTGAAATAAGTGTGATTACACTATCACTCCATGCACGTGACCTACCAAAATGGGTAAATCACTATTTAATGAGTTTTAAATGACTATACCTCCTATTGGATCGTGTTGGGTCCCTTGGCATTAAGACTAGGCTTGTGGAATCATGTGAGGAGGGCCTTACCTAGAACCCATAATTAATTGAGAATTTTTGAAACATGATTTTTTCAAAGCATATAATTATTGGTAATGGTAACCTATCATGTTTTGATAGTGGTGACTCAACTCGATTCCAGAATATCTAACAACATAGAATAAATTCCTTATTATTCGATAATTGGATAATTTGGCCAATCGGAATAATTTTTGATATTTGATAAATTGTATGTATTGGATAATTTTTCATTGATATTTTTGGAATTATTACTAAGGGGTTGATTACTACCTCTTGAAACACAGCACCGGTGATCCATCCTAACATTAGAGAATCTACCATCGGATATGTCCTGAGATTCACCCCTTGTGATGTGCACATGGGAAGACGTAACATACTCCAAAATGGAAATTTTCATGGATCCCTATATGATATTAGAGGATATGAGATGAGATGAGATTCAAACCTTAGTGATGTTCACCAATACAATAACCAAGACACTCCAACATGGGAATTAATATGGTGCCTAGTGGGTTACTTGAAACATAATACTGGTTATTAACCCTGACAAGGGAGGATTAGCCAGTGGTGTGTGTGATCCGTCAAGACACAAGATGATCCACCTCTTTTTAAAGATTCTGAAATAGAGATAAGGTCGGTTTGGATAACCTAGGGTGTCATCCCAGTGCCTGAGGGTTCGCAGCTTTATTTCTTATGAAAAATTAATTTATTAAATTAATTCCCTTATTTCCCACTTTATTGTACGGACTATATATTTAGAATGTATTCATTAGAGATCATTATTGTTAGAAAAATTAGTTTTACTCACACCCTATTTGGGGTTCCTTGTGTTAGCTGGGAACATTTTGTGGATATAGGTTCGTACAAGGTAAAGGGACCCATGTTGTTGATCATTGCTAACTATATGGGTTAGAGTTCGGAGATGTGACTAATATATGGATCATGCCTGGGGATTTTAGAGTCTTTTATATTTTCAACCAAGTCTTTTATTTGTTTAAATATAACACAACATTAGTTATATTTCATCTTATCCTTAAAAGAATATATGTTTACTTAGATGGTTCAGGTTATTCCATTTTCAAATTGAGTTTCATGCTTGACTATTTATATTGATTCCACTAATCTATTTTTATTTCCCCTACTATTGAAACTATATCCTTGAGGTTATTTCATTCCCACTATATTCCTTGCACCCACAAAATTGGTGTGCAGCCTCTAGCATATAGGGAAGTATTTCTAAGGTCACATAGCCAACCTGAATCAATCACATGAGGGATTATTTGGATTGGGATGTTACAAGGTGGTATCAAATCTAGGTTTTCTTTTCTTTTCTTTTATTTTCTTTACATTTGGTAAAGTTAGAAAGGGTACAAAGATATTTCAGTGGTTATTAATGAGTTCATACATGAGATTATCTAACCTGTGTGTAGAGAAAATCTGAGTGCCCAGGGATAGGATTATTTTTCCTACTATTTACTAGTTATAGTTGATGTTATTTCTCCTTGGTTGATTCATATGTTGTGTGATGATACTATTTAATGTGATTTTACTAGTGGGACAATACTGAAAGATATGAATATGAATACATCATGATAGAAACATAGGAATTTATATTTAAATGCATCATTAATTCTAGGGACATCATTACATGTGATATATATGCCTATGAACTATGAAAAAGAAACCCTTAATATACCTGATAAAAACAAACTATTCTATTATGGAAATTCACCTGTTAGGGAAATTTTAGAGGAACTGTAAGCTATTAGTTATCTATTTTTTTACATATTGTGGTTAAATTTTATTATCATATGTTCTAAGGTGTCTGTTAACCCATTATAGATATAATGCCTCTATTTTATTTTTAGATCAAGTGTCAAGTGAGTGGTAATCAGCATGCTCCTAATATGGTTGAGCTGGAACTTTTGATAACTCTAGAGAATCATATGGATGGTCAGGTTTATGATAGATTCCTAAGGTCATGGAATTCATGGAAAGGGAGACTTTTTTCACCTTACCTTAGATATTTTAGCTAACAAGAGATTTACATCTACAACATCCTCTTATGTTCACAAGTGAGGGAGGCCCCCAAGAAGTTTATTTTTGGATTGAGTTCGCCCTAATTATAATTAAAAACCTTGAGACACCCACAAAAAGAAGAGTGAATCTTATTGCCTACATGTTATGTGGACCATCCAAATATTGGTGGGATGTTGTGGAGAAAAATAATTAATAGAAGGAGATAACATGGAAGGACTTTAAGAAGAATTTATTGAGACACTTATAAATATAGATGTTATACGATCATTGGTCTTTGGAGTTCATGCATCTGGAATATGAGGGAATTTCATTGATGGACTATTCAGGATGATTCATATACCTACAGATCTTTTCTCTATCATTAGTATAAGATGAGGTCACAAGGGTGAAATGTTTCTAGTATGGGATAGACTACAAGATAAGGTTTCAAGTGAACATATTATTTCTAAGAATATTTTTGAATTCGATGAATCAGTATCTCTTTCTATAAAGAAATCTGAGAGAGGCCTTGAGTGGTCGTTAGGAAGTCTCAGAAGGTAAGTCTGGGAACTCTTCTTCTAGAAGCAAGAAGTGTCACAACAAAAAGTTTCCATTAGGATAGTTGTAGGAAGAGTATCCATTGGAGTGGGAATCCATCTCAATATCATAGACCATTTGAGTTCTTTCAGTGTGGAAATTCTGGAGACAACTTGAAATAGTGTATGTACCCTCCTACAAAATTTCATGCTTGATGTATGTAATGATATCGTTAGAGGTTATGCATATTTTAATAGAAAAAAATAATGGTAGGGCATCAGGATAGGCACTGGGTTCAGGGAGGGATTTAGCTACCCCCCATAATACAGGTAGCTATAATTCTATTGGATGTTCAAGTTGAGGTTGGGGCTAAGTTTCCCCACTACAAGATTAGTAGTATCAAGAAGAGGGAATAATACAAGGGAGTCAAACTAGATCTGAGGGAAGAGGGGTGAGTTATCTAAATGATATATACTCTACTTAGAATATTTTATACGTAGAACCTTCTACCATAAAATTTACTATTCGTGTATCATCTTCTATTTCCTATATTTTGTTTGATATAGGAGATATAGAAATCCTTTTTATATTAAAAATTTTCAATTATCTTTTTCTTGGTTGTGGAAATCCTAGATGTTATTATGACCATCAATGCACTATTGGGAGTGTGGTCATAGGATATAAAACATTGTAAGGAGTTCTCCCTTAAAGTTAGTGGCTATCATTTACTTTTGAATTTTTTTGTTCTAGTAATAATAGGCTTTGATTTTATCCTTGTTATGGATTTTTTATTTCTATAACTATATCATATCAACTATTTCTAAAGAAGAGTTACCTTTCTATTGCTAGAAGGGTGTAGCTACTTCCACCAGGGTGAGTGGGATATTAAATCGGGTTGTGTAAGACCAATTCAACGTAGATTTGATTGTCTCATGGATCAGGTAGACATTCTTTCTTTGGGTGATGGTAGAATTTAGAAATACACTTTTTATCCAATGTTGAACCATTTTTAGGATGTCTTTCTTAAATAGTTCCCTGGATTACCACTTGTGTGGTAGATCAAGTTCACAATCAAGTTGGTTCTTGGAGGAAAGACAATTCTTATCTCATGTTATATAATTGAACAAGTAGAGCTTACTATGTTTAAATTTCATTTAGAAGATCTATAAGACAAGGGTTTCATATAGCCTAGTACTTCTTCATGGGGTTCTCCTATGATTTTCACAAAGAAGGATAACGAGAAATTGTGTTTATGTGTAGATTATCATAGACTTAACCAAATGACAGTAAAGAACATGTATCCCCTTCCACATATTGACAATCTATTTGGTCATCTAATAGGTTCCAAGATGTTCTCCATGATCCACTTGAGGTCAAGATACCTCTAGTTTTGGGTGAGACAATCACATATACCCCAAAATTCTTTTAGAAGAATATGTTGTTTGTATGAGTTTGTGGTGATGTTGATTAGTATGTAAAATACACCAGTGGTGTTCATGTCCTTGATTAATTGGATCTTTCATCCTTTTCTGTATTTGTTTGACGTAGTTCTTTGTTGATGAAATATTGGTGTACTCCCAACATAAAAATTATTATTCCAAATATCTTAACATCATCTTAAGTACATTGAGATAGTATCAGCTTTACATCAATCTATAAAAATATAGTATTTATATTGAAAAGGTTCCCTTCTTAGGTTTTTTGATCTCAAAAGATAGAGTTTCTATAGACCTGGAGAAGGTTACAACAGTGGTATCTTGGGATTGTCCTAAGAATGTCTTAGAGATTTTGATTTTTCTAGGTTTTGTAGGTAACTAATAGAATTTGATCTAGTTCTTCTTCTATCTAGTAGAATCGATGTCTGTGTATACCAATAAAGGGGTCAATTTTTTTTGTTAAAATGCTTGCGAGAGGGATTTCCAATAGCTAAACAGAAGGCTAGCCTTGACACCAATCCTCCAATTAGCTATGTCATGTCCGGCATATACCATGTATTATGATGCATCTAGAGTTGGACTAGGAGTAGTTCTGATGTAGGATGACCGAGTGGTTTTTTATAGCTCCTGAATGCTGAGACTGCGTGAGAGGAACAACCCAACCCATGATTAGGATTTACCTATGGTAGTACATGATTGAGATTTTGGACACACTATCTATTGGGAGAGAGTTTTCTTGGCTTGCATGGACTACAAGACCCTCAAGTACATCTATTCTCAACAAGAACCAAACCTTTGTCATATGAGGTGGGTCGTGAATCTAAATTATTCTTAATTTGAATTGGATTACACACTAGGAAAATGAAATGTTGTTTCCAATTACATATGTAGGAAGATGTAGATAGAGGTAGTGTGGGAGTCTTTTAATGAGTGGTAGCTAATGGTATACTTTTCATTCATGTACCTAGATGTCTAGGAGTATAGGGGATGGGTGGAATTGACTTCAACTTTTGTTACACCTATGATATTTGGCTAGATCAAGAAATAGTAGTTATATAAACAAAAGGGATTAGATCTGAGGGATAATTTATATGGTGTGGATTCACCATCAGGGTGGCCACATGGAAATAGTGGTTTTTTTCTTTTTTAACATCGTGTATGGGTTCTTACAGAATTGAATGAGGAGTAGATGATTAAATTATATGATTCTATATGGGTGGTACATATAGTTATAAAAATATGTAAAATGGTATCCATAAAAAATACAGGTAACTAGGGATGAAAAATAAGATTGTGGGATTCATGGTGAGATATTTCACCTATCAGTAGGTGAATTCCAGGAACCAAAGTTTTTCTAGGTTGTTGTAGCCTCTACCCATTCTGAAATCGAATTTTGATGACGTGATAATGGATTTTATGATAGTATTACATAGTAAACCCTAAAGTAATGATTGTTATGGGTTCTCATGGATTGAATGAAGAATGTATCCCATGTTTTTTCTATCAAGGAGACCTTCACTACTGATGATCTAGGTAGTCTATATGTGTGAGAGATAATCTGGTTGTATAGTGTTCCAAGGAGTATCATGTCCAAACATGATTTTCATTTCATGTATCATTTTTTAAAAGGTATTCAAAAGGATTTGGGATCACAGGTTCTTCTAAGTATATCTTATCATCCTCAAAATTATGGCTAAGCTGAACATACAATTTAGATTATGGAAGATATGTTATAAGCCTGTGTTTAGGACTTCATTTGTTCTTGGGATCAATATCTAGCACTCATGGGGTGTGATTATAATAATATATTTTAGGAATATATCCAAATGGAAACTTTCAAGGAATTATATGGAATTCCATGTAATTTTCCAATTAATTTGTTAGAGGTAGGTGATTAAGTTCTTGATTGACCAAGTCTCATGCATGAGATATCTGAGCAAGTTTAGTTGGTTAGAAATTAGTTGGTTACTATCAATAGTTTGTACAAATTTTATGTTGATAATCAAATATGACCTCAGGAGTTTGAGTTTTTTCATCATGTTTTTCTTCAGTTGTCTCCTTGGATGGGCCAATGTCATATTAAGAAGCAATGGGAGCTAGTGCCTAGGTTTTTTAGGTAGTTTGACATTGTGGAAAGGGTTGGCCCAGTAGAGTATCATTTGGAACTTCTAAAGTGATATTGTGTCATTCATGATGTGTTTCATGTGTCATAGATTCATAGATTGTAGGACCCCGGGACACCCTGAGAGGGGAGGGGTGAATCAGGGTGACAAATTTTTCTTCTTAAAGTTGTGGATCTTATTCCCACATTGGTAGGAACTCATTAAAATTGTATAATAGATATGATCAGTAATGAAACATTCACATGCAGAGAGATGACATAGTTATTTTTACTTGGTTAACCACTAAGGGCTACGTCCAAGGAGCATACGCCGACAGGTTGTCAGTCGTACCAAAATCCACTATGCTTCACTAGCTATAGATTACAAAGGTTTGGGAACAGTCACTCTGTCCCAGGCTCACTAACTTTACAAAAGTTTAGGGATAACACACTGCGTCCCACGGGTCACTCCCATTGACTCCCCCTGGCTCACTGCCGTTGGTGAAGTCCCACTCAGTTTATAGATGTGAAGGTCTCTTCAATAGATAGACATTAAGTTCTTTGTCTCCTGTTCAGCATGAGACTTTGCTTGCATCAGGGTTCAGATTTGATTCCCTTTTCAGTTCAATCCTTCTTCTTTAGTGCAATGACTGATTGCACTAGATCCCTTGTCTTCGTTTTGCTGAATCACAATCACTTATGTGATTGCTCAATAAATGAGGCTCAGCTTACTTGTCATCATCAGAATCAGTTCACCATGTATGCATGAGATCATGCATGTATTATTTAGATTTCTTCTTCAATCTCACTTTGCACCGAATGTATCGGGTAATCTCTCAGCTTTCGTGCAGCTCCTAAACAGACCAGCGGGCTTCAGCAATACCAGGCGTGCTTCTCCAAGCCCGGCGCGCAAGTCTCAATATGGCGCGCAAGCCTTCGGCGCGTAGGTCCAAACTGGCGCACAAGTCTCACCAAACCACCTGCGCGACACTGCCTTCCTCAACTCTTAACCTGCGTGACTCACTTCCTTTCTCACCCAAACCGCCTTGGGCGCGCAACCAACAACCAGCGCGCAACTTCAAATATTGGCGTGTAAGTCCACCTACGTGACCACACACAATACTTGTGCGACTTCCACACCTGCATGATGGGAGCTCTGATTTTTCTAGGTGTTGAACTCCGTATTAAATGAGGAGGGGTGGTCCAGTATTTATAGGCATTTGGAACCCCCTGTGCGATGGCGCACAAGTCTCCATTCGGCACGCAAGTCACGGCGCGCAAGTCTCTTCCCCTGCAAGCCACTTGCGCGACCAACTTCCAAATTTGTGTGACCCTCCTTCCTTTTCCATATTTTGAGTTTCTGATCTTGAAAAACAATAGGCGCACAAGTTCCCAAGCGTTCTAGGCATTAGCGCGCAATTCTACCTACGCGACCAGCCCAATACTTGCGCGACACTTATCCCTTTTCCATAAATTGATGTTCTGATCTTGAAAAACATATGGCTCACAAGTTTCATCTCCTTAAAATACATGGCGCGCAAGTCTCTTTTCCAAAATCACTTTTCTTCATTTGTTGATTTTCAGGCCCAAAAATTTGGCAAACACTGGGAAACAGTGCCACCTTGTATCTACTCTTTTTGTCCGCCTCCAGATCATCCACTCCTTTGTCGATGTTTCTTGAATAAAACATGGATCATTATCCACAGTCCTTGAACTCGACATGCCACTATGGAATCTCCTTTGTCAAAAAATTTGTATGTTGTTTGTTTTCTTTGTCAACAAGCATGATCACCTCAAAATCACTTCTTCTTGGTGATCTGAATCCTTCAGCAACTCTTCTGCTTTTATCACAAACTCCACTATTGTGATATGTATTCTTTGAAGGCATAGCTTTAGCATAATCATCTTCTATGACAATGTGATGTGCATGGCTATCTCAGAATACCAATCCCCGCATGGCCATCTTAGCATTCTAATAATTTTCACATTGTCTTCTTCATCAACCATCATGATCTACTTCATGCAAACCATATTATTCAATTCATCAAGAAGTATCTTGCATGGTTCTCATGCAATCATGAGTAATTTCAAGGTCTTCATCAAAAACCCATGGTTCTCATGCAATAATGAGGAATTTTATGGTCTTCATCAAAACCCATGGTTCTCCTTTAATCATACTCAGATAGATTACACCTCACATTATTCATTCTTGTAAACAATGTATCACCTTTGACACATGTTCTCTGAACTTATGATCAGTACACTAATCGTCTGAATTATCATTCCTCCATTTCATTGGAGTACTTCTTGATCTCCTTCATTTTGATCTTCATTGAAAACTGTTGACAACAAATACAACCTTATACACAAAGTGGTTCCAACAATCTCCCCCTTTGTATTTTGTTTTCAATACCTTATAAATCTTCTGAAATGAATTTGTCGATGTCAAAATGAGAATCTTCTCTTCAATCAACTTTTCTTTTCAAACATTAATTTCAATTTCTCTCCCCCTTATTGACAAGAAATTCAAAGTGCATGGTAGGGAGGGTATCAATCCATACTTAAGAAATGTATCATTAATCATTTCACTCTAAGTCTACTTGAGAAACGCTCGATGTAGAAAACAAGAGGATTTGATTAAGTCAACAAGGTTGTCCATTATTCACAGATCATGATACCAACATGATATGAGAACTCATGTATTTTGTCTTCAAGGGTTTACCACTTTTATTTCAAGTAGAATAAAATCAAATTTGATAAGGAATAATCAACCTGAAACTCCTGCACTCACATCAGCAAACAGGTCAAAAACATTCAAGTGCAATCGGCAGAATAAGTGACCTTGAGGCACATCCATTCTTCTTATGTCACTGATCAATTCAGTTACTCCACCTTTGTAGAATGATCTTCGATCTGAGTAACCAAGGGATAGAGATGGAAAAATGAAATACCTTCTCCACTGACATGTTCTTCAAGAAATTCACAGAGTAACTACATTTGAGTCCAGCTAGAGTTGATATTGATTGAAACAGTGATTTTGGAAGCTTCTTCATTTTTCTCCCCCTCAAGGGAAACACTCCTCATAATCTTCATCAAGAGTGATCCTTCATCATCTTAATATTTGAATATCAATTGAATAATATACTAAGGATGGAAACTTCTTTATCTTGGATCTCAAGAGTTGACAGGATTCACTACTTCTCAGGTTCTCCCCCTGAGACCATGCTTCACCTTCAATTCCCTGCATTATTAGCACAAATACAATAAAAAAATGATTAAGGGAATAAGGTGGTTCCTCCTTGCTTCATCAACATGATCTGTATGGTTGAGGTTCTTTTCTCAACCAAGATCCTCTGTTCACTCCAGTCTTCATGCCTGCACATTTGAACATATGTTCTGACATCTGTTGATGTGGCGTGGATTTCTTCACATTCTCTTCTACTTTGTGTGAGGAATTATTCTGCTTAACATCTATCATGAACGATACATTATTACTCCTCTTAAGGACTGCTTCTTGCTCTGGTATTAAGGTTAGGAAACCTTTTGCAATGTGACCAGATTTCTTGCATCTCTCACACAGAACTTCTTTGACACGTGTGTTTCTCTTGGTTTGCAATCTCTCATGCACTGTGTCTTCATCATGTGAAAGTTTTTCTTTTCCTTTGTCACCAGCCTTGGCCTTTTCATCTTCATGTTTCTTCATTCTTTTCAAATATTCGGTCTAGATGACCAATATGTCATTTGGAACTGTTGCAGTTGGTTTGGGTCTTCCACATGGGTTCATCTGAGTTTCATCCCACTTAGTGTTTCTTTTGGATGAATGATACTTCAATTTCATGGATCTAAAATCCTGGGTCTTCTCAGCTTCCCTACTTGAGATATTCTTGGGGAAATTTGTGTTCGCACTATTTTTCTGATTTCTTACCAAGGAATATTCTTCTTTCTTAGGTGTGGTCTTTTGTTCTTATCATCTCTGGATATTTGTTTACATAGGCATGCACCATTCTTGTGACAAATGTCGCTGCATACATCACAGATGTTGTCAAGCATTCTAAAGATATTTTTTGTAAACAGATGCTTCTGGACCTGTATATGTTTCTTCTTCTTTACTGGATTTCTTCCTTTTGACACAGGCTTTATTTGTGCTTTTCCATTAAAGGGATTGTACCAACAATCCAACGCACAATGCCCAAATCTGTTGCAGCACCAACATTGACCCACAAATATTTTCTTCTTTTTATATTCTGTAAAAGGTAGTTGGGCCTTCTTCCAGATGTGTTTTTCTCTATCTAGGGAACTATCTTCCAATTTTTTCTTCCTATCCACCCTAGCCATGGTGGTAGGTTTCTTCTCTTCACCTTTCCTCATCCATACTTGTTTAGAATTTTTCTTCCAAACTGCACTGATTGTGGGAATGTATTTAGAAACATGAGTACAAGATAGTTTGGATGGTACCTTTACTTTCTCAGTTGCTTGTGATAGATCAATGAGTGAAGTCATGATCTTCTTATCGCATGTTGGAGGTCTTTTGACAATAGAATCCTCCAATGAGCATTGAGTACCAACAGCAACTGATTCTTGATGTGGATAATCAAGAGTTGTCATAATATTCTTGTCACTTGTTGGAAATATTTCATCTTTAAATTCCTTCAATGAACATTGAGTATGGGAATCACTCATTTCATTCTTTTGTGAAGTCTCAATATGTGTATTCTCAATCTTGGTCAACTGGGCTTCCAATTTTTGACCCTCAATATTGAGGATGATCTTCTGATCTTCAATCATGATCATCTTCTCTTCACAAGTCTTCTTCAATCTTTCAACCTTATCTTCATGCATCTTAACTTTGTATTGTAACAAAGAGTCAAGTTCCCTGAATTTCATGGAAGTTTCTTCCAAACAAAAACTCTTGACTTCATTTCTCTTCTTCAGCTCAGCTTCAAGTGCATAGATCCTTTCTTTTAGAGTCTTATTGACTTCCTCTTTTTCTTCAAATACTTTCACCTATTTGGTGAGCTTCATACTTTCCATAACTTTTCTTCCCAACCCCTTTTTCATATTTTTAGCTTCCCTTTCTAATCGAGTGATCTCAACCTGTATAGATTGGAATTGGATACAAATAATAGCAACCCTTTTTTTAGGAATATCATGCAGATATGTTTTAAGTTTTTCTTGAAAGCTTGAATTAGGGGTGTCATCCTTTCCTCTGGAAGAATCCTGAGCCACCATCTCGATACCTTCCAAGTCTAATGTTTCTTAATTATTGGAATGGCATGGAGAACAAGACACTGCATATTATTTGGATATGAAAGACTTCTTCAGCTGCTTCTTCTCTTTATTTTTCCTATTTGTCATGGTCTTACTAGATGTAGACTTCTGCTCAGAAATGACTGACACTTTATCAAGACTTCTCTTCATTGTTGACTTTAGGAAAGAAACTCAAATCCTCTTCTGAATATAATTATTTTGGAGTATCCAACATATGTCAACCTTTCCCTCTGATACCACTTGTAGGACCCCGGGACACCCTGAGAGGGGAGGGGTGAATCAGGGTGACAACTTTTTCTTCTTAAAGTTGTGGATCTTGTTCCCATGTTGGTAGGAACTCGTTAAACATGTATGATGGATATGATCAGTAATGAAACATTCACATGCAGAGAGATGACACAGCTATTTTACTTAGTTCACCACTAAGGGCTACGTCCAAGGAGCATACGCCGACAGGTTTTCGGTCATACCAAAATCCACTATGCTTCACTAGTTGTAGATTACAAAGGGTCAGGCATAGTCACTCTGTCCCAGGCTCACTACCTTTACAAAAGTTCAGGGATAGCACACTGCGTCCCACGGGTCACTCCCATTGACTCCCCCAGGCTCACTGTCGTTGGTGAAGTCCCACTCGGTTTATAGACGTGAAGGTCTCTTCAATAGATAGAAATGAAGTTATTTGTCTCCTGTTCAGCATGAGACTTTGCTTGGATTAGGGTTCAGTGTTGATGCTCTTTTCAGTTCAATCCTTCTTCTTTAGTGCAGTGACTGATTGCACTAGATCCCCTTGTCTTTGTTTACATGAATCACAATCACTTATGTGATTGATCAATAAATGAGGCTCAGCTTACTTTTCATCATCAGAATCAGTTCAACATGTATGCATGAGATCATGCATGTATTATTTATATTTCTTCTTCAATCTCACTTTGTACCGAATATATCGGGTAATCCCCCGGCTTTCGTGTAGCTCCTAAACAGACCGGCGGGCTTCAGCAATACCCGGCATGCTTCTCCAAGCCCGGCACACAAGTCTCAATACGGCACGCAAGCCTTCGGCCCGTAGGTCCAAACTGGCACGCAGGTCTCACCAAACCACCTGCGCGACACTTCCTTCCTCAACTCTTAACCTGCGCGACTCACTTCCTTTCTCACCCAAACTGCCTTGGGTGCGCAACAAACAACTGGCGCACAACTTCAAATATTGGCGCGCAAGTCCACCTGTGTGACCACACACAATACTTGCGTGACTTCCACACCTGCGCGATGGGAGCTCTGATTTTTCTAAGTGTTGAACTCCGTAGTAAATGAGGATGGGTGGTCCAGTATTTATAGGCATTTGGAACCCCTTGTGTGACGGCGCACAAGTCTCCCTTCGGCGCGCAAGTCACGGCGCGCAAGTCTCTTCCCCTGCAAGACACTTGCGCGACCAACATCCAAATTTGCGCGACCCTCCTTCCTTTTCCATATTTTGAGTTTTTGATCATGAAAAAAAACAGGCACACAAGTTCCCAAGCGTTCTAGGCATTGGCGTGCAAGTCTACCTACGTGACCAGCCCAATACTTGCGCGACACTTATCCCTTTTCCATAAATTGATGTTCTGATCTTGAAAAACATATGGCGCACAAGTTTCATCTCCTTAAAATAAATGGCATGCAATTCTCTTTGCCAAAATCACTTTTCTTCATTTTTTGATCTTCAGGCCCAAAAATTTGGCAAACACTGGGAAATGGAGCCACCTTGTATCTACTCTTTTTGTTTGCCTCTAGATCATCCACTCCTTTGTCAATGTTTCTTTAATAAAACATGGATCATTATCCACAGTCCTTGAACTCGACATGCCACTATGGAATCTCCTTTGTCAACAAATTTGTATGTCGTTTGTTTGCTTTGTCAACAAGCACGATCACCTCAAAAGAACTTCTTCTTGGTGATCTGAATCCTTCAGTAACTCTTATGCTTTTATCACAAACTCTACTATTGTGATATGTATTCTTTGAAGGCATAGCTTTAGCATCATCATCTTATATGACAATGTGATGTGCATGGTTATCTCAGAAAACCAATCCCCACATGGCCATCTTAGAATTCCAATCATTTTCACATTGTCTTCTTCATCAACCATCATGATCTACTTCATGCAAACTATATTATTCAATTCATCAAGAAGTCTCTTGCATAGTTCTCATGCAATCATGAGTAATTTCATGGTCTTCATCAAAAAACCATGGTTCTCATGCAATAATGAGGAATTTCATAGTCTTCATCAAAACCCATGGCTCTCCTTTAATCATCCTCATATGGATTACACCTCAGATTATTCATTGTTGTAAACAATGTATCACCTTTGACACATGTTCTCTGAACTTACGATCAGTAAACCAATCGTCTGAATTATCATTCCTCCATTTCATTGGAGTACTTCTTGATCTCCTTCATTTTGATCTTCATTGACAACTATTGACAAAAAATACAACCTTATACACAAAGTGGTTCCAACATAGATATCATCCTGGACATTCCCACATGATAGAAATTAATGATATCAGTAGGGATGTTAATGCGTACTTTAAGGAGAATCTGGTTCATATCGTAAAACATAGTGATAATAATCTATGGGGGAAGACCATACCTCTAGTGAGAGTGTAGTTATAGCATATCCATGTTCAAGAGAATACCTAGGAGAGGGAACAAGATATGTGTAAATAGTGGCTAGGATTTTTCTCTGATACCCATCAAGATTATTTGGATCACATCTCAGGGATGAGATGTAATGTGGTGGGGAGGTTATAAGATTTTGTTTTTTTCTAGGTATGTCTCCCCTTAGGTTTCGGTAAACCTTTTGGGGTTTGGTTTTCTTTTGTTGGATCCTTTGTTAGAAAAGATTAAGAGTTGCAGAGGTACGGTATGGAGAGGGGGAATTTATGGATGTAAAATGAATTTATGCCATAAATTATCGATTTCTGATGTAAATACATTAGTTAGACCACCTAAAATAGAAACAAAATCATATATTACATGGTGTATTCCAAGAATCCATGATTTATAGTGTAAAATGTATTTACAATGTAAAATTAGTTTTTATTTGGTTTTTAATTCTAGGTGATGAGTTTTCTTGCATATATAGAAATCAAGAAATTTACATCATGAATTCGATTCACCCAACATTTAAATCCAACATTCTAAATCATGTGTTCTGATAACACAAATCCCTCTCTCAATTTAAGATCATCCAACAGTGTTGTTTAAGAATCCTCTTTGATCTAGAAGCTAATTCTCATTGTATCTTGGCATTCCAAACCTATCAATCATAGGTAATCCATGAGGTTATAGTATCTTTCTCATTTCATCTATTTTCCCATGTAGATAATGTCCCAACATAACCCAATGGGGATTGAGCTAAAATTTCCCCAATACCACCTCTGTAGTCCAGGGGCTGGCGACCAACACTAAAAGTAATATCTGACATTGGATGCCTTTACCTAGTGTACCTATACACACACACCCGAACATATCAATTCATAAGTACAAATAAATAATAATGAAAAGAAGAAATATATATAATGTAAACATGGTTATAAAACCCCACTAGGGTGTACGAGAGTATGATAGTGAAAACTAAAATTAAAGAAGAAAAATACACACCCAACCAGAAAGATGTCCCAACATGAAAAAAGGGAAAGTAAATGTGTTGAGAGAGCCCGTCTATTGATCTCCAAACTCCAACCATCATACACAATCTAACAAACCAATTATCCCTAATAACATCTTTAGTCACCACTGATATATCGGTCATATGCATAAGACACGACACGTGATGGAAAAGCCCATGCATGGGTGAGTATATACATACCTAGCATGGCACCGTGAAAGCTAGGGGTAGTAAGAGACACAATAGGAATATATTGATAGTAGGAACCACAACCCAAAGCAAGAGAGTAAAAATAATCCAACTACAAGGATACAAATATATATTTTCTCAAACCAAATAAACCCAAATGAGAGTGAAGGGGATCTCCATCTCAAATCCTAGACCGGGAAAAATAGTTCCAGTAGTTTTATAATTCCATCATTGATTCCCAGCATCTCATGCATTTACTCAGTAGAAATATCCAAGTCAAGATACACCTTTCCATTTTGACACATAGTCGAGGGTTATAATATCAAATTATATGATGCATGCCCTAGTAAAATAGGACTATTCCACTCAATAGTCGATAGAGGACTCGTTCCCTTCCTAGTTGGAGGGTGACACTCTGATGGATGAGGACCCATACCTTGACACCACAGGGGGGTGCCACTCAAGTAATTAGTAGAGGAATCGTGCTCATTCCATCTGGAGGTTTCAACACTAAAGGTTTTTAGAGAACCCATGCCTAGATCAGCTAGAGGGTGCCACTCTAAAAGTTGAGGACTCATACCCTAATATTGTAGGAGGGTTCCAAATGGATAGAATATAGAGGACTCTTTCCCTACCTAGCAGGAGGGTTCCACTCTCGTTGTTAAGGACTCATACCCTGACTCTACGGGAGGGTGGCACTTAGTGGATCAGTAGATGACTCATTCCCAATCCCAATAGGATTTTTCCATATAAAAGTATATAGAGGACTCATTATTTTTTATACAAGAGGGTATCACTCTATATATATGTATAGGACCAATGCCTAGCCCAATTGGAGGTTGCCACTCTAAATACCCTGGTGATCCTGCATGATCACTATCATCATCGATCATCACCTAAAGAAACATCTTGGTAATAATATATATAATAGTATATTGAAATCCACTATGAAGGCTATAATTTCATTATAACCATAAAAACACATAGGATAGGCTACTCATGGGCCATGATTTGAGTCCAAACAAAGAAGAAATAATAGATTGATGTTTCCTAAAATGGAAATAAGGGGTACACAACATGTGAGGGGACCTACATGGAATGTGTTCCCTCTAAATAGTATGAAAATTTCCTATTTTATCATGGATTTATTCCCCATATAGGGATACATGTTGTGTAGAGTGTCTACATGGCATGCCTGAACAACCTGGGGTCCTGCCCGTGCTCCTAGTTCGTATCTGTGTACTATACATGTGTCTTTGTACTTCAGAACAAGGCATGTGCCTAGCCATGCCCATTTCCATGTACTCCTCGAGTACACACCAAGTCAACAGAATAAGGTTCACAAAGTTTTTAGGGTTCCAACATAGCATGTGATACTTTTTTCACCCAAAACCCTAGTCGATGTATCCAAGGGGTCAAACTCTATGTGTTATTATGAAAAAAACAACATATAGTCAAGATTATTACAAAAGTTTTGAAATATGGGCACACAATCTAGATCTATATTCTCATCCATGATAGTGCCTATATGCCTCCCATAATTGAAGGAGAATCCCTCAATTCATCATTGCCATCTATCCATTAGCTGTAAATTGGATTATAATTTGTCATGGGGATTCACGGTATGCATTGCACACCTGCCATTGTGCTCTATCATCTCAAGTATTATATCCATGAAAAACATCACCCGTTATACCAAGATTAATCCCAAAATATATCCTTCATCACTAATCCATTCTACACATGAGAGACCATCACTAATACGAGGGTCTGATTGGGCTCAGTCTTGTCCAGTAATTTCAAATCATGACACCATAGTCCAACGATAAAAAAAATTGTTGATGAAGGCATGAAAATAAAGGCTTATCAATCTTTTCTAGAAATTATTTCTAAAAAATAATTAATAGGGATAATATGGTGTGATAGAAGAAATAATAATCAATAAAATATGTGCACAGGTGCATGAAAAGGGTTCTAAATTGACACAGATCAAGGAAATAGATTATCATGCTCAAATAATTTAATCAAATGAGGAAGAATACAAATATTATGAGTCTTAAATAGAGATTGGATCATTATTCATTGAATAAAACACTAATCAATGATCTATGGGAATTTCTAAGTTCACTATGCTTTAATATACTTCTATCCAGAGTCTCATCGTCATCAGATCTTGGTTTTCCAATGGAAGGAGGAAGAACACTTCTCTATTTTCCCTAGAATTATGTGGAAAACCCTGGGGAAATCATAATAAAAATGTATTTAAATGGATTTATTTTAGGTTAATTTAAATTAAATAAAAAAACTATTTATTTATTTCATTAAACACACCCACCCATGGCCTCTTTTATCTGAATGTCCCTCATCGACCTATTTTAGGTTGTGCCTAGGGTAAACATCACGTTATGGACTCAACCGTGGTCTCTTATTTTTGATCCAGGATCCCATGTAATATGTATCCCATTTTATTTAAGCAATAGTGTGCACGTAACATAAAATATATTTATTATTTTTATAAAATTAATTCCAAGAACACTGGGCCTTGGAATCAAACATCATCTTAGCACCTGGCTCCAAAAATATATGTAAAAATATTTCATTGTCTTATAAGGGAAAACAGGGTCTTTACATCATTTTATCCTTCAATATATTTATCCATGAAAATCTGAAATAAAAAAACATGGTATACTGAAATGACATCTGGATCCCCCACACCTAAGAACTCTCTTACACATTCTCATACTGCCACAACATGCAAACCAAGGGTATGGATCATCCACACATGTTCATATCCTATCAATCCTTGATCTCCATTAGGTTCTCTACAAAAGTGGATCTATCCTTGATTTCTAGCTTACCCCATTCAATAATTTGCAAGGTTTCATGCACATATCTCCTCAACTGTGACAAATAGAAGGTGGAGAGTACCTACTCCAAATGTGGGGGTAAGGAGAGGTGATAATCAACCTCATCAACCAACTGTAAGATCTCGAATAACCCAATGATCCACAGAGATAACATGTATATCTGATAAAATATCCACAATCTTCAGTGGGTGGTGACTCTCAGGAAAACATGATCTCCCTTCTCAAATTCCAAAGGCCTACGATGTCGATCTACATAAGATTTCGGCCTATACTCGTATGTTGTAATCCACTCATAGATGACCTGGACCTTTTATTTCATCTCTTGCACCATCTATGGACCCACAAGACATGTATTTCCAATCTCTATCCAACACATGGGTGACCTACAGGGTCTCATGTACATGGACTTGAATGGTACAATGCTGATAATAGAGTGGTATATATTATTGTACACAAACTCTACCAAGGGAAAGTGATCCTCATAGATCCATCAAAAATATAACACACTATCCCATAGTATATCCTCTAGAACATAGCTTGTATTCTCAATCTTCTCTTCTATTTGGGGGTAGAAGATTGTATTCTTCCTCATTTGGGTCCCAAATACCTCTTATAGACCTATCCACAACCATGACATGAACCACACATTATGTTCATATACAATAGTATAGGGAATACCACAAAGGTGAACAATATCCCATATATACATATTCCCCAAACCCTCCACTGAACTCTGTTTGCTGATAGAAAGGAAGTGTGTCGACTTCATGATCCAGTCAACTATCACCTAGATGGAATTGTGGCCCTTCATTGTTCACAGAATCATTTCCAAAAATTCTATGGATATGCTATCACATTTAAACTTTGGGATCTTAGGAGGCTGAAAAAACCTATCAAAACTTGGATCTCATCCTTAATTTGCAAAATGGTGAGGCACTGAGAGATGAAATCAGCCAGGTTATATCTCATTTTGGCCCACCAAAACTACTGTTGAAGGTCTCTATAGATATTTCCCACACCAGGATGTATGGATAAAGGATAATTTTTTAACTCCCACATCACATCCTCCTGTATCATTGTAAGGACCATAATCTATCCCTATAAAAGGATTACATTATTCCCCACATTATAGAAAATATCTAGTGAATATCCTGAGGATATTTGGTCATACAAGACCAAAAAATATATTTCTCTCAATTGGGACTCTCTAAAATGATGAAGGAATAGAGGAGTCAACACCATTGACTAAAGATAAACTTCACCATCCTAATCAAGCAGAGTTAGTTGTAAGATTCCAATTTCTCTGAATCCTTCTACACCAAACGGGCCTAGAAGTTCCTGTTAAGGGCATCTACTACAACATTTCCATTACCCATAGTATAGACTATATCAATTTCATAGTCCTCTCAGATATCTAACCAAAACTATTATATCATGTTCAACTACCTATGTGTGAATACATATTTGAGACTCTGATGGTCTAAGTAAACCACAAGGCACTATCCTAGAAGATTGTTCCTCCACATACTCAGGGTGAAGAATACCGCTACCATGTCCAGTTCATGAGTCGGATAGTTATACTCATGGGTTATCACTACCTCGACCCGTATATGATAATCACATTCCTCGGCCTCAACACAAAACTGATCCCATCTCTTGCGGAATCAAAATACACTACGTACCTCACAACCTCCTCTGGTAGTCTCAGAACTTGATCAATTTTCAGCCTCAGCCTCAACTCCTTGAAGTCCCACTTGCACTTCTCATTCCAGGAACACGGCTTCCCATTCCATGTTAGGGTGGTTGAAGATTCTGTAATCCTAGATAAGTCTTCCAAAAACCCTCTTACAGTACCCCACCAAGCTAGGAAAACTCTTCACCTCTAACACACACATGGGTGGATCCCAAGCAAGCAATGCATCGATATTCACTAGGTTCATGACTTAAACATGCTCATAAATGGAATTACCTATAAATTTAACATCATTAATTAAGAACATGGACTTTGAGATATTGCCGTAAATTTGGTTCGCTCAAAGAAAATCTAGGACCATCCTCAAGTGCTCCACATGATCCTCCTCTAACATAGAGTGTATGAGTATTTCATTAAAGAAGATAATGAAAAACTGGTCTAAGTATGGCTAGAAAATATGGTTCGTCAAAGTTGTAAAAAAGTAATCGGAATTTTTTACACCAAATGATATAACTAGGAACTCATAGTGTATATAAAAATATATAAATTTTAGCTTCAAAATATCATCCTCACAAACTATCAAATGGGGGTATCAAAATTATAGATCAATCTTTGAGAACCATCTCACACCTCACAACTAGTCAATGAGGTCATAAATCCATGGTAATTCGTACTTGTCCTTCATTATTTCCTAGTTTAGGTGATGATAATACATATAAATTCTCAATATACCATCTGCATTTTTTACACAAAACACTACAGCTTCCTAGGGGGGACACACTAGGCATGATAAACCCATCCCTCAAAGGTCCTCCAACTACAATTACAGTTCCCAGATCTTGGTAGGGGCCATCTGATATTTTTTAGAAGATATCAAAGTGGTATCAGGATAAAAATTGTTACAAAACAAAATATCCCACCTTGTAGGTAGACCCAAAACTTCCACAGGTAATACATCCATAAAATCCTCACTAAATGAAGGAATACTGATCAGTGAAGATCTTACTACAACAAGGGATACACTCACCAACTAATGAGTGATGGAATATATCATCCTACTCAAAAAAACCCTTGTCCTTCCCTAAGATATATATTTCCCACAAAGGATAATCTCTTACCATAACTTTGTCGTCTTATGACACATCTGCAGTGACAATTTATCTAGGCTTAGACTATAGAAAAACAATCCATACCCCAGATGAAATTATAGGGTTCTATCAAGATGACCAAAATGTCACATATGAAACTCTCTATACCAAGCTATATCTTGAACTACTGGTAGATAAATTATATAGAAGAAGTGTTCCCCATAAGAACCTCAAGACAAAACTATTGGGCTAGCACAACAACTAGGATCTCTAGATATCACACCATGAGTAAAGAGATGAAGGTATTACTCACACATATGTCTCTTAATACCAAGGAAATAGTTGGATTAAAACATATTGTACCTTTAATAATCTCACATGTCACTTGGTCATATATATTCATATCTTGCAGCATCCCACAACCCCATTGGCCAGCACCCTTAGCCTGACGTGGGCTTCTTGGTGGTGGTGGTGGTGGTGGATCTCATAGCATTTTCCACCACTAAAATCTTCTCCTGCTCCTCTTCCAGTCATTCCTCCTTAGGGGAATCCCTACCCTCTCCTAGGAGATCCCTAATCACGATGTTTCATATGTCATGGTGGTCTGTAAACTATTTACATTCCCTCCTCAACACTTTCTGTCAGGAAATCATGCACCATGTGACCTTTCTTATCGCAAGTATAGCACTACCCATATCTAGGATTCCCTATTCCTCTCCATTATCCTTTAACATATTATTGAGTCTAATCCTATGAATATATCATTTTTCAAGATACTACTGACTGATGTATTCTAACTTCTATAGAAAAATCAACTATGTAATGCCTAGTGCTAGCTCTAGATTCCTGGTGTCCTAATAGGAAACTCTCTTACACCAATGCCCACTCCAACACCCCATCAATGGTGGGAAGGCATATGGTTACCACACTGGAAAATATCTCTTGGTGGAATCCCTACTAAAACTTCTATGATCAGAAGTATCCATCCTGAATTATGTCAAGGGACTTCTATGTAAGGTCTTTGAACCTCGCAGCATACTCATCCACCATAATTCATCCCTACTGCATCTCTAAAATCTTCTCAATCTAAACCGAACATAAATATGAGGGATATTAATCCTCACGGAATAACTGCAAGAAGTTGATCCATGAGAGTGTTGACTCATTGGGCATTTGGGTAACAAGACTCCACCATCAACCAACTACTCCATTTAAAATTCTAGCTAAAAGTTAAACCACCTGATCTTATGGTGCCAAACATTCCTAAAAACATGGATCATCAACTCTAGAAAATCCTCTACTACCTAGAAATTTGGCTCACCATGGAACCTCAGTGGCCTCTAGTGATGGAAATCATATATTTCACTAATAATACATGTATCCTCAGCCTTCTCTACAGGTATGCTCTACTACACAATAGGTGGAGGTGCTACCACCTTTACACCTGGAGGAAGGATCTCATGGGATGGACCCTAAACTAAGGCCCCATCACTCATCGAATCATCATCACGATAAGGAACGGGTATCCTAGATGGTTTTCATCATTGAGGTATCCTAGAAATTTAATCAAGACGTACCATAGTCATAGGGGAATGTATATATACAATGGGGAGATGACTCAATATGGAAATTTAAAGACTCAATCCTATATGATTCCTGTAAAATTTATCCCAAGAACCAATTTCTTGGTATACCGAGTTTACATGAAGGTGATAAAGGTTCTAGTAAATGGACACATCGGCCATTGCACCAACATAGTCTTCTGTGGCCTAAGAACCACACTTGAGATGCTTTGACACTTCTTCCCAAAATCCCTATAAAATCATCATTAAGATACTACTCTAAACATCATCCTAATGATCGAACCAGATTTAATACTAAAATTTCATAACCTGAACCAATAGAATTTGAGCCACAACTAAACCAAGACTACCTCTATAGGCCAAGGGATAGAGGCTAGGACCAAAATAAATATCTAACATGGGAGGAATTTTCCTAATATATTAGTATTCACACACCCAACCATATTAATACAAAAGTGCAGAGGAATAATAATCAAAAGATGCAATATATAGAATGTAACCACGCATATAAAAAACCTATAGGGTTTACATGAGTAAGATAGTACAAACAGATAGTAAAGGGGAAAAATAAATTCCCAACTATAAATATGTCCAAAATTGACAAAACTGTAAAGTAGAAGTGTTGAGATATCCCAACTCCTAATCTCCAAGCTCCAACCACCATATGAAATCCAATGTACAAAGTATCCCTAAGATACTCTATAGAATCCAATGACATGTCTGTCGTATTCATAAGACACAACACATTTGGGAAAATCCTATATAGGGGTGAGTATATACATACCTAGTAGAACACCCCTGAAAACTAAAGGGGTGGTAGTAAGAGACACGATTGGAATAGACCGGCAATAGGTTGTTCATCCCAATGCAAAAGAGTAAACAGAATCCAACAACATGGATACTGATATATATTTATATATATATATATATTATCAAACAAATTAAACCCACATGAGACAGTAGGGGATCTCCATATTAGAGCCAACCCCAAAAAAGAGTGTCAATAGTTTAAGAAATCCATCATCGACGCCTAGCATCTCGCGCGTCAAACCCACAGAAATATCTTGGTCAATTCAAACCTCACCATTGTGTCAAATATTCTAGGGGAACAATCTCAAAGAAGAAGACCCATGACCTGGTGCAATAGGATGGTTCCACTCAATAATCGATAGAGGACCCATAACCTACCCAGTAAAAGGGTTCTACTATGATGGCTGAGGACCCATGCCATGACTATCTAAGAGGGTGTTGATCAAGTAATTAGTAGAGTACCCATGACAAGACCAGCTGAAGGGTTCCACTGTAAGGTCGATAGAGGACCCATAACCAGCCCAGCTAGAGGGTTCCACTCTAACAGTAGAGGAACCATACCCTAATACAACTAGAGGTAACCACTCATATAGAAGATATAGGACCCATTCCCAAAACAAAAAGAGGGTGCCACTCTTGTAGTCAAGGACCCATACCTTGAATCCACAGGAGGGTGCCACTTTGTGGATAAGTAGATAAACTATGGAGAATCCTAGTAAGATAGTGTCACACTGAAAGTAGATAGAAGAACCATGTCCTATCCTACATGATGGTTCCACTCTATAAATAGGTAGAGGACCCATGCCCAGCCCATCTAGAGGGTACCACTCAAAAGTATCTGGTGGTCCTTTCTAATCATTTTCATTATGCAGCATCACCTAAAGAAGTTTTCCACTTTGAAAATTTCACATTGTATCTTCAAAGCCAATATGGAAGCCACCATCACATTCTACGTGAAAAAACAATCAGTATAGGCTACTCACATGAAAAAATCCAAGTCCAAACTAAGGATATATGAGAAATTAATGTTTCCTAAAAAGAAAAGAAGGGGTAAAATGTGTGCGAGGGGACCCAAACAATGTGTGGTCCCACTCCATCACCCAATAGAGTCCCATATATTACATAACTCACTGACCATATAGGGATACATGGCATATAGAGTGTTTACATGGCATGTCCGAGCCACCTGGTTCCTTGCTCGTGCTCCCTGGTCATGCCCATGTACCCTGAACATGCATGTGTGCTTAGGAACATCATGTTTCCTTGGACATGAACATGTACATATGCTCCTAGAGTATAAATAGAGTCACTGGAACAAGGGTCACATGACTTGTGAAACTTTTCTCACTTGAGTTTATAGCCAATGCAGCCAAGGGGTCACACGTCGTGTGTCCTTCCGAACTACAGAGCGTGTAGTATAGATTTTTCTAGAAGTTTAGATCTATGCCCACACACTCCAGATCTATAATGTCTAAGATTTTCTGTGTATTTTTTTTAAATATTATATAGAATTATTATGGGACTATTCTTTGTGATTTCATTCAATTCCAAGCCCCGAGGTGCCCAAAATAAATGTTTAAAATAATTTAAACTTTTAAATAGAGTGTGTGAGAGATTTTTCTGAAAAAAATGGAGTAACTTTTAAATGGGTGTCCAAATCAAAAATCTGAGGGAATTTTTGTGTTCAGAGTAGTGAATTTACCTTAAGAAAGGCTTGACATCAACTGGCATGGGTCAGCTGCAAAAGTTAATTTCTGGATGTTTTAAAAAAATGAATTTAATAGTTTATTTTATTTTAATGTTTCTATAATGCAGTAATGGGTTATGTGGTTTTAAATAATCAAGAGCCTAGGGATATTCTCATAACCCTGGAAACATTCCCCAGAGTCCTTTGAAACATTGGAGAGGATCCACCCTAGATAATTCTTGACGAATGATGATGAACGACGACGTGTGGATCATTGCGTAGTGAGTTCGAATCCGAACCGATGACCGCTTTTCCCCTTCGTCAAAGATAAATGTAGTGTTTGTTATTTTAATTCTTTTTACTATTCTTAAATTTGAATGGTGAGCGTAGATCAACCCATGAACAGGTTGACCTACAAATAGTTCGTTCTTGTGGGATGGTTTTTAACAGGTTTATTTTGGTGAAATAATCCGTGCATGACTTAATTATTTTTTATTTTCTCCAACTGATCCTTATAAAAGTAGAATATCAATGTTGTAAAAAATGGTGGAAAAGGTTCATTGTAACGCCCCAACCCCAGTTACCCAGAGTCGGTGCATTATTACATGACATTGGCATGAAACAAGGAATCATGTCCCGAAATACCGATCAGTTTAGTAGCCTTGTAAGTACTAGATGCATTCATAAGTTTTACATTACATCATGAAATAAAAACATCAATGACATTTTTCCCCTTTTGAACACACTTATACCCTTATCCTATCCCTGAAATTCAACCATAAAATACTTCTTCACATCCTGGGAAAAATAAAACCTAGAAAGGGGTGAGCTTAGATGCTCAGTAAAGATAACAATATAGTAGAAACTATCATAAATAATCATAAATATTTAAGACAATGTATAAGACTAAAACAAAAGCTTTTTAAACTTAAACTTAAGTATAATATGTAAAAGATAAAATCAAATAGTTTTGTTTACTTATTCACAAGGATATTCTACTATTCAAATAATCACATAAAATATCAATAGCCACTTTCATAATAATGGAATGCATAATGCCAAACTCCACATAGTCAAGGCCTTGTGTCAAGACTACAAATAATATTTTTTTCAAGGCCCTGTTTCAAGAAACTATTTTGTCTAATGAGACATACCGATGCATTGAGAAGCTATAGCGGGATCCACCTGTCACTTACTAAGTCAAATGCATTCCTCATAGAAAAAGGTTTAAACATAACATAAACAATCGTATTAAAACTAGCATACAAAATTCCAATACTTTATCCATAAACCATGAATGGTGTAAAAATAACACATCCATAGTCAAACATATCACAAAACCTTCAATATAATATAGAATATTTGTATCATAATAAATCAACTTCAAAAAATTTTAAAATCCATCAAAGGATGTTGACATTGATGAAATCAAAACTTTTTGAGAGAAATATATCTTTCTATTTTGAAATCATTTAGAAGTCATGTAATTATAAAGAAAAATTTTATTTTAAAAATATTATTATAATATTGTAAGGGAATATTTGAAGGTGTTATAATGGAAAAAAATTTCCGCACCCTCCGTATAAGTTAAAAAACATTCTTTCCTTAATTTTGTCGAAAAGGTCATAAAGGACCTTATTTGGAAAACGACAGAAAGATTCCTTTATAAACATTTTATAAAAATTAAAACAAGGGTATAAATGACTTTAACCTATATCATATTAAATAGTAAAAAATGTTTTGAAATATATTTTTAAGAAACACGGATGAGGATGATAAAGAGGTCTCGGTAGATACTTATGTAAAAACAACCTCGAATAATAAAGAGATTGTGAAATTAACCCTTACCTTGTACTTTTCCTTAGTCAATGGTATACTAACCTCCTATATAATAGTAAAAACATTGTTATTAAATTATAAAAGAATCATATACATAAATATGATATCATATATGATCTTATAATATTGCTTTGTTAATAATATTTTAGTAGTATAATCGTTTCAGGTGTTAACTGATTCATTTTCCTTTATATGTTTGGTTACGTAAGTCATGTTTGTTATGGATAGGATGTATTTTATTCATATACAGAATGATATTATGTTCATAAACATTATTTGTAATCATAAAATTAAAATTATTCTTAAATGATTACGATGTGGATTGAGTCTCATCGTGTTCGTGGAGACGGTAATCCGTACGTACGCACGAGCGAAAATATCATTATATTGATGGAGAAATCATATGTAATTGGATGGTATATCATATAAACAGAATCATTAACATGTTATATTTATTATTTACATTAGTTATTTTCATTATTATATCCATCCAAAATAATGAAGTGTTTGAATAACAAACTACACCACAACGTGGAGACGGTAAGCCGTACATATGCACGTATGGTGACTTTGTCATTTATAGGATGGATAGAATAATTAATATGGTTATACCATATTTATAATAACATCATAGTATACATAAGATACTAGATTTATTATTTTAGAATGGAAACAACAAAGAAAGAGGAAGTGGAAGAAGAAAAGAACTTGAAAGAGGTGATGAAATATTAACCTCTTCTTTGGGTTCTTCCTTTTGATTTGATCAAAAGGGCTCCTTAGGTTGGATTTATGACCAAAGGAAGGACTCTAGAATGAAGGAAGGAAAGTTGGGAGGATATTTTGGTATGGGTTGGCCAAGCCAAATGGATTTGGATGTGTGAAATTAAGATAAGGTGAAGTACCCTTTTATAAGAGAGGTGAGGGTCACTTTAGGAAAATCTTGAAATATTATTTTATAATAAAATAATTTTTGGTTTATAATGGCTCAAAAATGAATTATTTTGAGGCTAAGGTGGGGATGGTTTTAAAACCTCTCAACCAATAGGTTTCAGATAGGTTTATTTCACCATATTAACCTTATCTTTTAGATTTAACTATTAGTTAAATAGTTTGACACTTACCATGTCTCTTTGTATTTTTATATTATATAGTTAATAAACTTAATATAACAAGAAAATAAAACCTCATGTGGTTCACTATTAATATATATAATCTTACCTAATTCCTTTTTCCGAACCTTATATTTTTAGGAATATTATATGAATTCATAATATAGTATTTGTTTTAAAAACTCAATTATGTCAATTTTGACACTATTTAGAATTTGGTTTTTGTGAAAATCATAAAAGCATGATTAATCTGAAAAAAAAATTATTTAATCAACCCTAAAATTTCATATTAACCTATAAAATTAGTTTAATTCATCAAAAGTCTCAAATTTCATTTATTTGAATATTTATAATATCAATTATTTTAATCATTCATTAATAAGGTAATTACTACATCATCATTGTGTCAGAAATAAATTAAATTATTTAATGTCTAAAATTTATAAATAAATTACCATTATGTAGGAAATATTTTTTTCTTTATAATGAATACTTATAGTAGAATTTATATTGTGTGTAACCCAATATTAAATAATTTTAAGTTATTAAACTTTGAATTTAACTCTTAACTCTTCTTTAAATAAAATAATAATAAATGTCCTAATCTAATACAAGTGAACCAAATAGGATCATATTTTATTCCTAAGGTTGTTTTTGGTTGAATTATACTAATCCAATAGAATTAGGACATGTGTTAGGGTAATTAAGATATCATTTTTACCCTTAATTACCCTATTTACTTTTAACCGTGGTAAATAAAAGTAAAAAGTTACTATTCACCAAAAATTATTTTCATCTTATTGAACCACATTTTACTTAATGATGTCAACCGTGTTTCTTGGATTTTTTAAAATTCATCTCATAAAAGCAGTAAAATTATGTTTTATGCAAATTTGAAAATGCTCCAAAGAGATGGGTAAAAGACGATAAAAAGTTCAATAAAATTTTTATATATCTAAACTTATTAGAAAATGAATCCAATGAATTACATTTAACATATATAGGTATTATGTATCTATTTTGACCTAAAATAAATTTAAATAAAATAAATAATTATTTAAATAAAAAATTTGGTTTTAAACAATAACTTAGTGTTTTTCACTATTCATCAAAAATTGAATGTTTTCAAAAAAATACCAAAAATTCACCCTAAGATAATTTCGATATTCCGAATTCAAAAATGAAGTCCTTTTTGAAAAATAAAATTCATAAAATTTTAAAAAGTGGGTATTACTATTCATAATGGCTAGTTTTATTGGTCGCAGTGTGTTAGAATCTCGAAATTGCGTACAATGCAAGCTATAGCATTATTCAAAGGGAAACGTACTGTTGAAGCTTAGGGCATTACATTCTCTGCTCCTTAAAATAATTTCGTCCTCGAAATTTCTATAATATTATCGCGTAAAAAGATTCAGGTGGTTCTTCATCACAAGTTCCTCCAGTTCCCAAGTTGCATCTTCCATCTTATGATTTCTCCATAGAACTTTCACTAGACGAGTCGTCCAGTTTCTCAACACTTGTTCTCTGGAATCAAGAATTCTGATAGGCTCTTCACAATAAGACAGATCGAGTTCCAGTTCTAATTCTTTATAGGTGATTACATGTGTTGGGTCAGGCATGTATTTTCTTAACAGTGATACGTGGAACACATCATGAACTTTGGAGAGACTTGGAGGCATTTCCAAATGATAATCTACAAATCCAATTCATTATAGAATTTTGAAAGGTTCTATGTACCTTGGAATCAATTTACCCTTCTTACTGAAACGTATAACACCCTTCCATGGAGATACCTTCACAAAAACATGGTCTCCTACCAGAAATTCCAAATCCTACCTTCGGTTATCAGCATAGCTCTTATGCCTACATTGAGCTTCTTTGATGTAAGTTTGGATAACCTTCACCTTTTCCATCATTTCCTCAATAAGTTCTGGGCCTACGAGTTTTCTTTCACCAACATCATCGCAACAAGTTGGTGTGCGACATCTCTTTCTGTATAACACTTCATATGGTGCCATATGAATACTTGAATGGAAGATATTGTTATAAGAAAATTAGACCATAGGTAAATATTGATCCCATGTACCTTGAAAGTAAAGTGAGAAAGATCTCAACATGTCTTCTAAGGTTTGATTAGTCTGTTCTGATTGTCCATCATTTTGAGGGTGGTAGGCAGTGCTTAAATGAAGTTTCGTATCCAGATCCTTCTATAGACTTTTCTAGAATATTGATGTAAAATGGGGTCATAATCAGAAAAAATCGATAGAGGTACTCCATGAAGTCTTACAACTTCATTAATATATAGTCCTTCCAGACATTCAAATGGTAAATCTTCTCTTATAGCAAGAAAATGTGCTGACTTGGTAAGACGATCAACAATGAACCATATTGCATCATTCCTTCTAGGATTATTTGGTAGCCCCATTACAAATTCCATCATAATATTATCCCATTTCCACTCAGGTATGGGAAGAGGTTGTATGAATCCTCCAGGCTATTGCCTTCCGTCTTTCACTTGTTGACAAACCATACATCTTGACACAAAATCAGCAATCTCCCACTTCATGTTGTCCCATCAAAAATGTTCCTTCAAATATCTATACATATTAGTGAAACAAGGGTGTATAAAGAAATTGGAGCTATGAGCATCATCCAACAATTCCCTTTTTATATTAGGTATGTTAGGAACACAAAGTCTCTTCCCAAATTTCAAAATTCCATCTTCATATATGAAGTAGATCAATCTCCCATCATTCACAACTTTAATTTTCTTTTGAAATTACTCATCATCAGTTTGATAAATTTTTATACTTTCTAGTAAATATGGTTTGGAAACCATTTGAAAAATCATTGATGTTTCACCTTCTATGGCTATTACCATATCCATGTTTATTAGATCTATATATATAGGATCCTTATCAACTCTCATCTTGTTTAAAACTCCATGATCCTTTCTGATCAAAGCATCTTCCACCTTATTTTCCTTCCCCAGGTGGTAGTGTATAGTGCAATCATAATACTTGAGTAGTTCAAGCCATCTCCATTGCCTCATGTTGAGTTCTTTTTGTGAGAAAATATACTTCAAACTCTTATGATCAGTATAAATCTAACATTTTTCACCATAGAGATAGTGTCTTCATATTTTAAGAGAAAATATTATAGTTGCTATCTCAATATCGTGAGTGGGTTAGTTTTGTTCATGAATTTTTAGTTGTTGTGATGCATAGGCAATAACTCTATCATTCTGCATAAGGACACAACCAAGTCCTTTCTTTGAATCATCACTATAAATAACAAACACATCATTCCCTGATGGAAGATTCAATATAAAAGAATTGACTAATATTTTCTTCAGTTCTTAAAAACATTATCCACACTCTTTTTTCCAAAAAAAAATTAACCCCTTTATGTGTGAGATTGGTTAATGGGTTTTCTAATCGGGAAAAATTCTGGACAAAATTCTGATAATAACTTATTAAACCAATAAAACTATGTACCTCAGTTTAACTCATTGGTGCTGGCCATTCTTGGATTGCCTTGGTCTTTGAAGGATCAATAGATATTCCATCCTTAGAGACAATATGGACCAGAAAATAAATCTCTTGAAGCCGGAATTCACACTTTATAAACTTCCCATATAATTCATTTCTTCATGGACTCTTTAGAATAATGCACAAGTTATTTTTATGATCTTCGTAGATTTTGGATTATACCAAGATATCTTCAATAAATACCACTACAAAGTCATAAAGATCTTCCATGAAAACTCTATTCATTAGATCCATGAAAACAGAGGGTGTATTATTCAATCTGAAAGGCATTACTATAAACTCATAATGCCCATACCTGGTTCAAAATGAAATTTTTGGAACTTCTTCTTTCTTCACACACAACTGATGATATCCAGATCGAATTTAAATCTTTGAAAAATATTGAGCTCCATGAATTTGGTAGAATAAATCATCAATTCGAGGTAGGGGATAATTTTTCGTTATTGTTATAGTATTGATCTCCTTGTAGTCAATGCACAACCTAATAGATCTTCCATTCTTCTTAACAAAAAGGACATGGGTTCCCCATAAAGAAAAACTAGAGCGAATAAATCCCATGTTAATCAATTCCTTTAGTTTTTTATTTAGTTCCACTAATTCCACAGTGGTAATTCTATAAGGGGTCTTTGATATGGTCCTTGAACCCAGAATTAAATCAATGGAAAAATCAGTTTCTCGTTCTAGTGGATGTCTAGGTAAATCCTCTGGAAACACGTCAATATATTATTTCACAATAGGTATGACCTCTATTTGAACATTATTTTCCTCACCTATAGTTATTTCATTCTCTTCCTCCACAATAATTGAATTTAGTAGAGCTACTGGGGGTGGATCTAGATAAGAATCAGGTGGTGACGTTTCTATTCTAAAGATAAGGTACTCTTTATCATCATCAAAAATTGTAACCTCCTTCTTCTTACAATAAATTTTTGCATCATGGTTCGAAATCCAATTCATTTCGAGGATTATATCAAATTCAATCATGGGTATGATGATGAGATCAGCAGATAAATAACATTTATATGCCCTAATGGGAACTGATTCACAAAACTGTTTTGTGATGATACTTCCCTTAGGTGTTTTGAATGACAACTCCCTTGTTAAGTCAAATTGAAAATATCAAATTTTCTTAGAAAACTGGGAAGATATGAAACAATTTGATGATCCCGAATCAAATAAATCATGGGCTAAACTTGAGGAAACCATTAAATTACATACCACCATGCCTTTTAGAGCTTCAACCTCAGCATTAGTGATCGCACAAGCTTGTCCTTGCTCCCTTGGGCTTTTATGAGATAAGTTCTCATGTCACTTAGGAAATTCATTTTCATAATGCACCTTTTCTCTATAATTGTAGCATTCAACATTAACAGCCTCTTTCTTCCCCTTGCAATCACGTGCTTGGTGGCCTTTTTTAACACACTTATAATAGAATCACATTCCCTTCAAGCAAGTACTGGGGTGTTTCTTCCCACATTGACCAAAGGGTGGATATTCAACTTTTCCCTTATTCCCCTTATTTCTATTTCTAGAGTGTTCAGCATAACTCTTTTTCTATGTCTTTGATTTAAAGTCGTAAGACTTAGAGAATTCCTTTTTTTCTTGATAGCGCATGAGACAATATCTTCATACGATGAGAAGGATTTTGAGACTAATTCTTGATGTAGAAATTATTTTAAACCATCAAATAATCAATCAATTTTACTCCTTGATTTACGTATATAATCTGCTGCATGCCTTGCTAACCTTGTAAAGTTTGCCACATTCTTTGCTACATTCCCATCCTCCTTTTTCCTTAGACTCAGAAATTGTATTTCCATATCTACTCGATGGTCAGGAGGAAAGTATTTTTCTAAGAAAATCTCTTTAAACCCCCTCCATTCCATGTTCTATACTTCTTCATCTTCCTTTGTGTTTTGAATCAATGACCTCCATTGATCTACATCTCCCGTGAGGTAATAAACTGCCCTGGCAACTTTTTTCCTTTCGCTACTCTCCAAATCGTGAAATATTTTCTATAAGGAACTTATACATTGCTCGGCTACAAATTTATTTGTAGTCCCATTGAATGTTGGTGTTTGTTTCCCCATGAATCGGTCTAACATTGATCCTCCACATTTTGGATCAGGGTGCTCCATACAGGTAAGGTTATTATTCATTACCTGAGTGAGTTGTCCCAATATGGTGATAAGCTGATCAGCACGAGTTTCTTCACCATCTCCACTATAATTATCTTGAGTAGTAGGGAAATCCCTACATGGATTATGTGTGTTGATACAATTTACATTCCTTCCACTATGCTCCATTTCTAAACATTGGCATATACTAGATTATTTTATGAATCGCAATACATAATTCCAAACTTGTAAAACACTTAACATAAATTGAAAATTTTATAGATATAATCCATAATCATAAAAAAAATTCTTTGAGGAATTATATACTCATAAACCCTTTATAATGGTTTGTAAAGAAAATGAGAATTATCCTAAGCATATCCCCTAGGAGTGTCGTAACCAAGAGTGCAGCAAAGCCCATTTTCGTGCACCTGTTCCCGTTCGAGTCTAGCTCAAAGAAGTTTTCTCGGGTTTTATCCCTAGGTAAATATGTGCTAGAGCCGGCTCTACCTGCTCATATCTAGACAGGGATTTATTTCTTGGAAAACTCACAAAATCTCTACAATACCAGAATTCTAGGAAGTTCTTCTATACTAATATTCAAAGTCTATCTTAGGGTAGTGTTCTCTAATCAGAGTTTTTTTCTAAATATAACTTCCAAGATTTTCAATAAACTTCCTCTGATACCAACTGTAATTCCCCGACCCCAGTTACCTAGATTCGGTGCATTATTACATAACATTGGAATGATACAAGGAATTGTGTCCTGAAAGACCGATCCGTTTAGTATCCTTGGAAGTACTAGATACATTCATAATTTTTACATTACATTATGAAATAAAAACATCAAAAACATTTTTTCCCCTATTGAACACACTTATATCCTTATCCTATCCCTACAAGTCAACCATAAAATACGTCTTAACCTACTGGGAAAAATAAAACATAGAAAGGGGTGAGCTCAGATGATCAGTAAGGATAACAATAGAGCGAAAACTTTCATAAATAAGCATAAACATTTAAGGCAATGTATAAGACTAAAAAAATCCTTTTAAACATAAACTTCAGAATAATATGGAAAATATATAATCAAATATTTTCATTTACTTATTCACAGAGATATTCTACTAGTCAAATAATCACATGCAATATAAATAGCCACTTTCATAATGATAGAATGCATAATTCCAGACTTCATAACCACATAGTCAATGCCTTGTGCAAAGACTACAAATAAGATTTTGTCAAGGCCTTTTTCCAAGACACTAGTTTGTCTCATGATACCTACCGATGCATCAAGGAGCTATATCAGGCTCCACTTGTCACTTACTAAGTCCAATGCATTCCTCGTATGAAAAGGTTTAAACCTAACAGAAACATTCGTATTAAAACTAGCATATGAAATTTAAATACTTTATACATAAACCATGAATGGTGTAAAAATAACACATCCATAGTCAAACATATCACAAAACCTTCAATACAATATGGAAGATTTGTATCATAATAAATCAACTTCAAACAAGTTTAAAATCCATCAAAGGATGTTGACATAGATGAAATCAAAACTTTTTGAGAGAAATATCTCTTCCCATTTTGAAATCATTTAGAAATCATTTAATTATAAAAGAAAACCTTTATTTAGAAAATATTCTTATAATATTTTAAGGGAATCTTTGAAGGTGTTATAATGGTGGAAAATATCCACGCTCTCCATATAAGTTAATAAAACATTCTTTCCTTAATTTTGTCAAAAAGGTCGTAAAGGACCTTGTTTGGAAAACGATGGAAAGATTCCTTTATAAACATTTTATAAAAATTCAAACAAGGGTATAAATGAATTTAACCTATATTCTAGAAAATATTAAAAAAAATTGAAATATATTTTTAAGAAACACAGATGTGGATGATAAAGAGGTCCCAGTAGATACTTACATAAAAACAACCTCAGATAATAAAGAGATTGTGAAATTAACACTTACCTTGTACTTTTCCTTAGTTTATGGTATGTTAAACTCCTTTATAATAGTTAAAAAATGTTATTAAATTAAACAATAATCATATACATAAATATTATATCATATATGATCTTATAATATTTCTTAGTTAATAATATTTTAGTAGTATCATCATTTTGGATATTAACTGATTCATTTTCCATTATATGTTTGGTCACATAAGACATGTTTGTTATGAATAGGATGTATTTGATTCATATACATATTTATATTATTTTCATAAAAATTATTTTTAATCATAAAATGAAAATTATTCTTGAATTATTAGGATGGGGAATGAATCTCATCGCGTTCGTGGAGACGGTAATTCATACGTACACACGAGCGAAAATATCCTTATATTGATGGTGAAATCGTATGTAATTGGATGGTATATCATATATACATAATAATTAACATGTTATATTTATTATTCACATCGGTTATATTCATTATTATATCCATCCAAAATAATTAAGTGTTTGAATGACAAACTACACCACGACGTGGAGACAGTAAGTCCTACGTACGCATGTATGGTGACTTTGTCATTTAGAGGATAGATAGAATAAAGAAAACTGGTTGTACCATATTTATAATAACATCACAATTTATAGAAGATAATGTAGTTAAATTTTATAATGGAAACAATAAAGAAAGGGGTAGTGGAAGAAGAAGAAAACTTGAAAGAGGTGATGAAATATTTACCTCTTCTTCGAGTTCTTCCTTTTGATTTGATCAAAAGGGCTCCTTAGGTTGGATTTCTAACCAAAGTAAGGCCTCTAGGATGAAGGGAGGAAAGTTGGGAGGATATTTGGGCAGGTTTTGTCTAATCCAAATGGCTTTAGAGGTGTGAAATTAAGAGATGATGAAGTAACCATTTATAAGAGAGGTGAGGGTCACTTTAGGAAAAGCTCGAAATATTATTTTATAACAAAATCATTTTCGGTTTATAATGGATCCAAAATTAATTAATTCTAGTATAAGGTGGATATGGGTCGAAAAACTCTCAACAAATAGGTTTTATATAGGTTTATTTCACCATATTAACCTTATCTTTTATATTTACCTCTTAGTTAAATGGTTTGACATTTACCATGTCTCTTTGTATTTTTATATTATATGGTTAATTAACTTACTATAACAAGCCAAGAGAACCCCATGTGGTTCATTATTAATAAATATAACCTTATATAAGTTCTTTTTCCAAACCTTAGATTTTTAGGAATATTATATCAATTAATAATATAGTAATTGTTTCAAAAACTCAATTGTGTCAATTTTAACACTATTTAGGATTTGGTTTTTGTGAAAATCATAAAAGCATGATTAATTTGAAAAAAATATATTTAATCATCCCTAAAATGTCATATTAACCTGTAAAATTATTTTAATTCATCAAAAGTCTCAAATTACATTTATTTGGATATTTATAATATCGATTATTATAATATTTCATTAATAAGGTAATTACTGCATTATCATTGTGTCATAAATAAATTAAACTTTTTAATGTATAAAAATTATAAATAAAATACGATTATGTAGGAAATATTTTTATCTTTATAATAAATATTTATTTTAAAATTTATATTATGTGTAACCCTATATTAAAAATGGTTTTTTTATTAAACTTTGAATTTAACACATTTAATTATTCTTTAAATAAAATAATAATAAATGTCCTAATCTAATCCAAGTGGACCAAAGAGGATAATATTTTATTCTTAAGGTTTTTTTTGGTCGAATTATACTTATCCAATAGAATTATTATATGTTTTAGTGTAATGATGATATCATTTTTACCCTTAATTACCCTATTTACTTTTAACTGTGGTAAATAAAAGTAAAAACTTACTATTCACCAAAAATTATTTTCATCTTATTGAACCACATTTTACTTACTGATGTCAACCGTGTCTCTTGTATTTTATAAATTCAAATCACAGAAGTGGTAAAATTATGTTTTATGTAAATTTGCAAATGCTACTAGGAGGTGGGTAAAAGACGATAAAAAGTTCAATAAAATTTTTATATATCTAAAAATATTATAAAATGACTCCAATGAATTACATTGAACTTATATAGGTATTATTTATCTATTTTAACCTAAAATAAATTTAAATAAAATAAATAATTATTTAAATAAAAAGTTGGTTTTAAACAATAACTCAGTGTTTTTCACTATTCATCAAAAATTGAAAGTTTTTAGAAAAATACCAAAAAATTACCCTAAGATAATTTCGATATTCCTAATTCCAAAATGAAGTCCATTTTGAAAAATAAAATTTATAAAATTTTAAAAAGTGGGTATTACTATTCATAACGACTAGTTTGATTGGTCAATGTGTGTTAGAATCTCGAAGTTGCGTACAATGAAAGCTATTGAATTATTCAAAGGTAAATGTATCGTGGAAGCTTGAGGTGTTACATTCATTCCTCAATTCATTGTGTGGATTTCTTCATCCTCGTTTTACCTTGTGTTCCTCGTGTTCTTCATGGGGTTATAAACAACAGATCATTGCATATCCGTTTTGAAATGAAAAAATCCCAACTTGAAGATATGACATCATGATTCCCCTAAGGAGGTGCAAAGACATTGGTGGCAGACAAGTCGACTTGGTTTAAGAGAAATCACTCTGCAATGGGTCTTCATGATGGTGGATCGAAACATGTTTTCTAGGTGGATTGGAGGCCCAAAACCAACGGAATCGGATTTGGGGTGACGGGGTGACCTGGAACCTTGAAGTTTGTGGAGATCGGATAGCTGGATCGAAGGATAGACAATCACCCGAGGTGCGGAAATGAAGAACATCATTTTTGGAAAATCACAAATAACAAAGCATGTTCTCTGAAGAACATGATGTCTGGGGCCGACTCAGTGGCGGTTAGGGTTTTTCAATGCAAGAAGCCTTGACACAACATGTGAAAACTTTCACACGGAATGTGGGTCCCTACACGGGACTCGGTGTGTATCTCGGATGATACACAATCATGGGGTGGAGTACAAGATATTTACTCCACCACAAGGCCAGACCAGGCCAGTTATGTGGGTTACCCCATGTATCAGTACACAGGTTGGAAGACACAAGTTGAAGCTGTGTACGGGAACATGACCAGTGTACATGGAGCGGCCCACAGATGGTTGGACATGGCATGTCACATTCTTACATGTCGTGTATATCTCTTTCTACATGACATGCTCTTCTACACGAGCCGTTGTGCATGGGATGTACCTGAGGTCATAGGACATAGCATGTGACCTTTATACACATTGTGTACCTTTCTATACATGGCTTTATCTTCTTGTCCATCATTTCTTGGATAGGTTTCATTTGGTTTAGTTCCCCTTTTCTCATTCCCCTAATGTTATGGTATTGTTTCCATCCATATAAGTATGATCAGTTCAGCAGGACATCCTGGATATAGTAGGAATCCCACTAAGAGGCCCATACCGAGATCCTCTACCAATTATTGAACCAAGGTAGAGTTAGGTATCTATGTGAAAACTCATATAGAACATTGATCCTATACTTAGCTGGTGAATTTGGATGAGTCTTGATTTATTACAAGGCCCTGGAAGTGATCGTCATATATGTATCATGATCTTTCTCCACTCAGGAGTGAGTTCTCCTGGAATGAGTTCATCTTCTCTCTCTTAAGATATATTAGTCCATCTGCCTATCTCATGGCACTTCCCAATGAACATACTTCTCGGATGGACATCACTAGAGATATCAGACTCATGGATTCGGTTCTCTTGGATGAGTGCTTCATGGAATCTTCAAATTGAATTCCTAGCATGGGTGTGTGGTTTTTATGACTTACCTTTAGACTACAGGTCTTTGTTTTGAGTATATCTGGATATATTTCTCTTATTATATGTTCTGTAGACATATACTGTGTAGAGATGATTGAACCATTACCTTGTGTATTTATTTTTGGTTTTCAGAGTCCCCTACTGAGTATTTTTATACTCACCTCTACATAGATTTTGCCTGCATATGTCGTGTCTTTTGCAGATGAGTGGTCTTTTAACAGTCCTGGGCAGACCAGGACCAGAACGAACTTTGTGAGATTTCTTATTGGACAAGGTGTTCCTATGGCTATAATAAGAAATCCCATTACGTATTTCTTTCTTACAGGTAGGACTTTGTTGTTTGTAGATTCTTTTCATCGGAGGGCTTGTATTATGGCCCAATTTACTTTCTGCACATTACTTTCTGCTTACTCTGTTGGTTGGGTTTAGTTGTATGCATGATTTTTGTTCCTTATTGGTTTTTTTCATTTCATCGTTTGTGTGATTGGAGATGTGTGTGTGTGTGTGTGTCCATGTACTTAAAAAATGCCTCACATGTTAGTGATATGCCTACTCGGTGCTAGTCACCAGCCCTTGGCTTATTGGAGGAGGGCTTAGGTAGTCACAGCATGAGCCCCACTATAACAGGACATGACATAGTGGTATCATAGGTGGACGGTTCTACCCTAGGACCAAGAGTCTATGAGATTGATTTGGGGAAATAGTGTTAATTGTTTCGAGCATAGATTTTAGGATAGGGACTCCAGTTTTGGTGCTGGTGTTCAACGTATCCATACACCAAGTCTCTGATAACCTTATTTTTGACTCGGTACATTATAGAACTAGTTGAAGTGGAACAAAAGAATGGCACATGCATCATATAAGAATGGTTTTTGTTTTCCATGTCCTTTTTTGTCACATATCTAGATATACTCTTTGACGATGGTACATTTTGTTTCCTTACAGGATACCTCCGGGACGCATACCTGCTAGGATTCAGTGACTCGATCATGAGGATGACCCCCTCAGTGATGAGGATTCAATTCAGGGACCAGTTCCCCAGGCATTACCACTGGGTGGTACACATGCTATACCAACACCAGTGGAGTATCACATGGTACCTATAGTGCTAATAGGTGAGGAGCGCAGGATTAGCACACTCTATCAGTTTCAGAGACAAACACCCCTCAGGTTCGGAGGCGAGCCCGACCCTTAAGCGGATAAATAATGGCTTAGGGTGGTCACCAAAGTATTCCGTCTAGTGAGGACACCAGCAGACCAGATGGTGATCCTAGGAGCGAGCCTTCTTCAGGGTTCAGTAGGACGATGGTGGACTTTGACCATACAGGCTTGTGACGAGGAAAATCGTTCATGAATAGAGTTTAAACTAATCTTTAGCTAGGATTTATCTCTGGTAACACTGAGAGAAGTTCATATATCAGAGCTTCTTCAGATCCAGTAGGGAATTTTGATGGTGTTTAACTATTCATCGAGGTTCACCAACCTCACTAGGTACTCGATGGATATGGTCATTGATCAGTACTTTAGATCTTAGACACTAGAGAGAGGTCTAAAATGGTAAATCTGATCTAGTGTCATTCCTCTATGAATTTCAACTTATGAAGGAGTTCTCAAGAAATATTTGGTGGTTGAGAGCTTCTTGGATGAGAAGAGACAACTAGTGGAATTCAGTAGTAGGATGACAAGTGTAAAGGCCTCGGTAGCAGGGATAAAATGTCAGGCATAAGGATCGGGATGTGGGAGATGTCACAAGGGGTCCCAAGAGAGGGGATATATGGTCCAAGGATCTCAATCTGGATCCAGTCATCCTTGAGATAGGTGATTATACTTTTGTGACGATATAGGATATCTCGCTAGAAAATTTTCAACCATTCGAGCTGTGGATAGGGACATGGTGGATGGACCACCGAGGTAGAGGCAGAGAGTGGATCTGGTAGACCCACTAGGTGGTAGACATGGAAGAGGAGCAAGGAGAGCTGCAGGAGGTGGCAAATGTTTTGACCTCCTCCCACCACCACCCCCCAGAGGTCCGCACTAGGATCAAGGAGTTGGGGGATGAGGGTGGGGGCAGCTACATGTATTTGAGGCATATAACCTAGGGACTCCAGGGATGATTTGATGTATGATCAATATATTTTCCACCTAAGATTTTTTACTTATAGACACAGGTACCATTCATTCTTTCATCATCACATGTCTTGTGAAAAACCTTGAGATTATGGTGAATCCATTGACTCAACCCTTACAGTTGGAGGCACCTATAGGAGGATACTCGATGATCATGTATCTTTGCCGATAGAGTGATATTACCCTTAGAGGTGAAGGTTTTGGTTGGAACCTCTTGGTGGAGGCATCGAGGCCTTACAACTTCATTCTCGGTGTGGATTAGTTATCTTTGGTCAATTCCTGTATTGACTGCTTTAGGCAAAGAGTGGGGTGTGTCTGTAGCGATGGAACTAGGTTTTCCTTTTTTAGTAAAGAGTAAACCTAGGAATCACATAATGGGCACATTCTTAAGATGGTGCAGTTGATCACTCATGTGTTGGCTAGCCTTACCCTTGGATTAGTAGATGTTGTGAGCTTTTAGTATCAGCAGTAGTGGCGGAGTACAAGGACATATTTCCATAAGATGTTTTAGGATTACCTCCCTGTGGGGAGATCAAATTCTACAACGAATTACACCCCGAGATGACACCGATATACTCACAGGCATATCAAATGGATCATGTAGAGCTGTGTGGGATGAGAGTGTAGCTATAAGATCTACAGAGGAAGGGCTTTGTAGGACCTAGTGTTTCACCCTAGGCAGCCCCATTTTTTTACCAATAAGGAAGATGAAATTTTGAGGATGTCTATGGATTACTGGTACATGAACCAGGTAATGGTGAAGAACAAGTTTCTACTACCAAGGATCGACAAACTCTCTGATCAACTAATAAGGGCGTGGTGGTTTTCAAAGGTTAACCTTTGATCGAGTTTCCACAAGTTATGATTCATAGATGAGGATATACCAAAGATGACTTTTAGATGTTTCTATGGTCACTAAGAGTACTTGGGGATGCCTTTCGTCATGACGAACGCCCCCATAGTGTTCATGGGACTCATAAAATGGATCTTATAGTTTTACTTAGACTACTATGTAGTCTCCTTCATCGATGGCATCCATGTGTACTTGGTGTCAAATAAGGAGCACACAAGACACATGTGAATGGTTCTAGACATACTCCGATAGCACCAGCTTTATGGGAAGCTCTCAAAGTGCTATTTTTTGATATCGGAGGTCCCCTTTCTGGGAAATGTTATCTCAGAAGATGGAGTATTAGTGGACCCATCCATGGTTGAGGCGGTGTTAACATGCGAGCCACCATGAAGTGTGATATAGGTGTGAAGCTTCCTTAGGTTAGAAAGATACAACCAGAGATTTATCCCTAATTACTCTCAAATACCATCACCGATGATAGCCTTGACCTATAAGGGTTAGCCCTTCGTATAGAAAGAGAAGTGCCAACAGGATTTCCAATAGTTGAGGCAGAGTTCGACAAGAGCACCGATCGTGAGATTTCCAGAAGAGGGTGTCAAGTATATAGTTTTCTATGATGCATCACGGACTAGGCTTGGTTGTGGCCTAATGAAAAGATAGGTGTTGATTACTTATGGTTTTCACAAGCTAAGGCTACATGAGTATAACTATATGACCCATGATCATGAGTTGGAAGTGGTATTCTTCATGTTGAATATATGGTGACACTACTTGATGGGTGAATGGTTTATCATCTACTTTATCCATAAGAGCCTCAAGTACATATTCTCACAAAAGGATCTAAATTTGAGGCAGAGGATATGGCTAGAGTTTCTCTAGGATTATGAATTCTATATCATTTATACTCTTGGAAAGGGGAATGTAGTGGTAGATTCTCTTAGTCATAGATCGAGTTCACAGCTTCTAAGTGAGGTGTCGGAGCAGTTGGCCTCACTACAATTATCCTTCATGGATAGAGATGATGCAGCTAATCTCTAGTTGATGGTTGTCACCACTCCACTCTTATGGAGAGTCAAGTAGGCACATCTAATAGATTTCAACTACGAGACTTTACGTGCTCAGTTATCTATAGGAAAATCTCTTGATGGATATTCTCAGGGTGTGGAGCATGTCATCCTTTTAATGGGATGCATAGTTGTGCTAGTAGCATTGTGGGTGGAGGTTTTGAGGGAGTTTCATACATCTCCCTTGGTGGTACATCCTGGAGTGGAAAAAATGTACCAGGACCTCTGATGTCAGTTCTGGTGGATAGGCATGAAGAAGGAAATAACAAAGTTTGTTTCTCGATGCCTTACGTGCCAGCAGGTGAAGGTTGAGCACCAGGTTCCAGTAGGGTTATCTCACCCCATAGAATTCTCAGAGTGGAAGTGCGATGGAATATTGATGGACTTCATGACAGTATTACCATAAACATCCAGGGGACACGATTCCATATGGGTGATCAATGAATGACTCACTAATTTGGCCCACTTTATAACTATTAGGGATTAGAGTTTAGTTGAGAGCTTGGGATGCCTCTACATGTAGGAGACAGTTCGACTTCATGGCATCCCTTCGATGATAGTCTCAGATCATGATGCTCGTTTCACATCCTAATTGTGGAAGGGATTGAAGGAGGCATTTGGGACCCAACTACACTTGAGCACAGTGTTCCATCCCTAGAAAGATAGTCATATGGAATGAACCATTCAGGTCATGTAGGATATGTTGTGGGCCAATATCTTGGATTTTGGTCACAGTTAGGATGACAACCTACCACTAGTGGGGGTTTTGTATAACAGTAGCTACCATTCCACCATTGGTATGGAATCGTTTGAGGATTTATATGGGCTACCCTACCGGTCACCGCTTTTCTAGACCGACCTCAGAGAGTCAGCACTCATGGGTATAGAGTTGGTGTGTGCTACCACCAAGAAGGTGAAAATAATCCAAGAGAAGATAAAGACTACACAAAGATGGTATAATTCTTATGTTGATAGATGAAGGAGACCTCTGGAGCTCGAGGAGGGATACCATGTCTTCCTTCGAGTCTCTCCTCATCAAGGGTTTCAAAAATTTGGTTGGGGTGGCAAGTTGTCTCCAAGTTTCATCAACCCTTTTCAGATATTGTGTAGAGTTGGAGAGGTAGCGTACAACCTAGATTTATCATCGTAGTTGCACCAAGTACATGATGTATTCCATGTGTCGCATCTGAGGAGGTACATGCATGACCCATCGCATGTTATTGATTGGGGAAAGCTAGAAATTGAGGATGGAGTGACCTTCGTTGATTACCTAGTGAAGATCCTGGATCAGAATGAGAGGATCATTCATGGTCGAGCGACTCCCCTAGTTCATGTCTGGTGGTATCACGGGAATCTACGGGAGAGCATGTGGGAGCGGGAGGCTCAGATTAGTGTGTAGTACCCACTTTGGTTTGAGTAACTTTTTTTTGGATTTTTTGGGAAGTAAAAGCCCTAAGTTGAGGGTAATGTGCTGCCTCATATTTTTTGTGTATTACTTTTAAATATTATATTTAATTATTATGTGACTAGGCTTTACGATGACATGTAATCCTGAGGACCGGGGTGCCCCAAATAAATGTTTCAAATAAATTAAATTTTTAAATTGCGTGTGTGAGCAGTTTTCCAAAAAAAAGTGGAATAGCTTTTATACAGATATATATATCATAAATCTGAGGGCACCATTGCATTTAGAGCATCAATAATACCTTAGGTGAGTCCTAACATTGATTGGTGTGGGTCTGCTACAAAAGTTAATTTTTGGATGTTTTAAAGGACATAAAATAAATTTAATAGTTTATTTTATTTTAACGTCGCCATAATGAAGCTATTCATTATGTGGTTTTAAATAATTTGGAGGCTAGTATTAGGTTCATAACCCTTGAAACATTCCCTAGAATCCTCTGTAACTTCAGAGAGAAGCCACCCTAGAGAATTCTCGATGAACGACGACGCGCGGATCGTTGCGCAGCGAGATCAAATTTGAACCGACAACCACTTTTCCCCTTCATTAAAGATTGAGTTAGGGGTTGTTATTTAAATTATTTTCCCCATTATTGGATTTAAATGATGAACGTGGATCAACCCACGAATAGGTTGACCCGCGGATTGTTCATTCATAAAGGAGGGTTTTTATCAGGTTTATTTCAAAGAATTAATCCATGCATGATTTAATTATTTTTTATTTTCCATGTTTGATCATTATAATGGGAGAGGATCAACGCTATGATGAATGATGGTGGAGGTTCATTCCTTAATTCTTTGTGTGGATTTCTTCTTCCCCTTTATACCACGCGTTCTTTGCGTTCTTCACAGGGTTATGAACAGTGGATCATTGCGCGTCTGTTTCTTAACACAATGATCCCAAATTAGATATCTGACATCGTGATTCCCTTGTAGAGGTGAGATGATGATGGAGGTAGAAGAATCGACTCGGTTCGAGATAAATCATTCTTCAATATTTCTTCATGCAGGTGGAACGAAACATGTTTTCGAGGAAGATCAGAAGCCTAAAACCAATAGAACCAGCTTTGTGGTGTCTAGGAGACCACAAACCTTGAGTTTCATGTTGACCAGACAACCATATCAAAGGATGGATAATTACCAGAAGCTCAGAGATAAAGAAAATCTTTTCTGTAAAATTGCTAAGAACATGGTGTGTTCTCCGAAGAACACGGCATGTGGGGAAGACTCAATGGAGGCTTGGGTTTCGCGATGCAGGAAGTGATGACAAGGCATGTGAAAACTGTCACATGGTGTGTGGATACCTATGTGGGACTCAGTGTGTATCTCATACGATAAATAAATATGGGGTGGAATACATGATATATACTCCACCACACGACTAGAATAAGTCAGTTATGCAGGTTACCCCATGTACGGGTATATGGGTTGGAAGACATGGGTTGAAGCTATATACAAGCACACGGATAGCATGCACAGAGCGACCCCCAGATAGTAGGACATGGAATTTCACATTCTTACATGTTGTGTATATCTCTTTCTACACTACATGATCTTCGACATGGGTCATTGTGCACGAGCAGTACCCAGGGTCATAGGACACGGTGTGTGACCTTTCTAAGTGTTGTGTAACTTTCTGTACATGGCTTGATCTTATGGTCCACCATTATTTGGACATCTTTTGTTTGGGTTAGTGCCCCTTTTCTCATTCCCCTGAAGGTCATGTATTGTTTCCATACACAGGAGTATGATCCCTTCTGCAAGACTTTCTAGATAGAGTAGGAATCCCTCCGAGAGGCCCAAAGTGAGATCCTCTATCCATTCTTGACCCTAGGTAGAGTTAGGTATCGATATGACAAATTCAAAAGGATGTTGATCCTCTACATAGCAGGTGAAACCCAATAAGTCGTGGAATACGCCAAGGCCCTAATAGTGATCCTCATCCGTGTATCGTGATCTTTCCCCAATCGATTTCTCTTGGAATGAGTACACATCTTCTCTATTCAGGTCTATAAGTGCATATACCTCTCTAATGACACTTCCCGATGAACATACTTCTTGGACGGACATCACCAGAGCTATCAGACTTGTGAAGTGATTTCTATAGGATGAGTGCTCTTGGAATCTTCAAACTAAATCCCTAGTGTGGGTATGCAGTCTTTGTGACTTACCTCTAGACTAAGGGTCTCGGTTTCAAGTATATCTAGATATGTTTCTCTTATTATATGTTATGTAGACATATACTATGTATATATCACTATTCCATTACCTTTTGTATTGCTTTGTGGTTTTATGAGTCCCCGACTGAGTATTTTTATACTCACCCCTTCACGGGCTTTGCCCGCATGTGTCATGTCTTGTGTAGACGAGCTTCCTCTTGACGGAGTCTAGGGTGGACCAAGACCAGAACGAGGTTTGTGATATTCCTTATAGGTCTAGGTATTCTTAAGGCGATGATCAGTATTCTCAATACCTCTTTCTTTCTTATCATTTGGACTTTGTAGTTTACAGACTCTTTTCTTTGGTGGGATTGTATTCTGGCCAAATTTACATTCCACACTTTACTTTCTGTTGTACTTTGTTGGTTGGGTTTAGTTGCATGCATGATTTTTGTTCCTCAGGGTTTTTCTTCATTTCAAAATTTATGGGCTTGGAGATGTGTGGTTGTATACAGGTACATAGGCAATGCCTCCCATGTTAGTGATATGCCTACTCGGTGATAGTTACTAGCCCTTAGCCTATTGGAGGTAGGCTTGGGGAGTCGTGACACGGGCCCCACTAGGATAGGTCGTGACAAGATCCATCTCCTCAAATATATATATCACCTCTATGATCCCCAAAATCAAAGGGCAATCCCTCTATTCCTCGTTTTTGGGCATCTCTTGGCCAGAAATTGGATTCTGATTTTTCCAGTTGGTTCGTTGTCTGCACAATGCACCTCTCATCCCGCTTCCTTCATATCATATCACAAATAAATGAAACAAATCACCCTAATAAAAATATTCATCACCAAATCCATCCTTTATTTTTGATCCATTCATCACATGCTAACCGTTCGTAATCCAGGGGAATAATTGGGCTCAATCCCACCCAGCAATGTAGAATCATGACCATGTGGTTCAATGATGACTAACGTGAATAATTTTAGTGATAAATGAATCAAAAACAAAGTGTTATAAATCATTTCAATTAATTATTGTTCAACTATCATGATAGGTAAAATTATGTGTGAGAAAAAAAATAATCTATTAAATCTGTACACTACTGCATGCAAAGGGTTATAAATTGACGCAGATCAATGAAAGAGATTATCATGTTCAAAAAATTAGATCAAATGATGTAAAATACATATATGAAAATTCATGTCTAGATATTGGATCATTCTTTTTCAAAGAACACACTCTCTGAAAATTGAGAGAATTCATTGCATTCGTTGTGCCTTAATCTGCTTTGATCCGGAGTCTCGTCATTGTCAAATCTTGGATTTCCAATAAAAGGAGGAAGAACACTTCTCGATTCTCCCAAGTTTTTCCCATATAACCCTCTAAAAAATTTCATAATGATTTATTTTCATGTATTTCAATTAGGTTAATTAAAATTAAATAAATTTATTTATTTATTTATTTAACTAAACGTACCCGCCCATGTCCGCCTTTAAATGAATGCCCTGTACCGACCTATTTTAGGTTACACCTAGGGTAAAATATATTTAGTATTTTTATTAAATTAACTTCGATCACACCGATCATCAGGATCACATGCCATCTCAACACTGGGATCCTAAATTATATAGAGAAATATTAAAAAGTATTACAAGTGAAAAAAGGGTCTCTAAAGAGAAACCTATATCAGAATTCCTAAAATAGATCAATATTGGGTTTCCTTTTTCATAGTTTCTTAGTTTTTTTGAAAGGAAGGGGGAACCCAGTTGTACCATGTACATTGAGAAATTGCCTTCTTCTACTCTTCTTTTGAAGTGTGTGGTCTAGAACAACACCCTAATCATATATTTATTCTCTCTATTTTGTGAAATAAGTGAAATTTCACTATCATTCCATGCACTCCACCAACATAAGTGAATAAATCACTATTTAATTTGTTTCATATGCATAAACCTCTTATTGGATTTGATCAGGTACTTTGGTGTTGAAACTAAACTTTCATCCTTGCATGAGGAGATCCTACCCTTAAACCTATAATAAAATGGTAGTTTTAGAAACATGATTTTGGAATAGCATTTCATTCAAGGTAATGGTAACCGAGAAGTTTTTGATAATGGTGATTCATCCTAATATAGGAGGATCTACCAAAAAATAATAAATGCATTTTTATTTAATAATAGTATAATTTGGACAATAGTAATAATATGTAAACTATGATATATTGTATGTTTTCTCTAATTATCATTGATATTATTGAAATGATTCTTATGGTATTGATCACTGCCTCATGAGACATGGAACCGATGATTCATCCTAACATAAGAGAATTTTCCCCTTAATATGATTTCAGATTCTCACCTTGTGACGTGCACATAGGAAGATATAAGAGACTCCAGCATATGAATTCTCATGGAACCCTGTATCAAATGAGGTGATATGAGCTGAGATGATCCCATTTTCAATGTGTGCCTCCGAAAAATGTAAGAGACTCAAATATAGTAATTCAGATAGATCTTAGTGAGTTACTTGAGACATGGTACTAGAAATTCATCCTGACACTTGAGGATCGGCCAATGGTTTGGGTTATCTGTCCTAACACAGGAGGATACACCTCTTGATAGGGATTTTAGCATAGATCTAAAGTAGTTTTGGCTAACCTAGGGTACCATCCTGGCACTCGGGGTTCGATAGGTTTATTTCCCATGTAGTATTAATTTATTAAATTAATACCCAAGTTTATCTCTTTCTTGAATGCACTATATATTTTGACTGTATTTTTTAGAAACTGTGGGAATTGTCCTACTAAGTTATATATGCACCCTATTTGGGCCACCCTATGTTACTCGGGAAGATTTCATGGATGCAAGTTTGGATAAGGCTAAGAGACCCTGTTTTTTATTATTGTTGGCTAGATGGGTTAGAGTTTAGAGATGGGACTAACATGGGGCTCTGGACCAAGGCTTTTGGATTATTTTATTTTTTATCCTTTTATTTTATTCATATTACATATATAATGTCAGTAGTTACATTTTATCGTGTCCATACATGATTCGATATTTACTTGGATGGTTCATCTTGATCCATTTTCATCTTGAGTTTCTTGTATGATTATTTAAATATTTTTTCATTACTCTATTGTTATTTCCACTTATATTACAACTCTTTCCTAGAGGGTATAGTCTCCCTACTATATTCATTACCCCATATCTTATAGTCAACAAACTCTGATGTATGGGGACACATGCCTATGTTCTTGTAGCCAACCTAACTTGGTCACATGATGATGTACTAGGATGGAGATGTTACAGTTCATGTAACATTAATCCTAAAGAAATCAAATAACATAATTCAAGAGATCATAACATTAGCATAAGAAATAAGTTTTTGGCATACACATAGACATAGAAAATAATTTCCCTAGTCAAGGATCATTTCTAATACAATTATAGTGGATTGGGTTCACTCCTCATTCCCATATATCTTTAGTCAAGGTTCACTCCCAAAACTATCATAGTGGATATGGCCCCTTACTGAATTGGGTTCACTCTCAATTACAGCCCTTATTATCTCATTGGATAACCCAATGCATTGGAGGGATATTTAATTCCAATCCCACCCATTACATAATCATAATCCATTTGTATTCGTTCAAGAATATTATAAAACATTAATTATATATTATAACCCATGTAAAAAGAAATGGGTTTTTTAAAATATTTTAATAATTCATCATGACATAACCCATGGAAAATAAATAGGTTTCATAAAAATATCATCATAATAATCATAAAACATACAAATAAATTATAAGGACGGTGTCATTGGATAATATACCTAGTGAAACATTAATAACATCAAATGATGTTATCATAAATTAAAATTACTTTAAAATATCACTTAGAATATTTCTTGAGTAAAATAACCATTTCATTTTGGAATCACTTCTTCAAAATCATAAAAAATCCAAAATATTTTGGAAAATAGTTTCCTTGAAAATTTCAATGGAAACATATAAAGTATGCTTCAAATCATTTATATTTCACGATGGAAGGTAATTTCATTCATGTTGTGTACATTAAAACAAATACTCATTTCACATTATTGGTAAAAAGTAAAAGGTTCCCCATTTAGAAAATTATAATAATAATCCTTTTAAACCATTTTATAAAATTTCAATAATGGGTAAAAATGAATTTAAACAATAATATGACAATATTAAAAAAGTCCTGAAAATATTTTAATAAAAAAATGGACGTGGAAGAAAAGGATTCATGACCAAAGAGGAAATAAGGTCTCTTTTTCTTAAAAACATTTTTTTAAATAATTAAAGTAAAATGGAGAATAAAAAGGTATTAATACTTAAAAATTTCATGAATAAATAGAGAATAATATAATTCATTATATTCTTGTGATGTAGATCAATAAATTTCTTCATCAAAAACTTAATCGTAAATAATCTTAGTAAACAGGGAGGTTGTATCATAAAACCCTTAACACTTAGGTAACATCCAAATTAAAACCTCATGAAAGAGATATCCAAATATAGATATGTAAATAATAATAATTTTTATGAGAATAATCATAAAATAAATTCATGGGTAGTATATACACAATATAAAATATAAGATACATGAATATGGCATGTGTCTCATAGAAATAAAAATTGTATAAAAATATCTTACCACAAGTTTGACTTGCATCCAAATCATTATAACCTCCTATGTATTAAGTTTAATTTTATTATAAATATATACCAAAATCATTAACATACTTATAATATCATATATTAACAACTAATAACATTTCAACACTCATTTATTAATAATTCCTTATTAAAATCGCCATTTTTGGGTTTTAACTATTTTGTTTTCATGGAAGTTTTTCTTTGGAAGTTTTGGTCCTTGAAATTTGATCATGGTTATATAATCTCAATAATGTTCATAATAATATAAATATAATATATACTCATTATATAAAAATTTATAATCTTCCATAAAATTTATATATAGAAAAATTATTTACACCGTTCATGAAGATGGTAGGTCGTAAATAATCATGAACATTGTTTTCGTTTTATAACAAAAAGAAGAAAAGAAATATTAATAATATTTTGTCATTAAAAAAATATAATAATATCATAAATATCATATATAAATATCATATATAAATATTAAATCAATCATAATAATTAACCGTTAATAATATTTATGAAAAAATAATTATATCTCTATGTGCAGGTAATAGTCCACACGTACGCACGAGTGTTATTTTTATTTCCCATTTAATGGAAAAGAGTGTAGATAATGGTGGTTATATAATCATAATGAAATTTAAATATATTTAGGAAAATTAATTTATTATTTTATAAAGGGTACCATATATTTAGAGTAGATAGAAGAAGATATAAAATTGAATGTTCTTGGTTGAGAGTCATACCTCTTTTTTGAGAAACCTCCTTTTAATTACTCTTTAATCCTTTAATGGGTGGTGTTTTGGAAAGGAACAAATCTCCAACACATGGGGAATGAATCAAGGAAGTTATTATGGTAGGTTTTTACTAATATAAAAGGCTCATTAAGTGTGGTAAATATAATATCGATTTTATCCTTTTATAGGGGAGGGAAATGCCACACTTAAAATTAATTAAAAGATTAGATTATATATATATATATATTCCATAATAATGTAAAGTCACACCTAGGCACCCCAAATTCAAAAATAATATTTTATAGGTCCAAAATAAACTCAACCAATCACATTTGGGTTTGTTTTGTGATATATTTTAAGACATATCTTCTAGTTAAACCACTTTAAACCCTTTTTTAATCTTAAAAATGATAACTTAAATTTTTTCCCTGATAACATAATTATTTTACCAAAAATAATAGGGTCCTTACAAATAAATTTGTAAATTAAGATTTGAAATTTTGAATCCATTTTATAAAATTTAATTTCTATAGGTGCAAGAAATTACTCTTAATATAGGAACACAAAATGCATGAAAACTATTTTTTAGGAAAATACCTAATTCAAGAGTAAAAATCATTTAACATTGAAATAAAGTAATAAATTCGTTTCTGAAATTTTTTTCAATGATAAAAAATGATTTTTTTATAATTTTCGGGTAATCGGAAACTGAATGGAATTGTAATAAATCCTAAAATTCTACTTGACACATAGGAATTTTACAAAAAACATTTCTAGGGCTAGGTATGGAGCTGATGCATAATTTTGGTTCTATAAGGGCCTTGGTGTGAATATATTAAAAATATTAAATATAATGTATCAAATTCTTGTATTGTTTTATAAATATGGAATATCTCCTGAATGGGGCCTCTAAGTTAAGGATTTTGATTTTGGTGGTTTAATCTCCCTTAATGATTTGAGATAAAAATAAATTAATTTCTTCTAGATTAATTCATGAATCGTTCTTAATTGGATTTTCCAAAGGCTAATTTCACTTAATAGATCTAGGAATTTTATATTTATTTATTCATTTAATTTCCTGGTTTGATAATCCATCATTATTTAGATTATGAAGACAATGTACAAATGAACACAACCATTGATCGATACTCATTTTATGTTATGTTCCATTCTCCCTTAGTTCAATAATGTTTATCAATGGATTTTTCTTATCTACTTATTTGAAGATACCCCAAAGTATCGATCATTGTGTATTCGTTATTTGTAAAAATATATCATGTTCCTATGTTTGGATTTTTTTTGGACATTCGACAAAGGCATGGAATTGACGATGGGAATCCGGCGATGGTTTGGGTGATGGTGGATCTATAATCCAAATTGATTAGATCTATTCGAAAGAGAAATAATGGGAAGTTTTGAGTAATGGATGGACATAATATAGTGCTAATGAAAATGATGGGGTTTCTATCAGTCAGACCATGTGGTTCTTTGGGATGGATATGATGGTCATCTTTACTAATGAAGAATGACCATAATTTGACTTATAGCTGGCCATTGAGTGTGTTCGTACTATATTTGGGAATTGAGAAATTATTGGTAGTGAAGTAAATATCATGTGATATGGAAGGAAATAGAAAATTATAGGCTTGAATAGAAAAATATTTTACCCTATGGGACACAACGTTTACTACTTTAAAGGAAAGTTGGATCCCTTGTTCTCCTTAGACTAGCTATGTTATGATTGTGGGTGAGTTTTCCTAAACTGTATCATTTTAAGTGTGTTCCCTTATTATATTTTTTAGATTTAGTTTTCTCAATCTGCGTCCATGAGGATTCAATGTATAATCTAGTCCAGAGTATTGGATATTAGATACCCTAGGTGGATTAGAGTAGGAATCCCTCTATGAGGCCAGGGGTTAGATCCTCATTTCCATATTCCTCTAAGGCAGGGTTCTGGTGTCATGTGACCTACATATTTTTTTGTTTGATCACCTACCTAATGGGCTAATCTAGTTAGGGTCAAGTGTCCCCCATTGGACCTAAGTGTGATCCCCATTTGTGTATCAACATCTTTTGTTATCCAATGATGTGTAGTCTAGTTGAGTGAGTGTCTTGGATGATCCCTCTTAGTTTCGTTGGTGATTCTTCATGGAAATACCTGATGAGTATGTCATCTCGAATGGTTTCCAATAGTGTAAAAAGACCCAATATAAAAAACCATATTTTCATATAGATATATTACATATTATTAGATGAATATTAATTAGATAACATTACAATCCATTCTAGAGTCAAATAAGTCTAGTATCTTGGTAAACATGGAAACATAAACAAATAATTAATAAGTGTCTCCCATTAATTTATTTATAACTGTCACCCATCTTAGACATGCCATAATTAATACCTTCCTTCATAACCTGAGGAAAGAAAACATAAAAAATAGTGCTCTTATATGCTCAATAAGGATAAATAAAGGATATATAATTGAACAATTAAACTTAAAATTATTCTAAGGTTATAAGAACATGATAATTACATTTTAAAACAATACTTTGCGTACAAAAGATCCTAATATTCATACATGGAGTAAAGACTGGAAGTCTATAAGATAGGAATCCTAGAGGAATCAAATAACATGAACCATGAGAGAATAACATTGGCATAATACATGTAATTATGGAATAAGAATATAAAATCTCTTAATTATTAGTCAAGGCTCATTTCAAAGACTATCATAGTGGATTGGGTTCACTCCGGATTCCATCATAGTAGTCAAGATTCATTCCCAAGGCTATCATAATGGGAAAATTCCCTTACAAAACTAGGTTCACTACCAATTCTATTTATGTTTATCTAATGATACATTAATCATTACCCAATTCTTTGGATGTATATACAATTATGGGCCCACCCATCCTCGGTTATAAAATAGGCATCATCCTTGGTTATAACATAACCATCATCCTTAGTTATAATGTTACCACCATCCAAGGTTTATAACATAACCACCAATCACATAATTAAAACAATGAATATTTTTTCTATAAGATAATAAAAAATTCTTCATATCATCACATTATATCCCGTACAAACAAAATGGGTTTCAGAATCATTTCCATAATTCATCCTCACGAAACTCATAGAAAATAAACTGGTTTCAAAAACATCTCATAAAAATAAACATCAACTATCTATATAAATGATAAGAATGGTATCACTGGATTATATCCATAGTAAATTATAATTAACATAAAATGATGTTATAATATAAGAAAATTCCTTCAAAGTATCACTGAAATATTTCTTAAGGAGAATAAAAATTTCATTTTGAAAATAAATTTTAAAATACAAATATTTAAAAAATATCAAGAAAAAAATATTTTAAAATACCCATGTAAAATTATAAAGAGTGGTTCAAAACATTGAGCATTAATTAAGGCTTAAAATTCCATTCATTCCATGTAAGTTAAAATAAAATATTCCTCTCACATTTTTGAAAAAAAAATCAAAAAGTAACTCCTTCGGAAAATGAAAAGAATATTTGTTTCAAAATAATTATAAAAATTAATAAATGGGTAAAAATTATATTAAAAATCATAGGATAATGTTAAAACCTTATTTAAATTTTTTTTATAAAACATGGATATGAAAGAAAATGGTTTTTCTACTGAAGATATAAATAAAGTCTATTTTCCATAAAAACATATTTCCAATATCTAGAGTACATAAAGTGAGGAAAATGAAAATAAAATATGTATTATAAATAAATAAGTATATTATAATTAATGAGTTTCTTGGGAGGTAGATCATAATATTTTTTCATGAGAAGCATAATCATAAACAATCCTAATTAACAACGAGATTGTATCATAAACTGTTACCACATTGGTAACTTTTGAATCATAATACCCATGCAAGAAATAACATTATATGGATGTTAATATCCCATAATTTTTATAACAATAAACATAAAATACATTCATGGGTATTATATTCACCACACAAAATAAATAATTGGTGAATATGGCATGTGTCCCATGGAAATAAAAGTGAGACAAAAATCCAATGCATTAGGGACAATTTCCATCATATTTGTTTGAACCTCATGTAAAATAAATATAAATTTATTATAAATATATTAAATAACCATGATAATATATATCATACCATATATTATTTACTTATAACCTTTTATCTGTTGTTGATGAAAAATTCTTTATTAAAATCATTATTTTGGGTGATAAGTGATTCATTTTTCATAAATGTTTTGGTTTGGTAGTTTTGGTAATTATACTTGGATCATAGTTAAATCATATTCATAATTTAAATAATGAATTAAATATAATATATACTCATTATATAAATATTTATAGTCATCCATAAAAGTTATAAATAGAAAAATGAATTGCACCATTCATGGAGATAGTAGGTTGTACGTATGCATGAAAGTTGTTTCCATTTTTCAAAAGATGGAATTAAATAAATGTAAATAATAAATCACCTTTAAAAAAACATTATTATATATTATATAACATATATATTCATTAAATCCATCCTTATTACCATCTAATTAAAACATAATTGAAAATCAATTCGCATCGCTTCGTAGATAAGGTAGTCCACACATACGCATGAACAATGTTATCATTTTCCAGAAGTTAAGGTAAAAAGGTAGATATGATATTATCATTAAATAATCATAATTATTTCATAAATATCATATATAAAAATTAAACCAATCATAATAAATATCCATGAAATATGGTGATGGAAAATGAATTGTATCATAATGTAGAAAATATAAGTCATGCTTATGCATGAGTGATACATTCACTTTTCATTTTATAGGATGATGGTGAATAAAGATTTTTCAATAATAATAATAATAATAATAATAATAATAATAATAATATAGTATATTTTTTATACTTAATTTTTTATTTTGTGAATAATATAATAGATTTATAAGAGGTAAAATAATAATTAAAAAGAAAGTGATTGATTAGGGCGATTACCTCTTCTTTGAAACAACTCCTTTAGATATCCACTTAAGAGAATTAGGGTTGTACTTTCATAGCAAAATAACCTATATAATGTGTTTAGGGGTGTTTATATTATAAATTTTTAGAGTTTTTCTAATCTAGAATGCCTAAGGTGGTGTAAAGAAGGGAAAGGAGGGGAACCCTTTTATAATTTAAAGGAGGGACACTCTTAGAATTTCTTAAAATATTAAAATATATTAAACATATTCTCAAAAAATGGTTCAAATGGACTATAAATGGTAAAATGATTAAATTGTAGACCATATATTATCTCACTTTTCCTATTTTATTATTTTTATGATTTTTAAGTAATTTAATAAAATATTATTTTCATAAAATATGTTTATTGGTAATTTTGACACTATTCAATTAATTTGACTTAAAAACATAAATAAAAATATTGAATTCAAATATAATACATTAAAATAACATTAATATGTCATATCCATATAAAAAATTTGTCACACACATTAAATCGCTTAAAATTATATTACTTTTAATATATTTTAAAATCATTTTTTATATTTTTTATTAATTGAAGAAATACTACATCGATGTTTCATAAGAATTTAGGATCATTATATAATTACTAAAAATTATAAAAATACTTATATCATTAAAATTATATCACTAATCTCCAAATAGTCACTTATATCCATTCATAAATTGCTTTTTCCCCTATATGGAAGCGTAAAAAATATTTAAAACTAAGAGAATGAAATTTTCTAACATTCATTGATTTAAATATTATATATGTAATTTTCATGGATAAGTGTACTTTAAACAATAAAATTACGAAACTAAGGTGATAATAGTAGAATTAAATTCATAAAATAAAATTTATGAGGAACAATTATGGTATTCTCACTTAGTTTGAACCTAGTTTAACATGATTTATCCTTTACCATCATGATACATTTTACTGAGTTAACTATTCAAATTGACAAAAAATAAAAGGTACCTCTTTAAAAAATTTAGACATCAAGATTATAAATATGGATACCATTTTATCAAATCCAATACCTATAAGTGGTAGAAATTAATTTTAAAATAAGTGTGAAACACGCGACGAAAACTTATTTTTAGAAAAATACATTTTTAAACATAAAAATTAGTGTATTATTATCCTACATCTAGAAACATATTAAAAGAAAAATAAAAATTATATTAAATAATATACATAAATATATATATATATATATATATCTCATTAAAATCATTCACTAATTGTGAATAACTTAAACTGTTAAGATGAAAATATAGTGTGTGCATAAAAATGGTTTTTCAGAAAAATATCTCTTTTACTTTCAAATGGGTTTTATTTTCATTTTTAATTAATCGAAAACCAATGAATTGATTTTTGTAATATTAAAACCATTTTTTCATAATTTACTTAGTCTTATTCGTACCCATAGATCTAATGGTTATGTAATAATAATCACATAATAATATTTTAATCGATTTTCATGGTACCTTTAAACTTGGTGTTGTGTGTAATGCAAGAAATATCCATAATTTATAGAGACTTTAAGTGGACTCTCTCTCATTTCTCCCCGATCTAGGGTTCCTTTGGTGGAGTTCTAGTCATATATTCCTAGGCATCGCTTCTCTGGCATTTTCTCTCCCTCCCCTCTTTCATTCCTTATTCCCCTCCCCTCTTTCCCTCTATTCTTCTTCCTCTCATTCCTTTATTCCCCCATTCTATGGCTCTTATTTATTCATTATTAACTCCTTGTTGAATATTATAAATTATTCCTCTCCTTTTCCCTTTAGGTTATCGTGTTTCTTACCCCACTATGGTCTGGTGAACTGGTTTTCTTGGGGAGGTTTCTGATGTGTAGGTTGAATCATGGAAGTGTCCCAAGAGCTCGACCGCGTTCGCAGTGAATTTGACAGTCAGGGTTGGTGGTTCCAGGTAAGGACGAGCTTCTTCGTGGAGACCCCACCACTTCAAATATTTCTCCAAATTCTTTCTCCCTCATCTCTCTCCCTTCTGGTCTGTTGCGGTGGCTACCAGAGGCTTTGGGATGTGTTGTTTGTTCGGTCAAAGGTTTTCCAAGGGGCGCACCCTTCATCATATTTGATCTATGTTGTAGCTATTTTAGACATTTTTTGAAGTCCATATCATCTGAATGGGTTTGTTCAATATTGTTATGCTTGTTGTTCAATTTTTTTAGGTATGTTGGGTATACGAGGGTCATGTTGTTGTAGGTTTCAAATCGATGGATAGGGTTTGTTTCATTTTTTTTCATGATGTTTGTCTTATATGGTTTGATCCCAAAGGTGGTTCACATTTTTGAATTTTGGTTCAATTATAAAATGAATTCATGATTTGATGATAGATAGTTTATTTAGTTTCTCTATGGTTTTCGGTTCATATTTGGTCCTCAACAAATATTACTCGGATGATGCTCGTGTTGGATATGATGAAGTTGTTCTGTGTTTTTGTGAATTATGATTCTGTAATCTCAAAACTTTCTTGTGTGGTGTTAGTGAGTGTAAATGATGACAGTGTGATTGTTATATCCAGTGGGGTTTTCTTTGATGTTGTGACCAAGGAGGCGATGGATCGATGTTTGGTGTGGATGGCGATGTCATGATAATTACAATGGTGCTGTAATGATGCGGCGACGCGCATTTCTCAGGAGGCTGTGTGATTTTAGGGATTTTAGTATTTTTGAGTATCGAATATGGGACCTGGTTTGAATTTTGAATCTGTAAGGTGTGGTCGGTTTGGGACAGTTCCCACTTTTCCCTGAAAGTGGGTTTTTCATTAAAATAAAAAAATGATTTTGAGGTCTGTAGTGAAAGCTATTTAAAAAATGAAATTCATTTGAAAAAATGAATATATTTCATAAAATATTAGGGGGTTACATTATTCTGCCCATAAAATTAATTTTTACCTCAAAATTATTCATTTTGATACAAAAAAATTTGGTTATCTTTGTTTCATTATATCATTGGGCTCCTCAGTAACTTCTTCAAATTTGTGATTTCTCTAGAGAAATTTATCCAGGTGAGTTGTATTTTTCTATAACAATTTATCTTAATGATCCAATATTTCTAATAGATATTCTTAATGTGAAATTTCATGTTTCTTTTGTTCAACTTCTATGTTTATTACATGTGATGTATCATGTATGTACTTCCTCAAGAGAGTTACGTGAGACACATCATGGACATAACAGAGGTTCGGTGGAAGCACCAAGAGAAAAGATACCATACCAACCTAGTAAATAAAGGTAAAATATATCTAGGTCACACATTTTCCTTCTTTAAAAATCTTATAACCTTATTCCAGAGCTATATTCATATAAAAACTTTATCACCAACTTCAAATTCTATGTCACGGTGATGATTGTTAGTATAACTTTTCTATCGAATCTGAGATGCCTTCATGTACTGCTGAAGGGCTCTAAATTTGTCTATTATTTACTCAACTATCTCAGTTCCCAGAATTTTCCATTATTTAACTTCATATCATCATGTTGGATTTATGTAATTTATTTTATAGAGGGCTTTATAATGAGTCATTTGAATACTTGAGTGAAATTTATTGCTAAAAGAAAACTTGACTATAAGAAGGTGTTGATCCCAACCACTTTTGAAATACATAGAATAAGATATTAGGATATCCTATAAGGTTTTAATGGATTTATTGGACTAACCATTTATATTAGGATGATATTTCATACTAAAACTCAACTCTGTATCCAAATACTTCCGAATACTTCACCAAATCTTCAAGGAAAACCTCATATCCAGATCAGATACAATGTAATGTGGTACTCCATGAAACCTTACTATTTCCTTAATGAATATCTTGGAAAGATAATCCACATATTAATATTATATAATATAAATTAATTATGATTAATTTTTAATCTGATCAACTAAAACCCAAATATCATTGTGTCCTTTAGAAGTTTGGGGGTAGTCTGATGACAATATTCATGGTGATGTTTTCTCATTTCCATTATAGTATGGGTAATGATTGTAACATACCCTTAAAATTATATATCTCAAACTTAAATTTTTTATATACTAATAACCAATATACATACTCATAAATATATCTCTTCATTCAATCCCACTATAAATACTCTTTCAAATCTCTAAACATCTTTATACTTTAAGGATGAATAGATAATTTTGAACTTTATTCCTCTTCCAACAACTCCTTCTTCAAATATTTTATGTACATAACACATACACGTTTTATAAACCTTATCATACCATAACAATCAAGTTTAAAATTAGGAACCTTTCTCATATTCATTTTAAGTTCCACATCTTCCTTCTATGCCTCTTTAATCTTCACTTGGTTAGATCTTTGAACACTCATTTGCGAAAGATTATATATTTCCCCTTACCTAATTATTTCCATATCAATCCTTTAAAAATATAGAAATATAGGATCTTTCGTGATCCATATCATAGATAATATATCATGCTCCTTTCAACTCAGTGCATCTACCACCTTGTTTTCATTCCCAGGGTGATGATGTGTTGAGCAGTCATAATCATTAATTAGCTCCAACCATATTCTCTAGTGCATATTAATCTCTCTTTCTGTGAAAATATAATTTAAATTTTATGATCATTATATATATCATACCTTTAATTCTAAAGGTAATTCCTCCGTATATTTGATGAAAAAATATCATTACAAACTCTAAATCGTGATTTGGGTGATTTTTCTCATAAACCTTCAACTAGAGTGAGGCATAAGCTATCACCATATCATTTTTCATGATAATTCATCCCAATACCTTCTTGTATGAATCATTGTAGAGTAAAATCCCTTATCTTCTATAAGGTAATGTGAGGCTAGGTTCACTATCCAAAATTTTATTTAGCACCTTGAAATTTTCCTCACATTTTTCCATTTATTGGAACATGGATTATTTTTTAGTTAACTTGGTGAGTGGATTAGATTATAGTGATAAATTATCCATAAAGCACCAATAATATCCATCCAAAACAAGAAAACTATATATCTCAGTCACGGTACTTAGTCTGGGCCAATGTTTAATGACTTCTATATTTTATGGATCTACTAATATACCCTCACATGAGATTATATGATGCATGAATTAAACATTATGAAGCCAAGATTCACACTTGGTAAATTTTCCCAAATTCTTATCCTTCCTCAGGGTTTTTATCACAATACTCAAATGGTTTTATTATCTTACTTTCTATTTGAATATATAAGAATATCATCTATAAAGACTACCACAAACTCATCATTATAATCTCTAAATACTCTATTCATTAAATCAATGAATATTTTAAGGGGATTTGTAATACCAAATGTCATAACTATAAATTAATAGTGTCCACACCTAGTACTGAATGTCATAATGGGTATATCTTCTTTATTATCCCTCAATTGATGATATCATGAATGAAGTTAAATATTTTAAATGTATTGAGCTCTACAGGTTGATCAAACAAGTCATCAATATGTGGTATAAGTTACTTTTTATTTATAGTGATCTTGGTAAGTTCTAAATAGTTATTGTAGAGTTGCACTGATCCATCATTATTCTTAAAAAAACAAAAGGTTAACCCCAAGGTTACAGATATGTCTTAATGAATCCCTTTTCAAGATTATCCTATTTTTTCTACTTCAATTCCTATAAATCAATTAGGTATATTCTATATGGATTATTTGAAACAAGTACTGAACTAGGTATGAGTTCTATCAAGAACTCAACATCACAATTTGGTGGAAGACCAGAAAATTATTTTTGAAATTAATCAACAAACTAATATACAATATGAATATATTTGATGTTGATTTTATCCCTAAACATATAAGATAAATACCATTATTCAAATTGAATTAAGACCATACAGTGGATGTTATTTCCATTGAATGTTCATAGTTATCTTCATGTCGATAGATGAGTATGGGTTTATTTAGAATAAAAATATGACTTCCCTTCCTTATAAATTGATATAGGATCAATATAAATAAATCCTACCCATACCTAGAACCACATAAAATTCAATTAAATGGAGAATCACAAGACTATTAAGAATAAATTTAACACAAAATTCAATCAAATAGAAACTATAAACCTAAGATGAAACCATCATACCATTAGGATTTTTACCACTAAATCAACATATAATCATTGATATAATAATTAAATACCATTTTAAAGTTCATTATAATTAAAATGTTGGGTAGATTCATAATAAAATAATAAATTGGTTGTTCTAGATTGAATGATAAGTGTATATTTCACCACATGATTCTCGTAACCCACTTATGCTGTTGTAATCACATAAGATTTAACTTTGTCCTTGGGATTAAAAGGTTATTGAGTATTATCATAAAAAACATTTGGACACATTCCCTAAAAGGTGCAATTCCCATACTCCTTGAATTTGAATAAATGGAGCATGGGTATTGCATTAATTGCAACCTCCCTTTCTTACATTGTATAAAGTGTCCTTTTACCACCTTTTTCATATAAAATAGAACTATGAATAGCCTTACCATGTTTAAAAAACTTCCCAATTACACTCAATAAATTCCCATGATTTTTATTCCCACATATATTTCATATAGGTGACTAAAATTTATTTCAACCATGTAATTTATTTTTGTACTAATGAGACTCAGTCTTCCTTTTATTATCAAAACCATGGGAATGGTGGGAATCTCAAAATTATATTTCTAACCTGATTTCACATCAAAGGATTTTAAATTATTTATTCATGGCTACTAAAGTCTCTTATAGCTAACACCATTTGGAATATTTATAATAATCCACTAAATAATTGATCAATGGTTCTTTTAGGTCTATTGATTAAACTAGATTCATACCTTGAAAGTCATGTAAAATTACCTTTATAGGTACCAATATATTAATAACAATTACTCTTGAGTTCAAAAGATTCCTTATCTATTTCTTTACACAAAATATGAGGGAATTATTTAATGAGAAATATCCTATTAAACTCATCATATTCCATGGATTCAATTTATTCCTCTTGAATTATATTATTAATAAAGTTCCACCATTGATCTGCTTCACCTTCTAAATGATAAATATTTAGGATAAATTTTTCATGTTCTGAGCACTGGATAATAGAAAATATTTTCTTAATGGTTTAGATCCATCACTCAACCACTAGTGTATCATAAGATTCACTAAAATAAGGTGGATGCTTCCTCATAAAAGATTCAATAGTATGGTGTTCCTACCTTTGATCGTTTGGAAGCTCAGTATGTTTCATTTCTGGAGAATGTTTCGTGAGTATAGAAATAATTTATATCATTCCATCTCCCATAGTATATGATTACTCAAGTGTAAAATCATTGAATTTTCCATCACATTCATTTATAGTACAGTGTATTCTGGTTACAGCCATTGACTAAAACAAAAAAGGAAAATTGTGAGAAACATTAATCATTATGGAAAACCACAAAATCATAGAAAAATAATTTATAGGATTTATAAATCATAAAACAATATTATAAAATTATAAAACATTTGGTTTAACCTATTTTATCCTATGGAATTAAAAAAACTTTAGGATTTTATCCTATACATAAATTTATGTCCAGGGTTCTTACTAAATTTTTCTCATCCTGATTTCAAAAGTTTATCTGAACCTTGATTGGATTCCAATTATAATGATCCATACTTTTCAAACATAGAAATTACATCTTATCATATTAATATTTCTTATGTAACACAATGATCCTTTCTATAATCATATAGGTATAGTATCTTTGAAAACATCGACACATAAAAAACTAGTTCATAAGTGTCTCTTATTATGTTATTCATAACTATCACCCTTCATAGACATGTCATAATTAATACCTTTCTTAATAACCTATATAAAAACATAATGAAGGGTGAAATCATATTCTTAGTAAGGTTAAATAATGGAGATATCCATAATCACCTAAACTTAATATGAGCATAAGTGTTTGAGATCATGTGAAAAACATTTAATAACCATACCATATATATCAATGATCCTAATATTGATTTAGGGAAAAAATATTGGTATTTCATAAGATATAAATCATAAAGAAATAAAATAAAATGATCCATGAGATTATAACATCGACATAAAACACTTAATTATGGAAAAATCATAGAAAATCATTTCTTTAGTTGTCAAGGATCATTTCCAATACTATCATAATGGATTGGGTTCACTCCTCATTCCAAAATATTAGCAAAGGTTCACTCTCAAGACTATAATAATTTAAAAATACCCTTAACGAACTAGTTTCCCTCACCATTCAAGTCTTGTTTAACCCATGACATATAAATCATTACTCAATGCATGGGAGGGATATATAATTGTTGTCCCACTCATCCTCAGTTATAACTTAACCACCATCCTTAGTTATCATGTAACCATTATCATTGGTTTTAACGTACCCACCCATCACTTAATTAAAACCATACATATCCATTCTTCAAGATCATAAAACATACATCATAACATCACATCATAACTCACACAAAGAAAATAGGTTTCATAAAAATTTTCTCAATTCATCATAACATAACCCATTGAAAATAAAGGTGCTTCATAAAAATATCATCAACATAAAAATTAACCAACCAAATAAATAGAAAGAATGGTATAATTGGATAATATCCCAATTAAATCATAATTAACATCAAAGGATGTTATCATATATAAAAATTAATTCAAAATATGACTAAATTATTTCACGAGGAAAATAATCATTTCATATTGAAAATCACTTTTAAAATAAAAATATTTCAATAATATTATAGAAAAAAATTATTTTAAAATAAAATTGTAAAATTTTAAAGTAAGTTTAAAAACATTTAGTGGTCATGATGATGGGAAATTCAATTCATGTCATGTAAGTTGAAAGAAAACATTCCTTTCACATTTCTGGTAAGAAGTCAAAAAGTACCTTGTTTAGAAAATGAAAAGGAGAAATTTTTTAAACTATTTTTTTAAAAGTTAAACATGGATAAAAATTAATTTAATAAATAATAGGAAAATAATAAAAATATTATTTAAAATAATTTTAGAAAACATAGATATGGAAGAAAAAAAGTTCGTCCGAAGAGAAAAATAAAGTCATTTTTTCATAAAATCACATTTTTGATCTGTTAAGTACATAAAGTGAGAAAAATGAAATAAAATTATGTTTTCTAAAGAAATAATCATATGAGAATAAAATTAATGAGTATATTTAGAGTTATACCATTATAGTTCATCATTATAAGAGTAATCATAAACAATCCTAAAAAACAATGAGACGGTATCATAAAACCCCTACCACTTTGGAAACTTTTGAATAATAATCCATGTGAAATAAATAACATTATATTGATATGTATATCAAATAATTTTCATAATAATAAAAATAAAATAAATTATTAGATAGTATATATACCACACAAAATAAATAAGAGGTTAATATGCCATATGTCCCATGGAAATAAAAGTGACACCAAAATCTCTTACCTCAGGTCTGAATTCCTTAATGCATGTTCGAACTTCCTATATAATAAATATATATTTATTATAAATATATTACATAAAATAATCATATATAACAAACCATATATGGTTTACTTATAACCCTTTATCTCTCGTTCATTAAAAATTCTTTATTAAAATCACTATTTCAGGTGATAACTGCTTCGTTTTTCATGTATGTTATGATTTCGTGGTTTACATTATTATAATTTGATCATGGTTACATCATCTAAATACTATTAATAATGAAATAAATATCATATATATTCATATTAATCTATAAAATATATATATATTAAAATTAATTGCATTGTTCATGGAGATGGTAGTTCGTACATACGCATTAACGTTGATTCCATTTTTCAACAAACGGAATAAAAGAAAGGTAATTAATAAAAATCCATTAAAATTTAATTATTATATCATATATATTCAGTAAATACATCCATATTACCATCCATGTAATATGTAAATGAAAAAAAATCACATCTCTTTGTAGAGGTGGTAGCTCACACGTACGCACAACTGACATAATTATTTTCCAACAGTTTAGAAGGTAAGAAGTTAAAAATTATATTATAATTAAAAATAATAATTATTTAAAAAATATAACATATAAACATTAAACCCATCATAATAACTATCCATTAATGTAGGTTATGTAAAATTAATTGCATTTTTACGTGGAGATTGTAACTCATACGTACATATGAGCGATAATTTCACTTCCCATTTGACTGAAAGAGGGTGTATAAATGTGATTTATTAATAATAATAACATTTATGTATATATAGGATACTGAATTTTATAATTTATTAATAATATAAAATATTTTGATGAGGTAAAATAATAATTAAAAAGAAAATGACCAGTTAAGGTGATTACCACTTCTTTGAAGAAACTCTTTTACATCTTCTCTTAAGGTCTCTAGTATTGGCCATTTGGGAAGAAAAAAACCTCCAGAATGTGTCTATGGGAGTTATAAGAGAACTTTTTATAGGTTTTTTAAGATATAAGGCTCAAATTTGTGTGAATAATAGAAAGGAGGAGTGCCCTTTTATAATTGAGGGGAGGGGCACACTTGGGATTTCTTAAAAGAATAAAATATATTAAATTTATACGCAATTAAAATGGTTACAAATGTATTATAAAGAGTAAATTGAGGACATTTTAGACCATATATTATCCCCCTTATCCAATTTTAATATTTTTTTGATTTTTATGTAATTTTATTAATATATTATTTTCATAAAAAATCATTATTTCCAGTTCAGATACTATTGATTAAATTTAACATAAAATACATAAATAAAGTTTAGTAAATAGAATATAATAATCTAACATAACACAAATATTTCATATTAATCTAAAATATTTTTTTCTGAAATTATCTCACTCAAATTATTTTAGTTTTAATATTTTTTAAAATCATTTAATATATTTTTTTATTAATTGGTGAAATATTGCATCGGTATTTCTTAAGAATTTATGATCATTATATAGTAAATAAAAATTATAAAGAATTTTATACCATGAAAATAATTTTATTAATATAAATATAGATACTTATATTCATTCATAACTTGATGTTTTCCCTATAAGGACACATAAAAAATATTTAAATCTAAGAGAGTGACATTTTGTAATTTTCTTTAATTTAAATATTATATAATTACTTTTAATGAACAAGTGTACCTTAAAAATTTATATTTAAATCCTAATGTGATAAGGTTCAAATTAAATTCATATAATAAGAATTATGATGAAATATTATGGCCTTATCACTTAGTTTTTTCCAAGTATAACACGGTTTACCCTTTACCGTCATGATAAATTTTACCATGGTTATTATTCGTATTGACCAAAAATAAAACGAGCCTATTTAACAAATTTATACCTAGTGATTATAAATATAGGATCCATTTTATCAAAATTGATACCTATAAGAGGCATAAACTAATTTTTAAATATGCATGCAATACGTGATGAAACCCCCTTTTTAGAAAAATACCTTTTTAGCATAAAACATGTTTTATTATTATCTCATGCCCAGAAAAATATTAACTGAATGTTAAAACATTTTGGTAAAAAAATAATATATATATTTCATTAAAATCATTCAAAAATAGTGATTAATTAAATTTATTAATATAAAAATGAATTGAATGAATTAAAATGGGTTTTTAGGAAAAATATCTCTTTTACTTTAAAATTGTTTTTGTTTTCATTTAAAATTAATCGAAAACCAATGAATTTATTTTATTCATATGTAAAACATATGTTTTTAATATTTTATTTATTACTATTTATACCTTCCAATATAATTTATATGAAATAACTATCATGTAATAATATTTTAATAGCATCCCGTGGTTCGTTTAAACTCGGTGTTGCTCATAACACAAGCTATCAAAAAAAATCATTTGAAAAAAAATATTTCATAAAATCTTATGGTGTCACACTCAATGAGTGAGTAACCTTATAAGGATATCACTATTTATCATATAATATAATCCTAGGGTGTAAGTGAGGAGGTGACCTCACCGTGAGACTTGGTTTCTACCATTGAGCATATCTCGGTTATCTTGTTCACTCCCTTGGATTTGTGATTTAGAGTGGACTCCCTTTTTGATGATTTATGTTTATTGATTTTAGGGTATCCTACTAGGTATTATTATACTCACCCATGTATGGGATCTTCCTATACAACTCATATCTTATTCAAATGATTTTTTTCGATGGAGTACTAAGTGGACTAAGAGAAGGTGGAACCTAGTTGGGTTGAACAAACATTAGATGGATCAAGTATTTTCTTTCGGGTATCTTCCCCCTTTTTTCAGAATACTGGGTTCTTTTTCAATTTTTTTGAGCTTGTATTTTTTCCTTCTCACTTCTATTTTAATTCTTATTTTACTCTGATGTGTGATAGTTACTTTGAATGTATTTATAGTATGAGTTATTTATCTTCCTACTTTATACTAGTGTATAGATATGTGTTCGAGTGTATAGGTGATTTATGATAAGGCCTCCCAAGTGTTTGATATGCATACTAATTATTAGTGGCTAGACCCTCACCTATTTGAGATGGGATTGGTGTGTCATTCTTGGCTAACAACCAAACTGATGTGCCCTAGGTGGTCGGTTCATGACAGAGCAGTACAAAAAAGAGGTAATCTTAGGACCAGAGTTCAGAGATTTTCTAGATATGAGTCTTGGTTTGGGAACTAGGGTAATAGTTTTAATATATATCTGGTTCATCTCTTAGGTTATGGAATCCAATTTCAGTGTGGATGCTGATGTATCTATAATATCCTCAAATTTTAATGATAATAAAAAACCCCACTTTGTTAAAAAACTAATATTATTTTTATGTGAAAGCGTAATTTTTTAATAAAAATAGCTTAATTAAAGACTTATATGCTTTTTGTAAGGGTAAAAATCACATTAAAAAGTTAAAATATTATATGAAATATTTTTGGAGTTATATGCTGAGTTGGCATGGGATTATGAGTCCAATAGATCCTTGGTCATGAAAGAATAAAAATATTATATATATTATATCACACACAAATGGTTTTTAAAACATAATGTAATATATCACAAATAGTTTATTTTATGACAAATACGAGACCACTATTTTTTCTAGGATATAGATTTTACCATGGGTGTGATATAACATTTTTGTGCATTGGGTGTTTGGAAAGATCGCATGTGATGGTAAGTTTTTTAATATTTTTATTATAATTTTTTCTGAAAAAAATTAAATATCTCATGGATGATGTATCGTACAATAAATTTGATACCACCATTAGGTATAGAATACCTTTTTTAACCTAGGCACGGCATAATATTTGTGCATTTTGAGTGTTTAGATAGATCACACTTGAGAGTAATTTTTTATTTTTTTTTATTTTTGTTGGGAAGATATAATAATTATTATTATTATTATGTTGTTATTATTATTTATGTCAAAGAAAAAAATGGAAATATACATGTACAATTAATAATTGTATTATGATGCCAATAATGATTGGATGGATATTTTATTGGTGGACAATGTAATAATGGTGATATTATTAATTGTGCTAAATAAATGAAATTGAATGTGGTTAATAAAATTAAATTACCATTATCTGTATTTAATGGTAGTTATTTTTGAAACGTTTATGGTGATAATGATGACATATATTTAATAATAATATATTGTTGTTATTATAGTTAAATTATGAAAATAATATTGGTGTGTGTGTGTAATGTTTGTGTGTGTATGGGATAAAAATATATGTATATATATACATGTGAGGGTGTGTATATATATGTACAGATGTGTATATACATATAACATGTATATATATATGGGTTAAATATTTATGCATATATATATATTTGTGGGGGGTGTATATATATATTATGCATATAAATGTATGTATATATATATGGATAACCTTTTAAATATAATTAATTGATGATTTAATATGTTCAAAAGGGGGATTTAGAAAGAAAATCTATAAGAGGTATATGGGGTGGCACATGGATCTATGATGAAATATAAAAAAAAGATGAAATAAATGAGATGGATAGAGGACGGAATAAATTATGGAAATAAAATTAAAAAAATATTGAAAAGGGGGTATGGGAGGCGCTTAAGGGATTACACACAAGATAATTTCTCCCCTAATTCTCATGCCTCTCCCCACCCTCAAGTCCCCATTTTCCTCTCCCTACCACTTATTTTTTTATTATTTATTTATTTTAGACTTCTCCCTTTTATATCATCACTGATAGTGATCAAATTGACACACCATTGGTGTCATTGGGTTCCTCTCAACAAGTAGAAGCAAGATCCTTTTTAATGAAACCTTGTATTTTTTCAATTTTAATATAACCCTTTTTTAATAATAAAAGATGTCAATAATTCAAATAAAATATTTTATCTCAGGAAACATATCTTAACATTCAAATTAGACTCAGATTTCAACCCTTGTCTTCAATCGCCTTTGTACAAAATTCAGGAAGTCCTTGAATTTTGTTCATGTCTTATACAGGTTATTGACATTATAATTGGCATGTGTGTGTGGTCATAGGAAACTCTTGACTTTACCACATATTTTATTAGGGTTTTTTTCATGATTTTTTGGAATGTGTGTGTATCCCGTATCCTTTGACATATTCTTGTGTTACTTGCATATGGATTGTGATAACTATATTTATAGTATTGCTTGACTTGCCATGATATTGATCTTTTATTTTCATTTTATGTAATGTATATGTTGTGTTCCTATCTAAAATAGTAGAGCATGAAGGTTTGGCCTTTTTTCAGTATGTGAGATGAGACACATGTGTTAGTCAACATTGGATGACATGTGAGATATGATATATGATTAATGAAAAGAAATATTTGACACATGTTTGAGACTATCCCTCGAGAGGGATATACTAGTCTAGGGTCATCATGTATTTGGACTATTCCAACCATAGGGGTGTGTCACATGCTTTTATATAACTATATAGTAGGGGTGTGACAAGAATTTTTTTTTCATGTGATATTCGACACATGCTTTTATCTATCCACTCAAGATGGATGTGATAAGATCATAGGGGTCATCATGTATTTGGACTATCCTAACCAAATTAATGTGTCACATTCTTGGAGATATCAACTAATGGGGGATTTTTTAGTCTAGTTACTGATGTTCCATCCGACATTGTGCTGAAATTGGTATATTTCTACCATCATGGTGCCGAAGCAGGCAAAGATTCTCTCCAAGAACTCGGCATGTTTTTTCATAATTGTGTGATATTTTTTTATATATTTATAATTTTTATGTTCATTAAATTCTCTTATAAATTTTATATATTTATTTTAAGGTTCTTTTGTGTTGTCCTACAGAATCTTGTACTCACACCCTACTTGATAATTTCATTGTTCTTGTAGATTCCAGAACTAAGGATATGATAAAGGGAAAGGGCCCTATGGTGGAAAGTTTAGAAATTGGAACAAGAGTATGGTGATGATGCTAGATGGAGTTAAAACAAGAAATCAGTAACTATTTTTATTTTACTGGCTTACACCATACCTTGTATCCTTGTATATTTTGGTAATTGTATCATGTATTCTAGATTTCATTTTTTGTGTGTATTACTCTAATTTTATTGTACTAGTTATTTATTTATTTTATGAACTTTGATGGAGGGTATAATCTCCCCACATGGATCCACTCGAGACCCTCACTACTAGTTGGAAACCTCTTTCATACAGGGAGGCATGTGTGAGGTCACATAGAATCTGGGATAGACATGGAGGTTCAGGTAGGGATGTTACACAATGATATCAGAGAATCATGATTCACTAACTTTTCTTTTCTCTTTTCCTTAATTTGGGATATAATAGAGAGGATTTAGGATGGTTGGGGCTCTTATATGGGAATTATGAAAATGTATGGTAAGTACTGTATTGTGGACCACAGAGTTTCCATAAAGTGGATAAATTATTTTTTATTGTTACTATTGAATAATTTTACCTTGGGTGATTCACCTGATGTTGATATGTGATTTATGAGATTTCAAGTGTGTCCATGAATCATAAATAGGTACATAGATTCATATTCCATGCATATATACATGTTGTTGTGCTACATGTTAGTTATTTAATTAAATTCCTTGTATTGTGCGGTCTATTGGGGATTTTTTTTTATTGTATGATATATATGTGTTGACATTTAGTTGTGTTATATCTTTATTTGAATTAATTTCTTGAATTATGAACTCCTTTTTTAGTGTATATATAATTACTATAACTAATGTACAGGGACAGATACTAGGGTTAGTGTTAGGATGGATATACCTTGGTTTAATGGTATCCTCCTAAGAGAACCTTGTGTGCTCTCATAGACTAAATATGTTTTATTTATGTTCCAAATGTTCCTTATGTTACAAAGAAATGAGAGAAAGAGTTAGATTTTTGAGCTCAGAAGTATGAGTTGTTAAAAATACCACTAGAGATATATCTTAGGGATAAGAAGTTGTTAAAGGGGTAGAATGTAATATCCTTAATTTTTAACGTTAATAAAAAACCTATTTGTTAATAAATTATGATTATTTTTTATGTGAAAATGAACTTTTTCATAAAAATTACTCAATAAATTATTTAAAGTCTTTGAGTAAGGGTATAAATCATTTTAACACCTTTGAATATTCTTTGGAATGTTTCAATATTAGGATAGGATTTGGTATGATATTCTGGGGCACGTGGAGCCTCATCATTAAAATAATAAAAATATTAAATTTATTGTGTCACACACAAATTATTTTTCCAAAATAATGGAATATCACCAAAACGGTGTCTCAGATGGTAAATCTGAGACCACCATTAGGTCTAAGATGTGTATTTTAACCTAAGCAGGACATAATTTTTTTTTTCATTGGGTTTTTGGACATATCACTCATGATGGTAATTTATTTAATATTATTATGATAATTGTTTTTGAAAAAACTTGAATATATCATAAATAGTTTATTTTATGAAAAAATTGAGATCACTGTTAGGTCTAGAATACATGTTTTACTCTAGATGTGACATAACATTTGTGTGCATTTTTTGTTTGTATAGATCACACATTAGGGTAATTTTTAATTTTTTTATATTTTTTAGGAAATTAAAATAATAATAATAATTGTTTTATTATTACTATTATTTATAACAAAGAAAAATGGAAATATAAATGAATAATTAATAATTGTGTTATAGTGGACACAAATGTTAGATATTTTTTAAATTTTTATGGTGATAATGATGATGAAAATTTAATAATATTATTATATCTTTGTTGTTATTATTATTATTATTATTTTTAAATTGTTAAAATAATATTGGTGTGTTTATATATAATGTGTATATATATGTGGGATAAAAATATATGTATATATATACATTAGTGGGTGTACATATGTATAACATATGTTTATATATATATAATATATATATATGGGTTAAATACTTGTGTGTGTGTGTGAATGTGTGTGTGCAGGTGTATATATAGAAATATGTTGGTGTCTGAATATGTATATATATATGGATGACATTTAAAATATAATTAATTGATGATTTAATATGTTTAATAGGAGAATTTAGAAAGAAAACATATAAGAGGAATATGGGGTGGTGCATAGATTTATGGTGAAATATAAATAAAATAATATTAAATAAATGAGATTTTTTTAAGATAGAATAAATGATGGAAATAAAATGAAAATAAAAAATATTTAAAAGTGGGAATGGGTGGCACCTAATGGATTTCACACTAGATAATTTCTCTCCCAATTCTAGTGCCTCTCCCCTTCCCCACGTATCCCTCTTCTTCCTCCTCTGGCTTATTATTTTTTTATTTTTTATTTATTTATTCCAAAATTCTCTCTCTAATATCTTCATTGATACTAATCAGATTGATGTACTATCTATGTTGTTGGTTTTTTCTAAATAAGGAGAATCTATATCCTTTTTTTAAAGGAAAACATTATTTTTCAGATTTAATTTAGCCATTTTTTCAATTATCAAAGATGGAAATAATTATAATAAAAGATTCAATAATAGAAAATGTTTCTTAGTGTTGAAATTGGACTCAAAATTCAACCCTTATCATCAATCATTATTTCACATAAGTTAGGAATTCCTTAAAATTTTCATCTATTTCTATAGGTTATTGACATGATTGTTGGTGTGTGTGTGTCTGTAATAATCCCTTGAATTTAGTGTATATTTTATTACAAGTTGTTGACATGATTTCTTAGTGTGAATGTATAGCCTATAAGACCTATGTTTGAGGATTTATCACATGGTTTTTGTGTATATATTTTAACCTATGCTTGTGTTACTTGAATATATATTGTGATGACTATGTTTAAGGTACTACATGACTTTAAGTGATATTGATCTATCATTTGCATCATATGTTTCATATATATTTTATTTATATCTAATGTAGTTGGTCATGCATGTTCGACCTTTCTGGTTTCCATGTGAGATGTGACACATGTATTAGTCTACATTGAATGATATGTGAGATATGATACATGATTGGATACATTCGATATTTTATGCATGTTAGTGAATATCCACCAAGAAGGATTTACTTGGATAGGTTTGACATATACTAGAATTATTCTAGTTAACGGGGTGTGTCATGTGATTTTTACTATATTTATAGGATGGATGTGAAAATACATTGGTTGGCATATGAGATTTAATGCGTGGTTTTGGATATCCACTCAAGATGGACGTGATAAGACCATAGTGGTCAGCATGTACTCAGACTATCCTAACCAGAGGAATGTGTCTCATTATTAGTGATATCCACTCATGGAGGATGTGATAATATGGTTATTGACATTCCATCTGACATTGTGCTTAAGTAGGTATGTTTCTATTGTTATGGTGCTGAAGAAGGTAGAGTCAATCTCTTAGGACCTGGCATGTTTTATGGTACTTGTGTGATATATTGTTTATATATATATATATATCCAATTTATTTTTGTGGAATATACTTTTATATTTTAAGAACTGATGTTAAGGGTCACTAGTGGTTTCCAACTGAGTCTTATACTCATACCCTACTTAGGAATTTTATTTTACTTGCAGATTCCATGACTATGGATCTAGAAAAGGGAAATGGAACTGTAGTGGATAGCTGATTAGGTGGAATAGGAGGATACTAATGATGCTGGAAAATGTTCAAGTGGGGAATCAGCTACTATTTTTATTTTACTAGATTTCCCCATACCATAGATCCATGTTTAGTTTGGTTATTGTATCGTGTATCCATATTTTAGTTTCTCTATGAATTACTCTAATATTAGTATATTGGTTGATTATTTTTCTATGAATAATGGTGGAGAGTATATTTTCCCCATATAGTTCTACTAGAGACCCTCACTACTAGTTAGAAACCTATTTTGTAGGAGGAGGTGCGCATGAGGTTATATAGCATTCATCTTAGATCTAGTGATTCAGGTTTAGATGTTGCAGTATCCATTCACCATGACTCTAAAAACCTTCTTATTTACTTGGAACATGTAGGAACTGGTTATTGGGAAGACATTATTACATTAAACATATAGTAATGGGTTGTGGTTTCCATGTCCCTATTGATTCATCTCCCTAGATTTTCTCTATTTTCCATGGGGCATCTCATCAAGTGATGGATGCCTCCACGATGATGAAAAACTAGGATTTCATTTTATGATCATAGTTATGATCCTCTTAGAAATGAGGATTCAGTTGAAGGACCTGTGTAAAAGGAAATTTCTCTGGGTAGATAGCAAGCCATGTCTTCGTCCATTGAGCAGCATATTGAGCCACCTTTGGTGTTTTAGGTGGATTCTCCACAAAGATTGATAATCAGTTAGTTTCGGTAGTATCGGAAGGTGATGCACCCATCATGGATTCACTTCATAAGTTTCATAATAAAAAATCACTCAAGTTTCGTGTTGAGCCAGACATTCTCCTCATGCAGTAGAGGATTGGATTGATCTTGTGGTGTGAGTGTTCCGCTTGTTTATGACCCCTTTTGATAATTTTCCTAGTAGTGAGACTTATCTTAAGTAATTAATGGAATTGGTTGATCCCTATGTTAGTGATGTTCGATGTGGCTTTAGGCATATAAGGAAGAGGTACACTTCCCCTACCAAGACATGTTCTTGTGAAATTATTAAAAATAGTGTGTGCACTTCAGTACCCCCTAAACCAAATATTTTCATGTTTTAGTAGATGGGTTCCTTTTACTTGTATTTTTTAGCTAATCTTAATGTGATAAGGTGTCATATCACACCCTAGTTGTGGAGAATTTGTGTAAAATGGGAAGGGTAGCTTCAAGTGGTAGGAGCTTATGAACTGGAGGCTTTGAGTGCATTTCGAGGTATGAACTATGTCTTGTCTACTCTAACTATAGTTTAGGTACATAGTGGAAATCTACTTTTCCCAGATTCCATGCTTTATTAGAGGCATAACAATTCCAATATATCCTTTTTTCTCTAAAATTGTGTTCATAGGCTCATTCAGAGAGGATTTGGTGATCACATGCCTCTATCAATAGTGTGACCTAACTTTGGGAGTAGAAATAGTCTCACATGGAATATTTCTATAATGGTAGAGATGCCCTACAATTTTTCCCTTGGTATGGACTAGTTGTCTTCGGTCCATTCCCAATTTGACTACTACTAGTGGTGGTTGTAGAGTATCTAGGTTAGTGGGATGGGATTTCCCTTATTTGTTGAGGAGGAATCCTAATAAGATTTGAATGAACCCCTATACAAAAATATATAGCCAATTTATTATTATTTATCTAGTATAACCATTATAGAAGCAAATGTTATGAGATTTTAGTTTTCTACAGTAGTGGAGGAGTATGATGATGTATTCCCTAAGGATACACCTTGATCACCTTCCCATTGAATGTTTGATATCTATATATGCCTACACCTAGGGATGGATTTATATTTGTGCTAATATATTGTATTACCCCATATATCTATAATAGAAGAAGGTGAAGTTGGAGAGAGTCTATAGAACAAGGTGCTCTTTTGGGCACAATTTGTTTCCATGGGAAGCCCTTGTGTTGTTATATAAGAAAGAAGGTGTGATCTTGAGGTTATGCGTGGATCAAGGTCTCATGAACCTAGTGATAGTCAAGAAAGAGTGCCTAATACCAATAATTGATGATTTATTAATCCATTGGTTAGGGGAAAAGTGGTCTTTGTATTTTGACCTTAGTATGGGTTATATTAGCTTTGAGTTTAAGAGGAGGATGTATCGAAGGTGGATTCCAAAACCATTTATGGTAACTTTGATTTCTTGGTGATACATTTTGGCATGTTGGAAACTCCAACTGTGTTTGTGAGACTTATGAACCAAATATTCAACCATTCTTAGACTTGTTCATGGTAGTCTTCATCGATGATATCCTATTGTACTCAGCATTAGAGGCGGAGCACGTGATACACTTGAATATAGTTCTATTCATACACTAAGATTGTTGTACTTTTGGAAAGATCCTGAAGTTTAAGTTATAGTTTTAGGAGGTCCACTACATGGTATATTTCTTCTTAGATGTGGGAGTGATTGTGGACCTAGTTAAGGTTGAAGAATTTCTTTATTGGGATCCACCCAAGATCCTAGTCATAGTAGAAATTGCCTAAAATAAGGTTTTTTATTTTTTATGTTGAGATAGGTGACTGAGCAGTTGAAATATTTTCAGTTGGACCTTAAGTAAGAGGATAGTATAGTGCAATTTCCTCTTCTTCAGCGTTTCAGGGAGGCATGACTTGGGAATATTGATTTTCAGAAATTGGGTGACTAGATATCCACTAAAAATGTTTTGAATGGATTTTCATAAGGTGGAGAGAAAATAATCCTTATTTGAGGGTGGATGATTACACTAGTCATTCTATGAGATTAGGTGTTGATGAGGTTTCCTTCCTTCTTTTAGCAGTACATCCTGGAAAGGTGAGGATGTATCAGAATCCTTTGGCATCATGTTGGCCAGCCAATGATGTATAAGTGTATTTATGAGTTTATCTATCAATAACTCACCTGATAATAGGTTAAGGCTGGGGGATGGGATAAAGGTGTAATTATGATGTTTTGTTTGCATTTTTCTTGATGGGGATTCCATGATTAGTGATAGGTCATGATGCTATTAGAATGGACATAAAATGACTCATCCAGTCATCCAACTTCCTAACCATCCAAGAGGAGAGTTCAATAGAGAGTTTGGGATGCCTATGCATGTAGGAGTAGTTCGTCATTATGAAATTATCTCAATGATCATTTCATAATAAGAAACATTATTTACATTATGATTATGAAAAGGATATAGGAATCCTTTGGGACATAGTTGTGGTTTATAACAACACACCACCCCCCCCCCCCCAACAGATGACCATGAAAAGAGGACCATTCAGGTTCTGGAGAACAATCTTTGGGTTTGAATGTTTGTTTTGGTCATATCTGGGAATATCATCTACCATTGCTGAATTTTTCATATAATGAAAGTTACTAATCCATCATCAGTGTACAACCAATCAATTTTTTGTGTGATAGAATCTATAGTACACCATTGTACTGGTCAAAACTAGTGGGATATAATGTTATTGAGCCCAAAGTTGGTGTGGGAAATATTAGTAAAGGTACAGTTCATTTAGGGGTGGATGTGGACTTCCTAGATGTTTCATAATCTCTATATGAACTGATGATAGAGACATTTGGATTTTTATGAGGGAGACCGTGTGTTCTTGAGGATCTCACCTCAGTTAGGGTTTTGGATATTTTACAGGGGTGACAAGTTATCTCTAAGATTCAAATTCCCCTTTTCTAGTTACTATGTAGGGTTAGTGAGGTGGAATATCACTTAGGCCTAACATCATAGTGAGACTAGGCACTTGATGTATTACTCATATCACATCTTGGGAAACATCTTCATGACATGTTGCACATTATCGACCGAGGTGAGAAAAACATTGAGGGTGGAGTTATCTTTTTAATGTTCCCAGTTTTGTTTGAGAAGTGGTTGAAGAACTCCATTCATAGGAAAGTTTTATTCTTAGTTTAATGATATTTTAAAGCATAATAACCTCTAAGAGAAATCAATGGAGTGGGAGATCCAAATTTGATCTTTGTATCCTCACCTATTGAGTAGGTTTTCTCTTTTTAGGATGAAAAAAAATGAAGGTGGGAAGAATTTAATGACACAAAAAAAATTGACACCTTGGGATATTATAAATAATATTTTAGGGGTTATATGTATCTTTGGAATATAATTCCATAGGGTATAGATCCTCGATACATATATATTAAAAATATTATACCATTCACATATAGTCTTTAAAAAATATGGAATTTCTCCTAAATAGTGTCTTATATAGGAAAATTGAGAGTTTAATTAAATCTAGAAAATGGTTTTTACCCTAGGAATGACATAAGTCTTGTTGTCATTGAGTGTTAGGATAGAGTGTATTTGTTGGTGAATTAAATTAATAATTTAATTGAATTATAATTTATTGAAAAAACCCTAACAACCCCTCCCCCCCCACCCCCTTATAATCTCATCTATGGATAATTCTCTATGGTTATATGCATTACCTGTAGAGAATGAGAGGATGGATAGATTAGGTGGAGAGTGTGTTAGAAAATGATCAGAGGATCAATTATTGGAATACCGCTGGAATTCTCATCATCGATTATGTTCTTGAATCTCCCCAATTAAAATGACATAGAATAATTCTTCATTAGCGATCAATAAAAAACTAAGGTATGGTGTTTTTTTGTTTAATACTCATTTATGATTTGATATATATGATAATTAATTCCTTCTAGATTAATTCATGGATTTATCTTCATTGGTTTATTTAGTGGTTGATTTCTCCTCCTATATCTAAAATTTTTAGATTTATTTTCTCATTTAATTTCTTGGTTTTATAATACACAATTCTTTTTATTATGATTATGATCGACAAATAAAAATGACCATCAATAGATGCTCACATTTTTTTTTTCCTTTATCCCTCTATTATTTAATGTTCGTCAATGGTTTTTTGGATGGTCGGTGATTCTATGATACTCGAGAGGACTGATAATTGTGTGTTAATTATTTGGAACAATAGATAATGTTCATAGTTTTGGATTTGGTTTTTGGTATATACAATGAAGTTGTGGTGGTGGTTATGGGAATCTAAAGATGGTTTAGGTGACAGTGGATATGTGAGTTAGATTGATTGGATCTCACCAGAGGAGAAATGGCAGGTGGTTTTGAGAAACTGGTGGATGGAAATGGACTATTGGTTATGATGGAAACATAGTTTTAGTGTGGATGATGTGGTTCTCATTAGTCATACCATGTGAAACTTTTTGATGGTGATAATAGTCATTTTTACTAGCAAGGAATGGCCAAAATCCAACTTCTGGTCGGCCTATGAGTGTGATCAATCTAGATCTAGTTTTTTTATGTGATTAGCAGTGAAATCAAAAGAAATGGAGGAGGAATAGGAAATTTTGTTTGTTGAACTATAAGTTCTATGAAATTAAAAACTAAATGCCTCATAGTTCACGGGAACATATGTCATGTTGTTCCCTTTGTGTGCTTGCTAGGGTTTCTTGTTGAGTTAAATATCACACTTTGTATGGGCATCCCACACTCTATGTGACACCTAGCCATCCATCTTGGCATGTATAGGGAGTACACACCTAGGATTCCATGTGTCCCCACATTCCATGTGTGGTAGGGCACACCCCATGTACTTAGGAAAGTACATGATCTTGGGATGAAGAAACATTCTGATTATAGACCCAACCCCTAAAATTTTTGTGTTATAGAGTACACCCTATGTACTTTGTAACACAACAGGAAAATCACTACATAGCGGCAATTTTTTTGGATATGGCGGTGGTTTCCAAAAACCACCACCAAATTGTGTATCAACGTACAATATGATGTGGTTTCTTTAATTTTGTGCTAGTTTCTGGTAACCATCGTAGAGATCGCATTTTGAAGGGGTTGGTCATGGTTTTAGTAGAGTTTTCCATAAAAAATGTTTTTTTGCAGTGGTTTAAACCGCCATGAAAAAAAATCCATTTTCCCACGAAAACTGCCGCTAAACAGATGACCAACCACTGTGAAATGGTAATGGAAAATGAAAACTATCTTGTGGCGGTTTTAATCGCTGCTAAATTATTATATATAGCGGTGGTTTTAATCGTCACTAGTAGTAAGATACTAAATTATAGCGGTAGTTAAAACCTCTTCTAAAAACATCAATTTACATAGCGGTGGTTTAAACAACCACTAAAGGTAGATTTATAAAAAAATGCAACTGATTCTGTAGCCCCAGTACCAGTTCCCTAAAAAAATGTGCCAATTTCACATGCACATACATCTACATCCAAAAGAATACAAGGAAACCAACATTTTCAAAAGAAAATGTACTTTAAAATACACATACTTATTCAATTTGGAAACACATAATAGAGAAAAAGAATATGGTAGGGTGAAGAAATGTGATATTATAGGATACCACATTGTGGTCTAAATATTGAACTGTAGGAGATATAAAAGAAGAATCTCTTTCCATGGAGGGAGTTACCATGCCATTTCAATTATAAATTCATAAGGGACATGTACTAATCAATCCATAACTCATACCATTTCTTCCTATGGGATATTTACTGATTTTTTGGGATCTTGATTCAATGTGTGATATATGTTGAGTTTTGCCCTATAGAGAATGTGTAAGAGGACTAGGAGAAAATTCCAACACTTTTTTGGCCATTTCCATGTTTGGTGAAAGGTATCAATGCAACAAGCTATGAGTAAAGGACATCCCATTCAAGAAGTTGTTGAACTGCTTCCCGAACTATCTCGATGAAAATATATTAAGGTGTTAGAACACATCCCCTTATGTATTATAATGGGGAAGGAGAGAATGTACATAAATATTCTATTGAAGAGATAGTGGATATTGTGGGGCTATAAAATAATGTCTAATTCTCCCATGTTCAATATTACGAGGTTAATTTCCACACTAATCTATAGTTATATTCTTCCTGTGAGGGATTTAAACATGGGGGTGTGGTCAAGGACCATCATTAAGGTGGTGATGTTTGATACGAGGTAGCCCATAAATCTAGATGTTCCTATATTGGAGAAGAAATACTATGTTCTATATTATATCAATAAAGGGAAGACTCAGCTCTATGTATGAAGGCCCTTTCACTTCTTATATTTCTATGTAGTATCACACATGGGGGGATATGATTATTGATACCACATCTCTCCACCCTGCACCAATTTCCTTCCAATAATTCGGAACATCTCCTGAATCTTCCAACTCATGTCGGAACCAATGGATGTGATTAAAATGGCCAGGTCAAGAGAATGAATCATGTTCCACATATTCCCCCTCCAAATAGGGATGGTGATTGATGATGTTAAGGGGACCATCAAGAAATGGTTGTACCTCATAGACTTACGAGGTTGGGTACTAGTGGTGAGGGATGATTTCTAACTGAGATGTGATTCATACAATCCACATCAGTTTGAAAAGTTAGTTCAAGTTCATGTCGTGAATGACTCCAAATGCATATAGTGGTGCGTGTGAAAAATTCCAACCTTCAATCCTGAGGATAATCTGGCACATATTCATGCATAAGGATAGGATAAGGGAGACAATATCTCCCACCACAAACTTCTACCTACATGCTAATCCATGAGTACACATAGTGTAGGGAGAGCGTGTTTACTTGGGTAGATTATGAAGTGACAGACTACAAAGTCTGAGGAAAAAGTGACCCCACAACAACATGATCAAGGGAGAGCAGCAGGTGGTGCTCATTAGGGAGGTGAAGTCATCCTAGTGGGTTATTATGTATCCGTTGTATATGAAATTCGTGACACTGAACTAGTGGGAGACATAGGTAGGGAAGCATATAAAGGATCTAAACTCATGGGAATGTGATAGTATGATGAAGGATATCCCTATTTGGTAGTCTATGAGTACATTCTTCAATGGTTTAAGGAAGCTATTGCGCCATGTGGATATCCTTAGTGATGTCATTTTCACCGAATCATAGAATAACGGGGTAATCCATAGAATGTTCACTGGGATACAGAAACAACACAATATATATGGGATGCATATCATCAGGATAGTCCATTCCATGTTATGATTTCACATTCACCATGATGAGGCAGTGTGGTATGTAATGGAGTATGGGGATCTGATCAATTCATGGGTAACTCAAATCCACCTTACTGGCCAAGTGAAGGTGCTAATTTCCATTACCACCCCTCCTAATATCCACTAGGTAAATATTCGGATCTTAAACATTAAAGATATAATTCTTCTTTTAGAATTTCTTCCTGATTCCTTTTTCACTTGTTTAGGAATCCGGAATGGGGAAGGGAGAGGTCCGTGATGTGTTTGATATGGAGGTAGAGGGATACCATGAAAGGTGTTATTTCAGCCATTGATGACCACTTCCCTGCCACCAGGAATCGTAATCCATGCATTTTTAAATTTTAAGGGCATCAGTGCTGACCTCTTGGTACTCTTCCGAAGATCAACAATAAGAGGGTTGTGATCCGAGATGAACTATGGAAGAGTAAACCTTGATATTTTAGTGGGGAAACTCCTGTAATTGTTCTAAAAACATCTTTCAAGTTTACTTTTCTATATTCCTTTTATAGTGAACGTTAACCATTTAAATTTAGTTCTATCAATAGTAACTTTAGTTAGGTTGCATTGATCTAAGCAGCAAGAGAAATGATCTATAACAGTTTGAGGAAAGTGTTGTCCAATCATTTCATCTGGTCTCAAGATAGTATTTAAGTCTCCAATAACTGTCTATTTTTTATCTATATATGATTCTTAAATATAAATATTCATTAATACAACATTAGAATCATAAATTCCTAGTGTCTTTGGAAGACTGGGTTCATAATACATAAAAGGAAATAGGAGAATCAAGAAAATGTTAGGTCATGAAAATGTTAAGTGAAAACTATGTTCCACAAATGATACATATACAAACTGAGTATTAAAATATTTTTACAACATATCAACAATACCACTAATCATTTTCTGATGATGAACATAGCTCATCACCCTCTCCACCTCCATCTCTACTTCCTGTTACTGCCTATATGAACATTATATTGAAAATTAATTATTTTGGTATATTTATATTTAAACTTAAAATCACAAAATGTTTTCAAACTAAATGATTTTGAATTTTTGTGATTTATCTTATCACCAAAAGTTGATGAAATAGCACCATGGAAATATCCAGTCATCTTATTATATAAATCAATCACTAATTTCTGAAAAGCGGATATCTGAGTCCCCTATTCCTGAACTGTGTTTTATTGAGAAACAATATCTCTCTGAGTATATCAGGGTATGGAATGACTATATCCAGGAGTAGATGTAACTACAATCCTCGGTGGCCTGTCAAAGACCTCAGATGGTATGGGTCCCAAACCCATCTTGCGCACTCAACCAGGATGCTCCTTCCCAAGAACTTTAGCAATTGGGTCATTCTAGGAGACTGAGTAGGAATTCACAGGATAAACATCCTATAGTTCTTTAATTTTTACCTATAAATTGAATATTTTTCATATTAGAACAAATATATATTAACATAGTGATAGTGGATAATAATTTATTATAATGAAAAATGAGTTCATACCCCAACTTATTTGGCAAGCTCGTTAACAAAACTTCCATCAGTTTTTTTTGTGAACATTCAACCACACTTCTATTGGGTATGTTGATTGTCTTAAACTCTGTGAATTCATTAAACAAAGATAAATCAACAATTTAATATATTAAACAGATAATATGTTCTTATAAATATTTAAACTAATGATAAGATTACCAGAGTCGATCGACTTCAAGAAAAACTCTTTGACCCTACAGTGGGAGGGATGACTTGCTTAGCCCGGCTTAATGCATTCTTCCTTGAAAGATCCTAAAATAAATAAAATAAAATTTAATATTAATGTATTAAATTTTATTTCTTCTTCATATACATGTATAAATGTAAAGTGAGATTAATATAATAATATATATTTAAATACCATCTGCTTCTCATCATGATGTCTGTCAACAAAAACATTCCATTCCTCTTTGGGTACCCCATCAGTTAGTTTGTCAGACATCTGTTGGGTGGTCAAGGAAGTATTGTTGATATCACTCCACAATATCCATTTAATTTATTTCCTTTTCTTCCCCAAATTTTTCAATGTCTGCTTTCGTGCTAGCACATCAGCAACTGTAAAGTAGAAAAACATATGTACACAGAAATTCATTTTGAAATTATTATAATATAATAACATAATGACATTCAATTATACCATAATGTATTAAAATTACCTTTATTTGGGAATCAATAAATTTATTTTTCCAAGTTTAAGGCATATGCCTCCAATCATCATAAGAAATTGGAAGGGAAACCGGCTACGCAACTAGCTGGCCAAGAATCTTGCCAAGTAATCTTGTGGAATCATCTGTAGGGACCCCATATGAATCAAATGGGACAACGATATTCTCTCTAGTTATATTACATACATCTAAACTTTTTATATTTTTTCCCATAGTTGCAATGTTTCCATATTTAATGAATAAACAGTTACTATAAAAAACTCAATAAATTAATTCATATTAAAATTTATACCTATGACAGTCACCCTCCAGTATCCCCGGGAAGAAATAGAAGTGGTGCGCTTCTCCCTCACTGCTGATGATCCTGACAGGGTAGGTGATGACAAAGATTCTAAGGGGACACTCATATAGGGTTTAAGAGATGGTGTAGGGGGAGATGGTGCATAGGGGCAAGAGGATGGTGGCTCAGATGTCATAGGGAGGGTGACAGATGGATTATCATCTGTTAGTGTGGTCGATGAAATAGTATGACACTTCCTCCTTGGAATTCCTGTCATTTAATCAAATAAAATTAAGTTTACAATGTATATTTAAAAAATATTATGCAGAAAAAATATTAAAAATGATGACATATTCATAGTACTAACAAAAAATATACATAGAAATTAAAATGAATGACTGCACAAATGAAATAACTGGTTGCTAAATGAATGCATAACTATACATACAATCATTTTCCCTTAAAATCATTTTAGTTTCCAACTCCATTAATTCATCCACTTCATCCATCCTTGCTAGACTAATGTTTTCAATATCATTATGGACAAATAATTTCACTTCTTGTTGTTGATGATATTAAATTTCATAGGTCAAATCTTTCACTTCATCCCCCATATCATACAAAAATCTTTTTTTATGTGAGAAACTACACTCCAACCTTCATCCACAACATTATTCACATAATATACCATTTTTCTATTATGATGATAAGATATATGGATCATTTAATTCATGATCACCAGCATCCATCAAGCAAGAGAAGTTCACAAAAGTAAATTGCAAGGAATATCTTTTAGCACCTATGATAATATCGACCCAATTTCATTTGAATAAAACAACTGAAAAATGAACATGGTAGTTTAATTAAATAATATTAGTAATATTTCCAAATTATTCCAATTCATAAAATGTAAATATACCACTATTCTATGTTTTGAAACCCTCTTCTCGATCGAGTGTACGAAATCTAAATCCATTCAGGTTGTAAGCATTGAACTTTATAACTTCTTTTAGAAGGCCTAGAGCAAGAAACATCAAATACTCTGACAACTTTGCATGAGTATTAGTATTAATGATCTAAAAAAAGAAAACATTATTATATTTAAAAAATATTTGGGTTAACCTAATATCCATACTTATTGCAATATTTAAGAACTTACATGTCGTTCAAACCATTCTACAAGATCTTTATTAACAACTTTCATTATATCTTTCTCATTTCATGTTCAGCCTCTCATTCATCTCTTGGTTTGTATCCTAAACTCTTCAATAAATGGATTTTCAATTTCACTATTTAGCAGCACATATCTATGTGCATGTAATAATTCCATTTCTGTTAGTGTAACATTTTATATCCTCCCAACAGATCGGCCAATATCAGGAAATATTTTTTATTTCCCATGTATTTTAGATTCATTCGATGTGTCGTCAACATGTCCAACTTGATTAAATATTGTCAAAATATTATCCAAGTATCTAGAACAAAAGGTAATACACTCTTCTTCCATATAGCCTTTAGCAACAGAGCCTTGAGGTTGAGATTTATTTCTCATGTATGACATCAATTAGACATTATATCTGTGAAATAAAATTAAAAAACATAATTATGCATTTAATTAAGCTCCAAGAATTGTTTACCTAACTGAAAAATATATAAATATAGTACCTCTCTATTGGATACATCCATCAATAATGTATAACCCTCCTAATTTACCTTCCTCAACCAAATTCACAGTTAAATGCATCATGACAGAAAAAAAGGACAGAGGAAAGATCATCTCCATTGCACAAAGTGTCTATACAAACCAATCCTAAAGTTTTTCAAGATCAAATTGAGGTAGATATTTCTCAGATAGTTGTCTGAAAAATGTGTAGAGTTGGATTATAACAGCAATAACTTTTTTAGGTAATAATGTACACAAAACCAATAGTAGTAACTTCTGTAACAAAATATGTGAATCATGAATTTTCAATCCATGTAACCTACAATTATTTAACTAAACACACCTTGATATGTTACTTGAATACCCATCAGATACCTTCACATTCTTTAAAACTCGAAGGAATGTATCTTTATCCATATTTTTCATTGCTAAAATTTTCAGAGCATACTTTTCATTCTCATCTGGATAGAGATCGAGTTTTATATTCATTACTTGTAAGTACTTCTGAGAATTGAGATAATCCTTATACTTTCCATGCTCATTAAAAAATATGAAGATCAAATTTTCACAAACGGTCTTCTCAATATGAATCACATCAAGATTATTCCACGACAAATTAAATTGCCAATATGGAAGTTTGAAGAATGTAATTTTTTTCTTCCATTGTTTCGTTTATATTTAACTTGATGATGCACTTCGAACTTGTTTCCCACTATCATTAAAATGATGCACCTTCCCAAATTCATTTTCAACATTTCCAAGTTGTTCCAATATTTCAAAACTGTTTAACAACTTTTGAGGTGGTCTACGATCAATGAAACTATTTTATTTTGAACTTTTCAACCAAAATCAATGAGATGCATCGAGAAATATTCAATGGCACAAGAAGAACCATTTTCTAATGTGAGGTAGTCATTTGGGATTAAAATAAAAGTTACAAACAGGACAAGAAAAACCCGTGTAATTGATCCAACCAAATAAATTCCCAAGTATAAGGAAGTCACTAATGGTCCACATTAGAGCATCATGAATTTTTAACATTGTTTTAGAAGAAGCATCATATGTCTCAATACCTCTACTTCATAACTCCAATAATTCCTTTATTAATGGCTGGACGTACACATCAATATCATTTACAGGCATTTGTTTTCCAAGAAGAATCATCGAAATGATAAAATGTGTTTTTTTCATACACATCAATGGAGAAATATTGTAAGGGATCAAAACAACTGGCCAAATGATATAATAGGTACTCAGATTACCAAATGGGTTGAATCCATCGGCAACCAATCCCAATTGAACATTCCTATGATCAGATGAGAAATGTGGATTTAATGAATCAAATGTCTTCCATGATTGTGAATCTTGTGGATGTCACATTAACCCGTCATTTTTATTATCTAAAAAATTTCACTTCATGTTTCATGTGGTTTTCGATAACATGAATAATCTTATCAATCGATGCTTTAAAGGAATGTAATGCAAAACCTTTACAGGTGTGTTCCTTTTCTTCTTCTTTATGGTAGTATGTTGATTCATACTTCCAACGTCACCCATTGACTTCCATCTAGAACTAGAACATTTTTTACAATCTTCTATACTTGAATCCTGCCTCTAATAAAGCATAAAATCATTGGGATGTGCATGTATTTTTATAAAATTCAGACCAAGCATGTTAAAAAAAATCATATCATAAAAAGACTCGGGGAGGTTTTCATCAAGTAATGCATCACACAATAATTCCATTATCATGTACATTGCATTATTTGTAATTCCACATAGGAATTTGATATGGTACAACTTCAGCATAAATGAAAGTTTTGAATATTTCAAACACCCACTTTACAACTCTTGACTTCCATCATCAACTAAACCATGAATCGTATTTTCCACAATGAAGTTTTCTCTTAAATTAGTCTCTATATAATCAAGAGGGGGATCCAATGATATATTACAATCTTGATCTGGTTGTCCTACAGTCTCAAAAACATCACTTGTCATGTTGGTATTTGTAGCACCATCGTCTTGTTGTTATGATATATTTTGATGTTGATGTTGGTGTCTTGCAATGCAGAATGCATCATTTATAAGGTTCTGCATTTCATTTTCCATTTTCAATGAAGTTGGGAGCTCTTTCTGTTGATTGAAATTAGTGACCAACTTTTTTTTAATGTTTGATTCTCCTTTCCAAATTCAACACAAATATTGAGCAGGGAATTGCTTCAATATTAAATGTTCATAAACTTCAACTTTCTTCAACCATCTTCTAAATTTACAATTACGACATGGAAATATTATTCTCCCTTCAATGGATCGATTGGAAATTGAAAAATGTAAAAATTCCTCCAAACCCTTAACATACAAAGGTGTGTTCCTCGGTAATGTGATCCATATTTTATCCATGTATATCACAATGTTCCTACACAATATTAAAAAAAATTAAAACACATAACTATTACTAAATAGGGAAATAGATTCATATATATTAGTTGAAAAAAAAATATAAATATGTTAAAGAAGGTTTTAATATATAAATATATATTTTAAATAATGAACCCAACCACTAGAAAACCAAAGCATGCAAATTAAAAATATCCATAAAAGAAGTGGAGAACAAGGATCCCATCTCTGTAGTTTTTTGTATGTCATGCTATAGAAAAACATATAGACAAACTGATGATTCCATAACTTTTATATCACTATGTTAAGGGATTGAAAAATCATATAATAATTGAATAGAAGTTAGGGATATGAAATGGAAACAAACTCCTACCTTAAACATGACTTCATACTTTAGAAAATACATAGGGAACCAAGATGTAGAACATGCCATGAATCATCAGGTAAAAGGATTAACGGCTAGGGTAGATAAATCCAAGGATTATGAGTAAGTTATTTGTTTTTCCAAACTCAAAGGAAACATGAAATTCCTAAGATAAATGAAATAATGTATATTAAATTTTCCAAAATATATCATGGAATAATTCTAAAAATTATTGTTGTTAATATACCTTTTCAATTTCCATTTAATTTTGTTTCAATTATAGAAAATGGGATAACCTATTAAATCCATAGTTTTATGGAATTCAAATAAAATATTCAATCCCCAAAAATTATCAATACACCATTAATGGTTCGATCATAAGTATATGGTAAACATGAGCATGGAATAAATAACTTATTAAAAATGTCATGGATTCCTGAGAGTTGATCACATGTCATGATAGAAGGACATGTAATATCAAAGGACCAAACATGTATCATAGTGTAAGATTAAGAAAACATAATATAATAAATATGATCCATTGATCATAATTTAGGAATTAAAGAGTGTGAAATAAAATTGTTAAATAGAAATAATCATAGTAAATCATAACATAGAAGATCAGATATCACTACATGTTTACCCTAATATAGTGGAGTATGCATTCACACTTTATTTTCATAACATAGTGGAGAAGATGTCATTACCTATTATCATTATATAACCCAATATAATTTATTCAATTCTCAAGAATCCAACAATAATTATTCATATTTACACAATTCATAGAACAAATTTAGAAAGCCTAAAAAATAAGGCACAAATGAAACCTAACCAATTTCATTTTTAAAATCATCTTTCAACCCATACACACCTCAAACCCCTTTTAAAATATATAACACTCCATTCAAAAAATTCATTAAACACAATTAAGAATCACATAAAACATACTAAATTCATTTAATAATGTTAAATTATGGAATCAGATACCACAATCTTGGAAACTTCTAGAATCTTGTGGAAAACCACAACTGCACCACAAACAAACCCTATAAATGCAAGATCATACCACAACAATCAATATTAAAAATAAAGTACAAAGTCCATCTCAAAACCATGACATTTTAGCTTGAAAATTCTAAAATGTCGTAGTGATTCTACTATAACCAGCCCCCATTTATAGCACCATTTTTAATTGAAACCATAGTAATGTGCTATATTTGATGCACCCATGTTCATGTACTATCTAATTTTCAAGATTTAGAGAAAAATATGGCACTGGTTGGAGCTCCTTCCAATTGTTGCACTATATTAGAGTAATGGATACTACAATTTAATGATGTGCATTGGAATTGCTCTAATATTCAACCAAACCAACCCAAAATCATACCACAACCACACCATAAAGGTATAAAAACCTGAATAGAGGGGTGGTGAAGGTACTGACTGGTAGCGATAGATGACAAGGTGCGGTGATAGGCTGAGAGACATGTTGAGGGCTTTGAGGGTGTCGCAGGGGTCACCGGGGTCACGGGGGTCACCAGGGTCGTCGGGGTCACTAGGGTCAAGGGCTCCTAGGGATTACGGGGGTCTCTAGGGTTGCTGGGGTCGCTGGGGTCGCAAGATCGTCGGGGTTGTACAGGTCGTCAGGGGTTGCGGGGTTCGTCAGAGTCACAGGGGTCTCTGGGGTCGTGCCTAGGGTTGCGGGGTTCAGGGGGTTGGGTGTTCAGGTTTTGGGGGATTCAGGGGAGTTGTGGGGTGGAGAAGGGTCATGATTGTAAATAAAACAAGTTTAGTGGTGGTTTTTAATAAACCGCAGCTAAAACTGAATAATGTTGTAGTATAAAATTACACAAACACGAACAGGTACTCTGATATGGCTAGAGTATATGGGCATATCTAGAGAATACAGGATCCTTCAAAGAGACACACTGAGAACTAAACCAACCTCTACATGTTGTTTACCCTAGTAGACACATCATATTTCTAGAGAAGTATATGCTATAAGAGATATAAGTACAAGAAGAGTGCTTTGTTCTGAGAGATATATTGTGTACCCCATGGGACAAGTTGTTTACTCCTATAAGGAAAAGTTGGAGCCCTTTTTCTCCTCATACCTACTATGATATGAGATTGGGTGAGATTCCCTAAACTGTATTAGTGTGGGTATAGTCCCTCTTTCTTTCGTTTTAGAGTGATTTTTCTCAGTCTACTTCCATGAGGGTTCAGTATGGAATCTAGTCCTGATTATTTGACATAAGATCCCCTTGATGAATTAGAGAATGAATAAATCCATGAGTATTGGGAGTTAGATCCTCATTCCCATATTCCTCCCTATCCAGGTTTTAGGTATCACATGATCTACATAACAGGACATTCAATCCCCTTCCTATAAGGTTAATCTTGTTAAGGTCATGTGTGCCACATTGAACCTATGTATAATACCATATCATTTTATTGACGTCTATTTTCATCCAGTGAGGTGAAATATGATCAAGTGAGTATCTCATATGGTTCCTATCATTTTCCTTAGTGCTTCTCCATGGAAAGACCTACTGATTATGTACTCTCTGATGAGTTTCATCAGTGTAGTGAGACCTAATGATTGAGTTATCTTGGAAGGATGTTGCCTTTGACCCTATAATAGAATCCTAGGATGACAGTGAGGACATTTTCATACCATGATACTTCGTTTTTACCTTTGAGAGTGTCTGGGTTATCTTATTCACTACCTTGGATTTGTTATTAGGGCTAAATCCCTCTTTGATTCTTTATATTGGGTGATTTAGGGTGTCCTGCTAGGCATGCTTATACTCACCCCTACATAGGATCTTCCCACACATGTAGTACCTGATATCGATGAAAATATTTTTTATGCATTCCTAGGTGGAGCTTAGTTCTTCTAGATAGACCTCATATGAATCCAGGATTAGCTTTTGGGTAACTGCATCATTATTATCAGTAGATTGGGTTCTTTTGTATTTGGACCTTTTTACTTCTCTTATACTTATTCTTATACTCTAATGTGGGATAGTTTTTATGAATTAATTCATAGTATTTTGACCCTAATTTTTATTAGATGAATATTATATCATTTTAAATATAAACAACATAATAGTTTTACATAATCAGGATCAAACAATTTATTATCTTTGGAAAATTAGTCTTATACATAACTTTTACATAATAAAACATAAATATTATTTAATTACATCATATATAACTTCTTAGTGTCCCTCTAATTATCCTTAGTAGAACTAATCACCTAAGGGTATACATCAATGAAATGGGTGATCTAAAATCCCAGTAATATGGTAAATAAGAACATGAATCAATATAAAATGGGTGATAATAATCATCATCATCATAACATAAGCATAGGATCATCATAATAATAAGGAAAAGAAGCATTATATAAGGGTATGAAATATTTCAACGCATAAAAATGAAACATAATGTCTTAGTGGTCAAATACCAAACATGGATGTGAACAAAGCTAGCATCATGTTCATGCATAACATATGTGCATAACCATAACATCATCATTGTGAAAAAAGTTATAATAATATTAAATCATATTGTACATTATCTTATGAGATAAATCACATTACCCAATGCATTTAAGGGATATATAATTTCAGGACCACCCTTCGCATCATAAAATTTACATAATCATGCATTCCACATAGAATGTATATCAATCATAGCCATGAAATAAACCATGGAAAGGAATGATTTTGATAAGAATTTTATAAAGCATACAATAATGAATATACTTTTTTGTTCCAAAATGAATAATTGAAATCATTCTTTGATATAATACATCCTTATTCTTGAGTGGAAAATAATTATTTATAGAGGAGAAAAATACAATGTTTTTGAAATTGAGGTCACTTTGAAAAAAAGGATTTTCTTAGAAATTTTTTTTACATGGTATAAAATTTTATATCCCAAAATGGAAAGGTAATGGAAATTTTAAGAACATTTTATGAACATTCATACATTGGAAGAGAGAATAACTCAAATAAAGGAATTGGGTTCGAGAATCCCCTTACCTTAATTCCCGCTTAATTTCATCATTTTTTCACCTCCTAAACAATAAACATAGATTTATTAAAACATTGATCCAAATTTTTATTATATTAATTTAAAAAACTATTTATAAATTATAATCATTGTATTATACTTCTTAATTTATCTTGATAAATTGAAGCATTTTGATATCATATTTTACTTGAAAATTTCCCATTTTTCGTTGATTTCACTATTTTCTTAAATGTAATTTATAAATTATTAAAATTAATTCTAGAAGAATATAATACATTTAATTACATAATAATATATTATATATAATTTATACTATCCAACACGAATTTGGTTATAATAATTGTCTTGGAAATGTCTCCATAGGTGGTTAAATGGCCTTTAACGGGACATTGTCAAAAGAGTGGGAAAGGGAAGTATGATATTTATATTTGTCATAAATATGATTTTACAGTAGTTTTACATCATTAATATAATTTTAACAAATTGTATAATCAATTTTTTTATATTTTTTTGAAATTTAGATGATAAAAAGAATAAAGTTAAGAAGGAAATAGGGAATAGCTAATATAGACTTACTCTCTCCTCAGTGTAGATTCTCTTGTATGGCACTATAAATCCTTGGTGATTTGAATTTTAATTCTCTATAATGTCCCTAGGGATTATAATACTCTTAATAGGTAATATTTGGTTAGATCATGGGCTTTTAAATGGGTGGGGTGAGTGGTTTTCCAAGGGAAGGGATAGGGATTATTTATACATGAGGATGAAGATACTTTTAGAATAAAACATTATATCAAAGGTACAACATGTAATGATGAATTTTTGACATTATAAATAATATATTAATATAATATAATGATTTTAAGACTTTAAAACCTATTTATAATTAAAATTCATTAATTTATTAAAATCAAAAGTGGAAAGAAAGATAATTTGTTATTTTAAGGAATCACTTTTGGCTTTATGTTTTTGAAGGATCTTTTTAGGTTTCAAAATTGATTTTATTGTATTCCAATAAAAAATTTATGAAATTAAATATACCATTGATGAGACTAAATTTATAGAATGTATTGTGTCACCATAACATCATGAATGATGTGATTTAAGATACACTGGTTTTGTGAAAAAAAATGTATTTTTACTATTGACCTGAAAATTGAAGTATTTCAGAAAATTACCAAAAAATAAACCCTTGGATAATTTAGATATTATAATTTGAAAATTATATTAAATTGATCAAAATAAATTTCAAAAATAGTTATTTTTAATTTTTAATTTAAACAAATAATTATTTTTACAAAATACATTAAAATATAATGTACTAAAAATGTGCTTATATTTTCAATGAGTTTCTTAATCATGATATTAATTTTTTTGTAATTATAAAATCTATATATAAATATATTAATCATGATAAATATAATTTTTATTAAAATTTGTTATTTGAGTTAAAATTACTATTCCAATGGTCGGGTTACTATTCCCAACAGTCATGTTACTATTCCCAATGGTCACATTACTATTCTAACAGTCACATTACTTCCTATATATGATACTCTATTATTTCACTCAATATTTAACTCAATTAATCTCAAGGTTATATATTTTCATTTCCTATAATGTTTATTGGTTTAGTAATATTTTTCTTCTTCTCTATTGTGTTTGTAGTGGGGGTGATGATTCTAGTAGATTGGGATGATCCATATTTTCCCATTTTAGCTTTTATATTTTTTTTTTATTGTCCAATTGTAATGATTGTAATTTTAATTAGTTGTATTACTATTTAATTTAACATTATTTAGTAGTGAAAAAAAATCTTTTTTGGTTTCTCTATATTTTTTATGTGTGTAATATTAAATAATATAATGCAGTGCACATTTATTCATAAAATTTATTTAGTAAAACACTGGGTAATTACATCCTTCCCCTATTTAGAAATTTCATCCCTAGAATTTTAACTCATATACTACGTTGAGAATAGGTGAGGGTACATCTGTTTCATTTTTTCCTCTGTTTCTCAAGTCGCATATTCATACTTATGGTTCCTCTACAACAATTTTTCATGGTAAGATATATTGTTTCATAGAACTTTTTCTATATGGTCTAATATTTTCATTGATTACTCTTAATATGAGAGGTTATTATCCATTTTTACCACCTTTGGATTTAATACATGTGTGGGATCAAGTATGTACTTCCTCAAAAATGATACATGGAACACGTTATGATCTTGATCCATACTTGGTGGAAGTGAAAGCTGATAGGCCACTGCTTCTATGCAATCAAGGATCTCAAAGGGGCCAATGTACCTAGGGCTAAGCTTATATTTCCTTCCAAACCACACAACTCTCTTCCATTGTGATATTAAAAGGAACACTTTATCTCTAATATCAAACTCCAAGTCCCTTCAATGGTTTCCAGCATAGATATTTTGCTGACTCTGAGTATCTTTTATATGTTTATGGATGGATTGAACCATCTCTATCATCTCTTGTACAATATCAGGTCCAAGTATTATTAATTACCCAACTTGATCCTAATAAATTGGAGTTTTACATCGCTTCCCATATAGAGCATTATATGGAGACATTTGAATACTTGAGTGGAAGATATTTGTTAAATGAGAACTCAGCCAACAGGATATTATGATCACATCCTCCATTAAATTCCATTGTGAGAGATCTTAGAATGTCATCAAGCAATTGAACATTCCTTTCAGATTGAACATCGGTGTGGGGGTGATAGGATGTGCTGAAATTCAATTCAGTACTCAAATTATATTGAATAATTCTCCAAAATTTAGAATTAGACCTTGGTTCATGATGAAAGATGATTGGAAGTGATACCTTATGTAGAATCACCACTTCCTTCACATATATCTTGTAATGTTTCCCAAATGATAAATATTCCCAAATAGTGAGAAAGTGGGCAGCCTTTGTGAGGTTACCACAACAACCCATATCGTATTGTTTCCTTTTAATGTTTTTAGGGGACTAATGACAAAGTCTATAGTGACATTATTCCATTTCCAAGTGGGTATAGGCAATGTTTTCATCATCCCTTTGGATTCCTATTTCTATACTTTAACTTGATGACATACCAAACACTGTGAGATATACTCTGCAATATCCTTCTTCAGGTTGTCCTACTAGAAGTTTCTCAAAGGTCATGATACATCATGGTACTTCAAGGGATTATGGATTTCATGATCACATCCCCACAATGTGTACCCTTCCTAGGCTGATAATGGGAGAAGCGAGATAGTGAACCCTGATTCCCGCCTCTAGTAGGCCCTGAGTTGGCGACTCGAACCGAGGGTATAGTAGACACACAAAATAGGAGGCATTACCCTCTAAGAGAACACATATTAAAGAGAGAGATAAGATAGACATCAACCCGCTCCAACTCATAATGAAGTATAAAATAAATCCCAAGTACACATATGTAATTTTATGCAAGAACTAATACAACTGAAACGAAAAACTGCATGTACCAAAAGAAAGTAAAAAACGGCAGCGACCACAAAGCCTGAACAACTTCTTTAACCTTAATCTAGTATAAACCATAATGATCTCCATCCTGATCCAAGTGAATTGAAGAATGGTTTATATATATGTAGAGTTATTATAACAGTTACTCAGTAGGATCCTCCCTGAAGCCTCTCATGCAAAAGTAAAGAAAGCATGCTAAAGCATAGTGAACAACAAGTGAAACTAACTCATCACCAAAACAGGTATACTAAGTTCTTAGCCTCATAATGGATACTCTCACCATGTATCTAATAAAATAGTATATAATATAATAATGAATATAAAGGGTTCCACGCTACTACTTCCCAACTAGTTCATCGTTTTTCCCCAATGTCATACGTCCTAAGAATCTCTCTCCAAAAAGGCTTGCTTGTAGACACCTGGGTGAAACACCAAAATATGCACCTCGTGCAGCACAACCACCATGTCTATGTAACCTAAGTAACTAGGTAGTTTCTAGGAGCCACTATAGCTCGTATAATGTGTGTCACGCATTGATAATTAATCCTCAAGCCATTCTGTCCCATACACCGAGTAAGGATCCCCCAGTCATCACAGCCTATATATGTTACACCTATAGTATTCCATATGAAATTATATCCAAAATATGTGTGTGTGAATAACCTCAAACCATTAAATCCCTCTACAAAAATATATGGGTAAAACTAACCATTGTGCCTACCAACACTACTAACTACCAAGAGAATAGAGTGGGGCCAAATGGGGTAGTCAGTCATCCATCCCCTAACCAAAATGTTGGGTAAAACACCCCTCAGGGCTCAGAATCCCTAGGTTGTCAGTTTCCCTAACTGATGTGGTGGAGTAGAATATAGAAACACAAAAAGTAAAGAATATTCTATAGCTCTCAACCACACTATTGGAATAACCTAGTCTTAGACTCAACTGCAACTAACGTCTCTCAGACTCCCGTCTGCCACTGTTAAGACTAGTTATCCTATAAGAAAACAACCATTTAAAGAGATGCATTAGATTACATTATCTATTTTCATTATTTTCACTTTATGTTAATTAATTCTTTAACCATTAATTAACCATTTTCAATTCCACATTACATTTCATTAGCATCACACCTAAATCCCATTTTCCCTTTAAATTGTAACCTCATCATTGCATTACACCATGTTCTAACCCCATGGGTTAACATCATTTATTCAATCATTTATTAACATTATTATTACTTTTCCATATTCCTAGGCATTCTAGAAAAAAATTTAAATCTACTAAACACAATGGGGATCAACATGATGAGTATATGGACTACCCATCAATTTTTTTCCACTTATAGCAGGAGCATAGACCCATCATCCCTCGAGAAACTGAACACGGAGAGCATATGGAATACCCCGCGCATCTTCACCCATTTTTGGAAGGAGGGTCAGCAAGACTAGAATCCTTGAGTAGTTGGGAAATTAAAGCATATACAAAACCAGCAATATTTAGCAAGCATCCAACCATTCACATCCAACATAATTCATCATCTCTGGTTTCCTCCCCGACACCCACATGCATAAACAGATTCATCTCGCCACTATAGGCGTCAACTGCTACCACAACCAATGGGCCTCCCTACCCACCCACATCTTACAACATCCATCCAGGCTCATAACACATCACAAGAATCATGTAATAACAAAGAAACTGGGCTCTTGTCCCCAAATAAGAAATTCTTCCTTCACACGCAACGAGCTCTCACAGCTCCAAACATAAGGCTCTTGTTCTTTACAAGTAAGAGGGTAACTCAGAACCCTACAAGGAATTATATTTTATAAAAAAACAAGTTTTTTAGTCCATATTGAATTAACCAATTCGTTATTACTTGGTTCCAACTATGGGCAACCTAAATAGAAAGCTATCATAGACATCACAAATAAATAACATGTTTTCTACATCAATTTGATTAACATAAAATTAAAACAACAACTGGAATCATTTATTTTCCTCTTTATATTTACCTAAATAATTATCAATTAATTTTGTCTTTATGTTCTTTTCCCATTTCTTAAATAATGACATGTCAACAATCAAATCATTGATATCATACTATATAGAAAAAATAAGAGGTAATAACATACGATCGCTACAAATTTATTTATCCAGTTAAAATATTTATTATGTCAATTACATTGTGATATATTAGTCTAAAACATGATAAATATATATTTTCATGTAATAGAATAGAGAAACCATAAATCCCCTACCTTAAAAGGTTTTTTATGCTTTTTGAACAAGAACAGTCTAACAAAATAGATCACGATCACCTCTCCTGGAGCACTACATTCACCCAAGGATACAGAGACACCACCACACCCGCCAACACCCAACAAAAATCCATTATGATCATATAGATAGAATTAAATAATAGGTCAATTAGAAACATATGGATAGTAACCAATAATAATGATGATATATCATACCTTATATTGAGGATTGATCGATACTGTATGGTTGTACTAAAACAGGGGGTGCGCATGCAGTCGAAAGAAACATCAAGGGGAAAAATCCAAGGCTAAAACACTATACAAGAATCCTATATTAAGGAAGGAAATGTTAAAGTGCCTCACACCACGGAACAAGTAGGAATAACAATGTAGGAAGTTATCTCATCCCTTTAGAAGATTGAACAGAGCAACGATTTAAGATACACTGGATTTTCCATTAAAAGAGGATCACATTAAACCACATGGTTTGACCAAGTAAAGTCATCCTGGACATTAAGAAAATTAATATGGGAGTTATGGGATTTCAATAATCCTTAAATCCAATAAAACGAGGATTTTAATTCAATTTTCATCAAAGAAAATGTTAAACGAGTGAAGCTAGGAAATCTGGAAAAATTAGGAAATTTGACAAAAAAATAAAACAGTTATCGAAACACTGTTCAAGACACCATTAGCTGTCTTACCATTATGGAAACACTATAGACCTACTATTATAAAAACAATATAGATCTACCATTCCAGAAACACTTTATACATACTGTTAGATGTAGCACTGTTTTAGAAACGTAGTAGACCAACTGTTCTAGAAACACTATAGACCTACCATTAGTTGTCTCTACGTTATGGAAACATTGTAGACCTACCCTTAGCTATCCCGCCATTATGGAAACACTTTAGACCTACCATTATCTTTCTCACCATTCTGGAAACAGTTCAGACCTACCATTCTGGAAACACTGTAGACCTATCGTTCTAGAATCACTGTTCACAAAACTAGAAATTTGTTAAAGTGTTGGGGATGAGTCACTTTGACCTCCTAGAACACCGCAAACACTATCTTTCACCAAGGTAATGGACCAGATAGTTCTGGGCCATTACATAAGATACCTCTCAAAACATTCTCATCCTCGAGAATCCAAAACCAACCTAGATAGGAAACAAAAAAATGGTATGAGAAACCACTCTTCGAGATACCTGTCAAGGCTCTCACAACCAAAGGAGCTCAACTACTTAAAAAATGAACACATGAAACCACATGAAAACCAGAAAATGCTTCTAAACAATCTCCTAGGAGAGATACCTCTCAAAATAGGGAAATAAACTACAATAACAAAAGTAATCCATCTCATAATAAGAAAATATTTAAAACCACAAAAAAAATCGTTACAAGAAAAGAGATAAACATCAAAAATCTCAGGGTACTAAGCAGATATTTGTGACTCACATTACTAGGTACTCTCCTCCATGCCATAGTTCCACCATAAAACATGAACCAAGGGAATATAATTCCCACAAAACAGCTTCTCTTTACGGTCCTGGATCTCTACAGTCCACTCCTCAAAGCTCGCATCATCGTCAATGTAGATCTCTCCCCAATCGATGACATGAGAGTCATCATAATGATAACAATGGAGTTGGGACACATGAAAAACATCTTGTATCTGACTAATCTGTGGGGGAAGTGCTACTCGATACACCATGGCTCCAACATGAGCCAACACCTTGAAAGGCCCAAAAAACCAGGGAGAAAGCTTACTCCCATTACCAAACCTTCACTGCCCATGATGAGGAGTCACCTTCAGAAACATGTGATCCCCAACATTAAAATCTAAATGTCTCATCCTTTGATCGACATATTATTTTTGATGATCTTACACTACCTTCATCCTCTCATGAATCACCTGAACCATCTCTATCGTATTATTCACTAGTTCCGGTCTGATAATTTTTGACTCTCCAACCCCAGTTCAGCACCATGGAGAATGGAAATTTTGGCCATACAAGGCTTCAAATGGTTACATACAGATGGTGGAGTGAAAACTATTATTGTAAGAGAAATCCACCAAGGGTAATTACCTCATCCACAAACCACCAAAATCTAGGACACAAGAGCGCAACATGTATTCAAGAGTCCGGATGGTCTGATATATCTAATTGTCCACCTACGGATGAAATGTAGAGTTAAGGCATAGCTAAGAACTAAAAGCATGCGGGATAACTCTCCACACCCTAGAGTTAAAAAAGGATCTCGATCAAAAATGATCATCCTCAGGACTCTGTGGAGTCTTACCATCTCCTCCAGATACTTCGTTGATAAAACCTCTACTGATCTCAATACCTTGATTTCTATGAAGTGGGATGATTTCGTCAAAAGATCTACTACCACCCATATAGCATCATGGCCTCCCTGAGATTGAGGTAAAATAGTAAAAAGTTCCATCGAGATTTCCTCCCACTTCAATTGAGGATCATATAACAGCTGGAGCAAACCACTGGGGACACAGTTCTCAGCCTTCATCTTATGGAAGACCAAACATCGAGACACAAACTCCGCAACTGCATGCTTCAACCCAAGCCACCAAAACTGAATCCTAAAGTCTTGGAACATCTTTTTCATGCCAGGATTTACCTCTACAGGATAAATATAGTACTCTCTTAGAACTATATCACGCAACACAAAAGAAACAACAATCCTTTTTTAATAGAACACTCGATGTTGTACATCCTTAAACCAACCATCAAGGGCCTCACCACAAACAACTTGGTCTCTCTGCACCACCACCTATAGATCTCCCAAATGGGACTCTTCCACATGCTATACCAGAGATGAATGCACCATCATCAAAAAAAGAAAACCTCTTCCCCCAATGTCTCCCATATCGATATGTAATACTAAATATTTTTTCATTACTCTCTAGAAATCACCAAATGTTCACACTTCATCACTACGTGACTTCCTAATCAATGCATCAGCTAAAAAATTCTACTTTGCAGGTGTATACAAGATTTAGAAGTTGTATTCCCTTAATAACTACATCCATCGATGCTGCTGTAAGTTCAAGTCATGCTGGGAGAAAACATACCCCGAGCTCTTATGATTGGGGAAAACCAAAAAGTTATCTCCAATAAGGTAATGTCTCCATACCTTCAAAGAAAACACCACAGCTTCTAACTCAAGATCATGGGTGGATTAGTTACATTCATGGTGACGCAACTACAAAGACCCATAAGAAACGACTAATATTTTTTTCATCAAAACACAGCCTAACCCCAGATGTGAAGAATCGCAAAAAACATCAAACTAAACTCCCTCAACTGGAAAATAAATAACTGGATCACTTACCAACTTCTTCATCATATAATAAAAATCTTCCTAACACTATTCAGTCCACATAAACACCTAATCCTTCTAGTTCAATTATTTCAAAGGAGTTGCAACATGAGAGAAATCGATTATGAACCTCCTGTAGTATCCCGTGACACCAAGGAAACTTCACACCTCTAACACGGTCTTGGGGTTTGAATAAGACAAAACTACTTTTATCTTTGACAGAACCATATCTACTCCCTGTTGGAACACCACATTCCCCAAGAAACCAACTTTTCGAGCCCAAAACTCACGCTTCAACAACTTCCTAAATAGTTTTTGTTGATGAATAACTCCCAAAACAGCGTGGAGATTCTCTGTATGTTCCCCCTCAAACATAGAGTACAAAAGGATGTCTTCAATGAAAACCACCATGAACATATTCAGGATCACACAAAACACATCATTCATCAACCCCATGAACATTGCTAGAGAATTCATCACAACGAACAGCATTACATCAAACTTGAAATGCCCATGACGACAACGGAAAGCAGTATTCGGGATATCTTCATCCTTCACATGAATATGATGATATCGTGACTGCATGTTGATCTTCGAGAACCAAATTTCACCCTTCATTTGATCGAATAAATCATCAATCTGTGAAATATGGTAGTTATTCTTCACTATCACTTTGTTTAAGTGACAATAATTGATACAAAATTGAAAACTTTCATTATCCTTCTTCACAAACAAAACCAGTGCACCCCACCATGACACACTTGACCAAACAAAACCACATTGTAACAAACTATAGAACTGTATGCGCAGCTCCTGTAACTTTGAAGGTTTTATCCTATAAAAATACATAGATATAGGTGATGCTCCTTACTATAGATCTTTCCCAAACTCGATCTCTCGTCGAGGGGGTAATGTTACAACCTATTCTGGAAAGGCATTAGAGTACTCTTCTATGACCCTGGGAAATGCCATCTACTGAACCTATGAATAACTCAGCATCATCTTAGCCATTAAGGATGAAAATGATGGAACATGCCTCTAACCCATCCAAGGGTCTCGCTCACCAACAAACACTACTGGCTCTCCATCATCATTGAAGAACACCACCTACCTCCAGAAAAAATCCATGATAGCCTACACCAAATACAACCAATCCATGCTGAGGATTACATCATATGTTTGTATCTGTAAACATAGGAAATCACCTAAGATCAGTGTTTCCCCAACACTAGATTATAGTCTCGACATACATCAAATAAGTCAGCTCAACCTCCAAATGAAGTAGTCAATACTAAGGGCATTGGAATACTCTCTACCTCAAGTCATAAAGCATGGAAAAGGGAAGGTGATATGAATGAGTGTTTCTCTCTATAATCAAACAAGGCATACACCCAAGTAGAAAACAAGAAAATGGTACCTCAAACAATGTCTGGCTTCCTTGGCATTGGCAACACTAAAGCATGATGCTAACCACGACCTGCTCCATGGCCTCTCTGACCCTGATAATAACCACCTCCGTGGTTGTGTTATGCTCTATAAGGATGGGGAGAATCACAAAGTTGTCCTTTCCCTGCCACATCTACTCTCTACTGATCCAAATATGGTGAAACCTACTGCTACTACCTTGGATGGAACTGCCTCAATGGAGGAACCTATAGTAGAACACCTAGTGCATGCTGACAGCTCTAAAAGGTCGGGCACTCTCATTGCTTATAACTTTAGGCTCCACAAGAAAAACAAGCACCTGATCCCTTGTCAAAGGCATGAGATCCACCATCCTCAGATAAACGAGATGTTGAGGGCTAGGACCTACCCCTAGCCAAATGAAAACTCTTCTTCCCTGAAAATCAGGAACCCCAGACCACAGATCTAATTCGTGAGGAATCCTGACGACTTCCATCTCATGATGATCTGGTTCTAGATAATGTCATCTTGATGACCTCTTCCCTCTCCAGCACCTCAAGATATGTATTCATCATAAACAGGGTGACCTGGAAATGGATCTCTGGATGAAAATCCTCCTTAAACTTCCTCACACTGGACTCCTCTTATGGAAATACTTCCAAATCATATCGTAAAAGGTTCCTGAAATAGATTCCAAACCCTCACACATTGGAGCTCCCCTATCGAAGGGTAATAAACTCCTAGAAAATGGATGCCTTCTTGGTCGAAGAAAGAAACTCAACTCTGATATTGTCTCGAAACTCCTCGCATGATATCATAGACTCCTCATGATCCCCAAGGAATAACAACCACTACTGCATCACTACCCCCATGCAGTATCATCACAAACAAATACACCTTGTGCTCCTTCTGAGCATGGATCGAACTGAATTTTATTTCAACCTCCTCCAACCAGTCTTCTCTAACTATATCTAAAAAGGATCCATCATACTTCTTGGCTCTAAATCTCTAGAAGTGTCCTCCTCCAAGTGTTTTCATCATCAACCTCTACCTTACGACAATCTGCTAGTGCAGCTTTCTTGACATCTTCTGCGCAAACCTGATGAGGAAATTTCCCTGGAGCCATACCTAAAAAATAAAACACAATTAGAGCTCCTAAATCAAGAATATGGAAGACTCGAAACTAATTAATTAATTGTTTTATTTTATTCATTTTAGGTTAGCCTATCCCATGGTCTACCCATTAAAACACAAAAACAAAGAATATTGATGCATGATCCTTTCCTAGGTCTCTACCATGCAACCAGTATCCCTTAGTTTAATAGTAACTGTAAACTTAACGGTTCATGAATTAGATCATAGGGGGACCTAAACGATTATGTCTCATCCAGTCTCTGGTGTTTACATCAAATACTCAACTTGACTGACATTGTCTCCTTACCAACTCATGCAACCTAACTTGTACCTAACACCAAACTCCATCCTATCCCTCAACCAGACTTATTTCACCACTCTTTTCATGACCCCCTCCCCAAAAGGTGTACCCCTTACAAGCCAAAAATATGAGAAAGGAGATAGTGACACCCTGAGTCCCACCTATAGTAGGCCCTGAGTTGGTATTTATCACCGTGGGTATAGTAAACACACAAATTGGGAGGCATTACCCTCTAAGAGAACACATGTGAAAGGGAGATATAATATAGACACCAACTAACTCCAAATCAGATTGAAATATACAATAAATCCCAAGTACACATATGTAATGTCATGTAAGGACTAATACAACTGAAATGGAAAACTACAAGTTCCAAAAGAAAGTAAAAACGGCAGCGACCACGAAGCCCGAACAGCTCCTGTAAACCCAAGCTAGTAGTAACCACCCTGATCTAAAACCTGCACGAAGTGACCTAAAAAATATTTTATATATACTTATGGTGAGTATAAAAGTATACATAGTAGGATCCTCCCTGGATCCTCTCATGAAAAAGTAAATAAATCATGCTAAAGCATAGTGAACAAGAAGTGAAACTAACTTGACACCTAAACAGGTATACTAAGTTCCCAGCCTCACCATGGATACTCTCACCAAGTATTGAATAAAAGAGTATATAATATAATAAATAATATCAATGGTACCTCAATTCTACTTCCCCACTGGTTTTCTAATTTTCCCCAACGTTGCATGTCCTAAGCATCTCTATCCAAAAAGGCTTGCTCGTGGACACCTGAGTGAAGAACCACAATATGCACCTCATGAAGCACAACCACCACATCCATGTAACCAAAGTAACCAGGTAGTTTTTGGGATCCACCACAGATCATATAATGTGTATCATACATCAGGCATTAAACCTAAAGTCATTATAGCTCATACACTGAGTAAGGATACTCATGCCATCACAGCCTATACACGTTACACCTATAGTATTTCATAGGAAACTATATCCAGAATATATGTGTGTGAATAACCACAAGTTATTATATCCCTATACACACATATATGGGGAAAACTAACCATTGTTCCTAAAATCACTAGTAACTACCAAGAGAATAGATTAGGGATAAAGGAGGAAGTCAGTCATCCATCCTCCCACTGGAATGTTGAGGAAAACACCGCTCTAGGGCTCAGAATCCCTAGGCTGTCAGTTTCCCTATCTGATGGGGTAGAGTATCATATAGAAACACAAAACTTATAGAATATACTACAGCTCACAACCACACTATGGGCATAACCTATTCTTATACTCAACTATAGCTAACATATCATGGACTCCCAGCTGCCACTATTAAGACTAGATATCCAATAAGCACACAACCATTTAAAGAGCTACATTAGATTACTTCATCCATTTTTATCAATTTCACTTTACATTAATTAATTATTTAATCGTTAATTAACCATTATCAATTCTGCATTATATTTCATTAGAATCACACCCAAAGTCCATTGTCCCTTTAAATTGTAACCTCGTCATTACATTTCACCAAGTTCCAAACCCATGGATTACATCATTTATTCAATCATTTATTAATAGCATTAGTACTTTCCCATATTCCCAGGAATTCTAGAAAAACATTCTAAACTACTAAACACAAGGGGGATCAACACAGTGAGTGGATGAACTACCCATCATGTCTTTTCTACCTATAGTAAGAGTGTAGACCCATCCTCCTTCGAGAAGCTAAACATAAAAAGTGTGTGGAAAACCTCGTGAATCTTATCCCCTGATTGGAAGGAGGGTAAGGAATATCAGATTCCTTTAGTAGTGGGGAATTTAATGTATATAAACAACCCATAAGATTCATCAAGCATCCAATCATTCACATCCAACTCGTTTCATCAACTTTGGTGTCCTCCCTGATAACCACATGCATAAATTGACACATCTCGCCACTATAGGTGTCAAATGCTGCCACAACTAATGGGACTCTCTATCCCCACATCTCACAACATCCATCCAGGCTCATAAAACATCACAATCAGTAGGAAATAATAAATTAATGGGATCTTGGACCTAAACAAGGCATTCCACCTTCACACGCAATGAGCTCTCATAGCTCCAAGCATAAGGCTCTTGGCCATTATAAGAAAAAGGGTAACACAGAACCCTACAAGGAATTATCTTTTATCAAACAAAAATTTATTTAGTCTATCTTGAATTAACCAATTCATTATTAGTAGGTTCCAATTATGGGAAACCTAAACAAAATGCTATCATAGCTATCACAAATAATTAAACATGCTTTCTGCATCAATTTGATTAACATAAAATTACAATAAAAAAACCGGATTCATTTACATGCCTCTTTATCATTATCCAAATAATTATCAATTAATTCCATATTTATGTCTTTAACCATTTAATTATGAACGACCTGCTAAAAATCAATGTATAGATATCTGAATATCTAGAAAAAACAAGAGGCAATAACATATGATCGATAAAAATTTATTTATCTAGTTAAAATATTTATAATATCAATGCCATTGTGATCTAGTGGGATAAAACATGCAAAATCTATAGTTTCACATAAAAAAATAGAGAAGTTGTGAATCCCCTACCTCAAATGGTTTTCAATGCTCTTTGCATGAGAACAGGCCAACAAAAAATCGTGATCACCTCTCCTAGAGGATTTCATCCACCCGAGGATGCAGAGATACCACCACACCATCCAACGCCCAAGAAAAATCCATTAGGAATATGTAGATATAATTCCATAATAGGGAAAGGAGAAACAAAAGGATAGGAACCCAGAATAATGATGATAGATCATACATTATATTGAAGATTGATCGATACTTTTTGGTTGCACTGAAATAGGGGGTGCACATGCAGTAGGAAGAAACTTCAATGGGAAATTATCCAAGGCTACAACACAATGTATTACTCCTATAGGAATTAAGGAAAGGTTTGATAACCAAACACCATAGAACAAGGAGTAAGAACAAGGGAGGAAGATATCTCATCCCTTTAGAAGATTTAATGGAGTAGTGGTTTAAGATACGTTGGATTTTCCATTAAAATTGGATCACATTAAACCACGCAGTTTGACCAAGTAAAGGCATTCAGAAACTTAGGAAAATTATTATAGGAGTTATGGGATTTGAATTAGCCTTAAATCCATTAAAATTATTCTTTTAATGCATTTTCCATCAAAGAAAACATTAAACAGGTGAAACTGGGAAATCTAGAAAAATCAAGAAATTTGACCAAGGAAATGAAATAGTTCTAAAAACACTATTCATGACAGCATCATATGTCTCACCATTCTGAAAATACTATAAACCTACCATTCTAGAAACACTGTAGATCTACCATTCTAGAAACACTGTATACCAACCGTTAGATGCCTCACCGTTCTAGAAACATTGTAGAACTACCATTCTGGAAACACTATAGACCTACTCATAGTTATCTCACTATTCTAGAAACACTTTAGACCTACCGTTAGTTGTCTCACCATTCTGGAAACACTTTAGACCTATCGTTAGCTCTCTCACCATTCTGGAAACACTGTAGACCTACCATTCTAGAAACACTGTAGACCTACCATTCTGGAAACACTGTTCAGAGAACTGGAAATTTGGAAAAGTATTGGGGATGAGTAACCTTGACCTCCTAGAACACCTCAAATTCTAAATTTTAGTAAGTGAATTCACCATATAGGTTTGGAACATTAAAATGGATAAATATGAGCTATATGCATTATCCAATATATCCTTATTTATCTCATATGATGAAGAAAAACAAATTGTTGTTCCAAACCAAATTACACCATCATAATCAATATGAAACTCTTATAGCTTCCCTTCCTTTATTACTTTCACCTTAATTTGTATCTCTAGATCATACAGTTGTGCCTCCTTGATATTATCTTGGATGGATGGTTGGAAAATCATTTTGGAAAGGAATGATATATTCCTTGACATTATGATTTTCATATCCATGATGATAGGGTCTTTATCAATCTGTGTCATGGATAGAATAGAATGTTTTTTTCTTCTAAGAGCCTCAGCTACCTTTTTCACCTTTCTCAGATGGTAGTGAATAGATAAATCATATTCCTTGATTAGATCTAACCATCTCCTTTAATGCATGTTGATCTCCTATTGAGTGAATATAAACTTTATACTTTTATGAGGGGTGTATATATCAAACTTCCCACTATAGAGATAATGCCACAAAATATTTAGAGAAACTATTATAGTTTCTATCTATAGGTTATGCATTGGGTAGTTCTTCTCATGGATCTTCAACCGTCGTGAGGATTAAGCTATCAATTTATCATTTTTTATGAGTACATAACCCAATCATTTCTTTAAATCGTCATTTTATATCAAAAAATCTTTTCAACTTGTTGGTAGTGTGAGTATAGATGCATTGATTATACTCTTCTGGATCTACATAAATAATTCCTCACATTATTCCATCTAGAAATACTTTAACCCTTTCTATGTTAACTTGGTCAGTGGGATATAAAATCACGAGAAATTCCTCAAAAAATGTCATTAGTACCCATCCAATCCAAGAAAACTAAGTATTTCCATGACACTAGTGGTTATGGACCATTCCTCAATTCCCTTTTTCTTTGAAGGGTCCATAAAAATTCCCTCACTTGTCATCACGTTCCCCAATAATGTGACTTGTTACATCAAAAAATTACACTTACTAAACTTATCGTACATTTTATCCTTCCTTAATGTCACCAACATAATCTTTATATGATCTTTATGTTCCCATTTTATCTTGGAGTAAATGATAATATCCTCAATAAACACTACCACAAATTTTTCGAGGTAGTATATAAAGAATCTATTCATCAAATCCATGACGATTTAAGTGGTTTCAGTAAGTCTGAAGGGAATCACTATGAACTCATAGTTCCCATAACATGTACTGAAAGTAGTCTTCTAAATATATTCCTTCTTCACCTTCTTTTAACGATATTCAGAATGAATATCCACCTTTGAGAATTACTGAGCTCCTCTTAGTTGATCGAACAAGTCATTAATACTTGGAAAATGATATTTTTCTTTATGGTGATCTTGTGGAGCTCCTGGTAATCGATACACATCCATATTGATCTATCTTTCTTCTTGAAAAATAGTATAGGTGCACCAAAAGGTGATGCACTAGGGAGTCTGAACCCTTTGTCCAGATTCTTTTATAGCTACTTATTTAACTCAGCCAGTTCAATTGGGGACATCCTATTGGGGAATTTTGAGATTGGAGATAAGATCTATTGATAACTCTACCTCATAGTATGAGGGAAGTAAATGTGAATCTTTGGGAAATATTTTAGTGTATTAATTAACAATGGTCATTTCCTCCAAGTTGATACCATCCTTTGAATCAACCATTTCAGCAAGGTATGATTCTTCGCAGGGTATCAACACCCACACCATTGATTGATTTTAAAAAGGTGGTTCAGGATCTTCCTTGAATATGTATTAGCATTGGATGGTTCAAAATATGAAATGATATTTCCATTGATTAATATTTGATGTGTTATCTCTATAATGAGATCCAATCCATGCCTGGTATACCATCAAATTCCACCAAGGGCAGTTTTATAAGATTCTCTATAAGAATATTCCCACATATGAAAATAGGAAAAGAGTCTAACACTTTGGTTTCAAAGATTTAACCACTAGGTGTTTTTATAGATATCTCTACTTTAAAGTATCGGGGCTTTAAATCAATGGTTATATCAAACATGTAGGATATAAAGGAATGTGTTGAACCAGAATAAAATAATAATTTTTTCATTCTTGATATAATAGGAAGTGTACCTTGTATGGTTTTGTTTTCTTGCTTCACTTCAGTAGTAGTGATGGAATAATATTTATATTTCTCCTTTGGATTTGGTGTCTTCTAACTAATTACCCTCAAAGACTCGAGGTTTAGTGCACTAGCTTGCATAGTGCCCTTACTCTCAATAGTTGAAGCATTGGACCGTAGGTGGTACATTAGGAGGTTCCATCCTTTCATTAATCATATTGGCCAGCTTATTCTTGTCTTTTTAACATTCATGAGCATGGTGGCCTTCTCTCCCACACTTTAAGCATTTATAAGTCCCTTTGAGACAATTCCCATGATGCTTCTTCCCTCATTTTTGACATCTAAGCAGTTGGATCCTATTTCCTCCATTGTCATTTGACCCACTAACTTAGAACTCCATTATTCTCTATATATATCCATAACCATGGGACCATTATCCAAAATCCATATTTAATTTGAGAGAACATTAAACCACTTATTCATAAATCCTAGAGTCTTGGATTGATAGAGCCTTTCAAAGGTACGGTTTAAATCCACTAAAGAATATATCAATTTTTCTATCGTTGTTCATAAAAAACCCATGGCATGTCTTCAAAGCCTATTGAAGTTTTCCTTATAATTTTCAATAGATTCACCTTTTTTTTCTTTATCTCTATGAATTCTCTCTTCATCTTTCTTCGAATTTTTTAAGGGAAATACTTGGTAAAAATTATTATCTTAAATTTTTCCCACTCCATCTATTCTATTTCATACTTTGGCATGGTATTATTTACTAGAACCCACCACTGATCATCTTCTACGTCAAAATGATAAACCATAAGATTCCCCTTCTTCTTCATGGAATAATGGATCACAAAAAATATCTTCTTCATTGAGTTAACCCACTGTTCTAGGACATGTGGATTAGAATTTCCACTAAACAGCGATGGTGTTTACTGAATAAAGTAATCAATGACGAGTTTATCCTTCTTGGGTGGAGGAGGATGTTCCAAAAGTTTCAGGTTATTATTAATTGCCTCAGATAGTAGGTTAAGCACCACCATAGAGTTTTTAACTCCACCACTCATGGAATTGGGGATGTCATTCGGACAATCATTGCATTGTCCCACACATGGGTTGTTGGCCCAGCTTCTTCTAGTTCCTATCATTTTCTAAAATAGAAAAGGTATAAAAAAATGTATGTCAACAAAGCATAAATAAATAATTTATTATTTTGTGCAATTAACTCTAAAGGAATATCTTATGGGTACCTATGTTAATAATTTTTATAAAAACAAAGCTTCTTATATGTTTATATATACATAGTCTTACTATAATGGTTTTCACTAATATTTTATAATCCTAATTCCTAAAATAACTAAACAGTTCTCTAATACCAACTATAGTGACCCTAATTTATCTTACAAGACTATTACTTCATTCTAAAGATAAAAAAACATAATAGTGTCACTTATCTATGATCAAACTATTTAGTGTATTGGTCAAAGTAGGATTATAAAAAAAATTACATAATAAAACATAAAAATTATTTAATTATTTCTTATCTAGCTTATTAGTGGCCCTTGAATTCTCCTTGGAACAAGTAATCACCTAAGGATATACATCGATGAAAGGGGTAATTTAAAATCCCAGTAAGAGGATAAATGATAACATGATTCAATGTGATCATAATTAACATCATATTAACATAAGCATTGTATCATCGTCATAATCATGATAAGAAGCATTAGATAAAGGTATGGAATGTTTAAGTTTATAAAAATGAAATATCATGTCTTAGTGGTCAAATACCAAACATGGTTGTGAACAAAGATAGAATCATGTTCACACTTAACATATGTGCATAATCATAACATCATTATTGTGGACAAAGATAAAATCATATTCATGAATATTGCACATAATATTATGAGATAAATCACATTAACAAATAAATTGGAGGGATAAATAATTTCAGGTGATCCTTTCACATAATAATATTTACATAATCATGAATTCCACATAGAACATATATCAATCATATCAATAAAATAACCCATGGAAAATAATGGGTTTCATAAGAATTTTATAAAGCATACATTCATGAATAAACTTTTTGGTTCCCAATTGAATAAGGGAAATCATGTTTGTACATAATACATCATTATTCTCGAGTAGACAATAAGTATTTAAATAGGATTAAAATATGATGTTTTTTGAAATTAAAGTCACACTAAAAAAATGATTTTTATTAGAAAATATTTTGATATGGTAGGAACTTGTATATCCCTGAAGGAAAAGGGAAAGGAAATTTCAATAGAATATTATGAACATTCATACCAAAGAATATATTATTGTAATTAAGGCTATTCTTTACTATAAATGGAGTATGGTTTGTGTTTTTTTTCAATCCTCACATGTAAGATCAGTGAGTTTTCATGGAAAGAGATCTTATAGTACAAACATGATATAGTATTGAAGGTGGTATTTTTTTCTAGTGTTTACCTAATTTTTGGGGTAAAAAATCTAGAGAAAGAGGCTAGCATCGCGAAAGGAAGTTTTCTGAAAACAACTCTACATGAAAATGGAAAATTCATGGGTTTTAAGAAGACTGGGATAATGTTCATGAATATGATGACCATCGCAAATAGTGAGTATGATCTCTAAAATTATGAGAATTAGAGCTTACTGAAGGTACGAAGGTTTTGACGGACATCTCTAAGATTACGACATGCATCACAAATTCCATGACAAGTTTTGATGGAAAGCTTGGTGGTTAAAAAGAGCATAGAGAATGTAAAATTTTCATAGAGATTTGTGAAATGAGAAGCACCATGAAGATTTTTTTGAAAGATCCGAAAAAATTTCTAAGAGGTGGAGGAGCATCACAAATGATCGAGCCTATAAATATAAGGTTAACCCTCTTCATTCCACAAAAAAAAAATTCGAATGAAATTCTAGAATAGCTCTAATTTTTCAAAGCCAGGGGAGCTCTATGAAACTAACATTCCATGAAAGCTTGAGCATCATGAAAAGACTTGTTACTTCTTGACTGATTCCAATGCTTTTGATTAACGAGTGCTTTGTGATGAAGGGTTATTCTTCATTGAATCAGTGAGCTTCACAAAGACAGTTTTTTCCATGAATAAAGTAAGCATCATAAAGGTGTTTTGTTCCATGAAGGAAAGATGTTTTATAAAGGTAGTGAGCTTCGTGAAGGATCTTCACAAAAGGCAGTTTTGAATATCAGTTTTTCAATGAATAGGGATTTTGAAGTGCATCAACTCAGGTCTATGATGCAAGAATATTCTCATGCTAGACATGGAAAATGTATTTAATTATAATCCATTGAATATACCTTCATGTTGATAAACTGAGTTATACTTCTCTCAAAGTAGAGAGCCAGGGGGATTTGACAAAAGTGTTATGAGGGACGCAGAGAGTTGTCCACAAAATATTGTAAAGGCAGTTTTCCAAGCACAAAGTGACTATTTATAAACTATTTCATTCCACAACTAGTGAAGAATAGTTGATTTAGGTAGGGTAGACACACTATCAGTGTATTCTCCTTAGTCTAGCCTATAGTGGTGAACCATGTAAAATTAATGTGTGATCTCTTTGTATATAGTTGCTTTTTTTTGGAACATTCCCTTCAGATAGGTTTAATTGTTTCCTAGAAATATGGGAAAAATATAGGTCTCTTTTGAAGAAAAATTTGACACCCTGATTCACCCCTCCCCATATTAGGGTGTTTTGAGGTCCTTCATAGAGAATAACCCAAATAAAGGAATTGGGTTCAAGAATTCCTTTTCATTAATTCCTGCTTAATTTTTTCACTTTTTCACTTCCTGAATAATTAACATAGATTTTTTAAAACATTGGTCCCAAAGATTATTATATTAATTTATAAAATTATTTATAATTATAACCATTTTATTATGTTTCTCTATTTCTGTTGATGAAAATGAAGTGTTTTGATATCATATTTTACTTAAAAATTTCCAGTTTCTCTTTGATTTCTCTGTTTTCTTAAATATAATTCATACATTAGTATAATTAATACCATAAGAATATAATACATGTAATTTCATATTAATATATTATATATAATTCACACTCCCATTCCATGAAAGTGGTTATAATAATTTTCATGGAAATGTCTATATTGGTGGTTAACTGACCTTTAACAGGATGTTGTCGAAAGAGCAGGAAAGGGAAGTATGGAATTTATATTTGTCATAAATTTGATAATTATAGTTTGTTAACATCATTAGTATAAGTTTAACTTACTTTATAGTTAATTTTTTAGGATATGGTTTTGAAATGAAGACGGTAAAAATGAATAAATAGAAGAAGAAAATAGGGAACTTTTAATAGAGACTTACTCTCTCCTCTGTGTAGCTTCTCTTGTATGACACTATAACTCCTTGGTGATTGGAGTTAGATTGCTCAAGAACATCCGTATATATTTTAAGAGAGTTAAGATATAGGATTTGGGAAGATATTGGGATTTTTAATGTGTGTAAGGAGTGGTTTTCCAAGGGAATGTAGGGGGTTATTTATACTTGAGGAGAGGGTAATTTTGAGAATAAAATATTAAATAAAATATAATATCTAAGGTAAAAATCATAATAGTGAATTTTTTATTTTATAAATAATATATTAATATAATTTACTGAGTTTATGACTTTAAAACTTCTTTATAATTCAGAATAATTAATTTATTAAAAAGTAAAGTAGAAAGAAAGAAAAATTGTTATTTTAAGGAATCACTTTTGACTTTAGGTTTTAAAAAGTTCTTTTTAGGATTTCAAATTGAGTTTATTGTATTTTAATGAACCATTTATGAAATTAAAAATTCCACACCCAAACCTAATTCTCTAGAAAGGATTAAATCACCATTATATCATGAATTATATAATTTAATATACATGGGTTGTGTGAAAAGCTGTAATTTTACTATTCACCAAAAAAATTGAAGTATTTCAGAAAATTACCAAAAAATCACCATTAAATAATGATTACAGGATGATTTGAAAAATAATATTCATTTTATTAAAATAATTTTCTAATATAGTTAATTTAAATTTCTAATATAAAAAATAATTTTTTTTACCGAATACATAAAAATATCGTTTATTAAAAAAGTGATCATTTTTTATTTGTGTTTCTTAAACAAGATATTTATTATTTTGGAAATAAAAATTTTATATTTAAAAAATTAATCCTGATAAAAATTATTTTTATTAAAAGTTATTATTTGAGGTAAAATTATTATTCCAACAATCATATTACTATTCCCAATGGTCAGGTTGTTATTCCTAATAGTTACATTACTATTACAATGGTCACATTAATTCCTATATATACTACTTTATTATTTCACTCAATATTCAACTCAATTTCTCTCAAGGTTCTATATTTCTATTTCATATAATATTTCTTAGTTTACTAATATTTTTCTTCTTCTCTATAATGTTTTTATTGGGGGAGATGATTCTAGTAGATTTGGGTGATCCATATTTTTCCATTTTATCATTTTTATATTTTTATTTTTTTGTCCAATTGTAATGTTTGGAATTTTAATTGATTTAATTATTTAATAATGTAACAGTATCTAATAATGTAACAAAGTCTTTGTTGGTTTCTCTATATTTATTATGTGTATGATATTATATAATATAATAAAACACACATTTATTCAGGAAAAAAATTACTAAAACACTAATTTATTACATAAAGTATGACTTTTTATCTTTCTAGATTATACTGGTGTATGGATATGTGTGTAAATGTACATATACATTAGGCAAAGTCCTCTCATGTGTGTGATATGACTACTTAGTGCTAGTTTCAAACCCCCAGCCAATTCAAGGTAGGATTGGGGTAAAATTATTGGGTTATCACCATCCAAAAGGACCTAAATGGGTTGGATCATGACATGAATCTTACAATAATTCCATTAAATGTTAAGACCCAAAAATTTCTTTTAATTTGAATAAAATATAACTTATCTTTATAAAATTCAATTTTGGGTTCCCAATTTCAAAATAATGATTTAAAATACATAAATTAGCTCCTTAATAATACTTATGGTTGGAATCGACTCATCCAACATGATAAAGTCGTGTGTTAAAGAGATTTTAATGTTTTAACCTAAAATTTTAACCTATTTTTACCTCTTTTACTGAGTGACAAATATGTACTATGGTTACTATTCATAATGACCAAAAAAATTGTACCTATTAAATTATATTAATTATTATGATTCAAAATATGAACACAATTTTAATAAATTCAATTCAAAAAAGTGGTGGAATTTAATTTAAAATTAAATAATCAAAAGAAGATGAAAAGTGGTTTTCCAAAAAAAAATGTTTTCTTAAGTATAAAATTTTTTATACCAAAATATGACATAAAATTGATTATAATAACCTTAATTGGATTATGCATAATATAAATTAACTAGTGTTACATTGAAATCATTTTAAATAAATGTATATTTGTAAATGATTGAAATTAAGAGATATGATTCAATAAAAAATGGTATTTTTAGCTATTCACTGTAAAATCAATTATTTTAGAAAAATAAAAAAAATCACCCTAAGATAATTTTGATATGATGATTTAAATAATGATATTCTATTTTTAAAATAAATTTTCTAAAAGTGTTATAAATTAATTATAATATTTTCTCACAAAAAACAATGAAAACCATTTTTGAAGAAAATATATTTTTGAAGTATAAAATGATTTTATAAAAATTGATTACTTATTTATCAATTAATTTAAATCATATAAAACCAGTATATACCCTTTTTTTAATGTTTTTATTCATATTCATTGAGTAAATTTTAATATTTTTGGCTATAATAGTCATATTTAAATAATATTATTTATATCAAGATTCTGTTAAACATAGGTTTGCTTGTATTACAAGGTATCAAAGAAATTAAATTTATTGGATGAGATATATATCATAAAATCTCAAATATTTGATTGAAATAAAACCATCACATTTAATTTCATTGACCTAGTATAACAAAAATTTTATTTCACATTATCAAAGGATGACGTATTAATCATATAGTTTGATGACACACATATGCAACCTGCTAGATTAGATATCATGAAAAAGGGGTTATATTACATAGTGAGCACTTATATGTGGTTATCAACATTGTTCCATTAAATTTTTTCTATTAGGTTTCTTAACCTATTTCTAGATAGTAATCATAGACATTATTCAATTCAATTTAATTATAACTAGAAATAATCCTAGAGGGTCATACACTAAGTGTTTTCATTGACCTTAATTAAAATGTATTCAAATTTAATTATTGGAATAAATATTATTCTTAAGTGTGAGAAATAATTTTATTTAATATTTATTGATTGTATAAGTTAAATAAATGAATATTTTTAATGTAATTATTTAATTACATGGATATATAATATTTAATTATTTATTCTTTTATTTAATGAATGAATATTTAATAAAATATTTATCCATGTATTTGGTAAATTCCAAGAAAAATAACTGAACCAAGATTATTATCGGTGATAAATATTAATTTCCAAGCCTGTAAGATAGTATTTACCATTACACTAATTGGTACACGCCATGAGATAATAGTATTATTATTATTACATAGTGTCAATTAAATTTTTAATATATTATTTAAGGTTTATTATTTAATTAAATAATATTTTAGCCCTAACCCAAACTCTATAAATTTTATAAATAGAAAACTATGTATATTATAAAGAGGTTGATGTAAATAAATAATAATTTAAGATGATGAAATCTAGAGATCTCTCTAAATATTAAAGAACTCTCTATAGATTCCCCTCATCCTCCACCATCCAAAGAACAAGAGTTCATGGATGATACTTCAAGCATAAGGAATCGTCACATTGATCAAGAAGGACACCACAAAATGATCGATTCTCCATGATAGCACCTGATAATTCAACAACATTGTTTGGAGAACAAATAAGTATGTGTGCATCACCACTAGTTAGATTCTATACTTTTATCCTATAAGATAAATGACGGTAGACCAAAAAAGGTTTCTAATGATCAACAACTTCATCAAAGAAAGATATCAAGATGAGGTATTCTTTCTTAGAATCTATTTAACTTAATTATAAATTTAACTTTAAAATGTCTTCCCTTGGTTCTAGTGTTTTATTTTTCAATGTTATTTGGAATAAATTTCATTGTTCATAGAATTAATGCCTTTTACATTTCTAATGATCCATTGAATCTGATGATTTCTGAGTCAGGATCATCCCTAAAAATCACTTTCTTTGCACCTAGAACCATCATATTTTATATAATTTCTGTAAGTTAACCATTACATATCATAAATAATCACACAATACCGATAAATTAAGGTTTATTTTCTTTGATTATTGGCTACATAAACAACATATTTTATGATACTTGTGATAATTTCTTCATAATTGATCCACAATATAACCCCTTCTATACATTTCATAATTTATGCTCATATTCAGAACCTAGGTAATAGAAAAATAAGAAATGGGTGAACTAAAATTATAATTGAGGGAAAACTTATCAACATTTAATAAAATATTAGAAAATAATAATTTTATAAAATATTATCAAGGGATAGATATATTATTAAAAATAATATGTAAAAAAAAGATTCATCCATAAGTCATGATAGAAGGACATATAATCTCGAATGAACAAACATATTCCATAAAAAAGAGTGTAAAATCATGACATTATAAACATGATACTTTGAGCATAGTCATATGCATATGGAATGTAAATGTAACATTCCCTTTAAACATAAAATAACCATGAAAGTTGTCCCAAAAATAAGCATAGGGTATCATCTACTTCCTAAGTCACTACACACACTTACGCCTCGAAAGAAAAATTAATTGCACCCATGTATATATATATTATGAAGTAAAAACTTATAAAAAAATAAGTGGAGGGAGATATAAAACCCCACCCATAATAATCTATATATATGTGTGTTGCACTTGAAAACATCCATTTTTCATAACATAAAAAACTCGTGGAAAGAAAATGGGATTGATTTCATTTACAAATGGTATTGCATAAACTTTCATTAGATAATAGATCATTTTATAACAACATTAAATCACACAAAAGTATTATTTCATTGAGGCATTCTTAGTGTAATTTATAAAACATGACTCTACAGGAGTTAGATATTTTATAGGGTAAAATATATTTGAACCCATAAAAAACATCTTTTTGAAAACATTCCTTGACATTGTCTTGAAGAGATGAGATTATGAATCACTTTAAAAAACTTTTCAAAAATGTAACATGGAATAATTTTTAAAAAACCACATTAAAATGAATACAAATAATGAAGCCTTGAAAAGGTCATTAAGTTTTTTTAAATGAAATGTGGAGTTGAAGATAAAAATATAAACATGAAAGAGAAATCATTTTTAATATTTTGACAATACCTTTATTAAATCCCACATCATAGAGAGAGGGATGAATATTTAATTTTATAAGAGTCAAAGAGATATTTAAATATTACTAGAAATAAATGATATTTATATTTAAAAATAATAAATGAAAACATTATAGAGAAGATTGAATATGGATATGGAAGAAAAAGAGCTCATTTTTAAAGAATAGGAATTATTCATAACATCGTCAACTATTATGTAGGAAGAATATCACCAATTTAATTCTTCCTAAAATGAGGATTAAATTAATTATAATGTCATTGTATAATATATGAAAACAATCTTGTAATAACTCTAGTAAAAAAGAAACCATTTTGGATCAAGAAAAGAAGTTTGGTAAAGAAAAATAAATTTCGAACATCATAATTCATAAATTAAATCACATTTAAAATGAGTTTTATGTGATAAAAATATGCACCCTAGAATATAAAGATTAATTTCTACATAATACAATCATATAGAAGAACATACCCAAATTATAGGAATATAGTTCAAAATGAACAATCATAACTCAATTACGGAAAATTGAGTTAATAAAAACTCTTACCTTGAATATTGAATTAAAAAAAATTTCATTAACCACCTATATAAATAATAAATATATTAATAACACATTTTAGAACCTTATTCATACCTATATACTTTTATAAACTTTATTTATAACTATTTATTATAAATATATAATTTATAATTTTTCCATCATCGGGTGTTTATTATATTTGATTGTATTGTTTAGTACTACTTTCATAATGGTAGTGTCAATTCATATTTAAGGATTCCAAATTAATAATTATAATATATATAATGGAACTAGGGTATATTTTTTATAATGATTAATAATGTTCTATTCCATTCCATAAGTATTTTTTTAATGATTCATGATGATGAAGTTAGCAACGAGCTTATTTTGGTAATTACCCCTAATGATTGGTGGTATCATAATAACGGGTTAGATATTACCAATACCATTCTCAAAAAAAATTATTTAATTTTTTCTAATATCACCTGTAATTATTTTTCTTTATTTACCCATGATATAATTTTATAGAATTGTTCATATAGGTGGTTAAACCAACCCAAACAAGAACAATCTATAATCTATGGGTGACTTTGGTTATGTAATTGATTCCTTTAGAATAAATCATTATATTAAAATTATAATTATATTATTTATATTTTATTATTTTTTTACATTAATTTATCATATATTTGGATAAATAATAAAATATTGGAGTGAAAAACAAAATAGGTCACTTTCATGGAGGCGGTAGTCCACACATATGCAAGGGAAACACATTCATTTTCCATATATAGGAAGAAAGATATGGAATCGTTTATAATTTCATAATCTTAATAATGTTATAAAAACTCATATTAATCCTCAACAGTTACTTTTAGAAGCATCCATGTAATGTGGAGATGAAAAATCAAGCATGATGTCCATGGAGGTGGTAGTTCACACGTACGGATGATAACATCTTCATTTATTGAATGATTTTGGATGGAGGTAGAATATGTATACCCCATTAGTATAATAATATTTCATAATATTATTAATACTTATTTTATCATACTTTAATGTATAGAATAGGTTTTAGGGGGTAGAAGAAGAAAATAATTAAGAGAATTGGGTTGAGAACATTACCTCTCCCTTTGGATGTTCTCCCTTGGGTAACACCATATGGCTCCATAGCACGGTATTTTGGAAAGATAAATTCTTATAAGAAATTTGGATAGAGTTTATGAGATAATATGGTGGATTTTTGGTTGATCTAATTCTTTATATTGAGTGGATAAATTGGTTGGAGGTGAGAACATTTTATAGGTGAAGGGAATGACATTTTTGTAAATATAACTTTTTAATATAAAGAGATAACATGTTTCACATGAAAACTGGAGTCAATTTGGAAAATAAAGGAGTGTAGTATTAGTTAAGTCCAACAATACATCAACAATTAATTTTCAAACATGTTTTAAACATGTTTGTAGGTCTTTTACTCTTAAATTTTCCACTTTTACCATTTTATCTTTTTACCGTGTAAATTAATTTTTACTAAGTAATTTGATTTTAATTCCTACAAATAAAATGGAAAATTTTATTTGATATTTACCTAATTATTAAAAATATTTAATTCCTTGAATCAATTAAAATTAATATGTGTGAGAAAAATAATTAAAACATTAGTGCAAGTAATGCGTAAAATTATTTTTTAGAAAAATAATATTTATAAGTATAAATGGTATGTTTTGGAAAAAATTATCAATATTGATGATTTTAATGGAATTAGTTGATTTATTATTAACCAAATAAGATTTATGTTAATTTAAAATAAATGAATAAATAATTCACCAAGTGAAAACTAAATTAAAATAAAAAGACTAAAAACTGTTTTTATTAGAAAGATATTGTTTAATGTTAAAAATGTTAAATATAGGTTTTCAAAATTCAAAATAGTACTTTTAAATGTGAAATTTAATTTTATAAATCAATTTTTGATCATTAATAATGTTTTATAAGTTTCTAAGTTATATTTAATTCCTATATAGTCATAAATTCTACAATTTTAGTAAAATTTTTATTTTTCATTATACATATAAAAATAAATTGTTTCATAAAAAACCCAAAAAAATCCTAAGGTAATATTGTTATTCTAAATCAAAAAATGAATTTGATTTTATAAAATTAAAATTTATAAATTTATAAATTTATTTTTTAAAGGGAATTTTTTTTTAAAACTACATTTACAGGAAATTTGTCTTTTAAAACATTATGGGTTTTAAATATTATTTCAAACTAATTTATAATTTTAAAAATTTTAATATATTATTTCATATATTGAAATATTATATATTACAATAATAATCATTTAAAAATGGTTGATTTATTTTATACACTTTAAACAATTATTTTAGAATGAAGAGTCCTTTTAAATATTAAATCATATTAATTAAATATCCTCTAAATGTAATAATTTTTTATTGGTTAATATATTATTATTTTTGTAGAGGATTTATTATTCTTTTAAACTTTGTAATAATTTTCATCAAATTTATTGTGACTCAATTTTATTTAGTGTTGAGTGTGAAACTAGGTATTGAGCATAGAATTAATTTTAGAGAAAAACATATTCAAAAATATTGGGGTGTTACAGTGTTGGGTATAGTTTTCACCCCCAATTTTTTGTTTCAATGTGATAAGATAAATACCAAAAAAATTATAATATCCAATTATCACAGGTTCGAAACTCATTGGTCACTCCACCATCTCTCAAGATCGAAACTGCATACCCTAGGTTCTTATAGAAAAAGTGATATATAGATTTTATATTAAAACATATTATTTTCAGATTGTTCATTAGATCATTAAAGATAATGTTGAAAAAATATTATGTTTTACTTTTTATGCATATAGTAGACTGGGTGATATTTTTTGGATTTATAGAATCAGAGTATGGATAACTATTGGTAATAAATAATCAATATTTATTAATAACTAATTATATATGATTATTTATTATTTTTTAATTTAATTTAATTATAAGTACATAATAAGAATAAATTATTTATTAATTTATCTTTATTTTTATTTAAATCAATATATTAGTAAATTTGATATATTAAAATAAAACAATTATTAAATTAGTCTTTTATATTCCTTAAAAAATATGAGTAGTAAGATAAAATATTTAAAAAGTCCTACCCACATATGCCTTTTATACCTACAAAAATTCTAATTATTTCATTTTCAAATAGTTATTTTTTTATAATTAAAAAAATTATAGATATTTCAGTTTCATGTAGTTAATATTTGAACAAGTTTTAAAATCATTTGAGTTCATCATTTTATTTTATTTTTTATCCCATTTAATTTTTTATATGATGGTCGAAAAAATTTGTCTTAATATTCAATTTTTTCTTGTTTTTTTAATTTTAATTAATTATTATACAATGAAAAATATATAGAATTTGTTTCATGTCTATATGTATTGTGTTTTTTATTGAATTTTTGGTATTAAAACATTAGTTTGTGTAAAATTTATTATGTTAATTCATTCATAATGTTTGTTTTTTTTAATAAAGAAACATTGAAATATGGAATGTGTTATAAAAACAAAGACTAAAAATAGAGATAAATTGATTATTAGAGAAGGAGAATAAAATGGAAGAGAGATGGAAATTTTATTAGAGTGTTTCCATGGTAATATTTCTTACCGATCACACAAACAACCAAGGTAGGGTTACATTGCCCTTTTATAGGTGGTGTAGTAGGTGGTATGTGGGAGGCCTATTGGTGGGGTTGGGAAGCACACCCATGTTGAAATCTGCATCCACATTCAGTAGCTACCTAATATTCCCCCTTGGGATACAAACTCCTACCAATGTCATACATGTTTTTAGGATACCTCATTAAAACCCTTTTTTGGAAAAACTGAGAAGGATAAAAACTTGAAAAAGAAAAATAGTACATCCATGTAGACTCCCTTGGAAAGTTATATTGCACAAAGAAATTAAATATTTTCATTATATGCATCCCTATATCATGTAAAAGATTTATAAAGATAAAATTTGGTAGTTCATTTACAAATAAATCAACAACATTATCTTTGGATCAAACATATTATATATTGATAGCTCTGTTATTTGGTAACTCTTGTGTGAAGGAGAAATTTTTTTGTGGTATGTGATTTTTTGATCCTTTTTTATGAAGCCTTACATTAATTATGCGATGCACGCAACATTATATTTGAATAATATTGTTAAGATATATTCCATAGGCAATCCACTTGCCACATGAATGTGATGATTCATAGGCCACAACCAAACAAATTATTATCATGCATCGTGTAATGTTATTACTTCTGTATGATTTTAGGATATTTCAAAGAGCGTATTCTTTTTTTAAATTTGATATATGGTAGTACCTCCAACTATTTTAACATACCGAATTTTTGATAACACATTATGTATATCTAACAGATAACATGTATCTATAAAACCAACAATATTCTTTTTTAACTTGTTAGAATAGAAAAATCAAAAATCAATAGTTCCACAAATATAAAAAATATTTTTAATTAATTACTATGTATTCGTGAAGGGGGATAACTAAATCATTCCAATAAATTAGTAGAAAAAGATATATCAGGATGGTTACAATTATCAAGATGAAAAATTTCTCTGATGGCACTGAGGTATGGTACTTCTGGACCAACAAACTCTTCATTTTCCTCACAAGTTCAAAATTGATCTTTCTTGATATTTAAAGACCAAAAAAACATTGGATTAATTGAATTATTTTATTTATCCATATTAAAGTCTTTTAATACCTTTTTCATGTAATTTTACTTATGCCAAAAATATACCACTTGGCATATGCTCAACTTGTAATCTAAAAAAATACTTGGTTTCTCCCAAGTATTTCATTTTAAATTAATCCTTTAAGATTCTAATTTCTTCATTGATCTCTAAAATAGTTTCAATGATTTTTAAATAATTACCATGAATAGTAATTATTGCATATAAATAAGTTTTTTCTTAATAAAAACACATGGTAATATGGGTTCATTTGCATACACTTTATTTAATAAATATTTTCTCAAACGATTATTCCAAATATGCTTAGATTTATTTAATCTATGTAAGTATTTTTCAATTTAATTGAATATAGGTCTTTGTGTTTTTATTTCAATACATTGGATATCTTGAATCCTTTAGGTATTCTCATATATATACTACTATCATTTTACCCAAATAAATAAGTTGTAACAACATCCATAAGAAACATAAAAGCCTTTTTAGCTACTACAAGGATAATTTGATATCAAAAATTAATAGCATCCATAACGGGAGAATATTCCTCCCATAATCAATTAATTTTTTAAAAAACATATTCAACAAGATAAACTTTGTACCTTACAATTAAAATTTTCTCATTATGTTTAGGCATAAAAACCCATTTATATCCAAATACTCTTCACCTGTTAAGTAAATTAAATTCAACTTGAATTTCATATTTCCATTTATTCTAATCAAGTTTTTTTTGACATTACATCATAGACCTTTAATCAGGTTTATAATTTTCTATATCATGGTACATAGAATATGAAAATATTTCACCAAACATTACCACATTTCTTCAATTATATATGTCACCGATAGTGGAATAATTAAGAGAGACTTCATTATTTCCAAAACCTTCTTGGTTTTCTATATCCTGTTAATTCTACTTATGATTCTCATCATGTGTTTCTTTTAGAACATTTAAGTTACATGTTTCTTTTAGAACACATGCCTATATAATGGTGTTTTCAACTATACTCATTCCTTTTCATTTACTAGGATTTTTATCCTTAGATCCAATTAGTCTACCATACTTCATGTATGTTTTTAATAATTTTGTCACGTCATTATGTAATTGATTCTTTGGGACATCAATACTAGTCGGTGCATTTATAGTATGTATGTGTGATTAATTCACATCCTTTCTATTAATAAATTCATTAGGAAACTAATTTTTTAGTTCTTGAAAATGTAAAATATTTTTCACTTCCATTTCACACCATAGGTTAGGAGAATTGAGAAAATATAATGTTTTCTCCTTTTAGGAAATATCCTCCCTTTGTTTATTTTCTCCCCCTAATGTTGGAAATAATTCTTTATTGAAGTGATAATTAGACAAATGTGTTATAAATATCTCACTAATTTATGGTTCAAGATATCTAATGATATATGGAGATTTATAATCTATATATATTCCAAACCTCCTTTAAGGTCCCATTTTTGTATACTATGGGAGAAAAATTAGTACATATACAACACAACCAAAAAGTCATAAGTGGGAGATGTCAGGATCTTTTCTAAATTCTAATTGGAGTGGAGAGTGATTATTATATGCACTTGTTCTAATATGAATTAATGATAAGGCATGAAATATGTAATTACCCCATACATAGCTCAACATATTTATTCTCATTATTAATAGTATTGCAATAAGTTGGAGGTTTTTTTATCAGTGATTCAGCAAAACAATTTTGTGTATGCACATGGGCGAATGGATTCTCCACAGTAATCCCCATTTCCATAAAATAATCATTGAAATATTGAAAGATATATTCTCTAAAATTATTAATACTTTCTTTCATGATGTCATAATTAGGTAATTGTGCTCTCAATTTAATTATTTAAACACAAAATAATGAAAACGCTACATTATGTTTTGAGAGAAAACATATGTGTGGCTATATTTTATATGTTTCAATTAGTACCATAAAATATTTAAATTGACCACACAATGTATGAAGTGGTCCACATGTATCCTATTGAATTTGTTTAAGAAATTTTTTCATTTTGGTCTTAGTTTTAGATGGAGATGGTATCACAATCATTTTTCCAAGAGAACAAGCCTCGCATTGAATTTTTATTATTGGGGAGATCTTGTGGACCTTTTTTGAATGTCCATGAGAACATTCAATTATTTTTGTCATCATTCCTGAGCTAGGGTGACCTAATCATTCATTCCACAAATTCATGATTCATTGTCCATTCTTTACTACCATATGTGTTTTTTATTACATGTATATATGTATAATTCAATACAAATGAATATTTTGATAGTTTTTTTAATAAATGACTCTTACCAAATTTATTAAAAGTAATGCACATGTACTTTCAATTTTTATTAGATATAGTTTGGGTATCATACCCATGTTGTTATATATCATTGAAACTTAACACGTATCTATTGAACTTTACAGAAAATGGTGCATCTATTATAAATAATTGTGCCCTATTAGGTAAATAAAAAATCACTTTACTAATTCCATGTAATAGATCTATAGGATGTGATATATTTTTGACAATTGGTCATATTGGTTTAAGTTCAAAAAAATATTTTTTTTATTTTTTAGGATTTTGTGTGTTATTCCGCTATCTGGTATGAAAATATCAATCTCATTTACGTTGTCCATTTTAATGATTCAAATAAAAGAGAATAATATTATAATAAACACTTTATGAAATTCAAATAATACAACATAAAAAATATAAATCACAAAAAAACAACCATATCACATATAATAACTATTTTGATTTTTTTTGAATTGTTTTGAACTATCATCTCATCAAATTCCAATGTAAAATCACCCACTTCTAGGTAATTGAAATAATCATTTAATGGATCATGATTCTCAGAAAAATTCACCTTCTTTTCTTTCCCTTTATAGGATGTCTCGTCATAGTGTGTTGTATTCTTCTTTTCTTCAAGATATGATTTATAGATCTTACAAAGATACTCTGGGGTTTGAAAACATAGGGACAATTTCCCTTAAAATCACACCATTAAAAGGAATATTTATGACTCCTCAAAGTGATTTATATGATTTTTTTATTATGATATTAATTTTGAGAATTCCCATGGTTATGACCACATCCTCAACCTCACCTACCACAAAAACCACATCCACCATGAGAATTTTGTCCCTAACTTCTTCCATGATTATTTTCATGAAATATACAATTTGCTTCAGGAAAGGATTTTATTAAACCAATAAGATTGGAATGATGATTTATAGTCAAAATCTCACTATTATTCTCTTCCACAAGTAATGATGATATGAGATAAGAATATTCTATATACCTTCACCAGTGATATTACTATTTTATGGTGATTGAGATGCATGAAATTTCATTTATGTATTTTAAAGCACATCGGCATCCATAATCCCAATACCATAGTACTTTAAATATGATAAAATTCTATACATGGAAGAATTTTATCACTGACCCTTTTATAAACATGTAAATGCAATGCATTCCATTCATCACGAGTCATAAGAATAACAACCTCCTTTTGATGATCATACCTGTGAATTCTGATTTTCATATTGAAATTACCATGTTTTATTTATTTTCCATATATTTTAATACTATATACATGCATGAATTTTTTTTATTTATTGTTCTCAATTTATATTGTATAATGGGATTCTTCTTATTTTTTGGGCTTAATGGATTCCATATGGGTCGATTTTTTTATGCCACTATTATCAGCCTACATTGTTTCTTTCTATCCACAACTACTGAATCAGTGATCCCTGTAGATTTATCTCTTGGTTTTAAATTAGGCTTTCCATCCATTTGATTAGATCCCTCCTTATATCTATTCTTTCTTGCATGTTCCATTTCATTTCATTTCAGTGTGGATCTATGGGGATTCCTGGTTGGTTGAAGCATTTTGAGGCATTGGCATTGTTAGAGGAATTTATCACCCCTATCACCCATCAATTTACCTTATTTGAACCTTTATCACCATTTTTTTTTGGATCCCACTCTAGTTCTGGAAACCCTTATTATCAATGTGTTTATCTTCCTTGTAGATTAGACGTTTAAATCCTGATTTACTCCGTGTATACAATTTTTTGTGTAGTTCATGGTATAGTTTCGATAGAATACTTCATAGAAAAGAAGAGTTGAAATTTTCTAGATCCAAATACCTATGATTATAACTTGGTGATACATTCCTCTAGTTAGATCCAACAGAGTAGTAGTGTCTTCAAAAAATCTGCATCAATAGAGTAGGATGGTCAGACCCTCATGTATGACATTGTAAGTTCTTTCTTCATTATAATTTCTTTATTTCCTAGATTTCAATCTTCTAATATTATGTTATTATTGATTTATTTATTTAATATGTACTATATAAATCTCACTTTTTATCTTAATAAAACTATGTGTGTGGGTGGTGTTCTTTCCATGCATGTAGGCCGCAAAGGGACTGAATCATGTTAAATCCTAATGTCATTCTTTACTATTTTCTTATTTATTGCTTCTTGAATGTTTTTTTCCATTGGATTCGAATTTGTTTTTAAAAACACCCAAATAATCTTTCTAGGTTTCTGAGAACAGTCTTATGGTAGTGAACCTTCCCCTCGACAAAGTGGTATCAGATCCTCATTGGGTTCTATTTTGTTTTTGAATATGTTTCATGTTTTAATCTAGTTTCTATTTTAATTATTCACTTCAATCTCATCTTAATTTTCCCCTAACATTTTACATTTATAATTGAAGTCACTATTACCTCAAATATTTTTTGAATTCTAATACCTAATGTATAATAATACATACCCTTTGATATTAGATGGTTCTTGGGGGTGTATGCTTAACATTGTTTGTAACTACTCAGTATTTAATCCTTAGAACAAACATGAAAATAACTATGTTTCAATTTGAAAAAATTTTATTGTGATAATGATTTAAATATATAACAGATTGAGATAAGATCCCTATTATTTCATCAAGGGTTAATTGATTCCCTATTTTCCCCTAAGAAACATATTGTTATTGTATCCAATATTAGTCATGCCTCTACTATTTATCATGATATATCCCATGATGTTCTAGTTAAGGTCCATAGTTCTCTAATTCTTATGTTAGGTAATGAAGTTCTTAGAGAAGTTTATTTTGAAACTACTACTACTGGTATATGGATTAATTTATATAAATTTTATATGATATCTTCACTTTTTGGTAATCTTTATAAGAAACATCGCATGTTTACATTTAAAATAAAATCTAGTATTTCAATTAAAGATCTATTATATGAATTCAATAAATTCATGCTAGATTTAAATAATATAAATGTGATTATTAATTATTATGATCAATCCATTGTTCTTTTAATTTCTTTATATAATGACTATAACACATTAGAAGAGACAATGATGTATGCAATGACTCTCTAACCCAAAATGAGGTTAAATCCACCCTTAAATCTAAAGAATTTCATTCTAAATCAATATTTAAAGGTGCGGCGGAGATTGTTTTTATAAGAGGTTGACAAAAATATATGTAATGACCCAAAATTTTATAAATGGAACTCCCTTTTTGAATTAATAAATTCCTTAACAAGAAATATAGTTATAGAAAACACATGTACTACATTGGTTATTCTAGACTATTATAAGTTATATAATATCAGATTTAAAATACTATTAAACATGATAACCATTGATAATGTAGTCATTATGCAGTTCTTGTATGATAAGTTTATATATTAAAGGTTATGACAAATCCAATTGACATAGAAGGGATGGGATATGGACTCAACCAGTAGGATATACCTTATAAAGACCATTTATTAGAACTTCCAAGGTAGATAACATCACTGGGGATTTCCTTTGACCAAGAACAATCTAATATTCAACAACTAAATCATGAGAAAACCCATTTATGGGGTCAGTTAAAGATCATTGAGATCACATCCCAACCATGTATGCTAAACCGACCTAATAAAATATCACCATCACACACCGTACATTTAGGGAATTATCTAGTGTGATAAATATTTATACATATATACCCTAATAGAATGAATTTTTATATTTTTAATAACATAATGATAATATTTATCTTTTATAATTACCTTATAATGATTAAATAATAATTTTGGAAAAAAATAGATTTTGATGTGATGAAACACAAATTGTATTTTTGGGAAATATATAGTTTCAATAAAGACACTCTTTTTGATGAATTCAAGAATTTTTTAAATAAATGATATTTTAATAAAATATTATTATTAAATAATATTAAATATAAATGATAATATAATTTTATTAAGTCCAATAAAATTTTTATAAAGGTCATAAAACTGTTATTTTCAGAAAAATAATTTTTTTCAATAAATGTGGATTCCTGATATATAAGTGTAAATTATCATACTTAATTTTCTAGATAAAATAAATATTATCTTTGAAATCAGAACAATGAAATTATCCAATCATGTTTTTTTCATAATTTTCAAAGATAGTTGAATTTTTCGGTCAAAATGAAATACAGTATAAATATACAGTATGTATTATGACACCATGATAGCCTAAAGTGATGGAATAAATTTTATAAAGGTCATCCAAACCCTAAAAATTCATTTCCACGTTAAAATAATTTATTTACAAGTTTATTTGATTAATTTTATAATCCCTTGATAAATTGTCCAAAACTTATATTGTATTTTAATCTTTTAAAATCAATTCTTTATAAACATGACTCACTTCCACATCACCAAGGTTATTATTCTAATGAGTTTGGTTAATAAACTTATAAAATATTTAAATCCACTCCTCTTTGGTATAAACCATTAGAAAAAAAATGGGATGGTTTTTAGTTTTTATTAATTTATTATATAGAATCCAAAATTGAAGATTAGAAATTATTAAATAATTCCCCTCTTTTTTTGATGAATACCTACCCATCCTCATTCCTATCCACTCCAAATTAAGAATCCATTAATTTCTAGTCATTTTCATCCCAAAAGAGTCTCTAAAAGGTTTCCTTAAGGTCTCAAGGAGTCATCCTTATATTTTAGGAAGCAACACTTCAATGTAAGGGAATTCGCCTCTTCTACTTTTCCATTCAAGTGCCTATTTTTGTGTATGTATTCTAAATTTTATACCACTTTATTATTTATAATGACTCTTATTTTTTCCATATATTACTTTAGAATATTTTATGGACTATTTTAGAAACTAACTTATGAGACGGCGTGATATTCTGAGGCCCGATGAGCCCAGGATTGATTTTTTGAAATATATTAAATGTCATGCGTTCATAGTTTTCTTTAAAAAGTGGAATAACTCTTAAATAGAGGATAAAATTAAAAATATGAGGCTTTCATTGAACTCATATCATAGGTTTTACTCTAGGCACATCTTAACTTTGGAGCATGTCAGATGTTTGGGATGAGTACAGTTGTGGGAAAATAAATAAAATAAATTATTTATTTTATTTATTTTATTTATTTTGACACAACAACCTGAAATTATATATAAATATATGGTTATGAAGAAATATCAGGCTTTTCTTCTTAACTCTGTAGATCTATAGGACTTTTCTAGGAGTTCATTCTTGGTGAATTATATCAGATCAGATTAGGATTGAGGATCGTTGCACCATCTGAACCCAAGGATCTCACCAACGACAATGTTGTGGATTTTTTATTCATCAGTGATCTATACATATTTAGTTATGATGTTTTTTATGTGGATTTATCCCCATTGGTTTGTTTCTATTAAAAAAATGAATCAATATACTAAATAATTGATTCATATATTGTGTTTGTTGCGGGTATGGGATAAATTTTATCTGGGATTGGGGATTTTCTTTATTGATTATATTATTATCACTTTTTTCACCATTATAATAGAAATTAATTGATTCCCACATGAACATTGGATGAGTTTTATTTCTTATGATTGTTTTTTTTCATTTCTTCACCCATTCTTCTTTTATATTGGGAAATTCATTTGGCCCACAGTTTGATGAATAATCGGAAATTAATTGTTGTGCACCTGGTTCTTCATAAAACTGATTTAAACTATAGATATGGGTTCATATTGATGATTTAATCATACTATGATAAACAATGATCCATTGAGGATGGATTTCTAGAAATTTTTTCTTCTCATTCCCGGTTTGTGATGATGTTCCATCTCAATGATTTATTTTTTAGCAGATTGATGCATGATTTCTAGTGAGTAGATAGAGGCAAGGCTCAATTAGACCATATTCATAACCTCTGAGTAAAATCAGTAGTATAACCAGAGGTAATTTTGATGCGGTGTATATGGAGGAATAACCCATGGGTTATGTGAAATATCACAGTACACAGTGTGTGTTTAAGATTTACATATCATGTGGGACCCCCTATTCGGTGCTATGGTTTTTGTAAGAAGATAAATATCACCCATTATGTGACATATGTCACACAGCGTGTGACCCTTACCTGGAGTCTCATCATGTACCTCAGAGTGTATACGAACATGTCCAGGAGTAAATTGGCTCAGACCCACCATGTACGGAAACATGGACATGGAAAATCTAGGTGTACATGGGTAGAGTCGTGTACCTAAACATAGTCAATAGTGCATGGGATCAAACACACTATGTCTTTGGAAATGGACACAGGAATAGGCACAAGTTGTGATACATGGGTAGGACCTGGTTCCAAAGGGACATGTTGTGTACTTCATCAAAGATGGCTTGGAGCCCCTGTCATCTTCATCTTAGACAAGATTCATTAGGGTGTGTTCCCTTGATCTATTCCCTGAGGGTTTAGTATGGAGTCTCATCCTAATAATAGAATGGTTATCCCATTTGATGAACTTCAATCTCATATAGAGTTTTTGGAATCCTTCTATGAGGCCTAGAGTGAGATTATTTATCATCACTATTTTCCCTAGGTGGGGTTCTTGGTGTCATTGTGTCCAACAATATACAGGCATCGATTCCCTACTTAGTGGGTTAATCCAGATTGGGTTGTTGTTATACCCCAGGGACTTGGGTGTGATCCCTATCTTTGAATTGACATCTTTAGACTTATAGTGTGTACGTATTATGGTGAGAACCATTGATCATGACATCTCTAAAGGATTCCATCAGTGCTATCTAACTTGTGGAGTCTGTTCTCCCTGAGGAGTGTTGTATGAAACCTTCAAGCAGGAATCCTAGGCTGATAGTGTGGTTTTGATCTTATTTGAGACAATGTGTCTATTATGAGTATATCTAGATGTTCTTGTTATGTATCTTTCATTGAAATATAATTGTGATAAGATGACTATTATTCTTGATGTTATATACATAGTGATTTCTGGGTGTCCTACTTAGTATAGTTATACTCAATCATGCATGGGATTTCCCTCGTGCTTCATGTCTTATGAAAATGATTGACCTCTTAACGAATTCCTAGAGTGAACAAGACTAGTTGGAGCTCAGTGAGTCAAAAAGACTGAGGTTTTTTCTTATGGTCACATTGACATCACTCCTCACCCATTTTACATGTTGGAATCATTTTCAGTTTCTTTTGGTGGTCTTGTATTTTTCCCATTTCTTTCAAGTTCTTGTTTTAATACTCTAATAGGGAGATTTTAGAGCTATTCATTCAGGGTAATTGGTTTTTTTATAATTCATCATTTTATGGGCTTTGATATGTTTTCATTTATATTGAAACATTTGTATAAGGTCTCCCATGTGAGTGATATGCCTACTCGACACTGGTTTCTAGCCCATGGCCTATTAAAAGTGAGCTTAGGGAAATCACATTTTAGGACCCATTGGTTCGGGTTGTGATAGAGTGGTATCAGAGTATTCAGTTCTACCGTAGGATCAGAGTCTATCATATTGGTTTGGGACATTAGTGTTAAGTGTTTTGAGTTTATCTCTCAAGTCAGGGACTCTAGTGTTGGTACAGCATCTGACATAACCATACACTTGGACTTTGAATCCATTCTTGTTAACTCAATACATATAGGCAATGGTTTTGGGGGAAATCAGTTGTACATGCATCGTATAGGAATGGGATTTTGTTTCCATGTCCTTGTTAAGCCATCTCTCCATATATACTCATTGACCGTGGTATATATTGTTTATTTCAGGATGCCTCTGTGACATTTTCCGGCTACGATTCATCATCAGGATCATGAGGATGATCCCAGTAGTGATGATGATTTAATACAGGGACCTATTCAGGAGGTGTTACCTCTGGGTGGGGCACCAATCTTACAACCACCTGTTGAGTAAAAAATGGTAACAATAGTATTAGCTGATGAGTTTCGTGTGATGATCACACTTCATGAGTTTGAATGATAGTGACCCCTCGGGATTTGAGGTGATCTAGACCCACAAACATCTAAGGACTGCCTTGAGGTAGTGACATGATTCTTTCATCTTGTTAGGACACCTTTAGACCAGATGGTGGTTCTGGTAGGAATCCTTCTCCATGGATCTTCATGACAATGGTGGGGATTAGTGACCCATTTTTATGATGATGTGACTCCTGTGTGGATAGTGTTTTATAACCATTTCATAGAATATTTTTATCCATATATATTGTGGGTTTTGTGCATCCAAGAGCTTCTACGGCTTCAGGAGAGCACTATGACTATGGTTGAGTATTCATTGAGGTTCACTAACCTCTCTCGATACTCTATGGATATGGTATGTGATTAGTTCTTTCAGGATCAGACCCTTGAGTGAGTACTACATAGAGACATCTAATCCAAAGTGATACCTCTATACATTCCTACATATGATGGGGTTCTAGAGTGTGCTTTGGTGGTTGAGAGTTTCCTAGATGAGTAGACTCAAATAGTTTGTGTTGGAAGTGGGAACATAGGATATGAGACTTCAGTGGAAGGAATTTGATGATAGAAAAAGGTACCAAGATGTGGAATAAATTTCTATTGGTGGTCCTATGATAGAGTTTATGTGGTTCAGGGATCGGAGTATGGATCTAGTCAGCCTAGGGAGAGGTTGTTCTACTCTTGTGATGATCGGGGATATACTACATGAGATTATCCAACCTAGTGTGTGGTTGATAGAGATGCAACATATTTGATTCCTAGATATTGGTAGAGGAAGGATCGGGTAGGTTCGTAGGGTGGAGTACATGGAAAAGGAGTTGGGATAATGGCTGGATGTGGTAAATGTTATAACTTGTTACCACCACCACCCCTAGGTGGTCCACTCCAGCCTCAGGTAGCTAGGGGACAGGGATGAGGGAAGTTATATGAGGTTGAGGATTATGACCCAAAGGCTATAGGGATGATATGAGGTATGATCTATTTCATTTATACCTTATATTCAGTACTGATAGACATAGGTGTGAGTCATTCCTTTATTTCCACTTATCTAGTTTGAGACATAGAGATTTTGGTTGATCCCTTGGATTGAACATTACTATTTAAGACTCCTACTAGAGGTGACTCAGTGGTCAAACACTTCTGCCTATAGTGTGACCTGAATCTTGGTGGTGAGATTTTATGTTGGGATCTCTTTGTAGTAGTGATGAGGCCTTATGACATCATCTTAGGTATGGATTGGTTATCTACAGTTCATGCCTGGATAGAATGTTTCAAGTAGAGGATACGGTGTATCCATAATGATGGGGTGAGTTTTTCCTTTATGAGTTAAAATAAAACTTAGGAAAATCAAGATAGAATCATGTGTAGGAGGATGCAGCTAATTACTCACTAGTTTTCGAGCATTCCCCTTTTTTCAGAAGATGCTATAAGTTTATAGTTTCCTACAGTGGTGGTGGAGTACGAAAACATATTTCCTAAGGATGTTCCAGGTTTACCTCCCCTCTAGGAGATATAATCAGAATTTTATCTACAACCTAAGATGACACTGATATATAAACCATCATATCATATGGATCTTGAATAGGTTCTAAATATGAAGGTGCATTTGGCTGACTGACAAGGGAAGGGATTTGTAAGACCCATTGTTTCACCCTAAGAAGCCCTAGTGTTGTACGCCATGAAGATGTATGAGATATTGAGGTGGTGTTTGGATCTTCATCACATAAAATAGGTGACTATAAATAATAAGTATCCACTATCAAGTATCGATGAAATATTTGATCATTTGATAGTGGCATGATGGTTCTCAAAGATTGACTTTGATCAGGCTACTCAGCTATGATCACAGGATGAGGAAATAATAAAAATTACTTTCCAATATCATTATAGTCAATAAGAGTACTTTTTTATGTTGTTATACATAAATAATTCCCCATCTATTTTCATTGGACTCATGAATTGGATTATTCATACTTTCTTAGACAGGTTTGTGGTAGTCTTCATTAACGATATCCTAGTATACTTGGCATCTGAGGAGGAGCACACGAGACACTTGAGGATGGTTCTAGACATTTTCTAAGAGAATAATCTATATGGGAAGTTATCTAACATCTATTTTTATATTCATAAAATCCAATCTATGGGACATGTTATCTCAGTAGATGGTGTGGCAGTGGACCCAATAATGGTTGAGGTGGTGTTAGCTTGGGATCCACCCAAGAGTGTGACTGAGGTGTAGAGATTTCATGGGGTGGTGGGATAATATCATATATTTGTACTTGATTTCTCTAGTATAACGTCTCCCATTATAGAATTGACTAAAAGGGGTGGCCTTTTGTGTGGATAGTGAGGTACCAGTACGCTTTTTTGGGAGTTGAGGAAGTGACTAAAGAGTGATCCAATATTGAGATTTCCAAAGTAGGGAGTTGAGAACATGGGTTTCTATGATGTATCAGGGACCAGGCTTGGTTTTGTTATGATGTATATGAAATAAATTATTTATTATGTTTCACATCAGTTGAGACCACATGATTAGAACAACAGGACCCACAATCTTGAGTTAGCAGTGGTAGTCTTCGCACTAAAGATGTAGCAACACTACCTGATGGGAGAGTGGTTTATTATCTATTCTAACCATAAGAGTCACAAGTTATATTCTCTAAGAATAATATTAACTTGAGATAGAGGATTTGGTTAGTTTTTCTCCATTATTATGACTTCGATATTGTCTATACTCCTGGAAAGGGAAACATGGTAGCAGATGCTCTCAGCAGGAGATGTTATTCCCAGTTACTAAGTAAGGCATCAAAGTAGTTTTCCTCATTACAATTATCCTTTATATATGAGTATAGATAAGATTACCTTAATTTAATGTTTTATACCAATCCTATATTAAAATGAGTTAGGGAGGCATATCTTGGGGATACCTAATGAGATACCATATGTACTCAGATATCTAATGGACATGATCTTGATGGATTTTATGAAGGTGGGGAGTATGTTGTTCTTTTAAAAGGATAGAAGATGGTACTAGTTGCACTGAGATATGAAGTTTTGAGGGAGTTTCATAATTCACCCTTAGCGGTACATCCAGGAATTTCAAATATGTACTGGGAACTTCAATGATAGTTCAGGAGGTCAGGGATGAATAATAGAATTGAAGAGTATGTCTCATGATGCCTTATTTATCAGCAAGTGAAAGCTAAGAACGAGGTTCTAATGGTCTTATCTCATCCCATTGAGGTGCCAAAGTAGAAGTGAGATGGGATATCCATAGACATCAAGATAGGGTTACCACGTATGTCTAGGGGAAATGATTCTTTCTAGGTGATCATAGACTGACTCACCAAGTCAGCCCACATCCAAGCTATTTGAGAGTAGATTTTAGTAGTGATATTAGGATGCCTCTTAATAAAAGAGATAGTCTGGCTCCATGGAGTTCCCTCAGTGATCATTTCATACCATGATGATTTCTTCATGTCGTGATTATGGAGAGGATTTCATGAGGCCTTTGGGACTCAATTGTGTTTGAGCACGGTGTTTTACCCCTAAACTAACGGCCATATTGATCAGATCATTCATGTTCTAGAGGAAATGTTGCAATATTACATGTTAGTCTTTGTTCGTAGTTGGTAGGATCACCTACCATTAGTAGAGTTTGATTAAAACAACAACTACCATTCCACAATCAGTATGGAACCATTCGAAGCCATGTACGGGCAACCATATAGGTCACCACTATGTTAGACTGGCCTAGGGGAGTCACTTATGGGACCAGAGTTAGTGTGATCCATAACATAGAATATTCAAATCATCCAGGAGCATATTAGGACTGTAGAGATACATAAAAAGTCCTATGTGAACTAACGATAGAGGCCTTTGGAGTTCGAAGAGGGATACCATGTGTTTCTGAGGGTCTCACCTCGATGTGGATTATGAAGATTTGGATTAGGTGGTAAGCTATATCCAATATTCATTAGCCCTATACAGATACTGTGTAGAATTGGAATGGTAGATTGCCTCTTATCTATACCCCCACAGTTAGACTGGGTACACAACATCTTCTACATATAATAATTGAGGTGGTATGTGTATGACCCATCACATGTTATCAACTAGGAAGAGATAAACATCAAGGATGGGGATAATTTTTAAAAAACCCTGGTAGAGATCAAGGATTAGTAATATAGGATCCTTCATGGTTGATCGATTCCCTTAGTGAATATCTGGTGATAGAATGTGAATTTTCAAGAGAGTATCTAGGAACAGAAGACCCAGATGCATGTTCAGTACCAAAAACTCTTTGTGTGTCCTTTTTTTGTGGATTTTCAGGATCCTCGTGGTTGGGAGAGTGTAATGAATCTTATTTTTCCATATATTACTTTAGAATATTTTATTTATTATTTTTAGATCTAGGAGCAGATACCACTTTAGATTCTGAGGCCTGCTAATCCCGGAATTAATTTTTTGAAATATATTTAATATATTAAATATCACATATGCATAGTTTTTCTGAAAAAGTGTAATAACTCTTAAAAAGAGGCTCGGATCAAAAATATGAGGCTTTAATTGAACTTATAACATGGTTCACCCTAGAAAAGACATAACCTTGGAGTATATTGGATGTTCAGATTGAGTGTATTCAGGGACAAATAAATAAAATAAAGTAATTAAATTATTTTTTTAAATTTTTTTATACACAAACCTAAATTAATCTCTAAATATATAGTTATGATAAAATATTAGAGTTATTCTCTTAACCCTGGAGGCCTAGAGGACTGTTGGAGGAGAGTGTTCTTGGCAGATGACATTGGATCAAATCAGGATCGATGATAATTGCACCATTATAACTCAAGGATCTCACCAAAAACAACGATGTGGATTCATTATTCATTAGCGATCTATCCATCTTAAGGTAGGAAGTTTTTTATGAGGATATATCCCCATATATTTATTCCTAAGACAAATATGAATCAATAACTAATGGATTGATTCAAGGATTTAATGTTTTGAATATATGGGATAGATATTATTCTAGATTAGGTATTTTCATTATTGTTTATATTGTTATCTCTTTATTCATCATTCTAGTGGTAATGAATAAAGGCCAAAATGAACATTTTCCATGGTTCATTCCTCACATTTTTTTGTTATACATTTCTTCCACTATTCTTCGTTCATCGCAGGTAATTCTTTGGGTTTTTGGTTCAATGAATACCTATAAATCAATTATTTTGAACCTGTTTCTTAGCGTAATGGATTGATACTACAAATTTAAGTTTGAATTGAGGATAGAATAAAACTAATATGATGGATGATCAATCAAAGATGGATTTTGGGTTACTTTTTCTTCTCGTTCTTGATGTGTAGTGATGGTGTGTCTTAACAGTTGATTTCTAAGGGGATTAAGGCATAGTTTCTGGATAGAAGATGATGGTGATGCTTGGTTAGGACAGATATGCAATATCTAAGTGATATCGGCAGTGAAACCATAGGTGACAGAGGCATGGGAATATATTGAGAAAGAACCCATGAGTTCTGTGAAATCCATCAATACACGACGTTCATTCTAAAGTTACACACCATATGGGACCACCTGTTAAGTGATAGAGTTTTTGTGAGAAGATAAATATCACAAATCATGTGATAGTTATCACATAGTGTGTGACCCTTACCTGGAAGATTGGTGTGTACCTCAAAGGCTAAAAAAACATGGCCAGGAGTACACAGTCTTGGAAACTCCATGTACTCAGACACTGACATAGAGATGCTTGGTGTACATAGGTAAATCCATGTACATGGACATAGTTAGGAGTACACAGGTTCGGAAATGCCATGTAATTAGACATGAACATAGTCATAGGTCGTGATACATGGGTTGGAACCGGTGCTAAAGAGACACATTGTGAACTTTCTATACACACTATGTACTTATTCAATGATGAATTAGATCCCTTATATTCATAAGTATGGAAAAGATTTGTTAGGTTACGTTCCCTTGATCCATTCCCTAAGGGTTTATTATAGAGTTTCATCTTATGCATAGGATGGTGATCACATCTAAGGAACTTTTGTATCAGATATAGTTATTGGAATCCTTCCATGAGTTCAGGAGAGAGATCCTCTGTCATCATCATTTTTTCTAGGTGAGGTTCTTGGTATCATCGTGAAAAATACTACATGGGTGTTGATCCCCTACTTAGTGGGTTAATCTAGATTGGGTTGTTGGTATACCCCATGGAATTAGGTGTGATCCCCATATTTGTATCAATCACTTCAGACTTCCAATATGTACTTATTATGGTGAGACCCATTGAGAATTAAATCTCAAATGGACTCCATCAGTGCTATCTAACTCATGGAGTGTATTCTCCTAGATGAGTGTTATATAGAACCTTAAATCATGAATCATATACTGGAGGTATAGCTTTGATATTACATGATATTGTGTGTCTACTATGAGTATATATGGATGTTATTGTTATATATATTTCATTGACATATAAGTGTGATAAGGTGACTATTATTCATGATGTTATATGCTTACTGATTTTGGGTTGCCCTACTGGGTATTTTTATACTCACCCCTGCATGGGATTTTCCTAAATGTGTAATGTCTTATACATACATCTAACCTATTGATTGATTCCTAGAGGTATCATGACCAGGTAAAGCTTATTTAACTAGACAGATATAGGTTTGTTCTTATGGTTACCTTGAAATAATTCCTCATCCACTTTATAGGTTAGACTTATTTTTAGTTTCTTCAGGTGGGATTGTATTTGGCCCCTTGCTTTCCAGTGCTTTTTTTCATACTCTGATGGTGGTATTTTAGATGTATTCATTCATGGTTATTGGTTATTTTACATTTCATAATTGTATGGGCTTGTAGATGTGTGTGTGTGTGTGTGTGACTGTTTGTAGGTACATTAGACTAAGGCCTTCCATGTTAGTGATATGCCTACTCGACACTGGTCTCCAACCCCTAACCTATTGGAGGTGATCTTGGGATAATCATGGTTCAGGCCCCATTTGGTAGGGTCATGAAATTTTCTTTCACTTTTTATCTTACCATTACTTACAAAATATTTTTTTATCAAATGGTGACCTTTATTCCCTCTCATTTTACCCTTTCCTTAATCCATGTTTTATACCTTCCATGATTCAAAATTCATTTCTTGAATTTCTCTCTTTTTCATCATATATTCTAATATTTTGAATACCTCAACCACTTCCTTACTCATGGGTATTCACCATGATGAAAATATAATTTATTGATTCATGGATTTACATATATGAAACCAATATTTCCTTTTCAGGGGTTAAAAATGATGTAATGTTCTAGTCATTAATTACTTATGTACACAGTGATATTATTTGAAACCTATTATTTATTTCCCATTGGTTATTGATGAAATGATTTACTATGATCAATGTGGATCACATGAATTAAGACATGTGAAGGGTGTTCCCTAATATCACTCCAATGTATTGGATAAATAATAAATATCTATAGATGAAATGTTTTATGATACCTAGGTGAATAACCTTGGTAATTATGATTTACAACACCTTGGTGATATGCTTATGAATGTTTTATTTTTACGTTTTAGCCACATTTTCATGTTATGATATGTGATTTTTATTTTATGATATGCCTCATGTTCTTACGATAATTTATTATTGATATGCCTCTTGGTAAAATATTAGATAACTCCTTTGTTTATTCCCTTATTGGGCTTTATGATCACCACTTTATTTTTATGTATGTCCCCAGTATATGAGATACAGTAAAAGTAACATAAGATGAACCTATGATGAAGTATTTTCAGTGGAATAGAATAATTTTCATGTTTATTTTTATGTATTATGTTCCTATTTTCCAAGACACTAAACCTTATAAGAACCTCTATATTGTTAAATGTTGAACTATATAAGGAACGTTTTATATTTTAAAAAGGTAGGATTCAATAGTTATAATTAGTGGTTGATTTAGTTATTTATGGAAATTAGTATTATAAAACACTAGTATGAACCCTAGGGGTAATTTTAAATATGGTAAAACATCTTGGAACTTTGGAGAATTATTAAGTGATAATAAATGAAATCATTTTCTAGATACAACAAGAATATGTGACTCTAGCACCGAGGTACCGAGCGGTAATAACCCTAAAAAGGTTACATTGAGATGGACTCGATCATCACTTGTTCATGAAAATAGGCCTTGTTTCACACCTAGTTTGACACTCCTGAGGGATATATTTGGTTAATCACATTATTTTATGAACAATTTTGTAGGATACATATAAAATATAATTTTTACAAGAAGAGATTAAATAATAATGTATTTAAGCATGTTTCTCTTGGACTTAAACATCCTTTATAATTAAAAGATTTATAAAAGTAACATATTTCTCACTAAGGTTGTTGTATTTTAGAAAAAATTATAGGAAATATGAAAAAACATGTAAATGATGAGTGTAATGGATGATGCACTGATGACCTTCCTAATGTGATAGAATCTATAATGGAATACCTCATAAGGATGATGAATAAAAAATCTTGGTTTATGAATAATAACTCGAATCATGTCGAGCAGTCGGATTCACTTTGAAAGCAATAACTCTCACTTGATCCCTTCATGTGTCATTGACCACCTTCCTTTAGAGGATCTACTAATCCATTAATTTTTGAACAATACATTTCTTCAATAGAGAAGATAATTTATATAATTCATTTTCCGGGTCTAGATAAACTCACTATTACAGTATACTACTTAAAAGAATAAGCTAATCAATGGTAGACACTGATTAAGAACATGAATCCAAGATGATAGTGTAACATTCAATTACCAATCTATCAACTACATCTTCCACCTCATCATGGTTTTCCCTTTTTTGTTGTTGGTATAAGGCTAAGAAGGAATTGAGAGGATACCTATAATGGTGAAGTCAGAGATTTTTTGGACTCATTAGCTTTAAATTAATTTTTCTAAAGGATATAGGAATATTTCATGCCGTTTAACTAGGTTACATGATGTGTAAGAGTCACGAGATACAAGTTGTGAAAGACTTCATGTTGTGAATTCCACATCGTGAATGTTTTATGAAACATATTTTTAATCCAAGGTAAAGGATTTCATGGCGTACTTAAACACCGTGGACTTCAAGGCATGTAAATAAATTACACGCCATGTAATTCCTTGAGAAGGGAAGATTTAGGGAATTGTTTGGGTTTTTGGGAGACCATTCGGATTCCACTTTTATGTTTCTATCTAACTAAATCTCCTCTATAGTGATTCAGGGAGACTCTATTCTTTTTAGATTTATCCATTCGGTGTTTGATCTGCATTGTGGTTATGGTGTGTCTCTTTGAGTAAGTGATCTTTCCATTTATTAGTTTCCATTGATAACGGTATCACCCTTGGGTTGTGTTGTCAGATCCATTGATCTAATTTTGTGTTTTCTATTGTCTTCTCATAAGATCCATTGTGCGATCTAATTCTGGAGGACATTCCTTTATTAGTCATGGTGCGACGAGTGTTTATTCTTGATGTATGTGGGTTTCCTACATTCTGTCAACCCCTTGTTTTCTAAATTAGATCAATCTTGTGTTGTGGATTTGATTTTTGGACCTTCATAGAAATTTTTGGGTTTTCATTATTGGTGGATCCCGTTGTGGGTGTGTGTGACTCGAGTTCAGGGTAGGTGGTTCTGTCTCTATCCTATGTTGATAAAATTTTTTGTTCTTGCCTTATAAACTAATTTATATAAAGAATTTTATTGGTTGATTTCTGTGTGTAGAAAATATTTTTTAAATAAAAATGGTTTTTCTCTGATTGTTGATAGATAAAAAAAGGGTATTTTCAAATCATTGAAAATAGTTTTGGTAAATTCCTTTGAAATGATTTTTAAAACATTGAAATGATTGTGAAAATGATCATGTGAGTTACTATAGGTATTAGGTGGAAGGATTAGCTTGAGTCCATTTTCTATTGTGTGGTTCACTTTCTGGGGTTTTCCTCTTGTCCTAGAGTGTAGATTATTATCTCTAGGTACATATATGTTGTTTGGGTTTTACTTTTTGGGTTGTCTCCCTGGTCCTGGAGTGTAGATCATTGGCTTCAGGTACCACAATGTACTGTTCATAGATTAATGGGTATGAGTAGTCTATTGCATGATCTTTTGTATTCCATGGTGTTGTGATGCCTATACTTCTACTATTTTTTTATTTCTTGTATTTGTACTTTTTAACCTTGATATGCATGTTGATGCTTGCGAAAGATGATATCGAAAAATATGCTTTGAAATTGATATACCATATTTTGTTTTAGAATTCTGAAAAAAGGGGAATGTTTACCATGTTTTCTATAAAACTGTTTTATGGCTTATCATACTATATTTTAGTTTAAAATGAGAACACATGAGTTGTTATACAAAGACTAGTTATGAAACACTTGGGTGGGATCCTATTGAGCCTATTAGCTCACACCCTGTGAACCTCTTTGATGGTGCATAGACCTTTGTATATCTTCCATTACAGGGAAAGGAAAGGTTCTGCAGTGAGGTGGTGAGGTTTCATGTTATTTGGGTAGGGTATATGGTGTTGAGATGGTGGGATTTCATCCACATCATTTCTTGGAGTATCTATTTCATTTTGGTCTTTTGTAGTTGGACTTGTTTTTTAGAGTTTTATCCACTTCTACAGTTGTTCGTTTCTACTATCATTAGTATAGTTATGGAGTATATTTATTATTATTGTGTTGTTTCTTTCTTTATTTTTGTGTATATATATGCCATGTGGTTTTATAACTTAGGATAAATCATTCCATCTAGTTTTTTGATCGATGCCTATGTGTTTTTTTCCAGCTCGTAGGGATCGGGAATGCCCTTCGGGTATGTGATAGATCGGGTCGGGTTCCTAATTTGAGGATAAATCAGGTCAGTTCATTACAATTTAGCATCATAGGAGGTCTTTCCTAAAGATTCCTGGTCTTGAGACATCTTTTATACTAGATATAGGATTTTTGGGACTTCAGAGGTGTGTTGTGATAAGTGTTTGTCCAGATCTTGTTGTGACAATACTCAAGTTACCATGGGAAGTTGGGATATGTGTCTTTAGTTTTGAGTTTTGTTTTAAATCTCAATTTATGATTATGGTTTTTTTAAGTTAATATTTACTCTATTATCTTATCGTTCCTTCTGTTTTGGTCTGTAGTAGTATGCCTTTGAGACATCTTTTATAAGTTCCTCGGGAAGGTGTAGCTAATGCTCCATAAGGAAATTCTCTAGTTGGTCAGAATCTCATTGAGATTATCATATGAGTAGTTCGTGTTGTTGATCAATATGTTCCACAAGTTTAGAACATGGTTTTTGAGGTATATACAAGAGCTAGAGGAGATATAGATCGGTCGTAGGGATTCTCACGTGAGAAGACACCATCATTTAAAAGAAAAAATGAAACTCAAGAGGCAGAAGAATAGCTAGATAGGATCGATCAAATCTTCGACTTCCTAGAGAAACCTGGTAAAATCATGGTAACATGTGCATAATTTAGGCTTTAGGTTTCTAGAAAGTGATGGTGGGATTCTATAGTCCAGGAAGACAGACACATGGACCTGGATTGGAAGGGTTTCAAAACCCTGGTCTTCCAGTAGTTTTGTCCAAATTCGCTGATGTTAGAAAATTCTCTAGAATTAATATCTTTATAGCAAGTAGAGTGTTAGGTGTTGGTGTACACCAATTGGTTTTTTTGAGCTTGTTCATTTTCCTCTAGACATGGTGAAGAATGACCAGATGAAGGCTCAGAAGTACTTGCAGGGTTTGCGACTGGATATCAAATCACGGGAATTTATGTTGAAACTTTCTACCTATGTGGAGATGCTGGATAGAGCTATAATGAAAGAGATGGACATGGAAGGAAAGTTTGGTTTTCCAAAATCATCTCTTCTATCTAGCGGAAACTTTAGTGGAATGCATGGGAATAATAGGAAGTGATTGGATCATCATAGAAGTGGTGGTGGTGGGTCTCAGTAGCGAGCCACCTAAACACCATCTGTTGTAGTTAGCAGTGTGCCTCTAACTTACTATCAGTGTGACAGGGTCAGACACACCCGTGATTTTTTCCTATTCCCATGAAGATTTTAAAAATCTATGGATATGTTGTTCATATACAATGTGATTGTCATACTATGATTATGCCTCATTATGTTAAGGGTTTGTCAGCTCCAAAGACTACTACGGTGTAGTCAGAATCTTCAAAGACTATAGGGCTCTAGCCATAGGCCTTAGGAGTGAAGTAATTTCACACAGTAGATGAGTGTCCAGTAGAAGACAATTTAGGTTTGTAAATAGTGAGTGGTACTATCCATATTGCATCTTTAGTGGAAATTGATTTATTTGATATTGGTACCTCCCACTCGTTTATATTTGTACGTTTTGTTAATATGATTAAAAATCAAATGAAATGTATGTACTTTGTATTTGATTTAGATACACATCTTAGAAAGAGGATAGAGTAGGGTTTTTTGTGTCCTTATTTTTCATTAATGGTTGCTGGTATAGATTTGGTCTGAGATTTTCTCATTCTTGATCTCAATCTATTTAACATCATCATCGGTATGGATTGGCTAGTCTCTTATCAAGATAAGGTTGATGGTTATCATTATCATGTCTAGTTTCTTGCTGAATATGAGAGATATCATGTGTTTTAATGGGAGTGGGACCCAATATCAGGATGTGCAAGTACTTCCTACCCATATCTCAGGATTTTGTTGTCTGCTGTTGCATTTGAGCCCGATGACATTTCTCCTATTGTTGACTTTCCCTTTTTTGTTCGTGGATTCCCTAACGTTTTCCCAGAAAACATGTCCAGTATTCCTCAAGATAGAGGTAGAGTTTATGATTGACCTGATGCTACGAATGTATCTGATATCGATACCTTCTTATCGTATGTCACTAGTGGAGTTGAAAGAGCTCAAAATTCAGTTGGATGACCTGTTGGAAAATGGTTCCATTCACCCTATCATTTCACCTTGGGTATCCTCTGTGATCTTAGCCGTGAAAGTAGATAGTTCACTTCGGTTTTTTGTAGACTATAGGAAGTTAAACCAGGTAATAGTTAAGAACAAATATCCTTTTCCTCATGTGGATGATTTTTTTGATCAGTTAAAGGGGGGAAAGTGGTTCTCAAAGATTGATCATTGATTGGGTTATCATTATCTCAATGTTTAAGAGTCTGATGTACCAAATACATATTTTAGGAGTAGGTATGGCCATTATGAATATATTATGAATCATTTTGGACTGAAAAGATCTCCTGCAATTTTTAGGGTGTAGATGAATCGAATATTCCCTCAATATCTTGACACATTTTTGGTAGTGTTCATGGATCATATTGTAGTTTATTTGAAATCCTATTGTGATAAAAAGAACCATATAATTTTGGTTTTGTAAATTCTGAGATGTCACCATTTGTACAGAAAACTTTTAAAATGTATTTTATGGATTCAAGAAGTGAATTTCTTAGGGAACGAAATTTCTGAACATGGATTATCAGTTAATAAAGAGAAGGAAAAGTTTGTTTCTTCATGGAAGGAACTACATAATGTATATGAAATTCATATCATCCTTAGTCTTGTTGGATACTACCGAAGGTTTGTTAAGGATTTCTCTTAGATGGCATCACCTTTGACTACTCTTATTAGGAATGTGGTGAAATTCACCTTGGATGTGAAGTGTCATTCTTCATTCAATGAACTGAATCAAATTATGACATCGGCTCCTATTCAGATCTTGCCAAAGCTCAGTAAGGGGTACATGGTATTTTTTTATGCTTCTGGTACTGGTTTGGGATGTGTATGTATGAAGGACGACCATGTGGTAGATTACAGCTCACTTCAGCTCCAACCACATGAGAAGAATTACCCACCTCATTATTTAGATATTTCTGCAGTTATGCATGCACTTAAATGTTGGAAGAACTATCTTTTTGGGGAGAGGTTCATAGTTTTCTCTGATCATAAGAGTTTGAGTTATAAATTTTCTAAAAAATACATGAATATTTGATAGAGATGATGGATAGAATACCTTCATATGTTTAACTTTGATATCGCCTACACCCTGGGAAAGGGGAATGTCATTGTAGATTCTCTTAGTAGGAAATTACCATAATAGGTTATTTTGGAATTGAAGGAGGAGTGGAACCTTATAGGGATTTTCACTCAGTTTCACTTAGAGGTTCAGGAGGATGTTTCTAATATGGTTATAACCAGTTTTTATTTATCAGCATCTCTCCTAGAGTCTACCATGAATATTCAATAGTAGGATGTTGATTTTAGTAAAGTTTGAGAAATCCTTTATGGTGGAGAGACCATTTCTGGTTGGTCTCTCTCTTCAGATTGTATACTTCACTTTGGGAAGTTGGTTTTCATCCCAGTATCCATGACATGTTTAGTCTTGTTTAATTGTCAAAAATATTTTTGGTCCATCCATCCGGGTACTAAAAAGATGTATTATGACATGAGGTGATGATTCTAGTGCTCGTGTATGAAGCATGACATTATAGATTATGTGGCCCACTGTTACAGCTGCCAATAGATAAAGGTAGAGTACTTAAATCCCTCTAGTTTGATTCAACCTCTTACAATTATAGTATGGAGATGGGATGAGGTATCCATGTATTTTTTTTATTGGATTACTATGGAATCCCCAAGGGAAGAATGCTAACTAGGTGGTTATTGATTGGTTGACAAAGTCTGCTCATTTCATTCCAATCAAGGATACCTCTAATGTTAATGATCTGAGTAAGTTGTATGTGTAACAGATTATGATGTTACATGGGAGTATTTCTTCCATTGTTTTGGATAGGTATCCTAGTTTTACCTCTATGTTATGGAAAGAGTCTCCAAGAGGTAATGGGAACTCATGTCAAGTTGAGCATAGCTTACCATCCACAGACAAATAGTTAGACAGAGTGTGTGACTCAAACCCTCGAGGATATGTTTTGTGCATGTGTATTGGATTTTAGTGGATCATGGAATATCCATCTGGGAATGGTTGATTTTGTTTAAAAAAATAGTTATCAGTCATCAATAAGAATTACTCCCTTCAAGGCGTTTTATGGTCGCCCATGTAGATCACCTCTTTATTGGGTAGAGGTGTAAAAGTATCTTTATTTGGACCAAGTTTGGTCTAGAATAGGTCATCAAAGATTAAAGAGGTACATCGATGTCTGGTTATATCTCATATTGGATAGAAATTGTATGTATATTAGCAATGGTGGCCTCTATATTTTTATTTTGGTGACTGGGTTTTCTTGAAATTTTCCCCTCGATTGGGTCACCATCGACTAAGAAAACATGGAAAGTTTTCTCTGAGATATGTTGGACCGTTTGAGGTAACTAAGTAGCTCAGATAGGTTGCTTATCGGTTATCATTTTTAGTTCAGTTGATAGATATTCATGATTTTTTCCACATATCTCATCTCAAGAATTATCATCCTGGTCCTGCTCACATTCTGAGTTGGGATGAAATTGAGTTAGAGCTAGATGTTTCTATTTGGGAGAATCCAATTGAGATTATTGAATCTCAAGTAAAATTCTTACATGGTAAGTCGATCGTATTGGCTAGGGTACTATAGAAACACATATTATATTCTCATGAGACTTGAGAACACGAGTCGATGATGAGGGAGTAGTGGCCTCATCTTTATCTAGGTAATACACCTTCCACGTGACTTCCTGGGGACGGAAAGTGTTTATGGTGGGGAGTTTGTAACATCCCATTACCGATATATTAGGAAAATATTTCACCTTGTTTGGGTTTTCCCTCTTTCTTTGTCGGTATAAGGCCAAGAAGGAATTGGGAGGATACCTATAATGGTGAAGTTATAGATTTATTGGAATCATTAGCTTTAACCAACTTTTTTTATAGGATACAGAAGGATTTCACATTGTGTAACTTGGTTACACGGTGTCTAATATTTTTTGGATGCAAGTCATGAAATACTTCACAATATGAACGGTTAAACGATGTTAATATATGTTTTACATTGTGAATGTTTTAAGTAACATATTTTTAATTGGAGGGTATGGATTTCTCAGCATACTTAAACACCATGGACTTCATGGCATGTAAAGGAATTACAATATGTGTAATTCCCAAAGATGGAAAGTTTTAGGGTGCCATTCAGGTTTTTGGGAGACCATTCAGCTATCAATTTTCTATTTCTATCAAACAAAATATCCTCTCAAGTGATTTTAGGAGACTCTGATTCTTGTAGATCGATCCATTCGGCAATCGATCTGCATTGCGGTTGTAGTGCATCTCTCCGAGTAAGTGATCTTTCAGTTTAATTATTTCCATTGATTACAATAGTGCCCTTGGGTTGCGCTATCAGGTCCATTGATCTATATTTATGTTTTCTCTTGGATTCTCCCAAGATCTGTTGTGTGATCTCATTCTAAAGGTCATTCCTTTGTTGGTCATGGTGTGGTGGGTGTTCGTTCTTGAGTTATATGGGTTTCCTCCATTTCACCAACCCCTTTTTTCTAAATTGGATCAATCTTGTGATGTGGATTCGATTCTAGGGACTTTTTAGAAATAATTGTGTTTTCATTGTTGGTGGATCCCATTTTAGTCCTATGTGACCTGATTTCAAGGTAGGTGGTTCTGTCTCTAGCCTATGTTGAAGAACCTTGTCATTCCTGATTTATAAACTGATTTATATAAGTAATTTTCATGATTTATTTGCGTGTGTTGAAAAGTGTTTTTAAAGAAAAATGTTTTTTACCTGATTTTTGATAAATGTAAAGAAAAAGGGTATTTTCAAAGCATTGAAAATGGTTATGTGAAATGGTTTTGAAATAATTTTTGAAACATTGAAATGATTGTGAAAGGGAGAACATGGGTTACCTTGGGTACTAGGTGGAAGGTTTAGCTTGAGGACATTATCCATTTTGTGGGTTCAATTTCTATGTTGTTCCTCTTGTCCTAGAGTGTAGATTATTGGCCTTAGATATGTATATGATATTGGGCTTCCACTTCTTGGGGTGTCTCCCAGGTCATGGAGTGTAGATCATTGGCTTTAGGTACCATAATGCACTATTAAAATATTAATGGGTATGGGTAGTCTGATGCCTAACATTTTTTATTCCTTGGTGTTTTGATGACTGTAATGCTACTATTGTTTTTTTATTGCTTGTATTTTTACTATTTTATCCCTGATATTCATGTTGATACTTGTGAAAGATGATATAGAAAAATTTTATTTGAATTTGATATACCTTCTCTTGTATTAGAAATGTGACAAAAAGAAAATGTTTGCTGTGTTTCTAAAAAACTGTTTTACTGATTATTATACCATGTTTTAATTTAAAATGATCACATAGGAGTTGTTATACATAGACTGGTTATAGAACACCTGGGTGGGATCCTACTGATCCTATTATCTCACACCCTGCGCACCTCTTCGAGGGTGCATAGACCTTTGTATGTCTTCCATTGTAGGTAAAGGAAAGGTGTTTTAGTGAGGTGGCGAGGTTTCATATCAGGTGGGTTGGGAATCAGGTGGTGAGATGGTGGGAGTTTGTTCATGCCATCGCTTGGAGTAGTTATTTTGTTTTGGTTTATAGTAGTTATACCTTTATTTTAGAGTTTTATCCACTTCTATAGTTTTTTTCACTATATTTCTTATAGTTATAGAATATATTTATTAGTATTCCACTATTTAATTATTTTCCATGTGTATATATAGGCCATATGGTTATATAGGTTGGGAGAAATTGTTCCCTCTAGTTTGTTGATCGATGCCCGGGTACTTTTTTCCAACCCATGGGGATTGGGAATTCCCTTTAGGTATGTGATAGATTAGGTCGGGTGCTAGTTTTGGGGGTAACCCAGATTAGTTAATTATAGATAGATTGATGTTATGAAGTGGGTAGAGTTTGAGTGAATATGTTTTAATAAATATTTTCCCCATTTTATGAGAATAAAAATGGAGAAGGATTTCTTGGAGCTGAAGATGAAGGAAAATGACTCAGTGGGAATCTATGAAATAAGATTTACAATACTTTCTCGTTACACTTCTATCTTTCTTATGAATCCTAAAGGGAAGGTTGATAAGTTCTTTGTTATAATTAGACCCTATCTTCAGAGGAATCTATAAAATCAAAATAATGAAAGCTATGAGGAGATTGTGTGGAGTGAAATAAATGTCGAAATAGATTTTGGAAAAACACAGTGGTCACATATGCCTAATGAAAAGAAGAGATTAATGGAGGAAAACTCATGGAATAATTATTATCATGGAAGCGAAGGTAAGAAACTAAAATTACTCATGTGCAATAGATGTGGGAAAAAAATTCAGCTAACCACTTTCTTGGGTGTGGAAAGTGTTACAAGTTCCAAATAGATGGCCATATTGCTTATAACTATCATAGTGGGGTGAAGCCACAACATCTCAAAGCAAACAAAAAAGGGAAGATTGTGCAAGTACAACCTGAAGTTCAATGCATAAAGTGTGAATATCTTGAATAAATGTCCAAAATAGAAGATGATGGATGGAAACCACCATTAACCTCAGCATAGGCCAATGGAGCATGGTCATTATTTCACAATAACAGCAAATGATGTAGAGGCTCCAAACAATGTGGTGGCATGTACACTCATTATGCTCTCAAATATAGAAATCAATTTGTTTTACTCTAGTACTATGTATTCTTTATTTTTTCAAAGTTTACATTGAATATATAATCAAACCCATAACTTATAGAAGTAGAGTTATTAGTTAAGACTCTTGAAGGGATTATCCAAGCATCAAAGGTGTATAGATACTCTAGTATCAACTTTAGTTATTATAATATCATCACAAATCTAGTATCCATTCCCATGGTGGAATTCGATGCTATGATGGCGATAGAATGGCTCTCAAAGCATAATTCTAAGATCAACTATAGAACCAAGAAAATTTTAGTTTTCGTGAATGGAAAACCTAGAATTATTTTCAAAAGAGATATATATTTATATATATATATGTAGATATAGATATATTTATATATATATATATATATATATATATATATCTATATCTATATATATCTATCTATATATATATATATATCTGGATATATCTATCTCTATATACATATATCTATATATACATATATCTATATATACATATATCTATATATACATATATCTATATTTATATATAGATATATGTATATATATAGATCTATTTATATATATATATATATCTCAATATCTATATGTATATATCTATCTATATATACATATATCTATGTATATATATCTCTATATCTATATATCTCTATCTATATATATATCTATACATATAAATATATATATTAATATATATATCTCTATCTCTATATACATATATCTCTTTATATATCTGTTTATATACATACATATATACATACATCTATATATATATATACCTATATATCTATCTATATATACATGTATCATTATACATTTATATTTATCTATATATGTATCTATATATGTGTGTGTGTGTGTGTGTGTGTGTGTATTTCTATCTATATGTGCATATATCATTATATATTAACAAAAAATGATATTATATATATACATATAATTATTATTATATATAATTATAATGTGTGTATAAATATATATATACAACGATATATAATAGTTTATATATATAAACAAATCCATTAATAATATATATCAATTAAGTGTGGTTTTTAAAAATCCATTAATAATATATATGTGTGTGTGTGTGTGTGTGTGTGTGTGTATATGATTTAATATAATATATATATATATAAACAAAGCTATTAATAAATATATATATATATATCAATGATTTAATATTATATATATATAATAACTCTTTGTATATTAATAAAAAAATAAGTATAGTTTTTAAAAATCCATTAATAATATATATATATATATATATGTATATGTATATGTATATGTATATGTATATGTATATGATATGATATATATATATATATCAATGATTTAATATAATAGTGTATATGTATAAACAAAGCTATTAATAATATATATCAATTAAGTGTGGTTTTTAAAAATCCATTAATAATATATATATATATATATGTATGTATGTATATGTGTATGTGTATGTATATGTATATGTATATGATTTAATATAATATATATATATATAAACAAAGCTATTAATATATATCTATATATATCAATGATTTAATATTATATATATAATAACTTGTTGTATATTAATAAAAAAATAAGTATGGTTTTTAAAAATCCATTGATAATATATATATATGTGTGTGTGTGTGTATATGTATATGATATAATATAATATATATGTATATAAACAAAGCTATTAATATATATATATATCGATGATTTAATATAATAGTGTATATATATAAACAAAGCCATTAATAATATACATCAATTAAGTGTGGTTTTTAAAAATCCATTAATAATATATATATGTATGTATGTATATGTATATGTATATGATTTAATATAATATATATATATAAACAAAGCAATATATATATATATATATATATCAATGATTTAATATTATATATATAATAACTTGTTGTATATTAATAAAAAAATAACACACTCGCCTAATGATGTTCGTGCAAGTCCCTCAACTTCATTAATTTTTTTAAGTACGTTGCAACATGCATAAATTATATATACTATACATATATAAATCTATTTAGAAAAAAAAAATTAACTCACCCAATGATGTTCGCGCACACCCCCAATATATATATATAAACAAAGCCATTAACTCACCCAATGATGTTCGTGTGCACCCCCTAATTATTTTTTTACAATTTTCTCATATTATATATATATATAATAACTTATTATATATTAACAAAAAATAACTACTCACTAAATGATATTCGCACACCCCCAACCTCATTATTTTTTTTAAAATATGGTAAAACTTTCATATATTATATATACTATATATACATATATAAATTTATTTAGAAAAAAATTAACTCACCCACTACTGCGCACCCGCTAAGGGTGTAATTTCAGTCCAGACAGGGTCGGGTCGGGCCTGCCCTGCAAAAAAATTAAAAAACATTTAAAAAAATGTTTTAAATTAAACAAACACTAAAAAATACTTTTAATAAATAAGTTAAAAAAATAAATGTAAAAAAAACGTTTTAAATAAATGATAAAAAACATTTAAATAACAACACTTTAAACTCACCACTCACTGCTGCGCACCCCCCAATAACTCATTATTATTTTTTTAATTTGTACATAATATATATAAATTCACAGACATGTATAAATCTATTTAAAAAAAATAACATATTCACCCACTGTAAAATGTTTTTATAAAAAACGTGTAAAATGTTTAAAAAAAATACATGTAAAAAATATACGTTCAAAAAAACTTTTTAAATTAAACGTCTAAAAATAAATGTAAAAAAACGTTTTAAACAAGTGTTAAAAATGGTTTAAATAAAAATGTTTAAAATTTTTTTAAAACAAACATTTAAATTATTTTTTTTAAAACAAACACTTAAAAAATACTTTTTACATTAAAATGTGAAAAAAAGTTAAATGTTTTAAAAAAATACTTATAAAAAGCATGCGTTTAAAAAAAATCAAAAATGTTTTAAATTAATCATTTAAAAATAAATGCAAAAAAACGTTTTAAAAAGATGTTAAAAAAACAGTTTAAATAAAAATGTTTAAATAAAAAACACTAACAAACGCTTAAAAATTATAAATAAGTTAAAAAAAATAAATGTAAAAAATGTTTTAAATAAATGTTAGAAAAACGTTTAAATAATAAGGCTTTAAACTCACCCATGGCAGCTGCGCACCCCTCATTATTTTTTTTACAATTTGCAAATAATATATATATATATATATATTTAGACAAAAAACATATTCACCCACAGTAAAATGTTAATAAAAAATAAAATAAACGTTTTTACAAAAAACATTCATTTAAAAATAAATGTAAAGAAACGTTTTAAATAAATGTTATAAAAAATTTTAAATAAAAAAAATTAAGAGACAATTATTTTGAAAATAATAAAAGCCCACCACGGCCCGATTTGAAAAAGCTCGGCCCGGCCCGAAAAATCCCGGCCCGGTCCGATGGTTTGGGCCGGCCCGAGGCCGGGCTCGGGCCGCCTCATGGGGTTGTTCGGGTCGGCCCGGCCCGGCCCGAATAGTGGTCAGTGGCCCGACACTTTGCATGGCAGGCCCGGCCTGAAATTACACCCCTAATTGGCCCCTATGAAATCCTTGATCACGTGGGAGCAGTGGCCTATCGGCTTTCACTTCCTCCAAATCTATAACAAGTTCATGATGTTTTCCACGTATCCCTCTTAAGAAAGTACATACCTAACCCTTCACATGTAATAAATCTAGAGGTGGTACATCTGGAATATGACATCTCTTATGAGGAGCATCCGGTGGAGATCTTGGATCGTAGATACAAGGTTATACTCAAAAAGACTACCCACCTTGTTAAGGGGTTATGGAGGAACCACAAATGTAAAGAAGCCACGTGGGAACCAGAGGAGTCTATGAGGCAGAAGTACCCACACATTTTCTCTTCTAAGGGTATGAGTTAAAATTTCAGGGACGAAATTTCTTAAGGGGGGAAGAATGTAATGACTTGAACTTTTGAATAATATTTGTTTCCTAAATTTGTGTGTTATTTCATTTTATACTCAATAAAACTAAATCCTTTAATTAATGAAGGGAGTATAATTAAAATTATTCCATTGTCTTTCGACTGTTATATGACCGTTGGTCAATATGACCGTTGGAAACTAACTCTTAACATTATGATTATTGTTTATAAATACGAGTGATTATGGTTAATTAATATAGAAAAAAGAGTCGATGGCCTCATTCAGTAGACTCGGGTTGTACAAAGCTCATCTGTCAGATCTTGGGAAGGAGGTAGCATCATTGGGCTTTGCTTTGGACCAAGCCCAAGCCGAACTTCAACATGTGAAGCTTGAACAAAATTTCCAAAGGGAGAAGTTCAAGCTTATTGAAATCACCACTCGGGCAATTTTGTCCAAGCCACCTTAAGATTCTATCACCATAGCACATCTTACACTTAGGTCCTATGCAGGGGTTATAAGGGGCTATGTAACGAGACCTTAGTTACGTTGTGTAATCCTTTTGTATAAATAAAATTTTTATTTCTTATTATGTTAAATATGTGAATTTTAAATGACCAGATAAATGTAGGATGAATTTATAGAAGTTCCATATTATTGATGAATTTTGGAAAAATGGTATTTTAAAATATTTTTGTATACTTTAAATAATTAATAATGTGAAATGATTTTCAAAAAATGGTCTTCTAAAGTTGTGATCAGTAGAAAATTTAAAGTCTAATAAGACCAGCTTGATTTTCAGTGAATATTAAAGTATGAATAGTAACATACCCTTTTGAATAGTAATGAATAGTAACTCAGCCAAAAAAATAGAAACTTCACCCATGAATGTATAAATACAATTTAGACATCTTAAAAGTGAAAAAATGATCATAGTATAAGTTTTGGTATTTTTGTATGTCATAAATACTTTATTTACAATTTTATAATTAATTTAATAATTTAAAATGGAAATTTATTTTCATAAAATGTAATCATAAATTGTTACTTAATTTTCTTATATTTATATGATAATTTTATGGGACCTTGATTACTTTTTCAAGGTGTTACAAAAAAATTTGTGGTTTTAGAGTTGTTTTTTTAATAAATAATGATTTTATTTAAAAATAAATTAAAATTATTTAAAAAATTACTTTCATAAAATTGAGTTCATTTTTTGAATTCATAGCATCTATATTAGGTTAGGGTGAATTTATGTGATTTTTATGTTTTGTTCATTAATGATGTAATCATGATGTAATAATTCTGTTAGACTTGTGAATAGTAATATATGTTATGATGTGTCCCAAGTGTCCATTACCATGGTCAAATACCATGGGTAAGCCCATGGTTTTTCAAATACCACCAATGCGGTGTCCCTTGGAAATTAATTAAATATTACCTCACTTTTGCTATAAATACCAACCAATTCCTTCATTAATTTCATTCCAAATTCCTCCTCAATGAATTTCTAGTCTTTTTACCTCCCAAGGAGTCCTTCCAAGGTGCCCTCAAGCCCCCCAAGGTCCCAACCTTTGAGCTTTCGAAGTCACTCTTCAAGGTAAGGGAACCTTCCACCCTCCTCTTTTAGTCATGATTTCCTTTAAGTTATGTCTTCTAGTTTCCATCTTATTATGTGGGGGTATGTTCTTATATATTCTTATTACTATCCATTTCATTTCCAAATTATGAGATCCCATTTATTCTCTCATCAATTTATTTTCTGAATGTTTAAGTGACGTCGTTAGGCTGCCGAATTTTCGTAAAAGAAATCACATTTTCTCTTTTATTTCAAGTTTCGTTTTCATGTGGTATGTTATTCCACACCATGATATTATTTCTATTTTATTTTGTCCCTCTACTGTGAAATGATTCATTTATGGATGGGATACCCTTTTCTCATCTATTTTTATTGTTTTCTAAAACCATGTTATATAGTCGTTATGTTGCAGAATTTTCGTCTCAAAATCTCTCTCTTTTTCTCAAGAAATTCTCTTTTATTATTTATGTGAATACCCAAATATATTTTCAACTAAAGGGGTATTAATCAATACATATAATTTATCTATTTGATTCTGTAATTTACATACATATATCCCTCACTCTTTTTCCATGGGTTATAAATAAAACAACGATCAAGTTTTTAAGGACTTTTAAAACGTCGCGATTTTGAAATGAAACCCATTTCTTTTATTCTCTATGGGTTATTTATGAAATGTATGATTATGATATATGTGGATCACATGAAAATAAATACAAATTAAGGGTGTTCTATGATATCACTCTAATGCATTGGGTAAAAAATTAATCTCTAGAAATGACAAGTTTCACAATACCTTCGTGGATAACCTTGGTAATTTTTTATGACACCTTGGGGATGAACCTTGGTGATATGTTCATGAATGTCTAAATGAAATGTTGTAGCCACATATTCAAGTTATGATTCATGTTATTTTTATTTTTATATTCCTATTTTTCCATTACTCATGTCTTATGGTTTTCATCAAGTTCTTATTGATATCACAAGTAAACAGATTCTCTTGCTTTCCTTACTAGGCCTTCAACTCACCCTTTCCTTGGATGTATGTCTCCAGGTTATGAGATGTAGTAATTGTACATAGGATGAACTTTTCAAGAATATTTTAAAGGGTATTTAAAATAGTTTTTTAAGTTTTCATGTTTTATTGTTCCTGATTTCCAAGACACTAGAATTTAAAGATCCTCTGTTTGTAAAATGTAATGAAAAGTTGTGTAATAAAAAGGCGGGATGCCATACAGTTTTTTCACATATTTCCATAACACACAATCTATTTAAAAGTGTGAAATCCCATTTTCCCCTATCTTCTATTAGGTTTTATCACCCATTTAATCCTCTTTTTATCATTCTCTATAGGGTGCTCTTTCTTTTTCCTCCCAGCTAGGTTTTGAGTTATCTCTCTCACCTTAGCTCCATTCTTAAATATGTCTACAACATTGGATCTTTATTGGAAAGACCTTGAATCATATTTCATCTTCTCTTAATTTCTCTTTCTATATGGAGTGCTAAATCCATGTGATCTGTTTTACCCTATTTTCAGGGTATTCATCTAAAATGTAAATTTCTTCAAAATCAGCTCGAGTTAGAGGCTAAGATCAGGCGTACGAGCATCTACCAACACAAGGCAGGTGTTGATTATCTTTATCATTTATTTTTCAGTATTTTAGGGGTGAAACTTTGAGTTTCTCATTGGGTAGACCAAGAAAGACCCTTATAATTTAACGATTGTCTTTTAATTTATTAATTGAACCCATGAAATGCCTATGAGCATGCTCAATCAAGTCTACAAATGGTTTGAGCCTAGTGAGAGGCATTAGACCTTGGGAATATTAGGCTAGGGTGTTTCTTTTATTTAAATTGAATTGAGTTATTTATATGAATTTCTTATGAGTTTCATAGGAACGTGACGGGATCAGCCTGAGGATTGATGTGGCATTGGCACCTAGATTGAGGTGAAGTAATCATCAGGATAGGCTTGGCTTGAGGAATATTGGGTGATGCAGATCACCAATTAGGTGACTTGGTTTCTAGGATGAGGTGATGATGTTGTCAAGCTACGGGTGATACTCATGTGATTTTGGATGGTGATGGCCATCAGAATGAGTGACATGGTCGTAGGGTCATGAGGTGTCGGATGAAATGTATTAGGGATTTATTTTGTGATTACCTCTCACTTGTGTTGTCCAATGTGGTGTTTGGATTTTTAGGAACATAGTAGGACTCTAATGATGAGGTGTTATTAACCACTCATTCAGTTATTTGAAGTCTAATATATCCAATGTATTTTTTGGTGAATAGTAACATACCCTTATGAATAGTAATGTTATCTTTATGAATAGTGACATACCCTAATGAATAGTAACCTTACCTATGATAGTATATAAATAAGATTCATGTGGGAGTATGATATACTTATATCATGGAATAAAAAATAAATGTTTTAAAATTGTTATTTTTCGAGTAAAATTTTAATTTTAATTAAATATTATATTAATCATATTTAGAAAATTATTTGTGAAAAATGGACATTATTTTTGAATTCTAAACATCAAAAAATGGTTGGGGTGAATTTTTGGTATTTTTCTAAAATACTTTAATTTTTGGTGAATAGTAAAATATGATAATTTACAATAAATACTAAATATATGAATTATGATGTCATCAACTAATGTTTGGATGATATATGGCCATTATCTCGAACTCACATTCACACATTGTAGTATTTGGTCATGGAATCGTCACTATTTCTGGTCTTGATGGAAATTAATAAACTAATGATTAAAATTTTATGAAAACCCTCCTCTTCTTCACTATAAAAAACCCTCACTCCCTCTTCTCTTTACTCCTCTAAAGCATTGTTCCTTCCCTATATTCTTCCCAAATATCTCACCAAGCTCCCTCCCCACATCCAACAGCCTTTGGTCTCCTAAAAAGTCCAAATCCTCTCTTCTTAAGATTCTCTCAAAGGAGTTAAACTCAAGAGGTAAATTCATCTTTCAAATTCTTTTATTTCTTTTAAGTTATTTTATTTTATTGTTTCTTTACTCATCTCCCTTCACCAAAATGGTATGATAACTCCATTAACATAAATTTACTAGAATTATATTATGCTAATGGGATAATTCATTATCATCTCTCATTCCCCACCTTTTATTTGAAAGAAATGAAAACGTCATTTGAGATGTGTTAATTTAGCACATTCAAGGATAACAATTTATCAATTTCTATTACTGTCTTCAATTATGGTCAGGAAACCATTTTTATGGTTGTTAAAAACCATAATATATTTATTTTACATCATATATGGTTCTGGAATCCTTTTTTAAACATGGTTTTGGTTTATAAAACAAAATTTGTTCTTTGTGATCAAAAACCGCCAATTAACCCAAATGGATGTCACTAAAGTTTTATATAATGATTCCACTTCACATCACGTAACCAAATTAATTTTTCAAACATATAATCATCTTTATGTTCAATAATAAAATATAACTTCAATTCTATACAACCACCTTCATCATACATGTTTATATGAACATGAACCGATCATTAAAACCAAGGAAGCAAACTGACTCGAACAATGAAATTGAACTTTATAACCAATCAAAAAGGTCTTGAATGAACTTAAAAATGTTATGATAAAAAATTTACATATTTAATAAGATCTAGTATTATTAATTAATAAACCTAATTTTTTTATTCAGGTCATTAATAACAAGTGGAGAACACCAATAGACTTATGGTAAGGGATCCTTCCCATTTCCCTTTTATTCAAGATTTTCCTCTATGTTATTCCATTTTATGTGTAATTCCTAGTGATGGGGTATGATTACACACCATCCCCATACTTTCCTCATGATTTATAAAATATTATAAATCCCTTTATCTCTTTTTAATCCCTCTTAAGTACACCTGATATCATGCCGATAATTCGTAAGGAATTCTACACGAACAGCCTTTATTCCTTCAGGTTCCTCTATCTTTCTTTTTACCCAAATGAATTTGTCTTTTATTTTTATGTAAAACTTCTACATGCTATTTATATACTCCAAAATCATGTTTGAAGATCCACCCCTCATTCTCTTATGGGTATATACATGCTTTTATGTGATTCCCTCCTCAATACTTCCGATTAACAAAACTCATTTTAAGGGAACTTCCCAAATTTTGACCCAATTTCAAGTACACTATATCCTCTATTTTAAGTCACCGCTGTCTTTATAAAATAATTCTTTATATTAGGAAAAAATTCTTAATTTAATTATGGTTATATATAAAATATTTTTCCCCTTTATATTTTAAAATCTCTTTAGTGTTTTCCTTAAAACCGCACTAAAAGGTTTTAATGATAAGAATTTCCTAAATACTCTTCTTACATGTTGTCACTTATATTTTACATCACTTACCATGATATATGAATATTTTACCATATTAATTTCCATGTATGTTTTAATTCCTATCTCTCATGGACACTTTTATGATACGCTCATTCATTATGCTTTATGTCGTGAATGTGATACCCATTTCTCTCCATGGGTTCCCTTACATTTATGTATGATTGATTATGTATGATTATTTATGTGGAAAGAATATTCATGAAGATGTTAATATGGGTGCACCCAGATAGAGTTCCAATGAATTGGGTAAAGTTATGTCTCATGAGATGTTATGTGAGACGGTCTTTGTGGTTAGCCTTGGCTTGTGCTACTATGGGAAACGATCTTGGCAGTTAGCCTTGACTCATACTAAAGTCATATTTTAAGTTATTACCACATTTCTATGATTCTATTTTTATATGAATCCATGTTTATATGTTATGATCCCTTATGTTACATGCCTTTTTATTTCTTTATGTCATGTTCCTAACCCATGTGCTATGGATTTATTCTTATTCTTATTCCCTTACTGAGGTTTTAGCTCATACCTTTGTTCATATTATCCCCAGGTTATCCTATGAATATGTATGAGCACAATGGATGTTAGGGGATATTTATGAAGTCTAAATAATGAAAAAATTTATTTAGTTCCATGTTTTCAGTTTTATGTGCCTAGTCTTCCGAGACACTACACTTCACAATTATTGGCTTGTACTCTGATGTATAATTGTGCTTAAAATCATGTAATGTTATATGTAAATGGATAGGGTTTCTATAGTATGTATCAGAGGTTGTTATAGTTATTTTTGGATATTAAGAATAGAGCACTGTAGTGAGAACCTTAAGGTTGAGATTAAGTATAAGAAAACATCCTTAAATTTTGGTGAGTATGGTGTAAGTGGTTTATCATGAGAATACATTCTTGTCTGGATACAAACAGGTAGAGGTGGCTCTGGTTCAGATGTACCTAGGATTGAAAACTCCGAAAAAGAGTTTTGGGTTTGACCCGGGGTATCCTGGTACACGACAATGGGCATTGCTAAACTCTTGGTATTGGCACTGCTGGGGGATATGTTTTCACTACTAAAAAAACCACCATTAGCGACCGCCAATGGCGGTCGCTATAGTGAAATTTTTTTTTTAAAATGTCCACTGAAATAAATATATATATATATATATATATATATTAAAAAAAATATTCACATATATACTATTAAATACAATATTTTAAATATATATATATATAATATATTTTAAATGTTTTAATATATATAATATTAAACATACATATAATATCGAATCATTGTGCTATAATAATTTAAAACCTCCGATTTAAGAAATGCTATCATTTCAGGTTTTTCGGAGCACATTTGCTCCGAATTCGACCGCCGCACGCCGTTTTGGTGTTTTATGACTCCAGAAACGCGTTTCCGGCCGCCGCGATCAAACGACACCTCCGATTGATGTGCCGTCTCTCCGACCATTTCACAATTCACGCAACGGATGTTGTCGTGCGGTTTCGTGGCATTCGGAGGTCGTTCGGGTGGTTTTGACCCCCCAACGCGCCATTTCAGCGCGCGCCAAGCTGCTGAAAACGACGCATTTGGTCGTGCCGCGCGCACCGCATGTCCGATGGATGTGCCGCCTCCTCCTGCATCTCAGGAATAATATTCCTATCATTCTCGTGCGGTTTCAGGTTTTTCGGAGCACGTTTGCTCCGAATTCGACCGCCGCACGCCGTTTTGGTGTTTTATGACTCCGGAAACGCGTTTCCGGCCGCCGTGGTCAAACGGCACCTCCGATTGACGTGTCGTCTGTCCGACCATTTCACAATTCACGCAACGGATGTTTTCGTGCGGTCTCGTGGCATTCAGAGGTCATTCTGATGGTTTTGACCCCCCAACGCGTCATTTCAGCAGGCGCCGAGCTGCTAAAAACGACGCATTCGGTCGTGCTGCGCGCACCGCATGTCCGATGGAAGTGCTGCCTCCTCCTGCATCTTAGGAATAATATTCCTATCATTCTCGTGTAGTTTCAGGTCGTTCGGAGCACATTTGCTCCGAATTCGACCGTCGCACGCTGTTTTGGTGTTTTATGACTCCGGAAACGCGTTTCCGGACGCCGCGGTCAAACGACACCTCCGATTGATGTGCCTTCTGTCCGACCATTTCACAATTCACGCAACGGATGTTGTCGTGCGGTTTCGTGGCATTCAGAGGTCGTTCGGGTGGTTTTGACCTCCCAACGCGTCATTTTAGCGCGCGCTGAGCTGCTGAAAACGACGCATTCGGTCGTGCCGCGCGCACCGCACGTCTGATGGACGTGCCGCCTCCTCCTGCATCTCAGGAATAATATTCCTATCATTCTCGTGCGGTTTCAGGTTTTTCGGAGCACGTTTTCTCTGAATTAGACTGTCGCACGCCGTTTTGGTGTTTTATGGCTCCGGAAACGCGTTTTCGGCCGCCGCGGTAAAACGGAACCTCCGATTAATGTGCCATCTACCCGTCCATTTCACAATTCACGCAATGGATGTTGTCGTGCGGTTTCGTGGCATTCGGAGGTCGTTCGGGTGGTTTTGACCCCCCAACACGTCATTTCAGCGCGCGTCGAGCTGCTGAAAACGACACATTCGGTCGTTCCGCACGCACCGCACGTCCGATGGACGTGCCGCCTCCTCCTACATCTCAGTAATAATATTCCTATCGTTCTCGTGCGGTTTCAGGTCGTTCGGAGTACGTTTTCTTCGAATTCGACCGCCGCACGCCGTTTTGGTGTTTTATGACTCCGGAAACGCGTTTCCGACCGCCGCGGTCAAACGGCACCTCTGATTGACATGCCGTCTGCCCGAACATTTCAAAATTCACGCAACGGATGTTTTCGTGCGGTTTCGTGGCATTCAGAGGTCGTTCGGGTGGTTTTGACCCCCAACGCGGCATTTCAGCGCGCGCCGAGCTGCTGAAAACGACACATTCGGTCGTGCCGCGCGCACCGCACGTTTGATGGACGTGCCGCCTCCTCCTGCATCTCAATAATAATATTCCTATCATTCTCATGCAGTTTCAGGTCGTTCGGAGCATGTTTGCTCTGAATTCGTCCGCCGCACGCCGTTTTGGTGTTTTATGACTCCGGAAACGCGTTTTCGGCCGCCGCGGTCAAACGGCACCTCCGATTGATGTGATGTCTGCCCGACCATTTCACAATTCACGCAAAGGATGTTGTCGTGCGGTTTCGTGACATTCGGAGGTCGTTCGGGTGGTTTTGACCCCCCAACGCGCCATTTCGGCGCGCGCCGAGCTGCTGAAAACGACACATTCGGACGTGTTGCGCGCACCGCACATCCGATGGACGTGCCGCCTCCCCCTGCATCTCAGGAATAATATTTCTATTGTTCTCGTGCGGTTTCAGGTCATTCGGAGCACGTTTGCTCCGAATTGGACCGTCGCACGCCGTTTTGGTGTTTTATGGCGCCAGAAATGTGTTTCCGGCCGCCGCGGTCAAACGGCACCTCCGAATGATGTGCCGTCTGGCCGACCATTTTACAATTCACGCACCGGCTGTTGTCGTACGGTTTCGTGGCATTCGGAGGTCGTTCGGGTGGTTTTGACCACCCAACGTGGCATTTCAGCGCGCGCTGCGCTGCTCAAAACGACACATTCGGTCGTGCCGCGTGCACCGCACGTCCGATGGACGTGCCGCCTCCTCCTGCATCTCAGGAATAATATTTCTATCGTTATCGTGCGGTTTCAGGTCGTTCGGAGCACGTTTGCTCCGAATTGGACAGCCGCACGCCGTTTTGGTGTTTTATGGCGCCGGAAACGCGTATTCAGCCGCCGCGGTCAAACGGCACCTCCGAATGACGTTCCGTCTAGTCGACCATTTCAAAATTCACACACCGGCTGTTGTCGTACGGTTTCGTGATAATCGGAGGTCGTTCGGGTGGTTTTGACCACCCAACGCGGCATTTCAGCGCGCGCCGCGCTGCTGAAAACGACACATTCAGTCGTGCCGCGCGCACCGCACGTCCGATGGACGTGCCGCCTCCTCCTGCATCTCAGGAATAATATTTCTATCGTTCTCGTGCGGTTTCAGGTCGTTCGGAGCACGTTTGCTCCGAATTGGACCGCCGCACGCCGTTTTGGTGTTTTATGGCGTCGGAAACGCGTTTCTGGCCGTCGCGGTCAAACGGCACCTCCGAATGACGTGCCGTATGGCCGACCATTTCACAATTCACGCACCGGCTGTTGTCGTACGGTTTCGTGGCATTCGGAGGTCGTTCGGGTGGTTTTGACCCCCCGACGCGCAATTTCAGCGCGCGCCGCGCTGCTGAAAACGACACATTCGGTCGTGCCGCGCGCACCGCACGTCCGATGGACGTGCCTCCTCCTCCTGTATCTCAGGAATAATATTTCTATCGTTCTCGTGCGGTTTCAGGTCGTTCGGAGCACGTTTGCTCCGAATTGGACCGCCGCATGCCGTTTTGGTGTTTTATGGCGCCGGAAACGCGTTTCTGGCCGCCGCGGGTCAAACGGCACCTCCGAATGACGTGCCGTCTGGCCAACCATTTCACAATTCACGCATCGGCTGTTGTCGTATGGTTTCGTGGCATTCGGAGTTCCTTCGGGTGGTGCGGGGAGCTGTTCGGGGGTGCGGGGGGGGGGGGGCGGTACGGGGGGCGGGGGGTGTGCGGGGGGTCGGGGGGTGTACGGGGGTGCGGGGGGCTGTACGGGGGTGCGGGGGGCTGTACGGGGTACGGGGGGCTGTACGGGGGTGCGGGGGGCTGTACGGGGGTGCTGGGGGGCTGTACGGGGGCCGGGGGGGTGTACGGGGGTGCGGGGGGGTGTACGGGGGTGCGGGGGGCTGTACGGGGGTGCGAGGGGGCTGTCCGGGGGTGCGGGGGGGCTGTCCGGGGGTGCCGGGGGGGCTGTACGGGGGTGCGGGGGGCTGTACGGGGTGCGGGGGGGCTGTACGGGGGTGCCGGGGGCTGTACGGGGGTGCGGGGGGCTGTCCGGGGGTGCGGGGGGGATGTACGGGGGTGCCGGGGGGCTGTACGGGGGTGCGGGGGGGGGGGGGGCTGTCGGGGGTGCGGGGGGCTGTACGGGGGTGCCGGGGGGGCTGTACGGGGGTGTCGGGGGCTGTACGGGGGTGCGGGGGGGCTGTACGGGGGTGCGGGGGGCTGTACGGGGGTGCGGGGGCTGTACGGGGGTGCGAGGGGGCTGTACGGGGGTGCAGGGGGGCTGTACGGGGGTGCGGGGGGCTGTACGGGGTGCGGGGGGGGGGGGGGGGGGGGCTGTACGGGGGTGCGGGGGCTGTACGGGGGTGCGGGGGGCTGTACGGGGGTGCGGGGTGCTGTCCGGGGGTGCAGGGGGCTGTCTGGGGTGCGGGGAGGCTGTCCGGGGGTGCGGGGGGGCTGTACGGGGGTTGCCGTAGGGGGCTGTACGGGGGTGCGGGGGGGCTGTACGGGGGTGCGGGGGGCTGTACGGGGGTGCGGGGGGCTGTACGGGGGTGCGGGGGGCTGTACGGGGGTGCGGGGGGCTGTACGGGGGTGCGGGGGGGGGGGGCTGTACGGGGGGGCGGGGGGTTGTACGGTTGTGCGGGGGCTGTTCGGGGGTGCGGGGGGGCTTGTACGGGGGTGCGGGGGGTTAGAGTTTTTAAATGCACGCCTTAGATAATATTAGCTATCATATAATAAACAAGAAAAGAAAGAATTATAAGTACACAACCTTCTAATTTAAATTAAATGAATAAATACAGTACATCAATGTCAACCCCACCAGTAAAAACAAAAAACATATCTCGTGAATATATGATGCGTCACACATTGTCATCACTGCTACCTCTTTCTGGTGGGCCAGGGGCTACAACAAATAAACATTATAAATATTTTAATAACAAAAATAATTTAAATTAAATAAATAAATACAATATATATCTGTGTCGTATGATCCCCTGCACCATCAGCTCGACGCACATATTCCCGCAGTGCTCTAACCTCAGCTGTCAATTGCGCATTTGCCTCCTCGGAAGCGCGCAGCCGTGCCTCAAAATCTGACATCTACTGTGTCATATGAGCAACAGCAGGACCGACAACCGCAGCGCATGACACTACAGAACGAGGAATCCCTGCTCCATAGGTCAAACTATAGCCATGCCCGTCCGACCGATAATGCGATGAAAGATCTCATCCCGTCGCATGGGAAGCTGTCGCTGGTCCTCTGGCAGATGTTCTAACTCAGCTTCAAATTGATCCTGTGAAATATTTAAATATATATAAATATATATATGTTAATATATAGATTTATGTAATTATTGGTAAGTACAGACACTTACTATCAATGCTGCAACCTCTGGATCATTGCGATCACGAGTCCTCATCCACACCGACATTTTATCAGTTGTTGCACCTTGCTCTCGCAACTGTATATTAAAAGAATATAAACACAAAACCATATTAATTAATAAATTAAAAAATGAATAATATATACCTCATGTCAGATCTGAGACACGAGACGAGTCCTGAGCCTGTGAGGTGGTCCCTGCAACGCTCGATTCTCAGAATGGTGTGTTGACACCTCTACATTCAATTCATTCAAATTTCAAACAAATCACATATTCTTGAAAATATATATACACCAAAATAATTAATATACAAACCGCAACACCTCAGTAGACCAATATGCAACCAAGTCACGCCACTGAGCCGGGAGGACACCTCTCGGGACTTTTTCCAAAATGTCTAGGGCACCCACATTTGGTACCCAGTGGTCCCTCTTCACTTTGCTTTATAATCTTTCCACATCTTACGGCATTTGCTCATACACACGGGCCGAAACTCTTCAGGGCATACTTTCAAATTTTTCTATAAAGAAAATAATCAAACATATTAGTATTCTTTATACATAGAAAATAAAGTAAAATGATTTCTTACCTGAACCTCCCTCCATAGACGATCTAATGTGTCCTGAGGGATAGAAGCCCAGTCACACGTGGTCAATGGAAATCGATGTGGGTCACGTATGATATGACCTAGCTGACGAATAAATGTCGGGGCATTCGGTCTCACAGGATGAAAAACCTCATCAAATGAAACATCTATCGTCGTGTCGGAATTCCATGATAATATGCCATGACCAGGGCCTCTCCTGCGAGAGGAAGAAGCAGCCGAGTCTGATCCTGTTGAAAACAATTTATATATAAATTGACAAATGTTATATATATATATATATATATGTATGTCAATTACATAAAAAATATAGACAATGACATTCAAACATACCTCGACCCTGAGACGTAGATGCCTCAGATGGATGATGTGGATCTTCTGCCTCTTCCCCTGACATGTTTGCAGTCATAGAAAACATCAGTAATGAGTCCAAAGTGTTTAAAAGATAAATTGGATTGTTCTTAAAAAATCAAACTTGTACAACTGTTAATCAAACAAAAATGGATTGAATAATTAGTTGTGAATGAATTTTAAAAAATCATAAAGTTAACAAAACAGATATACAAATTTTGTACAAAATAATAATGTAACTAAAAGCCCATGTTACCTGATTGAGCTACAAACCTGAAAGGGAGGGGAGCCGAAGGCGGTGCAGCGAGAGAGAGGAGGCAGCGAAGGGGAGCCGGAGCCAAAGATGGTGCAGCAAGGGAGGGGACGGGCGGCGGTGGCGGTGGGGAGCTGGAGGAGAGGAGGCGGTGAGGGGACGGGGGACGGGCAGCGAGGGGGGGGGGGCTGTCCGGGGTCGGGGGGGTGGCTGTTTGAGGTGCGGGGGGGGGGGCGTCCGGGGTGCGGGGAGCGGTCCGGGGTGCGGGGGGGGGGGGGGCTGTCCGGGGTGCCGGAGTCGTCCGGGTGGGGGGGAGGGCTGAGGGGGCGGAGGGCGGAGGGCGGAGGGCGGATGGCGGATGGAGGAGGCCGGGCGGCGGGGGAGGCCGGGCGGCGGGTGGCGGCGGGGAGCTGGAGGAGAGGAGGCGGTGAGGGGACGGGGGACGGGCAGCGAGGGGGGGGGGCTGTCCGGGGTCGGGGGGTGGCTGTTTGAGGTGTGGGGGGGGGCGTCTGGGGTGCGGGAGCGGTCCGGGGTGCGGGGGGGGGGGGGGGGGGGCTGTCCGGGGTGCCGGAGTCGTCCGGGTGGGGGGAGGGCTGAGGGGGCGGAGGGCGGAGGGCGAAGGGCGTATGGAGGATGGAGGAGGCCGGAGGGTGGAGGGCGTGCGGCGGGGGAGGCCGGGCGGCGGGGGAGGCCGGGAGGCGGGGGGGAGGGCGGCGTCGGGGGGGCAGCGACGGGGGGGGGAGCGGGGAGGTCGGGCGGCGGGGGAGGTCAGGCGGGGGGGGAGGCCAGGAGGCGGGGGGGGGGGGGGAGGGCGGTGTCGGGGGGGGCGACGACGGGGGGGGGGGGGGGCGCGGGGGGGGGGGCAAAAAGGCTCGGGTTTTTTTTATCAAGGCTAGCGACCGCCATTGGCGGTCACTATTAGATATCTATAGCGACCGCCAATGGCGGTCGCCCGATTCTGGGGGGCTTCAATGCCCCCTTTTCTAGTAGTGTTTGGAAAATTCATGATCTTAGTAAAAACCATTTTTAATGGAATAAAAAAATCCCATAAGAATATATGATAAGAAATAGATAGAGGAAAACATTGATTTAAACCTAAGGAATCACAAGTTAGGATATACTTCTCCTTTACAAGTTTATCCTTTTATATTGAAAATTTTCCTTTTTATATTAAATAACTATGTATTAAATCCCTCTAATTGTATGTTCTTTTTATTAGTTAATAGAAGGAAATATAAGAACATGTTCTAACAACCAATGTGATAGGCAATATGAATATTGCTCTAATGATATGTCTGATATGATGGGATCAGGTGATCAAAACTTCATTATAGTACTTTCTCAGCTGGATCAAGTTGTGAATAATAACTTGAATCGTGTGGAACACCCTCCTCCTCCAAGGAAAGAGAACATTGTTGTAGAATATTTCATGCAGCAAATGCCTCCCATGTTTAGTAGATCTTTTTATCCCCTCCTCATGAAATAGTAGATTAACACCATTGAAAATATATTCTCCATCCTCCAGTGCTCGTAAGAAGAGAATGTTGTACTGGCAGTCTATCATTTTTATGGGGAAGCTGATAAGTGGTGGACATTGATCAAGAATACAAATCCCCAAGAGGAAATTGATTCCATGGATTGGGAGGAATTCAAGAGGATGTTTTTCGATTAATATTTTCCTTGAACCCTTCATCTCAAGATGGAATTATAGTTCCTCAGTCTCATGTAGAAGGAAGATGAGTCCATTGGGGAGTATGAAGAAAACTTCACAAGGATTTCAAGGTAAGCCTCTAGCTTTGTCATGAACACCGAATATAAGGTAAATCACTTATTTAGCGAGCTAAAGCTAAGTATACAGAAGGTATTGGTGATCCGAGACTTCGAAAGTTATGAGGAGATTGTCCGTTGTGCCCTCAAGGTGGAAATGGAGATTGGAAACTTTCAATAGTCTCATGGTCCCGGTAACAAGATGTGAAAAATAGAGAACAACATGGGTGGTACAAAAAACAAATCCCATGATGCAAAGAAGCCTGAATATCCCAATTGAAAAATTTGTGGGAAAAAGAATCATGGGAACTATCTAAAGGGAACCAGGAATTGATTAAAATGTGTAAAGATGGGACATCTGGCCAAGAAATACCGAAGGGATATGAAAAATCCCACTAATGTTGAAGAAGAAATGAAAGTTCAGATCAATTCTCAGTCATTGGTGCAGTTTTACAGCTATAAGGAGCATGGGAATTATAAAAATAGTTTCCCTAAGCTAAGGTTTGTTAGAGAAAATCAACAACAACCTCCAAGGAAACAAGGAAGGTCTTATTCTATCACTACTGCATAGGTGTAACTGGACAAAGATGTGGTGACAGGTATACTAGTTATTCATTCAAGAATAGTGAACGTACTATTTGATTCTGGTTCAACTCATTCTTTGATATCTTGATAGTTTAGTAGAACTATTCAAACACCACCTCAAAATTTGGAGGAAAAGTTATCTATGAGAATAGTGATTGGGGAAATTATTGTATCCATGGTTTATAACTCTTCCCTGGTTAATGTTTGTAGACTGAACCTCCTAGAAAATATCATCATGATTCCTTTAGTGGAGTTTGATTCTATCTTGGGCACAGATTAGCTATCTTTATACATATCCAACATCAACTATCAGGAAAGGGAGATCACTCTTCACATTCTGAAGCATCCTACAATTCTTTTCAAGTGTAAGGAGGAAGATGAATATTCTTTAGAATCATTGTCTCAAGTGTGGATGTTGTTTCTTTTTGAGAAAGTATATCTAGCCCAAATGATTGAGATAATGGAGAGAATCATGATTGAAGACATTCCCATCATGAGTGATTGCACTAAGGTATTCCTTGAAGAGTTCCATGGTCTTCCTCCTGATCGTGAGGTAGAGTTCTTAATTGAACTTACTCTTGTATCTCTGTCTATATCAAAAACAACTTATAGAATTGCCACCATAGAGCTGGAAGAGCTGAAGAAGAAGTAACAGGAGAATCTGGAGAAGGGTTTTATACGCCCGAGTGCTTCACCGTGGGGCACGCCAATCCTCTTCATCAAGAAGAAGGATGGATCAATGTGCCTCTGCATTTATTATCATGAGCTCAATAAAATCAGGATAAAGAACATGTATCCCCTACCATAGATAGATGACATGTTTGGTCAGCTTCGTGGGGCCAGTTATTTCTCTAAGGTGGACCTTCATTCAGGATATCACAAATTAAAGGTGAGGAAGGAAGATATTTTCAAGGCTGCCTTTTGAATGAGGTATGGACACTATTAGTTCATAGTGATGACCTTCGGACTCACTAATGCTCTAGAAATTTTCATGGATTTAATGAATAGAGTATTTAGAGATTACCTTGATAAATGTGTGGTAGTAATTATTGACGATATTCTGATATACTCTAAGAGTAAGGAGGAACATGAGGAGAATTTGAACACTATGAAGACTTTTCCAAGGGAGAAGATGTTTGAAAAGTACAGTAAATGTGAGTTCTGGATAGAGGAAGTATCATTCTTGGGGCATGTTATCACCAACAAAGGGATATCTTTATACCCCTCCAAGACAAAGGAAATTGAAGAGTGGCCCAGGTCAACTTCTTTAATAGAGATCTGTAACTTTTTTGGTCTAGCTGTTTAATATCAACCATTTGTAAAAAACTTTTCATGATTATCAAACCCAATGACCAAGCTAACACAGAAGGGAGTAATGTTTGTCTGGACTCAGGAATGTGAAGACTCTTTCAAGGAGTTGAAAAAGAGGCTTATCACTGAGCCAGTACTCACACACCCAACAAGTAGAGAACTATTTGTGGTGTACAGTGATGAATCAAATAAGGGATTAGGATGTGTGTTGATGCAAAATGATAAAGTGATATCTTATTTCACAAGGAAGCTAAAAATCCATGAGAAAAAACTACCCTACACATGATCTGGAGATAGCGGTAGTGATATTTGCGTTGAAAATCTAGCATCATTATCTCTATGGGGACAAGTGTGAGATATATAATGACCACAAGAGTCTCAAATATATATTCACATAAAAATATATTAATATGCACCAGGGAAGATGGATAGATCTCATTAAGGATTATAATTTCTCAATCCACTACCACCATGGTATGGAAAATAAGGTGGTGGATGCTCGAAGTAGAAAGGATCATGCATCTTTATCAATGATGAGAATTGAAAAGGATCTGATCTTATTAGATTTAAAAAGGATAGACCTGGGAATCATTAAGTTAAAAACATCATCAATCCTTTCTCAAATTATTTCTCAACCATCCGTCATGGAGAAAATAATGTATGTGCAAAGAAAATATGTAGAAATTCTAAAAAGGGTGGAAGCTATCAGAAATGTGAAATCCTTAGAGTTCATGATTTATGAGGAAGGAGTTGTAAGATTTGGGTCACAATTATGTGTACCATTCAATCTAGAGATAAAGAAGGAGCTTATGAATGATGGACATAGCTCGACATTCTCTATTCACCTAGGGAGCACAAAGATGTATTAAGATATCTGAGAAAACTTTGGATGGGACAATATGGAAAGAGAGATTGCAGAGTATACATAAAAGTGCTCGATATGTCAGAAAGTGAAGGCTGAGAGGAAAAAGTATAAGGGGATTATGAAACCACTACCCCTACCAACATGGATGTGGGAGAATATTACCATGAACTTTTTCACTGGAATTCCAAGGACATCCAGAGGAAACAATGCTATATGGGTCATTGTGGACCATCTTTCAAAGACAGATCACTTTATCACAATTTGAGAGGAATTATCATTGGATTAAATTGCATGGATTTATATCAAAGAAGTGGTAAGGCTGCATGGAGTACCACTATAAATTTTATCTGATCGTGATCTGAGATTCACCTCGAAGTTCTGGAAAAGTCTTCAACATGCTCTAAGCACTGAACTGAACTTCAGTATGGCCTATCATCCTCAAACTGATGGACAATCTGAGTGGACTATTCAGATAGTGGAAGATAAGTTGAGATCATTTTCTATGGACTACAAAGGAGGATGGGACCATCATCTTCCACTGGTTGAATTCTCCTACAACAACAGTTTCCCCTCAAGAACCTGAATAGAACCATATGAATCCCTTTATGAGAAAAGGTGCAAAACACTAGTGTGTTGGGATGAAGTTGGTGAGCATAAGATTCTAGGACCTGAAATGGTTGAAGAAATGGAAGAAAAGGTGAAAACCATTCAGCAACATATCAAGGAAGCCCAAAGTTGATAGAAGAGTTATGTAGAAAATCGTCGACGAGACCTTGAGTTCAAAGTTGGAGACATGGTATTTCTACACAAATCTCTGTGGAAGAAGGTTATGAGTTTTAGAAAGAAAGGGAAGTTAAGTCCCAGGTATATTGGCCCCTTCGAGATCCATGATCGAGTCAGAGCTGTGGTCTATCGACTAGTACTTCCACCTACGATGGCCAAAGTACATGATGTCTTCCATGTATCCCTCTTAAGAAAGTACATATCAGATCCTTCCCATGTACTCTCTTTATAGGTGGTTCAGTTGGAGGATGGTCTTTCTTATGAGGAATAGCTAGTAAAGATCTTGGATCTTAGAGATAAAGTTTTACGTAACAAGACTACTCACCTGGTCAAGGTACTATAGCGGAACCATAAGTACGAAGAGGCAACATGGGTGCTGGAGGAGGCAATGAAGGAAAAGTACTCGCACCTTTTTATGGACTAGAATGTAAAAATAAATTTCAAGGGTGAAATTTCATAAGGGGGAAAAAAGTAACGACCCAATGTTTTATCAATGGAAATTCCATTATTATAATTATGTCATATAATCACATGAAATCACAACATAATGAACTAATATGTTCTATGTGACCTTTAAACATATGTTTGTCACTTCTGTGATTTAAATTTCGAAAATTTGACATACACGGTTGTGATCAGTAAGTTATTTGGAGTCTAATATGACCAACTTAATTTTTGGTGAATAGTAACATACCCTTCTGAATAGTAATGTTACCCTTATGAATAGTGACATATCCTAATGAATAATAACCTTACCTATAATATTATACAAATAAGATTCATGTAGGAGTACGATATACCTATATCTTGGAATAAAAAAATAAATGTTTTAAAATTGTTATTTTTCGACTAAATTGTAATTTTAATTAAATATTAAATTAATAATATTTAGAAAATTATTTTTGAAAAATGGAATTCATTTTTTTATTCTACACATCGAAGGTTAGGGTGATTTTTTGGAATTTTTCTAAAATACATGAATTTTTTATGAATAGTAAAATATGATAATTTACAATAAATGCTAAATACATGAATTATGATGCCATTAGCTGATATATGGCTGATGTAAGGCCATTATCTTGAACTCAAATGCACACATTGCTGTTTTTTTTCATGGAATCATCACTATTTCTGGTCTTGATGGAAATTAATAAACTAATGATTAAAAATTTATAAAAACCTTCCTGTACTTCACTATAAAACCCCCCTCACTCCCTCTTCTCTTCACTCCTCTAAAGCCTTATGCCTGCCCTATATTCTACCTAAATCACTCCCCAATCTCCCTCCCCACATCCAAAAGCCTTTGGTATCCTAAAAAGAGCAAATCCTTTCCACTTAATAGGCTCTCAAAGGAGTTAAACTCAAGAGGTAAATTCCTCTTTCCAATTCTTTTATTTCTTTTAAGTTCTATTCTTTTCTTGTTTCTTTCCTCACCTCCATTCACCCATATGGTATGATAACTCTAGTAAAATACATATACTATAATTCTATTATTCTAATGGTATAATTCATTATCATATCTCTTTTCTACACCTTTTATTTGAAATAAATGAAAACACCGTTTCAGATGTGTTAATTTAGCACATTCAAGGACAACGATTTACCAATTTCTATTACCATCTTCAATTATGGTCAGGAAATAATTTTCATGGTTAAACCAGACCATTATATATGTATTATTATTCATTTATGGTTCTGGAATCCTTGTGATATATAAAATATTATAAATCCTTTTATATCTCGTTAAGCGATCTTAAGTACACCCGATATCATGCCAATAATCTATAAGGAATTCCACCCAAACCACCATTATTCCTTCGGGTTCCTCTATCTTTATTTTTACCCAAATGAAGTTGTATTTTATTTTTATTTATAAATTCTACATTCTATTTATATGCTCCAAACTCATTTTTAAAGATCCACCCTCATTCTATTATGGGGATATACATGCATTTATGTGATTCCCTCCTTGATACATCCCAATAGGAAAACTTGTTTTAAGCGAACTTCCCAAATTTTTACCCAATTTTAAGTTCACTCTATCCTCTATTTTATGCCACCATTATATTTATAAAATCATTATTTTTATTATTAAAACCTTCTTAGTTCACTTTTGGTTTTATATAAAAGATTTTTCTCTTATCTATTTTAAAATATCTTTACTGTTTTCCTTAAAACCGCACTAAAAGGTTTTAATGCTATGAATTTCCTAAATACTCTTCTTACATGTTGTCACTTATATTTTACATCACATACCATGATATATTAATATTTTACCTTATTAATTACCATGTATTTTTTAATTCCTTTCTCTCATGGACACATTTATGATACACCAATTCATTATGCTTTATGTCATGAATGTGATACCCATTTCTCTCCATGGGTTCTCTTACATTTATGTATGATTGATTATGTATGATTATTTATGTGAAAAATAATATTCATGAACATGTTAAGATGGATGCGACCAGATAGCGCTCCAATTCATTGGGTAAAGTTAAGTCTCATGAGATATTATGTGTGACAGTCTTGGCAGATAGCTTTGGCTTGTGCTACTATGGGAAACAATCTTGGCGATTAGCCTTGACTAGTACTAAAGTCATGTTTTAAGTTTTTTACACATTTCTATGATTACATGTTTATATGAATCCAATCTTATATGTTTTGATCCCTTATTTTACATGCCTTTTTATTTCTTTATGTCATGTTCCTAACCCATATGCTAGGGATTTATTCTTATTATTATTCCCTTAATGGGATTTTAGCTCATCCCTTTGTTCATGTTATCCCAAGGTTATCATATGAATATGTATGAGAACAATTTAAGTTAGGGGCTCTTTATGATTTATAAATAATAAAATGTTATATTTAGTTCCATTTTTTCAGTTTTATGTGCTTAGTCTTCCAAGACACTAGACTTCACGATCCTTGGCTTGTACTCTGATGTATAATTATTCTTAAAATCATGTAATGTTATATGTAAAAGGCTAGGGTCACTATAAGTTGAGGACTCCTTTATATGTGGCTTAGTTAAATGGTTGGAGGTGCTTGTTATAGGAAGTGCTGAGGATGGTGAGGATCCATTGGATGACGGTGTTGAGACTTTCAGTTGGGGGTGAGGCTCATTGTACTTGAGTATATTGGGATAAGACTATTTGGGATGATGGACATCAATCTTCATTGGTACATCAGCTATTGATATGGTGGTGTTATTATTTGGATGTAAGACATCATTGTGCCTCAGACGTCATGCTTTGATCCGAAGGGGTTTCTTATGAGCTGAGGTTCGAGGGACCAGGTATTTTCTTGGGCGTGCCTTTAGGATTTTAGATATTACTAGACATGAGGTGTTGGGTGACTTTATCAGAGGAAGAAATCAAGGGTTCACCTGGTTTAACTTTCATCGAATGATTTCTTGGAATTTAGGATAAGGATTCTCTTCACTACAGTTATACCAACGATGGTTGAATTATGTGATTTCTTCCTTGTGGTTGTTGAGCATAAGGGAAGTGGGTTATATTATATTTTGTGCATGTGTTTTTTTTATTTTATTTTATTACACACCTGCTTAATCACAGATGTAGAATAGTCACGTGAAGGTGGTAGCCTCCTGTGATTCTTTCTCACACCCTACACTAGCCCTTCGGGATGCATATAGATTTTATAGATTAGCATTTAGGTAAAGGTTCAGGCTAAGAATTTAGATCTTAGTGTTTGAGTTAGCATGATATGGGTGTCAATAGACCATGGGTTCTTTCCTCAGCTAGAGATTCCATTTTTCTTTCTGTATCAGTGTGCGATTATATGTATGTACTGGTGGTTGGCCACGGGTGGCCATTTTTACTATTTGATATGTATAAAATGGATTGTATGCATGTTCTATTTTATCATCTACAAATGGTATGTTGTGATTTTCATTATGTAAATGGTTTATTTTGAGTTTGGTTATTATCATTTCTTCTACTTCTACTGCTTGTGCTTCCACAATGGGCGGGTTACTACTCTAGTGTTAGTTTTTTCTTTATTTTAAACTATTTATATTTATTATAACAGTATTGTATCATCACTAGAGGGTAAAGTATCCCCACTATAACCTATTTACATCCATAATTCTAGTTTATATCCTTTGGTGTTTGAGTAGGTGAGCTTAAGGCCCAGTGGCACTCGACCCGAAGCACTGTTCAGTTGGCAAATCGGGTCGGGGCGCTACACACCCATGATTGGAACCTGGATTCAGGCTTCTCATTCTATATTGTACCTTAAGGGAATCTTTTTTTTTGATTTGATATAAAGGGTAGGAGGAGATTTTGTTTTAGGAAATAAGAGGGGGTGTCAATTCATGGGAAGAAATTTTGTTTTATTAGAACTGGATGACCACTCTATCATTACTTTGTTATATGTTAGTTAGGTTCCTAACCTCCATAGAAACCTGATATCCTTAGGAATTATAGACCAAAAAGAATTTAATTTAGGGTATGAATTAAGTTGCCTAAATTTTTCCAAAGGATCTAGAACTATAATCAAGGTTTCCCTTGTTAATGGGATGTATGTATTGAATGGGAAGACCCATTCTATATAGTTGGGTAGTTTATATGTGTCTAATACTGATAAAAAATATTATGGAATAAGATATTAGGGCATGTAAGCTCCAAGGGTATTGAGTAACTTAATAAACAAGTTCCGTCAACTAACATTAAACCTAGTAACCTTATTTTTTGTGAATATTGTGTAATGGGTAAATCTAAGATAATCAATTTCAATAAGTCTAACTTTAAAGCTAGATTCCCCTTATAATACATTCATTTTTACTTATAGTAACTTTATAGAACTACCTCCCATGGTGGAGGGTCCTATTTTGTTAACTTTATTAATGAATTATCTAGAAAGTCTGGGATTTACATACTCATGAACAAATCTGATGTTTTCTTTTATAACATGGAAAATACTTTTAGAAAATTAGGTTGGAAAGAAAATTAAAGCAATGCGCACTGATAATGGGTTAGAATACCTCTATACTGAAATGATCCAATTCTTTCAATCTGATGGTATTTCAAGACACTGGATTATTAGGAAAACCCCCAAATATAATGGGCTTGCTGAAAGAATAAATGAGACTATTCTTGAAATATTTTGAAGCATGATTTCATGCCCAGGTCTCCTTAAATCCTTATGGGAAGTGGTTTCCACCATGGAAAGGTACCTCATAAATAGATGTTCATCCTATAAAAATCATTTTAAATCCCTAGAGAAACTATGGAATAACAAACCACAATCTTGTAATTAACTAAGAGTCTTCAAATGCATTGCATATGCCCATTTCAAGATTGATAAGCTTAAACCTAGAGCTCTTAAATTCATTTTTGTAGGATACCTCGAGAGTGATGAAGGTTATAAATTGTGGTTTGATAAACATGATTACCACATATGAATAATTAGTAGAGATGTGGTATTTCATGAATCCTAATCTACTAAATCTAAATATGTCACACCCAACAGTGATAATACAACCGTTGATGGGGCTACTGAAACTGGTCCATCAACCATGTTTGAGGTTATTGTACAACCCCCTCCACCTGATCCCCATTCTATGACCCAAGCTGAATCAGGATCCACTTCTGATTCAGATTCAGATGGTGAACCTCCTAATAACAATGATGATTACCAGTTGACCTATGATAGAGTTAGGAGGGTCCCTAGACCTCCTCATTTTAATCAATATAATATTACTTCTTTTTCCTTCCATGTTTCCTGGGATCTTATTGATAGTGATCATCAAACATACATGTAATCCCTTAATGAAAATGATTCTAAATAGTGGGTACTTTCCATGGATAAAGAAATGCACTCCTTAAATAAAAAATCACACTTGGATTGTCATTAATAAACCTCCCAATGCTAAAGTAATTTGTTGTAAGTGGATTTATAAATGAAAGGATTATAACACTTCTGAAAAAAATCATGTTTAGAGCTAGATTTATCACCAAGGAGTTCCTCCAATGAGAAGTAATATACTATTCTAAAATATTTTCACTAGTTGTAAATCATTCTTCTATTAGGTTGTTTCTTTATTTTACTACCTATAATGAACTTCACATTGAACAACTATATGTGAAAAATTCCTTCCTTCATAGTGACCTTATTGATAAAATATATATGAATCCTCATAATTATTCTAAAGAATTCAAATATAACTAAGTTTACCTTTTAAATAAATCATTTTATAGTTTAAAATAATCCTCAAGGAAATTATTTTATGCTTAATAACCATTTCACTATGAGAAATATAATGCTTGTATTTATTTCAATTAAATAAAAAATAGAATGCTTTATATTCAGTTATACAGTGATGTCATTCTTATTATATTCAATAAAATGAATATTATTACTGCTTTTAAATCTCAATTAAAGAGTTATTTTAAAATGAAGGACTTAGGGACAGAAAAAAAATCTTGGTGTAGATATTGTTCAGGATAGAACCAATAAACTACTGTATCTTTCCTAGAATTTTTATTTTATGAATGTTCATAAAAGATAAATGTTTTATTCTCTCAAACCTATTATTATAGCATTTGAACAGCATTTTAAACTTTCATTGACACAATCACCCATTATTGTTGCTAATATTGAATATATGTCTAAAATATTGTACGCTAACATTGTTGGAAGTATCATGTACTCTATGATATGCACAAAACATGATGTATCTTTTTCAATTTCATCCTTATTAGATTTATTTCCAATATATGGAAGCCACATTGGCATGCCCTGAAGTTCCTACAACAATATTTTCCTTGAATTTCATATTTATATTTTTGTTATAATAAAAATGTTGATATTCTTAAAATGATTATTGGATATGTAGATGATTACTATGTTGTGGATATTGATACCATAAATTCATTGAATAGGTATGTTTTTACTGTTGGTGGAGGTCTTATATCTTGAAAATGTAATATAAAATCAATGGTTCCCTTTCAACCACAAAATCAGTATACATAGCATTAACCAAGGTTGTCAAGGAAGCTTTATGGATTAGGGGTTAGTCTTCTGAACTCAAGATTTATGATTCTATTATTACAGTACATAGTGATAGTCAATTTGATCTGCATTTATCTAAAAATATTTCATTCCATGGTAAATCCAAACACATAGATATTAGTCTACATTTTATTAGAAATGTTATTGAATCTAGAATTGTATGCATCAATAGGATACATAATGATAATAACCCAGCTAATAGTTTTACTAATGTCATGGTATTCTCTAAATTTAAATATTGTTTAGCTAAATTAAATTTGGTTCTCATTAAATAACATTAGGTACAAGAACATTACCAATTTCATTTAAAAATGGTTTAGATTTGTGAATTCTGGTTATCATATTGAAATTTCCATGTTTTATTTCTCTATCATTTATTTGTCTATTGTATAAATGCATGAAAATTTTTTGAATTTATTGTTCTTCCTAGATTATATTGTATAATGGGATTCTACTTTTTTTTGGGCTCAATGGATTCTGTTTGGGCCAAATTATTTTGGGTCACTATTCTTGAACTACTTAGTTTCTTTCTCCCCATGTAATCCATGCAGCTTTATCTCTTGGTTGTCGATTAGGATTGCTGCCCATTTGATTAGAGTCCTCTATTTTTCTATTATTTCCCACATGCATCATTTAATTTTTTTTTCGACGTGGCTTTTTGGTGCTTCCTGGTTCTTTGGGCTATTTTGATGCACTGGTGTTGTTAAGGGAATTGATCACCCCTTCCGCTCATCCCTTAACCTCATCCACACCCCTATCACCATTTTGGTTTGGTTCCCACTTATGTTCATCTTCCTCAGAGATGGGACTTTTAGATCCAGATGTCCTCCATGCATACCACTGGTGTGCATGGATTTTTGACACCATCCTTTCTAGCGAAGAAGAGTGGAAAATTTTCAGATCCAAGGAACTGTGTTCCTAACTAGATGAGACTTCCATCCATTGAGATCCAACAGAGTGGTAGCAGTTTCACGATAGCTGCATCAAGAGAACAAGATAGTCAGACCCTCACATCCAATATTGTATGTTCTTTCTCCATTCCAGTTTCTTCCTTTCATACCTTTTGATCTTCAAAGATTATATTTCTATTTATTTCTTTCTTAAATTTGTAGTATGTAAATCTTCCATTTTATCTTGATAAAACTGTGTGTATAGGTGGTGTTCTTATCAAGCGTGTAGGCTCCAGAGGGACCGAAGCACATTAAATCATAGTGTTAGTCTTTACTAAATTATTATTTCTTGAATCCTAAATGTTCTATTTCTATTAGATTTGAATTTTGTGAACAAAATACCCAAATGATCCTTTTGGGTTTGTGTTAACTACGCTTTGACAGTGCACCTTTCCCCAATAATACCTCTCTTTCAAACACATTCATAGATTACATGGATCTATATATCTGAGGTATTCACATTTCATTCTCTCATCGATATGTATTTTGAGGATGATCACTGTATTTACTTAATTTTGGAAAGTTCGTGAATTATTTTGTTTAATTGTTTTAGTGAGAACTATTGATTTAAGATGCATTTCAACATCAATTGTACAAAACATGTAATTAATTCTAGTAATATCAAAAGTAGTGAATTTGAGTTTCATAATATTTTAAATGATGATAATTATGAGTGGGAGAAAGAAAAATTATTATTAAGAAAAATAAGAATACAATGGTAGTTTGCATTTGAGTTAAATAAAATATAATAAAAATACAGCATCAAAACATCAAAATCATATTAGTATTATTGCTCAATATATATATATATATATATATATATATATATATATATATATATATATCACCTTAATCAGTTAATAGATCTTTCATGCTGGGGTTTAAAATTAATAAATCAATACATCGTATTGCTCATTTAAAACATTCTCACATGTACTAATTTATTAATTAGACAGTCCCACCAGGCAGTGTAAAATAAATAATTTAAAACCTCCAGGCATGAAGTATTATGGTGATAATTAAATAAATTATATATATCATCCAATTTTGTGGTAAATAAATAATATTTTATAAATAATTAGATTCATCTAACCAGACGGTGAGAATAAAGTTTAAAATAAAAACATAAATTTTTCACTCTCTGAGTGTTCATGTTGATAATGTGTTATTAAAATGAAAAATAGAAATAGAGATAGATTGAGTATCAAAGAAAGAGAATAAAATGAAAGAGAGATAGAAATTTTATTTGAGTGTTTATATAGTAATATCTCTTATTTATCACACACACAACCAGGGGAGTGTTGCACTGCCCTCTTATAGGCAGTGCAGTGTAGCGGGTGATAGGTGGGAGGGGGATTGACGGGGGTGGGAAGCCCACCCCTATTAAAATTTTTAGGTGTGTATATAGCTTCCTAACACCATGTTAGTTTTTTATGCCAAAAAAGTATGTTTATTTACATTTATATTCTAATTTTTATATAAAATAGTACTCACTTGTGTGTTCGCACAACAATATGGATCAATACTTATTTTTGAAAAGATAATAATATATTTCAAGGTTAATAATGAACATTAATATTGAATATATTGAAATCACAAAGTAGTGGTACATAATATTGGAATACAAGTGGACAAAAAATGGAGACATCATTATAATAGTAGAAACCATTTTGGATAAATATAGTTGAAAACATTTAGGAGAATTTATAATGAATAAAAAAATATTTTCAGCATAGAAAATTGAAATACATGAATGAAAAGAACATTCAAATGGACAATTGAAATTCTGATAATTATGATAAACAATGTTTTAGTGGAGGCCATACGATCCATGAATGAAACTGTAAATGAAAAACCTTTAGATAAATTATTAGATTGAAAAACGTAATATATTATAGTAATAAAATAATACATATAATTCACAGAAAATATTGAGAACATAGACTAATCGAAATAATGACCAAATAATATTTAATACATGGAAAGTCACATTAAATTGAAGTAAATGGAACTAATAACTAAAATAAAATAAATAGAAACACAATTTATTTAAAATAAAAAACACAACAGAACCTATATTTCAATTAACATTGACAAAAACATTGTTTTTTATAGTGAAATATAATAGATGATAAAAATAATAGATGACAATAGTTTTAATAATCATTACGGCAGTAGATAAAATGAGAAGTTGGAAAATATATTGATTAAAATTCTATCAAATTTTTTAGTAGAAATATTCATGTTTGTATTTGTATAACTTATCATTCATTGAAAGTGAGTTAAAGTTATATAATTTCACCCAATAATCATGTCACATTGTACAGAATCTTCATCTTCAAAACCTTGGAACAGGTTTTTCTACATAGACAAAAATGTTTCAAAATAAGAATACATATTAATGCATACTAAAATTTTAGAATCCAAAATTTGAATGTTAACATAAAAGAAATAATTTGAAACCAAAAAAAAGATAACATTGGGTTTGTTAACATAAGGTCGTGCTTGACATAAGGTTGTGTTAAAAATTGTTTATTAACTTCATGTTGTGTTTGTTAACATAAGGATGTGTTTGATGGAACTTCATGAAAAGTGCATAAAATAGTTGGCAGTTCAAAAAATAATTATCCCAGTTATTAAAAACTGGTTGTGTTAGACATAAGGTTGTGTTTGTTTTCATTCATTGTGTTTTTTAACACCCTGGTGTGTTTGTTAACAAAATTTTATGTTTGATTGAATATTCCATGTTTCTATAAATATTTAAAAAAATAATTGAAATAGCCATGGTAAATTTTCCTATATGCTAGAAAATTCTCACTCGATGCTAAAGTGGGATGTGAAGGCATGTGGAGATGCTCTAAGTAGTACAAATTGGAGAAGGATTTCTAGTCTTGTGGAGGTGTTCTAAGTAGTATCCTAGCATAGTATACCAATTCCCCCATCACTATGTGTTGATCCATCTTGACATGCACTCCCACACATGAAGTAATGTCATTCAAGAACCAAGAATACAAATAAACTCAGTACAGTCCACACTGTCTGATCCAAATCTGCACATTGGTAATCTTTTGTGTATATGGGTTAAAACTCACATCCCATTCCTGCAATCTGAGAACTTTAGGCTTGAGACTCGTATTTTCATATTCTCAAATCTGATTATTCTCATTGATGAATTGAAATATTTAATGGTAATATCCCTTTCTTGCAATCTAAGAACTTTGGGCTTGAGACTTATATTGAATGGTAATATACACTTCCTGTATCCTATAGGTTAATGGGATTATATTTAAATGAATATAGAATCATTTCTAGGAATCTATGACAGCATGTAGACAAAAATGGACGATCAATGGGAATAAAGGCAGATGCAAAGTGCAAGCATATGATAGAATCATCTTATTCATGCTAAATTTATAAACTGTGAAGAATGATACAACATTATGTGTATTTTTTAGTAATATGTAAAACCAATTCATATGGGTGGATAGTTTGCAATAAGTGAATAAGTATATACATTCTATAAAAATTGATTAATCTATCTGAACTTAGAAAGAAAAAAATGTTTTTATATTGAATGTACATAAAAATTGTTGGAAATTACAGGTTAAACTAGAATGTGTGCATTGGAGATGTAATACATATGCTAAAATAAAAATTAGTTGGAACGAAAACATGTTCAAATAATACCTAGGTAATCAAAAATGTCTAATATAGTTCACACATAAAATAATAATTCAACAAAAATTAAAAAAAAAAAAAGAAACAATCAAAATGCATTATTACCTTGTTATTGTAGTAGAAAAAGTTAGTCATATTTTTCAGTCTTCCTGTTTATGTTTTCCTTTGTTTGGTTGTGAAGTTTCATGGCATGTCTTGTTGGAGCCGTGGTGTCTCAAGAAATTAAAAGATTATGTTGCACCCCATCATCACTATCAAAATCACGCAAAAAAATCTATATAGAGAATGTAGTTAAAATAATTAAGTAGTAAATATTGGTGACAACTGATATCAAAGAATAAGATATCAGAATGTTATCAATAGCCTATTGAGAAGATGAAAAGAACACTATGTTTTAAACATATAAAATATGAAAAGGACCTGAAAAATGCATTTTTTAGTCATAATGATGTCATGAAAATAACAGTCAGTCAAGATAGCAGATATATACCTGAGTAGATGAAATATCTATGGTTGATGTAACAAATCAGGTGACAATGTTCTAACATTGTCAAAAAAGATCCACCACTATGGTGCTCATATGATGCAAGGATAAAAGGAATATTGAAATAAGGTGATATTTTTCTATTAAAAAACCAAAATGGAAAATTTAAAAACAATTGTACCAGGTTATGTTCAATGAAACTATTGTCTTGTGATGATCCACTACTATAGTGATCCTATATAATAAGGATAAAAAGAATAATTTTTTTCGGTTGATGTTTTCAATGGAATTTAGGAATATACAATCAGTATTACCTGATTAAAAAAGTACTAACGATATCAAAAATGCATTGGTAATTTTGTTGTAGCATTAAGTCGTTCTAGTAAGTAAACTAACTCGTGTTCTCCACAGATTGAAGCTTTACTGAATTTTCTACAGCAACAATTGTTACTAAAATTTTTAGTGTTACAAATTTCATAATAGATTTAATTTTGTAACATAAAATGCGTACATTTGCGTACCTGTAAAATGTACAGCATGATGTATGACAACATTTATTTTTACATGTGTTTCTGACATTATTTGATTCATTGTACTTTGAACATCTGATTGTTGCCTAGAACCTGCATCTAGAGTATCACTTAATGGCGTCAAAAGAAAGATGTATAATATAATACAATATTCTATGCAATATAGGTATATATATATATATATATATAAGTAAATTCTTCTACTTGAGTTATATTTTATAATAGACCTGTGTATGAAAAAGAATTGCAGTCGCTAGTAACATTTTTTGTAAAACAGTATCTATTTGAAGAGGACTGGGTAAGAAATAAAATTGAATTAAATAGAATGAAAATGTGTAAATGTATGAGTCATTCTTACTATGAATAGGAGACAAGGTATGAATCGGTACTAATATTATCATCATTCATCAAAATTAGAATAATTAAGAACAAACAGTTAGTTGTTAAATAAAAAGATTATATAACCAAAAAAAATCATTAGAGTGCATTGACATCATACTTACAAAATTCACAGGGATGAATCGGTAAGAATATTATCATCATTCGTCAATCTTAGAAAAAATTGAGAACAAATAGTTAGTTGTTAAATAAGTAGATTATATAACCATCATTTTGTTCATCTTTGTGCATTGACATCATACTTACAAAATGGCACAGCATGTTATACCATGGTTTTCGGTATTTGTTTTCACTTGCTTGATCCAATAGATATGGTTGACAAAGTAGCACATTCTTGAGGCACTGTCGAGTAAATAGAAGATAATTACACTAATTTGTGGTTGTTTGAATTGAAGTATGAAATCTTATTGATTGTACTAGTAAATTTAAATTGAATGATCCATTGATAGATAAAGGTGATAATGGCATGCATGTTCCTCTGTGTGTGTTGGAATTAGTTTTTAGTCATTCACTTATTGGAGTATAAGAAAACTCAGTATCTCTCATAGAAGAATTTCCAGTAGATGTTGAAACTGTTATTGTGGTAATATAGTAAACATGTGTACTGAAAGAATGATAAACAATAGAAAATTTTAAAGTAAAGATAATATAGAACTCACAATCTTTTTATCATTCCTTCATTAGTAGTCTCCTCTGAAACCATGCATCTTTAGATCTTGACGGGGATTGCATTATTGTATAGTTTTTTTATTCAATTGTCAATGTGTTGAAAGAAATCATACTACGCATAATTGTGAATATAGTGAATTTAATATATATTGGAAAGGAAAAAAGTAACTTCACTAAGCATGTAATTAAAAACGTTTATAGAAATAACAATGACCGATACATAAAATTTGTATTATAGAAACACATGAAGTCATGTATTGAATAATATAAGATAGGCTTTCCGGTGCTATACGATATGTTGTGGTGGAGCATAAAGATGTCAATGGTGGTACAAAATGAAGATGTTGAAATTGATCGAGATCAGTTGAGTCGTATTTTCCGAATCAGAAAAGCGGATATATAATAGCAATGTTTGGAAAATTCATATGAAACATGGAGTAATAAATATTGCAGACAGTTGTAAAAAATATAAAATTAAAATAACAATCATGTTTGGAAGAAGTATTTACTATATGCAGATTTACTCATCGCAATTTTTTCAAAGGAATAGAAACGTATAATGACAGTGGATGTGCCAGATATGTTGAAGATATTCTGGAAACTGTTGCAGGGTGAGTAGCACGTCGGTCGAAAGTCGATTGAGTAGAAAGAGTCGACAACTGTAGACGCCGATGGAAATCACGATTGTGAGGGAATCGGGGCACAACATGCAGTGAATTTGGAGGGTTTATGATTGAAATACTTCAAAAGAGTAGGAGCAGTGGGAAATGTATGACGAGCTGAGGGGATTCAGGAGGATGAACCATAGTAAAAGGCGACCAAATTAGTGAGGAATACACCGACGATGTTTTGTAGGTACTGCAGGACGAATGGAGGGGAAATGCGAGCGGGAACCCTAGGAGCAGCAGTGGAGGGGTAACGACCGCGAGAACCGTAGGAGCGGCGTCAGAGGAGAAATAGGAGCGGGAACCATAGGAGCAGCGGTGGAGGTGAAACGGGAGCGGGAACCCTAGGAGCTCCAGTGGAAAATCTCGAGCAGTGTCGGGTTTTGGATAGAGGAAATGAAAACTTAAGAATTATTTGGAGGGACGTTGAGGAGTGTAATGGGGACACGTGTAAGGAAAGGAACCCAACTTTAGTATATATAGTAGATTCACGTGTTCTTTTAATGAACTTATTAAATATAATATGTGTTTTATCATTAAAATAATGGACAAATACACGTCATGGTCAAATTAAAATTGTGTTTTAAAATTTTTATATATTTTTAATGATGGGAAATATGCTGAATTATTATTATTATTATTATTATTATTATTATTATTATTATTATTATTATTATTATTATTATTATTATTATTATTATTATTATTATTATTATTATTATTATTATTTAATATAAAAAATGTTTCATGCATTTTCATTGTGTTTTTCATATATATATAGATGTTAATATTTTTATTGGCCTTTTCAAAATTAAACACGTCTCCTGTTATAAAAATAATTTAAAAAAACATATGTTCTGTGTTAGTTATTAATTTATAATCAAATTAAAACAATTGTTTTTTTCATTGAAATTTTTATTTCATTTTTACCGATTTCTAATGAAAGATCAAATGTTATGCTTTTTTTAGTCATTTAATATAAGGAAACGTGATTTATGTATTTTTTGTATCATAATTTTTATATACATTTAAGGACATACCACATGTGTTGTCTGTTTTATTGATTTTTAAATTGAATATGTGCTACGTTTTTTAAGCAAATGATACTTATATTATTTATTATTTATCCGAACTTTCAAATCAAAAACGTGTTCTAAGGTTAAATTTTAAGTTCAATGACATAAAATATGCCCGGTGTATATTTTATTTGGTTCTATTTTGAACAAAAAATATTTTTTCATTTTTAATATAAAAAGGGGTATTGCAACACACACAAAAAGAAAACACCTCCGGGACTCGACCCCACAACCTCCGGCCCAAACCCCAAACCCCCCAACCACCACAGCCGAGTGTGTGAGTATTTCATTTTTAATATAATTTCTCTATAAATTAATGAAATATATGTTTTAATGAAATAATTATATTTTTTTCAATTGAACATGTTTTCTATATTTTTAACATAATTTTCATATAAAATTGATGACACAATATTTGTTATGTATTATTTTATTGACTTATTTGAGTGGAATATATTATTATTATTGTTTTGTTAAAGAAAGAACATATGCTGTCTAATTACTTTTATTAGTTCTTTTTTCTACAAAAACATGTTCTCTGTTTTTTATTAGGATTATAATATATAATTAAACAGGCAATTTTTATTTTATGTTTTTATCGTTTTTTTAAATAATTTTTTTTTTGTCATTAAAACAAACTGCACAATATTGTTTCAAAATGAAAATACATAACTTAAATTACACATTAACAGTTAATTTTTTAAATAAAACATTTGTCCTCTAGCTAAAATTTTAGAACTTGTATATATTTTTTTAATGTCCGATCGGTTTGATTGCCAATGTTAAAATGGCTTTATTAAATAGAGAGAGACATCTTTTTCATGGCGGAAATCCTGATCGTTGTCGTCCAAATTTTGTCTTCCTTTAGCATCCACCCGGTTCCCTCCCACACCCCACCCGCGTCTCATCATTCCTTCGTTTAAATTTAGCGCATTTTCTGACCTCATGCGGGAGGGTGACCTCCACGATCATTTATTTCGATTATTTTATTACACTTTTTTATGCCTATAAGTAATTTATATCAATTCTAATACTTTTCTTAAAAAATTATACAAAAAATTATGACAACCGTTAAATTATTTTTACTAATTCTAATACTTTTCTCTTAAAAAATCATACAAAAAACTATGGTCCCCATTCCAAGGTCAGTACGATATGATAAATTGTGGTGAGTTTGATTCACCACTACACCTCTCACTTCTATCAACACGTGATTTTGATTTTATCACCGCTACAAAATAGTTGATGTTGTCGATGGTGATAAAATGTAACTAGCGCTGATAAAATACGCTTTTATCCATGCTATATCTGGTGGTTAAAACTATTCCTCCGAATTGGATCTTTGGGTTACGAATTGGTTCTACGGGCCACAGGGCCTTCAGACCGCCATTAGACTTCGGGTCACAGGGCATTCGGGCCACATCAGGCCTCCAGGCCATTGGATTTCGAGCCACATAAGTAGTTAAGCCGAACCACATGAGAGCTGGTCCTAAAAGATGAATCATAGCAAGTAGTATGCACCATAGCAGAGATAACAAGATTGAAAGAACTATAGGGTATGACAATCGTCATCGATATCAGACATCTTCCAGCTCTACACGGGGCAGTGCTAACTGATCAGTCGTGCGGGGTAGAGAGCTAGACGCCTACAATGAAGCAGATGCTGCAGATGGGCAGTTTCATTATAGTTGGGTCTTTGGGTCTTCGGGTCATCTTAGGGTTCCTTCTCAACCCAATTAAAAATAGGATTATCCAAAATAAATAAAAACATAAGGCCTTCGAGTTTCAAAGATAAATTAATTTCAAATAAATTTACATGACAACAAATTACAGCTGCAAAAAAATTTACATTACTATAACGACCCGCACTTAAGTGGCTCATAAATTACAAGATTTATGTGGTATATTTCATCACATACATCACAAAGACCATTTTAGAATGTAAACCCTATACATGCTGAGCATGAAAGCTAGGGTCCACAAACGTGTTTTATGGACCACACGACGTGTGATCCTTATCTTTGCGTGTAAACCCTAGCCATTGCTCAGGGGGTCTCAAACATCGTGTAATTCCGGATTACACACCACGTAACCCCGGATTTCACAGAACCTATAGGTTCTCTTCTGCGTCATCCACCACACCGCTATCACCACAAAACTCTCCAAAAAACAAGAATCTAGGGTTGTTCGATCCTTCTCATGGTTGATCATCGAGATTCGACCTTCGAAACCGCTCGGGAAACGCCCACGTCTGCCATCCGCAACCTCGCCATCGACATGGGATGAATGAAAGTTTTTGATCCATCCTAATTGACCTCTGATCGTCCTCCATCATTATAACATGCCAATCGCATCCTCTATCGTGAGCCATACTTGTGGAATCAATCCGTTGTGCCGAAGAACATTCGCGCAACGTTCAAACACTGTGTATTTTTTCAAATTGTGGGCCAAAAGAATTGAATGCGATGAATGAAGAATGAAGGAAGAAATGAACAAACCACAATCATGAGGAACAGACCTCAGCCAATGTGCGTGTTGGGCTCGATTCATTTCCGTTAGAATAATGAATGACGCGATATAGCATAAACAGCAATAAACACCCTCAATGTAACACCCCCAAATGATAAAGGGTTAAATGTTTAATGATATGACTCATGTTAACAAGGTGCACCTTCCTTTTTGGGAGTCTGTCTGATTAGAACTCTACAGTTAGCACACTGGAAATGACATGTGTTGGCCTGTGGGGACTGTCATTAGTCAGATGACCCATTCAGGCATGTGGGTGGACCCTTGGATGGGGATCACGTGTCTGTGGGGGCAACTGGTGGTACCTGGCGGGCCAGGACCCGACGACCATGTTAAGGCGGGGTGTCTATGCTGTCACTAGGACCCAGTTGTTACATTTGGTATCAGAGGTGGTACCCAACCTTAAGTGTGATGCACTGCCTGGGTTGAGATGTAGGGCGCACAACAAGGACGCTGTGCTCTAAAGGGGGGGGGGTGATTGTAACCCCCAAAATGATAAAGGGTTAAATGATTAATGATATGACTCATGTCAACAAGGTTCATCTTCCTTTCCGGGAGCCTTTCTGATCAGAACTCTACAGTTAAGCATGTTTGACCTGGAGTAGTGATCAGGATGGATGACATTCTGGGAAGTTTCTCAGGGTGTGCGTGAGTGAGGACAAAGCACACTGGAAAAGACATGTGTTGGACTGTGGGGACTGTCATTAGTCAGATGACCCTCGTTCGGAGCTCAGAGATTCCGACGGAGCCATTGACTCGATCCTTACGGCCAAAGACTCCTACGGGAGCAGATTCGACAATTATGCACTGGTGCCGACAGTGCGAGCTTACTCTAGAAGGCGAGAGCTTCGACTGTGATCTCCTAGTAGCAGCGTCGAGGCCTTACGACGTCATCTTGGGTATGGTGGTACCTGGCGGGCCAAGACGTGATGGTCATGTTAAGGCGGGCTCGATCCTTACGGTTAGAGACTCCTACGGGAGCAGATTCGACGATTATGCACTGGTACCGGCAGTGCGAGCTTACTCTAGGAGGCGAGAGCTTCGGCTGAGATGTCCTAGTAGCAGCGTCGAGGCCTTACGACATCATTTTGGGTATGGTGGTACTTGGTGGGCCAGGACCCGACGACCATGTTAAGGCGGGGTGTTTGTGCTGTCACCAAGACCCAGTTGTTACATCCACCGCTAGCTGCAGTACTTATAGACACAAGTGCCGGTCATTCTTTTATTGTCACTGCCCTCGTTCGGAGCTCAAAGATTCCGACGGAGCCGTTGGCTCGATCCTTACGGCTAGAGACTCTTACAGGAGCAGATTCGACGATTATGCACTGATGCCAGCAGTGCGAGCTTACTCTAGGAGGCAAGAGCTTCGGCTGAGATCTCCTAGTAGCAGCGTCGATGCCTTACGACGTCATCTTGGGTATGGACTGGTTATCTACAATCCATGCTCATATAGACTGTATTAGGTGCAAGGTGTGATGTGTTCGCACGGATGAGACCATATTTACCTTCACCGGTGAGAAGGAAGCATTTGCAGTGCAGGATGGACTTACCCGAAGGAGAGTGTGGCCGATCACTCATCAGTTGGCTAGCCTTACCCTCGAAGCTGTTGATGTGGAGAGTCCGAGCTATCCTGTAGTGGTGGACCAGTACAAGGATGTCTTCCTTAATGATGTTCCGGGTCTACCTCCTCGCAGAGAGGTGGACTTTTACATTGACTTGTACCCCAGGACAACACCGATATCTACACCAACATATTAGATGGCTCACGCGGAGCTTCGTGAGATGCAAGTACAACTGGAGGACTTGCAGGAGAAGGGATTCATTCGGCCCAGTGTTTCTCCTTGGGTAGCCCCGATTTTGTTCGCCAAGAAGGTGGATGAGAGCTTGAGACTTTGTGTTGACTATCGGCGCCAGAACCAGGTGACCGTGAAGAATAAGTACCCACTCCTGAGGATTGATGACCTCTTTGATCAGCTAAAGGGAGCACGGTAGTTCTTAAAGATAGACATCAGATCAGGCTATCACCAGCTCAAAGTACGAGACGAGGATGTGCAGAAGACGAACTTTAGGTGTCGGTACGACCATTACGAGTTCTTGGTTATGCCATTCGGCGTGACCAACGCTCTAGCAGTGTTCATGGGACTCATGAACATGATATTTCAGCCATACCTTGATCGCTTTGTAGTAGTGTTCATCAACGACATTCTGATCTACTCGACTACTGAGGAGGAGCATGCCTATCATTTGCAGGTAGTACTGGACACACTCCGAGAGCACCATCTTTATGGTAAGATCTCAAAGTGCCAGTTTTGGATCCGAGAGGTTCACTTTCTGGGACATGTCATATCGGAGGCAAGAGTTGCAGTAGATCCAGCAAAGATTGAGGCGATACTTGCTTGGGAGCCACCCAGGAGTGTGACGGAGGTACGAAGTTTCCTGGTTTTGGCTAGATACTACCGGAAGTTTGTGCCAGATTTCTCCAGAGTTGCAGCACCACTATCATCCATGACAAAGAAGGGGCAACCATTCGTGTGGTCGGAGAGATGCCAGCAGAATTTTCAAAAGCTGAGGCAGAGGCTGACTAGTGCCCCCCATCTTGAGGCTTCCAGAGGAGGGTGTTGGGTACGTAGTTTACTGAGACGCATCAGGGACTGAGCTTGGATGTGTTCTGATGCAGGAGCGAGTAGTGATTGCCTATGGTTCTCGACAGCTGAGACAACATGAGCAGAACTACGCTACCCATAACCTGGAGTTAGCAGCAATGGTCTTCGCCTTGAAGATGTGGCGACACTATCTGATGGGCGAACGTTTTATAGTATACTCTGATCACAAGAGTCTCAGGTATATCTTCTCTCAGAAGGACCATAACATGAGACAACGATGTTGGCTTGAGTTCCTCCAGGACTATGACTTTGAGAGAGTCTATACTCCTAGGAAGGGGAATGTTGTTGTAGATGCACTCACCAGGAGGTCTGGTATACAACTGCTAAGTGAGGTGACGGAGCAGCTGGATGCTTTATAAATATCCTTTGTGGATAGAGATGGAGCAACTTTTCTTCAGTCTCTTACAGTCACTCCCCCACTTCTTCGGCGAGTCAGGGAGGCGCAACGTGGGGACGCTGACTGCGAGACATGACGTGCTCAGATATCCATAGGACAAGCACCTGATGGATTTTCTGAAGGTGGGGAGCATGTCATCCTCTTCAGAGGACGTACCATGGTATCAGTGTCACTTTAGGAGGAAGTGTTGAGGGAGTTTCACACATCCCCTCTAGCGGTACATCCAGGAGTGGTGAAGAAGTACCAGGATCTCCGACGACAACACTGGTGGTCGGGAATGAAGAAAGCAGTAGCAGAGTTTGTCTCTCGGTGCCTCACTTGTCAGCAAGTGAAGGCCGAGCATCAGGTACCAGCATGCTTGGTTCATCCTTTAGAGGTCCTATAGTGGAAGTGGGATGTGATATACATGGACTTCGTGACATGAATTCCACGTAAATCCAGGGGACATGACTCGATTTGGGTGATCGTCGACCGACTCACCAAGTCGGCCCACTTCCTACCGATCAGAGAGCAGGGTTTAATAGAGAGCTTGGGACGCCTCTATGTGCAGGAGATTGTGCGACTACATGGAGTACCCTCAATGATTGTCTCTGATCGTGATGCACGTTTTACTTCCCAGCTATGGAAGGGGTTGTAGGAGGCTTTTGGGACACAACTTTGTTTGAGCATCGCCTTCCATCCTTAGACGGATGGCCAGACTGAGCGAACCATACAGACCCTCGAGGACATGTTGTGTGCTTGCATCCTCGACTTCGGTCACAGATGGGAGGATCACTAAACTTTGGTGAAGTTTTCATACAACAAAAGATATCACTCCATCATTGGGATGTAACCTTTTGAGGCGTTATACAGGCGACCTTGCAGATCACCTTTATACTGGACTGACCCAGGGGAGTCAACACTTGTGGGACTAGAGATGGTTCGGGCTACCACAGAGAAGGTGAAGATCATCCAGGAGTGGATTAAGACTGCACGGAGCAGACAAAAGTCTTATGCTGACAGGAGACAGAGACCTCTGAAGTTCGAGGGTGGTGACCACATCTTTCTACAGGTCTCACCTCGAAAAGGTTTGCAAGATTTGGACGAGACGACAAGTTATCTCCGAGATTCATCAGACCCTTTCAGGTCCTCAGCAGAGTTGGCGAGGTGGCATACTGCTTAGCTCTTCCACCTCAGTTGCACCGGGTGCATGACGTCTTCCATGTATCCCAGCTGAGGAGATACGTGCACAACCCTTCTCACATCATCGACCATGGCGAGCTAGACGTCGACGATGTGGTGACTTTTACAGAGGTTCCAGTAGAGATTGAGGATCGACACGAGCGGATCCTTTATGGATGGTCGATACCTCTGGTGCGTGTTCACTGGCAGCATGAGAACCTCCAGGAGAGCACATGAGAGCGAGAGGCTTAGATTCGTGCTCAGTACCCCCACTTGTTTATCTAGTTTGAGTTGTGGCTTACGGGGACACAAAGTCCTGAGGAGGGGAGAATGTAAAGACCCGAAATTTTCATGTAATTTTTTTTAATATATGGGAATTTTATGAGTCTGTGAAAATTGACGGTGCTTGATTCCGAGGCCCGGAGTGACCAGAATGAATTTATGAACCTTTTTTCAGGTACATTCAGTAAACGTACGAGCGAGTTTTTATAACTTTTGAACCGATGCTCAGAATTGAAATCTGAGGACACCGTTAAACTCACAGCGTCGGTATTCGCTTAAGGAGACTTTCAGCTTGACGACAATTGGTTGAGGGTGAAAGATAATTTTTGGGTTTTTCGTGGAAATAATAAAATAAAATAATCACACATTTTATTTTATTTTGTTGTAACCACCCACTTGGGGATATTGTGGAGGTGGGGACCACAAGATTTTTATTCTCCAATTTGAATGCTTGGTGGTGGGGACCGCCTGAGCTAGTAAAACCTCCCATGAGGGGTTATGGTGGTGGGGACCACCCGAGGCTTGAAACCCTCAAACTTCCTATTAAATATGGGGGAGCCTCTTCAACTACTCCAACATTTATTATGCCAACCCTCCCCCTTTAATTAATTAAACCATCTCAATTAATTAAATGTTCAAATTTGAAATTATGCCAACATATTTTTATTATATTGGATATCTCTTTTTTTGGTGGGTTGGGAGAAATTAATCGTTGGAAAAGGAAGTATCCTTGGGAGAAAAGATATCTAACGAAGAACGCTCCACTGACGATGAACGCCGACTTCGAATACTTCCTCGGGACACCTTCCAAGGAGGAACGTCTTCGACTACAACGAACCGACGAACGAGCCTGAGATTGGAGGTGTGTGGAGGATGAGACAAACGTCGACAACTTTGTCTTCTTCCTCGCGATCTCTGTCAACGAACAATCCAAGGTAGGGGTTTACTTATGAGTGATTATTTATATTCTCATGTTCTTTCCTTCTAAAACAACGAACGCAGATCAACTCTCTATTTTAGATTGATCCGCGAATGTTTTTCTTTTGCAGGATTGGAAATGAATAATTGCGGGAGCTTGAAGGGAGGGTGTTTGAATTATTTTTTCCTTACCTGTTCTTGATATTCTTATGATTCAAGTATAATAGCCACTTGCTACCGCTCTAATGTAGAGAGTGCAGGCCAAACTAACATGGCCCCTCCTCTCCATAATTATTGTGTTGAATTACGGTGTTCTTCGCGATGGTGGAGGACGGTGACCAACCACGAAGGGGCACGAGAACAGCGTCCGACACCACCACCGGCCACGGCGCAGGCGACTACGCAACGACGCCGCTCTGCGGCCACCGTCGCCCCACGACCTCCGCCGTCCGCGGCCACCGCCGCCGCGACCTCACCGCGCTGCCCCGACTGAACCGCCGTCGTGGCCTTGCGCACTGCCGCGGACAAACCGCTGTCGTGGCCTCGCCGCGCCGCCCCAGCCTCACCGCCGTCTCGGCCTCTCCGTGCCACCCCAGCCGAACGACCACTGCGGCCTCGTCGCGCCGCAGCGGCCTCGCCGTGCCACCGCTGCCGAATTGCCACCTCGGCCTCGCCGCGCCGCTGCGGCCGAACCGCCGCCGCGGCCTCGCCGTGCCGCTGCGGCCGAACCGCCGCCGCGGCCTCGCCGCCGCCGCGGCCTCACCGTGCCGCCCCGGCCGAACCCCCATCGCGGCATCCCCACGCCGCCCAGGCCGAGCTTCCTCGCGGCCTCGCTGAGCTGCCCCACGGCCAGCCACGCCGCCGCGCCCTCCAATGCCCCTCTGCGGCGCCCTCGTGGCCTCCGCGACCTCGCGGCCTCCGCGAGGGCCGCGACCCCTTGAGGCCCTCACAGGCCGGACCACCAGGCCGGGCCGCCCATTGCGGGTTGGGCCGGGTCGGTCCGACCGGGTCGGACCAGACGCGGGCCCACTACGACCCATATACTTTTTTTGGCCATAACTTTGGCACCGGACGTCCGTTTGATGAACCGTCACCGGCGCTGGAAACCTCGAAGAGAGACGGTCCCTTTGAGTATAACCCACTAGATTTTTGGATTAAGATGGGAAATAGACAAGTTGGATCGAGTACGAATCCAACCGAGCCCCCGGGACTAAAAGGCTAATAACTCATAGACCGGGTGTCCGATTGACATGCCATCTGTTGCGTTGAGGCCTCTATGACATGATGGAACTTTGAGATACTTCTTTATGGGATTTTGTGGTAGTTGGAGTATCAAACAGGAGCTCGTGGAGTGGACCCTACCGGAGACGAGCAAGCATAGTGCGGGAACCCAGTGGCTGGCTGAGACTTGACGACTACTGACCTTTTCGACTTGGTGTGACTTGACGGGCCCAGTGGGGAGCGTCTCTGTGTGACGGAGCAGACCCACAATGGGGAGCGCCTCTGTGTGACGTGGCAGACTGATGGTACACGACAGGAGGAGTACCTCAGAAGGCCACGGTGGGGAGCGCCTCTGTGTGATGTGGCAGACCCATGATACTCGACAGGAGGAGTACCTCAGCAAGTCACGAGGGGGAGCGCCTCTATGTGATGTGACAAACCCATGGTGGGGAGAGCCTCTGTGTGATGCGGCATACCCATGGTACTCGATAGGAGGAGTACCTCAGTAGTCCAAGATTAGTGGGAAGCACCTCTGTGTGACATGGCAGGCCCACTATACTCGATAGAGGAGGGGTTCTCTAGTAGCCGAGGTGTTTGGCGATGTGACTAGAGATGTTACTTGTTATTACTCCTAGAATAAATCTTGGTGTGAGCTGAGTCAGTACCTCTGTGTTTTCCTCATGATTGAGATGGATTACTTGATAACTTAGGTATATGTATGGGCATATACCTAAGTAGGATTATCTGTTGATTTCAAACTTTGTTTATCCTTTTTGGATTTTGTGAGACCTCGAGGGTCTCAAGGTCCCTACTGAGTATAATTATACTCACCCCTGCATGGTCTATGCCCATACCTTGTTGTGTTGGATACAGACGATGGACAACGCTGACTGAGGCTGAGAGTACTAGGACTGGACGGTACCCGGAGGTGGACCATACAGCGTGTCGGTACGCATAGGAGACAGGTGGATGTGGAGTGTTGAGGAGGCGATCTGTACCTACCCTTCAGGTAGGAACCTCGGAGGACGATCCAGTAGCTGTCTTTTCTATTTCTTTAGTTGTTTTGTATTTCAGTTGTACTTGTACTTTTACTGTTGGGCTTGTATTCCGACCCCTTTACTTACTGCACTTACTATGTTTACAATTTAATTTACTAGTGTTCCTATCTTGCTGTGTGCTTGGTTACGTGTGTTTGCATGTTATAAAGGCAATGCCTTACCAGTTTTAGGGAATACGCCTTCAGTGCTAGTCGCCAGCCCTTGACCTATGGAAGGCAGGCTTGGAGTAGTCATGACACAGGCTCCAAGGGACGGGTCGTGACACTCAATCCCAGATAAATCTAACTCATACCTGAAATACGTACAATCCTTCAATCAACCCGTTAATTGATTGATTTGTGTTCATCATATGAATAACCAAATGATGATAAATTCACATAAAACAAAAGTCCTACCTTGAGATGGATCAATCACTGACAAAGAACAAATATGCGTCATTGATGAGATCCTCAAATTCCATTGCACACTGATCATCGATCCACAATCCGGTCATTGTTTTCCCGAGAATGATCCTCCAATTCTCTCTCCAATAGCTCTAGTTTTATGCTGCTAACCCTGATATTTCCTCCTAGCCGTATATTTATAGGCAAATTCATGTTATGAAAATTTAATTAAATAACTTATTTTAATCATTTAATTTATTTAAACATTCTCCCACGTCTACGCCCAACCCGAACATCCGACATGATCCAAGGTTAAGTCATGCCTACGGTAAAAAACCACACTCTAAACTCAACGACGACCTTATATTTCTGGTCCAAGTCTGCATTTAAAAGTTATTTCACTATTTCAAAAAACATTGTGCACATGTGATATTAAATATATTTAATATATTACAAAAATTAATTTCGGACTCACTAGGTCTCGGAATCTCACACCGTCATAGTGTTTAGCTCTAAAAATAATCTATATAATATTCTAAAGTAATACATGGAAAAATCAAAGTCGTTACAATGTTCATCAAGAATTAAACTTGTTTTTATCATTAGTTTTCAAAGAAACATGAAAAATATTGTTTTCGTAAAACTGAAGGATGGTTACAGACCCTTATGTGAGCTGTGTAAGGGTAAATATGACTTACCCTTACACAGGTTGGATACATAAATGTTATACCCTTTTGAAAACTAGTTAAGTAAAGGTGTATATGCTTTTTACTTTACGTGATATCCTTACACAATACCGTTATACAAAAGTTTTGTATAAGGGTAAAATCTTTGTTACCTTTACACAAATGAATTATGTAAAGGTAGTACCCTTACACAAGGGGTTTTACGAAAGGTAATTGGCACTGTACCATTATACAAAGGAGTTGCTAAAGGTAATGATTTTATGAGAGGAAGATATGCAAAGGTAGTACCCCTATGCAGCAGTGCCGTGTAGAAGTAAATCAGGACCTACCCTTATGTCACTACCACAAAACTGAGTTTCCACAGTGCCACCCTTTATCAGCACTAAAAAAAATCGCTGATAAAGGTCACTTTTAACAGTGCTAAAAAAAGTGCTATTAAAAGTGACCCTATATCAGCGCTTTTTTTTAGTACTGATAAAGGCCCCCCTTTATCAGCGCTTGTTTTTAGCGCTGATAAAGGGGTCCCCTTTATGAGCACTTTTTTTAGTAGCGCTGATAAAAGGGGGTTTTATCAGCACACATTTTCCTAGCGCTGATAAATGTGTATATTTCCAAAAAAAAATCATAAAAAATAATATATTGATATATAAGTATATTTATATTGATATAAAAATAAATATAATAAATATTTTTTAAAATATGTTTTATATCGATTTGATATGTCGTAGACTCAAAATGGACACCCCGGAGCAGAAATTATGGTCGTTTGTAGGGATTAAGGACCTTTTTATACCTTGAAAAATATGAGAAGGTGTTACAATGGTCACTGTAGTGTAGGTATGGTCGCAAGATTTGATTTGATATGTGGTTGAGGTAAAACGGACACCCGGAGCATAAGTTATGGCAAAACGGACCCCCAGAGCTAAACTTATAACCGTTCATAGGGTTTTTGGTCCTTTATGAACCTCCAATAATGTGAGAAGGGGTTTTGGTGATTATCAGAGTGTGTAACTTTTCACAAGCTTTGATTTGATATGCGGTAGAGCCAAAATGGACACTCGGAGCAGAAGTTATTGTCGTTTGAAATTTTACAACTCTTGTATCTCTTAAAAACCTACGAAACCAAAAACTCACTAAAACTGGCATAAATTCTACTTAGGTTGTCTGTTTGAGCACCGCGACCAGTCAAATAGAATCTCGTGAAATGATTGATTACCATTTCTAGTCGAAAATCGTTAGAAGATCAGAGGAACAAAAGATATATCAGTTATAGCACTCCAAAAAAAATGTCCAACTTCAAACGACCATAACTTTCACTCCAGGTGTCCGTTTGAGATCTACCACATATCAAATTGAAGTAAGTGAAGAGATATATGCATAAGGTTGACTCGGACATATCATTACTCATGTTTGGGACCTTAAAATCTCAAAAAACCACCATAAGGCCTCCAAAACTCAGTTTCCATGTCCGGACCCCTGTCAAATTTTTATTAAAACAGTCATAACATCTGATCTATGTGTCTGTTAGGCCTCTGGAACCTGTGTTATCATAGTTCATATATAATCCCACCTTTTTAATACATAACTTTTCATTACATTTTACAAACAGAGGATCTTTAAAGTCTAGTGTCTTGGAAATCAGGATCATAATACATGAAAACAACATAAAAATTCTTCTAAACCACTTGTAAGGCTTATTCATTGTTCATCCTAAGTTCATTACAGCATCTCATAACCTGGGAGAATACATCAAAGTAAAGGGTGAGCATAAGGCCCAGTAAGGGAAACAAGAGAAACATTTTACATGTAAACTTGAGATACATCAATAAAGTCATGATAAATAACTTTAAGGCATGAGAAAGAGATCACGAGGCATATCATAATAAAAAATAACATGTTTCATAACTTGAAGATGTGGCTACAACATTTAACATAGACAATCATTTCCGTATCACCAAGGTCCATCCCCAAGGTGTCATTAAAAAATTACCAAGGTTATTCACCAAGGTATCATTAAAATGGTCATCTCTAGAGATTAAGTATTTACCCAATGCATTGGAGCGTTATCACGGCGCACCCTTAATTTGTCTTTATTATCATGTGAGCCACATATATCATCATAAAAAATTTCATAAATAACCCATATAGCATAAAATAAATGGGTGTCATTTCATAATCATAACGTTTTAAAAACTGCTTTAAAGACATGATCTTTATGTCACTTTAAACCCACAGAAAAGGAAAGTGGGTTTCATGTATGTAAATCCCAGAATTAAAATATAACATTTTGATATATATGTGAATACACCTATAGAATAAAGATATTTGAGTATTCACTTAATAAAACAAAAGAATTTGAGAAAAAGAGTGAGACATTTTGAGACGAAAATTTTGCAGCATAACAGCTATTTACAGGGTTTTAGAAAATATTGAAAAGAGAGGGGACATGGGTCAACCACTCATAAATGATCCATAAAACATTAGAGGGACATAATATAAAGGGTATAAGAACATGGTAATTAAATTTTAAATACACACAATTTGAAATGAAAAACATGGAAGGAAGACAAAAATAAGATTTCTCTTATGAAAATTCGGTAGCCTAACGACGTCACTTAAAACTTCAAAAAATGAATTGATGAGATCAAATATGGTCTCTCATCATATGAAAATAAAATAAAAGTATGATGTATATATAGATCATACCCCAACATAATAAAAAGGAAATTTAAATACTTGACATGAAAATAGAACTTGAAAATGAGAAGGGTGAAAGAATCCCTTATAAAAACTCGGTAGCCTAACAACGCCACTTAAACATTCTTAAAATGAATTGATGAGAGAAAGAGGAGGTCTCTCATCATATGAACATGAAAAGTAAAGTAGTATGAATATAAAATATCATCCCCAACATAAGAATATGGATCTTAAAATAAATGACATAAAGGAGAATACATGAAAAGAAAGAGAGAGGTAGGATCCCTTACCTTGAAGAGTAACTTTGAAAGCTTGAAGGTCGGGACCTTGGGAGGATTGAGGGAACCTTGGGAGGACTCCTTGTGAGGTAAAGAGACCATAAATTCATTGGGGAGGATTTGGAATTTAAATTAATGAGGTAAAGTCTTGGTATTTATAGGAGAAGTGAGGGGACAAAGCATTAATTGCCAAGGGACACCTCATTGGTGGTATTGGCAAAACCATGGGCTTTACCATGGTATTTGCCCATGGTATTGGCCACTTGGGACACCTCAGAACTTATCTTACTATTCATAAGTCGACCAGAATTATTACATAATTATTACGTCCTTAATGATGTCATTAAACACCCAAAACTCCAAACTAAAAATTCACTATTCACTGAAAATTCAACTTTTTCAGAAAAAGCCCAAAAATTCACCTTAACATAATATCGATGATCTGAATTCAAAAATTAACTCTAATTTATAAAAATAATTTTCTAAATATTTTTAATTTAATTTTTAAATAAAAAACATTATTCATTCGAAAAAACTAATACTTAACTAATAATTTCTGAAATAGTTATTTACCTATTTTATTGAATCACATTACTTAATCAAGGTGCCTAAATTATATTAATACTTTCTTTAAGTGAGATTACTAATCCATTTGGTCACATTACTAATCCTAAGGGTAAAATCACTATTCATAATTTACTATTCATCAAAAATTAAGTTGATCTTATTAGACTCTAAATTTCTTACTGAACATAACTATAGAAGACCATTTTTTGAAAATAATTACACATTATTAATTATTTAAGGTTTACATAAATATTTTTAAAAATATCCTTTTTCTAAAATTCATCAATAATATGCATACTATATTTATCCAGACATTTGAAAATTCACAAACTTCACCATAAGAAGAAATCACAATTTTTATTTAAATCAAAGGATTACACAAGGCAGTTACGGTCTCGTTACATAGCCCCTTATAACACCAGCTTAGGACCTAAGAGTAAGGTGTGCTAGGGTGATAGAATCTTGGGGAAACTCGACCAGCATTGGACAAGTAGTGATTTCTATCAGCTTGAACTTCTTGCGAAGGTGATTCTGTTCCAGCTTCACACGATGAAGTTCGGCTTGAGTTTGGTCCAGAGCAAAGCCCAAAGGTGCTACCTCCTTCCCGAGTTCCGTTAGATGGGCTTCGATCGGCCCAAGACTACTGGATGGGGCCATCAAATCTTCTTTGTATATTAATTAATCAAGATCACTTGTATTTATAGACAATAATAGAAACATTTAGTTTCCAACAGTCATATTGACCAACGGTCATATAACAGTCGAAACCCAACGGTCTTATTTTAATTATACTCATTTTATTAAATGAAATAGTTTTGTTGAGTATAAATTAAAATAACACACAAAGTTTGGAAACAAAATTTATTCAAAATTTCGGGTCGTTACACTCTTCCCCCTTAAGAAATTGCATCCTCGCAATTTTAAAATTGGGCTTGGAAATTTCGTTGAAAGTCCCACATCGGAAAAAGAGTCAGTAAAACTATTACTTTAAAAGAAAGAAAAGGAAGTACAAAGGTCACCCGAGTTAACCCATACTAGGATTTCATGTAGGAAAACATGGATATAGAAGAGAAAAAAAAGGGTCATGTTCTGATAGACAGTGATAGAAAACATGACCAGGAGAAAAATAACCACAAGAAGATCAGAAACTTAAGATGTGTTAAATGGTATTTGATTACCCAGTAAAAAATGTAAACCAACAACGTTTTTGTTTTACGTTACTTTTCATAATTTTGAGGAATTAATTTTCTACATAGAAAAAACATAAGGAAATATACTTACCTTCAAGTATAGTTTCATCCCTTAATAAGTTTCCACCAATACTAATATTTTCTCCAAACAATGATCATTCAAAAAGACTTGGTCTCATCAAAAGCAAAAGAATCATCTTCTAGAGAATCACATAATCCACAAAAGAATAACTATATTTTTCCCTTGTCTTTAGTCATCAACTAAAACTAAAAAGGTTAGTATGAGATAATATAATCCCCAAAAAGGATAATCCTTTATAAAAGGAAAAATGACTATTAATCTCCAAAATTCAAAAAAAGTACCCAAAGCTCCAGAAAGACCATTAAATACACAATCATCCTTAAAATTCTTCAGAATAATCCAAACTAATATTGGAACCCAAAATTAAGAGGGATTTAATCACATAGTCTTCCCCAATAAATCTTAACATTTATCTCCAAATAACATCAACTACTATTAAAGTCTCATACTAAAGTGTAATTAACCTATTCACATATTCTCTATGCAAGGTTCATCATTTTCCAGAAATAACCCAAATCACCATATGTCCACAATAAATACATAAAAAAAATCAACCATTCCTCATCAATTTAGATCCTGTAGTATTTTATTTCCCTTAGGCATATATTACCCCAAAATAGAAAACATCATCCAAAATAAACTTTATCATTTAATCACCAAATCATATTCCTATACAAAGGATATCCAATTGATAAATATAAGTTTCCAAAATCAACTTATTCTTGATCCATAAAATAGCAGGTGCATTAGTCAGTCCAAAGGGTATAACAACAAATTCATAATGCCCATATCTTGATTGGAAGATAGTCTTTGGAATATCATCATTCTTCACCCACAATTGAAGATAACCAGAACGAAGATCAATATTAGATAAGAATTGAGCCCCACAAAGTTGGTCAAATAAGTCATCAATTCTTGGAAGAGAGTATTTTTTCTTCACTATGATCCCATTCAGTTCTCTATAATCAATTCATAGCTGCATCGATCCATCCTTCTTCTTCACAAAGAGAACTGGTGTTCCCCAAGGAGACACACTTGGTCGGATAAACCCATTATACAAAAGATATCGGAGTTGTTTCTTTAATTCCTCTAGCTCCACATTTTCCATCCTATTGGGGGTCTTTGACATCAGATGAGATCTAGGTACGAGTTCAATGGAGAACTCTACCTCTATTTCTGGGGGAGGTCCGGGCAACTCCTCAAGAAATACTTCAATGTATTCCTGGATGATGGGTACATTTTCTAAAAGAATAAATCCTTCATGAGAAAATTATTTCATTTATGAATATTTTAACTAAAAATGATTTTATGTATTAAAACTTCATTCTTAGACAATTACATTTTTCTATAATTCATTCATAATTATTCATAAAAATCTTGTGATTAACCAAACATATCCCTCGGGAGTGTCGTAACCAAGAGTGCAGCAAGGCCCGTTGTTGTGTACCAGTTCCCATTCGAGTCTAGCTCAAAGTGGTGTTTTCATGTTTTACCCCTATGTACATCTATGCCAGAGCCACCTCTACCTGCTCGTATCTAGACAAGGATGTATTTTCTTGATAAACCACTTACTCAATGCTCACCAAAATACCAGGAAGATTGCCTATATTTAAACTTTTATATAGGGTTCTTCCTAAAGTTTTAATATCTTAATTTCCATAAATAACTAAACTATCCTTTGATACCAACTATAGAATACCACCTTTTTAATACATAACTTTTCATTACATTTTACAAACAGAGGATCTTTAAAGTCAAGTGTCTTGGAAATCAGGATCATAATACACGAAAACAACATAAAAATTCTTATAAACCACTTTTAAGGCTTCTTCATTGTTCATCCTATGTTTATTACAACATCTCATAACCTAGGAGCATACAATAAAGGAAAGGGTGAGCAGAAGGACCAGTAAGGGAAACAAGAGAAACATTTTATATGTAAACTTGAGATACATCAATAAAGTCATGATAAATAACTTTAAGGAATGAGAAAGAGATCATGAGGCATATCTATAAGGACCTGGCCTTAAACCTTACATAATATTGAATTAAATGAATAATTCACATTGAGGATATTTTCAAGTTTAGAGTTTTAGAGAATTAGATCATAAAACTTGCATTACATTCCACATTTAAACAAAGTGGTTACATAAAAGATAGTATTCATTTATCCCATCAACGGAAACATATTTAAAATAAGATATGGATTCTTTCTTGACACTTCCTTGACACTATCATCATATCATGTACCATTCCCTTGACCTGTGAAAAACATTTCAAAAACTTGGGATGAGCATAAAAGGCTCAGTAAGGGTTATAAAACAGTGAATGAAAACATTTTTTCATAAATACATACAAAACATGAAATCTTTTACTTACCTCATGAAATCATAAGATTTATAAAAGACACATAGAAATCATAAATCATAAAGGTAAATTGAGGCATCCATACCATACTTACATTATAGCTATCACAGCTACATAGGGAGTTACTTTGGAATATCCATCACAGTATATTCCCTAAATCTCTTAGGAGAAACATTCACGTTTACCTCCGTCACGTCACCCAATGCATTGGAGAGCTATCTCGGGCTCACCCGCCCTAGGTTTATCACGGAACCACCCGTATACGTAAAAAATGCCCAATAACCATAACATAATAATAACATATAACACATGTATAAAGGATAGATAACATTTACACACTCCAATATATCAAATTAAGATATTGAAAAAAACAATGTTTAATCAAATCATTTTCAAAACCTTTTAAAAAGATATTTTTGAATCAAAGTGTCCCATACCACTTTGAAGCTTTTAAATGAATTATAATTTGAAAAAATTAATGTCCATATAAATAAATCCTAAAAACCATTTTGAAAACATGGACATTAATTAGAAATATTTAGAAGAATAAATCTTTAAAACATTTAAAACGATATTTCAGTTAAAGAGTTTTTAACTAAAAGAGGGATGCTTCAATACAATTAATTGAAGAATAAATTTTAATCAGAACATTATAATATCATGAGAATAAAGGTATTCATGATATAATATTTCAAAGGACAGTATATACACCATATAAGAGTGAATTGGTGCATAACAGTAATGAAGTCTCAATGGAAATGTAAATTGAGATAAAATCCCATATAAAGATGGAATCCTTAAATTAAGGATAAATAAATCTCAAAATTATGTGTGACAAATATAAATACACCCAATGTAAGTGTATATTAAGTGTAAAACAATTCGAGGTCATTCACACATATTCATAGGATGACATAAATAAAAAAAGAGAATATCAACCAAAAGAATGGAAATTGGGTTAAGGAGTTCCCTTACCGATTTGGTAACTTACAAAACATATGCCACATGAAAGAAGGATCATAAAATGAAGATGTAAATACTCATAAATGAGAGTATATTACACAAAGAGTACAATCATGGGCAGTACATACACCACACAAATAAAATAGTGGCAAGTATAGCATGAATCTCACGAGAATAAAAAGTGAGACGAAACCCTTTACCACGTTGTAATCAACCGAGTCGTATGAAAAAAAGTTAATAAACACAAAATAAATCACAGAATACCATGAATATAATGAGAATAATGATAATATATATAAAATGGCAGTACACAATACACCACATGTAATTAATAAGTGGCGAACAATGGAAATCTCACGGAATTAAAAGTGAGATAAGAAAATCCCTTACAAAAATTCGGCAGCCTAATGGCGCCACTTAAATTTTTTTAAAATGAATTGATGAGAGTAAGAGGGGGTCTCTCATAATATGAAAATAAAAATTACAGTATGGTGAATTTAAAATAACATCCTCCAACATAAGAATATGGAGCATAAATGAAATGACATAAAAGAGAGTACTTGAAAAGAAAGAGAGAGGTCAGATCCCTTACCTCGTGTTCGACTTGACTCGATCGTTCTTTAATCTCCTGAATAATAAACTAAAGTTAATTTATACTTGCTTAAGAACCTTTTTCAAGTTTATTATTCATTTTATATCACTTATTACCATGTTATAAACATTATGTAATCATTTAAGTTAATAATGTTCGTTTTGTCGATATTTGGTACTTGAGTCAAAAATGGACTTCTTATAATTACATGTTGTTCATGTTGTCAAAGGTTCATTATATACAGAATTATATTCATTATTTATATATCATATATATCATATATATCCAGTATATACATGTATTTATAATAGTACATAACATTTAGAGGTAAGAAATGAAATACACCATTCATGGAGATGGTAAGCCGTACGTACGCATGAACGCTACTTTCATTTCTATTTATTATTTTAATGGAATTAAAACATAATTATACATAAGTATATTACAATTCCAGTATAATATCATATATAATATCATTAACTCTATCCTTTATACATCCCACATAATGCATTAACGAATCACATCACTTTGAGGGGGCGATAGTCCGCACTTCCTCAAATGAGATTATCGTATTTACCCACTATGGAAACCATAAAGGCTTGATATAAAAGGGAAGTACAGAAGCATAAAGAAATCATAAAAATAATATATATCATATATAAATACAGTTCCATCATAATGGCCACCATGATAGGCGGTAAGATGTAATTGAACAACCATTGTTTCGTGAGGCGTCAGTTTTCGCATCCACAGAAACATTATGTTATTCATCAATTATATGGAGGTGTACGTAAGTGTAGTTTGAATCCTTATAATAACAAAATCCTAGTATATTGAGGATACTGGTGTTGTTACAAAATAAAATAAATAAAAAGAGTTTATGGGTTGGAGAAGCAAAATAAAAGAAAACAATTTAAGAGAAACCGTTACCTTTAATTTAGGAAACTTCCTTTGGTTTAAACCAAAAGGAATTCTTAAGTGCCTTCTGCCTAAGGTAAGACTTATAGGAGGAGGAGAGGGATGTAGGGAGCTTAATTGGGCAGATTTTGGACGAGCCAAATGGCTTGAGAGGTGTGAGGAATTGCATAGAAGTGGTCTCTTTTTATAAGGGAGAGGAGGGGCTCTTTAGGAAAGAGTGAAAATATTATTTTATAATATAATGATATTCGGTTTCTGATGGTCCAAAAATAATTATGGTCTAATATAAGATGACTCATAACCGAAATAAAATCATAAAATCAGAATTGGACATGTTTTGGATAATATTTTAATCATTATAATCTTATTTATTTTAATCATTTATTAATGAGGTAAATACCGCATCATTATTGTGTCATAAATAATTTAATTTATTTGAGGTCTAAAAATTATAAAAAAAATACTATAATGTAGGAAATATTTTTATCTTTCCAATGAATATTTATAGTATAAAATAGGACTTATATATCACCACAGAAAAATTAATTACTAAACGATTTTTGTTAATGTCAATTTTGCCATTACATTAAATTAATTAATCTAAATTGTCATTGTCACTCCCAAGTGGATCAATGGGGTCCCAAAATCGACCCAAAGATGCCCATGGTCATCCATGACTCATCCAATAATATTAGGACAAGTGTTAAGGTAATTTGGAATTATTATAATATTCTTTTAACCTTGAATTACCCTATTTACCTTTAACCGCGGTAAATAAAAGTCAAAAGTTACTATTCACCAAAAATTATTTTCATCTTATTGAACCACATTTTACTTCTTGATAACAACCATGTATGTGGGATTTTTGAAATTCAATTCACATAAGTGGTAAAATTCCATTTAAATGAAAAAGTTAGTTTTTTTAACTACCACTAAGTGGTGTCACTATTCATCAAAAATTGAAGTTTTTCAGAAAAATACCAAAAATTCAGCCTAAGATATATTTGATATTCCGAATTCAAAAATTATTTCTATTTTTACAAATTCAAAACATGGAAGTGGCATTAATTAATTTAAAAATTAATTTCCGCTGTTAAAACAAATAGCGTGTTTTTAAGAAACAATAACTATCAAAAGATTGATACTTGATTATGTCCAATTTCAAAGTGAAATTAATTCCAATGACCAAAATTGGATTAAATGGTAAAAATATATTTTAATTTAACTTTAAAACCAATTAAAAAGATAATATAACCATATAAATAAATTAGATTAAAAAGCACTTTTGAATTAAAATACAATATTTTTCACTATTCATTAAAAAATGAACTTTATCAGAAAAATACCAAAAATTTACCCAAAGTAAATTTTGATGTCCACATTCTAAAGAAGGATTTTATTTGGTCAATTATAATGTATTAAAGTGACTAAAACTATATTTAAAAAGGGTTCGCCATTAAAAGGTGGTAAATCGGCCTTTTAATGTAAATTATACTTAAAATTAGATTCATTCATATATTAAGCCTATAACTTTTATTGGATAAATATAAATACATGTATAATCATATTATAGTTAGTTTTGTTCATTCCCACCAATACAACGTCTAGGATTTAACTACCGTTTAAAATAATTATATTATATTATTAGTGTGCAAAGTAAGATTCCAAAGAAACCCGTTGTTGCGTATCGGGTACGCTATCGAACATAGAAAAACTTTTAAGATAAAATTAATATTTAATTCAAAAATATTAATAAATATAAAAATCTATTATTATTCATTTACCTGGGATGTTACATCCTTCCCCCCTTTTGGGAATTACGTCCTCGCAATTTTAAAACTGGGCTTGGAAACTTCATTAAAAGCCCCACATCGGAAAGAGAGTGAATAAAACTATCACTTTAAAATAAATGAAGAGAAGTTCAAAGTTTACCTAAGAAAAAAGATACTAGGATTCCATGGAAACATGGATATGGAGGAGAAAACAAATCATCAAGTTCTGATGGAGAGTGATAGAAAACATGTTTAGGAGAAAGTTAACCACCAGAAAATCACAAACTTGTGATGGGTTAAACAGTCTTTGATTCTCCAGTAGGAAAATTTAACGGACAAGGTTTTTGTTTAAAGTTACTTTTAGTTGAGGAATTTATTAATGAGACTAACCAAAAACATAAGGAAATATACTTACTTGTCATGTAGACATTCATCTTTTACTAGATTTCTAACAAAAACTCATATTTTATCCAATCAATGAATATTCAGGATGACTTTTTTTTTTCACATTAAGAGCGCTATAACCAATTTATATAGAATCACATAATCCACAAAAGATGAACTATATATTTCCCATGTCTTTAAATACTAACTAAAACCAAAATGTTTAGTATAAGATCAGACAATCCCAAAAAGATAAATTTTACATAAAGAAAAAATACTCTTAATCTTCAAAATTTGTCTAACCAAACCCAATATTCAACGAAGACCATTCGATAAAAAATTTGTCCATAAAATTATTCAAAGTAAACCAAACTAAGATTGAAACCAAAATATTTTAAGGACTTAATCACATAGTCTTCCAAGGTACAAATTAACATTTATCTCCAAATAACATCAGTTGCTCTTGAAGTCTCATATTGAAAAATAATTAACCTAATCACATATTCTCCATGATAGGTTAATAATTTCCATAGATAACCCAAAGTCCACTTACTCTTGATTCATAAAATTGTCTAACTAAAAAGAATTAGTCAAACTAACTAGGGACTTCAAGTAGGCTAGTGGTAGGCGATGCGCCCTTGTCGCCCTTCGGTTGTGGGTTCGATTCCTGCAGCCTTGCCGGATGCGACGGGTTGTCACCCATCCTACGGGTTGTCCTTTTTATAAAACTCAAAAATAACCCTAACATGTTTAAACCTCATTGGTTTCCTTATACTTATCATTTTCATCCAAATTCATTACGATCTCAACATCTTAATTCTTGAAGTCTTATTTCACCACCATAAGATAAAATAAAACGATTCCCAAAATGAATAACAGCATACCTTGATCATGGCATCCACTCGGTTTCATCGTCATATTTTTCACGTAGGTAGAACTCCCATTCATTACAACAATGATTTAGAGGTCCTTCAAAATCATTTGCTTCCTCCATCCAAATACACCTTGTACAACATGGGTCATATGGGTGTTCACAGAAAAATAGTTTTGGAAAATAATCATGTATGACATATAATTCCAAAACATCTGATAAAACATGATTTCTATAAAATAGTCGGACAGAATTTGAGTTGAAACTTTCTATTATTGGTCCTTTTAAAATACCATAAGTATGTGATGAGAGACTATATTTTAAAAGCAAATATAAATAGGTTGCGCAAGGGTCTCCTTCCTCAACACCATTTTTAAAATCATAATATGCTTCAAATTCTTGTGATAAGGTAAAATATTTGAAAATACCTTGATAATATTTACCTTTCTTGAAAATATGAGAATATTGTGAAAATAGTATTTGTCTAAATACAACCCATGATCCATGATGATAATAAGGTATAGTGGAGGGGTTTGATATCTCAAACAACTGCTTGCAAGTGAGTTGTATGCTAGAAAAAGTTTCACAATCATCCGAACATGACTTTGCAATAATTAATGCAAGCATGTCATCAGGAAGAGATAGGAATGTCGTTTGAGATCCTTCTCCTTCCATTCGTAACTGGATTTACTTGACCTGAAAAAAGTTATAAAACAAGGATTTAAATAAAATAATAGATATAGGGACTAACCATGCGTCTAACAAAAACTCATAATCCCTAAAGTTGTCTAAACTGACCTCTGATACCAACTATAAGGACCCGACCTTAAACCTTACATAATATTGAATTAAATGAATAATTCACATTGAGGATCTTTTCAGGTTTAGAGTTTTAGAGAATTATATCATAAAACTTGCATTACATTCCACATTTAAACAAAGTGGTTACATAAAAGATAGTATTCATTTATCCCATCAACGGAAACATATTTAAAATAAGACATGGATTCTTTCTTGACACTTACTTGACACTATCATCATATCATGTACCATTCCCTTGACCTGTGAAAAACATTTCAAAAACTTGGGATGAGCATAAAAGGCTCAGTAAGGGTTATAAAATAGTGAATGAAAACATTTGTTCATAAATACATACAAAACATGAAATCTTTGACATACCTCATGAAATCATAAGATTTATGAAAGACACATAGAAATCATAAATCATAAAGGTAACTTGAGGCATCCACACCATACTTACATTGTAGCTATCACAGCTACATAGGGAGTTACTTTGGAATACCCATCATAGTATATTCCCTAAATCTCTTAGGAGAAACATTCACATTTACCTCCGTCACGTTACCCAATGCATTGGAGAGCTATCTCGGGCTCACCTGCCCTAGGTTTATCACGGAACCACCTGTATACGTAAACAATTCCAAATAAACATAACATAATAATAACATATAACACATGTATAAAGGATAGATAACATTTCCATACTCCAATATATCAAATCAAGATATTGAAAAAAACAATGTTTAATCAAATCATTTTCAAAACCTTTTAAAAAGATATTTTTGAATCAAAGTGTCCCATACCACTTTGAAGCTTTTAAATGAATTATCATTTGAAAACATTAATGTCCATATAAATAAATCCTAAAACCCATTTTGAAAACATGGACATTAATTATAAATATTTAGAAGAATAAATCTTTAAAACATTTAAAACGATATTTCAGTTAAAGAGTTTTTAACAAAAAGAGGGATGCTTCAATACAATTAATTGAAGAATAAATTTTAATCATAACATTATAATATCATGAGAATAAAGGGATTCATTATATAATATTTCAAAGGACAGTATATACACCATATAAGAGTGAATTGGTGAATAACAACAATGAAGTCTCAATGGAAATGTAAATTCAGATAAAATCCCATATAAAGATGGAATCCTTAAATTAAGGATAAATCAATCTCATAATTATGTGTGAAAAATATAAATAAACCCAATGTAAGTGGATACTAAGTGTAAAACAATCCGAGGTCATTCACACATATTCATAGGATGACATAAATAAAAAAAGAGAATATCAACCCAAAGAATGGAAATTGGGTTAAGGAGTTCCCTTACCGATTTGGTCACTTACAAAACATATGCCACATGAAAGAAGGATCATAAAATTAAGATGTAAATACTCATAAATGAGAGTATATTACACAAAGAGTACAATCATTTTCAGTACATATACCACACAAAGAAAATAGTGGCAAGTATAGCATGAATCTCACGAGAATAAAAAGTGAGACGAAACCCTTTACCACGTTGTAATCAACCGAGTCGTATGAAAAAAAGTTAATAACCACAAAATAAATCACAGAATACCATGAATATAATGAGAATCATGATAATATATATAAAATGACAGTACACAATACACCACATGTAATGAATAAGTGGCGAACAATGGAAATATCACAGAATTAAAAGTGAGATAAGAAAATCCCTTACAAAAATTCGGCAGCCTAACGACGCCACTTAAAAATTCTTAAAATGAATTGATGAGAGTAAGAGGGGGCCTCTCATAATATGAAAATACAAATTACAGTATGGTGAATTTAAAATAACATCCTCCAACATAAGAATATGGAGCATAAATGAAATGACATAAAAGAGAGTACTTGAAAAGAAAGAGAGAGGTCGGATCCCTTACCTCGTGTTCGACTTGACTCGATCGTTCTTTAATCTCCTGAATAATAAACTAAAGTTAATTTATACTTGCTTAAGAACCTTTTTCAAGTTTATTATTCATTTTATATCACTTATTACCATGTTATAAACATTATGTAATCATTTAAGTTAATAATGTTCGTTTTGTCGATATTTGGTACTTGAGTCAAAAATGGAATCTTATAATTACATGTTGTTCATGTTGTCAAAGGTTCATTATATCCAGAATGATATTCATTATTTATATATCATATATATCATATATATCCAGTATATACATGTATTTATAATAGTACATAACATTTATAGGTAAGAAATGAAATGCACCGTTCATGGAGACGGTAAGCCGTACGTACGCATGAACGCTACTTTCATTTCTATTTCTTATTTTAATGGAATTAAAACATAATGATACATAGTTATATTATAATTACAGTATAATATCATATATAATATCATTAAATCCATCCTTTATACATCCCACATAAGGCATTAACGAATCACATCACTTTGAGGGGGCGGTAGTCCGCACTTCCTCAAATGAGATTATCGTATTTACCCACTATGGAAACCATAAAGGCTTGATATAAAAGGGAAGTACAGAATCATAAAGAAATCATAAACATAATATATATCATATATAAATACAGTTCCATCATAATGGACACCATGAGAGGTGGTGATATGTAATTGAACAATCATCGTTTCGTGAGGCGTCAGTTTGCCATCCAGAGAAACATTATGTTCTTCATCCATTAGATGGAGGTGTGTGTAAGTGTAGTTCGAATCCTTATAATAACAACATCCTAGTATATTTAGGATACTGGTGTTGTTACAAAATAAAAGAAATAAAAAGAGTTTAGGGGTTGGAGAAGCAAAATAAAAGAAAACAATTTAAGAGAAATTGTTACCTTTAATTTAGGAAACTTCCTTTGGTTTAAACCAAAAGGACTTCTTAAGTGCCTTCTGCCTAAGGTAAGGCTTCTAGGAGGAGGAGAGGGATGTAGGGAGCTTAATTGGGCAGAGTTTGGACGATCTAAATGGCTTGAGAGGTGTGAGGAATTGCATATAAGTGGTCTCTTTTTATAAGGGAGAGGAGGGGCTCTTCAGGAAAGAGTGAAAATATTATTTTATAATATAATTATATTCGGTTTCTAATGGTCCAAAAATCATTATGGTCAGAGATAAGATGACTAATAACCTAAATAAAATCATCCAATCAAAATTGGACATGTTTTGGATAATATTGTAATCATTATAATCTTATTTATTTTAATCATTTATTAATGAGGTAAATAATGCATCATTATTGTGTCATAAATAATTTAATTTTTTTGAGGTCAAAAAATTATAAAAAAAATACTATAATGTAGGAAATATTTTTATCTTTCCAATGAATATTTATAGTCGAAAATAGGACTTATATATCACCATATAAAAATTAATTACTAAACGATTTTTGTTAATGTCAATTTTTCCATTACATTAAATTAATTAATCTAAATTGTCATTGTCACTCCCAAGTGGATCAATTGGGTCCCAAAATCGACCCAAATATTCCCATGGTCGGCCATGACTCATAAAATAAGGTTAGGACAAGTGTTAAGGTAATTTGGAATTATTATAATATTCTTTTTACCTTTAATTACCCTATTTACCTTTAACCGCGGTAAATAAAAGTCAAAAGTTACTATTCACCAAAAATTATTTTCATCTTATTGAACCATATTTTACTTCTTGATAACAACCATGTATGTCGGATTTTTGAAATTCAATTCACAGAAGTGGTAAAATTCCATTTAAATGAAAATGTCAGTTTTTTTAACTACCACTAAGTGGTGTCACTATTCATCAAAAATTGAAGTTTTTCAGAAAAATACCAAAAATTCAGCCCAAGATATATTTGATATTCTGAATTCAAAAATGATGTCTATTTTTCCAAATTCAAAACATGGAAGTGGCATTAATTAATTTAAAAATTAATTCCCGCTGTTAAAATAAATAGCGTGTTTTTAAGAAACAATAACTATGAAAAGTTTGATACTTGATTATGTCCAATTTCAAAGTGAAATTAATTCCAATGACCAACATTGGATTAAATGGTAAAAATATATTTTAATTTCACTTTAAAACCAATTAAAAAGATAATATAACCATATAAATAAATTAGATAAAAAATAAATTTTGAATTAAAATACAATATTCTTCACTATTCATTAAAAATGAACTTTATCCGAAAAATACCAAAAATTTACCCAAAGTAAATTTTGATGTCCCCATTCTAAAGAATGATTTTATTTGGTCAATTATAATGTATTAAATTGACTAAAACTATATTTAAAAAGGGTTCGCCATTAAAAGGCGGTAAATCGACCTTTTAATGTAAATTATGCTTAAAATTAGATTCATTCATATATTAAGCCTCTAAATTTTATTGGATAAATATAAATACATGTATAATAATATTATAGTTAGTTTTGTTCATTCCCACCAATACAACGGCTAGGAGTTAACTACCGTTTAAAATAATTATATTATATTATTAGTGTGCAAAGTAAGATTCCAAAGAAACCCGTTGTTGCGTATCGGGTACTCTATCGAACATAGCAACACTTTTAAGATAAAATTAATATTTAATTCAAAAATATTAATAAATATAAAAATCTCTTATTCTTCATTTACCTTGGATGTTACAATATCAGTATAAAAAATAACATGTTTAATAACTTGAATATGTGGCTACAACATTTAACATAGAAAATCATTTCCGTATCACCAAGGTCCATCCCCAAGGTGTCATTAAAAATTACCAAGGTTATTCACCAAGGTATCGTTAAAATTGTCATCTCTAGAGATTAAGTCTTTACCCAATGCATTGGAGCGCTATCAGGGAGCACCCTTAATTTTTCTTTATTATCATGTGAGAAACATATATCACCATCAAACATTTCATAAATAACCCATATAGCATAAAAGAAATGGGTGTCATTTCACTACGGCAAAAAAGGCATTTAAACCGCCGCTAAATCGATTGGCGGCGGTTTTGAAAATAAATAAATTGTTTATTTTTTTTATTTCCTTGATATTAATGTTTTGTAAATTGTATATAAAATATGAATATTGTGTACACCCATTTATATGATAAACCGCTTCTAGGATAGAGCCTTTCATATCTTTCTAGGTTTGATATCATATAATTTATTTTTCATCTACCATGACCTTGGATTGTAATTTTAGTTATGAGCTTGAGAATAGTTGTTGGTCATAGTTCGTGCATATTAGGTGTTAGAGTTTTCATGAATTTAATTCTCTATTGAGTAAAGTATCCCCGAATAGAGGGACTTGGGATCAGACCACCAACTTTCCTGGAGGATTATGTTGATAGGGGAAGTGAATGAGGTTGATTATCTATCACTCCGAGCTTACTCATGTGTAGTTTTTTAATATCATATAAATCTATTCCTTTACATGAAGTGTTCATGCACCTTATGAATATGATGCATTTGGATATGTATAAATATACTCGACTTTTGTTTTTAGGTTCTTAACACGAACGTGTGGGTTGTTTAAATAGTTACACATTAATGTGGTGTGAACACATTAATTTTCTGGTTAAAATATGGATTCCAAAACTAAATCATTAGAAACATGCGTACACAAAAGGGGATAAAACATAATAAGATAATTATTACATAAGATGTGATCGTTATGAATTTAATATTCATATTATGTATATTAAATTGGTGATACTTTAAAAGGAAAACCCTTAGAATACTAAGCATGATATCCCTTCCAAAGTGACACTTATCAAGACCTTGATCATCCAACCGAGTAGGTTATCCCATATCTAGGTGCCCATGGATTATTTTGTGCGAGGAAAACAAGAAATGGGTGACATTGGAACATCCTTAGGTAGGTCATGCCATATATGGGTGCCCTTGGATTGACCTTTGATAGCCTATTTTTGGAGTTTGCTTTGGGTTACACCAGTATAGAGACCTTAATAGGACTAGGTTACCAGAAGAATAGAGTTGAGTGTATATATATGATGAATTTAGATAAAGGGTTATCCACTCAACTATCCAATAGTCACAACTATTGTGATTAGAATGATTCCCTACTTAAATAACTAAGTGGTGAGAGAAACACTATAGTCGACTCATTTCTTAGTGAAATTTGGATCTTGGATCACTAAATGGATATTATGTATGGGGTAATAAATTGTAGTGGTAGCACTATCATTAAATGTAACACCCTGAGATTTTAAAAGAACATTATGTTCGACAGCGTATACAACACACAACATCGAGCTTAAACGAACCCCAAAATATTATTATTTAAATATGACCATTATAAAATAGTTTTTGAATTGATGGGTACATATAATATTATCCAAATTTCAATATATATATATATATATATATTTATTTATTAATAAAAAAACACTCAAATTTTTGTAAAGTCATTTTATACGTTTTTTTCAAAAATGATTTTTATGAGAAAATAATATAATTATTTTTTTCTTCTTTTAGAAAATGTATTTGATAAAATGATCCTCTTTTTGAAATCATCATATCAAAATTATCTTAGGGTGAAATTTTTATATTTTTCTAAAAAGATTTATTTTCCAATGAATAGTGAAAAATATAGATTTTTTATAACGTCTCAGATTTTCTATGTATTATTTTTTGGATATTATATGGATTTTGTACTAGATTAGGCATTGATATGACATGTAATTCTGAGGCCCAGTGTGCCTGAAATAAATGTTTTAAATATATTAAATAGAATGTTCGCACAATTTTCCTGAAAAAGTGGAATAACTCCTCAACCATGGGCGGGGGGGGGGGGGGGAATCAGAAATCTGAGGAAACCATTGAGTTCAGAATGCGGGTTTTACCCTATGTATGACTTAACCTCGGTCAACATATGCCGTTAGTGAAAAAGTCATCACATTCATGAAATTAATAAAATAAATTAACTAAATAATTTGTTTTATTTTTGCGACGCAGCGACCTGCTTTCTATTTAAATATACAACTATGAATTTTGTCTTAGGGTTGGCCGCTAAACCGTAGAGACCAAGAATCCATTGGGGGAGATCGTTCTTGAAGGACAACAATGGATCGAGATCAGATCGTGGATCATCGCACCAACGTAATCCGTGGATCTCATCAACGATGACAACACAACCGTTCTTCATCAAAAATTAATTCAAACTCTAGGTAGGACATTGTTTTTATTGGATTTATTCCCCATTCTTAATTTCTACGATGAACGTGAATCAATCGACTAACAGATTGATTCGCAGATTGTGCATTTTGTAGGATGGGTTAGATTAATCATATTTGGGAGAATTATTTTGTAATTATTTATTTCTTTATTGTTATTCTCACATAAATGGATCGAGATTGACATGAACATCGACCATGTTTCGTTACTCTTGTTTGTTTCTATGATTTTCTCTCCCAATTCTTCGTTCACCACTGGTGTCCTTCGTTTGGACTGAGGTTCGACATATCCCGATCAATCGATCATTTCACACGAATTTCTTAGAACAATGATCCAAAATCATTGATCCAAGATTGGCATGACATGATGGTAGTGCGATGATAGGAGAAATAGTGAATCAGAAGGTTTTGGATACTCGATTTTGTGTTCTTTAGTGTTATTCAGTGCACAATGAAGAATGATGTTTAGATTCGTTTTCCAAGTGGATTCGAGTTTGGTTTTCCATAGATCAACATTGGAAAGGACTGAATGAACCCTGATCTTCAAGTTTCAGTGAGGACGGTGGCTCCAATGATGCGTAGGACGATGTAGAAGAGATCCCGACAGATCTGGAAAATCTTGAGCAACACGACGTGTACATTGGGATTACATGTCATGTAGGACCCCCTATGTAGAGACTAGAGTTTCGGGTGAAACATAAGTATCACATGATGCATGACCCCATCACACGACATGCGGTCCTTCCCCAGTTGACTTGGCATGTAATTCATAGATTCCATGGACCCAAGTTAAAGTATACAACCAGATGGCACGTCGTGTACTTGTACACAGAAACAACTTGGCGTACATGGGTTGGTACGTGGACACAACCTTGGTACACAAAAACGGCCAGATGACACATGAAGGAAACTGTGTGTCTCTACACACCGTGTTCTCATTCTATATGTCGTGTATATGGAGACAACATGCCATGTGAGGCTCTTCCACATGGGTAGACAAGGGGATATCTGGACATGCCGTGTACCCCTTGATACATGCCATTTACCAACATTAAAAGTGTTTATGGCTCTTATTTTTCTTATTTTGGACTAGTTTACGCTGAGTACACTCCCTTGGTCCTTTTTCACTAGAGTGTAGTGTGGCATTACATCCACATCACTGGATTGTGATCCCCTCTAGAAGCTTAGTCTCAAATAGAGTTTTGGTGTCCCTCTATGAGACTGAAGTGTAATCCTCTACTATTTTTTTCCCAAGTTGGAGTTTGTGGAATCGGTGTGACCTCAATGAATAGGACATTGATCCTCCTTCCTGTATTCTATATTAGTATGGTTTGTGGAATCATTGACATATAATCCCCTACATTGCAGTTTGATCCAAATTAGGGTTTGTGGTGTCCCCCAGCGGTTTGGGGAATGACCCCCTATCTGTGTATTAGAGTATTCTTAGACCAGTGAGATTCCATTGGGTAGGTCCCAATGAGCTAGACCTCTTCGTCGAGTGTCTTCGATGATAGCATGGATCGTGTAGTGGGTTCTCCCGAAACGAGCATTGCTTTGAGCAGAATCCTATGGCTGGTAGTTGGTTATGACCACCTGGTGGTGTGGTACCTTTCCTAAGTATATCAACATGTTTCCATTATACATTGATCGTTAAATATTTTGTTGAGATGACTATACTTGGTGATTCATGTTTAGTGTTTTCGGGGTTTCCTACTAAATATTTTTATACTCACCCCTGCACGGGCTTTGTCCACATGTGTCGTGTTTTATGCAGACGAAAACCCTTTTGGCGGTGTCCTAGGAGGATAGGGAGTGGGTGGAGCATAAGTGGAGCTTTATAGAATGAGGTGTTTATCCTGAGCTTGCATTTGAATTAATCCTCACCCTTAGATCATGTTAGAATTTTTTATTTTTTGGTTGGTCTTGTATTTGACCCCTTTTTTGTGCTTTCAGTACTTTTACTATTTTACTCTCTTGTGGAATCTTATATGTATGCATGTATTGTTTCAATTGTTTTACATTTTATCATTATGTGGGCTTGGAGATGTGTGCGTGTGTATAAGTACTTTAGGATAATGTCTCCCATATGTGGGATATGCCTACTCGGTGCTGGTCGCCAACCCTTAGCCTACTGGAGGCAGGCTTGGAGTAGTCACGGGTCGAACCTCAATGGGTTGAGTCATGACAGAGTGGTATCAGAGGCGGTTCTACCTTAGGACCGAAGTCGGTGAGATTGATTTAGGGAAACCATATTTAATGTTTCGAGTTTGGATTTTAGGTTAGAGATTCCATTGTTGATGTGGCAGTCGGCGTATCTATGCACCAGGACTCTGATCACCTGCCTTTCGACTCGGTACATGTAAATATTGATTGTAGGGAATTTTTTGGTACATGCAACTTATAGGAATGGTTGTGTTTTCCATGTCCATCTTGAGTTATATCCCCATATATACTCTTTTGACCGCGGTACATCTTGTTTTAATTTTAGGATGCCTCTACACAGAAAGTTATCCAGGATTCCACTGCATGATCATGAGGATGATCTGCCTAGTGAAGAGGCATCAGTACAAGGGCATCTACCAGAGTTAGCACCTCCAGGTGGTTTACCAGCTATACCATTACCCGTTGAGAAGCAGTCTGAGATGGAAATACCAGCTGAGGATGAATGCAAGTTGAGTGCATTGCATGGGTTTTAGAGGTAGCGACCTCCTAGGTTTTAGGGTGAGCTTGACCCCCAGGTGGCTGAGGACCAGCTAGAGGTAGTCAGCCGTGTTTTCTACCTTGTGAGGACACCAGCTGATCAGATGGTAGTCCTTTCAGTGAGTCTTCTTCAAAGATCTGTTGGGCGGTGGTGGAGCCTGGTGACTCCGTCACACGATGAGACAACTCTTTTCTGGATAGACTTTGATAATCTCTTCATAGAGGAGTTCTATCCAGCCAAATTGTGATCGATACACATACAAGATCTTTTGCATATGCAGAACGATAGTATGACCGCGATAGACTACTCAGGAAGGTTTACTTATCTCTCACGTTACTCCTTAGATATGGTGCGGGACCAGTTCTTCAGAGTTTGAACCTTTGATCAGGGCTTGCGATGGGACATCAGGGAATCAATGGTATCTCTTTGTATTTCCACCTATGCTGGAGTTCTTGAGCGAGCCATGTTGGTGAAGAGAATTCTAGAAGAAAAGACATCGGTAAAGGGAGCTAGTAGTGGGAACCTAGTAGCTGAGACCATGACAGCAGGTACCTGGCAGCTATCACATGGATCCAAGCGTGTTAGACGCTTTAGGATGCGCACTGCAAAAGAATCAACATTTTTTTGACGGGCCTAGGGCCCATTGAAAATAATTCACCGATAGTGACTATTTGCAATAAGTAAATATCCCAGTTGCAAATAGGCCATAAAAAACGAGTATTTATGATGGTCTGTCGTAAATACCTTTGGATCACACTACGCATGATTGTATCAATTTCTCAAATACCCTTCCCAGGTTTTGGTAATTTGCGATGAGGGAAGTTCACCGTCGCAAATAATATGTTCAGAGTTTATTATTTGTGACGGGTCCTGTCACAAATACTAAATGATTTGAGACAGACCCTGACAAAAATAATTTCTTTTCCCACCGCCACGAATAAAAATTGGTGAACTATTTGCGACGGGCTGTCGCGAATTAACTATTGGTGATGGACCATAAAAAATACTATGTCGACAGGTAGGTATTTATGATGAGACCCGTCGCAAATACATTTTTTACCACTGCCCCAAATTAATAGGGGAATTAGCATTTGCGACGCGAATCTCATTGCAAATAACCTCATCGCAAATAACCTAACCTCTATATACCCCATCCGATTTTCCCCATTTCACATTTCTCTCAAGTTCTCCCTCATTCTCTCCTCTCATATTTCTCTTTTTTGTTTTTTCAGACTTTTTATTTTTACAGCGGACCAATTTCCAAGACATCCATCCAATGAAAGATTCAGTTTTAAGATATTTATTTGTTGCTTATATTTATTTGTTAATTTATTTTAATTTATATTAGTAATAATTATTATTAATTAGCGGTAATTAAATTAAATTAGAATTATGTTGTTTTATTTTGCATTATTTATTTGTACAAATATGTTGTTTAGTATTATTTAGTAATAATTAGTATTAATTAGTATAAAATAGTAGTAATTAGTAATAATTAGTAATAAATAGTACTAATTAGTAATAACTAGTAATAATTAGAAATAATTAGTAATAAATAGCAATAAATGGTAATAAATAATAATAATTAGTAATAATTAGTACTAAATAGTAATAATTAGTAATAATTTGTAATAAATAGTAATAAATAGTAATAATTAGTAATAAATAGTAATAATTAGTAATAATTTGTAATAAATAGTAATAAATTGTAATAAATAGTAATAAATAGTACTAAATAGTAATAATTAGTAATGAATAGTAATAATTAGTAATAATTAGTAATAATTAGTAATAAATAGTAATAATTAGTAATAATTACTAATAAATAGTAATAAATAGTAATAATTGGTAATAAATAGTAATAAATAGTAATAAATAGTAATGTATAGAAATAGATAGTACTATATAGCAATAATTAGTAATAATTAGTAATAATTAGTAATTAATAATAATAAATAGTAAAAAATAGTAATAATTAGTACTAAATAGTATTAATTAGCACTAAATAGTAATAATTAGCACTAAATAGTAATAATTAGTACTAAATAGTTATAAATAGTATTAATTAGTAATAAATATTTATAAATAGTAATAATTAGTAATAATTAGTAATAAATAGTAATGATTAATAATTAGCAACAATTAGTAATAATTAGTAATAATTCGTTATAATTAGTAATAATTACCAATAAATAGTGGTAATTAGTGATAATTAGTAATCATTAGTGGTAATAAGCCGTAATTATTAATAAATAGTAATAATTAGTAATAATTAATAATATTTATTAACAATTAGCAGTAATTAGCGGTAAATAACTGTAATTAGCAGTAATTAGCGGTAAATAGGGGTAAATAGAAATAAATAATTGGTAATAATTAATAATAATTAGTAACAAATAATAATAATTAGTAATAATTAGTAATAAATAGTAATAAATAGTAATAATTAATAATAATTAGTAATAAATAGTAATAATAGAGGTAATTGGTAATAATTAGCAGCGATTAGAGGTAATTATTAATAAATAGTAATAAATAGTAATAAATAGCAATTATTAGTAATTATTAGTAATAAATATAAATTAATAATAATAAATAGTAATAATTAGTACTAAATAGTACTAAATATTAATAATTAGTAATAAATAGTAATAAATAGTAATAAATAGTAATAAACAGTAATAAATAGTAATAATTAGTAATAAATAGAAATAATTAGTAATAACATGTAATAATTAGTAATAATTAGTAATAATTAGTTATAATTAGAAATAAATAGTAATAAATAGCAATAATTAGAAATAATTAGCAATAAATAGAAATAATTAGGAATAATTAGCAACAATTAGTAATAAATAACATTAACTAGAAATAAATAGAAATAAATAACAATAAATAACAATAATTTCCTTATCATTATTATCAAATACTTATTTAATTTTTTTCACAGATCTCTTGGGAAGTCATATTTTTCTTTCAATTATCTACAACAAGACACAAAAGAGATAAAATGATTCTTTCGGCCAATGTAACCACGTTTTCCATATTCATTGTCTTTCTTTGTTGAACTTTCAACTCTATATATTACTTCGATGTTGTTAGCTGAAAAATATTTCTTGTTGTTGAAAAACAAGAGTAAAGGAATCCCATGTGCCCATTGTGGTGGCTTCTCGTGATATAATAGGCACACAAGATTATTTTTCTCTTCTGACTTTCAACAACGAGAAAAAATTATCAGCTAAGAACATTGATTTAATATGAATTGTTGGTAGTTTTACAAAGAAAGATAATGAAAACATGATTACATTGGCAATTAGGATTGTTTTGAGACTTTGAGACGTGTAAGAATCAATCACATCTCAATCCAAAACATGGTGTGACTGGTATATACTGAGGCAGACAAAATTTGATGTATCGATGACAACATCAACAGTGGTAGGAGGAGAAGATGCGTTGATGACTGGACATGGTAGACATAAATTGGTGTAATGAAAAATTTGGACATGGTCGACATAAATTGGTTCTATCATCTGATTGTTCTAAAATCTATGATTTATACATTTTACTAAATCATAGAATTTTTAATCTGAAGGTGATTATTATTATTATTATTATTTTAAATATCATTTTAATAATAATAATAATAATAATATTTATTATAATAAAAATATTTTTATATTAACATTATTTTTATTATTAATAATAATATTATTATTATCATTTTATTATTATTATTATTTTGTTATTATTATTATTATATTATTATTATTATATTATTATTATTATATTATTATTATTATTATTGTTGTTGTTATATTTTTAATATTATTATTTTATTATTATTAATATTTTTGTTAAATTTTATAATATTTTTTTTTTATTTTTAAATTAATATTATTTTATTAAATTTTATTAATATTAATTTTTTTTTAATTTTATAATGTTATTTGCGATGGGCCCATCACAAATACTCTTTTTGTGACGGGATCCTGTCGCAAATAGACCATTACAAATAACTCAATTTCCAGTAGTTGAGATCCCAGGACTTAAGGACAGCTGTGTAGGGCTCTTAGTGTGCCTAAAACCAACCGAGGGATAAGTGGTGTTTCTCCTACGACAGTCGAGGGCATCTATTTAGAGATTGTTCGACATGTCGCACAACTGATCATGAGACGGTCGAGGGACCTCCGATATAAAGACAAAGGTAGGAGAAGGGTGGTTTGTAGGGCGACGAATGAGGTAAAGGGGTCGGCGGGGCAGCAGGAGGTGCTCAGAGGTTCGACTTATTACCACCACCACCCCTAGGTGGTCCACATTAGGCTTAAAGAGCTGGTGGATAGGGATGAGGCCAACTGTAGGCTATGGATGTTTAGGATCCCAAGGCACAAGGGATGATTATAGGTACAATTTGTGTCTTTTCTACTTTATATAAAGTATTGATAAACACATGTAATAGTCATTACTTCCTTTTCACTTCTCTAGTTTGAGACATAATGATTCCAGTTGATCCATTGGCTCAACCCTTGCAGTTGGAGACTCCGAAAGGCGATGACTCATCGATTATGAATGTGTACCGACAATGTGATCTAATTCTTGGAGGTGAGAGTTTTCTATGAGATATCATTATTGCAACAATGTGTCCTTGCACCATCTTCTTAGGTATGAATTGACTATCCATAGTTCATTCCAAAATTGACTATTTTAGGTGGAGGATACGGTGTGTCCGCAGTGACAGAACGAGGTTTTCCTTTGTGGGTGAAAAGGAGACCTTGGTAGAATAGGGTGAGTTTAGGAATAGGATAGTGGAGACGATCACTCATCAGTTTTATAGAATGACTCTTGGAGCAGTGGATTCCTTGGGATATCAGTTCCCTACAATGGTGGAAGAGTATGAGGACATCTTTCTTGAGGACGTGTTGTGTTTACCTCCTTATCAAGAGATAGAATTTTTTATCAACTTGAATCTCGGTAAAACACCAATATCTACACCATTATATTAGATTGATCCCATAGAGATTCGAGAGCCGAGGGTGTATTTGGATGACTTGTAAGAGAAGAGCTTTGTAATACCCATTGTCCCCCCATGAAACTCCAGTGTTGTTTTCCAAGAAGGTGGATGGGAACTTGTGGATATGTGTAAATTACTAGTACTTGAATCAGGTGATCTTGAAGTGTAAATATCCATTACTGAGGATCAATGAACTCTTTGATTAGTTGAAAGGGGAGTGATGGTTCTCTAAGATTGACCTCAGGTCAAGATATCACCATATGTGAGTACGGGATGAGGATATACCAAAGACGACCTTACGATGTAGATATGGTCACTACAAGTACTTGGTGATGTCGTTTGTCATGAAAAACTCTTAAGTAGTGTTCATGAAACTCATGAATTGGATCATTACCCCCTTCTTAGACTAGTTTTTGGTAGTCTACATCGATGAAATCCTAGTGTATTCGGTGTACAAGGAGGAGCACTTAAGACACTTGAGGATGGTCCTAGATACACTCTAAGTGAACCAACTTTATAGGAATCTCACAAAGTGTCAGTTTTAGATTCAAGAGGTCCAATTTCTAGGAAACTTCATCTCAGAGCCTGGAGTAGCAGTCGACCCAGTGAAGGTTTAGGTAGTGTATTCTTGGCAGCTACTCAAGATTGTTACTAATGTGCATAGTTTTCTTGGTTTGGTAGGGTACTATTAGAGGTTTGTAATCAATTTCTCCAGAGTTGTAACACCCTTGATGTAATTGACTCAAAAGGGGAATCCTTTTGTGTGGATGGAAAGGTTCCAGTAGTGCTTTCATTATTTGAGATAGAAATTTATGAGTTCTTACATCTTGAGATTTCCATATGAGGGTATCGAGTATGTGGTGTTCTACAATTCATCAGGTAACGGACATGGTTGTGTGTTGATGAAGATGTAAACAATTATTTCCTATGGTTCACACTAGTTAAGACCACATGAGTAGAATCGTGTGACCCACGATCTTGAGTTAGTAGTGGTAGTATTTTCCTTGAAGATGTGGAAACACTATCTGATGGGAAAGTTGTTCACCATTTACTCTAACCATAAGAGTATCAAGTATATATTCTCTTAGAAGGATCTTAACTTGAGATAGAGGTGATGACTAGAGTTCCTCCACGACAACGAATTTGAGATTGTCTATACTTCTGAGAAGGGGAATGTGGTGGAAGAAACTCTCAATATGAGATCTTATTCTCAATTTATGGATAAGGCATCAGAGCAGTTACCCTCATTGCAGTTTTCCTTCATGGACAAGCATATTGCTTCATATATTTAGTCAATGGTTGTTAATCTACCACTTTTACAACATGTCAGGAATGCTCAGTGAGGATATGATGACTATGATACCTTAAGTATTCAGATATCCACTGGACATGCTCTTGATGGATATTCTAAAGGTGGTGAGCATGTTATCCTTTTCAGAGGATAGATGATGGTACCTTTGACGTTGTGGGAGGAGGTGTTACAGGAGTTTTATACATCCCCTTTAGCAGTACATCCAAGTGTGGAAAATATGTATGAGAACCTCGATATTATCTCTCGATGCCTTACTTGTCACCATGAGAAGGCTAAACACCAAGTTCTAGTGGGTTTAGCTCAACCCCTTGAGGTGCCAAACTGGAAGTGGGATGGGATATCCATGGACTTCGTGATGGGCCAACCACATACGTCTTGGGGAAACAATTCAATTTGAGTGATCATAGACCGACTCACCAAATCACCCTACTTACTAGCTATTCGAGAGAAGAGTTCAGTAGAGATCTTGGGACGCCTCTACTTGCATGAGATAATCTGGATCCATGGAGTTCCCTCAGTGATCATCTCTGACCATAATGCTCACTTCACATCTTGGTTATAGAGGGGATTATAGGAAACCTTTGGGACTCAGTTACGCTTGAGCACAACATTTCACCCCCAAATTGAAGGCCATATAGAGCAGACCATTCAGGTCTTGGAGAGAATTTTGTGGGCTTACATGTTGGAATTTTGGCATAGTTGGGAGGATCACCTACCCTCAGTGGAGTTTTCATACAAAAACAGCTACCACTACACCATTACGATGTCACTATTTAGAGATTTGTATAGGCGACCCTACAGGTCAATAATTTTTTGGAACGATCCAGGTGAGTCAACACTCATGGGCTCAGAGTTGGTGTGAGATACAATAGAGAAGGTGAAGATCATCCAGGAGTAGATGAAGACTGCACAGAGTAGTCATAAGTCTTATGCAGGCCGATGATGAAGATCGATGGATTTTGAGGAGGGAGACCATGTGTTCTTAAGGGTCTCACATCAATTTTGATTGATAAGATTTGTCTAATGAGGAATGTTATCTCCCAGATTCCTTGGTTCTTTTTAGATATTGTGTAGAGTTGGTGAGGTAGTGTACTGCTTATCTCTACTACCATAGTTAGACCGGGTACATGATTCCTTCCACATGTCATAGCTGAGGAGGTATGTGTATGACCCATCGCACATCATCGACTGGGGAGAACTGAACATCGAAGATGGAGATACCATTTTAGATTACCTAGTGGAGATCGAGGACCGATAGGAGAGGATCCTTAATGGGTGATTGATTCCCCTTATTCGTATTGGGTGATAGCATGAGAATCTTTAGGAGAGAACATGGGAGCGGGATACTCATATTCATGCTCAGTACTTACATCTTTTTGTGTAATCATTATTTTGGATATTCAGGACATAAAGACCTAATGTGGGGAGAATGTAACATCTTGGATTTTTTTTGTATTATTTTTGGATATTATATAGATATTTTTCGAGACTAGGAGCTAAGATGGTGTGCGATTCTGAGGCCCAATGTGCCCAAAATAAATGTTTGAAATATATTAAATATATTAAATACCACACACACACAGTTTTACTAAAAAAGAAGAATAAATTCTAAATAGGGACCCCAATTAGAAACATGATTGTACCGTTGAGTTCATAATACAGGTTTTTCCCTAGGCATGACATAACATTGGTCGACGTAGGCCATTAGTGAAACATTCATCACAGACATGAAATTAATAAAATAAATTAACTCAATAATTTATTTTATTTTTATCTAAAAAACATACTTCCTCTTTAAATACAAAACTATGGATTTTGTCTCAGGTTGAGACACTAAACCTTGGAGAACTATAAGCCTTGGGGGAGAGCATTATTGGCAGACATTGACAGATTGGTATTAGATTGTGGATCATCATGCTGACAGATTCTGTGGATTTCATCAATGATGGAGACATAACTGTTCGTCATTAATGATCGATCCAAACTCCAGATAAGATGTTGTTTCGATTGAATTTATTCCTTGTTCTTAATTTTTATGATGAACACAAATCAATTGACTAATAGATTGATTCGCGGATCGTAAATTTTGCGGGATGGGTTAGATTAATTGGATTTGGGAGAGTTATTTTTTATTTGTTGATTTATTCATTCTTATTCTCATAGAAATGAATCAAGACCAACACGAACATCGATCGAGGTTTGTTCCTATCATTTTTTTCTATGTTTTTCTCCCCTATTCATTATTCATCATGAGAATCCTTTATTTGTACCAGGGTTTGACATATCCCGATCAATCGATCACTGCACATCCATTTCTTGGTGTGACAATCCAAAATCATAGATATGGGATCAAAATGATACAATGGTGGTGTGGCAATGGAAGATACCAAAAATCAGATAGTTTTTTATACCTGATTTTTCGTTCTTCAGCATTCTTCAGCGTACAATGAAGAATGACACGTACATCCATTTTCTGAGTGTATTCGAGTCTGATTTTCCATAGATTAGCATTGGAAAGGATCAGAAGAATTACTATCTACAAGTTCCAGCGAGGGCAGTGGCTCTAGTAGTGCGCAGGATGATGTGGAAGAGATCCTAATGGACCTTGAAAATCCCAAGCAACACGGTGTGTACTTTGATATTACACACTGTGTAAGGCTCCCTCAGCAACAACTAGGGTTTCAAGAGAAACATAAGTATCAATTACATGTGACACCGTCACATGACATATGGTCCTCCCTTAGCTGACTCAACGTGTACTTCATAGAGTACATGGACATGAGTTAAAGTACATGGATAGATGGCACACCATGTACTTGTACATGGAAAAAACATGGTTTAAAAATGCCAGTACATGGACATGACCTTGGTACACAGACATGGCCAGGCGACACAGGTAGGTAACCACATGTCTCTACACACTGTGTAATAATTATAGACATTGTGTATATGGAGACTAAATTCCATGTGAGAATATTCCACATGGGTAGGTAAGGGGATATGAGGACACGTTGTGTACCCCCTGGTACACACTGTGCACCCCCTGGTACACACTATGAACCCCCTTCAAGAGTGATTATAGCTCTTTATTTTCTTAGTTTGGACCATTATAGGTTGAGTATGTTCCCTTGGTCCTTTTTCTTGAGGGTGCAGTGTGACATTACATCCACATCAGTAGATTTTAATCCCCTCTAGAGGCCAAGCCTTAGATAGAGTTGTGGTGTCCCTCCGTGAGACGAGAGTGAGATCCTCAATATTCTTTTCTCCCCTATTAGAGTTTGATGAATCGACATGAACTCCCTAATAAAGATGTTGATCCTCCATTTAGTAGGCCATATTGGTAGAGTTTTTGGAATCATTGACATATGATCCCCTATGTAGTGGGTTAATCCATATTAGGGTTCGTGGTGTCCCCCAACGGTTCTAGGAGTCACCCCCTATCTGTGTATCAGAGTCTTCTTAGACTAGTGAGATTACATTGGGAGGGGCCCAATGAGATAGTTATATTCATTGAGTGTCCTGATGATAGCATGATTCTTGGACTGAGTTCTGTTGGAACAATTGTTGCTTTGAGCAGAATCCAATGGCTGACAGTTGGTCATGACTTCCTAGTGGCGTAATACCTTTCCTATGTATATCTGGGTGTTTTTATTATACATTGATTGTTATATATTGTATTAAGCTCAATGTACATAGTGCCTCATGTTTAGTGTTTTTGGGGTTTCCTAATGAGTATTGTTATAGTCACCCATGTATGGTTTTTCCAGCACGTGTCGTGTCTTATGCAGATGACGACCCTTTTGAAGGTGTCCTGGGAGGATAGGGAGTGGGTGGAACGTAGCTGGAGCATGATAGACCGAGGTGTTTACTTGGAGATTGAATTTGACTTAGTACTCTCCCTTGGAGTAGGTTGGAATTTTTTAGTTTTTTTTTGGATTTTATTTGACCCCTTTTTTCTACTTTCAGTACTTTTACCTTCGTACTTTGTTGCGGGATCTTAGACGTGTGCATTCGTTGTTTCAATTGTTTTAAATTTCATCATTGTGTGGGCTTGGAGATGTGTGTGTGTGTAAAATTACTTTAGGATAATGACTCCCATTTGTGGGATATTCCTACTCAGTGTTGGTCGCCACCCCCCGACCTATTGGAGGTGGGCTTGGGGTAGTCATGGGTCGGACCTCGGTGGGTTGGGTCTTGACATTTTTATTGCAAAATATATTTTTATTTCAACCATTTTAAATTTCCATTTTATTTTAAAATGGGTTGAATGTAAAATTAGTAATATTATATTATCAATAATCCAATTAAGTACATTGGAATCAATTTCATCATTGAATTTGGAATAAAAATATTTTCTTGAAAAACTATTTATCATTGCGTTTTTATGGTTTAATTTAAAATTAAATTATGAAACTTATGTGTTTTGAACTTTGAAAAATTGAATCCATATTTGGATTTATGAGGTCTAAATTTAGTAAATAGTTTTATTTTATTGTCAATATGAATAATAACCTTTGTAATTTTTGTTACCACAGTAAAAAGTAAATCGACTAATTTAGGTTAAAAATAAAATTATAAGAACCATAAAATGACCCAAAACTTACATAAATATTATTATATAAATAAATATCGACTATAAGCATCCAAGGGTTGAATTTATGAAATTTTTGGTCCACTTAAACAAGAATATGAACTTTATAATATTTTATTTAATAAAAGGTCAAATATGTCACACTCTTATTTTTAATAAGTGTTATATTTTTAATATAGTGTTATTTAGAGGATATTTTTTACTATAAATAGTATTTTTAAATAAAAAATATTTATCTACATCATCATAATTTATTTTTAATTTTTAGTGAAGAAATAATTACCTTAAATTTTACACAACGCTGATGTAGTAATTATTCAATTAATGGAAAAATCACATAAATGATATTAAAAATATTAAAAGTAATATAATATGAATTAATTAAGGTGATACATGAATTTTATAGATAAATATGACATATTATATATGTATTAAAACATTTTTTTCTAAGCCATCTTGTTTTATTTATTTTATTAAAGTCAATGTAATGAATAGTGTCAAAATTGATAATAATGATATTTTATGAATATAATATTTTATTGAATTATTTAAAAACCATATAAATATAAAATAAGGAAAAATGGATAATATATGATTGAAAATGTCAGCTCGTATGAATTTATAGGCCATTTGGAAGCATTTGACACTTGAATAGTCTTATTACATTATAATATTTTGAGAAATTCCAAAAGCATACATCACCTCAATTATAAAAGGGAACCCCTTCCTTCACTTATTTACACCAATTTGATCCATCTAGTTCTAAAAAAAAAACCCATTTCTCTTCTCAACATCATAATCCAAGTTTTAGAGGTTCTATTCCTTCCAAAATAACAAACCTAGATCTATTAAAAGACATCTAAATGAAATTCGCTGAAGAAGAGGTAACCGTCTTTACCAACTCTTTCAGGTTTATTTCTTCTTATACTTTATATTAATGTATTGTTTCTATAATAAAATAATTAATATAGTATTATATATATACTTCTATATTTTTATGATTATGAGACAACCATATTCCACCTTTTATCCTTCCGATGAAAAATGAGAACACTGCATGTGCGTACGTATGACTTACCGTCCCCACATAACGGTGTAATTATTTTTTCATCACCACATTACTTGGATAGTTATAATTATGTAAATAATGGATATATATTATAATTATGAAATTAAATTGATTCTGTAAAAATAATATATCATCCATTTCCCTACCCATTCACCATTAAAGGAATGATACCATCACTCGTGCGTACACTCAACCTACCGTCTCCATGAAACGATGTGAATAATTTTCCATATCCAACTTTAAATAATGGTTATAAAAATTTAAGAAGTAATTAAATATGATACTTGTAACATTAATAACATTATATATATGATGAATCTATATCCCATACATATGAACCAAAATGTACTTGACAAAACATGCATGAAAAAATGAATTAGTTAACACCCAAAACAAGTGTATTAAGGAAATATAATTCATAAATGGGTGATAAGATGATATAATAGGATAATATATGATATTATTAATATGACTATGGTTCTGGTTTAAATTAATAATTTTTTTAAAACCATTATACAAGTGGTTAAAGCACATTAAACTAAACAGAAGTATGTGGTAATGGATTTTAATCTCACTTTTATTTCTGTGGGGCATATGCCTTATTAACCACTTATTTCCTTTGTGTGGTGTATATACAGAACATTTGATATATTATATCATGATTCTATTTATCTTCATGATATTTAAATATTTATTTGAAGTTATTTCTTTCACGGGGCTTTGATTGATAAGGTACCCAAGTCGTAAAGGGTTTATTTCACTATCTCATCATTATTGGGGATTGTTTATTTTTAAGTCCTCTATAAGGTATATTTCTATTCAATGTCCATGTTTTATAAAAGTATTTTGAAAAAGTTTTTTACTATTCTTCTATAATTTTTTAAAATCATTTTTAACAATGTTTAATTTTTTTAATTTTTTAAAAGGAATCTGCCTGTCGTTTTCCAAACGAGGTAATTTTTGACTTTTCTAAAAAAACTATGGAAGGAATATTTTTTAACTTATAAAGATTGAGTGGTTTATCCCACCATCATGATGACTTAATTATTTAATGATTCCTTTACATGTTTATAAGGTTATTTTCAAATAAAATTTGTACTTTCATATTTTCACAGTTTCTTTTTAAAAGTGAATTTCAAAGTGAAAAGGATATTTTACTCAAAAATGTTTTTAAGGATATTTTTATGGTACTTTTATTCATAAATGTCAAAAAACCTTTATTTTAATTATTTTACCCTGGGTATATGTTTTAATGATACCATCCTTTAAAGCATTCACTTATTTTTTATCATTAGATATTTAATTTCTCTTTAATATACATATTCTTATATAATGGATAAGATTATTTCCTAAACCATATACCATTTTTACGTATGTTTTTTACTTTGAAAGTTATTTGATTAACTAAAAAATATTGATAAATGTGTATTATTTACTCAATACAAATATTTTTTGATATAGAATATTGATTCATGAATTAAATTTATCATTCGATATATGGGGAATGCTTTGAACCCACAGTGACAGGTGGGGTCTGTAATTATATTGTCCCTTGATGCATTGATAGGTGTCACAAGACAAATTAGTTTGACAAATTAATGGGTTTACAACAATAGTTTTAAACCATCTTGTGAAATGTCTTGATGGTAGAGGTATTATGTGCCTAAGAAAATGATGCCCAATAATTATGCATTTCCTTCATTAATATTCCAATTATTATTATCCATGAGATTTTCAAAATGATTTTACATCTAGATACATTTCATTCTTAGTTTATTGATTAAATGAAATTTGTTTTTAGTTATTTACCTTTCCATATTGATTATACCTTATCTTATCATGATTTAAAAGTTATTTAAATGGAAGGTGTGTTCAGTTATTTACATTTCCATGTTAATTATGCTTATTCATTCAAGATAGATTCCGTTGTGTGTAACCCTTACTAAGAATTTTTTATAACCCCTTTCTTATTTTTTATTTTCCCATAATACCAAGAAGTGTTTTATGATTGATATGAAGGGTTACTCTCAGGGTAATGATGGTGTTCTAAAAGAAAATACTTTGTGAATTTTATGTTTAAAATGTAATATGAATTTTAAGTAGGTATCTAGTTTACCAAGACTACTAAAATATTTGGTTCTTCAGGATGTGATTCCTTGTATCTTATGCCAATGTAATAAATTAACCACTGGATCTGGGCTACTGGATTTGGGTTTTCTACAGTTGGTATTAGAGTAAGTTAAGTAGAAACCTTGAGAACTAAACTTAGGGAATCATGGATTAAAGAACACAACTCAATTACTAACATGGAGTATAAGTCTATGTATAGGATAACATCCTATAATTTTTATTAAGGCATGGATCATGTTGTTTTCCACTATGATTATTGCTTCTCAAACTATTCTTCTTGGTTTTTTTTCAATGGATGGAACCAGAAGAAAGCATGTTAACATTCAAGGTGATGAAAAATGTTTTGATTAGAAAACAAATGGGATGGTGACTAGATTAAAGGATATCGTAATTATGCCTAATCAATTATGATGATTTATGATAAAAAACATACACCTTAACCAAGTATCAGGCTCACCAATGAAGATAAGGATAGAGTTCACTAAGATCTTGGGTAGTGTAGATTATGTTGGAAAAAAGATTCAGTTTCCTATATATCAAGAATGTGAGAAGAAAAAACCAAGTGAACATCTTAGAGGAACCTGAATATGTTTTGGGTGTGGAAAATAAGTACACAAATCAAGTAATTTCCACAAAAAAATTAAATTTTTGGTTAATGAAATGGATGAGAATAATGGTATCTCTAAGAAATCAGTAACGGTTGAATGTTTTAAATATGGAATGTATGATAATTATTAAAATCACTATCCTAGTGGGAAAATATCATGAAGAGAATAAGTAAGGTTTTATGAGTATTTCTTACACTATTGATGCTGAAGAGACTAATAATTTATATGAATTGAAGGAGGTATTAAAGAATAAGACGATGAATCATAGTTAATAGTTTAAGAATAATGTGGAATGATTAATGTGCTTGTGTTTGGAATCAATAATTTTTCTACATAAATTATAATATAGTTATAATAATCATGATATATATAATGATTTTACTACAATACTTATTGTTTATGGATTTGGAAGAAAATAATGAATAGTTCTAGTAACCAAGAGAAGTGATTTTGGGTTAAGTTGATCTTTTGGAAAACACATGAATGAAGAAATATAACCATTAATACATGTTAGATTTTTAGATAATAATGATAAAGGCATGTTTATGGGATATTATTAGTGATAATGAAATTGGTTAGTTATTTGATGGTTTATGTTATCTTTTCCGGAGTTTACAGTGTTTGGATTTAAGGAATATATATTCAATAACCTGATATTTTATTTTTGGAATCATGAATGTTTTTAGTAAGGTTTTAAGGTGATAAAGGTATTAATATATTTGGTATATGAAATTAAGTGATATATTAATTTTATGGGGAATCTAATGTTAAGTTGATTTGGGATATTCAGTGACCTTACTTATAAATTTGTGTACTTTAAATTTGGATAGTGGTATTTTGGATGAGTCTTAAGGTTAACTACTTATGGAATGGATTAAATTGAACTATGTATTTTTTTTATCATATTGGATAACCTATGATAACCATTTTTGGTTTTATTAAATATTTAGAGGTCGAAGGAATTACTTATAGATCTTTTTACTAATTAAAAGTGCTTTAGGAATGAAAACTTCATCTCAAATATCTATTTACTGGTGTAAGAAATAGATCAAATCACAACCAAATGATGAGATTATGATTTAAACATAGAAAATATCAAGTAAGTTTATTTCTTCGAGTGATTTATCTAGATAGTAAAATAATACTTTGAATTCAAAATAAAAAAAACATTATTAGTTTTATTTTTTATTGATAAATCAATGGCCTCTTAACCCATAAAAGATGTAAAATATTGTGATGGTTAACTTTCTCATGATCATGTTCTATATCACTCTCCATCAGTCATTATGAGTTATATTTCTCTTCCATATCCACATTTCCACTTACCAATTATGTTATCTATATGTAAACCTATTATGTGTTATTCTAGATGACTTTCATACTTCCCTTTATCTCTTTTCAAATGGATGCTTAATTGACCCTTTTTATGATGTGGGATTTCCACAAAAGAATTTTAAAATGTGAAACCCTTTATTAATGATTAAAATTTCAAATTATAAGGACATAATTTATTAAAGTAGGGGGATAATATAACACCCTATGATTTTAAAATAACACCATGTTTGATAGCGTATACAACACACAACATAGATCTTAAATGAACCCAAAAATATTAATATTTAAATACGACCATTATAACTTAGATATTGAATTGGATGGTATTAATAGTATTAAAAAATTGTGAAATATATATAAAGGTCTCAATCAATATAAATTTATTGATTAATTCTTATGATATAAAAATTCAAATTTTAAAGTCATTTTATACTTTTTTTAAATGATTTTATGAGAAAATAATATAAATTTTTCCACATTTTGAAAATTAATTTGATAAAATTAAATTAATTTTTGAAATCAAAATATCAAAATCATATTAGGTTGAAATATTGTATTTTTCTGAAAAGATTTATTTTCCAATGAATAGTGAAAAATATAGATTTTTATTGAAAACTATATTTTTATTTCAACCATTTGAAAAATTACATTTTATTTTAAAATGGTTTAAAATTAAAATGAGTTATATTATATTACTAATAATATAATTAAGTACATTGGAATCAATTTCATGGTTGAATTTGGAATATTTTTTTTTGAAAAATTATTTTTCGTTACGTTTTTCTGGTTTAATTTTAAAATAAATTCCACCACTTATATGTTTTAAATTTTTAAAAATGGAATCCATATTTTAATTAAAGAGTTATAAATTTATTAAATATGTCTCTTTTATTTTTTGACAACATTAATAGTAACCTTAGTAATTTTTGTTACCACGGTAAGGGTAAATTTGGCAATTTAGGTTCAAAATAAAATGATACAATCCGTAAAATGACCCAAACACTTAAATAAATATTACTAAATGAGTGTATATAGACCATAGTAATAAAATAGTCTAATTTATGACCATTTGGAGTCACTTGGATAATATTATGTCCTTTTTAATATTTTATTTATTGAAAATTCAAACATGCCAGACTCTTGTTTTTAACAAGTGTAATATTTTTAATGTGGCGTTATATAGGAGATATGTACGACTATAAATATCATTTTAAAATATAAAATATTTATCTACATAATTTTAATTTATTTTTAATTTTTAGTGAAGAAATAATTACCTCAAATGCTTACACAACATTGATGCATTAATTATTCAATTAATGAAAAAATAAAATAAATGATATTAAAAATATTAAAAGTAATATAATATGAATTAATTAAGGTTAAAAAATAATTTTATATATTAATATTAATTATTAGGGATATATTAAAATATATTTTTTTAATTTATATTGTTTTATTGATTTTGTTAAAGTCAAAAAATGTTTCTCATTCCAATTCAAAAAATGTTTCTCATTCCAATTATAAAAGGGCACCCCATCCTTCACCTATTTACACCAATTTGATCCATATAGCTCAAAAAAATCTAAGAATTTCAATTTTATACATTATTATACAATTTATAGATGGTTTTTTCCTTCCAAAATACCAACCATAGATGCTTTAAGAACATATTTAAAGGAAGCCCACTAAAGAAGAGGTAATCATCTTTACCAACACATTCAAGATTATTTATTCTTATACTTCCTATTCATGTGTTTTTTATATACTAAAATAGTAAATCTAGTATCATATATATACTTATATATTATTATAATTAAGAGACATCCATATTCCAACTTTTATCTATCCTATGAAAAATGAAAACACCTTGCGTGCATGCGTACAACTTACCGTCTCCACGTAGCAGTGTAATATGTTTTTCATAAAAAATTTACTTGGATGATTATAATGAACGAAATAATGTATATATATGATAATTATAAAATTATATTGATTCTTAAAAATGAATATATCATCCATTTCCTTACCCATTCACCATTAAGGGAATGATACCGTCGCACGTGCGTACATACGACCTACCATCTCTACAAAGTGATATGACTCAATTTATATATCTAAAATTAAATAATGATTATAAAAATGTATGAAATCATTAAACATGATACTTATATAATTAATAAAATTATATAGATTATGAAATTGTATCCCATTCATATGAACTAGAACTTACATGACAAAACATGCATGAAAAAATGAAGTAGTTAACACCTAAAACATGGGTAATAAAGAAATATTATTAAAAAAGGGTGATAAGATGATATAAGAGGATCATATATGATATTATAAATATGAATATGGTTATGTTATTAATTAATAAAAATTTTAAAACCATTATAAAAGAGGTTAAATAATGTTCAATTAAAGGGAATCGCGAAGCAAGAGATTTTCATCTCACTTTTATTTCTATAGGACACAAGCCCTATTCACCACTTATTTCCTCTCTGAGGTATATATATATCCCCTTTGATATATTATATAATGAATATATTTTTATTCATGATATTTAAATATTTATTTTAATATATTTCTTTTAATGAGATTATGATTGATAGGATACGCAAGTTGTGAAGGTTCATTTCACAATCTCATTATTATTTGGGATTGTTTATTTTTAAGTCCCCACTAGGGAATATTTATCTTCCATATAAATATTTTATAAAATTTATATTAAAAAGGGTTTTAATATTAAAATATATTTTTTAAATTCATTTTAACTATGTTGGACTCTTTAAAAATGTTTTAAAAGTATTATTCATGTCATTTTCCGAATGAGGTACTTTGTGGCTTTTTTAATAAAAATACGAAAGGAATGTTTTTTTACTTATAAAAGATGAGTGGTTTTTTACTGAAGTAATGATTACTTAATGATTTGAATATTCCTTTACAATTTTACAAGGTTATTTTCAAATAATTTTTTTTACCTTTATATTTTCATAGTTTCTTTTTAAAAGTGAATTTCAATGTGAAAAATATATTTTCCTCAAAAACATTTTTATTTTTATTTTTATGGTAATTTTATTCATAAATGAAAGAAACCCTTTATTTTAATTATTAACCACTGGGTATAGGATTTAATGATACCATCCATTGAATCATTAAGTTATTTGTGATCATTGGATATTACATTTCTCTTAAATATATATATTCCTGTATCATGGATATTATTATTTCCTACCATTTTTACATATGGTGTTTAATTTGAATGTTATATGATTAAGTAGGAAATATTGATAAATATGTATTCTTTACTCAATATGGATATTTTTTTTATTAAACATATTGATTCATGAATTAAATCTATCATTCGATATATGAGGAATACTTTGGACCTACAATGATTGATGGGGCCTATAATTATATAACCCATTGATTCATAGGTAGGTCTCATGAGACAAATTAGTTAGCTAAGTTAAATGGGTTTCTACATTTAGTTTCAAACTGTCTTGTGAAAGGTCTTGACGGTAGAGGTATCATGTGCCTGAGAACACAAAATCCTGTAATTAATAATTTCCTTCATTAAGAGTTCAGTTACTATTATCCACGATACTTTCATAATGATATTATCTATAGATGAATTTTATTCTCATTTTATTGATTAAATGAAATTTATTTTTAGTTATTTACCTTTTCATATTGATTATTAATTATCTTATCATGATATTCAAGTTATTTAAATTGAATGTGTATTTAGTTATTTAATTTTCCATGTTGATTATGCTTATTTATTCATGATACATTCCACTATATATAACCCTTAATAAGGATTTGAGCTCACCGTTTTCTTAAGTTATAAGATATTGGGAAGTGTTTTATGATTGATATAAAGGGTTAATATAAGGGGAATAATTATATTCTCATAGAACTTTTTTATGTTTAAAATGTAATGTAAATTTTAAGTAGGTATATAGTTTACCAAGACTACTAAAATATTCGGTCCATTGGGATGAAATTCCTTATATATTATGCTAATGTAATAAAGTAACCACTAACATTGGGATATTGGAGTTGGGGTTGTTACATTAATAGTCATTAATGAATAAATATAATACAAGACATTCATTTGATAAAAAGTTTTTTTGAGAGAAATACATTATCACCATCAAACTAAATTTTATATTCTTTTTGAAAAAGGGAATTTCCGAGAGTGAAACGTGTTGTATGGGTAACGAGGTATAAGGATAGCCTGCCCACCTGCACGCCGCACGCCCCCAGCTAGGCCCAAGGTGGCCAACCCTTGGGCTTGGGCCAGTTCCCACAGAGTTGAGGGGATGAGAGGATCGCTGGCGTATGGTGCGCGTTGCATTTGCGAGGACTCGAACCTGGAACCTCGACGACGGGACGCCACCGCCTTGAACCAACTCACCCAGCCCCCATGGGCAAAACGTGTTGTATGGGTAACGAGGTATAGGGCTGGCCTGCCCACCTATGTGCCGCACGCCCCCAGCTAGGCCCAAGGTGGCCAACCCTTGGGCTTGGGCCAGTTCCCACGGAGTTGAGGGGACGAGAGGATCGCTGGCGTATGGTGCATGTTCAAACGTGTTGTATGAGTAACGAGGTATAGGGCTAGCCTACCCACCTGCGCACCGCACGCCCCCATCTAGGCCCAAGGTGGCCAACCCTTGGGCTTGGGCCAGTTCCCGCGGAGTTGAGGGGATGAGAGGATCGCTGGCGTATGGTGCGTGTTGCCTTTGCGAGGACTCAAACCCAGAATCTCGACAATGGGACGCCACCGCCTTGAACCAATTCACCCAGCCCCTGCGGGAAAACGTGTTGTATGGGTAACGATGTATAGGGTTGGCCTGCCCACCTGCGCGCCGCATGCCCCCAGCTAGGCCCAAGGTGTCCAACCCTTGGGCTTGGGCCAGTTCCCGCAGAGTCGAAGGGACGAGAGGATCGTTGGCGTATGGTGTGCGTTGCCTTTGCGTGGACTCGAACTCGGAACCTCGACGATGGGACGCCACCGCCTTGAACCAACTCACCTAGCCCCCGTGGGAAAACGTGTTGTATGGGTAACGAGGTATAGGGCTGGCCTGCCCACCTGCATGCTGCACGCCCCTAGCTAGACCCAAGGTGGCCAACCCTTGAGCTTGGGCCAGGTCCTGCGAAGTCGAGGGGATGAGAGGATCGCTGGCGTATGGTGCGCATTGCCTTTGCGAGGACTCGAACCTGGAACCTCGATGACGGGACGCCACTACCTTGAACCAACTCACCCATCCCCCGCGGGCCTAAATTTTATATTAATACTTTAAATAATAAGGCTAAAATAAGAAACTCCTAAGACTGGTAGCTTAAGAAATGTTCTTGAGAAAGGAAAATATTCTATGTGTTATAATAGTTCCTTCCGGAGTAACAAAGTGTTAAAATTATTCAACAAGTAAATCAATATGCTTTTAAAAGCATGGAATGATTAATTTAGGGTTTCAAAGGCACTATATTCTAATTGAACTAAGGAATTTTAGCCTCTTTTACTAAATATGATTGGGTATTTCAATGATATTCAAAATGATTAATATGTTTAAAGAGACTAAATAATTTCTATAAGTCTCATTATAATTAATGAATTTATTCTATTGTCATGTATGTAAATGTTTTGGTAAGATGGATGAATTCAATAAAAGTTTACATGATATCATCAAAGTGTTGAGAATAGGGTATTATCAATAAGGAGTAATGATTCCATATGACAAGACTATCTAGAACAACTAAAGGGGTTTGAAAACTACATGGAATGTCCATATCAGGTATTAATGTTATAGAATTTTTTTTTTGATTTTGAAGGGTATACGATACCAAGTGTATGTTTTAAAAGTGTTGTAAATATACCAGAGTTCAAAATCATAGGAATAATTGAAAAGAGCCTATAGTTTTCATTCAAGTGATGAAGTAAACTATTTCTATATCATAAATCTGAATGTACAGATGTATACCTAGCTTGGATGAATCTAAGTAAAGGAAGTGTGTATTCATATCACTTTTCATATATGATAAGTTGTGTTAAAAATGATTTGTTATGAAAAAATGAGATGATTATTTGTATACACTAATTTTATGTTTCATTTTTATTATATAACATGTTTCTAGAAGAGTATATGTATAAAAGTGTTTTATCCAGGATAAAGTGTTTAAAAAGTTTAATAAAATAAGAGGAAGATGTTCCTTCTACCCATCAATGGAATATTTTAATGATGTCTTATTTTGGGAATAAATGATTTAAATAAAAATAATTTCATATAAGATAGAGAAACAATAGTTTATTTTTTGGATATTCCTACTAAAAATAAAAAATTATTATTTTTAAAACACAAAGTAGTTTTTGTTGTGTCTTATAAGGATATTCCAAAAAGAATATAGTGTCTAAGAGTCTAGTAGGAGTATGTTTTAACTTAAATAAGATCATTTTTAACAAATAAAATATTTTACTATATTTAGTTTAAGTGATTATTTACATTATATCCTAAAGAGTTAGGATATATAATTGTAAAGAAAAATGTAAATAGTTATGTTAAGTTACTATGAGAAAGTGAATATCACTATTAACTAAAGGATTATACCAATATAATATTATAATGATTCTTTACATATTATCCTAAAGAAGCTTTGGATATGTGATGGTAAAGAAGAATCTAAAGAGTTTTATTTAGTTACCATAACAGGTTAATATAATCATTACTTAAAGGTTTATACCATTTAATACACACAGTGTATCACTTGGTATCCTAAAAGAGTTTAGGGTATGTAGGTAAATATAAATGTAAAGAGTTAAATTATTTACCATAATGAAGTGGATATCACTTTATCCCAAAAAAGTTTACACTGTACTGGTGAAGTGATAATGTAAATAATTTCATTATTTACAAAATATTTCAAGGAAAAAGATCGTTGGAAAGGGTTCTAAGGATAATGATGATTCACTTAGAAAGATTTATAACTAGACAACCTAAGATGACATAAAAAAATTTAATGTTATAAATTTTAGGAGTTTGAATATATGTTCAAAGAATTAAACATCAAGAATGTGATTCCTTAGTCTCACCATTATTCAAACTAGATTACTTTGTAAATGTTACTCACTAAGAGGTTAGTGGGATTATTTTATCATATGGACACATAAGGATTTGATAAAAATTACATATGTATGTAATATTCAAAAACCATTTATGTAAAAACAACATGAAAGTCATGCAGAATATTTTAAGAGATTGGTTGTAAGGGTTATAGTCACATCATTTATTTTGAATAAATCAAATCTTTATTTATCATTCATTCATATGCTCTGAAACTTTACTTTACATGAACAATGGAATGATAAATATACCCTCAAAATATAAACATTGAGTTGTCTGTAACCAAAGATCATCAATGATTATAATGGGTTGTGATGATATGTAAATATTAGCTTGAATAAATTCCCATTTCCATTATAAATGGTTGTATATAAGATATGAAGTGTAGTTTATTGAGGTAATAAGTAGATACTTATTACTCGGCATGATCCAAATAATCTTATCTCATGGAATTATGTATGGACATAGATATACTTATGGTGGTATACTTATTATCAATCCTTATTACATGAGGTTGGAGAGATAACCAGCAAGAGAACCTTTATAAATTGATACCCTACTTATGGAAGTCAACATATGAACATAGATAATACAGTGGTTTTTGGGTATGTTACTGATAATTTCATCAGTTGGAGTGTAACCAATATGAGATTTATCCACTTATATGGCAAGTAAATACATATGGACCTTGATTGAATTAGAATAAATAAATTCATGGACATGATTATTTGTTTCATATATGACATGTTCAACTACTTGGATAAGTGATATGTGATGCACTTATCAGACAAATGATTGAAATGTGATGTATTCATTGACTTGGTCAGTCTTTTTTTTGGAGAATCAATAAATGATGAGATAAAAATACTAGATTGACATGTTTCATGTCTATTAATCACTCATTGTCATGGAAAAAAAAATTATATAGGAATATATATGATGCATATAATGTTTCTTGTGATGTAAATGTTAGTATATAAATATGAGTATGTTTTATGGATATCACACCAAACCCCTTTGTAGCTTGAGTAGTACTAATTCTTTGATAGAGGTTGCTATTTTATTAAATTTATGAAACTGGGATTTTATAGTTATTTTCAACACTGCTAAGGCATGCAGAGTCACACAGTTAGGCCCTTGAATATGGATAATGTTTTGGACAAAGAGTTTGTTCAAAAATGAATAGAGTTTTATGAAAATCTATATCCAAAAGAGTTTATATGGATTCATAAAGATTTTTAATGTTTTTTCATAAATTTATTATTATATTTTAGTGTAATTGAGTGATTGTTGGATGTGCACTAAAATTTATAAACATGAGATGCATGTACACATGCATATGATGCATGAGACACACACACACTCACAAAAATATAATATATGATATTATATATAGTGTACATTTAATATATGTATATGATGAATGTATTTTTCATGCATGAGATGCATAAATTATATATATTATTAATTTTATCCTAAATGTTTTATTCATCAGTTACAATTCAATATGAATTAATTGAAGTCTTTTCATTAAATTCATTTAAAATGATTAATTAATTATACACAAATAGTTAGAAACACATATGATGTCTTATGAATAGAATATTCATTGAGATTTAGATATATAATAGAATATTATCCTCTTTTATTGGTTATGTGTGGATTATTAAGTGTATAAGACCCTATTAGTCTCTCTTCCTCACAATACTCTATTTATATCATTTAATAAGGTTCTAGAACCCCTTTGAATTTCAAGTATCCTTATAAAGAATTTTTGGATCCATCATTCGGTGTACTCCATCAAAGTTAAGGTGATTTTCTTCATTGATCCTCATGATCTTATTTAAACACTTTCTATGGAAGGAAGATATAAGCATATTCTATTTGTGAATTATAGGTACTCTATTTTATAGTATTATTTACACATTGATTTCTTGAATATAAATCTCCTATGTTTTATATTGTCTTCCACTACATATGATCATTATATGATCATATAAAGCCTATTATATTCTTAAATAATATGGTTTCTCTATGAATCTTTAACCAGAAAAATTACCTTATTCAAAAAAAATTCTATTTATGATCAATAATCTAAACTGAACATTCCATATAAGAGATATTCTCATCTAAATGTACCCCTCAGGTCTCAAAACATTATATTCATTGGGTACATACTTTCATAGTAATGAAACATGAAACACATCATGTACCAGAGATAAAATATGAGGTAAGGCTACCAAGTAAGCAAATGATCCCACTTTATCAAGAATTTAATAATTTCTAATAAACCATAGGCTCAAATTTCCCTTTTTACAAAAACACATTACACTTTTACAAGGAGATATTTTAAGAAAGACATGATCACCAACCTCAAATGAATGATATTTCCTCTGATCATTTATGTAAATATTTTTTTCTACTCTATATTTACCTCATGTGGTGATAAATCATCTATACCTTATCAACTATCACTTCTATAAATTTTGGTCCTAGCTATTTCTTCTCACCGACTTCATTTTAAAACTCTAGAGTCTGATTTTTTCACATATAATGCCTAAAAAGGTGTCATATGAATACAAAAATGGAAAATATTATTATAATAAATTTCATCTAAAGACAGATGTTAATCCCAACTTACCTAATAATCTTGTAAGAATGCTCGAAGCATATACTTCGACGTCAAAATTTTCCACTTTTAATTTCTATTAGATTGAGGCTGAAAAGTGATATTGAAATTTAACTAAGTATCCAATGACTTATAAATTCTCTACAAAAAATTTGATGTAAATTTGGGATCAATATCAGATTCACTAAAGAGTGGAACTCCATGTAACTTGAATATCTATTTAATATAGATGTAAAAAGATGATTCAATGATAGAGTATCTCAAATATAAAGAAAATAAAGTGATTTATTCATAGGATCAAAGATAACCCAAATTTAATTATTACATTAAGATGTGTTTGGTGATCTTACCATGAAATACATAGATATATTCTCTCATTTACATTCTAACACTGAAAAAGGATGAATCACCCCCTTTGGTAGTTTTCTTTCAGCTTTAACCAACTAAAAAGTCAAAAATTTTATGGAAAAATCAGAAATATCCTTCTTCATACCTCCCCACCAATAATATACCCAAATCTCTCTATACATATTAGTGTTATTATGATGAACAAAAAATCGAGAGTTGTGAACTTCACTCAACAATCCCTTCTTTTACTAGGAATCACACGAAACACATAAAAGTTCTCCAAATATGATAACATTTTCTTTATCAGTATTAAACTCAGGTAATTTACCCCTCTTGGATAATTTTACTCTTTCTTGGAGGTTAAAATATTCTTTCTATGCCTTCTTAATTCTTGATATGTTATAAAAGGTATTAAATCATTATCATATATAAATTAAAACTCACCCTCATGATTAAATATCACTTCTTTAGTTTTGCAATCTATCTTAGCATGATAAACTATCTACCAATCAATACACAGAATGATATCAAATGACACTAAGGGAAATAAAAAAATGTTTTTAGGAAAAACCAATCCACATATGATAATAGGAAGGTTCCCATAAATAACTATTCTTTAATAATTCCACTAGGAGTTTTTATAAAAAGTTCCATCTCATTTCTTTGAGGTGATATTTCTATTTTACATGAAAATTTCTCAAAAGTAGAAGAATTTGTAGATCATGAATCAAACAAGACGTTGTAATACATAGAGTAAAAATGTAATGTACCGATAACAAATTAATTTGATGGCCTAATAATTAAAAATGAATTTGACAAACCTTTCTACTTATGATCCTGGTGATCACTATCCTTCATACCTTTATTTGGACACACATTTATATAATGACCCATCTTATTACAATTAATACATTTCACTACATACTTTTAATCACCAATATAACCATTACAATTACTCTTTTCTTTTCTATCATGAGCCATGTTTCCTAGATTTCAACATTGGTAACACTTGTTTAATCTCATAAGACAATCCATAGAATGATTCTTACTACACTTATCACAAGAATGTAATCAAATTTCTCTGCCTTCATTTTTTTTTGATGAGAGATTCATCATTTCCTTCCACCTATATTATAACATCCTATACTCCATAAACCAATATTCGATAGTTATATTACATTATTGGTACACAATACAGGTTTCCCCACATGATCCAATGACTTTTTAGTCATGGAAGATTAGATACAAACATATAAACTTTACATTTGAAAATATAAGATACATCATGAAAACATCGTGATAACATTATTATCCCTTCCATCATATCCATGAAAATTACATATAGTTATCCTTAAGGTTTCCTATAGAAACAAAAGTAAATAAGGGTGAGATCATATTCTTAGCAAGGAGCAACTTACAATGGAATCTTTCACAAAATAAACATGACATAAGTGATATCAAAGGAATAAATAAAGAACATGAATCAATAATCAACTAAAACTATTGAAATTCTATATCCATGACAATAAAAGAAAACATGGATAAAAAAAAATCATTAACCTCATACAGATGGAATTCATAATTTTGGATATCAAAACATGCTTTAAGTCTTTATTCCAAGAAACTACTAATATGAGAAGGGGTGTGGCATTATATTCCTAAGAGATCACTCTTGGGAGAATTTATCACTACCCTGGGATCCACTCATCTTTTTGGGTCACAATATTCATGAATGGGTGGAAATAATGAGGCATAAACCACCCATGCCGATGGATTATTGTTTCGAAACATCACCAATCGGGTTATCACTCTCTGGGATGCTCTTTCACCCCAGCTAGCAATGGATTCTTCCCAGCTGGGGATCTCTCTAGAGTGATCTCTTCGTGGGTAGGGGGTTCCCTTGTGTGGAGTGTTATAAAAGTAAACTCCTAGGGATTAAAATTTTAAGAATAAAATAACTAATATGGGAAGAGGTATATACCAAAATCCAAGTTGTTTTTTGAGACCTATCTATGAATTTAGGGGATATATAATTCTTAGCCCCACCCATCATCAGATTATGTCCAATTCATTCTCTATAAGAGTAAAAAATAACTTTCACACCATTCCAAAAGGAACCTCTTGTTGATTAAAAAAATGGCTATATGAATAAGGAAAAATATAGAAAAAATACATCCCTATTCATTAGTACAATGTGGATGTCTATGAGAAATCCCTTAATCAAATTTTAAGCTATGGTGTATTGTCAATGTAACATGAAGTGACCTTATAAAATAAATATAGTGGGAATGGTAATTATAATGTGCTGGGTTATCCATGTAAGATAGTAATTCGGTTAAAAAAATTACATTGGTAGGAGACCAAGGAAATTATAGGAAAATTCCTTCATCATGGTTTATAAAGAGTCTCTGAATATTCCAAAGCATATCCCAATAGATTGTATAGCTAAGTGTGTAGTTTTTGTCCCATTTTTTTGTGTATCAGAGTGATGATTGAGTTAATTATCAACCAAAAAATTTTAGGGTGATTACCCATAGGTGAATCTATGACATAACCATATCTACTTAATATTATCCAGACAAGGATGTATTTTCTATGAAACTGAACACACTTTTTCTTTACCAAAACATAGGATGGGGTTTTCACTATGGAAAAGATTGAGTTTTACAATGGTTTTCATAACTTTGGAATAAAAAGAATACGTGATAAGGATAATAATATAAACATTTAAATCCCTTAAATTTCATGAGTAATATGATAAAAATTATTCTATGGTAACTTCTGCACCACACAAAAGAAAATAGGTTATGAATATAACATGATTCTCAAATAATGAAAATTGAGATAGAAAAAACCCACTTATGGTTTGGGTAAAAATTCAAAACAAAAATTATTGAAAAATATGGATTGAAATTTATCTTAAAATACCATGAGTAAAATCGTTTCCTAATATGACATCTGAAATAAGTTGTATATACATACCACATAAAGAAAATTAGGCACCCAATACCAAAAATTTCCCAAAGAAAGGAATTTGAGATAGAAAACCATTAACTCTTGTCCGGACTTCCATGATCATATGTATCACAAACATAGATATATTAATCACTTAATTAATAACCCTTATCTTGTGAACTTTTATTTATATTCTTTATAAATATTCATACTTATATATCAATTATTCATATTTCAAATGATTTTTGAAAATATAGAATATTTAAAATAGTGTAAAGATATAGAATCAAATAAATCATTAGATAAATTTAAAGAAATAATAAAAATACATACCATGAAATCATTGGGAACTTAACCTTAAGTTGTGGTATTCACATAAGCTTGGACTTTCTCCCTTGTCATTTTTGAAGGTAAATTTCCTTGATGTTTAGGGCATCAGTTCACATAATGTCCTTTATCCTTAAAGTTAAAGCATTGAACACCAAGAAATTATTCCTTTACTTTACATTCATGAGCTTGATGGAATTTTTCTCTACACTTATAATAAACTCTTGTTCCCTTCCCACAATCCCCAGAGTGTTTATTCCCATAGTTATCACATGTGAGAAAACACACCCTTACATTCTTCCACTTTTTCATACTATTCTCCCCATGATGCTCATCCAACCACTTATTCTCATAATTTACCTTGAATATATAAATCTTGGAGAAATATTTTTTTATCAATGGCACTTGTGAATATAACCCCATGATATGAAAATTTATGAGAGACCAACACCCTTTAAATTATCAACTTTAGGCATTTAAATAAATAATCAATAATTATCACTGGTCTACATTCATAGTCCAAATAATTCCTAGATAAACATACAATGTTAGTCTCATATTTAACAAAATATTCCTCCTAATTTTTTATAATATTGAAAAATGACCTTAACCTTTCCACTCTTTGCTCATGAGGAATGTATTTTTCATATAAAACCTCTTTAAAAGTTCCCATTCCATGCAATTTAACTTATATTACTCATTAGTGTTTTGAATTAGTGACCACCATTAGTTTGTATATCCATTTAGATGATAGATTTCCAGGATGAATTTTTTATTTTTAGTACTTCCTAAAGTGAGAAAGATCTTCTATGGGGATTTGATCCATTTTTCATCTACTATTGGATTTTTAGTTCCACTAAATACTAGAGGTTGTTGTCACATAAAGTGGTCCAATATAGTAACACCAAGTTATGGAACAATATGTTGCTCTATGTAGGTGGGATTTTTTTCATAACATGGGTCAACTATCCTAATATGGTTATGATCTTATTAGCCTCAACTATAGCTTCATTAGCATATTCTATAGTAATATCCCTAAACTAACTATAAGTATTGATTTGATTTCCATTCCTCATATTTGTCTCCATCTTTTAACAGTGGCATACATATTATCATCTCATGATATTGAATTGTAAAATAAATTTCCTATTACATTTTATAGAGTTTTCTCTATAAAGAATGATTTTTTATACCAATTATTCTATTTAATTAGGTTCCTCCACATATAATTCCCAACGTTCCTACTAAACTTACTCTGATACCAACTATAACATCCTGGACTCCAAAAATCTAGAGTTAGAAGTTATTTTAAATTATTAATATATAATAAAAGACTTATTAAAGGATCCAATAGCTTAGTATTTTTGGAAGACTATATACATAAATGAAAACATTGCCTTTGAAAATATAAGATACATCATGAAAACATTAAAAGGAAATTATTATACCTCCCATCATGTCCATCAAAATTATACATAGTTCTCCTCTAAGTTTACTAGGTAAATGAAAAAATAAGGGCAATCTCATATGTTCAGTAAGGAGTAACATACAAAGGAAGTTTTCATAACATAATAATGACATAATTGATACAATAAGAATAAATAAACAAAATGAATCTATAATCAACGGAACTGAAGGAATGATGTATCCATGAGAATAAATAAAAACACATATAACAATAATAATTGATATAATATTGATGGAATGCATAATTCAAGACATCAAAACATACTATCAAGGCCTTGTACCAAGACACTATAATGACACTAGAAGAGGTATATACAAAAAACCCAAGCTATTTTGTCTTATGAGAACTGTCGATACATCGAGGGGATATATAATTCTAAGCCCCACCCAACACCTAATTAAGTCCAATGAATTCACTATAAGAGTCAATATGAAATTTCACACCATTCTTTAAGGAAAATATAGCTAAATAAAAACATGGATATCTATATAGTGAAAATACATTAAATAAATACTTCCCCATTCATTGGAACAACGTGGATATCTAGGAGAACATCAACTTGAATGTTTTGGGGTACCATTAAAGTAACATGAAGTTCCCTTATCAAAGAAATATGATAGTGAGGTTACTTTCAATGTGTTGGTTATTCATGGAATATAGTAATTTGTTCCAATATAATTAATTTCTATAATTCTAAAAAATGGTAGAAAAAATCCTTCATCATGGTCCATAAAGTGTTTGTGAATATTTTAAGGAATATCCCCTAGGAGTGTCTAGCCACGCGAACAATATTAGTCCCATTCCTCATGCATCAGAGTGATGATTGAGTCAATGATCAACCAACCCATTTCAGGGTGATTACCCCTAGGTTCATATGTTCCATAGATTCAACCTCTTTCTAGTATCAAGATAGATATTTATTTTCTATTAAACTACACACACTTTTACTTTACCAAAGCATAGGATGGGTTTTCCACTATCGAAAAGATTGATTTTTATTTTGGTAACTATTGAATCAAAAGAATTTAAGAGAGGGATAATAATATATGCTTTTAAATCATATAAATTAATTATTGATATATTAATAATAATTACATGTTAATTTATGCTCCACCAAAATGAAAATAGGTGGTGAATATAACATGAGTCCCAAAGAATGAAAATTGAGATGGAAAACCACACTTATGGCTTGGGTAGAAATTCAATCAAAACCTATTAAAAGAGGAGGCTTAAAATTTATCTTTAATACCATGAATAAATTAATTTCTTGATATATAATCTATAATATTCAGTATATATACACCAAATAAATGAAATTAGGTGCATAATACCAAAAACATCCCAAATAGAGGAATTTGAGATAGAAAATCATTACCTCTTATCTGAACTTCCATGAATGTAATTTATACTCATGTATCACAAACATATATATCTTAATAAATTAATTTATAACCTTAATCATATATATTTTTAATTTATATTTTTCATAAATATCCATTCTCTATATGAATTCTACTTATTTTACACATAGAGTTTTTATTGTTTTGATCACAAATACTAGTTTCATAATAATGGTGTCTATATTCATTAATATTAAAATGTTCATCATTAATAAGTTATTAAAGTCACTATAATGGATGTTTTATAATTTTTATGATGTTTCAAATTACTTTTATGTTCATTTTAGTTTTTTCCTTGATGATGAAATTGATAATAAGAATGTTTCAGTGATTCTTAACAATCAAAGGGCATTTTCTTAATTTATGAATTAAATATTAATATACCATATAAAGAATAAAAAAATATTATTTAAAAATTTATATTATATTATACTAGTAATTATTTTCCCATAGTAATTCATGATAAAAGTTTATAGTATTGTTCAAGTAGGTGGTTAAACTAACCTAAACATGAACATACCCTGATTTAATGACTGATTATGAGGTGGGTTTATTAACATATCATTATAATAGAACTATAATGATATTATTTAGCATATATTTATTTTATATATCATAATTATAATGTAATTAGAATAATAATTAATGGATATGAAAGTATTTCATAATTTTAATTAATGATTTTCCTCTTAGAATGCTTGTTTTAAAATATTGAATTAAAAATGATTGTTTATTGATCATACCATTAGTATGTTCTCAAATTTTTCATACCATAAACTTAATGATATCATAAAAATCATATTTACTCATTATATCAATTATAGGAACCATAAATGATGGGTGGTGATGAAAACTGAATTTTGTTGCTCATGGTGGTGGTTGTTTGCATGTATGCATGAACAAAGATTTCATTTTTCTTAATGGAAGATATAGATGAATGGAAAATGATTATGAACTTCATATAGTAAAATTAAATTATATAAATGATACAAATATCGTTATATTATTCTGTATAAAATAAATTTGAATTAAGATAATTAAGAAGAAAAGATAAGTAGTTAATAACACTCACATCAGGGATTTGAATTTTCCTTGGAAATGAAGTTCTTATGATAAATAATATTGAATAGAATATTTGGACATCGTAAAGGGTTATCAGATATTAAAATTGGTATAATTTTAAGAATAAATTTTAAGGATAGGCATGTCTTGAAGTTGTGTAAGTGTTACCCTTTTATAAGTGAAGGCATTGGTAGTTTTGGGAGTAACCCTTACATTTTAAATAATGTAAAGTTACTCTTAATAATTCAATGGACAAAAAATGGAAGAAATAGGAGTTTAAAGTGAGTTTGGGTCTAAAATCATCTCAAAAACTCATTTTTAGACAACTTTGAGTGATTTATGGCCTTTTTTTAACATGTTAACTTTTACCCTAATTTTATTTTTCCATGGTAATTAATTTTTAACCTTAGTAATTAATTTTTATAAATAAAATTAATATTAAAAATTTAACCAAATTTAATCCTTATGATTTAATAAAAGAAAATCCTTTTATTAAATAATGTTTCTGAAGGTTTGAAATGTTAATTTTAAATAAACAAACTCAATGTCATAAAAATAGTTTTTATAAAAATAACTTTTTTAGGATTAAAATTTATATATAAGATAAAATTGTCTTGGATACTAATTTTAATGACATAAATGGATTTATTATAAAAATTAAAAGGTATAAGGCTTTAAAGTCAATCAAAAATAGAACCTCACCTGAAAAATAATCGATTCAAAGAAAAGTTCAAAAAAAAGTTTTTTCTTAAAGTAACATTTTAATTAGTTCTAAAAATACCAGACGTTAGATTTATAAGTTAAAAAAATATTTTAAAATTAATAATGTTATTAATTAAATAAATATTTCATTATATAAAAGGTTTTTTTATTTTTTTTATGATTTTATCATGGATATGGCTTAAGAGTCACAGTTTTTACAAAAAAGTTATTTTCACTATTCACCTAAAAATCAATTTTTTGGAAAAAACCCCAAATTTAATTTTAAGATAATATATTTATAATGAATTAAAAAATGAATTTTATTTTTTAAAATAAAATTCCAACACTCAAAAATAAACTTTTAAACATACTCATGTATAAAGGCTCTTTAGAATTTGATAGTCTAAGATATAGTGTTTACCTACTACAGTTGGGTCTCCAATATTACATAGATCACTTCTTATCCTTATTATTATAAAAGTAAAAAAATCCATCTAGAACTTATCAAAACACCTAAATATATCCTCATAACTTATATACTAATGAGTAACTAGATCCATTCAAAAAATTGGCTTCCATCTTATGTAAAATTGATTAATTTTACTATCATGGTCCAGAATAAAATTAACCAAATACACGATCAATATAGAAAAATTAGATTCATAGGTAGAAAAAATTTACTCATAATTTTTTTAAATCTAGGAACTTACATTAAATTTTATGTTTAATAAATTTAGTAAAATACCTTTCAAGGAAGATATCTTTAAATACCACTAATTCCGTGGCATCAATTTCTTTAATTTCCCTAGTGTTATTATAAAAAGAACACCATTGATCAAATTTACCTTAAAAATGATAAATATAAAGGGTTAACTTTTGATTTTTCAAAAATAATATAACTTCAAACATTTTTTTTCCAAAGTGTTAATCCATCCTTTAAATTTAATTTTGTCTGAGGATCCACCAAAAGTTGGTGGGTGCTTTTCCATGAAATTATATACCATCAAAATATTATTCTATGTATAATATATTTTCTCCCTTGCATTGGTAATTCCATTGATAGCTTGTTTCAACTGATTCAACACAACTATAAACTAATATTTTCCAATTCCAACCATTTCAGGTTACTGTTTTGGAAGGATATTATCATCTAGATGCCTTTCTACCTCATTTTCCATATTTCCTCTATGAAAAACCATTCGAAATGAACATAAATGAGATTAAGAAACATAGAAATACTCAAAATATTTATCATGATAATACATCCATAATTCATAATCTCTTAAGAGTATATTTTAGCATCATACCAACCTCTAATGATTTCTAAACCCTTTCTATAGTACTAACTATTAAAATCAACACATATCCATCCAATAAATTACATGATTTATGGATCATATTTTAACACTTACATACCAAATACATTTTTAGGTTTAGAGTTTTATAGAATTAGGAAATAAATTACATTAATAAGTGAATAATTCCACACAGTATCCATTTTTCCCATAAGACAAGTTCTTTATAAAGGCACACTTGCAATGTTCAAGATAATTCCCAAAACTGGATATATAAATTTATTAACATTCCTACTCATCCTTAATCATTATGAAAAACATTTAAAACATGGGATGAGGGAAAAAATCTTTGTAAGGGATATAAAATAAAATGAGGCCACTAGTCTATTTGTAAAACTGAAAATTCATAAAAATGTTTTCCATTTACTAATGAACTTTGAGTTTAAATAACCATTTACTTTTCCATAAAAAACATTATTTCTCAAAAAAATTTATAAATCTTGTATAGGAAATAATATATGAAAAATCATAATCTGGAGGTTTCTTGGTAAACATGAAAGATCATGATTACCTTTCCTTGAAAAACAATCCTTTCACCTTTTAAAAGGTTATAAACATTCTGTAAAAACATAAGCACACTTGCTAATTTTTTTTAAAATAAAATATTTCCTTTAAAAATCAATTTAATAATATCATTTATATAACTTGGGGAAAATATAATTTAATCCAACATCACAATAACCATTATAATGGAATCACCTAACCATATAATTCCCTCATCTCTTAGGATTAACCTATCACTAGTAAACTCTATCACTTTACCCAATACATCTGATAGCTATATTGGTATCACCTATCATTAGAGCTATATCAATATTAACCTTCACTCATATAAAATTTAAAATAACCATATTATGAAAAATTACACATAAATTTCAATTTAACCATAAAAATCAATTGAATTAGAATTCAAACCCATAAGAAATTACACTTTTATTTCTCTCTTAAAAATGAGAAGAATTGTTTTATTCCTTAGAAAAAATATTTAAAAATTAAAATTACCAGAAGAGAGGGAATAAAATTTTCTTTAGAAAACATGTTATTTTATAGAGTAATATTGATAATGAATAATATATATGATGGTGGGAAAATGAGGTAATGTAGTAAAAGTTAATTTTTTTTGGAAATTGGTAAAAAAAGTCAAAAGTGATATGTATAGTATATTTTTTAGATGATTCCTTTTTAAAACCTTTGTTAAAATTAAAGGTTAGTTGAAAATTTCATTAAAAATAATTTATGTATAAATAATAAAATTCTTGAAATATTTTAATGAACATTGATGTAGATGATAAATCATTTAAAAAATTTATAATAAAATTTTAAAGGAAAATACCTTACCTCAAATCCTGACTCATTTCATTAATACATCTACCTTATGAAGTAATAAAATTTCATTAGGTTTATACTTGAATAACACAATTTTTCATGTTAATTAAATTATGATTATTCCCTTTATTTCTGAAAATCATATGTGTGATGAATATGGTTGTGTTTATTTTCAATATATAAGAAGAAATCAAAAGTCAATGTATAATGATATCCTCAATGATTAGTGATTAATTATGAAAAGATAAATATAGAAATAGTTTGAGAGAAATAATTAATAAGGCATGTTATGATGGCTGGAGAATTGTCATGGAATCATTAGTTGTCATTTGGTAAGACAATTCTACGTGATGATTAAGGTTGAGTAGGAATGTTAATAAATTTATATATCCAGTTTTGTGAATTATCTTGAACATTTCATGGTGATGTTTGGAAAGGCTTTGAAATATATTCTATACTTAGATCATTTCTATGTATATTGAATGAGCCTTTATATAAAAAGGCGACTATCCCACTAGACTACCCAGGATGTAACATCCTGTTACCTTGATCTTTTAAATTTTACACCTTTTCTAAGTTCCTGTTTGGTTAAAAATCCTTTTATGTGATTTTTTGGGATCACTACAGACTGCAGAATAGGGACACACTATGCACCTGAAGTACATGTCGTGTACTTAGTGCTGGTTACATGTCATGGATAAGAAGATCATGTTAGGGAGATCATACTGTGAGTTGGTACATGCTATGTACCTAAGGTACACATCATGTAGGGATTAAATAATAGTTTTTCATCCCGAGGCGACGAGTTTTTCAACATACTTATCCAGCATGACCTACATGTAATGACCACTAGTTACACATTGTGACTCAGCCCGCGCCCAACCTTAAGTAATGCGTTTTCCTCTATCACTCAGGATATTATTCCCAGACCGCTTAGCTCTTGACCCTATAATTTCCCTAGGCGATTTTCAGAGGTGCCCAACCTTCCGGTTCAATACGATCAGTTTTGGATCTTCATTGCATTTTTGGTGTGATTCCCAAGTAAGGGTTCTCCCTCGTTCTTCAAATTTTCTCTCCTTCTCTCCTATTTGGATTTTAATGGATCATCCAGGGATTGATGGATCTATGTCATGTGGTGTTGGATATTTCTTCTAGGTTGAGTTTCAATATCTTCTTCACCTTATTCCTCATTGAAGGGTGTTGTTGTGAGTGTTGTTCTTCGAGAAAGAGGTAGGTGGTTCCGTCCCAATTTAACAAATTGATTACCATCGTATTTATTAATTTATTTCAATTGAAGATATAAATTTAAATACTCAATATTTCTTTAAATTTCATTGATAAAACCTAATTTTGGTGAATTTGGAGATTTGAAATGGATTTGGAATGTAAATTTGGAAAACCAGTAATTCCATTGAATTGGGTGGGTTTGTGAAAATTGGATGATTTGAATTGTTGAATTTAAATTATATATTTCTTGGAAATGTTTTCAATTAAAATTTTGAATTTAATTGTGGAAATTAATTTCAAAAGGATGGAATTCATTTTTAATGGATTTTAAACCCAAGAAAATGTCTTAAAATGATTTGATAGAAACCCAGTAGTTTTATCTTGTGAAAAATTTACTTTTTTGAATAAAACTTGTTTTTGATTTAAAAGTAAAGGAATTGGAATTTTTGAAATGAAATAATGGGATTGATCAATTTTTAAGCAGTTTTAAATTAGTTCTCCCATAATGTAAGAGTGCATGCAATCCTTAGGTAGTTAGTGAGATATTCAGATACACTCTACACTATGAAAACGTTCTAAAACATACATGCAGCGGGTCACATCCCTGAATGGTTGGTGATGAGTCTCTTTTGGACAGGGTCATAGGGACGTGTGTATACACATTTTTATGAGTTCATATAGAGAGTGTATAATCCTATAGCTAGTTAATATTATCTTACCTTTTGGAAGATGACCATGTTTCCCACTTATTTATTTATATTTGATATATAAATGTATGCCAATGTTTGATTGAACTACTTTACATGCCATCTAAATTTATATAAACTCTTTTATATAAATTCTCTACTGAAGTGATTGTTTTATAAATATTCCATCTCTTGTAAAGTAAATCCTTTTCTTTGAATTCATTTTCCATCATTTTGAAAATGTATAATATGTTTTTTTAAATATGCTATTGAATTTACAAACCTATTTATTTTGAAAATTGAAAGATTTTTTTTTCATAATCTATATTTGGAATCTGTTATGGAATATTTTGTGGTATCCTACTGGGATTAGGATCACACCCTACCCTTTTCCTTTGGGTGTTTTTAGAATTTATGCTTCAAGGATTGAGAAAAAGGAAAGGATCTATTAGAGGTGGATCCAACTACTGAGATTTAGATGTGGAGAGTTGCATCCTTAGGGAGTTTGGGGTTTTTTTCCTATTTTTGTACATGGGTTTCAGTACTTTGGATTCTATGCCTATTTGTATTCTAGTACCTTTACCCCCTATAGAGTTTTCCTATTGATATGCATACTGTCTTTTATCTTTTGCTTCGGCATTATTGTCGAAAAATTACTCCCACTTGTATGTTGTCAGATGCCTAGTTCTAGTCACCAACCCATTGAGACCGGGAATTCCCTTAGGGTTATGTTAGGTCCAGCTTGGTTTTCGGGTTACCATAGTACTTTGGTTGGTTCATGGAAAATTGGTATCAGAGGAGGCTGTTGATCCTTTTTCTTGAATTCAGTATGCATTTTCAAAATCTCGTCGGGACTTAGGTTGTAGTTGACATTGAGTACCTGGCTACCTCTCATCACAATGAACCTTAAATCACAAGGGGTGGTTGCTAAAAGACATATTGTGGATTAGTTATATTCTTTTACCAATAGATATTTGGATAGGTTGAAATCCAAATCTTGGATGTCCCTTCTGTTGAGAATATTGTCTCTCTCTACTTAGTTTGAGTGTTAATATAATGTTCTCCTTTTATATGCTGATGTTAGATAAAATCATGCCTCCTAGAAGACATGCGAATCAAATATTGGAAAAGGATGCTGCTTAACCTTAGAAAGAAAATCCTGTTGTTGATCCCAATCTGGTTGAGGTGATTGTGCACACTATCCAAGCTCTGGGACATGCACCACCTCCAGTTCCTGCTCAGGTTCCAGTTGTGGACCCTCAGGGGGGATGATTTTTTGAGTCTTACTCAAGAGTTCTTTCACTATAATCCACCATTCATCAAAGTATCCACTAATCCTCAACATGCTGAGGAATGTTTGGGAAATATATAACATCTATTTGAGTTCTTGGAGACACAAAAAATGATCAGGGTGAAGTTTTCCAGCTTCGTGATGGAGGGATTGAGCAGAAGATGGTGGGACATGATGGTGATGGTAGGGAATCATGACAAATAATATTGGAAATACTTCAAGGTTCCTCTCACCAATTAGTTCTATATAGAGTCAGTGGCGTTGGCCAATATTTTGGAGTTTTTCAAGTTTGAACAGTCTAAGAAAACTGTGACTGAGTATTCAAATCTCTTTTTTGAGTTGGTGCAGTTTTCTCCAAAAGATTGTATCTAATGAGAGGATGAAGGATCAATAGTATGAGTTGTGAATTCGATAAAATATTCATTCTCAAGTATTGTTACTAAAGCTTCCCACTTATTATGATGTTTTGGATAGGGATATGATGGTTTAGATGGACTTGGATGGAAATTCAGGGTTGACGGGAGTTCCCTTTTCTCCCAGTGGTAGCGTTGGTTCCTTCAAAGGAAAACAGAATCATGATGATCCTCATGGAAGTTCTCAATGGTAGTGTCATTCCTGACATCCTACAGCTCCTGGAGGAAGTTCTTTGGCTTGATACCAGTGTGGAAAGCTAGGAAATTCTAGGAGGGTTTGCATTGAGGCACCCAAGAACTGTATCTCCATCGGACATTCAGGACACTTGTAGAGGTTCTTCCATCACTTCTCTACTCCGTGTAGTGGGATATGATCATCAGATCCTCTTAACACTATGGGGAAATCAAATGATTCATGTTCAAAAGGGTTCCAACCATAGTAATCTAGAATAACGCTTCTTCAAATAGTGTAAGAGTATTCAGAGGAAGAAGACATGAGACTAAAAACTGTGAGAGGTACCATTACCATTTCTTCGTCATTAGTGACTACTCTTTTTGATATTGGTGAATCTCACTCTTTTATTTCAAACCGTATTGTTAAACTGCTTAATATTCCTATGGAGAAACTATCTTGTGCAATGGATATTAATACACCCCCTAGCACGAAGAGAGAGTAGGGCCTCCTTAGTCATGCATGTATCTTCTCTCTATCTGATGTTGATCTAGCTTGGAGTTTTTTGGTTCTTGATATGAAATATCTTGACGTCATATTTGGGATATATTGGCTCATTGCCAACAAATCCTGAATTTATTGTTATCTTCGATGGGTCTACTTTACTACACGCAGTGGTGTGTCTCTTGTCTTTCAAGGAGAATGAGACCCAAGGTTGAGCAGAGTTGGACCTTCTTAGCCAATGTTAGGGAATGTGATATCAGTGTTTTCTTTTGACCTGGAGTGAGATTTAGTGGGTGGTGATATTACTCTAGTTTTCACTGAGTTTTTCAATGTGTTTCCTTCAGATTTCTCTAGTCTTCCACTGATGATAGAGGTTGAGTTTTCTATTAACATAATTCTTGGAACTTAACCAATCTCTATCCCATATTACCACATGGAACCAACTAAGTTGAAAGTGATGAAGTCTCAGTTGGATGATCTTCTTGAGAAGGGATTTATTCTTCCAAGTGTGTCACCATGGGTAGCGCCAGTTCCTTTTTTAGAAGGATGATGGTTCTCTTTGCTTATGTGTTGATTATCAAAAGATCAATTGTGTTATGATAAATAAAAAGTACCTGTTTCCATGGAATGATGATATATTTGATCAACTAAATGGGGAGAAGTGGTTTTCAAAGATCAATCTTTGATCTAGTTACTATCAGTTGAGGATAAAAGAATCTTACTTTCAGAAGACTACACTTTGGAGTAGGTACGAGCACTTTGAGTACCTTGTTATGCCTTTTTCCTAGAAAATGCTTCTACAGTTTTCATGGATTTAATGAACAAGATTTTCCACATGTATTTGGATACCTTTGTGGTAGTATTTATGGATGAATTTCTTTTTTACTCCAAGTCTTAGGAGGATCATGTGCAATATCTAAGAATAGTTCTGAATCTTCTAATAAATCACTACCTTTAAGAAAATATTTCAAAGTGTGATTTTTGGATTTAGGAAGTGAAATTATTGGGGAACATGGTGTCTGAATAGGGTGTATCGATTGATCCTGATAAGGTGAAGGTTGTTATGACTTAGGAGAAACCACAAAATGTATTTGAGATCTAGAGCTTCTTGGGATTAGCTAGATATTACCACATGTTCGTAAAGGACTTCTTGAAGTTGGTTTCACTGATGACTAATATGATTCGGAAGGGGGTCATGTTTGTGTGGGACAATAAATGTCAAAGTTCATTTGTTGAACTAAAATGTCTGTTGACCACTACACCGGTGTTAACTCTTCTAGAAGTCAGGCAGAGTTATGTGGTCATTTATGATGCATCAGGTTATGGCTTGAGCTATGTTATTATGTAGGGTGATCATGTGGTAGCATATGGATCTCATCAGCTTAGGCCACATGAGAAGAATTATCCTACCCAAGATTTGTAACTCGAAGCTGTGATGCACATGCTTAAAGTATGACGACACTATATTTTTGGTGAACATTTTATGGTGTATTCAGATCACAAAATCCCGAGTTATATCTTCTCTCAAAAATATTTGAATCTTCAGCAGAGGCATTGGGTGGAGTACATGAAATCTTTAAAATTTGACATCGCTTAAACCTTGGGGAAAAGGAATGTCATTTTTGACTCTTTGAGCAAGAAACTTTCAACCCAGGAAGTGAAAGAATCTTCAGATGAGTGGAATTTGTTGGCTCTTTTTTGCATAGTTTCATATTGAAGTTTAAGAGGAAGGGGATGAGGTTTCTTTAACCAGTGTTCAATTGATGTCTACTATTCTTGATATGACTCTTCATGATCAAGATCTTGATGATGAGTTCCGTAGCATTATAGAATCCCTTTTTTATGGGGAGACAGTTTACCAATGGTCGTTCTCCAAAGAGGGTGTCCCATGTTATCAGAACCACTTCATTGTGCCGTTAGTGTCAGGAAAGGAAGTGATGAGGGATTTCCATAGTTCTTAGTAGATTTTGCACCCAGGAACCACAAAAATATTCTATGACATGAGGTGGAGGTTCTTGTGGCCATGTATGATATGGGACATTGCTGAGTTTGTCTCTCATTGCTATACATGCCAATAGGTGAAAGCTGAGAACTAGAAACCTTCGGGTTTACTTCAACAACTTTCAGTCCCTACTTGAAAGTGGATGAGATCTCTATGGACTTCGTGGTTATGTTTCCTCATACTGAGAGAAATAAGAATGCAATATGGGTTGTGATCGATAGGCTGACCAAGTTGGCTCACTTATACCTATTATAAATAGGGCCAAAGTTGAGGAGTTGGGAAATATTTACGTGAAATAGATTGTTCATTTGCATGGAGTTCCATATGATATAGTCTCTAATAGGGATCCTCAGTTCACTTCTCACTTTTGTAGAGGCCTTCAGGAGGCACTGGGATCTCAGGTTCATTTGAGAATGAACTCCCATCCGTAGTCAGATATTCAGACAAAAAGAGCTATACAAATTCTTAAGGATATGATTTACACCTGTGTTCTCAACTTCGGAGAGTCTTGGGATGATCAATTAAGGCTGGTTGATTTCTCTTATAACAACAGTTACCAGTGTTCTATCAGAATGGAACCTTTTGAGGCCATTTATTATCAGACTTTTAAATCTCATTTATGTTGGTTGGAGGTCAGTGAAAGTTCTTTGGTTGGACCAAGCTTAGTGTAAGAGACGACAACAAAGATTCAGATGATTTGTTAGAGGATGTTTACAGTACAAAGCCTATATAAGTCTTTTGCTGATCGACACTGTAGACTTTTAGAGTTCTCATTTGGTGACTAGGTGTTCATGAAAGTTTCACCCCATTTGATTTATCGATATCTTGGGAAGAAAGGGAAGCTTTCTTCTTGCTTTGTAGGACTATTCGAGGTTGTTGAGAAGTTGGGGAAGGTTGTATACCATTTTAAACTTCCACAATAGCTAACATTGATACATAACATGTTCCATGTATCATAGTTGAGAAAGTATCTATATGATCCATCTCACATTTTGAGATGGAGTGATCTTGAGATCGAGCCTAATTTATCTATGGCTGAGTGACCAGTCAGGACAATTGATTCCAAGACCAAGGTACATTGTGGGAGGACGATACCTTTGGTTCATGTGCTATGGAAGCATGGTTCTGTTTCTCATGAGACGTGGGAGAGGGAAGAAATGATGAGAGAGTTGTGGCCTCATCTTTTGGGCATGGAATATTCTTAATAATCTTTTTGGGGGTAGAAAGATTTTGTGGTAGGGAGGTTGGAATATACCATTACCTTGATCAGGTATTTTTTCCACCTTTTCTAAGTTTCCATTCGGTTAAAAATCCTTTTATGTAATTTTTCAAGGTTTATGGTAGACTGTAGAATAGGTACACACTGTGTACTTGAAGTACACACTATGTACTTGGTGCTGGTTTCATGTTGTGGACTGGGTGATCATGTTGTGAATGGGGAGATCATGCCATGAGCTAGCACATTCCATGTACCTAAGGTACATTTCATGTAGGGATTAAATAGTGGGTTTTCAACCTAAGGTGACTGGTTTTTCAACATACTTATCCAGAATGGCCTATACATCACGACCACTGGTTACATGTCATTATTTTTCCCACGCCCAGCCTTAAGTAATGCGTTTTCCAGTATCGTTTGGGCTATTATTCCCATACCTCTTAGATCTCAACCCTATTCTCTCCCTAGGAAATTTTTAGAGGTGTCCCACCTTCCAGTTCAATTTGACCATCTTCAGATCTATATTGCATATGTGGTGTGACTCCCAGGTAAGGGTTATACCTCATACTTCTTGTTTTATCTCCTTTTATCCTATTGGGATTTCAATAGACCATCTAGGGGTTGATGGATCTATGTCATGTGGTGTTGGATCTTGATTCTAGGTTGAGTTTCAATATCTCCTCCACCTTTTCCTCATTTATAGGCGTCGTTGAAAGTGTCATTATTTAGTAAAGAGGTAGTTGGTTCCATCATAATTTTTCCAATTGATTACCATCATATTGTTTGATTTATTTCAATTAGTGATTTAAATTTAAATGATCAATATTTCTTTCAATGGATATGATAAAACCCAATTTTGGTGAATTGGGATATTTGAAATGTTTTTGGCATGAAAATTTGGAAAATCCACAATTCTATTGAATTGGGGTGGTTTTATAGAAATTGGATGATTTAAATTGTTGAATTTAAATTATGGATTTGATGGAAATTTTTTCAATTAAATTGTGTAATTTAATTTTGGAAATTAATTTTGAAAAGGATGTATTTTTTTGAATGGATTTCAAACTCATGAAAATGGATTAAAATGATTTGATAGAAGCCTAATAGTTTTATCTTGTGAAAAAGGAATGTTTTTGAATAAAACATGTTTTGTTTTTAAAATGAGAGGAATTAGAATTTTTAAAATGGAAGAATGGGATTGATCGTATTTTAAACAATCTTAAAATAATTCTCCCATTATGTAAGAGTGAATTAATGCCTTAGATAGTTAGTGAGTAATGTGGATACACTCTACGCTATGACAACGTTCTAAAACATATATGAAGCGGATCATATCCTTGACAGATTGGTGATGAGTCTCCTTTGTCCAGTGTCATAGGGATGTGTCTATACACATTTTTATGAGTTCACATAGAGAGTGTAGAATCCTATATCTAGTTAATACTATCATACCTTTTGGTAGAGGACCATTTTTTTGGCTTGTTTATTTATATTTGAGATATAAATGTATGCATATGTTTGATTGAAATGCTTTAAATTCCTACTGAATTTATATAAACTGTTTTATATAAATGCTCTACTTAAGACATTATTTTTGAAACGTTCCATCTATTTTAAAGTAAATCCTGTGCTTTGAAGGGCATTCTTGATCCCCATGGTTTGGCGATAAGCACCTTGAATATTACAACATAAAAGTGGGAACAATTTTCCTACAATAATGTTGCAGCAAAAGATAAAAGACAGTATGCATATTAATAAGAAAACTTCACAGGGAGTAAAGGAACTAGAATACAACTAGGAATAGAATCCAAAGTATTGAGACCTGAGTAATAAAATAGGAAAATAACCCCAATGTCCCTATGGATGCAACTCACACCCTACTTTTACCTTCAGGTGTTTTAAGACTTTCTCCTTCCAGGCTCGAGAAAAGGGAAGGGATCTCTTGGAGTTGGATCCAGCTGTTGAGCTTTGGATGTGGTGAGTTTCATCCATAGGGACTTTGGGGTTATTTTCCTATTTTATTACTCAGGTCTCAATACTTTGGATTCTATTCCTAGTTGTATTCTAGTTCCTTTACTCCCTGTGGAGTTTTCCTATTAATATGCATACTGTCTTTTATCTTTTTCTGCAACATTATTGTGGAAAAATTGTTCCCACTTTTATATTGTAATATTCAAGGTGCTTATCGCCAAACCATGGGGATCAAAAATGCCCTTCAAGTCATGTCAAGGCCAGCTCGGTTATCAGGTTACCAGGGTACCTGGGTTAGTTCTTGAAAAATTGGTATCGGAGGAGGATGTTGATCCTTTTTATAGAAGTCAGTATGCATTTTTGGAATATTTTTAGGACATAAGAGGTAGTTATGATTGTGTGTGTACCCATATCTCACTGAAATGAACCTTAAGTTTCTAGGGGTGGTTAGGGAAATGAATCTTATGGATTAGTTCTAGTCGCTTCCCTATAGAGAATTGGATAGGTTGAAATCCAAATCTTAGTTGTCACTTATATTGATAATATTCTCTCTTTCTACTCAGTTTGAGTGTTAATATAATGTTATAATTTTATCTACTGATGTTGGGTTGCATCATGCCTCTGAGAATATGTGTGAATCAAATACAAGAAAAGGATACTACTGAACCTTATAAATCAAATCCTTCTATTGATCCGAATCTAGTAGAGGTGATTGTGTGTACTTAGCTCTGGGATAGACAGAACCTCTAGTTCCCACTTAGAATCCAATTGTGGATCCTTAGGGGGATGTTTTTCAGAGTCATTCTCAAGAGTTCATTTTCCATAATCCACTAGTCATCAAAGGCTCCACTCATCCTCAACATGTTGAGGAATGCTTGTGCAAGATAGAATGTCTGTTTGAGTTCTTGGAGACACCGAAAATGATCAGGGTGAATGTTCCGCCTTCATGCTGGAGGGATCGAGTAGAAGATGGTGGGACAATATGGTGATGGCAGGGAAGCATGAGGGATTAAAATAAAAATATTTCAAGTTTCTTTTCACCAATTAGTTCTATACAGATTCAATGGTGTTGGTCAAGGCTGTGGTGTTTTTCAAGATTGAGAAGCCTGAGAAAACCATGACTGAGTATTCAAATTTCTTTTCTTATATAGTGTAGTTTACTCCTGAGATTGTATTTAATGAGAGGAAGAAGGCTTGTTGCTTAGAGTTTGGACTTCGATCAGATATTCGTTCTCAGGTTTTCTTGTTGAAGATTCCCACTTATGATGATGTGTTGGATAGGTCAATAATGGTTGAGAAGGAATTTTATGGAAAGTCTGGGTTGACAGGAGTTAATTTTTTTCCTAGTGAAAACATTGGTTCCTTTAAAGAAAAATGGAAGTGTGATGATCCTCATAGAAGTTATCGATGACAGATTTAGTCCATACCTCCTACAGATCTAGGAGGAAGTTCTTTGACTTGCCACCCGTGTGACATGTTAGGATATTCTAGAAGGGTTTTCACTGAGGCACCCATTAATAGTAGATCCCACAGACTTTCAGGACACTTATAGAGGTTCTTCCATCACTTTTGTACTCTGCATAGTGGTATAGGATCATTATCTCCTCATAAAACTGGGGAGAAATAAAATGCTTCACTTTCAAAAGGCTTCTAGCCATAGGCATCCAGAATGAATATTCTTTACATAGTGGAAGTGTCTTTAGAGGAAGCATACATGGGTCCAACGACTGTGAGAGGTACCTTTAACATTGAATCATCATTAGTGAATTCTCTTTTTGAAACTGGTTCATCTCACTCTTTTATTTCAACCTATATTGTTAACTTGGATAATATTACTATAGAGAAACTATCTTGTGCAATGGATATTACTACACCCCATGGTACGAAGAGAGAGCAGGGCCTCTGTAGTACTGCATTTTTCTTATATCTATTTGATGTCAATATAGCTTGGAATTTTCTAGTTCTTGATATTAAATATCTTGAATACATATTTGGGATGGATTGGATCCTTGTCAAAAAATCTGAAATTGATTGTTATCTTCAATGGGTATAATTTACTACACCCAATGGTGTGTCTCTTTTCTTTCAAGGAGAATGGGACCCAAGGTCAAGTAGATCCAAACCTTCTTATCCAAATTTTGGGAAAGTGATATCAATGTTTTATTTTTACATGGAGCAGGAATCAATGGGTGGTGAACTTCCTCATGTTATCACCGAGTTTTCTGATGTGTTCCCTTCAGATTTCTCTGGTCTGCCACTGATGAGATAGGTTGAGTTTTCTATTGACTTAATTCCTAGTAATCAATCAGTCTCTATACCCTCTTACCACATGGCACCAACCGAGATGAAAGAGATGAAGTCTCAGTTGGATGATCTTTTTGAGAAAGGCTTTATTCATCTAAGTGTGTAACCTTGGGCAACACCGATTCTCTTTGCTAAGAAGGATAATGGTTCTCTTCTCTTAGGTATTGATTATCGATAGTTAAAACATGTTATGATAAATGACAAATATCCGTCAAAACGAATTGAAGATATGTTTGATCAACTAAAAGGGGTAAAGTTCTTTTCAAAGATCAACCTTCTATCTGGTTACCATCAGTTGAGGATAAAAGAACCTGACATTTTGAAGACCACCTTTCGGAGCAGGTATGGGAACTCTGAGTAACTTATTATGACCTTTGTCCTAACAAATTCTCCTACAGTTTTTATGGATTTAATGAACATGATTTTCCTTGAGTATCTAAATATATTTTTGGTAGTCTTTGTGGATGAAATTCTTGTTTACTGCAAGTCCAAGGAGGATCATGTGAAACAGCTAATGTAACACCCCGACCCCAGTTACCTAGAGTTTGTGCATTATTTTAATACATTGGAATGATTACAAGGAATCAAGTCCTGAAGGAACGATCAATTTAGCAGTCTTGGAAAATAGATTACATATATGAGCATTACATTACACATTCAAACATAAAACACAACATAAATAACCCATTTATAACACCATTATTCCCCTACCTTAACCCTGAAAATCAGACATAATACACTTCTTGGAATCCTGGGAAAAAAAAACATAAGAAATGGGTGATCTCAGATGCTCAGTAAGGGTAAATAATTTGACAGAAGTTGTAAAATTTTAAGGCAAGATGTGTAATAAAAACAACAGACTTTTAAATATAAACTTAAACATAATATAGAGAAAATAAATCAAACATTACCATATAAACATGCACATGGATATTCTACTATTCGAATAATCACATGTAATAATTAATTTCATAATGAGGGAATTCCTAACATTAGACATCATTACCACATAGTCAAGGCCTCGTGCCAAGAATAGAAATAAAAGTTTTTTCAAGGCCTTGTGCCAAGACACTAGTTTGTCTCATGAGACATACCAATGCATCGAGGAGTAATAGCGGGCTCCACCCTTCACTTAATAAATCCACAACATTCCTCATATGAAAATGTTGAAACATAACATAAACATTCGTTTTAAAACTAGAATACGAAATGTCAATACTTCAACCATAAACCATGAAGGGTATAAAAATAGCACATCCATATTCAAACATATCATAACTCATTCAATACAATATGGAATATTGTATTATAATAAATCAACCTTAATCAAGAATAATATCTAGTAAAGTATGTTGACATAGTTGAAAATGATCAGTAAAACTTTTTGAGAGAAATATCCCTTTTTATGAAATAATTTAAAAGTTACACATTTATAAAGGAAGTCATTTAAAATAGATTTTTGAATAAAAGTGTCCCATACCAATTTGAAACTTTTTAAAGGAATTTACATTTTAAAACAATCATGTCCATATAAATAAATCTGTAAAACCATTTTGAAAACATGAACATTAATGAGAAAGATTTAGAAGAATAAATATTTAAAACATAAAAAATGATGTTTTAGTTAAAGAGTACCTTAAAAGAATCATTTTTAAATGTCTTTTATGAAACATGGACATGGATACTAAATATTTCCTAGAAAATACTTACACATAAACACTCTTGAATAATAACGAGATTGAGGAATTAACCCTTACCTTGTACTTTCCTTTGGTCGAGGGTAAGTTTAACCTCATTTATAAGGACAATAGTATGTTATTAAGTTATACCAGAACCATATTCATATTTATTATATCATACACGATTATTTTATGACTTTATAATACCCATTTAATAATGATTTCCATGTTAAATTAACATTTCGGGTAATAATCACTTTCTTTATTATACATGTTTTAACTTGTTATTATTGATTGTATCATTTAGGTAATGATTTAAATAATTCCAAAAAATAAAACATGATTTATATATCTTATATATTTAGAATATAAATATGTATAATAGATAGATATACGAAATGAAAAACACCATTTATGGAGACGGTAGACCGTATGTACGCATAAACGCTGTTTCCGTTTTCATATCGTATTGAACGGAAGTAAGTGAATAAGATATATGTAAGTACATATATATATATATATATCCAGTAGAATTATTATTCCATATATTACATACTTAGTAATAATATATATTTTTATAATCATCGTTGAATGGTGAACATGGAAATGAATCGCATTGCGTCGTGGAGACGGTAAGCCATGCGTACACACGAGCGGCAATATCATTTCCTTAATGATTAAAAGGTGAGGAATTGGATGGTATATTAATTGTAAAGAGAAATTATAATGTTATTATCATTATTTATATACATATTAATCATCATTATATCCATCCAAATAACATAGTTTTGAATAAAAAATTACACCACAGCGTCGAGACGATAAGCCGTACGTACACACGCATAGTGACATTATCATTCATATGATGGATAGAATAATGAATATGGCTGTACCATATTTATAATAACATAATAGTATGTAGAAGGTACTATAGTTATTTTTTTTATGGAAATAAAAAATAAAAAGAAAGTGGAAGAATAAAATAACTTTTAAAGAGGTGATAAAATAATTACCTCTTCTTTGGGTGTTTCCTTTTGATTTGAAAAAAAGGAATACTTAGGTTGGATTTTTGATATAGGGAATGACTGTATATTTAATTTGGGGAAGTTGGGAGGAGATTTGGGTAGGGGTTGGCTGAGTAAAATGGCTTTGGAGGTTTTAATTTGAGAGAATGAGAAGTACCGTTTTATAAGAGAGGTGAGGGTCACTTTAGGAAAAGTTTGAAATATTATTTTATTATAAAATCCTTTTCAGTTTCTAATTGCTTAAAATTAATTTATTTAGAAGATAAGGTGTGGATGGGTCGAAATAATCTCAAAAAATAGGTTTTATAGAAGTTTAGGTCACCACATTAACCCTATCTTTTAGATTTAACTGTTAGTTAAATAGTTAAATTTTACCATGTCCTCTTGTATTATTATAATAAATAGTTAATAAACTTACTATAAAAAGATAAGAGAACCCCGAGTGGTTCATTATTGACATATATAATCTTATCTATGTCCTTTTGATGAACCTTATATTTTTATAAGTATTTTATCATTTAATAAAATAGTATTTGTTTTAAAAACTCATTTATGTCAATTTTGACACTATTTAGTATTTGTTTTTTTTAAAAGTCATAAAAACATTATTACTTCAAAAAAAATTCATTTAATCAACCCTAAAATGTCTTATTCACATATAAAAATCGTGTAATGCCTTAAAAGTCTCAATTTACATTTATTTTTATATTTATAACATCAATTATTTTAATCATTCATTAACAAAGTAATTACTACATCATCATTATGTCATAAATAAATTTAATTATTTAATGTCTAAAAATTATAAATAAAATACCATGATTTAGGAAATAGTTTTATATTTATAATCAATATTTATAGTCAAATTTATAGTATGTATAATCCCTTATTAAAAATGGTTTAGTTATTAAACTTTGAATTTTACACTTGTAACTCTTCTTTAAATAAAATAATAATAAATCTCCTAATCTAATCCAAGTGGATCAAGGAGGTTAATATTTTATTCCTAAGGTTTATTTTGGTCTAAAAACACTTATCCAATAGAATTTGTACATGTGTTAGGGTAATTATAACATCATTTTTACCTTTAATTAACCTATTTACTTTTAACCGTGGTAAATAAAATTCAGAAGTTACTATTCACTAAAAATTATTTTCATCCCATTGAACCACATTTTAATTACTAATATCAACCTTGTCTCTTGGATTTTTTAAATTTAATTCATATAAGTGGTAAAATTATGTTTTATGAAAATTTGTAAATGAGCCTAGAAGGTGGGTAAAAGACGGTAAAAAGTTCAATAAAATTTTATATATCTAATCTTTTTATAAAATGACTCCAATGAATTACATTGGACTTATACATATATATTTTGTATCTATTTTTAATTAAAATAAATTTAAATTAAATAAATAATTATTTAAATAAAAAGTAAGTTTTAAACAATAACGTAGTGTTTTTCACTATTCATCAAAAATTGAAAGTTTACAGGAAAATACCAAAAATTCACCCTAAGATAATTTTGTTATTATGAATTCAAAAATGAAGACTATTTTACAAAATTAGAAACATATAAGTTTTATTAATTAATTTAAAATTAATTTTCGTTGTCAAAACAAAAAAGCGGGTTTTTAAAAAGTAAAAACCACCAAAAGATTGACATGTGTTTATCTCCAATTTAAATGTGAAATTACATATAATGAACTAAATTATATTAAATAATAAAAATATAATCTAATTATACTTTAAAACCACTCAAATTCATAATTTAACACTATAAATTATTTCGATTAAAAAAGTTGTTTTCAATTAAAATTTATTATTTTTCACTATTCATCAAAATATGGAAGTTATTAGAAAAGTACCAAAAATTTATCCAAAATAAATTTTTATGTATCTCTTATAAATAAAAATTTAATTTCACTAAATTGAATATATAAAAGTGTCAAATATTAGATTTAAAAAGGGTTCTCCATTAAAAGACAGAAAAAATGCATTTTTTGAAAAATACTTCTTTTATCTGAAAATTGAATTTTTCCTTATAATATGTATATGAAACACAAGATTTGAATGTTAAAATTATATAGGATATATATATAATTCAAAATGTGGTTAATAATATTCATAATCACTTTTTGAACGGCTAGTTTGGTATGTCGTGGTGCACTCGAACTCGGTATTGTGTGTAGCGGAAGCTATTGAATTACTTTAAAGAGATAACGTACTATGAAATCATGGGGTGTTAAATTCTCCCCTCATTCAATAAATTGTTTCCTCACAATTTTAAATTTTTCTTCAAAAATAAAATGTTGAATATAGAAAATACCATTGTGGAAAACCCACATCGAAAATATGGTTAATAAAATTTAGTATTAATAAGAGGGAAAGAGAAATGAAAAATTCACCACCAAATTATGATCTTGAATAGGAGAACATTGGTGGAAATTAGAGACACATAATTATAGGAAAAACATAAATATTTATAGGGAGTTATTGAGGTCATCAATCACAAACAAGTGAAAAATAAATGGAATATTGAGGGCCTCAAAGCTATAAATCTATAATAATTTAAAATATAATCAATTTAAAAAAACATAAGGTATTTGGATAACACATTTTTTGTTTTACATTCCCTTCCCTAATGTTTAAGAATTAATTTATTCATATAATAAGAGGGAAAAATATACTTGATAGGTAGAGTTTCATCCTTCAACTAATCCCTACCACAAACTCATCTTTCACTTCAAAAGATAATAGAATTTAAAAATATTCTATTTATCATAATCATATAGGGTTATAAAAAATTGAATTTATAAATCATGTTTCAGACCATTTTAAAAAAACTAAATTATAAAAACCAGGACATCACGTAAGCCCGTGGTAGGCGATTCACCTTTGTCGCCCTTCGGTTACAGGTTCAAGTCTCGTGGCCTTGCTGGACGCAACAGGCTGTCACCCAACCTCCAGGTTGTCCTTTTTAAAACAATCCAAAAAACAATATTAAGAAATGTTTTAACCTTAAACAATAGTATCCAATGTCCAAATTAACTCATTCCAACCTTTAGACTTATCCAAAATACTTTTGTCCAAACTCATAGTCCAAAATTTACAAGGAAGGTAAACATAATGAAGATCTCTTTTTTCCACATAATAACATGTGAATACATTCATCATGTATTCTCTTAAAACATGGTAACACCCTAAATTACCATAAAACCTTATTGAATACATTCATTCTCCCTTGTTCCTTATAGAATACTGTATATACTACTTAAATCAAAAAATTTTGAATACTCCAACAATAATGGAATAAACAAACCATCAATTAGTTCCAAGGATGTCAATAATATCCAATATAATTTATCCAATTCAATCATATATTATTCCAAAATCAATACCTCAGTATCAGGACCATATTAAAGTTTATCTTTCTTTCAAACATGTATTTTCCAAAAAGTTTAACTTGCTATTGAGTCACTTTTATTGGTACCACACAATCTCAAATCCTTAATGAAATAGTACTACTGTACAATCCTTATTTATTTACATAATTCATATAACCAGTACATCGTTGATACAACACTCAAATGAAATAATTCTTTAATAACAACATAAGAACACTAGTCATTATTCTTTATCTTTAGTAGTATCATAACTTGATTATTATCCAGTAGTATCATTTGGGGAATACTCTGATGATTTGGACATTGATTCTCATAGTGTCCCAACTCCTTGTAGATGAATCATTTTACATTTTAAACCTTTTTCTTACCCTTTCAATCATGTACTTGGTGTCCTTTTTCTCCATAATTATAACTAACTCCCATTTCCTTCAAGAATTTACCAAGGTGATTCTTTCCATAGTTATCACATATGGGAAAATACTCATTTCCCTTATTCCTTTTATCTATATTTCTCTCAACAATCCTTTTCTTCTATAGCATCCCTTCAAAGCCATAGGACTCGAAGAATTATTTACTTATCTTATTAACACATGATACTATTTCTTCATATGATGAGAATATGTGGGAGACTATTTCCCTTCTAAATATTTTCTTAATACCATGAAAGATATGATCCCTTTTACTCTTTGGATCATGTGTATTGCTGGAGTTATCATTCCTTCTACTGGGTGCCATTTCTAAACAATGACATACACTAGGTTAGTTTAGGAATCAAAATGCATAATTACAAACTTTTAAAATACCTAAAATAAATTGAAAATATTATGAATATAATCTATAATCATAAAAAATGTTTTCTTTAAGAATGTATTTAGTACTAAATCCTTCATAATGGCCTGTAAAGAAAATTTGAATTATCCTAAGCATATCCCCCGGGAGTGTCATAGCCAAGAGTGCAGCAATCCCCGTTGTCGTGTACCAGGATTCCCAGGGCCAAGCCTGAAACTCCTTGTTGAAGTTTTCACTCCTAGGAACATCTGTTCTAGAGCCGCCTCTACCTGCTCATATCCAGACATGAATGTATTTCTTGGAAAATACACAAAATCTCCACATTACCAAAATTCTAGGAAGTTCTTCTATACTAATCCTCAAAGTCTATCTTAGGGTAATGTTATCTAATAAGAGTTTTTCTAAATCTAGTTTCCAAAGTTTTTACTAAACTTCCTTTGATACCAATTGTAATTCCATGACCCCAGTTACCTAAAGTTAGTGCATTATTTTAATACATTGGCATGATTACAAGGAATCCATTCCCGAAGGACTGATCAGTTTAGCAGTTTTGGAAAATAGATTACATACATGAACATTACATTACACATTAAAACATAAAACAAAACATAAATAATCCATTGAGAATTCCATTATTCCCTTATCTTAACCCTACATATCAAACATAATACACTTCTTGGAATCCTGGGAAAACAAAAAATAAGAAAGGGGTGAGCTCAGATGCACAGTAAGGGTAAATAATTTAGCGGAAGCTGTAAACTTTTAAGGAAAGATATGTAATAAAAACAAAAACCTTTTAAACATAAAATTAAACATAATATGTAGAAAATAAATCCAACATTACCATATAAACATGCACATGTATATTTTACTATTCGAATAATAACATGTAATAATTAATTTCATAATGAGGGAATGCCTAACGCCGGACATCATTACCACATAGTCAAGGCCTCATTCCAAGACTATAAATAATTTTTTCTCAAGGACTTGTGCCAAGACACTAGTTTTCCTCATGAAACCTAACGATGCATCGATGAGCTATAGCAGGCTCTACCGTCACTTACTAAGTCCACTGCATTCCTCATATGAAAATATTGAAACATAACATAAACATTCGTATTAAAACTATTATACAAAATGTCAATACTTCAACCATAAACCATGAAGGGTATAAAAATAGCACATAAATATTAAAACATATCATAACTAATTAAATAAAATATGGAATATTGTATTATAATAAATCAAACTTAATTAAGAATAATATTTAGTAAAGGATGTTGACATAGTTGAAAATGATCAGTAAAAATTTTTGAGAGAAATATCCCTTTTTATGAAATCATTTAAAAGTGACACATTTATAAAGGAAGTCATTTAAAATATATTTTTGAATCAAATTGTCCCATACCACTTTGAAACTGAATTAACATTTTAAAACAATCATGTCCATATAAATAAATTCGTAAAACCATTTTGAAAACATGGACATTAATGTGAAAGATTTAGAAGAATAAATATTTAAAACATTTAAAATGATATTTTAGTTAAAGATTACCTTAAAAGAATAATTTTGAAATGTCATTTATAAAACATGGACATGGATAATAAATATTTCCTAGAAAATACTTACACATAAACAATCTCAGATAATAATGAGATTGAGGAATTAACCCTTACCTTGTACTTTCCTTTGGTCGAGGGTACGTTTAACCTCCTGTATAATGACCATAGTATGTTATTAAATTATTATAGAACCATATTCATATTTATAATATCATACATGATTCATTTATGAAATTATACTACCCATTTAATAATGATTTCCATGCTAAATTAACATTTCAGGTAATAATCATTTTCTTTATCGTACGTGTTTTAACTTTTTATTCTTGATCATATCATTTATATCATGATTTAAATATTTCAAAAATATAAAAAATTATTTATATATCATATATATTTAGAATATAAATATGTATAATAGATAGATATATGAAATTTAAAACATTATTTATGGAGACAGTGGGCCGTACGTACGCATAAACGTTGTTTCCGTTTTCATATCGTATTGAACAGAAGTAAGTGAATAAGATATATGTAAGTACACACACACACACAAATATATATATATATATATATATATCCAGTAGCATTATTATTTCATATATTACATACTTATTAATAATATATATTTTTATAATCATCGTTGAATGGTGAACGTGGAAATGAATCTCATCGCGCCGTGGAGATAGTAAGTCGTGCGTACACACGAGAAACAATATCATTTCCTTAATGATTAAAAGGTGTGGAATTGTATGGTATATTAATTTTATAGAGAAATTAACAAGTTATTTTCATTATTTATATACATATTATGCATCATTATATCCATCCAAATAACATAGTTTTGAATAACAAATTACACCACGGTGTGGAGACGATAAGCCATACACACACACACATAGTGACAATAGAATTAATAGGATGAATAGAATAATGAATATGGTTGTACCATATTTATAATAACATCACAGTATTTAGAAGGTACCGGATTTATTATTTTGGTATAGAAATAACAAATAAAAAGAAAGTGGAAGAAGAAAAGAACTTTGAAAGAGGTGATAAAATAATTACGTCTTCTTTGGGTGCTTCCTTTTGATTTGAAAAAAAGGCCTCTTAGGTTGGATTTTTTCTCATGGGAAGGCCTCTAGGTTGAATTTAGGGAAGTTGGAAGGAGATTTTGGTAGGGTTTGGCTGAGCCAATTTCCTTTGTAGGTGTGATTTTGAGAGAAGGAGAGGTACCCCTTCATAAGAGGGGTGAGGGTCACTTTAAGAAAAGTTTGAAATATTATTTTATTATAAAATAATTTTCGGTTTCTAATGGCTCCAAATTAATTTATTTAAAAGATAAGGTGGGTATGGGTAGAAATACTCTCAAAAAATAGGTTTTATACAATTTTAGGTCACCATATTAACCCTATCTTTTATATTTAACTCTTAGTTAAATAGTTTGACTTTTACCATGTCCTCTTGTATTATTATAATAAATGGTTAATAAACTTACTATAAAAATAAAAGAGAACCCCAAGTGGTTAATTATTGAAATATATAATCTTATCTAAGTCCTTTGGAATAAACTTAGATTTTTAATAGTATTTTATCATTTAATAAAATATTATTTGTTTTAAAAACTCATTTATGTCAATTTTGACACTATTTAGTATTTGGTTTTTGTGAAAGTCATAAAAATATTATTACTTTGAAAAAAATTTATTGAATCAACCCTGACATGTCTTATTAACCTATATAATTCATAAAATTCATCAAAAATCTCAATTTACATTTATTTTTATATTTATAACATCAATTATTTTAATCTTTCATTCTTAAAGTAATTACTGCATCATAATTGTGTCATAAATAAATTTAATTATTTAATGTCTAAAAATTATAAATAAAATAAAATGATGTAGGAAATTTTTTTGATTTATAATTAATATTTATAGTCAAATTTTTATGATGTATTACCCAATATTAAAAATGGTTTAGTTATTAAACTTTGAATTTTACACTTTTAATTATTCTTTAAATAAAATAATAATAAATTTCCTAATCTAATTAAAGTGGATCAAAGAGGTTAATATTTTATTCCTAAGGTTTATTTTGGTCTAAAAAAACTTATCCAATAGAATTAGGACATGTGTTAGGGTAATTATAACATCATTTTTACCTTTTATTACCCTATTTACTTTTAACTGTGGTAAATAAAATTCAGAAGTTACTATTCACTAGAAATTATTTTCATCCTATTGAACCAAATTTTACTTATATTAACCATGTATCTTAGATTTTTGAAATTCAATTAAAAAAAGTGGTAAAATTACATTTTATGCAAATTTACAAATGTGCCTAGAAGGTGGGTAAAAGACAGTAAAAAGTCCAATAAAATTTTATATATCTAATCTTATTATAAAACGAATCCAATGAATTAAATTGGACTTATATATGGGTTATGTATCTATTTTTAATTGAAATAAATTTAAATAATATAAATAATTATTTAAATAAAAAGTAGGTTTTGAACAATAACGCAATGTTTTTCAATATTCATCAAAAATTGAAAGTTTACAGAAAAATACCAAAAATTCACCCTAAGATAATTTTGATATTCCAAATTCAAAAATGAAGTCTATTTTACAAATTCAAAACATATAAGTTGCATCAATTAATTTAAAATTAATTCTTGTTGTCAAAACCAAAAAGCGGGTTTTTTAAAAAGTAAAAACTACCAAAAGATTGACATGTGTTTATGTCCAATTTAAATGTGAAATTACATATAATGAACTAAATTATATTAAATGATAAAAATATAATATATTTATACTTTAATACCACTCAAATTTATAATTTGACATTATAAATTATTTCGATTAAAAAAGTTGTTTTCAATTAAAATTTATTATTTTTCACTATTCATAAAAATATGGAAGTTATTAAAAAAGTACCAAAAATTTATCCAAACTAAATTTTTATCTCTGGATTCTAAAGAAGAACTTATTTTCACTAAATTGAATATATAAAAGTGTCAAATATTGGATTTAAAAAGGGTTCTCTATTAAAAGGCGGAAAAAATGCATTTTTTGAAAAATACTTGTTTTATCTAAAAATTGAATTTTTCCTTATATAATGTCTATGAAACACAATAGTTGAATGTTAAAATTATATGGGATATATATAAAATCCTAAATGTGTTTAATACTATTCATAACCATTTTTTTAACTGGTAGTTTGGTAAGTTGTAGTGTTCTCGAACTCAGTGTTGCGTGTAGTGCAAGCTATTGAATTATTATAAAGAGATAATGTACTATGAAATCATGGGTGTTTTACATATAAGAATAGTTCTGAATCTTCTAGGAAATAAAATCCTTTATGCCAAGATTTAAAAGTGTGATTTATAGATTTGGGAAGTGAAATTCTTCAGACATGTGGTGTTTGAATAGGGTGTATCAATTGATCCTGAGAAGGTGAAGGCTATTATGACTTGGGAGCAACCAAAAAATGTCTTCAAGATCCAGAGTTTCTTGGGATTACCTGGATATTAACACAGGTTTGTGAAGGACTTCTCTAAGTTGTATTCACCAATGACTATTGTAAATCATAAGGGGGTGAAGTTTGTGTGAGTTGATAAATTTCAGAGTTCATTTGTTGAACAGAAATGTCAGTTGACTATTGTGATGGTGTTAACTCTTCTAGAAGCTGGGAAGGGCTATGCGGTATTTTGTGACGCATTAGGTTGTCTCTTGGGATGAATTATTTTGTAGGGTGATCATATGGTAGCATTTGGATCTCGTCAACTTAGGCCACATAAGAATAATTATCCTACCCCTGATTTGGAACTTGTAGCTATGATTCACACGCTTAAAAGTTGACAGCACTACCTTTTTGGAGAAACTTTTATGGTGTATTCAGACCACAAAATCCTGAGTTATATCTTCTCTCAAAAATATTTTAGTCTTCTATAGGGGCTTTCGGTGGAGTACCTGTAGTCTTTCAACTTTTACATCACCTATACCCTGGGGAAAGGGAATGTCATTGCTGACACATTGAGCAGGAAACTTTCAACCCAGGCAGTGAAAGAATCTTCAGAAGAGTAGAATTTGATGGCCCTTTTTGCATAGTTTCAAATAGGAGTTTAGGAGGAAGGGTCTGAGGTTTCTTTATCCAGCATTTAGTTGATGTCTACTCTTCTCAAGATGATTCTTCAAGATCAAGATCTTGATGGTGAGTTCCATAGAATTAGAGGATTCCTTTATGGTGGAAAGACGGTTGCCTAGTGGTCATTCTGCAAAGTGGGTGTCCTATGCTATTGGAACCGCTTCGTTGTGCCATTAGCGGATAATAAGGAAGTGATGGGGGATTTCCATATTTCTCAATGGGCTATGAACCCAAGAACTACAAAAATGTTCTATGACATGAGGTGACAGTTCTGGTGGCCAGGTCTGAGATGAGACATTGTTGAGTTTGTCTCTTGATGCTGTAAGTGCCAACAGGTGAAAGAAAATCACCAGAAACCTTCTGGTTTGCTTCAACCACTTCTAGTCCCTACTCAGAAGTGTGATGAGATCTCTATGAACATTGTGGTTGAGTTTAATCGTACCCAGAGGAAGAAGAATGCGATATGGGTTGTGATCAAAATACTGACAAATTCGGCTCACTTTATACCCATTCGAGATATGGAAAAAGTTGGGGAGTTGGGAAATCTCTACATGAATGATATTGTTTATTTCCATGGATTTCCATATTCTATATTCTCTAATAGGGATACTTGGTTCACTTATTTCTTTTGGAGAGGCCTTTAGGAGGAACTGAGATCTCAGGTTCGTTTAAGAATGACCTACTATCTGTAGTTGTATGGCCAGAAAGAAAGGGCTATATATATTCTTGAGGATATGCTTTGTGCCTATGTTCTTGACTTTGGAAAGGCTTAGGACGATCACTTAGGACTGGTTATGTTCTCTTATAACAACATTTACGAGTCTGCTATCAAAATGGAAACTTTCGAGGCCTTGTAAATCTCTATTGTGTTGGTCGGAGGTCAGTGAAAATTCTTTGGTTGGACCAAGCTTGGTGCAGGAGATGACAAAAAATATTCAGATGATTCTTCATAGGATGTTGATAGAACATATTTTATATAATTCTTATGATGATTGACATAATAGACTTTTTTAGTTCTTAGTTGGTGACCATGTGTTTTTGAATGTTTCCCCTTGGTTGGGTCCTTGACAGCTTGGAAAGTAAGGGAAGATTTCTCCATGATTTGTGGGAACATTCAAGGTTGTTTAGTAGGTGGGGAAGGTTGCGTACTATTTGGAACTTCCATAGCCGCGAACTTTGATACATAACGTATTCCATGTATTATAGTTGAGAAAGTATCTATCTGATCTATCTCACGTTTTGACCAGGTGTGATCTTGAGATTGAGCTTGATTTATCTTTGACTGAGCGACCAGTAAAGATAGTTGATTCTTAGACCAAGGTACTTCATGAGAGGAAAATACCTTTAATTCATGTGCTATGGAAGCATAGTTCTGATTCCCATGATATTTGGGAGAGGGAGGCACTGATGAGAGAGCAATGGACTCATTATTTTGGAATAGAAGCTTCTTCATAGGCTTTTCAGGGGCAGAATGATTTTATGGTGGGGAGGTTGTAACATCACATTACCTTGATCAGGTAATTTTTCTACCTTTCTATGTTCCCTTTCGGTTAAAAATTTTTTTATGTGATTTTTCTGGGTTTACTATAGACTGCAGAATAGGTACACTCTATGTACCTAAAGTACAAGTTGTGTACTTGGTGATGGTTCCATATTTTTGACTAGGAGATCATGTCATGAATGGGGAGATCATGTTGTGAGCTAGTACACACTGTGTACCTGAGGTACACATCCTTTAGGGATTAAATAGTAGTTTTTTCAACCCGAGGCGAGGGGTTTTTCAGTGTACTTATCTAGCGTGGCCTACACGTCATGACCACTGGTTACACATTGTGACTTGGCCTGTGCCCATCCTTAAGCAATTCATTTTACAGTAGTGCTTAGGCTCTTATTCATAGACCTCTTGACTCTCGACCCTAGACTCTCCCTAGGTGATTTTTAGAGGCACCCACCTTTCGGTTTAATCTTATCGGCTTCAGATCATCGTTGCATCCATGGTGTGATTCCCATGAAAGGGTTGTCCCTCATTCTTTGAGTTTTCCTTACTTCTCTCATCTTGGGATTTCAATGGATCATTTAGGGATTGATGGATCTATGTCATGTGGTGTTGAATCTTTCTTCTAGGTTGAGTTTCAAGATCTCCTTCCCTTTTGTCCTCATTGATGGGTGCCATTACGAGTGTCCTTCTTATGGAAAGATGTTGGTGGTTCCGTCACAATTTTCCAAATTGATTACCATCATATTTCTTGATTTATATAAATTGCTGATTTAAATTTAAATGCTCAATCTTAATTTCAATTGATTTGATAAAACAAAATTATGGTGAATTGGGAGATTTGAAATTATTTTGGCATGAAAATTTGGAAAATCCCCAATTCCATTAAATTGGGGTGGGTTTATGTAAATTTTCTGATTTAAATTGTTGAATTTAAATTATGGATTTGATGGAAAATTTTTCAATTAAAATTTTGAATTTAATTGTGGAAATTAATTGTGAAAAGAATGGAATTAATTTTTAATGGATTTCAAAATCATGAAAATTTCTTCAAATGATTTGATAGAAACCTAGTGGTTTTATCTTGTGAAAATCCATGTTTTTGAATAAAACTTATTTTGGTTTAAAATGGAAAGAAATTGACATTTTTTAAATGGAAGAATGGGATTGATCATATGTTAAGCAGTCATAAAATAGTTCACCCATCATGTAAGAGATCATGAAAGCATTAGGTAGTTAGTGAGTTATTTAGATACACTCTATGCTACAACAACATTCTAAAACATAAATATAGTTGTTCAAATCCCCAATGGGTTGGGGATGAGTCTCCTTTGGATAGTTTTATAGGGACGTGTGTATACGCATTTTTCTGAGTTCACATAGAGAGTGCATAATCCTATATCTAGTTAATACTATCGTACCATTTGGCATATGACCATATTTCTCTCTTGTTTATTTATATTTGAGATATAAATGTATTCCAATGTTTGATTGAACTGTTTTACATTCCTTCTGAATTTATATAAACTATTTTATATAAATTCTCTACTTAATCCATTGTTTTAAAAATGTTCCATCTCTTGTAAAGTAAATCTTGTTCTTTGAATGTATTTTCCATCAATTTGAAAATGTATAGAATGTTTTGTTTAAATATTCTATTGAATTTCCAAACCTGTTTATTTTGAAAACTTAAATCATTTATTTGTATAATATATTATTGGTATCTATTATAGAATCTTTGGTGGTATAATAATGGGCTTAGGCTCACACCCTAAATTTTCCTTCGGGTGTTTGTAGACATTATCCTTCCATGCTTGAGCAATGTGAAGGGATCTCTAGGAGTTGGATCCAATTGTTGAGATTTGGACATGGTGAGTTGTGTCCTTAGGGACTTTGGGGTTGTTTTCCTATTTTAGTACTTGGGTTTCAATACTTTTGATTTTATGCCTAGTTTTATTCTGGTATCATTACTCCCTGTGGAGTTTCCCTATTGATATGCATATTGTCTTTTATCTTTTTTCTTCCAAATTATTATGGAAAAATTGTTCCCACTTATATGTTGTAAGATGCTAGGTGCTAGTCTCCAACCCATGGGGATCAGGAATTCTATTTATGTAATGGCAGGACAGGCTCGGTTATCGGTTTAACAGGGTACCCAGGCTGGTTCGTGACATAGGACTAGCTCAACCTCAGGCATTATGGGACCCAAAGGTCAACCACGACCAATGAGAGTAGCCTGGGTAAGAAGGTAGGTGTCAGAGTGGTGTAGGCTTGTGTATAAGTCCTATAGAAGAGAGTGCATGGGAAGAACACTGACAACACCATGAAGTATGACTTAGTGGTAGGGAGATCTAGAATGGGGTGGTGCCAATGGGGGTCAGGACTTCTAGTGAGATGATGGTAGTCCTTGAATGATATACAAAAGCCCTGACACATGTGTTGTTCGATGTTAGATGACCAATGCCACATAATTGTTCATCCATATTAAAAATAAGGATATAAAATTGGATATTTGATCTATTTAATCATGGTTTTTTATCAATTAGTCGATAGTATTCAACCTCCCATGGATTTTTATTGTAATCTCTTCAGGCAGTGAGCTCCGATCGAGCTCACGACAGCCATTGACCATATCTAGTGATCATCTAGTGAGAATGAGACTTCTCAAACAAATCCGAATACTTGCATGAAATATCCATATTTCATGCATGAGGAAAAATCAAAGAAGTTTTTTTGGATAATTCAAATAAAGTTATAGAAGACCACTGATATAGATAGATGCATTCGAGTTTTAAACAATGAGTTTCATGTGTATATTATCATATACACATGAAGAATAAAACACGATCTCATGAAATAGAAGGCACTGTTATTCTCAGCATCACATAATAAAGGATGAGACTTTCTAACATTTAAAATAATTGGGTTTATATGGTTATTTAAATAAGTCATGTAATCAATAGATAAATCCCAAGTCCTTGGTAATTTACAATTTGATAAAGTATGGAGACTTGATTATTCGGGTATTTAAAATGACATGTATACAGTATTAACTTACCACATGAAGATACTAAATACTTCAACTTTCAACAAGAACCAAAATCCTTTGAGTGTTTTATGGGTCATTGATATACATTTATACATAAAATTCAGGGGGTGAATATTTCCTATATAAACAGATGAAAGATGAGGTGAGTTTATATCTCTATTGAAAGAATTATCTGAAGAAGGCTCTTATTTCAAAAAAAAACCAGAGATATCGCACCGTCACTAAAGATGGTGGATGATCCCCTTTGAAAATTTCACATGAATAATAAGTATAGGATAAACCAAAAGTACTCCACTTGTAATGAATAATAAGAATTTCCATGCAGCACACTTCTTGTGTATAGAAGTAGATGCCCCACATAACCACTCATGCAAAGAATAAGAAGGAGAAGAAGGCCACAATCTCTTATGATAAAGGAACCTAAAGATTTGAAGCCTATATGTGAAGAATAATCCTCTCACACATATATTTTCATCTTAACATACAGCTCATTCCATGAAGTTCTTAAGGAGGTAACATGCATATTTGAATAAGTAATAATGGCGCACACATACCCATTCGCGTTTTTTCATGGTAAACAATGTGGTGCACATGTAATGACTTTCATGCCAACATGAAGGCATTATCAAATACATGATTTCATGAGGAATCAAATTATATAAATAAAATAGTAACAAAAGATAAAAAAATGAAGAAGATAACTTTAAATTTCTTTAGAAATTATTGGTTGATCATTCTGATATAAAGAAATGAGTTATAGTGGAAGTTGTGTCTTCCACTTATTGAAGAGAATGAGGAAGACATGAATAATATACTATTTATAAAATTCTATTCAAAGACCCAAGTTGAGGAAAAATATCATCAATTTGATGCAAATATGTCTAATGAATACGAGACATCTTTTTCAAAATGTTCGTTGAAGAACTCTTGATGAATTGGTGGTACCAGTATAAATAGCGACATTGAAGACTGGTGGTAGCAGCATAAATAATGCCATCTATCCTTTACAGGGTGTTTATTTTTACCTGTATAACATTTTACACCAATTCAAGGATTTTGTGATCATTGTAAATTTACAATGATAATAGAATCCATGAACCAACCACAGGTTGATCACGACAAGGAGTAGGTCTTAGTATCGAACCTTGTAGAAATATTTGTGTTATACTATATTTTTTATTATCTACATTATGATTTTTGAGAGAACACAATCTATAGATTACTCTTAAATTTTATATAAATTCAAGAGAAATATGTAATAACTAAAAGAAATTAAAATTCAATAAAAAGTTGGTCACACTGATTCACCCCCTCTTAGTGTCCTTATATGATCCATCTAGGCTCTAAAAGTGGAATCAAATCATAGGCCTTCCTTTAATTGGATCAAAGTTTTTTTCTTAGTTGTTTTTACTAAGTTTATATAAAGTTCATATTTAAGTTGATTCTAAATCAACTCATATGGAAAATTTAATCTCCACTCCCACTAAAGAAAACATAAAGGTATCTGTCAAGTCTCTAAAAAATGGGAAGAAGATGGAAGCTAAGAGATTGAGAAAATTCTTAAATAAATAAGAAAAGGATCAATTCTATTCAATAAAATTAGTTAACAATGATCATTTTTATAGATAATGTTGTGGAGAGCATGAGGAAGATGAATCTATCAAAATTGGTGAAGACTAATACTCTAAATTTGAAAGGTATATGAAGAATGTTCTTGAATAATCCATTTCATATATACTTTTTTCCTTCAAATAGATTTTTTATAATAGAGAAATGATTGAAGATTAAATAAACTTATAGGAGGATTCCCTTGTAAAGAAATTCAATAGGTGCAATGTTGTCATGGTCCTCATTTAAGAAAAGGAATAATTTACAAATCATAGTATTAAAAAGGTTTTAATAATTGAATAATAATTAAAATGACATGCTTAGGATAGAACTGTGAGCAAACATGTATTTAGAGAAACAATCCATGCACTTGAAACATTGTTCAATGTTTCCATGAATGTCATATATTCTCAAATTAAATATAAAACATGTAAGGTCAAATATCTTGACATGTTAGTGGAAGAAAAGACCATGTTTCATGATGAATATATATATAATATCCATACTTTGAAAAAATATCATAAAACTATTATTTATGTCAAGAAAGTCCTAATGGAAGTTAAATCTATAAGAATTAAAGACCTAAAGAATTCTATGATTTAAGGTAGTAAACAACATGAAGATCAAGTTATTAAACTAACAAGTGAATGGGAAAGAAAAATGACATCATTTGAAAATGAGAAGTTTTACCTTAGAATAAAATGTATTAAACTAGAGATTGAATTGAAAAATTTTAAGGAGACACTCGTTGAAAATTTAAAAGTTTTTTAGAAGAATAATTGTGACACCCAAACATATAAAGATATTCAAACCAAAAAAAGGTATGTTTATGTAAAAAATAGTGATGAGGCTAATGTATTTAAATAAACTAATATTTTTTGAATGAAGAACTCAAGATCATCTCTTGATCAACCTTATATAAGCTCATGGAAGATGGTAACTCATAACCTAGTTAATTGAGTTTCTACTAATTCAATCTCATTTTCTAGTGCAATATCAAAGCTAAAATCTTGGAAGTTATGGGTTGATAAAATTTATGATAAATCCACCAAAACACTAAGGGTGGATACTGTAAGGATCAAGAAAAATAACTCTAAAAATGATGCTCCAAAGGAGGAACGACAAACCTAGAAACAACATAGTACTAAATCTATCCATACCTGTACTACATGAAGAAGAATGTGATTTGTTGGATATTGTTAGTGCTATAATAAATTTTGGGCATCATCCCATTTAATGTTGGAATAATGTGTCAGTATATGAAAATTAAAGAGGGCCTAAATTTATGGAGAGTAGATGTGAATAAATGAAGAAACCTACAAAACTAAAGCATAATACACAGATGAAGATAAACCTGTCTATCAAGAATAGATTTAGTTAACTTAAATACTTATGTGATTATTGAGACATAAGTGGTCATAGTTATGATCATTTCTATTATACACCAATCATGAACCAGTCATAGAATAATGATTGTAAAATTCCATAACAAATGTAGAAGAAAATAATAAAAGTAGAAAAGTATTCCTTGTGAAATAATCAGAAGAATGTAGTCAATAAAACTATGAAACATGATACTCCCAAGAAGAATAGTAATATGGATTGTAATAATGTCATCTTAACCAATAATATATTCTTCTAATATAAAAATATAGGTCATACCATGGACCACTAAAAAGAGTCATGGAAATTAATGGAAGCAAGTTGAAATCAATAAGAGAATCAATCCAAGAGAAAAATACGATGATAGAATTGATTGAAGACATTCATGAAAAAGAATTTGATAAGTTAATCAAGGAATGTATCTAAAAAACATTGAATAATCCATATATAAGTTGTAAAATAGAATATGTTAGGAAGGAAAGCTTAATCATTTCTCTTGAGCAATTGCAAGATGCTATAAAAATGAACAAATTTAAAGATGAAGCATTATCTAGAAAAAAGGAAAAGGGAAAACATATTGTTTCACATGAATAAGAATTCTAATTTCATGATATGTTACAAAATAATGAAAATTATGCTGTCTCACAAATATTTTGGGATTTAAATAATGAAAATAATTGTATAACTATTTTCCAATCTCAAAGAGAGATGTTAAATATATAAAAACAAGCACTAAGGGGAAGATACTATATTATTGGAAGAAGTGGGGATAAACAATCCATAAAAGATGAAGGTGAATATAAGTAAAGTATCAATGATATAAAATAAATCTCAAAATTTGAAATTTAGAGCAGACATAAGCATAAACAATACCAAACACTTTATAGCTACATATAAAGGAGTATCTGGATTATAAGAAAATTATCAGACCTGTTTCACTTATTAAGGATATCACACATATTCCACCTTATTATTATGTAGTATTTTTGTTTATATTATTGGAAATTGAAGGTGAAGTTCATTATTAGTGTGATAAATGAGTGGAAGAAGTAGAATACAACAAGTTTTAATGATTATACAAGATTTTATAAAAACATGAATTGTTCCACAACTATGGATCATCAATTTGAACATCATGAAGACTATGTAATTGAATTTTACACAAGGAAAAATGGAAGGGAGTTCACCCCTTTAGGGGGAGAAAAATTAAAAAGATATAATATCAAGGATTATTTCATGAATATCTAGAAATTCTTTTAATATCTAAAAAATTATAATATAGAGGTAACCCAATTACCTTTATTTCACTTTTTCTTATTATATTAAATATATGCATCTAGGGGGAGTGTCGGTTGATGAGTAATATCTTTGAAAGGGGGAGTAAAATATTATTTCACTTGAAATTTTTCATGTGTTTATTGAAGTGTGTAGGAAAATATATTACTTGATAAATATGTTTTATATAAACCCCCTTATTTAAGAAATAATTATGTTACAAGAAAGATATCACATGGATGGTTGTTAATTGATTCCATATAAAACTTTGGTTTTATCTATCTTGTTTTCTACACCGGGTGAGTCCAAATAGACTTAGAGTTGACCAGTTGAAGTACCTTTTCTATGTGAACCATGTGGTTCCATACTTCTTTCATAAAAGGATATTTTTTTCCATATTACTTGAAGTGATAAAGAAAACCCTTATATTAAACCTTTTCATTTATTTTCAATAAGGGAGATAAGGGACGTTGACTTTAAGGAAATTTTATTGAAAAAAAATCCAAAGGGGTAGATTGAAAAACCATGTGAATGGTTGATGAGTATGGTTGTGTATTTTTTCAATATATAATAAGGAATCAAAATTAAATGTATTATTAAGTCCTCTATGATTAGTGATTAATCATGAATAGAGAGATATAGAAAGATCTTGAGATAAATACACAATAAGGCATGTGATGATGCCTGGATATTTTTTATGGACTCATTGGTTGTCATTTGGTAAGAAAATTATCCATGATTACAACTCTGATTATTTTGATCTTTTCTTAAGTTTAAATACATGTCCCAACTATACTTGGAGAGTTCACATCATCTTCAACATTTTATTAGGAAAAGGCCAGGAAAAATTCCGGATGAATTTATATGAATACCCTGCAAATATTTAATTGCATGATATATTGATTTGAATATTTCCATGCAAATAATATATAGTCTCATTAAGTGAATAATATTAATTAGAGGTTCTATGAAAAAATTAATTTAAGTCCTTGCAATATTATATTTCATAAAATCAATAAGAATATGTATTGGTGGCCATATTTCATGGTGATGTTTGGAAAGGCATTGAAATATATTATTTACTTAGATTATTTATATGTATTTTGAATGATCCTCATATAAAAAAGGTGGCCATCCCACTAGACTACCTAGGCCAAGATTAACTTCAGGAACTGTGGGACCTGAAGGTCAACCCATTCCCAAAGGGAGTAGCTCAGGTAATCCTGTGGGTGGTTGAGTGGCACATACCCGTATAATGCCCATAGGAGAGTCCACATGGGAAGAGTGGCGACACCACCATTTTGGCTAACCTACACTAATAGAAAAATACCCTACACCAATGGTTTGGTATCGTTGGTATAGGTCTCCAAACCGTTGTCAGGTTTGGCATGGGGATATGTCTATACCAACGGTTCTGGAAGGACCATTGGTATAGACCTTTACCAACGGTTTGACAAACCGTTGCTATAGGTCATATGAAAAACCTATACCAACGGTTTGATAAAACTATTGGTATAGGTAATTCAAAAAAATAAACCTTTCTTGGTTTTGATCCCAGCACCTCCTGTTTATAATCCAACGACCTAACCACTAACCTAACATGACTTTTGTGAACATAATTCTACAAATATATATATGTATATTCATAATTATTTTATCTTTTGATTTATTTAATGTTATTTAATGAAAGATTCTATTATAGAATGTTTGTACCTATACCAATGGTTCTCAAAATCATTGGTATAGACCTATACCAATGGTTTTGAGAACTGTTGGTATATGTGCTTTATTTTTTTAAGCTATAACAATGGTTTTGGCCAAACTATAGGTATAGGCCCACCCTATACCAACGGTTTGGCCAAAACCATTGGTATAGGTCTATAAAAGTGACCTATACCAAGGGTTTTGGAAAAATAGCTGGTATAGGTCAAAATTAGTGACCTATATCAACAATTTGGCCAAAACCGTTGGTATAGGTCCCTATTAGTGACTTATACCAACAGTTTTGGAAAAACTATTGGTATAGGTCCAAATTAGTGATCGTACCAATGGTTTGGCCAAAACCATTGGTATAAGTCCAATTTATACTAGTTCTGATTTTAGGGAGAGGAGCACAGGGTGGTTTTAGTAGGGGTTCAAGACTTCAGTGAGCTTATGGAAACACTTTAAGGATTTACTGATGTCCCAAACCATTTGTAGTTCAATGTTAGATGACCAATGACATGTCAATGTTCATAATTCTTAAAAAGATGGATATAAAATTGGATGTATTATATTTTTAATCATGGACGTTCAATAATTCTTCCAATCATCTTTAACCTCAGATGTATTTCTATGAGAATCTATTTAGGAAGCGATCTCTGATCAAGCTCACGATAGCCATCGATCATCTCCAGTGATCATCTAGTGAAAATGAGAATACTTGATCCAATTTGAATCCATGCATGAAATATCTATCTTTCATGCAAAATGATAAATCGAAGAATTTATTTCAACTGATGGAAAAAAATTTGTAGATGGCCGTTGATATAGATATATGCATTCATGTTTTAAACAAGGAGTTACATGGAAATATTATCGCATGCACATGAAGAATAAAACATGATCTCATGATGATAAGGCACTATTATTCTCAGAATCACATAATCAAGGATGTTACTTTTGGTAATTTAAATTAACTAATTTTATTCATGAATTTAAACAAGTTGTGTGGTCAATAGAGAAATCCTGATTCCTCAAGCATTCACAATTTGATGAAGAATTGATACCTGATTATTTGGGTATTTAAAGTGAGATTTATGCAGTATTTAATTGCTGCATGAAGATGCTAAATCCTTTGGATTTAAATGAGAATCTATATCCTTTGGGTGTGATATGGGTCCTAGATAACCTTGCATACATCAAATGTAGGTGGTTAAGCTCACCTATATAAACTGAGGAAAGATGAGGTGATTTTATATCTCTATCATTTGAATTATCAGAATAAATCTCCAGTTTTAGAAAAACATAGTAATAAATTTGGCACAGAAGAAGGAGGATCCCACATGAACCATTCATATGAAGAATAAGGAGAGGATAACCTGAAATCACTCTTCTAGAGATGAATAAGAACAAGATACATGAAGCACACTACCTATGTGATGAAGAAGAGGATAAATATAACCACTTACGTGAAGAAGAAGGATAAGAAGGCCACATTATCTTATAACAAAGGAACCTACTGATGTAAATCCTATATATAAAGGAGAATCCTCATGCACATTTCTTGACATCTAGACATACATGAATTATGAGAATATATTAAGAAGGCAACATGCATATTTGAACAAGGAAGAAAGGTTCACACACACCCATTTTTATTTGTTCAAGGTAAATAGTGGGGTGCATATGGAATGAGTTAAATACCTACATGCATGCATTATAAAATACATGATCCGATGAAGAATCAATTGAGATACATCAAACAATAATAAAAGATAAAACAAGGACGAAGATAACTTGAAATTTCTTTAGAAATATTAAGTTGATTATTTTGATATAAATAAACGAGTTGAAGTACAATTCATGTATTACACTTATTAAAGAGAAAGAGGATAACATGAATAATTTAATATTAAGTAAATGGCATTTGTATACCTCATTTTTTAAAAAAGACCATTAAGTTGATGAAAATCCATCTAGTGTAAAAGAGACATCTTGTTCATAGTGTTCATTGAATAACTCTTGATGAATTCATGGTGCCAGTATAAACAACGCCATTGAAGACTGGTGGTACCAGTATAGAGAACATCATATATCTTTTAATGGGTGTGGATTTTTACTTTTCTAACATTGTGAAACAATTCAAGGTGTTTTCTATCATTGAAAATTTACAATGATAAGTGAATCCATGAAACAATCATAGGTTGATCACGAGGAGTATGTCTTAGTACCAAACCTTATAAAGATATTTATGTGATGATATCCTCTTTATTATCTACATTATGATTATTGAGAGCGGAGACACTACTAGAAATTTAAGCAATAGCCACAAATCTATAGCCACAGTTTTATAGATCTGTGTCTATAGCTTATTTATAGCCACGATTTAGTATATACTGCCGTGGCTAAAAATTTGCGCTGTTTTTTTTTCAAATCACGTCGGGCTCCTACTTTATTCTCCCCCGATCTATTTTTTTTCCAAATCATGTCGGGCTCCTCCTTCATCCTCCTACAATCGCGACCCTCCGAACTCTATCTCTCACGGCGGTGTTGAGTCAATAAGGTTTTCCTTATGACTTTTCTATTCCTTCATATAATGGGGATATTGATAAGTCATCAAGGTTTCCTTATGACTTGATCATTCCTCTTGTTTTGAAAATCAAAAACACCTTATCTTAAGGAAAATTTCATTTTACCCCAGTTTTACTTCCATAAGGAAAATTTACTTCCCAATGGAAATTTACCCTTATCTTGTTTTCATTGTTCATATCAATATTTTTCTTAAGTATAAAAATCAAATTCATATCTAAAACCTCGGAATCGTATAATACTTAGATATGAAGCATTCTGTTTTACGATACGAATTCCTGTTACAAACTTTTATGAAGTTCTACTCCGAATTCCATGTTACGAACTTTTATAAAGTTCAACTATGAATTATTTTTACGAACTTATATAAATTTATAACTATGAATTCTAATGATGAATTCTGATTATGAATTCTCATTACGAATTCTGATGATGAATTCTGATTACGAATTCTCATTACGAATTATCATGATGAATTCTGATTACGAATTCTCATTACGAATTCTGATGATGAATTCTGATTACGAATTATCATTACGAAATCTGAAGGCAAATTCTGATTACGAATTCTCATTACGAATTCTGATTGTGAATCCTAATTACGAATTATGGATATGAACTTGTATGAAGTTTGAATCCGAATTTTTCTGATAAACAGAATCCGAATATCCTTGTATTATAGACTCCGAATTTATTCTTGTTTAGAATCTGAATTCTTATTTACTTACATTCCGAATATTTGAGTTTGGTTATGTAACCATATTTCTGCTTACACTTGTTCTTTTATAAAATGATGGCGTGCCTTCAGTTTTCAACTAACCGTTGTTTGAGTGACACATGTATAGGTCCCTCTGAAATTCAAGGAAGAATATGACTGTTGGAGGAGGGATCCGACCATTGGAGCTGTGCCTATAAATAATAGCTCATTTGAACAACACTTGACAACATCTTTGACATTTGTGCTTACATTCCATTGAAGTGATTTCTAGAGAGAGAGGATCTTATAAACTCTCAAGCTTCGTGCAGAAAGTTTGAACAACTTGTTCAAACTTTGCTTCGTGCAGACTTACTTCAAGCGACTCCGATTGTTGCTGTATATAATAGAGGGCTTCCGGGGATAGGAAGATAGAGGTGCCGACTACCTGATAGTTGAGGGCTTACGAGGATAGCAAGATAGACTCCGATCTTCGTATCGAGGGCTTACCCTGGTGTGGGTAAGACAGACTTTCTTGAAAGTATAAATCAAGGTACCTCTTATCCAGGGTTGTTGGATACCCTTCTCTTTGGGTTAAAAGAGTTATTGTTTGTTTCCTGTAGTGTTACTAATTTGTTTTCCACTGTGAATTTTGTATTGTTAAGGAAAGTATAACTTTCTTATACTTCCTTACTTGTACTCTAATTATAAAGGATTCTATACACTTTAAGGTAGAATCTTAGTTGTTGTAAACTTTTGTTAAGTTTCATTTCTGTAATCACTTTTCCAGAATCAAGCAAGATTTTATAACTTATAGGTGTTGTGAATTTTGGTTATACAAAATTTCCTTAAGGATTTTTTAAAAGTATACAATTCAGCCCCCTCTTGTATTTGAGAATCTCATACTTATATATTCGATCCTACATTTTGTATTATAGAGTATATCATACTCACATACCATTCTAACAATTGGTATCATAGGGTAGGTAAAATCTGAATTAATCTCACGATTAGATTCAAAAGACTTTATTATTCTTATAACTTTCAAAATTACATATTCAGAATTGAATTTCCGGATTAATATTTTTCGGAATCTATTTTTTGGAATCTTAGTTCGGATTAAGTTTTTATTAGAGATACTCTTACTCTAAATTTTCCTTTCTTAGGATATTTTTTTCTTGTTTACAAACTCTTACTACTAACAAGTTTGTGTGCCAAAGACTATATTAATAATGGCCAGTTTAAATATTGGTTCAATAGATAATCTAAATCCTACCAGACCTCCTTTTTTTGATGGAAATGATTATGAGTACTTGAGAGATAGGATGAAGACTTTTTTTATCAATAATGGAGTTGATAACTATCTAATGATGACTGGAGATTATAATATTCCAGATAAGGAATTGAGAACCTTTACGAATCAGGAAATCAGAATATAAATCAAATTTCAGAGTCAGAAATACTTTGTTATGTTCCATGAATAAGAACATCTATAGTCAAATATCTTTGTCTGAATCTGCAAACAGTATCTGGAAGAAACTTGAAGTAACACATTTTGGTACATCCAAAGTCATAGAGACCAGAAGAGCTATGATGAGAGCTAAATATCATAGTTTTAACTTTCCTTATGGAGAACCTGCAGGAAAATTACAACAAAAGGTTTATAAATATCCTGAATAGCTTGAAATCTATGGGAGAAAAAGGTTTGGATGATGAGGATCTTGTGGATAAGATCATAGATATCATTCCAAATGAATGGGAGTCCAAGAGGATAACTATTGATGAGAACAGAAAAGTCACTCAGATTTCCTTTGATGAGTTGTTTGGAACTCTTCTTCAACATGAAACCAGAATGAAGAGAGGTACTAAAAATGTCAAGATAAAGAATGGGAATGGAGGAGTTGATTTTACAACCACTTCTAAACATTTGAAAGCCAAGACCCCAGAAAGAGTAACCAGATCAAAGACAAAGAAAGTCATTATTCAGTCAGAATCTAGTGATACAGAAAATTCTAAGAATAAATTATAAAATCTTGCTCAGAGAATGAAAAATATTGTAGCTCAAAGGAATCATAAAAATAAGTTCAAGAAGAAAGACTATAGAGATAATAAATATGGAGAAGTTATGTGTTATTAATTTAAAAGAACAGGTTATATCAGACCTGATTGTCCTTTGTTGAAAAAGAAGGAAAAGAAGGAAAGGAATTAAGAAAGGAACAGGAAGAAATTCTATTGATCAAAGCACAAGAAAAGTCTTAAAGATAATGATACTTGGAGTGCTAGTTGTGGAGATTCTTCAGAAAGTTAATCTTCTTAATATGATTCATTAGCACAGAAGAATATGGGTTTCATTGCTACTACTTATTTCCCATGTCTTATGGCCAAGGTACGCTCTGCCGAGGCATTAATAAATTTATCTCTTGATAAGAATTACTATTACGAACATAGTACTTATAATGGAGATACTTCATCCTCAGAAAATTAATAACCTTCATATGAATAAGTATCTAGATTCTCCAAGTTACTTAAAGGAAAAAATTGTAAAATTTCTAATAAATTAGAGAGGGAAAATAATAGGGAAGAAATTCTTACAAAAGTGATTTCAGATCTTTTTAGAGATCTTTGAAATAAAGAAGAGATTTTAGAAAAAATTTCTAAAGACCTTGAGAGAGAAAATTATGATAAATAAGAACTTTCTAAAGATCTTAATAATTCTATTTTAAAGATAAAAGTTTTTGAGGAAAAATCTAACTCTAAGGAAATGATTACTAAGGATAGGAATTTAGTCATCAGACTGAAATCTGAAATATTTTCTCTCAAGAAGCTCCTTGAAAAATTTACCTCGGGGAAGGAAAATTTTGACAAGATGTATTCTTAAATTAAACCTCAAGGAAACACTACTGGAGTTGGTTATACTCACCAAAAACCGGTTTTCAAAAACAATTATTTTTTTCCTTTTAGAGTCCCTTTTTGCACTAAGTGTCAAAGTGGTGGTCATTGGAAGAAAAATTTCTCCTTAAATAGAGTTCAATCTCTTAGGTTTCATAAAGCTTATTTTTCTAAACAAATTTGGATACCCAAAATTTTGTTATCTAACAATTCTGGATCCAAGAAAGATTAGATTCCGAAAGTCTAACTTTTTTCTTATTTTCAGGAAAATAGGGATCACACACAAAAAGGAGATATCATTCTTCAATTCATTGGAAAGAAAGATCAACTTGTTGATATTTTAACAAAATATTTACCCTCTAATATATTTGAATACATTAAATAGAAGTTAGGAATGATAACCATGAGGTAATCTTACTCTATTAACTTTCTATTAAACCAATATCCTTACAGTAATAAACTCCTTTTCATAGGGTGAGTACATCTGTCAGTTTTTTAAAGTTTTGTAATGAAAGTTTTCATAGTCAGTTTTTCAAATTTTCGTAATGAAAGTTTTCGTAGTCATTTTTTCAAATTTTTGTAATGAAAGTTTTCATAGTTATTTTTTCAAATTTTCGTACTGGAAATTTTCGTAATGAAAATTTTCGTAATGGAAATATTCATAATGGAAATTTTCTTAATTGGAATTTTCAAAATGGGAATTTTCGTACTCATAATTTTCGTAATCGAATTTTGGAACTCAAAGTTTTTGCAATAAAACTTATAGATCTTAAGTTTTTCGTAGTGAGTTTTTCGTAGTAGGTTTTTTTTATAGTCAAATTTTCTTCAAGAAGAATATAAACTATTATGAATAATATTTCTAGCCAATCTGAAATGTATGGTTTCTTCACTCAAGTTTTCGTAATCATTTTTACTTACTGGTATTTTCTCTTGTATTTTAATTTTTTGGATTCATTTTTCCTTAAATCCGAATGTTTTTCTTAAAACCTCAAAAGATCAGATTCAAGATTTTCTTGTAGGTATGTTTTCAACCGTCAGATCATATCATAGAGTTTTTCAACCGTTATATTGGTTTTGGAAGTTGAAAGGTCACCTCCATCGCCTATATAAGGGGAACCCCCGATGGAGTCCCACATCAGTTTCCAAGCTCTTGCGTCTCGAAGCTCTGCCTTAGTTATTAAGACCGTTACGAATCTCTCAGAGTTCCTCCAGTCTGAATGTCTGTAGAATCCTCTTCCCAAGAAATTTCTAACACGAAACCAATATCAAAATGGAAAGTATACAGGGAAATGTTAGTCCATCAGAACTTTTTTAAGTACGATTATACCATTTCTAAGAATATCAAGTTAAATGAATGGGAAGATATCTGCATATCTAAGCTAGCTGATCAAGACATGGTGTATCCAGATTTACTCATAGAGTCTTATGAGTCAGTTTTCTTCTTTAAGGAAGATGATAGAGAAATATTTTCATTCAAGTATTGTGGAAAAACCTACAAAATTTCTTATACCAAGGTAGCCATCTTGGTGGGATTATTATATGAAGGGGAGGCAGAATTTTTCTCCCACAAACTCCAGGATGTTCAAGGTAGTTTCATTAAGGTGAAGGCCTTGCAATGTCTTGGACTTTTTGATGTCAAGACAACAAAAATTTCCCATCTATCTTCTAACAGCTGGATCCTTCAGTTATGGGTACAAGGTTTTTTATTATCGAGAAAAGGTGACAAAGATACCCTCAAGAAGAGTGACATATATTTCTTAGATTTCTTGGTAAATATAAGGAAAATCAATTTGATGAGGCACGTTCTTGTTACAATTTAGAAAATCAAGGATGGGAATATAAGAGCCCAAATTATCATGTATACTGCCTTACTTTCAAAGATGATAGTTCGGTGTCTTGAATCATTCAAGATTGCATGAAAATCCAAGTCTCGGAATTCAAAAGTTATGCTTGTTAGTGATGACACCCTGAAAAGAATGAATATGGGTTATTATAAGGATACCGAAGAGTTTTATGATCTACCAGAGGAAGAGGCAGAAGCCAATCCGGAAAACGTTGAAAAAGATAAACCATCAAAGAAGGCTGGCAATAAAAGGAAGTTGAAAGAAGTGGAAGCTAAAGATAAAACCCCTAAAGCTAAGGAAGCCCAATCCGCACCTCCCAAACCGAAGAAACAGAAAGCATATCTGGATGAGGTGGTTGCAAAATGGAGAGAAGATAAGGAAAAGAGGAAAGTAGGGGAGGCACAGTTCATCTTGGACCCTACTGAAGCTAAGTCTTTAAGGGAGAAGACTACTAAATTCCTTGAAAAGAAAGAAAAAGAGAAGAAGATGAAGAAGAAAATGTCTGAGGCTGAATTTGTACAATCTCTTTTTAAAGACACAGAAGTAACTTCCGAGAATATTCTAGTACCAAAAACATTCCTAGTCGAGCCATTACCTGAGACTCCGGGGAAGAATTTCTTTACTTCGGAAAAATCCAAAGAGAAAGAAGTTGTTGAAGAAGTGAAAGAAGTGGAAGTAGAAGAAGAAGAAGAAGTAGAAGAAGAAAGCGGCGATTTAGATGATCTGATTAAACAAGTTTAAGAATATCAAGATAAGGAAAATCCATCAGAGAAATTACCACTCCAAACATCTGAGGCTGAGTCCTCGAAGCTTGTCACTCCTGGAAAGGAAGAAGAGAAAGATGGAAAGAAAGATGAAAACAAGGAAGAAGAAGAAGTAAATGAATTATCTGAGGAAGAAAGTTAGTAAAATCACTTAATTGAGGAAGGAGCAGAAAAAGAGAAATTTTATGACGATAAAGTTGTTTAATTATCTGATAGTGAGCATAAATATCCTAATGAGAAAGTCATACTGAAGATTGATAAGGGTAAGAAAGTGATTGTTAATACTCAAAGAAAATATACAGTGAAGAGGAAGGAAGTTGCAGGAACTTCAAAAAGGAAGCTTGTTGAGCTTGAAAATCCACTCTCATCAAGTAATGTCTCGGATTTAGAGTTATCTTCACTTGGTCATGATTTTGTGGAGTAGTATTTGAAGAAGATAGTCGGTTCCATTCTGACTTTTACAAACATAGATTCTAGATTCCAGATGCTCCAACACACTCTTAATCAGAAATCAGATTCGGTGTCCATGGTGATGGACAAATGTGTAAAGATAGAATCATATTTCAAATATTTTCTTATAGGCTATGAAGCTCACAGGAAGTCTTGCAAGAAAATGACCACTTGGTCAAATAAGATCGTCCAAAATATGGGAGAGCTTGATGAATTTCAACAGGATGTAAAAGAGGCTTTTGATACTAAAGATTCCAAGATCAAGGATCTTACAAACATTTTTCAGGAAAAGCTGACCCTAGAGAAAAATAATTGGAATCAATAGGTGAATGATCTGAATGGGAAGCTTAAATTTGTTGCTCAAAGCTGGAATGGGGAAAGAGATCTCCAGATTGAGATCGAAGAGAAGCTTGTAAAGAAGGATGAAGTTATTAAGGCTCAGTCTGAGGCTCTGAAGGCTCAAGATGATAGGATTAAAGCCTTAGAAAAGCAAGATGAGGAGAACCACAAAGAGTTAAAGAAGCTAAAAACCCTTCTGAAGAAGCTAATACCCAAGGAAAAAGAAGACAAATAGACCTAATCCGATCTTTTGTTGTAATGTATTTCGTTGTAAAAATCCTTTCAATCTTAATGAAGACTCTGGTTGCTTGTATTTTGTGTTATTTTGTACTAATATTTCAGGTACCATATTGTTTTCCATTCCCTAAAACTCTTTTTTAAAATCACAAAGGTGGAGAAGGAAAAATAATTCTAAAGACGAGAAGGAAAAAGATTTTTAAGTATAGAAGATGTATCCCTAAGTAAGGGGGAGTTTATCTAAGGGGGAGTGCTCATTACGAAGAATTCCATATTCAAAATGAAAATCCCATTATGGAAATCTATAATACAATCCTTAGTGTTCCAAAGCCTAAGGTAGAGTTAGTCTTATTCACCATTATCCATGAACAAATGGAGATATGCTTTATTTCAAAGTCTAGAAAATCTTTTTCTATGTCCTTATATTCTTTTTTCATAAGGATGTTTGTTCTTTACAAAAAGGGGGAGATTGTTGAGTCAATAAGGTTTTCCTTATGACTTTTCCATTCCTTCATATAAGGGGGAGATTGATAAGTCATCAAGGTTTCCTTATGACTTGATCATTCCTCTTGTTTTGAAAATCACAAACACCATATCTTAAGGAAAATTTCATTTTACCCCTGTTTTACTTCTATAAGTAAAATTTACTTCCCAAGGGAAATTTACCCTTATCTTGTTTTCATTGTTCATATAAATATTTTTCTTAAGTATATAAATAAGATTCATATCTAAAACTTCAGAATTGTATAATACTTAGATAGGAAGCATTCTGTTTTAGGATCTGAATTCCTGTTACAAACTTTTATGAAGTTCTACTCCGAGTTCCCTGTTACAAACTTTTATGAAGTTCAACTATGAATTAAGATTACGAACTTGTAACACCCCAAGCTTCTACGGTACGCTTGTCTTTGAATAATGCGATAACGTGTGTTGTACGCAACATCGAGTTCTAACACAACACAACCAATCAAACTAGCCGTTATGAATAGTAATACCTACTTTTTGAAATTTTATAAATTTTATCTCTCAAAATGGACTTCATTTTTGGATTCAGAATATCGAATTTATCCTAGGTTGAAATTTTGGAACTTTTCGGATAACATTTATATTTTGATGAATAGTGAAAATTACTAAATTTTAATTAAAAAAAAAATTTTCAATCGAAATAATTTATATTGATAAATTATGAATTTTAGTGGTTTTAAAGTATATTTAGAATATATTTTTACCATTTAATACAATTTTGGTCATTGTACATAATTTTACAATTAAACCGGACATAAACAAGTGTCAATCTTTTGACAGTTATTATCTCTTAAAAACACGCTTTTTGTTTTAACAACGAGAATTAATTTTAAATTAATTTCTACCACTTATGTGTTTTGAATTTGGAAAAATGTATTCCATATTTGGAATCATGATGTTCATATTGTGTAAATAGGTAACTTTTATTTTTATACATTTTGAATAATTACTTCGGTAAATATTTTATTTACCATGGTTAAGGGTAAATCCGGTAAATTAGGGTTAAAAAAAAATTATAATAATAAAAAATTACCCGAAAACGTGTCCTAACCTTATTGGTTGATACATGTCCGACCATGGGAATCTTTGGGTCGATTTTTGGACCCCATGGAGCCACTTGTAAGTGATAATGACACTTTATATTAATTAAGTTAAAATAAATACAAAAATGACATAAGCATATATCTTTTAGCACAAATTTTTTTACATAGGGTTATATATGTTTTATTTTAGACTATAAATATTAATTATAAATATGAAAAGATTTTCTACATAATGATATTTATTTATAATTTTTAGACATTAAATAATTTAATTTATTTATGACACAATGATGATGCAGTAATTACCTAATTAATGAAAAATTAGAATAATTGATATTATAAATACCAAAATAAATATAATTTGAGCATTTTTAGGAATTAAACTAATTTTCTAGGTTAATATGACATGTTAAGATTGATTTAATTAACTTTTTTATAAGTAATAATTATGCTATGATTTTTACAAAAATCAATTATTGAATAGTCTCAAAATTGACATAAAAGAGTTTTTAAAACAAATATTATATTATTAATTGATATTAAATTCCTAAAAATCTAAGGTTTGTCCAAGAGACTTATATCATGATAGGCGTATCATTAATGGACCAATTGGGGGTCACTTGGATGTATATATTAAGTTTATTAACTATATAATATAAAAATACAAAGAGACATTGTAAAAGTGAAACTAATTAACTAAGAGTTAATACTTAAAGATTAGGTTAATATAGTAACCCAAACCTGTCTAATTTCTATTGGTTGAGTGGTTTTCGACCCATCCCCACCTTAAAATTTAAATAATCCACTTTGGCGCCATTAGAAACCGAATATGAATTTATTATAAAATAATATTTCTAGCTTTTCCAAAGGTGCCCCTCACCCCTCTTATAAAAGGGAACCCTCCCTTATCATTAACTCACACCTTCCAAGCCTTTTGGTTCAGCCAACCTCTGCCCAAATACTCTCTCAACTTCCCTCACTTCATCCTAGAGGCCTTCCTTTAGTTATAAAGCCAACTTAAGGAGCCCTTTTGATCAAATCAAAAGGAAGAACCCGAAGAAGAGGTAATGATTTCACCACCCTTTTTCAAGTTTTTTTCTTCTTCAACTTCTTATTTATTTGTTGTTACCATTATAAAATAATAACTCCAGTATATTATATATACTTTTACGTTATTATAAACATTTTAAAAACATATTTCAGTATTCTATCCATCCTTTGAATAACATGTCACCATACATGCGTACGTACGGCTTACCGTCTCCACGTCGTGATGTAATTGTTATTCAATAAATTATTATTTGGATGGGTATAATAATGATGTGTAATTCATGTAAATAATAAATATAACATGATAATGATTCTGTATATATGATATAACATCCAATTATATATTATTTTAATATCAAAAGAATGATATTGTCGCTTGTACGTACGTATGGACTACCGTCTCCACGAACGCGATGAGATTAATTCTCCATCATATCCATTCAAGTCTAAATCTCATTTGATGATTAATAATAGTATGTAAGGACTTGATATAATTCTGGATATGAATAAAGATACAACATATCCATGACAAACACGTCTTACGTAACAAAACATATAAAATAAAACTAGTAGGTTAACACCCGAAACAATGATAATACTAAGATATTATTAACAAATCAATGTTAAAAGATCATATATGATATCATATTGATGTATATGATTCTTGTATAATTTAATAACAATTATTTCACCATTATACAGGAGGTTAACCTACCCCCAACCAAGGAAAAGTACAAGGTAAGGGTTTATTTCGCAATCTCTTCATTATCCGAGGTTGTTTATACGTAATAATATACTGGGATTTCTTTATCATCCACATCCATTTTTCTTAAAAATGTATTTCAATTTTTTTTACCATTTACAAGAATATGGGTTAACGTCATTTATACCCTTTTTTGAATTTTAATAAGAGGTTTATAAAGGAATCTTTCCGTCGTTTTCCAAACAAGGTGCTTTTTAACCTTTTCGACAGAATTAAGGTAAGAATGTTTTTTTTAACTTATACGGCGGGTGCGGCTATTTTCCGCTGTTATAAAATATTCGAAGCTTCCCTTACAATCTTATAAGAATATTTTCAAAGAAAATGTTATATTTTATAAATATATGACTCTTAAATGATTTCAAAATAAAAAGAGATATTACTCTAAAAAGAGTTTTGATTTCATCTATGTCAACATACTTTGATGGATTTTATGCTTATTTGAAGTTAATTTATTATGATACAAAACTTATATATTGTATTGAAGGTTTTGTGATATGTTTGACTGTGTATGTGCTATTTTTATACCATTCATGGTTTATGGATGAAGTATTTACATTTCGTATGCTAGTTTTAATACGAATGTTTATGTTATGTTTAAACCTGTTCATATGAGGAATGCATTGAACTTAATATGTGACAGGTGGAGCCCGCTATAGCTCCTCGATGCATCGGTAGGTCTCATGAGACAAACTAGTGTCTTGGAACAAGGCCTTGACAAAATCTTATTTGTAGTCTTGGCACGAGGCCTTGTCTATGTGGTTATGATAGTCTGGCATTATGCATTCCATCATTATGAAATTGGTTATTGATATTGCATGTGATTATTCGATTAGTAGAATATCCATGCGAATAAGTAAATGACATTATTTCATTTTATTTTTGCCATACTATGTTGAAGTTCAAGTTTAAAAGGCTTTTTTTAGTTATACATTGCCTTAAATGTTTATTCTTATTTATGAAAGTTTCCGCTATATTGTTATCCTTACTGGGCATTTGAGCTCACCCCTTTCAATGTTTTATTTTTCCCAGGATGTGAAGAAGTAATTTATGAATGAACTGCAGGGATAGTATGTGTAGATATGAGTGTGGACTATGAAGAAAATATGTTTTTGTAGTTTTCATTTTTATGATGTAATGTAAGACTTATGAATATATCTAGTGTTTCCAAGGATACTAAACTAATCGGTCTTTCAAGACTTGATCTTTATTGTGATCATGCCAATGTTATGTAATAATGCACCAACTCTGGGTAACTGGGGTCAGGGCTTTACAGTTGGTATTAGAGGAATTTTAGTACAAAACTTGGAAGCTAGATTTAGATAAACTCTGATTAGAGCACATAGATTTAAGATGGACTTTGAGGATTAGTATAGAAGAACTTCCTAGAATTTTGGTATTTCAGAGATTTTGTGAGTTTTCCGAGCAATACATCCCTATCTAGATACGAGAAGGTAGAGGCGGCTCTGGCACAGATGTACCTACGGGTAGAACCCAAAAAAACTGCTTTGTGCTAGGCTCGAATGGGAACTGGTGCACGACAACGGGCCTTGCTGTACTCTTGGTTACGACACTCCCGGGGGATATGCTTAGGATAAATCTCATTTTATTTACAAATCATTATGAAGGGTTTATGAGTATATACTTCCTCAAAGAAATTTTTTTATGATTATGGATTATATCCATAAATAGTTCAATTTATGTTATGTGTTTTATAAGTATGGGATTATGTATTTTGATTCATAAACTGATCTAGTTTATGCCATTGTTTAGAAATGGCGCCTAGTGGAAGAAATGGAAACTGTATCAATGCACGCACTCCATGTAGGGATTTCCATCATGCTAAAGATAATTATAGTGGAGCTGGTGATGCAACTGGTGTCGATCAGCTAATCACCGTACTGGGACAACTCACTCAGATTATGAATAATAACCTTACCCGTATGGAGCACCCTGATCTGCAGCATGGAGGATCAATGTTAGATCGATTCATGAGGAAAAAACCACCAATGTTCAATGGGAGTACAAATCCCATAGTAGATGAGAAATGGATAAATTCCCTAGAGAAAATATTTCAGGCTTTGGGGAGTAGTGAAAGGGAAAAAGTTATCATGGAAGTTTACCGCCTCACTGGTGATGTTGATCAATGGTGGTCATTGATTCAAAACACGAAGGAAGATGATGAAGTATCAAATATGGAATGGAGGGAGTTCAAAGATCTGTTTTTAGAAAAATACTTTCCTCATGACCATCGAGCAGATATGGAAAGGAAATTTCTGAGTCTGAGAAAAAAGGAGGATGAGAATGTCGCAAAGTATGAGGCTAACTTTACAAGGTTAGAAAGGTATGTTGGAGATTATATACGTAACCCCAGAAGTAAGATTGATCATTTCTTTGATGGGTTAAAACCATTTCTCCGTCAAGCATTAGTCTCACAATCCTTTTCATCGTACTGAGACATTGTCTCATGTACTATCAAGACTGAAAAGGAATTCTCTAAGTCTTATGACTTTAAAGCAAAGCAAGAGAAGAAGAGATATTCTAATCAATCTGGGAATGAAAATAAGGGGAAGAAGGGAAATGTTGAATATCCATCCTGTGGTAAATGTGGTAATAAAAACCCCGGTACTTGCTTAAAGGGAATGGGTGTCTGTTACAAGTGTGGTGAAAAAGGACACCAAGCTTGTGATTGCAAAGGGAAGAAGGTAGCTACCAATGTTCAGTGATACAATTGCAGGGAGATGGGAAATTATGAAAATGAATGTCCTAAGCGTCAAGGGAACTTACCTCAGAAAAGGCCAAGGGATCAAGGCCAATATTATGTTATCACTACTGCTGAGGTAGAAGCTCCGAAAGACGTGGTGGCGGGTAATTTAATGGTTTCCTCAAGTTTAGCAAATGCATTATTTTATTCTGGATCATCGCATTGTTTCATATCTTCCCAGTTTGATAAGAAAATTAGATATTTACAATTTGATTTAATAAGGGAGTTGTCAGTTAAAACTCCTAATGGTAGTATCATTGCAACAAAGTTTTGTGAATCAGTCCCCATTAGAGCACATGAATGTTCTTTATCTGCTGATCTCATCATCATACCTATTATTGAGTTTGATATAATCCTCGATATGGATTGGATTTCAGACTATGATGCGAAGATTTATTGTAAGAAGAAGGAGGTTACTATTTTTAATGATGATGATAAGGAACACCTTATCTTTAGAGCAGAATCGTCACCACCTAATTCTTTTCTAGATCCACCCCCAGTAGCTCAACTAAATTCAATTATTGGGGAGGAAGAGAATGAAATGACTGTGGGTGAGGAAAGGAATGTTCAAATAGAGGATGTGCCTATTGTGAAAGAATATGTAGATTTATTTCTGAAAGATTTACCTAGACATCCTCCAGAATGAGAAGTTGAGTTTTCTATTGATTTAATTCCTAGATCAAGGCCTATATCAAAGACCTCTTATAGAATGGCCACTGTGGAATTAGTTGAACTAAAGAAAAAACTAGAGGAATTGAGTAATAAGGTATTTATTCACCCTAGTGTTTGTCCATGGGGATCCCCTGTTCTTTTTGTTAAAAAGAAAGATAGATCTATGAGGTTATGTATCGACTACAGGGAGATTAATGCTATAACAATAAAGAACAAGTATCCCCTACCTCGCATTGATGATTTATTTGACCAACTGCATGGAGCTCAATACTTTTCAAAGATTGACCTTCGATCTAGATACCATCAGTTGTGTGTGAAGAAGGAAGACATTCCAAATACAACATTTCGAACCAGGTACGGGCATTACGAGTTTACAGTAATGCCTTTTGGATTGACTAATGCACCCTCTGTATTCATGGATTAGATGAATAGAGATTTCAAGGAATATCTCGATGAATTTTTGGTGGTATTTATTGATGATATCTTGGTATACTCCAAAAGCTATGAAGATCATGAAAATCACTTGCGCATTATCCTGAAGACTCTGAGAAGACATGAATTATATGGGAAGTTTAGCAAGTGTGAATTATGGCCTCATGAGATTTCTTTTCTTGGCCATATTGTCTCTAAAGAAGGAATCTCTATTGATCCTTCTAAGACCAAGGCAATCCAAGAATGGCCATCACCTACGATTATAACCGAGGTACGTAGTTTTATTGGTTTAGCAGGTTATTTTCGACATTTTGTCCAGAAATTTGCCCGATTGGCTAACCCATTAATGAAGCTCACACGTAAAGGGGTTAAATTTGTTTGAAAAAAAGAGTGTGAAGAATGTTTTGAAGAACTAAATAGAATATTAGTCAATGATCCTATATTGACTCTACCATCGGGGAATGATGGGTTCGTTATTTATAGTGATGCATCGAAGAAAGGACTTGGTTGTGTCCTTATGCAGAATGATAGGGTTATTGCCTATGCATAACGATAGTTGAAAACTCATGAACAAAACTATCCTACTCATGATCTCGAGTTAGCAGCTGTGATCTTTTCTTTGAAGATATGGAGGCACTACCTCTATGGTGAAAAATGTGAGATTTATAATGATCACAAGAGTTTGAAGTATATTTTCTCACAAAAAGAACTCAACATGAGGCAAAGGAGATGACTTGAATTACTCAAGGATTATGATTTTATGATACACTACCACCCGGGGAAAGCAAACAAGGTGGCAGATGCTTTGAGCAGAAAAGATCATGGAGTTTTGAACAATATGAGAATTGAAAGGGATCCAATTTTCATGGATCTAGTGAAGATGGACATGGGAATAACCAGGGAAGGTGAAACATCAATGCTTTTTCAAATGGTTGCCAAACCATCTTTACTAGAAATGATTAAGATTTCTCAGACTGATGATGAAGAATTTCAAAAGAAGATTAAAGCTGTGAATGATGGGAGATTGAGAGACTTTGTGTATGAAGAAGGAAATTTGAAATTCGGGAAGAGACTTTGGGTTCCTGATATACCTGATCTAAAAAGAGAATTTTTGGATGATTCTCATAGTTCCAATTTCTCTATACACCTTGGGAGCAAAAAAATGTTTAGAGATTTGAAGGAACATTTTTGGTGGGACAACATGAAGAGGGAAATTGCTGATTTTGTGTCAAGATGTATGGTTTGTCAACAAGTGAAAGCTGGAAGGCAACAGCCTGGAGGATTCATGCAACCTCCTCCCATACCAGAGTGGAAATGGGATAATATTATGATGGACTTTGTCATGGGGCTACCAAAGACTCCTAGAAGGAACGATGCAATATGGGTTATTGTTGATCGTCTTACCAAGTCAGCACATTTTCTTGCTATAAGAGAAGATATACCACTGGAATGTCTAGCAAGACTATATATTAATGAAGTTGTGAGACTTCATGGAGTACCCCTATTGATTGTTTCTGATCATGATCCCCATTTTACTTCAAGATTCTGGAAGAGTCTTCAGAAATCACTAGATACTGAACTTCATTTGAGCACTGCCTACCACCCTCAGACATACATACAATCATAACGGACAATTAAAACCTTAGAAGACATGTTGAGATCTTGCTCACTTTACTTTCAGGGTATGTGGGATCAATATTTACCTTTGGTAGAATTTTCCTATAACAATAGCTTCCATTTGAGTATTCAGATGGCACCATATGAAGCGTTATACGAAAAGAGATGTTGCACACCAACCTGTTGGGATGAAGTTGGTGAAAGAAAACTTGTAGGTCCAGAACTGGTGGAGGAAATGATGGAAAAGGTGAAGGTAATCCAAAATCACATCAAAGCAGCTCAAAGTAAGCAGAAGAGCTATGCCGAAAATCGAAGGAAGGATTTGGAATTTCAAGTCAGTGATCATGTTTTCCTGAAGGTATCTCCAAGGAAGGGATTCATAAATTTTGGTAAGAAAGGTAAATTGAGTCCTAGGTACATCGGACCTTTCGAAATTCTAGAACGAATTGGGTCTGTAGCTTATCGATTGGCAATGCTGCCAAGTCTCTCCAAAGTTCACGATGTGTTCCACATATCTCTGTTGAGGAAATACATGCCTGACCCAACGCATATACTCACCTATGAAGAATTAGAACTGGAACCCGATCTGTCTTATTGTGAAGATCCCATTAGTATTCTTGATACGAGAGAACAAGTACTGATAAACCGGACGACTCGTCTGGTAAAAGTCTTGTGGAGAAACCATAATATGGAAGAAGCAACGTGGGAACCCGAGGAACTTATGATGAAGAACCACCCGAGTCTTTTCATGCATTATTATTATATAAATTTCTAGGACGAAATTATTTGAAGGAGGGGAGAATTTAACACCCCAAGATTTTACGGTACGCTTCTCTTTGAATAATGCGATAGCGTGTGTTGTACGCAACATCGAGTTCTAACACACCACAACAAATCAAACTAGCCGTTATGAATAGTAATACCTACTTTTTGAAATTTTATAAATTTTATCTCTCAAAATGGACTTCATTTTTGGATTTGGAATATCGAATTTAGCCTAGGGTGAAATTTTGGAACTTTTCAGATAACATTTATATTTTGATGAATAGTGAAAAGTACTAAATTTTAATTAAAAACAACTTTTTCAATCGAAATAATTTATATTGATAAATTATGAATTTGAGTGGTTTTAAAGTATATTTAGAATATATTTTTACCATTTAATAAAATTTTGGTCATTTTACGTAATTTTACAATTAAACCGGACATAAACAAGTATCAATCTTTTGATAGTTATTATCTCTTAAAACACGCTTTTTGTTTTAACAACAGGAATTAATTTTAAATTAATTTCTGCCACTTCTGTGTTTTGAATTTGGAAAAATGGATTCCATATTTTTAATCAGGATGTTCATATTGTGTAAATAGGTAACTTTTATTTTTAGACATTTTGAATAATTACTTCGGTAAATATTTTATTTACCATGGTTAAGGGTAAATCCGGTAAATAACGGTTAAAAAAAAATTATAATAATAACAAATTGCCCTAAAAAGTGTCCTAACCTTATTGGTTTATACATGTACTACCATGGGAATATTTGGGTCTATTTTTGGACCCCATGGAGCCACTTGTAAGTGATAATGTCACTTTATATTAATTAAGTTAAAATAAATACAAAAATGACACAAGCAAATATATTTTATAAAAACAATTTTTACATAGGGTTATATATGTTTGATTTTAGACTATAAATATTAATTAGAAAGATAAAAAGATTTCCTACATAATTATATTTTATTTATAGTTTTTAGACATTAAATAAGTTAATTTATTTATGACACAATGATGATGCAATAATTACCTAATTAATGAAAAATTAGAATAATTGATATTATAAATACCCAAATAAATAAAATTTGAGACTTTTTATGAATTAAAATAATTTTATAGGTTAATATGACATGTTAGTATTAATCTAATTAACTTTTTTTGAAGTTATAATTCTGTTATGATTTTTACAAAAATCAATTATTTAATAGTGTCAAAATTGACATAAAAGATTTTTTAAAACAAATATTATATTATTAATTGATATTAAATTCCTAAAAATCTAAGGATCTTCCAAGAGACTTATATAATGATAGGTGTATCACTAATGGACCAATTGGGGGTCTCTTGGATGTATATAGTAAGTTTATTAACCATATAATATAAAAATACAAAGAGACATTGTAAAAGTGAAACTAATTAACTAAGAGTTAATACTTAAAGATAAGGTTAATATAGTAACCCAAACCTGTCTAAATTCTATTGTTGGAGTGGTTTTCGACCCATAACCACATTAAACTTTAAATAATCCACTTTTGAGCCATTATAAACCGAATATGAATTTATTATAAAATAATATTTCTAGCTTTTCCAAAGGTGCCCCTCACCCCTCTTATAAAAGGGAACTCTCCCTTCTCATTAACTCACACCTTCAAAGCCTTTTGATTCGCCCAAAATCTACCCAAATACTCTCTCAACTTCCCTAAATTCATCCTAGAGGCCTTCCTTTATTCATAAAGCCAACTTAAGGATCCCTTTTGATCAAATCAAAAGGAAGAACCCGAAGAAGAGGTAATGATTTCACCACCCTTTTTCAAGTTCCTTTCTTCTTCCACTTCTTCTTTCTTTGTTATTACCATTATAAAATAATAACTCCAGTATATTATATATACTTTGATGTTATTATAAACATTTTACAACCATATTTCAGTATTCTATCCATCCTTTGAATAACATGTCACCATACGTGCGTACGTACGGCTTACCGTCTTCACGTCGTGGTGTAATTATTATTCAATAAATTATTATTTGGATGGGTATAATAATGATGTGTAATTCATGTAAATAATAAATATAACATGATAATGATTCTGTATATATGATATACCATCCAATTATATATTATTTTAATATCAAAAGAATGATATTGTCGCTCGTGCGTACGTACGGACTACTGTCTCCACGAACGCGATGAGATTCATTCTCCATCGTATCCATTCAAGTCTAAATCTCATTTGATGATTAATAATAGTATGTAAGGACTTGATATAATTCTAGATATTAATAAAGATACAACCTATCCATGACAAACACGTCTTACGTAACAAAACATATAAAAGAAAACGAGTATGTTAACACTCGAAACAATGATAATACTAAGATATTATTAACAAATCAATGTTAAAAGATCATATATGATATCATATTGATGTATATGATTATTGAATAATTTAATAACAATTATTTCACCATTATACATGAGGTTAACCTACCCCCAACCAAGGAAAAGTACAAGGTAAGGGTTTATTTCGCAATCTCTTCATTATCCGAGGTTGTTTATACGTAATAATCTACTGGGATTTCTTTATCATCCACATCCACATTTCTTAAAAATGTATTTCAAAACATTTTTACCATTTACAATAATATGGGTTAAAGTCATTTATACCCTTTTTTTACTTTTAATAAGTGGTTTATAAAGGAATCTTTCCGTCGTTTTCCAAACAAGGTGCTTTTTAACCTTTTCCACAGAATTAAGGTAAGAATGTTTTTTTAACTTATATGGCCTGTGAGGCTATTTTATGCCGTTATAAAATATTCGAAGCTTCCCTTAAATTCTTATAAGAATATTTTCAAATAAAATTTTATATTTTATAAATATATGACTTTTAAATGATTTCAAAATAAAAAGAGATATTACTCTAAAAAGAGTTTTGATTTCATCTATGTCGACATCCTTTGATGGATTTTACGCTTATTTGAAGTTGATTTATTATGATACAAAACTTCTATATTGTATTTAAGGTTTTGTGATATGTTTGAATGTGGATGTGCTATTTTTATACCATTCATGGTTTATGGATGAAGTATTTACATTTCGTATGCTAGTTTTAATACGAATGTTTATGTTATGTTTAAACCTGTTCATATGAGGAATGCATTGGACTTAATATGTGACGGGTGGAGCCTGCTATAGCTCCTCGATGCATCAGTTGGTCTCATGAGACAAACTAGTGTCTTGGCACAAGGCCTTGACAAAATATTATTTGTAGTCTTGGCACGAGGCCTTGGCTATGTGGTTATGATAGTCTGGCATTATGCATTCCATCATTATGAAAGTGGTTATTGATATTGCATGTGATTATTCGATTAGTAGAATATCCATGTTAATAAGTAAATGGCATTATTTCATTTTATTTTTTCCATACTATGCTGAAGTTAAAGTTTAAAAGGCTTTTTTTAGTTATACATTGCCTTAAATGTTTATTCTTATTTATGAAAGTTTCTGCTATATTGTTATCCTTACTGGGCATTTGAGCTCACCCCTTTCAATGTTTTATTTTTCTCAGGATGTGAAGAAGTAATTTATGAATGACCTGCAGGGATAGTATGTGCGGATATGAGTGTGGACTATGAAGAAAATATGTTGTTGTAGTTTTCATTTTTATGATGTAATATAAGACTTATGAATATATCTAGTGTTTCCAAGGCTACTAAACTAATCAGTCTTTAGATACTTGATCTTTCTTGTGATCATGCCAATGTTATGTAATAATGCACCGACTCTGGGTAACTGGGGTCAGGGCGTTACAGAACTTATATAAAGTTCTAACTAGGAATTCTGATGATGAATTCTGATTATGAATTCTCATTACGAATTCTGATGATGAATTCTGATTACAAATTCTCATTACGAATTCTAATGATGAATTATGATTAGGAATTATCATTACGAATTCTGATGATGAATTCTAATTATGAATTCTCATTACGATATCTGATGGCAAATTCTGATTACGAATTCTCATTACGAATTCTGATTGTGAATTCTGATTAGGAATTATGGATACAAACTTGTATGAAGTTCGACTCCGAATTCTTCTGATAAGAAGAATCTGAATATCCTTGTATTATAGACTCTGAATTTATTCTTGGTTAGAATCCGAACTTTAATTTACTTACATTCCAAATATTTGAGTTTGTTTATGTAACCATATTTTTGCCTACACTTGTTCTTTTATAAAAGGATGTCGTGCCTTCAGTTTTCAACTAACCATTTTTTGAGTGACACGTGTACAGGTCACTCCGAAATTCAAGGAAGAATATGATCATTGGAGGAGGGAGCCTCCCATTGGAGCTGTGCCTATAAATAGGAGCTCATTTGAACAACACTTGACAACATCTTTGACATATATGCTTACAGGCCATTGAAATGATTTCTAGAGAGAGAGGCTCTTATAAACTCTCAAGATTTGTGCAGAAAGTTTGAACATCTTGTTCAAACTTTGCTTCATGCAGAATTTCTTCGTGCAACTTCGATTGTTGCTGTATACAATCGAGGGATTCTGGAGATTGGAAGACAGAGGTGCTGACTACCTGATAGTTGAGGGCTTGTGGGGATAGCAAGACGGACTCCGATCTTCGTATCGAGGGCTTACCCTGGTGTGGGTAAGACATACTTTCTTGAAAGTATAAATCAAGGGACCTCTTATCTAGGGTTGTTGGATACTCTTCTCTTTGGGTTAAAAGAGTTATTGTTTGTTTCTTGTAGTGTTACTACTTTGTTTTCTGCTGTGTATTTTTTATTGTTAAGGAAAGTATAACTTTCTTATACTTCCTTACTTATACTCTGATTATATAGGATTCTATACACTTTAAGGTATAATCTTAGTTGTTGTAAACTTTTGTTAAGTTTCATTTCCGGAATCACTTTTCCGGAATCAAGCAAGCTTTTAGAACTTAGAGGTGTTGTGAAATTTGGTTATACAAAATTTCCTTAAGGATACAATTCACCCCCTCTTGTATTTGAGCATCTCATACTTATATATTCAATCCTAAATTTGGTATTATAGAGTATATCATACTCACATACGATTCTAACAATTGGTATCAGAGGTTAAGTACAATCTGAATTAATATCACGATTAGATTCAGAAGACTTTCTTCTTCTTATAACTTTCAAAATTGCATATTTGGAATTGAATTTCCAGATTCATATTTTTTGGAATATATTTTTCAGAATCATAGTTCAGATTCAGTTTTTCTTAGAGATACTCTTATTCTAAATTTTCCTTTCTTAGGATATTTTTTTCTTCTTTACAAACTCTTACTACTAACAAGTTTGTGTTCCAAAGACTATCTTAAGAATGGAAGGTTTAAATGTTGGTTCTATAGATAATCTAAATCCCACCAGACCTCATATTTTTGATGGAAATGATTATGAGTACTAGAGAGATAGGATGAAGAATTTTGTTATCAATACTGGAGTTGATAACTATATAATGCTGACTGGAGATTATAAGATTCTGGATAATGAATTGAGAACCTTTATGAATCAGGAGAAATCAGAATATAAATCAAATTTCAGAGTCAGAAATACTTTGTTATGTTCCATGACTAGGAACATCTATCATCAAATATCTTCATGTGAAGCTGTAAACAGTATCTGGAAGAAACTTGAAGTAACACATTTTGGTACATCCAAAGTCATGGAGACCAGAAGAGCTATGATGAGAGATAAATATCATAGTTTTAACTTTTCTTATGGAGAACCTGTAGGAAAAGTACAGAAAAGGTTTATGAATATCATGAATATCTTGAAATATATCGGATAAAAAGGTTTTTATGATGAGGCTCTTGTGGGTAAGATCATAGATATCATTCCAAATGAATGGGAGTCCAAGAGGACAACTATTGATGAGAACAAGAAAGTCACTCAGATTTCCTTAGATGAGTTTTTTGGAACTCTTCTTCAGCATGAAACTAGAATGAAGAGAGATGATAAAAATGTCAAGAAGAATAATGGGAATGGATGAGTTTATTTTATAACCACTTCTAAACATTTGAAAGCCAAGACCCCAGAAAAAGTAACCAGATCAAAGACAAATAAAGTCATTATTCAGTCAGAATCTAGTGACACAGAAAAGTCTGAGAATGAATTAGCTAAGCTTGATCAGATAATGAAAAAGATTTTATCTCAAAGGAATCATCAGAATAAGTTCAAGAAGAAAGACTATAGAGATAAGAAAGATGTAGAAGTTATGTGTTATGAATATAAAAGAACAGGTCATATTAGACCTGATTGACCTTTGTTGAAAAAGAAGGAAAATAAGGAAAGGAATTGAGAAAGGAACTGGAAGAAATTATATCGATCGAAGCACAAGAAAAGTCCTAAAGCTAATGATACTTGGAGTGATAGTTGTGGAGATTCTTTAGAAAGTGAATCTTCTGAATATGATTCATCAGTACAGAAGAATATGTTTTTTATTTCTACTACTTCTTTCCCATGTCTTATGGCCAAGGTACGCTCTTCCGAAGCTTTAAAAATTTTATCTCTTGATAAGAATTACTATTCCAAACATAGTACTTATAATGAAGATAATTCATCCTCAAAAAATGAAGAACCTTCATATGAAGAAGTATCTAGATTCGCCAAGTTACTTGAAGCAAAAAATTGTAAAATTTATAAGAAATTAGACAAGGCAAATACTAGGGAAGAAATTCTTACAAAAGAGATTTCAGATCTTTTTAGTGATCTTAGAAATAAATAAGAGCTTTTAGAAAAACTTTCTAAAGACCTTGAGAGAGAAAATTCTGATAAATAATAACTTTCTAAAGATCTTAAGATTGCTATTTTAAAGATAAAAGTTTTTGAGGAAAAATCTAATTCTAAGGAAATGATTCATGAGGATAGGAATTTAGTCATCAGATTGAAATCCAAAATATTTTCTCTCAAGAAGATCCTTGAAAAATTTACCTCTAGGAATTTTTTTTTTTACAAGATGTATTCTCAAATTAAACCTCAAGTAGACACTACTGGAGTTGGTTATAGTCACCAAAAACCGGTTTTCAAAAACAACTATTTTGTTCCTTCTAGAGCCCCTTTTTGCACTCAGTGTCAAAGTGGTGTGCATTAGAAGAAAAATTGCTCCTTAAATAGATTTCAATCTCTTTGGTTTCAGAAAACTTATTTTTCTAAAAAAACGTGGATACCCAAAATTTTGTTATCTAACAATTCCGGATCCCAGAAAGTTTGGATTCTGAAAGTCTAACTTTTTTCTTATTTTCAGGAAAATAGGGATCATACACAAAAAGGACATATCATTCTTCAATTCATCGGAACACAAGATCAAATTTCTGATATTTTCACAAAATATTTACCCTCTGATAGATTTGAATACATTAAACAGAAGTTAGTAATGATAACCATGAGGTAATATTCCTCCATTAAATTTATGTTAAACCAATATCCTTGCAGTGATAAACTCATTTTCATAGGGGGAGTACATCTTTTAGTTTTTCAAATTTTCATAATGAAAGTTTTTTTAGTCACTATCAAATTTTTGTAATTAAAGTTTTCGTAGTCAGCTTTTCAAATTTTCATAATGAAAGTTTTCGTAGTTATTTTTTCAAACTTTCATAATGGAAATTTTTGTAATAAAAATTTTTATAGTGGAAATATTCGTAATAGAAATTTTCGTAATGGGAATTTTCACAATGGGAATTTTCGTACTCATAATTTTCGTAATTGAATTTTGTTACTCAAAGTTTTTGCAATAAAACTTATAGATCTTAACTTTTTCATAGTGAGTTTTTCGTAGTATGTTTTTTCGTAGTCAAATTTTCTTCAAGAAGAATATCAACTATTACAAATAATCTTCCTAGCCAATCCGAAAGGTATGGTTTCTTTACTCATGTTTTCTTAATCATTTTTACTTTTTGGTATTTTCTCTTGTATTTTAATTTTTCAGATTCATTTTTCCTTAAATCCAATTTTTTTTCTTAAAACCTCAAAAGATCGGATTCAAGATTTCCTTGTGGGTATGTTTTCAACCGTCAGATCCGATCAGAGAGTTTTTCAACCATTAGATTGGTTTTGGAAGTTGAAAGGTCACCTCCATTGCCTATATAAGGGGAACCTCCGATGGTGTCCCACATTGGTTTCCAAGCTCTCGCATCTCAAAGATCTGCCTCAGTTCTTAAGCCCGTTCCGAATATCTTAGAGTTCCTCCAGTCCAAATGTCTGTAGAAGGCTCTTCTCAAGAAATGTCTACCACGAAGCCAATATCAAAATGGAAAGTATACAGGGAAAGGTTGGTGCATCCGAACTTTTTCAAGTATGATTCTATCATTTCTAAGAATATCAAGTTAAATGGATGGGAAGATGTCTGCATATCTAAGCCAGGTGATCAAGACATGGTGTATCCAGATTTACTCATAGAGTTTTATGAGTCAGTGTGCTTCTTTAAGGAAGATGATATAGAAAAATTTTCATTCAAGTCTTATGAAAAAACCTACAAAATTTCTTATACCAATACAGCCAGCTTGGTGAGAATATCATATGAAGGGGAGGCTGAATTTTTCTCCCACAAACTCCAGGATGTTTAAGGTAGTTTCGTTAAGGTGAAGGCCTTGCGATGTCTTGGACTTTCTGATGTTAAGATAGCAAAAATTTCCCATCTATCTTCTAACAACCGGATCCTTCAATTATGGGTACAGGGTTTTTTAGTACCGAGAAAATGTGACAAAGATACCCTCAATAAGAGTGACATATATTTATTAGATTTCCTGGTAAATCTAAGGAAAATAAATTTGATGAGGCATGTTCTTGTTACAATTCAGAACATCATGGATGGAAATATAAGATCCCAAATTATCATGTATCCTGCCTTACTTTAAAAGCTGATAGTTCGGTGTCTTGAATCATTCAAGATTGCATGAAATCTAAGTCTCAGAATTGAAAAGTTATGCTTGTTAGTGATGACACCCTGAAAAGAATGAATATGGGTTATTCTAAGGAGACAAAAGTGTTTTATGATCTACCAGAGGAAGAGGCAGAAGCCAATTCGAAAAACGTTGAAAAAGATAAACCATCAAAGAAGGCTGGAAAGAAAAGGAAGTTGAAAGAAGTGGAAGGTGAAGATAAAACCCCTAAAGCTAAAGAAACCCAATCCGCACCTCCCAAACCGAAGAAACAAAAAGCATATTCGGATGAGGTGGTTGCAAAATGGAGGGAAGATAAGGAAAAGAGGAAAGAAGGAGAGCTACAGTTCGGCTTGGACCCTGCTGAAGCTAAGTCGTTAAGGGAGAAGACTGTTGAATACCTTGAGAAGAAAGAAAAAGAGAAGAAGATGAAGAAGAAAATGTCTGAGGTTGAAGTTGTATAATCTCTTTTGAAAGATGCAGAAGTAACTTCCAAGAATATTCCAGTACCATAAACTTTCCTAGTTGAGCCATTACCTGAAACTCTATGGAAGAATTTCTTTACTCCGGAAAAATCCAAAGAGAAATAAGTTGTTGAAGAAGTGGAAGAAGAGGAAGTAGAAGAAGAAGTACAAGTAGAAGAAGAAAGTGGTGATTTAGATGATCTGATTAAACAAGTTGAAGAATATCAAGATAAGGAAAATTCATTAGAGAAATTACCACTCCGAACATCTGGACCGGGCCAACACGCTGCGATCACTCTACGGTAATGCCGTGATTTGGACCTGCTCCAACCACATCCATCCCACACCATCCCCCTTCCACCTCCATTTCAGCCGGCTGCCACTGGCATTCCAGCCTACAACAGCCCCCCTGCCACCTTCGAATCAGCCAACTCTATACCCCCAACACCTGCAACCAACCCCCTTCCACCAGCATTCCAACCTCCTCTTTCTCCATTATCTCTTGGATGGAAGATGCTGCCCTACTGATGTTGCTGGACTGGGCCAACACGCCACGGTCATGACGCGGTCACACTGCGGTCACGTCATGGTCACGCCGCGGTCACGCCCCGGTAATGCCGTGATTTGGCCCTACTCCAGCCACATCCATCCCACACCAGCCCCCTTACAACTTCATTTCAGCCTGCTAGCACTAGCATTCTAGCCTGCAACAACCCCCTGCCACCTTCGAATCAGCCCGCACCATCCCCCCAGCACCTGCAACCAGCCCCCTTCCACCAGCATTTCAGCCTCCTCCTCCTCCCTATTCTCCTAGCCGGAAGATGCTTCCCTGCGGATGTTGCTGGACCGGGCTAACACGCCGCGGTCATGCTGCGGTCATGCCGCTGTCACGCCTCGGTCACGCCGCGGTCACACCATGGTAATGCCGTGATTTGGCCCTGCTCCAGCCACATCCACCTCACACCAACCCCCTTCCACCTTCATTTCAGCTTGCTTCCACTAGTATTCCAGCCCGCAACAGCCCCCCTTCCACCTTCGAATTAGCCCACACCATCCCCCCAACACCTGCAACCATCCCCCTTCAACCAGCATTCCATCCCCCTTCCACCAGTATTCGAGCCCGTAACAACCCCCAGCCACCTGCAATCCAGCCTGCACCAACCACCACACCAGGCACTACCCCCCAGCCTCCTGAAAAGCACTCAATGCAGCCATCTGCCACCTGCAAAATAGCACCAGCCACCAGTTCCAGCCCTCACCAGCCCCAACCTCCTACATCCCAGCTCGCACCAGCCCCTTCCACATGCCCAACAGCCCCCAACCACCTGCAATCCAACCCACACCATCCCCCTGTCACCTATTCCATCCCACACCAGCCCCCTGCCATCCCCCTGCCACCTGTCTTCCCACTCGCACCAGCCACTCCAGCTCGCACCAGCCACCGCACCAGCCCCCTGCCTCCTGCATTCCAGGATGCGTGAGAAAAACTTCATGAAAATCACAAAAAGTAAAGGTGAAAGCGGATCCCCTTTCTTGAGTCCTATTTTCCCTGAAAAGTATCCATGTAAACTACTATTAATGTTCACCGAGAACATTGGGGTAGATACACATCTTTTAACCCAAGAGGAGGATTCGGTGATTTTCTTGAAAGGTTTGCGACAGGCCGGGGCAATAGATGACTATATTGATGAGTTCGAGTGGATGACATTATGCATACCAGACTTCACTAAAAAATTTTATATCAGTATGTTTATTGGTGGACTTAGACCAGATATTGGGATCACTGTGGTGACTCACGAGCCACTGAACAAGGCGCGATTGTTGACCAAAAGAATAATTGAACACCCTGAACCACAAAACAAGAGGAATGCATTTATTAGCTAAGGGAGGATCTGAAATGAAAGTTATGTAAATATTAAGTGAGATAGAGAATAAAAAAGCAGTAGTATATAGATTCGATCACTGTATAAAACCAATAGAAAATAGGAATTATAGTAGGGAGGAGGGAAAAATGAGAAGAGGAAGAAGAAGAAGAAGAGAGAGGAACCGTAAGAGTAGACCAATTCTCTGAGACTAGCCAGAATGTTCCAACGTCCAAGCCCCAAACAAACTTGTTGAAATTCAAAAAATGAATCCCTACCCCCCTAACCTTCTGAACCCTTATTTATTTTTCTACCTGCCTGCCAATGACCCCCAAACACTAAATATAATAAATTACAAAGTTTACCCTACCAAAACTAACTAAAACAAAATAAAAATCTATCTTTGGTAGTACCCACACTCTCCTACGGATAGCTCCATCCAGCCCCTGCATTCCTAACATTACCCCTCCCTTAAAAAACACCTTATTTTAGGTAGAACTCCAAAAATCATGACACGAATTCCTGAACACTGGAATGGTATCCCCCCTAAAGATGGCTGCACACTTGCATCAGCTTCAGCAAAAACCTCTCCAACTCTATCTACATTGAATCCATAACTGTTTCTGTTATTTTTCTTCTTGAATCCTATCCTGAGTGCATGTGCAACAAATCCATCGTTCTTCTTATCTTGATGGGAAGAAATTACCAGTTGGTTCTGAAACATTCCCCCGAATTCCATCGGTATCCCTTGTCCATCCTCTAAGTGTTAGAGATGAACATTCAGTTGTACCAAACAAGGAGGATTGTGATTTTTCTCTAGGTTCACTATGATCCTTTACCAGATCCGGTTCAGCTTTGTTCCTTAGTTACCAAAATGGCGCTAACTAAAAATTGACCTGGATGTGAAAACTTTGAAACAGAGTCTCGAAGAAAAGTGTTTAGATATTCTGAACTAGAGAGCTCTAGAAAAGATTCATCACAACTGATTTTCCTTTACTGTGTTGAATTGTTTGTGAATAATTTCACAGAACACATTAGAAACCCCTTCACAAGCTTCAAAGTTGTAAGGAAAATTGACCAGATGTAGATAGAGAGATTTAGCATTTCTAATGAATTTTCCAACCCCATGACCATGAGCATGAGCAGGGAAGTTTGCAGATGTGATTTCCGGTGTTCCTCTAAGAAAATGTGGTGTGAACGTTGACACACCTACATTTTGATTTTCTGAACCGACAACCATGGCAGAGGGCTGGCCAAGTTGGTAGGTAACCCCATCAAACTAAACTACATTGTTCCTCACATCAAACACTACCATCAACTTAAATGAAAAGTGCTGCACCTGGAGAGAGATGAGTTCCTCATCTTTGAGCTAGTTTGGGAAAAATTCACTGCCATGAACGTTAAGACATCATAGTTGCTGCACGTATTAAACACAAACACTACCAGTAAACCACTAATCCTTGGTAACCCAATTGATACACTGCCCTTATAGTTGTTGTCCAGCCATGTCACAGAATCTGTAGGAAACTCTTCCATCATTTATATAGTATGTTTTCATCTCTCTTACAAAGCCCGAGTAAACTTCTACCTCACCGTCTCTTTTCCAGGCTCCAATGAAAACACAACAACACTGCAAATTTTATCTTTAAAACCTCCATTACTTGCTCCATGAGCTTTTCTCCCTACAATCGTCATGATTTTTTCTTCCAGACTCGAGCTACGATTGTTTAAGCAGTTTCCCTTAGCATTCTTGTCTGCGCTGCCCAGTTACCCGACACCCTCTTGTTGTTGTGACTCTGGGTTCTTGGTGTCGAAGTTCCCCTTTATGGGATCATTTTGTACCTTTTCCTCCTCATCTATCTTTCTAGCTTTTTTCCTTTGAAATAACACTGTGGTCCAAGAATTTACTAGTATGATATGTTAAAGACCTTAGTAGAGGACTTCGTTTTTCTTCCACTAATACACTCATCATGCGCCAAAAAGAAATTGTGGAAATTACAGTTGTGACGCTCAACCTGTTGACCAGAAATTCCGACAATGTAGATTTGCCACAGCCACTTGTGCCACACCACAACACAGTTACAAATTTCTTCTTTTATTTGATTTGGTAAACAAAAATCAGGTCAATACACTAGTTAGGGCCCAAAAACTTGTATTCAGTAGGAACATCACAAGAAGCATCCGAGAAGCTCTCTCTTATAACTTCCACTATCATCCACCTCATATGATATTCATTTTCACTCTTTAAATGAAAATGATTTCTATTTTTCACCCTATTCATGCAACAATTAACACATTCTCTAACTTACTGTTAGTGTTTCTGGAGATAAATAGAGTTTCCAATATATTTCCCCTATGTGATCTTTAGCACCAAAAACTTTTGACTTGGCTTCACGTATGTGTACACCTTCACCCAAGAAATTATCTCGTCTCTCCATCGCTCCAGATTAATTGAACTTTGCTAACTCTTGGATTCTGTAGCCTGGAAAAAAACAATAACGATACAACCCTCCCTTCAAACATACATGGGGAGACAAGCAGATACGAATACCATTGGAACTAAAACACAAATTCTGCCCATGGATTCTTCTTTTACAGTTTTGGTTTTGGAAAACTAAATTTAAATGTTTTGTTACCAAGAAAAACCATCCTTGGGAAGAAAACTATTAGAAAATGGAATACTTTATTTTTTAATTTCATTACATATTTTATGAACTAAGAGAGTTACCACCTGAGTTAGAGATCATTTTATTACTTTAATTCATGGTGTAACACCAATGAATATATATGACTATATAATCTAGATCCCTCCTTGAATTAGGAGGATGGAAAACAATTATCTGGAAGGGGGGGATACTGGTGGGGGGGGGGGTGGTGCAGGTGGGGTGTCTAGGAGGGTTGTCCTAGGGGGGGGCTGCAGGGTAGGGGGAGGGTGAAGGTGCGGTGCAAGGGGGGGTGTCCAGGTGGGGTGTAGGGCAGGGGGGAGGGTACAGGTACGGTGTAAGGGGGGGTGTTCAGGAGGGGGGGACATGGAAGGGGGGGATACTGGTGGGGGGGGGGGCTGCAGGGTAGGGGGAGGGTGCAGGTGCGGTGCAAGTGGGGGGGGGGGTGTCCAAGTGGGGTGTAGGGAAGGGGGGAGGGTACATGTACGGTGTAAGGGGGGGTGTTCAGGAGGGGGGACATGGAAGGGGGGATACTGGTGGGGGGGGGGGGAAGGGGGGTCTGTAGGGCAGTGGGGAGGGTGCAAGGGGGTGTCCAGGAGGGGGGGGGGACCTGGCAGGGGGGTGCAGGGGGGTCTTCAGGGCAGGGGGGGGGGGAGGGTGAAGGTGCAGTGTTTAGGAGGGTTGTATGGGGGGGGGGGGGGGTCTGCAGGTGGGGGTGGGGTGTAGGGGGGAGGGTGCGGGTGAGGTGTAGGGGGGGTGTCTAGGAGGGGGGGACCTGGCAGGGGGGATACTGGTGGGGGGGGGGGGGTGCAGGGGGTCTGTAGGGCAGTGGGGAGGGTGCAGGTGCGGTGCAAGGGGGGTTTCTAGGAGGGGGGGGGGAGACCTGGTGGGGGGGGGGGTTGCAGGGGGGGTCTTCAGGGTAGGGGGGAGGGTGCAGGTGGGGTGTCTAGGAGGGGGTGTCCAGCGGGGGTGCATGGGGAGGGGGGGGGGGTCTCCATGGGGGGGATGATGTCTTACATCAATGTCCATCCGTCGAGTGATGTGTAAAATTATTAGATATACACTAATGACACTAGTGTTATCATACATGATCAGAACATGTGTATGAGTGAACCCATTATCTAGAAATTTGGAAATACCCTAGGATTCTATTGAGTTCTTTTTCAACAGCAAGGACTGCTCTCAGTTCTCTGGCCCTTTGTAGAGACTCTTCAATACACCCCTTGGCTGTCCAATACCAATTCAATAGCTCCTTTCCCGGTCCAAAAGAGATGGTTAACTGGGTAGTTTTTCCACACCCAAACTGTAAACAGTTTTTGAACAGTCTGGAGAAATCCCCCCTGCTACATCAACCAAGCCATCTGTTTCTATATTTCCAGAAATATTTGATGCACCTGGGGGGGGGGGGGTTCAGGGGGGTCTACTTATCCATGGGCTCTCCAAGGTCTGTCCCGGGGGGGGGGTCCATGGGGGTGTCTAGGGGGGAGGGAGGGGTGTTTAGGGGGGAGGGGGTGTCGAGGGGGGCTGTCCAGGGGGGGCACAGGGGTTGTCCAATGGGGTGTAGGGGGGGGGGCATGGGGGTCCAGGGGGGGCATGGGGTGCGGGGGGGGGGGGGGGGGGGTGTTCAAGGGGGATATCTAGGGGGTGCAAGAGAGCTGTCCAGGTGGGTGTTCAAGGGGGCTGTCCAAGGGGGGAATGGGGGTGTGGGTGGGGGGGATGTTCAAGGGGGTGCAGGGGGGCTCTCTAGGAAGTGCATGGGGGGTGTCCTGTAGGGGTGCAAGGGGGCTGTCCAGGGGGGCGTGGGGGCTGTGCAGTGGGGTGCGGGGGGGGGGGGGGGGTATGGGGGTCCGGGGGGCATGGGGTCCAGGGGGTGTTCAAGGGGGCTGTCCAGGGGGTGCAAGAGGGCTGTCTAGGTGGGGGGGGGGGGGGTGTTCAAGGGGTCTGTCCAGGGGGGCATGGGGGTCCGGTGGGGGTACAAGGGGGCTGTACAGGGGGGGGGGGGGTGAATGTGGGCTATCTAGGGGGGCATGGGGGTGCAGGGGGAGGGGGATGTTCAAGGGGGCTGTCTAGGTAGGGCATGTGGGTGTAGGGGGGTGTTCAGGGGGGGTGTTTTTTTATTAAATGGGAAGGCCTACAACCACTGTTTCAAACCGTGGATGTAGGTCTATTACCACGGTTTTAAACTGTGGCTAAAATCATATATCCATGGTTCTGAACCGTGGAAATAGGACCTGTATGGCTTACTATTTTTCCATAGTTTCAAACAGTGGCTATAGTCCTTTAGCCACGATTTTGAACCGTGGTTATAGCCCTTTAGCCATAGTTTGAACCGTGGCTATAGGACTTTAGCCACGGTTTGAAACTGTGGCTATAGGTCTTTCCCTATAGCCATGCCAATACCAGCCACGGTCTGTTGAACCATGGATATAACCTTTAGCCACAGTTTTTGTGCTTATAGCCATGATTTGAAACTGTGGCTATAGCCTAAATTTATAGTAGTGAGAAAAGATATAATCCTCTTAACTTGGACATAGGTTCAAGAGAAAGAGGGTATAAATAAAAGAAAGAAATATTCTATAAAAAGTTAGGTACACTCATTAACCCCCTCTTAGTGTCCCTACACAATCCATCTGGGATCTACAAGTGGTATCATAGAATACGTATACCATTGATTGGAAAAAAGTTTTTTTTCTAATTTTTTTAAAAGGTTTATATGAATTGAATATTTGATGTTTATTATGAAGAACCCAAGGTGGAAAATTTAATATCTACTCCCATTGAAGAAAACTTGAAGGCATCTTCCAAGAATCTAAAAAATGGGAATAAGGAAGTAAAGAGATTGAGAAAAATATCAAATAAAGAATAAAAGGATCAATTATATTCTATAAAATTAGTTGAAAATGATCCTTTTGATAGATAAAGTTGTGGCGAGTATGAGAAAGATGAATCTATAAATTTTTTTGAAGACTCATACTCTCAATTTGAATGGTATATGAAGAATGTTCCTGAAGAAATGATTTCATATATAATTTTTTCTTTCAAATATATTTTTGATAATAGCGCACATGTTGATGATAAAATAAACATATATGAGGTTTCACTTCCAAAAAAAATTAAAAATGTGTAATGTTCTCATAGACCTCATTGAAGTAAAGGAAGTGGTTGTGACTCTTTTTAATAAAATGATTTTAATAAATGAAGAAGAATTGAAATGAAATTATTATGAGAGAACTATGAACAAACATTCATTTAGAGAAGTAATCAATTCACTTGATGTTTTTCAATGTTTCTATGAATTCCAATTAAACATAAAACATGTAAGGTCAAATAGATTGACATGTTAATGGAAGAAAATACCAATTTACATGAAGAATATATTCATAAGTTCTATTCTTTTAAAAAATCTCATAATACTACTATCTATTTTAATAAAGTACCAATGGAAGTTAAATCCATAAGAATCAAAGACCTTGATAACTCTATGACTGAAGGTAGTAAACAAAATGAATATCAGATTATTAAATTAACAAGTGAATTGAAAGAAAAAATGACATCAGTTGAAAATGATAAGTTTTACCTTAACATGAAATGTATTAAAAAAGAGATTGAAATAAAAAATTTGAAGGAGAAACATGGTAGAAATTCCCAAGTTATTGAGAAGAATAATTATTCCACCTAAACATAAGAAGATAGTCAAACCTCAAAAATGTATGTTTCTATACAAATTATTTATAAGGATTATGTATCTAAATAAAATCATATTTGTGTAAAAAATAACTCAAGATATTCTCTTGATAAACCTTCTACAATCTCATGGAAGAAGGTAACTCATAACCCAGTTAATACAATTTCTACTAATTTAGTCTCATATACTAATGTAGGTTTAAAACCAAAATTTGGGAAGTTATTGGATTATAAAATTTATGATAAATCTACCAAAACACCAATGGTGGATACTCTAAATATCAAGAAAAATAAATCTGAAAATTATGATCCAAATAATAAAAGAAAAACTTAGAAACAACATAGTACTAAATCTATTCAGACCTATTCTATAAGAAAAAGAAGGATATTTTTCAGCTATTGTTGGTGCTGATATAAATTTTGGCATTAGACCATTGAATGTTGGAATAATTTTTTAGCATATGAAAATTACATAATGCCTACATTCAGGGAGAGTAGATATAAAGAAATGATGAAACCTAAAAAACTAGCTAAAAAAAAATATATAGATAAAGAAGAATATGTTTAGTAAGAACGTATTTGGTTATATTGAAGGATTTTGTGATTATTTCAACATAAGTGGTCAAAATTATGATGAGTGACTAAGAACTATTCATATAATGATTTGAAGAAAAGGCCAAAAAAATTCATAAGAAAAGAACAAATGTTGAAAAGTCTTCATTGGGGAATAATCAATATAAGTTAGTCAAGAAAACGATGAAACACGATACTCTGAAGAATAATGATAATATGGATTCCAATAATTTCATTTCAACCATGAAAATGTGCTTCTATAATAGAAATAACAGTCATACCATTGACCACTACAAACAAGTCATGGAAATTAATGGCAGTGTGCTAAAATCTAGAAGAGGATCAATCCAGGTGAAAAACAAGAAGATGGAATTGATTGAAGAGATTATTACAAAATACTATGATAAGTTCCCCATGAAAGGTAATTCAAAAACATTGAAGAAGCCATACAAATGTTCTAAAATAAAAAATGTTTAAAAGGACTGCTTAATCATTTTTACCGAGTAGTTTCATACTTCTAGAGAAGTGAAATAAGCTAAGGATCAAGCATACACTAAATAAAAGGAAAAGGAAAAACATATTGTTTCGCATGAATAAGAACACAAATTTCATGAGAGATTGTCAGAAAATGAAAACTCTAGTGTCTCACTAGGATTGCATTAAAGGTGCAAGAAGCCTAGTCATAATGAAAATAATTGTATAATAATTTTACCAGCTTAAAGGGAGATGTTGAATATTGAAAAATAGAACTAGGGGAAGCTACTACATTATTGGTAGATGGTAGGATAAAAAATACACACAATATGAGTTTGAATAGATGTAAAGTTTCCATGCTATAAAAAAATCATAGAATATGAAATTTAGAGTATGCAAAATCATGAAGAGTTCCAAACAATTTAAAGCTACAAGGAAAATAATCTCTGGGTTGTGATAAAATTCTCAGCCCTACTTCACTTATTAAGAATCTCACAAGTTTTCCCTCCTATTCCCTTATTCTTGTATAGTATTTTTGTTTACATTGTAAGGAATTGAATGTGATGTTCATTCTCAACATGAGAAATGAGTGAACAAAGTAGAAGATAACAATGTAGAATGATTATTCAAGATCTGATAAAAAAATGAATTGTTCCACAATAATAGATCATCAATTTGAATATCTTGAGTACTATCTGATGAAATTTTATGTGAAGCAAAATGGAAGGGAGTGAACCCCTCGAGGAGGAGAAAACATACAGGGATATGATATAAAGGATTATTTTATGAATATCTGGAAATTCATGTCATCTCTTTATAAGTTGAAGAAAGAGGTAAAACAATTACACTTCTTTCCCTTATCTTGATTATATAAAATATATGCATCTAGGGGGAGTTTATTTTATGAGTAAGATCACTGAAAGTAGAAGTAAAATATTTATGGACTTGAAATTTATGATGTTTTTTCTAAAGTGTACATGGGAATAAATTACATTATAAATATTTTTTTATAAAACCCACCCTATTTAAAAGATAATTATGTTATGATCATGATATCAAATGAATGGTTATTAATGGACAACACAAACAACCTTGGTTTCATCTCTCTTATTTTCTACACCAGTTTAGCTCATATAAACTTATAATTGGAAAACTAACAAATCTTTGATAAGTGAACCATGTGGTACCATCCTTCTTTCATAAAAAGGAGAATTTTAAAATTCCTTGAAGGGTAAAAGGAAACCCCTACATTAACTATTTGAATTAATTTTCAATAAGGAGGGGAAGGGAAATTGAATTTAAGGAAATGGTATTGAAAAAAAAATCCAAAGGGGGATATTGAAAAGCCTATGTGAATGGTTGATGATCATGGTTGTGTTTGTTGTCAACAAATATGATGGAATCAAAATTCAATGTATGATAAGGTCCTCTATGATTAGTGATTAATCATGAGAAGAGAAAGATGGAAGGAGTTTCAAAGAAATAATGAATAAGGCATGAAATGATTCTTAGAGAATAGTTATGGACTAATTGGTTTTCATTTGGTAAGATGGTTCTCCATGATTAGAACTATGATAGTTGTTGATCTATTCTTATATTTAAAGACATGTGCCAATTATACTAGGAGATTGAATTTTTTCTTCACCTTTTGTCTAGGTGAAGGCCATGAAAAATTAATGAGGAATTTATATGAAGACCATGAAAATATTCATTTTCATGGTGTATTGATTTAAAGTTTTATATTCAAGGAATTTATAGATTACATTAAGTAAAGAAGGTGAATTGGAGGTTCCATGAAAAAATGAACTGAAGGCCATGTAATATTTTATTGCATGAAATAAAGGATAAGAAGTAATGGTGGACATATGTCATGATGATGTAGGAAAGGATTTGAAATATCTTCTTAACATAGATTATTTCAAAGTATTTTGATTGAGGCTTATATAAAAAATTTATCCATTCCACTAGACTACCTAGTCCAAGATCAACCTTGGGTACTATGGTACCAAAGGTAAATCCATTCCCAAAGGGATCAACCAAGGTAAGGCTTCGGGTGTTAGAGTGGTGTGGTCATATGTATAAGGCATGTATGAGAGAATTCATGATAAGAGAGATGGATCTACAATGCGGGGAGACACAATGGTAGGGAAATCCAGAATGGGGTAGTGCCAGCAGGGGGTTAGGAATTTTGGTGAGATGATGGCAGTTCTTGAATGATATATTGAAGCCCCGAAATATATGCAGTTATATGTGTAATAATCGATCCCACATCACTGTTCATCTATATTAAAAAGAAGAATATAACATTGGCCATATGATCTTTTTAATCATGACCATTTGATTATGATGCTAATCATCTTCAACCAAACCTAGCTTTCGATGATAATATCTTCATGAATTAAGCTCTGATAAAGCTTATGACACCCATTATCCATCTCAAGTGACCATCTAGTGCGAATGAGACTACTCGAACTGATCCATGCATGAAATATCCATCTTTCATGCATGAGGATAAATAAATGAAGTAGTATTGGCTGATCAAAATGATATTTCAGATGGCCGCTGATATATATAGATGCATTTTTATTTTAAACAAGGAGTTGCATGCAAATATTATCAGATGAATGAGAATAAAAAAACATGATCTCCTAAAAGAAAATGCACTTTTATTCTTATCATATCATGATGAAGGATGATACTTTTAGCCATTTAAAATATTAAAGTAACTAATTTTATTCATTCATTTAAATAATCCACATGATCAACATATAAATCCCATGTCCTAGGGAATTTATGACATGATTAAGAATAGAGACCCGATTCCCCCCCCACATGGCTGGGGTGGTAGGGGGAGGGGTCTGGGGTGCTGGCCATAGGGTCGAGTCCTGAGTTATTTATTTTTAGGTTTTCATTGTAGAGTGTATTCACCACCATTTGGATGTTGTAAACCAACCTTTAATAATGGACACTTGGTTATTCAGTTTTTTTAAAATGAGATGTATGTGGTATTTACTCACCGCATGAATATACTGAATCCTTCGACTTTCAATGTGAACCCAAATCCTTTGGGTGTGTTATGATTCATCAAAAAACTTAAATACATCAAATAAAAGTGGTAAATATCTCCTATATAAACTGATTAAAGTATATGTTATTTTATATCATTTTCTTTCAAATTATCTTAAGAATTATCCTATTTCAAAAAAATAGAGAAATCACACTAATATATAAGAAGAAGGAGGATCCTGCGTGAACCTTTCACGTGATAAATAAGGATATGATAAACCTCAAGCAGTATAATTTTGATGAAGAAGTATAATATCCATACAATACACTGCCTGTGTGATAAAAAATAGAATATGCATAACCACTCACGTGAATAAGAAGAAGGAGAAAAAGGCGAAGGTCTATTATCATGAAGGAACCTACAAACATGAATCCTATATGTGAAGGATAATCCACACACACTTCTTATCATCTTGAAATACAGTGCATTACATGAATATTTTAATAATTCATCTTCTATATTTGAACAAGGAATAATAGTGCACACACACCCATTCGGGTTTGTGAAAAGTAAATAGGGGTGAAAATGGAATTCCTTTCATACCTACATGAATTCATTATCAAATACATGATAACATGAAGAATCACTTAAGATATGTCAAACAAGAATAAATATAAACCAAATAAGAAGGAAAATTGAAATAACTTTATAAATATTTAATTCATCATTATATTATAAAGAAATGAGTTTAAGTGGAAGTGGTGTTTTCCAACTATTGAAGAGAACGAGGATGACATGCATAATATAATATTTAGACAATGGAAGTAAAAGACCTCAACTAAGAAAAAAGATCATAATGTATATGAAAATCCGTCCAGTGTAAAAGAGACATCTTGTTCAGAGTGTTAATTGAATAACTCTTGAAGAACTGGTGGTGCCAGTATAGATAATGCCATTGAGGATTGGTGGTACTCATATAATGAATGTCATATATCATTTATAGGGTATGTATTTTTACCTATCTAACATTGTGTACCAATTCAAGATGTTTTCAACTATTTAAAATTTACAATGATAAGAGAATCCACGAAACAACCACAGGTTGATCACAATAATGAGTAGGTTTTACTATGAACCTTGTAAAATCTTTGTGTTATGTTGTATTATTTATTGTATAAATTATGATTATTGAGAGTGCACAACAAATTCATTCCTCTCATCTGGAGAATAGGTTCAAGAGAAATGTGTCTAAATAAAAGAAAGTAGGATTTGGTAAAAAGTTGGTTACACTGATTCACCCCTGTCTCAGTTTTCCCGCATGATCCATATAGGCTCTATAATTTCATTTATTACTATATTTTATTTAGTTTCGTAAATGGTTAATTTATGTTGAAAATTTTATGGATGTTGGATTTAAAACCTTGAACTAACATAAGTTCATTGACTATGGTAAAAGGGTTTATGGTTACATCAACTAAATAATATTAAACATGTCATAATTATCATTCTCATTCCATAAATTTATTTTTCGAATTATCCATATAATGTGGTCATGAAAAATTAAATGCATCATTTCATTAAGGTGATAGTACACACATACACATGAGTGGCGTTTCTATCTTTGTACTAGGTGGAAATTAAATAAACTATATACTTTTTTAATTTTCTATAATATTAATTATTTTATAAATTTTATATTTGTTAATTAGTTCTATCCTTATTACCAGCCATATGAGGTGGTAACCAAAAAAATAACATCATTTCATGGAGGTGGTAGTCCACACATATGCGTGAGTGATATTAATATTTTCCAATAGATGAAAGAATAAAAAAGTAAATAATATATAATATTTATAAAATTAATATAATGAAATATTATATTATATATACCTTAAATCCATTATAATAACCATTCATGAACGATCCAAGATGAAAAATGAAACACATCGCTTTGTGGTGGTTGTGGTCCACACATATGTACATGTGACGTTTTTATTTCTCATAGGATGGGAAATGAGATGAAAAATTGTTATTCCATAGGCATAATAAAATTTTAGTATAGATAATATATTGATTTAATTATTTTATAGTGTTTAGAATTAATTTTAAGGAGTTATAAGAATAAATAAACTAAAAATATGTTGGTTAGGACTTAAACCTCCTCCTCATATATTTCCATTTAAATTAAAGCTTAAGCCACCAAGTATTGGTATTTAGAGAATAAAAATAACTCTAAGACATGTGTAGGGATGTTGGGAAGTTATTTGGGTAGATATTGGTCAATATAAATGTCTTAATGTGCGTGAATAGGTTTGGATAGGATGCGACCCTTTATAAGTTAGGGGATTTACAATCTTGTAAATACATTAATATTTTAGTTATAATAAATTTATTTCTCAAGGTCATGTGCAACCAAATTGATATATTTTGAAAATAATATAGGTTAAGGCCGAAATACACTTAAAAATCATATTTATCTAAGTTTTAGAGTGATTCTTTACCTTATCTCTGAGTTTAACCCATGTAAACCCTTTTAACATTTACCTAGGTGATAATGCTTTACCATGGTAACATTTCATAATGACCAAAAATAAAATTAAAAAAATCACCATATCCGAACCTCCTAATTCCAAATATGAAAACCAAATTTTAAAATCCACTTTATATATTTGGTAAATATAAATTATAAAACAAGTACACTTAACACCATGAAAAATAGTTTATTTAGAAAATTGAAAAAAATAAATCATTTTAGAAAAATCCCAAAAATCCAACCTAATATAATTTCAAGAAACTGAATCCAAAAATTATGTTTAATTAATAAATTTTAAATTCTAAAATTTTGAAATTTATTTTTAAAATAAAACCATATATTTCTTTGAAAACATTTTAGCTAAAATAAATCCATTTCTTTTTTGAATGGAATATCATATAAAATTATTATATTATATATGAATCCATAAAATATATTTATAAACATTAATAAGACCTAAAATTTATTTATTATTTACATTACTATAGTTATGAAAATTACAAACATTTCAATACATTATAATTACATTGATATGATCAATTAATAACAAATATTTAGAATTTCTGAACAACTCAAAAATAATTTAACTTATAAGAGAGTAGGTGAATCTGTATTCCAATGCCCTTGGCCCCCCTTCCAACTAGGTCCTATTATAGTAATGGATTTTCAAAAAAATACTTTTTGTTTTTTTAAAAGGATCCCTCACATTTAATAAAAAATAATAAATATTTTAATGATATTATAATAAAGAAATAAAACATAAATATGATAAATTAATTCATAAATAAAAATAAGAAAATAGATAAAATCTATTGATCCCAATAGGTGATGATATGGTTGTTATGATAAGTGACGTTTAAGAATTGGTGTAGAGGATATGATTGAGTGTGTTGGATTTTTTTATCAATACCTAAATTGTATTCTATGAAAAATTAGATAATTCCTAATTCGATTAAAAGTGTATATATATCATGAGTGGAGTTTATCATGAAAGTAGATTTAAGGAGAACAAGAAGGATTTTATTCCTTAAATCATGGTATTTGACCATAGAATTATATTAAATAATATTTTTTGAGCCGTAACTGATATCCACATCATAATTAGCTGACATCGAGTTGGGCTATTCCGTGTAAGATGTGTCAATGCTGTGGAGATATTGAAATTGGAAGTAGGATGGAAAATGGTCTATAGGACCTCTCACCATAGTTTAAGTTTCCACAACATATAGGATACTCAATAAGAGTTATCTAGGTTGTAGAAGGATGACCACACTATAGAGATGGTTGGGTTGATTACAGTGGATCGGGAAAATCTGGGACCTCTAAACCATAGTGAATATCCATGCCATAATGCATCATAATCTAAAATTTAGTGGTTCTGGAGAACTTAGGACCCTCTATGCCACAAATTGTTTCTTATACTATAGTGAATAGAAAATATGATGTACTACACTACAGTGAATACACCTCACCCTAGAGGTGAAGAAGATTATTTTTGATGGGATTGGATATTTTTGACCTCCACATCGTAGCACCTATTCCATTCCATTATCTTATACAGAAGATTAGTGAAACCCCATGAAAACCAAAATGCTACACTATAATCCCTAGACCATTATTTAAAAGTTTTTCTAAATGGATAATTTGGTATGTTCAAGAAGAAATGATAACTTGTCTTGATATATTAAATTTCATGGTTATTTCAACCCAGTTTCACTACCAATTTAAATTTTTATAGTCAATATTTACATGGAAATGATCAAAGGGTTGTGATTTAAGTAAGGGATTTTATTTTGAAATTCAAAGTCAAAATCTGTAGCACTTAATGATTAGACTGGTTTGAAATTTAGTAAAGTGTGTGTTATCTGAGAAGAAGGATGTTTGTAGAGATGAATATGAAGAACATTTTCTAGATATATGAAATATATTAATTATTTAGTGATCATCCAAATTTTAAGAAAGAAGGAAAAGAAGAATATTGAATTAGTTCTGTTTATTTATTGTACATACAAAGAGAAGAATCATATTGTTCATGTACATGTTTGAAGAATAATTTATTCTCCTTCATTTTTGTTCATGTGGAGTGGAATTGGAATATTTTAGCACACTGAAAATCTTTTAGGGAGTCTATTTTGGTAAATAATTTTTATTTTTTATAAAAATATTTATTTTTGTAAAGTACAGGACACACTTGTGTGTGAGATACACTGAAGCATATCTGGGAGATGTGAAAAAGTGAGTTTAGATGTTATAACCTACTCAATGTACTCACATAATGATTCTAGTAGGTAGTATTATCCTAGATGAATCCTTATCACACCAAGGACAATCCTTCTCACTTTGAGAAGTGAAATCTACCACGTTCCCTTATATTGGTGTGTGTTTGGCTGTGCTACAAAAATCATCACTACATCCTAATAGGTGGAAAAGGTTATTTTTAACGAAATATAAAAATATTATTGATCACAAATTCACTCCCCTCTCATTAAACTTTCTTTGATCTTGAAGCGTTTCTAAAAGTTGTATAAGAGTGATAGGTTCCATTCATTTGGGATTGGATTTTTGCAGTTGTTATATTTTGTAGAAGATTCTACTCATTCATATTATCTAAGATGGATAATTTAAATTTAGTGAAAATAAAGGGGATTCCTAAATTTATGGGAAAATATATCACATTTGTAAATATAGGATGATTCCAAACCTATTATCTATTATTTATGATTTATTTTAAGTCACAAATGATTGGTTTGTTCCCTAGATAAAGGTCTTACTTTAATAGTAAAGAACAAGAGGAACTTAGAGAATGAAAGGTTTGAAATTAATTATATTCTTTAATCACTCTTAGAAAGTGTGTTTTTGAAAGTAAAAAGACTCAACAACTAAATATATATGGAATAAACGTTAGAATATCTGTGAAGGAAACACCAAAGTGAAGTGAGATAAGTTACAGTATGAAAGACATAAGTGTGAAGATATTATACTTCATGCTGATGAAACTATATATAGTTTTTTCACAAGGGTGAATGTGGTTATGAGAATCATCAAATTCTATGTTGATAAATTAGAAGATACCAATATTGTTGAAACTATTGTGTGTTTTTTATAAGATAATTTTGATTCTAAAGTCTTTGTTTTGGAAGAAAAATATTTAATTGATATTGATATTTATTATTTTAATAGTATCTTGATTTCTTATGAAATTATTAAATACAGTTCTATCAATAATAAGGTGAAGGTTTGAAGATAAATCTCTTTTAAAGCCATAGGAAAGAGAATTTCAAGAAAAACGTTTTTTTGAAGAAGAATATAATTGTTCAAATTCTGATTAATATTTTTCAGATAAGTTTGATTATGTTATGTATCTTATGTCAAGAAAATTGATAATTGATAACGTAATGTATAAGTAAAATATTCCCTCAAAATTTTTTAGTTGTGGAGCTATTAGACATTGTGTTAAATTTTTTCCAAAATGTAAAACAAATAAAGTTAGTGAAGATGGAGATGATCTTCCAAGAAGATTCTCATGGAATAAATAAAATAAGGAAAAGTATTATTACATAGATAAGGGTAATATGTTATCTAAATTTCACATGAGAAATTTCTTTTCAAAATAATAATAGAAAATAAATATGAAGATTAATTTTCCTTCGGTGGTGAATATATTGAAAAAATGGTAAATTATAAAGTGAAAGATGAAAATATTTCAAATGTTGAAAGTATTTCTGAAAATATAAAAGAGGTAGGGAATAATGTGGTGTTTATTCTAAAGATATAATTAAAATAAATCCTTCCAAATATTTAAAAATAGTAAAAGGAGATCAAAAATTGAAGATTAATGATAAATCATTCAATAATAATGAATTTGTATTTACAAAATAAAATTGTCTGATTCTTGATGATGTTAAAGGGTTAAATAAGTTAATTTATTATGAGAATACTCTTAACATAAAATTGTAAAAAATATTTAAGGATAAATAAAAGGAGTTTTATTATTTACAATAAAATGTGATCAGATTAAAAGGGGATTTGAAGAAGTGTAGATCCAATGTTTATAATTCTATTTATAAATTCAGAGAATGTTTGAAGAATTGTGAAGCTAATGAAAACCAATTGGTATAATTCCATAAATATGATAATAATTCTAAAAGTTTTGGTAAAAACTTAGTGAAGATGAAGAAATTCATGAATAGGAAGATCATAGATAAATTAATTAATGTTCCAAAATCTTGGAATTTTGGGAGCACCAACTTGAGAGAAAAATCTATGAATACCTTGGTATCTAAAATAGATAGAATAGGGATTAATATACAGACAAATAAGTTTGTATTTACCTAAAATTTTATTTCAAAAAAAGGATTTAAAATTGGATTCTTCAATAAGAATGAATGACAATTAAAAAAATATGGACAACATTTTAATTTCAAAGGTAAATATGATTTATATGGTTATTGTTTGTATTTTGGGGTCTTTAAACATTATGAAAAGAAGTTTTGGTTCAATAACTATCATAGTAATCAAATTATAAGATATTATAGGCAAGGACTGATGGGGATTCAACCCTCCCAATAGAAGAAAGTTCAGAAACTGGTTAAGAAATTTGGATATAAATAAAATAATAAATTTGATATACTTGAAGAAGTTTCTAGAAGGTGTCTTTAGCATATCCATGGGGATAATGATTTCTTTATCATGTTTCCACACCAAAATTACTAGTTTAAGTACTCAAATGTCTCATAAAAAAATAACAAATGAAAGGATAACTTATTTATTATGAAAGCATCACTTAAAGCATCTAAAGGGGAAAGTTAATGGATCTTGGAAAATGGATGATCATATCACATGATAGGATATTCAAAACTTTTTAATGATGTGAAAAAGTTTAAAAAAAGTTCAATAACTATTTTTAATGATGGATATCTAATAATTATAGGATTTAGATCAATATATTTAAAAAAAAAAGCTAAAATCCAAGACCACTTTTTTATTTATAGATTGAAACAAAATTTCTTATGTTTCTCACAACTATTTGATAAAGGAAATGAATTGGTATTCCAAATGGATGGATTCATTATTAATAATATTAAATATGGAAAAACTATGACAAAAGGGAAAAATATAAATGAAAATTTGTTTCAGGTGGGTGATTTCAGAAACTCATGCTAAGTATGAAAGAAGAAAATGAATAGTGGCATCAAAGGATTTGCAATATTATCTAAAAGAAGATGAATTTTATCACTCATGGATATATTTTTTGCGATGTTTTTTTGTTGAAAAGTGTAATATATTGGATGTTATCAATATTTAAAAAAGGGAAGATCAATAACTCTTCACACAAGATGTTAGTGATTCAATCAACTCAACCATTGAAGCTTATTAATTTAGATGTGTGTGGGACGATGAGGAAGAAATCAAACAATAGATATAAGTATTTTATTACATTCATTAATGAATTATATCACATTTATTTTGTTATGTTTTTTAAATAGAAATCATAGGCCTTACAAAATATTAAATGTCTTTGAAGACGTGCATATAAAGAGTGTAGTGTTTCTCTCAAGTAGATCTTAATAGATAATTAAATTGAATATACAAGTGGGATATTTAAATCTTATATTGAGAAGTAGGGAATCAGACATGAACCCAATTCCCCATACAAACCATAACAAAATTGTGTGTCTGAACAAAAGAATATGAATTTGGTGGATATGTCTTGGAAAATTCTAGTTGATCATGATACTTATTGTTATTTCTAGAGACAAGCTATTGGTGCAGCAGTTCATATACCAAACTAGTGTTTGTGTAATGACCCAAAATTTTATCAATGGAATTTTCTTCCTATTATTATGACATAAAACACATACATCACATATAGAACCTAAAAAAACATTATTCTCATAAACAAAGAATGATAATTTAGTCATAAAATAAACCAATAAGAATTCTAAATATTATAGAAGGGAAATAAATAGAAAATAATATAATAATAATAGGAAAATCTAGTTCTACTAAATCCACCAAAATGACTGCACTCATGAAAGAAGCTGTAGAAATAAAAAATAATCTTAATAATAGAATATTAATTTTGAACATGAAAGTATATATAACCTTGATAGAAGATAGAAATGAATGAAGAATTATTGAAATAATATGTATTTATAGAGATTAAGGATCCTATATGACTATTATAAATATAGTCATTAGAATAGTAATATGACCATTGGAATAGTAACCTAACTATTTGAATAGTAATATGACCACTAGGAATAGTAATCTAGCTATTAGAATTGTATCCTCACTTAAAAATGTTGGAAAAAATATTTAGGTATCTTATAAATGAAAATAAGATATATTTATATTATGGTACAAGTAAATAAATGTTTTAAAAATGATAAATTAAGTGTTTATATTTTTATAAAACCTAAATGTTTTAATCAGAATTATAATAAATATAATGATATAAAATAAATATTATTTACATAAAATGGATTTAAAAGTTAATATTAAATTTTAATATAATTATATGATAATTTTATTATACCATAAATAAATTTTCAAAGGGATGTTAAATCGATTGTAGTATTAAAATTAGTATTTTTGAATAAATGATGCCTTTATATAAAAATTAAATTTCACATATTTAGAAACTTATTCTCAAAAAATGGATCCTTTTTTTTAAATCTAGAAGTCAAAAAATTATTTGGTTTAATTTTAGATATTTTTCTAAAGTAGTTGATTTTTTTGTGAATAGTGAAAAAGGATAATTTACAGTATTTAAAAATATAATCTAAATACATCAATTTTTGATTCATATATGATGTAGTAATTATTTAAAAAACCATTGGTTTGAACTCTACTAATCTATTTACTATATTTAGTCATAGGAATGAAAACTATTGATATTATTTTTCCAAAAATAATAAACTAATGAATATAATAATAAAAAACACCCCTCTCCTTCCCCTATAAACACCACCCCAACACCCCTTCTACTAAAAACTTCTAAGACTTATAGCTTTTCAATATTCATTCCAATTACCTTTCCTGGTGAAAGCGTAGCCGATTGTCTCTTATTGACAGTTCAAGGTTCTGGTGCTCTTCTAATGTGTATAGCAACACTCGGTTCGAATCCTCGATAATGATACTTTTTAATAGTCGATTGTTTTTAGTTGATTGTATTTTGATTGGGGGGTTTGTTTGCAGAGATTAATTAAAATGATTGGTTGATTAATATTGATTTAATAATTTTATAAATATTTTGGTGAGTTCATCATTAGGTAGTTAAGCTTGTGATATCTTTGAGACTTGCTTTATAATGCATTAAATTAACACCCATATCATAAGTTGATGTTGAATGGAATTCCCAGTGTTAAGGATTTAATCTAATGCTTAACTTAACATAGGGTTCTAATATTAATCATATATTATTTATGGTAGTATATTTATGGTTCCAATAATCCATGGAAGCCACTCGTTAAACAAAACAAATCATTAATCCATTACATGTTAAGTCCAACATACACAATGTTAATTCCAAGAATATTCATCGAGCAAAAGCTCTCAATCACTTAACATACCTAAATTATAACTAACCCCAATGAGATATTTACTCATCCATTGAAAGGATTAGTAATCTGGTTTATTATTTTTATGATGATTAATTAAGAAGAGAAGAAAAGGAAAGGTATAAGAAAAGAGTGGTGCACCAAACACACACACGAGCGACGAAGAGAAATAAAAACGGACTTTCGATTGAATGAGAAAAAAATAGAAAATGTATTTTTACTAGATTTAAACTATTTTAAGATAATTAATATTTAATAATAGAGGTTGGATGATTCAAAGAGAATATGAAGAATAAAATTTCATTAAATGATAATTAAAAAGACAAACACTTACAAGATTATAAACGAAGAAAAAAAAAGTAAATTAAAGGAAGAAAGGAGGAATGGTTTCTCAAGTTAAAACATGAGTATAAAAGATCCTCTCAAGACTTTGTAAGAGCCTTGGTCATTCCAAACTATCCTAATTTTCTCTGAAATTCCAACTCCTTTCAATGAGAGGGAGATGTATTTATAACCCAATGAGTTAGGTTGTTTTCATTCAAAATTTGTCCCTCCCATTGTATCGCCGGTTTGGCCATTCAGATACCTGAATCTTGATATATCTTCTGCTTAAAAGTTTTTTATAATAACATTATTCATATAATCTCAAAATTTGGAGGAATTTGGACTTATGGGGCCAATGTTAGGTCAGTTTGAGTAAACAATTTTAATCTGTCCATTTCAATCCATACTTTTCAGAAGGTCGAAATGTGAATTGGTTTATGAATAATAAAATGACATCAAATATGAAAAATTTATTCAAAAAATTTATCCACATATATCATGGATTCCAAAATACAAAATATCCACTCCTATCGATGTATATATCAGAAGAAATGTCAAAGTTTTTGTGTTGATCTCAATTCCAAGACAGAAATTTGGGCTGGACTTAAAAGCTTCATTTTGGCCCATTTTTTTTGGATTTGGGCCTTGAAATTTTTATATATGACTCCTTGAATTGTTCCTCTAACTTTCGAGGAGAAAAAATGAATTTGGACTTCTGGATTGAGCCCTGTAATTCAATATTCATGGATGATCCAATTTCTTCATAGATTCTTTGGGCCTTTTTGTGAGGACCATATGACCCTTGAAATGGAATAATGGGCCACTTATTACTTCTAATTATATTTTGGAAATTGAATACGAAATCCTAAAAAACAAGAAAAACACAATTTGGATCAGTAGGGGATAGTTATTATAAAAACATTAAACACACTTGAATCAGAAGGAATTCAAATAGTGGTCTAAAATTATATTTAATACATAAACATTAATATTTCACACAAATTATGAACATTTGATATAAAATAAATAAAGGGAGTATATAATAAGTTATGAAAATATTAATAACATTAACTCCTCCATACATAGTCTTATTCATGTCTTCATGTGCAATAAATATAAAAACATAACAAAATCATTCTTACTTGCCAATAAATAATAATTTCTTTCACCAATCAAGGGAGGTTTAGACCGTTTCACTCATTCATATTGAATTACACCACAAATTATTATATAAAAAATATTCCAAAAAAAATTCATTTTTCATGAAAAAATTTAGAAATGGAAAATGTAGGCACTAAAAACTAATTCCTCTCAAGATGATAAAAATTTATTTCTGGAGGTTCACTCATTAGCCAACCAAAGCTGAAAATATTAGAGTTTGAAATAGAACTCAGCTTCCATTCCCTATCCTAATGTGCACAAGAATCAAGAGGTATTTTAAAGGGGTTTTTCTGTGGCTTTGGGATGGTAGGAATTTAATGTCCAAGAGAGAGGAGAAGAGGGGTAAAACATCAACATGGGTAAAACAATGCAATTTTTTTTTGAAATGAAACACATTTTTACAAGGGCACTATTGTGTGATGAAAGACACAAGGGAGGAAAAAAATTTATGGGGATGAGAAGATTATATATTTAAAAAACCCAAAACTTATCCCAATGACATAAGTGTTAGTTTTTTATTTTTTTTTCTTTTCTTTTTTTGCATTTTTTCTAAAGTTGAACTTGAAAGAAATCTTACACTCATCTCTAAACCCATGATTGATCTCCTCATGACACTAATTGTAATAGTTATAATAATATCATAGGTTGAAAAAGATTTATTTTTGACTCACCCAAGACACAACCCATTTTTTCCATTTTTTTTCTTTTTTTTTCATTTTTTTGAACAATTTTCAATAAAATTTACAAAATTACATAAATTAAAGTCCATTCCCCAAAACTCACTGAATAAAAACCTCTCCCCCACACTAAAATGGATGTTTTCCCTCAAGCATATGATAACACGTTGAAAATCAATAGAAGGGAACCCAAAAATTAAATCCATTCACCCCACACTTAAATTTCAATAAATAATGCAATGTAAATCTATGTATATGTTAAGAGGGATAAGGTATTTGGATTATAATGTGGATATCATAGAAAAGGTTTTCATAGGCTCAGAGGGGCTTTCAAAAGTAGGATTAATGTAAGGGTAATGGGAGGCTATTTGGCTATTGTTATTTCTCATGAGGTTCAGAAAATGCCTCTATCATATTAATGCACACAAAAGTAGGAAATTCAACTCAAAGGTCCACAAAATAAAGACTCATAATAAGTGGTGAAAAAACACATTTTGAAAATATGGCCATAGGTGGCCGTGTCATGAAATATAATTTTGTTCCTCACGGTTGGGGAAGAATCACATTTCAAATAAAAAACTGAGGATTCAAAAGTTTTTGGTTTTGACGTAAGATTATTTATCCAAATTCATAATGTAAATAAATTTTTTTGAGATGAAACATTTTTATTGGATTTTCAAAATGGTTGGGAAAAATTTTAAAACTGGATGGTGAGTAAGTATGATTCTTTTTGTTTTTATTTTTTTCATTATTTTAGTTTTTTAGTGTGTTTAAAATACACAAACAGAACAGAGAGAGAAAAATAAAGGTTTTGATGAAATAAGTGGTAAAAAAATGAAAAATAGAGGAATAAGAAGAAAGATAGAGAGAGATAGAAGTATGAATAAGAGAGAAAGAGGGAGTTAAAGTAAAAGAGGTGCCCCTGGTTTGGATTTGGTGGGTTCCGTCTCCATTTAGGGGTAGGTCTACTATGGATCTGATGGATGTTGATGTTGTTCAAGTATTGTGTGTCCTCTCATGGTGATTCTTTAACCAATGTCCATTATCTGTGAATGTCCTTTTTGAATAGGTGTCTTGGACTTGCACTGCACCAAATAGGTAAAAATTAGTAATAATAAAAGGACCTTCCCAACAAGAATTAAGCATACCTGGGTGAATCCAAAATTAAGAATTGAATATCATTACCTTGTCACCTTTATGAAATACCTTTCTCAGTATGTGTTTATCATGGAGTGCCTTGGATTTTTCTTTGTAGAGATTATAATTCTCATAATAATCAAGTCGAAGCTCATCCAGTTCAGCCAATTGCAACAATATTTATTTACCAGACTTTTCAAAATCAAAATTACAAGTTCTCACAGCCCAAAAATAACTTATGTTGGATTTCAATAGGAAAATGACATGCTTTACCAAAAACTATCCTAAAAGGAGACATCCCAATGGGTGTTTTATAAGAAGTTCGATAATCCCAAAGTGATTCACCAAGTCTCTCAGGATAGTCTATCTTTGTGGGCTTAACAATTCTCTCAACCATTTTTTTGACTTCTCTATTAGAAAGTTCGTCTATGCCATTTGTTTGGGTATGATATGCAGTTGAAGTTTTATGTACAAAACAATTATTTTTCAAAATATATTCCATGGTTCTATTTCAAAAATGGATTCCTAAGTCAATGATCAAGGCACAAGGAGTTCCAAATCTATGGAATATGTAGGGTTTTAGGAACTCAATAATAGTATGTGAATCATCCTTTCTAATGGGGTTGTCCTCTAACCACCTAAAAACATAATATTTTTCTAGAATAATGTATGAGAATCGATTGGAAGTGGGGAATGGTCCCATGAAATCAATGCCCCAAACATCGAAGATCTCAAAAAATATTAAAGGCTTTTGGGGAATTTTATTTATTTTAGAAATTGTACCAAACTTTTGGCAAGTGGTACATGATTGAAAAAACTCATGAGAGTCCTTGAAGAGTGAAGGCCATAAGAATCCAGAGTATAAGACCTTTCGAGAGGTCCTTTTTGGTCCAAAGTGGACACCTCTAGGACGCGAGTGGTAGAATTATAAGATGGAATAATTTTCATCTTCATCAACACATCTCTTAATTACCATGACTGCCCCAGTTTTCCAAAGTATATTTTCTTCCCAAAAATAATATTTTGAATAAATTTTAAACTTCATTTTTTTTCTTTTGAAACGTCTTCAGGAAAAACACTAGAAACCAAGTAATTTACAATCGGGGAATACCATGTTATTTTTGGAGTGAGAGAGGAAAGGTGCTCATTTGGAAATTTTGGATCAATTATTTTAGAATGAGAAGAAGTAGAAATTCTACTCAAGTGATCAGCCACAAGGTTTTCTCTTCCAAGTCTATCTTTGATTTCAAGGTCAAAATCTTGGAGCATTAGGATCCAACTTATTAGCCTCAGTTTGGAATCACATTTCTTGAGTTAGATCATTATAACAGAATGGTCTATGAAGATGATGATTCTGGCACCTAAGAGATAGGGTCAAAATTTTTCTAAGGAAAAAACCATTTCTAAAATTACTTTTTAGTCACAATGTAGTGATATTGTGTTTTATCCAATGTTTTTTAGGAATAATAGATTACATGAGGAATTATTTCTCTTCTTTAACTAAGAACATACCCAATGGATCTATCAGAAGCATCATACATCAACTCAAAGGTTAACAACCAATATGACAGTCAGATTATCGAGGTAGATGTAAGAGTATTTTTGAATTCAACGAAGACTCTCCTACAAACCTCATCAAAATGGAAAGTGACATCATTTTGGATCAATCGAGTGATTGGGAGGGAAATACTAATGAAGTTATGGATGCATATCTAATATAAAACATCATGACTAAGGAATGAACAGATGTCTCGAACAGAGGTGGGTTCAGGAAGTTATTGGATCACTTTAATTTTTGTAGGATCAACTTCAATACCCTCTTTTGAAACTATGTACCCTAGAACAATCCTATTTGCAACCATGAAGTGACATTTTTCAAAATTTAACACAAGGTTACACTTGACACACTTTTTAAGTTCTAGAGAGAGTGAAATCAAGAAATATTAAAATAACACACCATAAATGGTAAAGTAATCCATGAATACTTCCATGCAGTGTTCAATGAATTAAGAAAAGATACTCATCATAAACCTCTAGAATGTTGTAGGATCATTTAAAAGGCCAAAAGGCATTCTCATATATGCATATGTTCCAAAGGAGAAATTTAAATTATTCTTTTCATGGTCCTGAGGTGTGATTGGGATTTAGAAGTAATCGGTGTACCCATAAAGAAAGCAATAATGTGAATTTCCAACTAATTGTCCATGAATTTGATCAAGGAATGTAAGAGGGTAGTGATCTTTTATTGTTTCAACATTCAATTTTCTATAGTCGATGCACACACACCATTTTTTCTTCACTTGAGTTTTGACTAACTCCCCATGTTCGTTTGTGACAGTTGTTATCCCACCCTTCTTAGGTATAACTTCAATTGGACTAACCCATTCACTATCAGAAATTAGGTAGATAATACCATCTTGAATAATCATTCTGATCTCTTCCCTAACTACCTCAATTATGAGTGGATTGAGTCTTCTTTGTAGTTGTCTAATAGGTTTGGATGATTCTTCAAGATGGATGTGATACATGAAAAGGGCAGGGTTGATTCATGGTATGTCATCTATGGTCCAACCTGAGGCCTTTTTGTTTTCCTATAACACCTGAACAAGTTTGGAATCCTCATTTTTAGTAAGTGAAGCAGAGATAATGATATGATATGAGTGATAATGGAAAATGAATTCATATTTTAGGTGTTTAGGAAGAGGTTCAGATCAATATCATCTCTCATTTGTGGGTTAGAAAACTCAAGAATGGAGGAAGGGATTTCAGTTGCTTCAGATTCATTTTCCTTAGTACTATCCAAGGCCGAGTAGTAGAAATCAGAGTTGATGTGGGATTCAATAGAGTTTTCAAGATCCTATACATTGATAGAGTCTATGAATGAGAGGTCCACATCAACTTCACCATTTATGACTTTTTTAATCATGGTGAATATTTCACAAGATCCTTTATCATTAGAACATGAAGAACATGATTGATTTGGGAATGAAATTAATTGAGGCTTCTAGTTCTATGATTGCATCATTGATGTTGGAATTTCTAATTTGGAATGGAACTGTAAAGGTCCATGGATCTTTGAACTTTATGGGAATAGACTAATGGGTGGAAACAATTTAGAAGGTCCTAAGTTGCCTCTTGTGGGTGCACAATTCATTATGAAACTTGGAACAATTAGGGATTTTTTATGGCATCTAAGAGGGGTATATTGACTTCTACACGTATAAACATGTTAAGAATTTCAGGATTGGGTTCAAATGAAATTCTTTAATTAAAAAAATCTTGAGGAAAATTAATTGGATTCCTAAGTGGAATGAAATGAGGTGAGGAAATGGATTCAGATTCCTTTTTATATATTTTTTATTTTCATTTTCTAGGTCAACATTCAAAGGGGGGTTGGAGGACTTATCTTGAGGCATATCAATTTTCTTCCCCAATCTAAGTTCAATTGAACTTACATTATTTTTGGGGTTAAGTAATGATTGAGATAGGAGTTGGGAATAATTTGATTTTTGTTGATGGATTAGGTGGGATGAAAGTTGAAAAATTTGTGTTTCAATGTTTTTAAGGCTGGAACGAGTGAATGAGGAAAGATCTTATACTGTACTTTTTCATGGTTTCTTGGAAGAAGAGGATTATCCTAGATTTGGATTTCCTTGATTTTGGTTCTTGGGAAAGAGATTTTATTGGTTTTGGATTTGGGAAGGATCACAAGGATAGTAGAATCTAGGAGGATCAAGATAAGGATTGATCCCTTGTGGTTGAGGAAAAAAAGGGTAAGGTTGTTGGAAGATACCAACACCTTGACCATATTGGAATTGGTTTGGGTTTTGAGGTGGGAATTAAGGGGGATGAGAAATTGGATTACCATACCTCAATCCTGGGTTGAAGGTAGAAGATAAGGGATCATAGTGGGGTTGGTTTAAGTTTCTAACAAACTGTCCAGATAGTTGAGTTTTGGGGTTCCACTGAGCATAAGCTGCCTTGATACCCATTGAAAAGATGAATCAGATGTGTCTTCTTGATTTTGTGGACATGTTTTAGTTGGATGATATGGGGAGCTTTAGATTCCACAGTTTTTGATAGGTCCAGGGAACAAATATTGTAGAGAAGATGAGGGTGGGGCTTTGGAAGCCACAACTAGTTGTCACACAAGACCTGTAAGTTCACTCATCCACACTGTCATCTTGGTCGTCTCTATTGATTGACTATCTTGGGATTGTTTACTTGAGAATGTGCTCAATTATGGAATTGTTTTTTGTTTGTATCCATGTTTCTTATGAGACCTCTTACAACTATAGGAGTTTTTCCAATAAGAGAGCCACCACTTGTGACATCAATGAGAGTTCTATCCCTAGCCAATAACCCCTCATAGAAGTATTGGATCAAGAGTTGGACAGGGATTTGGTGGGTTGGGAAGGTTGCAAAAAGTATTTTTAATATCTCCCAGTATTCATACAAATATTCATTTTGGAATTGATAGATACCACTTATTTCCATTTGGATAGAAGCAGTACGAGAAGTAGGAAAATTGTTTTCTAAGAAAAGGTGATTCATGTCATTACATGTGGTTATGAAACTCGGAGGGAGGTAGAAAATCCATGACTTAGAAGTGTTAGATAGAGAGAAAGGGAATGCTCAGAGATTGATTTTTCCCCATAAACCCCTTGAGGATTCATCATAGAGAACTCCACTTGAAACTCTTTAAGATGAAGATGTTGATCCTCACCGGCTAGCCCATGGAAATGAGGAAGGAGATGAATCGAACCTAATTTGAGTTCGAAGTCATCCTATATGTTTGGATACTTAATACTAAGGGGTTGGTAATTCATATCTAGGGAAAAAATTTCTGTAAGTGTTTGTTCTATAGGATTAACAATATCTAATTCAATTGGTTGTACAAGGAATGGTTCTTGAATGAGTTGATTATCTCTTATGTTCCTCCTAATTTGGAAAAGAGTTTTCTCTATTTAAGGTTAAACATATTATAGGTATTGTTTGGGAGGCTACATGGAATTCATAGAAAACATATAAGGATGAGGAAGATGGGTTTTTCTTTGTGTTTTTTTATTATTTTTATGAGAAGGTGGGTTTTTCTTTTTTTTTTTTCAATTTTTTTTAATTTTTTTTTTGTTTTTTTGTTTTTGTTTACAATAACAAAAAAATAATGACTAAATAACGTACCATCCCTGGCAATGATGCCAATTGAAAGCACGGACGAGTATTTCCTATCGACCTTTCAATGTTTCAGTGCTATGATAATGTGTATAGTAGCACTCGGGTCGAATCCTCAGTGATGATACTTTTTAATAGTCGATTGATTTTAGTTTATTGAATTTTGATTGGGGTATTTTTTTGAAGAGATTAATTGAAATTATTGATTAATTAAAATTGATTTAATAATTTTATAAATATTTCGGTGAGTTCATTATTAGGTATTTAATCTTGGGATATCCCTGAGCCTTACTTTATATTGTATTAAAGTAACACTCATATCACATGTTGACATTGATTGGAATTACCAAGTGTTAAGGCTTTAATCCCAGACTTAGCTAAACTTAGGGTTTAATCTTAATCATATATTTTTTTACAGTAGTGTTTTTATGGTTCCAATAATCCATGTAAACCACTCTTTAAACAAAACAAGTCATTAATCCATGACTTGTTAAGTCCAACATACACAATGTTAATTCAAAGAATATTCATCGAGAAAAAGATCTCAATCACTCAAAATACCTAAATTATAAATCACCCCAATGAGATATTTACACAGCCATTGATTTTATTAGTAATTTGGTTTATTATGTCTATAATTATGAATTAATAAGAGAATAAAAATAAATGGATAAGAAAAGAGTGGTGCGCTGAACACACACACGAGTGACGAAGAGAAATAAACACATACTTTCGATTGAATGAGAAAGAATAATAGAAAATGGATATTTACTGGATTTAAAATATTTTAAGATCATTATTATTTAATAACACATATTGGATTATTCCAAGATAATATGAAGAAAAATCTTTCATTAAAATAGAATTACAAAAACAAACACTTACGTAATTATAAACGTAGAACAAAAAAAAAGTAAATGAAAGTAAGAAAGAAGGAATTTTTTCTCAAGTGAAAAATTGAGTATGAAAGATCCTCCCAAGACTTTGGAAGAGCCTTATTTTTTCCAACATGTCCCTTATTTCTTTGAAATGTCAACTCCTTTCAATTAGAGGATGAGGATGTATTTATAGCCCAAGGATTTGGACTGTTTTCATTCTAAATATTTCCCTCCAATTGTCTTACTGGTTTTTCCATTCAGAAAGATGAATATATAGATATTATCTTCTTAAAATTTGTTGATAATAGAGTTTTCAGTATACTCTTAAAATCTTAAGTAATTTGGACATATGGATCCAAAGTTATTTCGGTTTGAGTAAACTATTTTAATCTATCCATTTCATTCCAGACTTTTCAAAAAGTTTAAATGTTAACGGGATTATGAATAAGAAGATAAAATCAAATCCAAACACTTTATTCAATAAATTTGGATACCCATATCTTGGATTTTACACAGAAGAAGATACGCACCTATTGAAATATATAACAAGATAAAAGTCAAATTTTATGTTCTGATCTCAATTCCCAGATAGAATTGTGGGTTGGACTTCAAAGCCTCATATGGCCCCCATGTTTTTAGATTTGGACCGTGAAATTTTTATACATGACTCCTTGAATTTTTACCTAAACTTTGGAATAGAATAAATGAATTTTTATTTCTTAATTGACCCCAGTAATTCAATTTTCATGGATGGTCTGGTTACTTCACAGATTCTTTGGGCCTTCTTGGGAGGACCATATGACCCTTCATATTGAAACAATTGGCCACTGATTCCTTATAATTATATATTGGAAATTGAATAAGGAATCTTAAAAAACAAAAAAAACACAATTTGGATGAGTAGGGTGATAGTTATTATTAAAATATTAAACATACTTGAATCTGGATGAATTCAAATAGAGCTCTAAAACTATATTTAATATTTAAACATTAATATTTCACAAATATTATGAAAATTTCATATAAAATAACTAAATGGAGTATATAATAAGTTATGAAAATATTAATAACATCATCATGACTCTTCACTATTTTCATTAAATGATGGTCTCAACAAAAGACCAAACCCAAGTGCCTTAAGGAGGTTCTCAGAGAGATGACATTCAAGAGGTAAAATTATCAATACTTCTCTTCTAATTTCTTTTAATTTCTTATATTATTATAAAATAACCAATACAAAGAATAATGATAACTACCGTATCATATATATTCTATAATTTTATTATGTTAATGGAATATCCATCATCAAATCTCTTCTCTTCTCATTTTATTCTAAAAATGAAAACATCATCTGTGATATGACAATTCATCGCCTTCATTGATGTTGAGTTTTATTTCAATTTATGACTTCAAGTCTGGTCCTAAAACAATTATTATTGTTAAAAAATATTTTAATATTTATATTATAACGTTTTTCATGTTTTGGAACTAATATATAGACATAATATTAGATGAAATGAAACCAGTTTGTGATGATCGTAAAAACTGCCAAAATAAACTAAACAATTATCATTAATGTTTTGTCAAATGAATCATCATCATAATATAAAAACAAATGATATATGTGGCCATTTTTTTTTGAATTGTATCAATACCATATAATCTCACTTCTAGAGTACTATTCCCATTTGAAAAGATCTTCCATAATTTTACGTAAGTAAACCGACCATGAAACCATAAAAACAAACGGTCCTAGAATGATGAAATTGTACTCTATAACTCAATAAAATGGTCATAAATAAACATAATAAAACTATAATATATAAAATAAATATATAAGGGGTTATTAATTAATTAATTAATGAATATAATTTTATTATCTAGGATATTAAGTGCATGTACAGAAAACATTTAGACATAAGGTAAAATATCTCTCTGAACCTCCAATTTTTTCCTTCAGGTTACACTTTCTCTCTCTTTACCCCAATGTATTTATTATTTATTATTATATAATTATCTTAAATTATGTGAAAATTTTCCAAACATGTGTATATATCTAAATTCCTCTTCAATTTATGCGGAATTACATGTTTTAAATGATTCCCTTCTTAATTCCTCTTGATAAGCAAGCATGATTAAAGGGAACTTCTGTGTTTCTTACCCATTTTCAAGTACACTAAATAAAATGTATTAAGAAACCAATATTTTTATAAAATAAATAATTTTATCCTGAAAAAATATCTCAGTTCATTTTTGGTTTTATACAAACAAATATGCCTTTTTCCTCTTTAAAGACTCTTTATTCTTTTCCCGAAAACTGCACTTAAGTGGAACTTTTCTAATGTTATATAATCACTATTTTCAGGTTCTCACATTAGTTATACTTAATTATACATGATATATTATTATTTTTTCATTTATTAATTTCCAATAGTTATTTATATCTCTTATTTCATTGATACTATTATTATATACCCTTTAGTTATGCCTTATGACCTAATTACGTTACCCATTTCCTTCCATGGGTAACCCTTATGCTTATTTCTTATGTTTGATTATTTATGTGGGACATATATGTATAAACATGTTATGATGGGAAAATCCATATATTACTCCAATTCATTGGATAATGTTTAGTCTCATGAGATTCCATTTATGGGATTGGAGAGTAAACCTAATCCATTATGGGAATTTTTCCACCATGTGATATAGTCTTGGAAGTTAGCCTTGACTCATATTTATGAAATGTAACATGTTGCTTTAAAATTCCTATATTTCCATGATAATATGATTCCATATTCAATATGATATGCCTCAATATGTTTATTCATGTTCCATGACTGTTATGTTATCATGTTATTCCTTTGACACATGTGTTATGCATCTTTTCCATGTTTATTCCCTTACTGATCTTTTTAGATCATCCATTTTGTTTATGTATTACCCAGGTTATCCGATGTAGTTATAGTATATAAAAGGGAGTTAGGGTCTAATTATGGAGATTAATAAAATATTTTTTTGTTCTTGTTTCATGTTTTCTTATTATTTACCTAGTCTTCCAAATACACTATGATCATTGGTTTGTATTTCATAGATAATTATTCTTAAAATAATGTAATAATATGTGTAAATGGATATAGTCACCATAGTTGGTATTAGATAATATTATAGTTAGTTTTGGGGAATTAGACTAGAAAAATTTAGTAGGAACCCTAGGGACAATTCTATCACCATGAATAAGCTATGCTGAAACATAGGAAATCATAAGTAAGGGTAAAAGTTTCATTTATATGTGTTTAATTATATGTTCATTGTTTCTTTTTTATGTTATCACTAGATATGTATTCAAGCCCATTAATTTTATTTAATTTATTTTTCTTAGTTAATGGTGGGAAATAGGAGAACCAATGCCAAAAATCAATGTAATAGGATATGCAACAATTGACCTATCAAGATTCCAATCCTAATGGGAACATGAAATAAGAACTTCATGAAAAAACTAGATAAATTGGCTCAAGTTATGAATAATTACATGAATCATGTGGAATGAACTGCTTATCCTAAGAAATAAAAATTTGTGGTTGAATCCTTTATGCAACAAATACCTCCTATCTTTGGTGTATCTTCAGATCCCCTCATCACAGAATAATATATTAACTCAATTTAGATGATATTCTCTATAATTCAATTCTTAGAAGAAGAGGAATTAATATTGGAGGTATATCACTTTCATGGGGAAGGTAATCAGTTGTGGTCATTAGTAAAAAAAATCTAAATAGGAAATTGATTCCATGGATTGGGAGGATTCAATAAAATATTTTCCCCAAACTCTCCATCTTAAGATGGAGAGGGGGTTCCTCGGACTGAATTAAAAGGAAGATGAATCTATTGGGACATACAAGTAAAACATTAAAATTATTACATGATATTACTTTGTATTCTTCATGAACACCGAAGGTAATGTGGATCACTTCATTAGTGGATTAAATCTGAGTCTACAAAAGGCCTCAGCGATTTGAGACTTTGACAGCTCTGAGAAGATTTTCTGTTGTTCCCTTATGGATGAAATGGAGATAGGATAATATTATAGGTATCATGGGATCATAGATAGATAAAGAAAAATTGATTTTAATATGGGAGGATCAATAGATAAATCTCATGAAGGAATGAAAATCCAACATCGCACATATCAAAATTTTGGGAAGAAGCATCCCAAGAACTTTCTAAAGGGAACCGTGAGATTATTCAAATGTGGAGGAGAGGGGAATCAGGATAATTATTTCCAAATGGATTTGAGTAATCCCAATAATGTGTAAGAACAACATAAGGTTTATATAAAAAAGTAATATGTAATGCAGTGTTTTAACTGTAAGGAGCATGGGAATTATGTGAGTCAATTACCAAATCCAAGGGTTGTTATAGGAAATCAACAACCACAACCTCCAAGAAATTAAGGAATATAATATGCTATCACTACTTCTAAGGTGGATAATGTAAATGGTTTGGTGATAGGTTCATTGGTTATTCATTCGATAATAGTAAATTTACTATTTTGTTCTAGTTTTACACATTATTTCATATATTGCATGTTTACTATAACTATTAAAACACCACCTTAAAATATGAAGGTTGAGTTATTTGCGAGGATAGTGAATAGAGTAAATATTTCATTCAAAGCATATAAATCATCCCTAGTTAATGTTTGTGAGATGAACCTCCCAAAAAATCTCATCATACTTACTTTGGGGGTGTCTGATGTTATATTGGGCATGGATTGGATACCTTTATATAAATCCAACATCAACTACCAGGAAAGGGAGATCAATCTTCATATCCTGAGGCATCCCATAATTCTGTATAAGTTTAATAAGGTGGATGAATCTTCTTTAAAATCATTATCTCAATTGTTTATATTATTTCCTTAGGATAAAAATACCTAGATAAAATGATTGAGATAATGGAGATGATTACGGTCAAAGACATGCCCATTATGGGGGACTACATTGATGTGTTCCTCAAAGAATTGATTTTCCTTCCTCCTGACTAAGAATTTGTGTTCTCAATTGTAATTATACCAGTATATTTTCTTATATTAAATAATTATTATAGGATGGCCACCATTGGGTTGGAGTAACTGAATAAGTAGTTACAAGATAATTTGGGTAAGTTTTTTATATTCCCGAGTGCTTCACCATGGGGTGTTCTAGTTCTATTTTTCAAGAAGAAGGATGGATCAATGTTCCTCTACATTGAATGTCCTGAGATGAAAATAATCACAATAAATAACAAGTATCCCCTACCATAGATAGATGAATTTTTTGATAAACTATGTTGTGATAAATAGTTCTCTAAGGTGGTCCTTCAGTTGGGATATCACCAATTAATGGTTAGGAAGAAATATATTCCCAAGACTGCCTTTCAAACAAGGTATAAACACTATGAGTTCATAGTGATTCCATTTGGACTCACTAATGCTCCAAATATTTTCATGGACATAATGAATAATGTATTTAGATATTACATCAGAAAACTTATGGTAGTCTTTATTGATTATATTTGATATACTCCAAGAGAAAGGAGGAACATGAGGATCATTTGAATAATGTACTAAAGAATTTGAAGAGGGATAAAATATATGAAAAGTACAATAAATGTGAGTTATGGATGGATGAAGTATCATTCTTGGGAAATTTTATGACCAAAAAAGAAATATCTATAGATCCTTATATGATAATGGCAATTGAGTAGTGGCCCAGACCAGCATCTGTAATGGAAATCCATAGTTTCCTCATCATAGCTAGGTAATACTGAAGATTTGTGAAGAAATTATCACAATCTTAAAAACCACTAACAAATATTAATATAAAGGGAGTAATGATTTTATACACTAATTAATGAGAATACTATTTCAAAGAGTTGAAAAAGAGGATAATCATTTCACCAATACTTACACTAATGATAAGTTGGGAAATATTTATGGTATACAATGATGATTAAAATAAATAATTAAGCTGTGTAATAATTAAAAATGATAAAGTGACAACCTACGCCTCAAGTTGGTTGAAATTTCATGAGAATAATTATCCCACACATGATATAGAGTTGGCAGTTGTGATCTTTGCATTAAAAATCCGACGACATAATCTTTATGGGGAGAAGTGTGAGGTATATACTAATCAAAAGAGCCTAAAGTATATATTGAAACATAAGTAGATTAATATGTGCCAAAGAATATGGTTAGATATCATAAAGGACTATGAATTCTGAATCCACTACCATCCTAGTAAAGAGAACAAAGTGGTATATATTCTAAGTAGAAAGGATCCTAAAAATTTATCAATGATGAGAATTGAGAAGGATACACTCTTCTTATACTTGAAAAGGATGGACATGGGAATCATAAAGTAAAATCATCATTCCTTTCTCAAATTATTTCTGAGCCATCACTTTTGGAGAAGATATAGTATGCTAAAATAAATTATGTGGAGACTGAGAAGAATGTGGAAGCTATAAAAAACATGAAATACATAGAGTTAAAAATTGATGTGGAAGGAGTCATGAAATTTGGTTCATGAATATGTGTACTACTAAATCCTATGATAATGAAATATATTTTTAATAATTCAAAAAGATTGACCTTCTTTATCCACCGAAGGATCACAAAGATATGTTGAGATCATCAAGAGAGCTATTGTTGGGAAATATAAATAAGGAGATCACTGAATATACATTAAAGTTCCTGGTATGTCTACAAGTGAAGGATGAAAGGAAAAAATATAATGGGATGATGAAATAATTACACATACCTATATAAAAATGGGAAAAAATACCATTGAATTTTTCACTGGATTTAAAAAGATATCTAGAGGAAATAATGCTATATGGGTCATTGTGGATTATCTTACATAGACTTCTCACTTTATTATGATTCGCGAGGAATTATCACTTGACCAACCTACATAGATATACATCAGAAAAGTGGTGTGGTAGAATGGATTACCATTATATATTATATTCTATTGTGATTCAAGATTTACCTTAACGTTCTAGAAATTTATCCAACATTCTCTAAATACTGAGTTGAACTTTAGTATGACTTATCACCCTCAAACTGATGGCCAGTCTAAGCTGGCCATTCAGACATTGAAATATATATTGAGAGCATGATCAATGGACTTAGAAGGAGGATCGCACCAACATTTACCTTTTTATGATTTCACTTACAACAATAGTCTCCACTCAAGAATCTAAATGAATCCATGTGAAGGCCTTTATGGGAAAATATGTAGAAACCATGCATGCTAAGATAAAGTTGGAGAACATAAGATGCGAGGACCTGAAATGGTTGAGGAGATGAAAGAAAAGACGAGGAACATCCAACAACATATCTGGGTTTCCCTATGTTTATAGAAGATATATATAGATAATCATCGATGCGACTTAGAGTTTGAGGTTGGTGAAAATTTATTCTTCCACATGTCTCCATGGAAGAGGGTTTTGAGATTTGGTAAGAAGGGAAAGATAATTACCAAGAACATCAGACCCTTCAAGATTCTTAATCGTGTCATATATGTGGCCTATAGATTACCACTTCCACCAACCATGTATCAAGTACATGATGTATTCCATGTATCCCTCATAAAAAAGTACATAACAGATCCCTCACAGGTACTAAACTAAGAGGTGGTACATTTTGACAATTATCTCTCTTATGAGGAGAAACCAGTGAAGATTTTGGACTGTAAGGACAAGGTTTTACGTAATAAGACCACTCACCTAGTCAAGGTAATATGGATAAAAAATAAGTTTTAAGAGGCAACATAAGAACCGAAGGAAGTAATGTAGGAGAAATACCCTCACTAGTTTTGACCTTATTATGTAAAAAGAAATTTAGAGGGAGAAATTTTATAAGGGTGGAAGAATGTAATGAATTTTAATTTTATCAATGTAATTTTCTTCTTATAATAATGACATAAAACACATACATCACATAGAGAACCTAATAAAAACATTATTATCATAAATGAAGAATGATAATTTAGTCAAAAAATAAACCAATAATAATTCCAAATATTATAGAGGTGAAATAAATTGAAAATAATATAATAAGAATACAAAAATTTTCAACTACTCAATCCACCAAAATTATTGCACTCATGAATGTGATCATTATAAATCTGTCTGTTGGAATAGTAATCTGACTATTAGAATAGTAACCTAACTGTTGGAATAGTAATCCAACCACTCAGAATAGTAATCTTACCATTAGATTAGTAACCTCACTTATGAATGTGAGAAATAATTTTTGGGTATCTTATAAATGAAAATAAGATATATTTATATCATGGAACAAGTAAATAAATGTTTTAAAAATGATAAATTAAGTGTTTATATTTTTATAAAACATAAATGTTTTAATCACACTTCTAATAAATATAATGATATAATATAAATTTTATTTATATAAAATGTATTTAAAAATTAATATTAATTTTTATTATAATGATAAGATAATTCTATTTGACTATAAATAATTTTTCAATGGGCTGCAAATTCAATTATAACTTTAAAACCAACTTTTTTCGAATAAATGATGATTTTATTAAAAAATTTTCTTTTCCATATTTGAAAAATTATTTTCATAAAATGGATTCTAGTTTTTAAATCTACACATCAAAAAATCATATGTTTTAATTTTTGGGATTTTTCTAAAATAGTTGAATTTTTGGTGAATAGTGAAATACGATAATTCACTGTATTTAACTTTATAAGCAAAATACATGAATTCTTTAGTCATATATTAGGTAGGAATGACGTAAGAACCCATTAATTTGAACTATAATAAACTATTTATTATATTTAGTTATAAAAATCAACACTATTGATAGTCTTGAGCCAAAACAATAAACTAATGAATATAATAATTAAAAACACCCTCTCCTCCCCCTATAAATACCACCCTCACCACCCCTTATCCTCACAACTTATAGGACTTTTAGTTTGTCAATATTATTCCCAATTACCTTCCCAATACTCTTCTCCATGTCCCATATCTATCATTCTCAACAAAAGATCAAACCCAAGTGCCTTAAGGAGGTTCTCAAGGAGAATACATTCAAGAGGTAAAATCCTCAATCTATATCTTTTAATTTCTTTTCTTTTCTAATCATCTAATCACCTACCATATCCAAATTACCATGATAAATCTAGTATCAAATATATACTATAATTTTATTATGTTAATGTAATATCCATCATCAAATCACTTCTATTCTCCTTTTATTCTAAAAATGAAAACATTATCGGTGATATGTCGGTTCACCGCCTTTGTGGATGTTGAGTTTTCATTTTCCATTACTATGTTCAAGGATGGTCATAAAAACGTTATTATGATTAAAACATATTTTAATTTTTATATTATAATTTTTTTAATGTTCTGGAATGAATATATAAATATATAATATTAAGTAAAATGAAACTAGATCGTGATGATCGCAAAAACCACCGAAATAAACTAAATAATTATAATTATTGTTTTATTAAACGAATCATCCTCAAACCCAAAAAAATGATATATTGGACCCTTTAATTTTTTATGTGTATCAATATAGTATTATTTCACTTCTATAGTAGTGTTAAAATTTTACAAGAACTTCCATAATTATAAAAAAGTAAAATGACCATGAAACCATGAAAATGAATTCTCCCATAAGGATAAAATTGAACTGTATAACTCATTTAAATGGTCATAAATAAACTTAATAAAATTATAATAAATAAAATAAATATTAATTAGTTTCTTTATTATATATTTAATTAATCTAATTTTATTATCTAGGACATTAAGTTGAAGTGCAGAACACATTCAGACATATGGTAAGGGATCTCTCCGAACCTCCAATTTTTTCTTTCAAGTTACACTTTCTCTCTCTTTACCCCAATGTATTTATTATTCATTCTTACATAATTCTCATAAATTATATACGTATTTTGAAAAAAAATTATATAGATCAATTAATATTTTTTATGGGAAAATACATCTTTTAAAATGTTTCCTTCTCAATTCCTCTCGATAAACAATCCCGATCAAAGGGAACTTCACCGTTTCTTACCCATTTTAAGCTGTACTCAATAAACTGTTTTAATCCTACTATATTTTTTTATAAAATCACTAATTTTATCCTGAAAAAATATCTCATTTATTTTATGGTTTTATACAAACAAATATTATTTTGTCCTCTTTAAATACTCTTTATGTTTTTCCTGAAAACCACACTTAAGTGGCACTTTTCTAATGCTATCTAACCACTATTTTTCAAGTATTCACATTATTTATACTAAATTATCATGATAAATTATTATTTTTCCATTATTAATTTTCTATAATGATTTAAATTCATTATTTCATGGATACCATTATGATACACCATTTGGTTATGCCCTATGGCATGATTACCATACCCATTTCATTTTGTGGGTAACCCTTATACTTATTCCTTATGTTTGATTATTTATGTGGAATACATTTTAACAAACATGTTATGATGGGTGTTATAAGATATAACTCCAATGAATTGGGTAATTTTTAGTCTCATGAGATTATATATATGTGATTATGGACCAAACCTAATCTATTATGGGACTTTGTCCACCATGTGATATAGTCTAAGCAATTATCCTGGACTCTTGTTTATGTCATGTTATATATTACTTCCACGTTCCTATATTTACATGATAATATGATCCCATGTTATGTATAATATTACTCTACATATTTATTCATGTGTCATTCTAATTAGGTTATCATGTTATGCCTTTGAATCATGTGCTACACTTCTTCTATATACTTATTCCCTTACTGAGGTTTTTAGCTCATCCATTTTGTTTATGTATTCCCCAGGTTATCCTATATAATTATAGGTGATTAAAATGTGTTATGATATAATTATGGATATTAATAAAAGTTTCCCATTTTTTAATCATGTATCTTGTCATCCGAAGACACAAGACTTTTCAGTCCTTGGTTTGTAATTCATGGATAATTATTCTTAAAATCATGTAATAGTATGTGTAAAAGGGTATGATTTATATAGTTGGTATCAGAGCATAGTATAGTTATTTTTGGGGATTAGAACTAAATTTTTTTTGTAATAAACATTGGGATAATTATATCACTATGAATATTCTATATTGAAACTTAAAATATCATAAGTTAGTATATAATTTTCATTTATATGTCATTCCTTCTATGTTCATGGTTTCATTTTTATGTTACAACTAGGTAAGTATTCAAGACCCATAATTGTATTTTATTTATTATTCTATGTTAATGGTGGGAAATTGGATAACCAATTCCAAAAATTAATATGATAGGTAATGTGATGATTCCCCTAACGAGATGCCAAACCTAATGGGAATAGGATCCTAGAACTTCATGAAAGTTCTGGATCAACTAGATCAAGTTATTAAAAATAACATGAAATGTGTGGAATGAAATTCTTCTCCTAATAAAGAGATATTTTTGCTCGAATACTTTATGTAAAAAGGAATCATATCTTTAGTGGATCTTCTAATCCCCTCATAAGAGAATAATGGAATAACTCAATTTAGTAGATATTCTCTATCCCTTAATGACCTGAAAAAGAGAATGTCATACTAATAGTCTATAAATTTTATAGGGAAGATGATTAGTGGTAGAAAATGATCAAAAACAAAAATTCTATTGTGACTCGTGTTTTCCCCTAAATAATGTGGAATATTTATGAGAATATTTTGAAAGCTAGGTGCTGAGAATGCGTGGGATTCTGGGGCCTGGAGAACATCAACATGGAGATTTTAAAAATATTAAATATATGCTGTTATGGACACATAATTTATCTTGAAACAAGGAATAAATACTAAGAAAAGTATCATATTTGAATTATGAGTCCATGATTGAGTTCAGAACATCATGTTTACCCTATGAGTGACATAATGTTGTCTGCACCAGGAGTATGGACTGAGGTGAGTTGGTGGGGTTGTTGAATGGAGATATTATCAATTAAATGATAATTTAGTTAATAAATTTATCCTAATATCCCCCTAACACATTGGACACACAATATACAAGAGGATACCACTCCTCCTCTCCTCCTTTGGTGATGAATGAAAACAATCCATAATTGAAGCAATGAAGCACTACCAATCTATGTTCCTGGCACTAATCATTATCAGATCATAGAGAAACATGATCTAGGCATTTCTCTACACCTGAATCTTCAGTGTTGTCCCTCGAGGGAGGAAGTTTTGAGTTTTAGTCCCAATACCATTTTTTATCATTACTTTAATGTTCTATAGCCCTATTGGAATTTCTAGTGATCCCTTCTTTATTGATCTATTAGTTTTGGGGTAATTGGGGAGAATTGGGTGAATATAAAGGCAATTACCATCTTGAATTACCTTATAAATGGAATGTGGTCTATTGAGACATGTTGTGTGTGTATTCCTATTAATGGAAGGTGTCTTTTGGGGACTACACGCTTTGTACCAGGGTTACACCCCATGTAGTGACCCCATGTCATGTGGCTATAGGATGTGTTCTAGAAAGAAATGTGATATGAAATGGCGGTGTAAAAGTACACAACCAAAGGACATAAACACAAGGTGACGAACATGGGCTTGGGTCAACCACATGGCCAAGTGGCCGTTTATCCTAGACATATCATGTAGTATGGGATACACGAAATGTGAGGGACACGGCTGGCCGAGCCATGTGGATGAGGATACACAGCTAGGGGTCAGGTGAGGTAGAACACACCATTTATGGGATGTATACTCCATGTACCCCTACATGTCCAAGCTATTCCATGTGTGTGGGAGACACTACTAGGTGAACAGGTGAGTCCATACACCATGTGGTCTCCAGTGCATGCCGTGTAATTTATTGGATATCTTCTTGAGTTCTCCCACCTTACGTATCTCCTTATATGGAACCCAGATTCATGATTTTGATTATCCTATCTTGATCATTTTTCTACATATAATGAAATGGTGGACTCCATATCAGCCTATGAGATATGAGGTGGCGTGTTTTGAGCACGATGCATGTGTAGTAATTCTCAACCTTGGGTAGTGATCAGGGTGGATCAATGGGTTGATGTCGGGGTTGGTACCATTCTCCTTTTACATAGGACATGGGTCCCCTACACTCTTTAGTCTAGTAGGGTGGTGATCCCCAATAGAATTAGGGCATATGTCAACTACCTGTGGTAGTGTTGTAATGTGAGTTATGATAAGTCTGACACTCCTTTTAGTGGTACTTGACCGATTTTGTAGATCTGTGTTGTTCCTAAAGAGAGACATTAGTACTGGTACTCTCCAATGACATCAGGGTACAAGTTTCCATTACATCTCATTTTTTTGAGATGGGACTCCCCACGTCATGGAAACAAGTTCTAAGCCTATGGGGTAATTCATTCAAGGCTGGTACTCCACAGTTGGACTAGGGAATGGGTTCCTTATATCGTTCATGTAGTTAGATATAGCTTTCCCCTGACATGAAAGGGTGAAGGACCTCCATACTTTTTTGGATAGATAGAGTATTTACTCCCCTATTGGATTAGGGTGTATGTCCTCTATCTATAGAGTTGGTACTCCCTTACCGTTTAAGGATGCAAGTCCTGCAGACATGATGTATAGATAGAGTGGGTACTCCCCTATCATGTTAGGGTGTGGGTCCTCTATACTTGGATTCAAAACACCGTTATCATATTAGGGTGTAGGTACTCCATACGTGTAGTGTTCTGAAAGAGTCAGTACTCCCCTATCATAATGGAGAGCAGACCCTCTAGCCTAGGATTGTTAGTCTCCTTTCATGTCAGGGTGTGGGTCCCCCATATTAATTGATCTAGTAGAGTGGCACTGCCATATCTTAATATAGTGAGGTTAATCTAGCCGCAAAGTGGTACTACCCTATTGGAATAGGGTTTAGGTCCTCACTTATAGAGTAACCCCCATCTCTGAGTAGTAGTGTGGGGGGGGGGGGGGTCCTCCATTGGAGTTAGTGCTCCTTCAACTGTAGAGTATAGTTATGATGAGTGGTCCCCTCCACTAGTTTCGTGTGATACCTGGTTAGGAGTTAGTTCTCCCTTGATAGATTGAGGTGTGGGACACTCCATTAAAGAGTGACAGAGGGTTTTCATGTTGGTTAAGAGATAGTACTCCCTCGACTGCTGGGAAGTGGCTACGTGTGGGTTCCTCTATTATCTCTATCATTAGAGAAGATTCATGTGGTTCATAGCTTGGAGATATTCTCCCTCAACTATGGGAAGTAGTGAGGGGTGGGACTCTCCACTTTTGTTCTTTTAGCCTTGCACAGGGTGTGGTTAGCGATGACAGGCCCTCTAGTGCTGGGCACTAGAGCTGGACTGAGTAAGTTGTTCCTAATGGAGAATATCTCTTGGATGGGTTACATCAGGGATGAATAAGCTCATGGAGTGTGTTATATTTTTTTTTGTTACCAATATATCCTCAAGTGGAATCCTTTTATTATCTATGAGGTCATATCCTCATGAGACTTGAAGACTGAGATGAGTAGTTCTAGGTGATTTTGGGAGTCCTTAGGTGTTTTCACATTCTGGGTTGACACCCCTTGTGGACTGAGTATAAGTACTTATTATGTATCCACACCTTAGAAATGGTTACTCTATTTCCCTGGGAGGTGATGACACACGTGGTATGAAACATGCTTACATTGTTTATCTTCTCATGGTTGGATGATTCATATCTCCTACTAGGGGTGGAAAATACCCAACGCGTAGTTTATCTAATCATCGTATTGATCCACATGTTCTTGGTTGAGGTTAATGTTTCACCTTTTTCAGGGATGAGCTGTGAGATGAAGATCCCCTTACTCTCTTTTTGGGATTATTTTGATTGAGAAGACAAGTCATGAATAGCTGAGGATGGTTTGAGATGAAGTTTCTATCTCAATTGGGTTCCCTATGGTTAAATTGCGCAAACATTTTCTTTTCAGTTGCTCTATTTTATTTTGGGTTTTTGGGGTGCCTAAAAAATATTGTTATAATCACCCCTTTATAGGATTTACCACATGTGTTGTGTCTTTTTGAGAACATAGGAATTTTGATGGAGTCCCCAGATGACCCGAGGCAGGAGGATCTTAGTGAGCTAGATTGACTGAGGTGTTTATCGGAGCTGGGCCAAGGAGATTTATACTAGTTTCATTTGATAATGATCCCCTCCTTGTAAGAAGGTTGGATGCATTTACAGTTTTTGATGGATGTGAGTTTTTCCCTTTTTACACTTTCAGTACTTCTATTGTACTCTGGTTTGAGATAGATGTTTGCATGGATTTTTGTTTCTAGCTTTTTATATCTCTTAATTATTGCATCGAGGTGTTTGTGGGTGAATGCATACATGTACATTAGGAAAATGCCTCCCATATGTGTGATATTCCTAATCAGCGTTAGTATCCAGCCCCTAGCCTATCGGAGGTAAGATTAGGGATTTGTGGATCGAACCCTATTGGGATTGGTAATAGTAGAGTGGTATCAGAGTGAGTTCCACTTTGGGAATGTAGTGTCGTGAGCTTAGTTTGGGTTGAATAGCAATAATGTTATGGTGTTTTAGGTTCGGATCTCTAGCTAGAGGTTCCAATGTTGGTGTGATGGCCTATGTATTTATTCACCCATAATTTTAAAACCTAATTTTTAACATGGTACATTATAACATTGGTCACTGGTAAATAATGGTATATATATCATATAGGATTGGATTTTGGTTTTTCCATGTCCTTATTGAGTCAGATCCCCTGATATACTCTTTGATCGTGGTACATCTTGAATTCTATTTCAGAACACCACTGTGACGACAACCAGAAAAGGTTCCATGGGGAGATTATGTTGATGATCCACCCCATGATGAGGCTTCAATGTAGAGAACTAGTTATGAGGTGGTACCTTCGGGTGGCCCTCCAGTGGATCCACCAACTGTTGAGCATCTAGTTGTTCCATAAGTTCTGGCTAAGGATGTGCATAGGTTGAGTGTGCTGCATGACCTCCAGATGTAGTGGCCTCTAAGGTAATGGAGTGTTCGAGAGCCCCAGATAGCTAGTGATTGGGATGAGGCAATCACATGTGTTTTTCGCATATTGAGGACACCTACCAATAAAATGGTGGTCCTAGTGAAAATCCTTCTATAGGGTTTGGTCCAGCGATGGTGGAATTTAGTGATGGAGTCCCACGACGAGGTGACACTCACTTGGGTGGAGTTGGAGAAACTCTTCAAGTAGGATTTTTACCCAAAAAAATTGATATCAGTCCATATAAAAAAGATTTTGCAGCTTTCGTAGGTTATAATGACTATAGAGGAGTACTCAATGAGGTTTATAGAACTATCATGTTACTCCTTGGATATTGTTTGAGACCCATTCTTCAGCACTCAGACCTTTGAGCAGGTACTCTGTAGAGATGTATGAGTAGGTTTGGTCTCCTTTCTTACTTCCCCATTATGTAGGGGTACTAGAGTGATCTCTGGTAGTAGATAACTTCCTGGTAGAGGGACTAGTGGAGGCGGCCCATTGTGGTGGTCCTGAGGCTAGGGAATCTGCAATAGTTGGATTATTGAAGATGATAGGATAATGGAATTGGTGGCATACCCATACTCAGACTCAAGCATGTGGTCCTATAGAATAAGAGCCACACTGGGGATCAACACGACCATAAGAGAGGTTATTTTATTCTTGAGATGGCTAGGGAAATATTACTTGAGATTTTATGACCCGCTATGTTGCTGAGAGAGAGTCTGTTGACGGGCATCCATGACAGAGGTAGCATTTGGAGTAAGGAGTTCTAAAATATGGATAAAATGGTGGAAGACCTGGGAGATCAATAGTTAGTGGTGGGAGGTTCAAGGTATTTCCACCACCACCCTAGGTGGTCCATTCCACGCGTAAGGATCTGGAAGATGCGGGCAAGGACTGATGCAGGCCATAGAGTCCTTTTTCCTATAAACTATATGGTTGAATATAGGTACACTCTATTTCCTTTCTACATTTTTAGTAGTAATTAGTATACACTATTGATAGGTACTCATTTATTTTTGATTATTATTTTAGGTTTAACTGAGGTGATGTAGATCATTAGTAGAACCCAGTGTTGGTGTTGTTTGACATATATTCGAATTCTTGAGGAAGAGGTTCCTTTACCCCATCGATTTTCATTTTTATGACACAAGTGAAACCATGCGTGTGAGTCAGTGCCTCCCAAAGAGTATAATATTGAGGTATGGTGGGTATGACCCTCCACCTTGTGTGTTCAAGGCTAGCTGATGTTTTGTTGGTTTATTGAAAGAGGTCCTTGTAAGACCCAATGTGAGAATTTGTGTAGCCTTTTACTATTTGTTAGTACCCTCATGCACTTGGAGTTATCTTTATGTGGGAGAATATTGAAGAGGTTGTGACATGGTTTTTCATATCTTTAGAATCATGAAGAGAATGGATGATTTCCCCACTAATAAAATTTTTTATGATGTGATAAAAACCTTATGGGTGAGTTAGTACTGTCCAAAGAAGATAGTGTCAAGGTGTGGTGAACATGTTCTTTAGACTTGGGTGTTCAGGATGAGGTTGTGATGGATTTTTTCTTCTTGAACCTTTTTTATTGGTAGCCCTGGTGGAGGGAGATCCTTTCTTAGAATAATTATATAGTGGAAGAGTTAGACCCTATGATATTTACATAGTGTGGATTGGTTTCCTACCATCCATACTCAGCTTGTATTCCACTAGTGGGTGTGGTGGTATTTCTGTTTTGGCGAGCTATGTTACAGTTGGAGGTTCATAGATGAAGGTCTTGGTAGGACCCAGTGTTTACACTTGGGAATCCCTATTTTTTTTATTGGTACCCTCACATGCTTGATTTAAACCTTGAAATCATGATTCTTGAGGAGGTTGTAGTGCAGTTCATCCATGGGTGGATGTGAACTACGAGGTTACATCAGTATCTGCATCAGGTTAGCAATGTGGTGTACCACTAGACCCTATAACTGTAGATGGACCTTGGTGTTTAGTGATATTCCACCTGTCATATCTAAGTTGACATGTTCTGATTTGTTTCATGATGTTATCTTGGTTGGAGCTAGATGTGTGTGTGGTTTGGAATTGGTGGTTTCCCATAGTTCGTGCTTGGAAGTAGCATGGGAACCCCTGGTGAGATCGTTAGCATGGGAGTTCTATTAGAGAGCTATGTTTCTTCCCTTATTCCTAGGATTTCACTTTTTGGGGATGAAAATTCCTAATTTGGTGATAATTTAGTGACTTGTGTTTGACCTATAAGTCTTTAGAATATTTCTAAGAATATTTCTAAAGCTAGGTGATGAGTTGGTACGGGATTCTGAGTCTCCGAGAGCCTCATTACAGTGATATTAAAAATATTAAATATATTTTATCACGTGAATACATTTTCTATTGAAATGTTGAAAAACTCCTTAGTAGAGCCTTGTATAAAAAATTTGAGACTTTAGTTTAATTTAGAATTTAATATTTACTTGAGGCGCGGCATAAAAGTGTTCGTTCTAGGAGTTTCAATGGAGGTGATTTGGAAAGGCATTGAATGGAAATATTATTAATTAAATGAGAATTTAATTAATAAATTTAACCTAATATCCCCCTTTCACATTGGGTTCACATTGGGTTCACAATGCACAAGAGGATACCACTGCTCCTCTCCTCCTTTGGCGATGAATGAAAATGATCCAAAAGCAAAGAAATGAAGCACAACCAATCTTCATTCTAAGAACAAATCGTTATTAGACCAAGGAGAAACACAATCCAATAATTGTTCTAAAACCAAAGACTTAAAATTTCTCCCTCAAGGTAGGAAGTCTTGTGTTTTGGTCTCGATCCCCTTTAGTTTTTATTATTTTATTGTTGCAGAGACCTATTTCAATTTCTAGTGATCCCTTATAGGTTGATTTATTGGTTTTGGGGTAAAAAAGGGTGAATCAGACGAATCTCAAGGTAATTACCATATGGATTTACTGACTACACATCGTGTATTATAGTGAGACATGCCATGTGTCTCTTTCTATTCAAGGAAGAAGACTTTTGGGGACTACACGCCGTGTACCAGGGTTACACGTTGTGTAGTGAACCCATGTTGTGTGGCCAGAAAAAATGGTCTAAAAAGAAGTTTGATAGTACGTGACCATGTAAAAGTACATTTCCAAAGAACATGGACACATGGTATTAGACACATGAATAGTAAAACTACATGGCCAAGTAGATGTTATCTTGAACATGTTGTGTAGTGTGGGATACGTAGCATGTGAGGGACACTGCTGACCGAGTCGTGTTGAGGAGAATACATGGCTAGGTTTTGGGAGATCCAGAACATGATGTGTATGGAATGTTCCCACCATGTACCCCTTCATGCCAAGATAGGCCATGTGATTTGGAGACATGAACAGATTCACAGGTGAGTCCACACGCCGTGTGGGATCCAGTGCATACCATGTAATTTCTAGGATATCTTCTTGAGATGTTCCTCCTTACACATCTCATTCTCTAGAACTCATATTCATTCTTGTGAGTAGCCTATCCTGATTATTATTCCATGTCGAACACGATGGTGGCCTTTGTTTTAGTCTATGAGATACGAGGTGTCATGTTTCAAGAACGATGCTTGTTTAGAGGTGCATAACCTTGGGTAGTGGTCAATTTGGATCACTAAGTTGATGTTAGGGTCGATACCCTTCCCTTTCACCTTAGGATGTGGGTCCCTTGGACTCTTTAGGATAGTAGATCGGTGCTCCCCTATGTAATTAGGGTGTGGTTCCCCTACCTATTTCAGTGTTATGATTCAAGGTATAATAAACATGATTCCCATTTTAGTGGTGCTAGACCGATGATGTAGATTGGGGTGGTTCCTAAAGAGAGACTTTGGGACTAGTACTCCCCTATGGAATCAGTGAAGTGGTTTCCCTTACCTCTATGTTTTGGTTGATATGGGACTCCCAACATCATGGTTGTATATTCTATACCTATGGGGTAATTCTTTCGGGGTTGTTACTCCCCTATTGGACCAAGGAGTGGGTTACTCATATCATTCATGTAGTTGGAGATAGTTCACCCCTACTATTGAAGGGTTTATGTCCTCTATACATGTTTTTTTGAAAGATTAGTTACTCCCCTATTGGACCAAGGTGTGGGTCCTATATCCATGGAGTTGGTACTCCCCTACCGTGTCAGGGAACAAGTCCTCCAAACATGACATATAGATTGAGTGGGTATCATGTTAGGGTGTGGGTCCTCTATCCTTGGAGTTAGAACTCCCCTGTCATACCAGGGTGTGGTTAATCCATATGTGCAGTATTCTGGTAGAGTTAGTACTTCCCACTCATTTTAGGGAGCAAGTCCTCTATCATAGAGTTGGTACTCCCCTGTCATGTTTGTGTGTCAGTCCCCCATAGTAATCAAACTAGTAGAGTGGTACTCCATTATTATACCATGGTGTGGGTCATCTAGTCACAAAGTGGTAATCATTATTAGACTAGGGTGTGGGTCCTCACCGACATAGTAGTAGTCCCCCATCTCCGAGTAGTAGCGAGGAGTGGATCCTCTGTTAGAGTAAGTTCTCCCTCGACTATTAAGTAAAGTTATGAAGAGTGGGACCCTCCAATAGTTATGTGCGATACCTGGTTGGGAGTTAGTGCTCCCTTGAAGGATTTAGGTGATGGAAAATCCATTTAGGAGTGATATAGGTTTTTTGGGTTGGTTAGAAGATAGTACTTCCTCGATTGCAGGAAAATAGTGAGGAATGTGTTCCTCAATTTTCTATCTCGTTAAAGAGGATAAAAATGGTGCATAGTTTAGATTAGTTATCCCTAAATTGTGAGAAGTGGTGAGGGTAATTCCTCTACAATTTGGTTATTTGAGACTTGTACAGTGCACAAGTTAGTGATGGAAGGACCTATGGTGCTTGGCACTAGAGACAGACCTAGCGAGTTGTTTCTAATGAAGAGTATTTCTCAGATGGGTGTCATCAGGAATGAATGAGCTTGTGGAGTGTGTTATCCTTGTTTTGTGTTACCATTAGAGACTCGAGTGGAATCCTATGATTGAATATGAGTTAGTAACCTCATAATACTTTGATATGAGATGATTATATCTGGGTGATTCTATAAAGACCCAGAAATTTCAAGGAATTTTTTTTTCTTAATTTCTTTGGGATTTTACAAGAACTCAGTTTCTAACGGCACCTGATTCCAAGGCCCGGTGTGCCCGGAATCAATTTCCAAAGTTTAGCTCCAGTACATTCAGTGAACGAACGACCGAGTTTTTCTATCTTTTGAACTGGTGCTTGGAATTGAAATCTGAGGGCACCGATGAACTCGCAGCACCGGTAATGTCTTAAGGGGATCTTAAGCGCAGTTTTGTTTTGTCGCGTGAGGTGGTTAATTTTTGGGGTTTAGTTGGATTAAATAAAATTTATCATGCACTAAATTTATTCATGGTAAAGTGGTTATTTCCAACAAAGTGGGAGTTAGATGTGGGGACCACACCCACCTAACCTCACATGGGAGAGTTTAGTGTGGTAGGGCCCACACGAGACCCTAACTCCTCACCTCCCCCTCAACTCCCAAACCCCCCCCCCCTTTATCACTCATTAATTTAAATTGTAAATTCCTCATTAATTATGTAGTCTACACACATAATTAATGAAGTGACTCTTTGAATTAATTTGAATGGATGGATTTCCTTTTAAAATGGGGGAAAGCTCTTTTTAATTTTTGGTTGGGCAAATTTTGTGAGGGAAATTCTTGGAGAAATTAGAAGAGCTCCCTCCTTCTGATGAAGAACGTTATTGATGAAGAACGCCTCCAACGGAGAACGTGAAGTCACCGACGACATGCCTTCTTTTCTTCTTCCTCCGCGTCAAGGGAGGAGACACCACCGCGGGGAACATCGCCATCAACAACGACTCTCCCTCCGACATCAACGGAATCGACACCGATCTTCCGCGATGTCTGATCATCGCGATGCTTGTCTCTTACCATGGCTTGACGACGTGCGATGTCTTTGCAAGGTAGGGGTTGATTACTTTTTTTTCTCGTGAAAAATCATTTGTCGTTCTTCGTCTTTTGGGCCTCTTGTTATCAACTTGATGGGAGGAGGTCAGACCGCATGAACACGACCGACTCTCCTCCCCCTTTGTTGTTTTTTTCGTTGCGGCACGAAAAAAGGAGGTGCGGTGCAACGGTACCGTGCGGAAACGAGAAAGAACACGACGAAGAAGCACGGCGCCGTTGCACGACGCCGTTGATGCCGAACGAAACCGCAACCGGAGTTGGGGTCGTGGAGGTGTTTCGAAGACTCCGCTGGTTGATCGTTGTGTGCAGAATGACGAGTGATGAAAAAAGGGGCCGCAAAGTCAACTTGAAGCCTCCACAGTGAAGGTCGGGTCCCAGGAGGACCGTTGGCGAATACGGAAAGCAAAACGGACCACCGGAGCGCGTCCGGTGGTCTGCGGAAGGGCCTGATGGCTCGCCGCTAGGAGGGTCCGCCGCGGATGAAGCCGCGGCGACAGGAGCTGGTCCCGCGGCCATGCGGGACCGGGGGAGACGGGGTCGTAACCCTCATCATTCAAGGGAGAATCCCCCACATGGGGGCCGCCGATCATTTAAGGGGGGCAGCCCCCCCTTTTCACAACGGCACGTCCAGCTTGGCCGTGCAGGGCGCACTGACGCTGTACCAACCGACCGCCCAGGCCGGGCCGGGCCGCGCCCTAGGGGGCCGGACCCGGACCCGGGTCGGGTCGACCCGGTTCGGGCCGACCTAGGGGGTGTCTCGGGCCGGGTTGGACCGGGCCCGAACCCCCTATTTTTTTCGGCAGGTTTCGTTCAAATGGAAATATCTTTGGATACGGACCGCCGATAGATGCACCTTTAGTTGAGATGCAATACTTGGATCGAGACGGTCGTTTTGGTATATTACACTCATGGTTTCTGAGAACTTTGTGTACGTCCAGGTTGGTTCGAACCCGAAACCAACCGGGCCCTCGGAGCAGAAACGCTTATATCTTGAGCTCCGGACGTCCGATAGACGTGCCATTGACTTTGTTGGATTCCTCTTGATTAGAAGGAACTTTTGGAATACTTCACCTGAGTTTTGGATGAAGTTTGATAGTGGCCGGGTTGGATTGAACCCGAAATCCAACCGGGCCCCTAGAACAAAAAAGCTGATAACTTTCAGAACGAACGTCCGTTTGACGAACCGTCAGCGGTGTTGGTGATCACATTGAGAAATGGTCCCTATGAGTATACCCTATGGGAGTTCGGGGTACAGTTGAGATACGTCCAGGTTGGTTCGCACACGAATCCAACCGGGCCCCAGGGACGAAAAGGCTAATAACTCACAGACCGGGCACCCGATTGACGCACCATCTATTGTGTTGAGACCCCCTATGAAGAGACGGTATTTTGAGATACTTATTCGCGGGACTTTGTGATACTTGGAGTATCGACCAGTAGCTCGTGGAGCGGACCCTCCTAGAGACGAGCATACGGAGTACGGAGACTGTGTAGCCGACTGAGACCTGACGACTGCTTGACCGACTCGACTTGGAGTGAGTCGAATAGCCCAGTGGTCAGAGCACTAATTTGTTTGGGTGCAGACCTTTGGCAGATAGAGCAGTACTTTGTTTGGGTGTAGACCCGCGATACTCATCCGGAGAGTACCTCTACAGGCTATTAGGGGGTGTGCACTACTGTGTTTGGGTGACATACTCTGGCGGGAAGCACTAATGTGTTTGGGTGGCTGACCCTCGGTACTCGACAGGAGGAGTACCTCAGCAGTCTTAGGCTAGTGAGAAGTACCTCGGAGTTGTGACATGATCACTGTACACTCCAGATACGGGGCTCTTCAGCAGTTACGGTCTCGATAAATGAAAATCCTAGTTTGAGCTGAGTCTATGACCTTTGTGTTTAGCTCATGATTGAGATGGGTCACTTGATAACTTAGGTATATGTATGGGCATATACCTAGGTAGTGGTTATCTTTTGATTTCATAACCTTTGTGTTTCCTCATGATTGAGATGGGTTACTTGATAACTTAGGTATAAGTACATGTTTATACCTATGTAAGGGTTTTCTGTTAAGATCATACTTTGTGGTTATCCTTGTTGTATTTAGTGAGACCTTGAGGGTATCGAGGTCCCTACTGAGTATCGTATACTAACCCCTGCACGGGCTTTGCCCGCACCTCGTTGTGTTGGTTGCAGATGTCGGGCAGCACTGACAGAGGCCGAGTGTTCAAGGAATGGACAGTACCCGGAGGTGGACCTCTCGACGAGTCAGTATCCGAAGGTGGAATTCACGACGAGACGACACTTAGAGGAGGTTGACGGGCGAGAGCATTGTGGGGGCTATCTGTACCTACCCTTTAGGTAGGATCCGTGGTGGATTATCCAGGAGCTGTACTATCTGTACCTACCCTTCAGGTAGGATCCGAGGAGGATGACCCAAGAGCTGCTTCCGTTCTTCCAGCTGTTAGTCTTTTTCTGTTGTACTTTCGTTCAGTTTTAGCTGTACTTTCATTTGGGTTTGTATTCTGGCCCACTTACTTTTCAACACTTTCTTTTGTTCTTAGTGTATTACTTCCACTTGTACTCTGTGATGTTTTGTTTTGTTTTATAAAGGAACTACCTTCCCAGTTATCAGGTTTTACGCCTTTGGTGCTAGAGGATAGCCCCTGGCCTATGGAAGGAGAGATTGGGGTAGTGATGGCACGAGTCCCGAGGATGGGTCGTGACAAATTGGTATCAGAGGAGTTTGGTTCTACCACAAAACTTAGGACTCTGATATTTTCTTTCTTTGAAGCAATAGTGTTAAGGGTACTAAGTGTGGTCTTCAGTTCAGGGAGTCTAGTGTTGGTGCGGTGGCCAACGTATCCATACACCAGGACCCTGACTACTGATTTTCGACTTAGTGCACGAAAACACTGATTGCAAGTGTGTTTCCAAAAAGTTTTAAAGTCATCTCAAACCAGGTCAGCTCACAAGGTATAAATCGTTGACTGTGTCACATCTGTTCAGGATGTCTCCACGTAGACCGTCAGTTGGTGTTTTGAGAGAGTACTCGATGATGGATCACCGAGCGATGAGGCTCTGGTGCATGGCCCTCTTTCTATGTTAGCACCCTTGGGTGGTGTACCAGCAGCACCACCACCTGTTGGGCAGCAGATTCCACCTGTCATACTAGTGGATGGTGCATGCTGGCAGAGTGCGATGCACAAGTTCCAGCAGTAGAGGCCTTCGAGGTTACGAGGTGAGGCAGATTCCCAGACATCAGAGGACTGGCTGGAGGTGATTGGTATAGTTTTCTGCCTAGTTGATACACCAGTGGAGTGGATGGTAGACTTGGCTACTAGTGTTTTCTAGTGAGTGACCATGAGGATGGTCCGCATAGTGATGAGGCTTCAGTATGTGGACTGATGCCTGAGATAGTGCCTTCGGGTAGTGTGCCAGCTATACATCACTACCTGCTGGTCAGCAGTTACAACCGGCAATACCAGTATGTGACACATGTAGACTTACTGCCTTACACATGTTCCAACATCAGATACCCTCAAGTTCTGAGGCGAGCCCGACTCACATGCGGCTGAGGAATGGCTTGAGGAAGTAGCTGAGAGTTTTCTAGAGCTTAAACAGCTTTGGTAGGATGACATGTCGGTAGCTGAGTATTCATCGGGGCATACCAATTGTTCTTGGTACTCGATGACTAAGATATGATCAGTGCTTTAGAGGTTGGACCTCAGAGCGAGGTGTGTATAAAGGATATCTGAGTAAGCACTATTTCCTCTATGCATTCCTACTTATGCTGGGGTGCTAGAAAGAACCTTTTTGGTTGAGAATTATTTTGCTAAATGGATGCAGTCAGTGAAGGTTAGCAGTGGGAAAGATGGAAACTGGCGCCAGTCTCGGAGACTTGGGCGTGTAAAATGTTCCAAGAAGAAGAAATGTTAAGGACATATAAATCTGCAGGGCAGCAGACGTGGAAGCAGAGATAAGAGAGCATCATGGGGTGGTGTACTTTTCGACATGTTACAATCACCTTCCTTTGTAGTCCCTGCTAGGCTCAGGGAGCTGGAGGGCAGAGAAAGAGAGTAGATGCATGCGGTCAAGGAGTGTGACCCAATGAATCTAAGAATGGTTCAAGGGTTAGTCTTTGTCCACTACTAGCTGCCGTAGTAATAGACGTAGATATGAATCATTCCTTCCTTCCACGAATCTCATCCCAGACCTAGTGTTTCCGGTAGGCCGTATATTTGACCCTCACCTATAGAGATACCTTGGGAGGAGACTCGATAATCACACTTACGCCGACAAGGTGATCTGACCCACGAGGTGAGAGTTTCAGTTGGAATCTCTTGGTGGCAGCGTCGAGGCCTTACGATGTTGGTCTGAGTATGGATTGGATCCACAGTTCATACACGGATTGACTGTATTAGGAAAAAAGGTTGTGGTATAACTACAATGTAGGGATGGGTTTTCCTTGGTCGGCAAAAAGGAAACCCCAGCCAACACAGGATAAACTCATGCATAGAAAGGTGTATCCGATCACTCTTGAGTCGACCAACTTCACCCACGTGGCAGCAGGAGTTTTGAGTTTTAGTTCTAATCAGGAAAGGGAGACCTCTAGAGTTCGAGGATGACGACCACGTCTTTATACGGGTCTCACCTCAACGAGGTTTACAGAGATGTGGCCGAGGTGAAGAGTTATCTCCGAGGTTCAACGGACCTTTCTAGGTCCTCAGCAGGGTAGGAGAGGTGGTTTACCGCTTGAGCTTTTTTCCTCAGTTGCACCGGGTGCACGATGTCATCCACGTATCGCAGCTAAGGAAATACGTGCAAGACCCTTCACACATCATCGACCGCATGGAGTTGGAAGTCGATGACGGGGCGACTTTCACAGAGGTTTTAGTGGAGAACGAGGATCGATAGGAGCGAGTCCTACGTGGACGGACGATTCCTCGGGTGCGCTTCCACTGGAAGCTCGAAAACCTCTAGGAGAGCACATGGGAGCGGGAGGCTCAGTTGCGTGCCCAGTACCGCTTTTGTATCCCTAGATTGTGTTAAATCATTAAGGGGAAGTAAATCTCTGAGGTGGGAGTAATGTAAAGACCCAGAAATTTCAAGGGAATTTTTTTTCTTAATTTCTTTGGGATTTTACAAGGATGCAGTTTCTGACGGCACCTGATTCCGAGACCCGGTGTGCCCAGAATCAATTTCTGAAGTTTAGCTCGGGTACGTTTAGTGAACGAATGAGCAGATTTTTCTATCTTTTGAACCGGTGCTCGGAATTTAAATCCGAGGGCACCGATGAACTCGCAGCGCCGGTAATGTCTTAAGGGGATCTTAAGCGTAGTTGCGTTTTGTCGCATGAGGTGGTTAATTTTTGGGGTTTAGTTGGATTAAATAAAATTTGTCGTGCACAAATTTTATTCATGGTAAATTGGTTATTTCCAAAAAAGGGGGAGTTATATGTGGGTCCCACACCCACCTAACCTCCCATGGGAGAGTTTAGTGTGGTAGGGCCCACACGAGACCCTAACTCCTCACCTCCCCCTCAACTCCCAAAACCCCCCCTTTATCACTATTTAATAATTTAAATTGTAAACTCCTCCTTAATTATGTAGTCTACACACATAATTAATGAAGTGACTCTTTGAATTAATTTTAATGGTTGGATTTCCTTATAAAATGGGGGAAATCTATTTTTAATTTTTGGTTGGGAAAATTTTGTGAGGGGAATTCTTGGAGAAATTAGAAGAGATCCCTCCTTTTGAAGAAGAACGTTCTTGACGAAGAACGCCTCCGACAGAGAACGCGAAGTCACCGACGACATGCCTTCTTTTATTCTTCCTCTGCGTCAAGGGAGGAGACACCACCGCGGGGAACGTCGCCATCAATGACGACTCTCCCTCCAACGTCAACGAAATCGGCACTGATCTTCCGTGACGTCCGATCATAGCGACGCTTGTCTCTTACCGTGGCTCGACGACATGCGACGTCTTTTCAAGGTAGGGGTTGATTACTTTTTGTTCGTGAAAAATCCTTTGTCATTATTCGTCTTTTGGGCCGCATGTTATCAACTTGATAGGAGGAGGTCGGACCGCATAAACACGGCCGACTCTCCTCCCCCTTTGTTGTTTTGTTCGTTGCGGCACGAACAAAGGCGGCGCGGTGCAACGACACTGCGCAGAAACAAGAAGGAACGCGACGAAGAAGCACAGCGCCGTCGTGCCACGCCGTTGAGGCCGAATGAAACTGCGGCCAGAGTCGGGGCCGCGGAGGTGTTTCGAAGACTCCGCTGGTTGATCGTTGTGCGTGGAATGACGAGCGGTGACAAATGGGTCCGCAAAGTGAACTTGAAGCCTCCGCAGTGAAGGTCGGGTCCCGGGAGGACTGTTGGTGAAAACGGAAAGCAAAACGGACCACCGGAGCGCGTCCGGTGGTCCATGGAAGGGCTTACCGGCACGCCACGCTGGCACGGTGGCGTCGGCGGCCGGAGGTGGCGGCCGACACTGGCCGGCCGCCAGGAGGCGGCGGCACCCGGCGCGCCGCCAGGAGGGTCCGCCGCGGCTGAAGCGGCGGCGGCAGGAGCAGGTCCTGCGGCCGTAAGGGACCAGGGGAGACCGGGGGTCGTAACCCCCGTCAATCAAGGGAGCGGCCCCCACGTGGGGGCCACAGATCATTTAAGGGGGGCAGCCGCCCCCCCTTTTCGCAACGGCACGACTAGCGTGGCCGTGCGGGGCGTGCCGGCGCCGGCAGGGCCGGGCCGCACCGGCCAGGGTCGGGCGGCGCCGGCCGGGCCGGGCCGCACCCTAGTGGGCTGGACCCGGACCCGGGGCGGGTCAACCCGGTTCGGGCCGACCCAGGGGGGTCTCGGGTCGGGTTGGACTGGGTCCGAACCCCCTATTTTTTTCGGCCGGTTTCGTTCAAACACCCATATCTTGGGCTACAGTCCTCCGATCGACGCACCATCAGTTGCGATGCGATCCTTGGATCGAGAAGGTCGTTTTGGTATATTACACTCAAGGTTTTGGAGAACTTTGGGTACGTCCAGGTTGGTTCGAACCCGAAATCAACCGGGCCCTCGGAGCGGAAACACTTATATCTTGAGCTCTGGACGTCCGATAGACGTGCTGTTGACTTTGTTGGATTCCTCTTGATGATACAGAACTTTTGACATACTTCTCCTGAGTTTTGGACGTAGTTGGATAGTGGCCGGGTTGGATTGAACCTGAAATCCAACTGGGCCCCTCGAACAGAAAAGCTGATAACTTTCAGACCGGACGTCCGTTTGACGAACCGTCAGCGATGTTGGTGATCACGTTGAGAAACGGTCTCTATGAGTATACCCTATGAGAGTTCGGGTTATAGTTGAGATACGGCTGGGTTGGTTCGCACACGAATCCAACTAGGCCCCTAGGATGAAAAGACTAATAACTCACAGACCAGGCACCTGATTGACGCGCCGTCTGTTGTGTTGAGACCCCTATGACGAGACGGTCCATTGAGATACTTCTTCTTGGGACTTTTTAATACTTGGAGTATCGACCAGTAGCTCGTGGAGAGAACCCTCCTGGAGACGAGCATACGGAGTACGGAGACCATGTAGCCAACTGAGACCTGACGATTGCTTGACCGAATCGACTTGGAGTGAGTCGACTAGACCAGTGGATGGAGCACTACTTTGTTTGGGTGCAGACCCATGGCGGACGGAGCACTACTTTGTTTGGGTGCAGACCCGTGGTACTCATCCGAAGAGTACCTCTACAAGCTATTAGGGGGTGTGCACTACTGTGTTTGGGTGGCATACTCTGGCGGGAAACACTAATGTGTTTGGGTGGCTGACCCACGGTACTCGATAGGAGGAGTACCTCAATAGTATTTGGTTAGTGAGCAGTACCTCAGAGTCATGACAGGATCACTGTACACTCCAGAGACGGGGCTCTTCAGCAGTTACGGTCTCGATAAATGAAAATCCTGGTTTGAGCTGAGTCTATGACCTTTGTGTTTACCTCATGATTGAGATGGGTTACTTGATAAATTAGGTATATGTATGGGCATATACCTAGGTAGTGGTTATCCGTTGATTTCATAACCTTTGTGTTTCCTCATGATTGATATGGGTTACTTGATAACTTAGGTATAAGTACAGGCTTATACCTAAGTAAGGGTTATCTGTTGAGATACTACTTTGTGGTTATCCTTGTTGGATTTAGTGAGACCTTGAGGGTATCAGGGTCCCTACTGAGTATCATATACTCAACCCTGCACGGGCTATGCCCGCACCTCGTTGTGTTGGTTACAAACGTTGGGAAACGCTGACAGAGGCCTAGTGTTTGAGGACTAGACGGTACCCGGAGGTGGACCTCTCGACGAGTCAGTATTTGGAGGTGGACTTCACGACGAGACGACACTCGTAGGAGGTTGACGGGTGAGAGCGTTGTGGAGGCTATCTCTACCTACCCTTCATGTAGGATCCGTGGTGGTTGATCCAGGAGCTGAGCTATCTGTACCTACCCTTCAGGTAGGATCCGAGGAGGATGACCCATGAGCTGCTTCTGTTCTTCCAACTGTTAGTCTTTTTCTCTTGTACTTTCGTTCAGTTTTAGCTGTACTTTCAGTTGGGTTTGTATTCTGGCCCACTTACTTTTCAGAACTTTCTTTTGTTCTTAGTGTATTACTTCCTCTTGTACTCTGTGATGTTTTGTTTTCTTTTATAAAGGCAATGCCTTCCCAGTTATCGGGTTTTACGCCTTTGGTTCTAGACGCCAGCCCCTGGCCTATTGAAGGCGGGCTTGGGGTAGTCACGACACGAGTCCTGAGGATGGGTCGTGACAGATTCTACGAGTCCTTGCAGTTTTGTCATGTTCTGGGTTTACACCTCCTATGGACAGAGTATACACAATTCTTCTGTATCCACACCTTAGTATTATTTACTATCTTTACATGGGAGGAAAAGAAACATGGGGTATTCTTCATGCTTTCTGTTTTTAGCTTCTCATGGTTGGATGAGTCTTCTATCCTTCTAGGGGTGGAAAAGACTTGATGTGTAGTTCATCTACTCACTGTATTGATCCCACTCTGCTTGGATGAGGTTATTATTTCACTTCTTCCTGGGATGAGCAGTGAGATAGATATAACCATACTATCTTATTTTGGATTATTTTGACAAAGATGAATAATCATGTATAGCTGAGGATGGTTCGATATGAAGTTTCTCTCATGATTGAGTTCCCTATAGATAGGTCGAGTAGACTGTTACCATTTAGTTTCTCCCTTTTATTTTGGGTGTTTGGAATGCCTATTATGTATTTTTATAATCACCCATAAATGGGATTTCATTGCAAAAGTTGTGTCTTATACAGACTACATTCCCTTCGATGGAGTCCCTGTAGGGACCAAGGCATGCAAAGCTTAGTGATCTAGACCGACCAAGATGTTTACCAGAGTTGGAAAAAAAATATTTCTGGTAGTGGCATTTGACAGCGATCCTCTCCTTCTGAGCAGGTTGGATGATTTAATAGTTTTTAGTGGGCAAGTGTTTTTTACTTTTTATTATTTCATTTCTTTTGCTGTACTATAGTTTGAGATAGATTTATGCATGCATTTTAGTTTAAATCTTTTTATTATCTCTGCACTGTTACATTGAGGTTTTTTGGGTACGTGCATATAGGTACCTTAGGAAGAGGTCTCCCATATGTGTGATATTCCTACTCGACATCTGTTTCTAGCCCCATTCCTATTGGTAGTGGGCTTGGGGGAGTCATGGCCTGAACCCTGTCGGGATGGATCAGGACAAAGTCTAAAAAGGAAATTAATTCCATGGATTGGGAAGGATTCAAGAAAATATTCTTCAATAATTATTTTCCCCCAATAATCCATCTTAATATGGAGAGGTATTTCCTAAAACTAAATAAAAAGGAAGTTGAATCTATTAGGGTGTACAAGTCAAACTTTACAAGGATTTCCTGACACACCTTTGGATTTTTCATGAACACTGAATGTAAGGTAGATCGTTTCTTTAGTGGATTAAGATGAGTCTATGAAAATCCTTGGAAATTTGAGAATTTGACAGCAATGAAGAGATTTTCCATTATTACCTTACTGTTTAAATAGGGATCAAAGAATATCATTTGTCTCATGGAATTGGAGATAAAAAGAGAAAAATAGAGTTTAATATGGTAGGATAAATAGTTAAATCCCATAAAGGAAATAAAATCCAACATCCCATATGTTAAAAGCGTGGGAAGAAGAAACATAGAAACTGTCTAAAGATAAATAGGAGATGATTCAAATATGGAAGAGTTAGTCATTAGTCTAATTATTATGAATGGGATTTGAAGAATCCATTTATTGTGGATGAATAAAGGAAGGTTCATATAAACACTCATCACATAGTGAAGTGTTTTAACTACCAGGAACATGGGAGTTATGCAAGCTGATTCCCAAACCAAGGGTTGTTAGAGGAAATAAACAATGAAAAACTCCAAGGAAATAATGAAGGGCATATGCTATCATTACTACTAAGGTGGATACTGAAAAAGATACGGTGATATGTACTCTGGTTAGACACTCAAGAATAGTGAACATTCTATTTGATCCTCATTCTATGTATTCATTCATATCTTGAAATTTTAGTAGAACTATTCAAAAACCACCTCACAATATGAAGGTTGAGTTATCTATGATAATAGTGAATGGAGAAATTATTTCATTTAAAGTATATAACTCATCCCCATTTATTTTTTGTGGTCAAAACTTCCTAGAAGTCATGTATTTATTACTTTAGTGTAGTTTGATCTTATATTGGGCATAAATTGATTATCATTATACAAAGCCGACATCAACTGTTAAGAAAAGGAGTTCACTCTTCATATCCTTATACACCCCCCAATTATGTAGAAGTGTAAAGAAGAGGATGAATCTCATTCAGAATAATTGTCTCAATTGTGTATATTATTGCTTTATGGGAAATCATACCTAGCTCAAATTAACAAGATAAAAGAGATGATCATGCTCAAATACATTACCATTATTAGGGACTACACTGATGTGTTCCCCAAAGAATTTCCTTATCTTCCTACTAAATGAGAGGTTGAGTTATCAATTAAACTTATACCTAGATCTCTGCCTATATCAAATACTTCTTATAGGATGGCGGCCATTGAGTTGGAGGAAGTGAAGAAGTAGTTACAATAGAATCTAGATAAGGGTTTTATATTCCTAGGTGCTTCACAATGGGATGTTCCAATCTTTTTTTTAAGAACACGGATGGATAAATGCACCTCTATATTTATTATTGTGAGCTCAAAAAAATCTTGATAAAGAATAAGTATCCCCTACCACAGATAAATGACTCATTCTATCAACTATATGGGGCCATTTATTTATCTAAGGTGGAAATTTGGTTGGGATATCATCAATTATTAGATAGAAAGGAAGATATTCCCAAGAATTACTTTAGAATGAGGTATGAACACTATGTATTCATTATGATTCCCTTTAAAGTCACTAATTCTACATAAGTTTTTGATAGTTAATGAATGGAGTATTTAGGTATTACCTTGAAATTGTTTTGGTAGTCTTTATTGATGATATTCTTATATACTCCAAGAAAAAGGAGGAACATGAGGAGCATTTTAATACTATGATAAAAAATTGAAGAGAGATAAACTATATGAAATGTATAGAAAATGTGAGTTCTAAATGGAGTAAATATCATTATTGGGGAATGTTATTACCAAAAAAGGAATATTTGTAGACCCTTCTAAGAAAAAGGCAACTGAGGAGTGGCCAAGGCTAGTATCTATAACAGAAATCCATAGTTTCCTCATTCTAGATAGGTAATACCGTAGTTTTGTGAAGAACTTATCAAAAATTTTAAAACCAATATCCATGATGAATAAGAAGGGGGTAATGTTTTTATGGAATAGTGAATTTGAATATTGTTTCAAAGAGTTGAAAAAGAGGCTTATCAATGCACCGGTACGTACAGTACCAACAAGTGGGGAAATATTTATACAAATAACAATTCCTCAAAGAAGGGATTAGGCTGTGTACTGATGAAAAATGATAAAGTGATATCCTATTCCTTAAGGTAGTTGAATTTTCCTGAGAAAAACTATCCCATGCATGATCTTGAGTTAGCCGCTGTGTTATTTTTGTTGAAAATATAGTGACATTATCTATATGGGGAGAAGTGTGAGATATATACCGACCACAAGAGACTAAAATATATATTCACATAGAAGGATATTAATATGTGGAAATGAATATGGATATATCTCAATAAGGATTATAACTTCTCAATCCACTACTATCTTGGTAAAGCAAATAAAGTGGAATATTCTCTAAGTAGAAAGGATCATGAAAATTTATCAATGTTAAGAATTGAGAAGGATCCACTCTTATTATACTTGAAAATGATAGACATGGGAATCATAAAGGTAGGAAAATATTTATTACTTTATTAAATGATTGCTCAAACATAACTTTTGGAGAATATAAAAGATGTTAAAAGAAATGATATAGATATTCAGAAGAAGGTGGAAGCAATCATAAATGAGAAATCCTTGGAGTTAAAAATTGACGAGGAATGATTCATATGATTTGGGTCATGGCTATTTTCACCATAAAATATTGAGATGAAGAAATAGATTTTGAATGATACACATAGATAGACCTTCTCTATCCACCCAGGGAGCACAAAGATGTATCAAGATCTATTAGTTTACTATTTGTGGGACAATGTGAAAAAGGAGACCACTAAATATACATCAAAGTGCCTAGTATGTCAGTATGTGAATGTTGAAAGAAAAAAGTCTAATGGGAGGATGAAACCATTACCCACACCTATATGGATATGGGAAAACATCAGTAAGGATTTTTTCGCTAGGATTCCATATAAATCCAGAGAGAATAATGCTATATGGGTCATTGTGGATCATCTTATAATGAATACTCTCATTATTGCGATTCAAGAGGACTTCTCACTCAACCAAATTGCATGTATATACACAAGAGAAGTGATGAGGCTTCGTGGAGTACCATTATCTATTATATCTGACTATGATATGATATTTAGAACCAAGTTATGGAAAAGTCACCAACAATCTATAATTACTAAGTTGAACTTAAATATGACTTATCACCCTCAATCTAATGGCTAGTCTAAATGGACTATTTAGAAATTGGATGATATGATGAGAGCATGCTCTATAGACTTAAAAGATGGATAGGACCAACATCTATATCTAGTTGATATCTATTAAAAAAATGGTTTCCAATCAAGAATCCAAATGGATCCATATAAATCATTTTATGGGAAAATATGTATAGAACCTTCATGTAGCGATGATGTTAGAGAGTATAATATACCAAGACCTGAAATGGTTGAGGAAATTATAAAAAATGTGGAGACCATCCATCATCATATCCGAGAAAACCGAATTAAAAAAATATCTATGAAGATAATTAGAAATGAGACTTATAGTTTTAGGTTGGTTACAAGGTATTCCTACACATATCTCCACAGAAGAGGGTCTATATATTTAGGAATAAGGGAAAGCTAAGTCCCAAGAACATCGACCCCTTGAGATTCTTGATCATGTTGGAGCTGTAGCCTATTGACTATCACTTTCACCAACCATGTCTCAAGTATATGATGTATTCCATATATCCCTCCAATAAATGTACAAACCAGATCCCTCACATGTACCAAACTCATGGGTGTTACAACGAAAAAATGATATCTCTTATAAGGAGTATCCGATGAAGATTTTGGAACATAGAGACAATTTTTTACCTAACAATAACACTCACATGGCCAAGGCACTATGGAGAAACCATAAGTATGATGTGGTAACATGGGAACTGAAGTAAGTAATAAAGGATAAATAACCTCAACTATTTACACATTAGTTTTTAAAATTAAAATTCAATGGAGAAATTTATAATGGGGGGAGAATATAATGACTGAGAATTTTATTAATGGAATTTCCTTCTTATAATTAAGACATAAAACACATAAATCACATATATAACGTAATAAAAACATTATACTCATAAATAAAGAACGATACTTTAGTTATTAAATAAAAAAATAAGAATGCCAAATATTACAATGAAAAAAATAGAGAATACAATAATAAGAATAGGAGAATTTAGATCTGCTTGATCCACAAAAATGACTCCACTCATGAAAAAAGATGTAGAAATAAATTATAATATTAAAAATAAAATATTTATTTTGATCATGAATGTATATATAACCTTGAGATAAAATAAAAATGAATGAAATAATTAATTAAATAATAGGTTTTTATAGAAATTAAGGAAGATATATGATCGTTATAAATCTGACTGTTAGAATAGTAATTTGACTGTGGGAATAGTAACCTCACAGTTGGAATAGTAATTTGACCGTTTAGAATAGTAATATGGACTTTAGAATAGAAAAATCACTTATTAATATGTAAAATAATATTTTGGTATCTTATAAATGAAAATAATATATATTTATATCAAGGTAAAAGTAAATAAATGTTTTAAAAATGATCAATTATGTATTTATGTTTTCATAAAACATAAATATTTTTTACCGCAGATCTAAAAAATATAATGATATAAAATAAATTTCATTTACCAAAAATGGATTTAAAAATTAATATTAAGCTGTATTATAATGATAAGATAACTTTATTATACCATAAATAATTTTTCAAAGGGTTGTAAAATTGATTATATTATTAAACTAATATTTTTTGAATAAATTATGATTTTATATAAAAGTCAAATTTCTAATATTTAGTTTTTTTTTCATAAAATGGGGTCCATATTTGATATCTATACATTGACAAATTGTTAGGGTAATGTTTTTGGATTTTTCAAAAATATTTGAGTTTTTATTGAATATTGAAATATGATAATTTATGGTATTTAACATTATGAGCTAAATACGTGATTGTTTGAGTCATAGATGATGTAGTCATGATATAAGCACCCTTTGGTTTAAAATCTCCTAAACCATTTACCAAATTTAGTCATAGGAATCAACAATATTGATAGTCTTGAGCCAAAATAATAAACTAATTAATATAAGAATAAAAAACACCCCTCTCTTTCCCCCATAAATACCACCCCTCACCACCCGTTCTCTTCAAACCTTTTACACCTTATAGTTTAACATCCGGAGATTTTAAGAAATATATTCTTTCAAATTAATTTAAATTACCTAATAGTTTGTTTTACATGCAATGAAAAACTTAACTTGTTTTATACACAACATTTGTTTTTTCTTGCGATGCACATAAATTGAGTTTCTTTGATAACTTGTGTTACATGCATGACTGAGTCTTATAGGAAAACGATATACTATCAATATTATTATTTAATATGATAGTTATCACCTAGCTATTGGAATGGTACAAATGAATATTATTAACTAAATTTTGAATATGTGGTTGAAACATGTTCATATAATGAATTCTTTCATGATTAATTAATTAGAAATGAAATTAAAAACCAATTGAATATAAAAATGTGTTTTTATGAAAAAAATATATTTTATGCTGAAAAAGGAACTTTAACTAAATAAATTAAATCAATAACTATTAGTGAATTATCTTAATGAGATTTATATATTGTATATTAAATAAAATATTTTTAAATTAATCTAATATGTTTTATAGGTATAAAATAAGAACAAATCAAATTTTAAGCATTAAAAGGGTGTATTTTTCTAAAAGGTAGTTTTGCCACCTTTTAATGGAAGAATTGACTAAAAGTTAAATTTAATAACTTTTTTAAATTATATTGAATTTTTTTTTGAAATGGGAATATTAAAATATACCTTGGGTGAGTTTTTGGTATTTTTCTCAGAACTTTCATATGTTGATGAATAGTGAATAACACTGAATTTTAATTGAAAACTGCATTTTCATCTAATTTAGTTTTGTAGTTAAATTATATTTTAAATTGTTTCTAAAGTATAATGAGTTAATTTTTATATAAATAAATCCAATTTATATCATTTTATTCAAATTCACATTGAAATTGGATATAAAAATATTTCATACTTTTGAACGTTTCTCTTTAAAAACCCGTTGTCTTGTCCCGTCCGCATGATTTGTTTTTAATTAAATTTATCCACTCATATGATTGGAATTTGGAGAAATATATTAAATATTTGGAATAATAATAATTTTTAATGTTTATTAAGGAAAATTTATTTTTTTACCAAACATATCAGTTAACGTAATTAAAATTAATTATAGCGATTAATGTCAAAATGAGCTTAATTAATGATTAAACATAGAATATAAGGTGTAAAAGTGACCCTAAACTTGTATAGAAATTATTTTATGGAAATATTAAGACCATTAAAAATATATAGATATATAATGGTAAATTTTTGACCCTTTGGGGACAAGTAAAACGTGGGGAACACTCAAATACTTTCAATAATACCCATGATGTGATTTTCCCCACTTATAGAAGGCCTCATATCCTCCTCCCATCATCACACCTCTAAATAACTTTATATCATAAAATAATATCCCAAATAAAATCCCAAAATCCTTATTCTCATCCAAGAGACCTCACCTTAGTTAGAAAGAAAACCAAGAAAGACCTTTGGTGAAAATCAAAAGGAGTTACCCGAAGAAGAGGTAACATTCTTCAGTGAGCAATTTTGTTTTATTTATTTATTCACCCATTAAATTATTCTTATTCCATGATTATATAATAACGAAATTATTACCCATATAACTATATGTTTTTATGTTAAGGTTTATACCTACACCTATACACACTTCCATCAAATGGGTAACGTAATCACCATTCGTGTATATGGCGAACTACCCCCTCACGAAACGATGTCATTCATTTTTCCTTTACCACATCTTATGGTTGGTAATTATGATGAAAATAATATTTTTATATGATATATATGATATATATAATTTATTAATTCTTATTTAATTATCATATAACACATAAATTTATGATTTCCATTTTGTGGGAATACGATAACATCATTTGTGGATATGTGGACTACTGCCTCCTTAATGCAATGTGATTCGTTCATTCTTTACATGGAATGTATTAAGGATTAGTTTAATAAATTTATGTGATATAAATGAAATATATATGATATTCATGACATAATTATATTTCTATAAATATAACATATCTTTTTATTCTTTCCATTTCACACACTGAAAAGTGATAATGTTGTTCGTGGATGTGTGGACTACCAACTCCTCGAAGTGAGATGATTATTCTTTTTTTCATCACCACACCAAAATAATGACATATATAAGTAAATATAATTAAATAAAATTTTCTTTATGTTATAATTATCCTTCTATAAAGATAAATATGAATTAAATTCTTTCCATAAAGATAATTTGAAAATGGGAACATTACTCATGTGTACGTACGACCTACCATCTCCATGATTATAACGTTTGTTCATTTTTCATAACCATATTACATAATTGATTTTAAAAGTATAATTTATGAATAAATATGATGATAATGTAATTATTATTATTCTGTATATGTTTAAATAATTACCTCATTGACTATAGTTGACCTATCAAATTTAGTTTTCAAACATAAGTTGAATATAGTCAAAACATCTCATTTGAACATTATTGATTAAGTAATTGTATATAACATGTTTATAAGTAAAATTAATGTAATAATAAACTTTTAAAAGTTTTTTAATCTAGTAAATAATTAATATAAGTTTATTATTTAGGAATGTTGGGGAAATCATGACAAATCACACTCAAGGTCAGAGATTTCTTAACACAATTTCCATTCCTTAGGTTAAGTGTGTATGTCATTGGTTATGTTATTCCAAAAATATGTTTTAAATTACCTTTGATTATATTATTATGTATTTAAAATTTTATTGGTTTTGTTTTATTTTTTTTACAAATAATTATTTTGTTGATTTATTATCACTCCAACTATAAGATCTTTGTAAGGGGATTTATTGTCTCACTTTTATTTCTATGAGACTTATACCTTATTAACCTCTTATTTTTATTGTGTGGTATATATAATAACCATGAATTTATTTTTATTATTATTATACTTAAAAATTATGGCATTTTACATATTTATTTGAGGATATATATTTCATGGGGTCCACAGTTTCAAAGCTACCAAAGTTATAATGTTTTTTTCACAATTTACCTTTATTGTGACATTTGTTATGTTATACAAATATTTTATTTTTTGTGCTTTATATACTGATACTTTGACATGTTATATCAGTAACATATTAATTCTCATGATATTATAAGTTTTGTTTAATTCTGTTCACCTCATGATTATTGTGATTCAAATGTTTCAATGTGGTATGAGAGACTTCAGAATATTTAAAGATTATTTTCCTCAATATTGTTTTAAGGATCATTTTAATGGTATTTACATTCATCCACATCAAAAAAACTTGTTGTTACTTATCATCAACTTGGGATGTTCTATATTTTACCATCCTAATTATTTATTTAAATGGATTATGATTTCTTCAATGTTATTGTTAAGGATCCTATTTCTTTCCCATGGGTTAATCATGTTCCAAAGAGATTGTTTTGGTACATATTTATTTCCCATGGGATAATCATGTTTCAAAGATATTGTTTTGGAACCCATTTATTTTACATGGTTTAATCATGTTTCAAAGAGATTATTTTGGAACCCATTTATTTTCGATGGTTTAATCATGTTTCAAAAATATTATTCGAAACCCATTTCATTTCCATGGGTTAATTATATTTCTAAGATATTTTTGGTAACCCATTTATTTTACATGGGTTATTTATGTCTCAAAGAGATTATTTTGGAACCAATTTTTTCCATGGGTTAATCATGTTTCAAATATATTGGTTTTAAACCTATTTATTTTAAATGGGTTAATCATGTTTTAAAGATATTATTTTGGAACCTATTTTCTTTATATAGGTTAATCATATTTTTAAAAGAATAAAGATTTTTTCAATGAGTTTTTATAAATTATCTATATATTTGGTTCTTGGACATTATAAATGATGGGTGCACCCAGATAGCAACTAGTGAGCCTATTATTGCTTATATGATGGGTTAATCTTGATAACACCCCAATACATTGGGTAATGATTATATTCTCCAAATAATTATATTGGAATATGTATATATGGTTATTCTAATTTGTAATGGTTCTATAAGGGATCTGTAAGGGTTCAATGAGATGATGTTCGAAGATACCGATATTTTTATTATAATTTCTATGGGGTTATAATGTTTCTCTTGATCAATATTGATATCACCTGGCTCATGATTATTGATTCTAATGTCTGTTTACTTTTCTATATTTCATCTTTGATGAGACAATTATCGATGGTTATGAGTTTCATTATTATTCTCTCTTTCACTTTGATTATGTCATCATACCCTTATGCACTCTTATGCTCATAGACAATATTAGATTGTTAATGCATATGTTTACACTTACTGAGCATATAAGATCACCGTTATTATATTTAATTTTCCCTATGTTTTAAAGAATGATGTTGAATTATTTATGTCTATGATAGATTTCACAAGGATGATGCTGATAACCTATTGTGAAATAAGAAAAGATGGACTAAATGAGAGATTTTTTTGATAACTTACATATTATTTATATATGAGATTTTTTTTGTTTATGTAAAACTATAAACCTAAATGGTTCTTCATTATATAATTGATACATTTTTTCTATTTTATTTTTTTAATTTAATATGAAAAATTTGGATCATAATTATTAGCATCAAAGCTGAGAATGTAAAAGTTATGGATTTTAGTATTGTATCCCAGAGTGTGGGTTTTGGGATATTATATATATCTTGTAAATATTATAACCAATTACCTTACCAATCCTCTTCCCCAATTCAAATAGCAGTTGGTCACAAAAAAATACCAAACCCAAGTGTCTTAAGGGGGTTATTGAGGAGATTCCATTCAACAGGTAAAATCCTCAATTCTTATCTTCTAATTTATTTTCTTTTCTTATCTTCTCCTCACCTCCCATATAAAAATAATCTTCAAAACTCTAGAATAATATATATACTTTAATGTTATTTTTAATGGAATATCCATCATGAAATCTATTCTCATCTCATTTTATTCTAAAAAAGAAAACATCATCCATGATATGTCGGTTAACCGTTTTCGTGGACGAAGAGTTTTTGTATTCCATTATAACATTAAATAATGGTCATAAAAACATTATTATGATTAAGAAAGAGTATAATATGTATAGTATAACATTTTTCATTTTATGGAACAAATATACATATATAATATTAAATAAAACAGAACTAGTTATGATGCTTGTAAAAACTTCCAAAATAAATTAAATAATTATCATTAATGTTTTATCAAATGAATCATCCCCATACCAGAAAACCAAATGATATATGGGACCATTTAAAAATATTTAATTTTATCAATACCATATAATTATAACTCTGGAGTATTATTCCCATTTGATAATAACTTTTATAATTATACATAGATAAACTTACCATGATACCATGAAAACAAATGCTCCGAGAATGATGAAATTGATCTCTATAACTCATTGAAATGGTCATAAATAAACTTAAAAAATTATAATAAATTAAATAATGATTTATGTGTTTCAGAAATAAGTAAATAAGGAATCTAATTTGATTATCTAGGTCATTAAGTGTAAGTGCATAACACAATCATACACAAGGTAAGAGATCTCTTCGAACCTCTATTTTTTCCTTTAGGTTGCATTTTATATTTGATTTACTATAATGTATTTATTATTTATTATTATATAATTCTCTTAAATTCTATTTATATTTTACAATTTTTTTTATATATCTCAATTAATCTTTATTTGATGGGGAAATACATGTTTTAACATATTCCCTTCTAAATTCCTCTAGATAATCAAGCTCGATTAAAGTGAATTTCTATGTTTCTTAACCATTTCAAGTACACTCAATATACTATTTTAATCCATAAATATTTTTAGAAAATCACTAGTTTTATCATGAAAAAATATCTTAGTTAATTTCTGGTTTTATAAAAACGAATATTCCTTTTCCTCTTTAAAGACTCTTTTGTTTTCCCTAAAACCACACTTATGTGGAACTTTTTTAATGTTATCTAACAACTATTTTTCAAGTTTTCACTTTATATTTACTTCATTATTCATGATATATTCTTATTTTTTACTTTATGAGTGTCCAAGAATGATTTAATTCCCTTATTTCATGGATACTATTATGATACATCCTTTGGTTATGCCTTATGACTTGATTACGATACCCATTTCTTTCTATGAATAACCATTATGTTTATTACTATATTTACATTTTCATATGATTAAATGTTCTATATGATATTAATATAGATGTTTATTCATGTTCTATTCCTATTATGTTATCATGTTTTGCATTTAACTCTTGTGCTATGCTTATTTCCCATGAAGATTCCCTTACTGGGATTTTTTAGCTCATCCATTTTGTTTATGAATTCCCCAGGTTATCTTATGTCGTTTTAGGAGCTCAAAGTGAGTTAGGAGATCATTATTAAGATGACTAATATGTATTTTTATTATAGTTTTATGTTTTAAAATCATGTACCTAGTTTTCCAAAGACACTAGACTTTTCTATCCTTGGTTTCAATTTCTTGGATTATTATGCTTAGAATTGTGTAATAATACATGTAAAATTTATGGGTATATATAGTTTTCATAGACCAAACTCATATATCTTCCTATATGATGTGTTTTATAAGAAATCAATAAGATTTATGTACCTTAAGGTGTTTTTAATTCCTTATATTATCAATGTAAAATGTGAGAATCTTAGAAAGTTTTAAAATTTAGAAGTTGAGGGGATCCTTATTAGATATCCTCGAAATGGAAGAGGTCATCACTATTTCAATAAATAAATGTAAAAATACCATTGATGATGTTGTTGCTAAAGTGTTGGAACAATCAATTAAATAAATTATTCATGATGAAAAAAGTTCTAGAAATGATATTGATGCTGAATCCATTGATAAGTTCGAAGTAATTCTAGAAAAAGAAGAAAATGTTGAATATTTATAGGTTGGATAAGAATATTAAACCTTTTTAAGTGATGTTCAATAAATTATTTCAACACATCAAAGGATGATATGGTATATTTGGGTTCAAAATATAATTGGGGATCATGGAAAATCGATTCAAACTAGGAAAACTATGAGGACAACAAATCATACCTATTTATATTATTTTGTTCAACCAAGATATGTGTAATAATAAATGAAACATAAAGTGTGGATTGATTATATGAATGAAGAGTTAGATTGTATTGTAAATAATGAGACTTGGGAGTTGGTACCCAAGAATAAAGAGAAGTACATTAGTAAGAAAAAGTGGGTGTTCGATTAAAAGATTAACGAAAAAGGTGATGTGGTGAGAAATTAATATAGATTGGTGTGTAAAGGATATTCATAGGATGAATGATTTGAATTTGATAATACCTTTTAACTAGTTTCAAGTCCTTAAACTATTTTAATCTTTTATTACATTGCAGCATAAAGGCAATGAAATATATTTTAAATGGATGTCAATTTTGCCTTCCTCTATGGTGAATTGAAAGAGAAAGTTTATACTGAAAAACCATGTGGTTTCTTTCTTATCAAAGATGATAATTGTGTTTGCAGGTTAAATAAGTATTTATATAGGCTAATGAAATCCCCATGTGATTAGTATTCTAATCTATGCACCAATTTGAAGAAGTTGAAATCAAAAAAAGTAAGTGTTGATATAAATATCTACATAAAAGACGGTAATAAGGAATTTATCATTTTAATTTTTTATGTATATGATATTATTTTTTCTAAAAATGATGAAGGAATTTTAAATTTCTATTTTTGGTGATATTAGATGCTTTATTGGCTTAAAAATTTATGAATAAAAGAATTATATTATTCCATCTCAAGAGAAGTATGCTAATGAAATGTTTTTTTGGCATGGAGGATTAATCATATGTTTCTATACCAATTTCAATAGGAACTAAATTTTCCAAATATGAACAATTAAAGGATTTGGATCCAAGGGGGTTTTGTAAGATAATTAGTTGTATACTATAACTAATAGCTTCAAGACCAGATATTATATATGTTGTTAAACTTTGTTGCATGTATCAAGGTGCCCTAAATATGTCTCATTTAATGGCTAGAAAGAGAATACTTAGATACATAAAAGGAAAATAAAAATATGGGTTTAAAGATGCAATTAAAGGGAACCTTGATATTTTTTGTAATAAAAATGAATATTGAGTTGGCTATGATAATGACATGAGGTCAATATCTGGTGGAGTTTCTTATCTTGGAGATTGAGGTGTTTGTTGGAACTATACGAAGAAATGTTCTGTAAATTTATTCCTGATTGAAGTAGAATATGTGGCTAAAACTCATGCCCTGACCTAATTAACTTCAATGAAAACATAGTTGGAATATTTCAAATTTGAAATGAAGATACCATTTCCCTTGGTATGTAATAATTAATGTGATATTAATTTATCAAATAATCCCATTATCATTCACGAAGCTATCACATTGATATCAAATATCATTTCATCAAGGAACTTGTGGAGATAAATGAGTTACAAGTGGAATTTTTTCCTATGACGGAACAATTTACCATTGTGTTCACCAAAACATTTAAAAAGGAAGAATTTTAGTATTTGTGGTTGATGTTGGGAATTCAAACTTATCCTTCTCAAGGAAAAGGTATGGTTATTCCATCCCCTATAACATCTTGTCTTTCGATATTGTTTTCAAATGTGGAGAAAAATTACTACATGAATCATTCCTCTATGTTTATCTTCTTATTTTTTTATTAAAGGGGGAGCATATTATGTACGGGGAGTATTCATTGATATGTGTTACTTTTACCTTGAAAGGAAGAATATATTAAGGGAGATTTATTAAAAGGGATAATTTGTGATTTTTTCATGTATGAATTATTTTAACAGTTTATTGTAAATGGTTATAGGAAAATGATTCAGGTTTGAAAGAATTATTGATGTGATGCTGAAGTACTATTTGAAGATTCCGAGGTTTGTATTAAAGAAGCAGCTTATAGATCACTATCATATGGAAATCATGGTATTATTTATTCAATTTTCTTATTTCCTACCCCAAGTTTTCTCACTTAGGAATATAATTATTAGATGGGGATCAATTTCTATGTTATTAGAATTTCATATTGGTTTATGTTCTTTGGATGACCAAAAAATCCAAAGGGTAATATTATTGATTCCAAGAGGTGATGATATGGTTGTTGTGATAAGTGAAGCTTAAGAATTAGTGAAGAGGATATTATTGAGTTTGTTGGATTTTTTTGTTAATAAAAAAAATCACATTCTAAGTAAATTTAAATTATTCCTAAGATAGTTCAATGTTTTTACATATCATGAGTGGAGTTTATGATGTAATCAAATTAAATGAGTAGAAGTTACATGTAGAAAATCATGGTATTGTGTTGTTTAATTATATTTAAGAAGATGTTATACAATGTAACCAATGCTTGGGCCACAGTTAGCCGACATCAAATTGGGATATGCCACAGTAGAGGTGTGCATGCTATATAGATGCTCAAAGTTCTCCAAATATTATAAGGAGTACCATGCTGTAGGGGAGGCTCATTCAATTTCAGAGGATCTAGAAACTTCTGGACCTCCATGACACTGTGTAGGTTTATTCCATAATGCACGGTAAGATATAATTTTTTAGTTATACAAAATTTAGGAACTCCACACCATAACTGATCCCCCATTCTATAGTCAAGAAAAAATATGGAGGACTATCCCCAATAAAGACACCACACCATATAGGTGATCAAGATGGTTTTTGGTGGAACTGGAGATTTCATGAAATCCATGCCATAAAATCTATTCCACACTACAATATTGTGTGTAATTTGATTGAGAACCACTAAAAACCAATACTCTATGACATAACTCCCTAGACCACACCGTAGAAGTTGTTTTATAGGGATAACAGGGAAGTTCAAGTAGGAATGATGATTTGGATTCATATTCGAAATTTGGTGGTTATTTTAACTTATTTTAACTACCAATAAAATTTAATGGTCAAGATTAAGATGGAAATGATAATAGGGTTGTGATTCATTAAGGGGTTTGGAATCTGAAATTAGAATCGAAAATCAAAAGTACTTAAATATTGGAATTTTGTGAAATTTTTAAATATATGGATTATCTGATAAGAAGGAAGTGTGTAGAGAGGCACAAAAAGAAGAATTTTTGGATATGTTCAATACAAAAAAGATTATATGATTATAAAATGTTAATTAAATAAATAATAATAAGAATATTTAAGTGGTTTTGTTCATTTACTATGCATATAAAGAGATGAAGCAATCTGTTCCTATGCATTTTTGAAGATGAATTTCTGCATGTTCATTATAGTGCATGTCGAGTTGAAGTGAAATATTTTAACACACTCAAAAACTTATATAGAATATTTTTTGTCAAATAATTTTTCGTTGTTACCCAAAAATTTATCTTAGTAAAGTATGGGATACACTTGTGTGGAGGATGCACTGAAGCATAGTCGGGAGACATAAAAACACAAGTTTTAAGGTTATATCCTTCTCATTATACTCACAGAACGATTCTAGTTGGTAGTGTGTTTCTGGAGGAATCTATATCACAACAAGTACTAGACTTCACATATTAATATATGAAACTTGTAAATTTGATTTGTTCCCTTATGTTGGTGTGTGTTTGGGTGTGTTTCAACAATCATAACTACATTCCAATCGGTGTAAAAGGATATTTTGAATGAAATATAAAAATAACATTGATCACTAATTCACCCCCTCTTAGTGATATCTCTATGATCCCAAAGTTTTTATAAAAAATCAATGACAAAAAATACATAAATAAAAAGGATAACATAATACATAAATAAAACATATTAAAAAGTAATATAAAACTCACAATGAATTTGTTCTATTTTGAGTATGTGACAAACTTTCATAGATATTGGTAACACCATGTATTGAATTGGCATGAGGTCAATTCTTATATGTCAAAAATGAATTGTTGATATTTTTACTAAAGATTCATAAAAATACATGTTTTTTACTCAGTTTTTGAGTATGTGAAATGCGCTATGAACTAAAATGTCACTTTTAATTGAAGACACACATTTTTAGTCATATCAGATACACTGTATATCAGATTGAAGTGAAGTTAATTGTACATTCCAAAAATGAATTATTGATCTTTTTCCTGAATTATCAAGTTAATATGAGTGCTTTTTATTTGTTTTGAGTGTGCAATGGATGTTTTGAGCTAAAAAGACACTATTAGACTAAAAACAAGAACTTTTAGTCACACAAGAAACACAATGTGTTGGATTTACATGAGACTAATTCCTAGAAATCACAAATTAATTATTAATATTATTCCTAAAGTATAAAGATAATATGAGAAATCTTGATTATTTTTGAGTATGTGACATGAATTTTTAACTAAAATGTGACTTTAAATGGAAATAAACACTTTTAGTTATACTCGTAACACTGTGTGTTGGATTGATGTTCAGAAAATCCATACTCATGAAAAATGAATTATAAACATTTTCTTAAATTATCAAGATAATTAAAGTTTGTTTGATTTAATTTGAGTATGTGATACATATTTTGAAATATAATTTCACTTTTAAATAAAAAACATGTACTTTTAGTCATACCAGTCACACGTTATATTATATTGACATGAGGATAGTTCTTACATGTCAAAAATGAATTATCAATATTTTTATGAACTATAAATACATCCATGAGTGTTTGATCGATTTTGAGTATGCGATGTGTGTTTTTAAATAAAATATTAATTTTAAATGAAAGTAAAATTTTTAGTTATAACATCCACACTATGTTTTATATTGACATGTAGTTAATTACTACACATCACAAATGAAATATCAATATTTTACTTAAAGTATAAAGGCAGCCACATTTACTTAGTTTTGAGTATGTGACGTTCATTTTGAACTAAAAGTCCACTTTTAAATTGAAATCATGAACTTTTAATCATACTGACCACATTTTAATTTTGATTGATGTGAGTTTAATTATGAAACAACATAAATAAATTATTGATATTTCACCAAAATTATTAATACAACTAGAGTGTTTTTTCTTATTTTTGAGTATGTGAAATATATTTTGAACTAAAATGACGCTTTGAAATGAAATAACACACTTTTAGACATACCGAACATACTATATGTTGGATTGATGTGAAATTAATTCCTACACATCATAAATGAATTATTGATTTTTTCCTAAAGTGTCAAGATAATATAATTGTTTTCTTAGTTTTGAGTGTATGATGTGTGTTTTGATCTAGAATGTCACTATTAAAATGAAAATATAAACTTTATGTGACACCAAACATACTTTGTATTGAATCAATGTGAGGATAATTCTTACATATTAAAAAATTAATTATCATTTTTTTCCAAAAATATCAAGAAAATAAGAGCGTATTTACTCAGTTTTGAGCATGTGATGTGAATTTTAAATTAAAATGTTAATTTTAACTAAAAAAATTCAGTTTTAGTCACACCATCTACATCATTCATTGAATTGATATGTGATTAATTCCTATAAGGTACAAATGAATTATCAATATTTATCCTTAATTATCAAGAAAATACAAGTACATTTTCTTCATTTTGTGTATGTGATGCATGATTTGATTAAAAATTCACTTTAATTTGAAAAAATACCCCTTCAATCATACAATACAAATCATGTATTATATTTATTCAAGGTTAATTACCATATATCAAAAATTACCTATCAAAAATTTTCTTAATGTAATAACAAGATACAAACTCATTTTTCTAGTTTTGAGTATGTGGTGAATGTATTTAACTAAAAGTTTGCCTTTAAATGAAAACTTTCACTTTTAATCACGACCTTCCCCCACCGGGAAACCTTACTAGGTCTGTAGTGATGAAAAGAGTGACCCCTGAGGCTTTCTTTCAATAGGATCTAGGTTGGTGATGAACAATGAGGGTATAATCATATAAATGATATATATTAACCCTAATATATCCAAGGAACATAGTAAAAAAAAATCCAAAAATGAATACTATAATATATAAAATAACAAAAAAATCTCACAATAATAATCAATTCATGATATCCTATACAAATACATGTCTTTAAAAGAAATACCAAAATTAAAACTCCTAAACATAGACACCGACCACAGATCCATGCTCTGAGCTACCAATGTCTGACTCGATCTCTAAACTCTCCCTTGAAACATGAAAAATACTTTATATATTTATATATATTGGGGTGAGCATGTATGTATAATTAGTAGAATAATCTTCAAGAACAATCTTGAAATTTGGAAGAATTATACTAATGCTTTAGTGAATAAACATTAGAACCTACAAGCACTTATAAAGTCAACTACCAACCAGCCTCACCAAGGCCCACTTACAAAATATTACATTAAAGTATAATAAAATAATATCAATGAATATTAAAATTTGTTACAACAATAACACTCATTAAATTATTTTTTTCTCTCATTCCCCATTATAAAATTTCATGGTTCTTGCATCCCTTCTATATCCAAGAAACCATAACAATATTGCCACACCTTATGTGTGTTGGACTGCAACCCTTCCCACCCCAACATGTGTAAGGTCCAACACTCTTGTTGGAAAAGGTATCAAATATACCATAACTATAACCAAAAACATATATCACATGTCCATATCTCAAAAAAATATAATAACAACATCATATACCCATACTAGTAGGGTATAAGGAACATGAAGGACATCAACCTTATACGCTCCTCCTACCATGCACGAAACCATCACGTGTCATCACCACATACACATGAAAAATCTACTGTGATCCATGACAACCCATACCATGACTATAAGTGAGATTTGGGATGAGGTAGAAGTGAACCATCTATTACATCACCAATTTGGATGTATGAAAAAATATAGAGAACCCAAAAAATTTGAGCATTAGTAAGGTTATTCGACTCGGGTGTGGTGAGTATAGAAATAAAATGTGAATACATCATATATATATATAGCCACACACAAACTAATATTAAAGGTTTTATACCAAAACATCACTTTCACACCACTAAGTCCACTTCACCTTTACCACTATTCACTACCAACAATTTCAATTTCAAGACAACAAACTAACCCCAATTCCTATATAAAACAGACACAAAAAACATTCATGATTAATAATTTAATCACTTAATTTAACTCTACTAGATTTACCATTTACCAAACATATTATGTTCATTATTCCATTAAATTCTTTATTAAATGAAAAAGAATTCATTATCCATTACACATATATTTCAATCATTATAAATTTAATTATCACCAATGGTTTATTCAATTCCATCACATACCCATTACCATTATATTAATTACCTATCATATTCCATTACCATCAAGAAAATATAATAATATCCATATATCACATAAATATCCACTTTATCAACCCCCAGACATATCTATCCAAAAACCACCATAACTACCCATCCACTGCACATTAGTAACCATTTCTTCCTATGTTAACCATAGAAACCAACTGCAGAACCTATGGAAATTATATCCCAAATTAAAACTATCCATAATAGAACCCATAACCACACAAGTCAAAAAAATAATATAAAGCATACTAATAATATATAACTACCAATTTTCTGCATCATACACCACCATAATCCCCTTTTTTTAAAACATGCATTCATATCAATTTATTTCTTCCAGAAAAAACAACATCACTTCAATTCTTGACTTCAAGAAACTTTTTTATTTACCATATTTAAGTTATTGTACTTTTATAATAGGTGATACCATAATTAAAATAAAAAATAGTGTATTAAATACATCATTAATAAAATATTTTCAATAATAGCATTGGGTAGTCAATAATCACATAAGAAAGTCATAGAAGAAAGTAAACCATATAGATAACCCCCTAACACTGACATTATTTTTTATGGTTAATCATATTTATTAATACAATCAATACTATACACCCAAATAAATAAAGATCATGCAAATTCCATATATCACACATAAATAAGTTGATTTATCTAATCTACCTCCTCAATCAAAGCATCACTAACTGATGCATGACATAAAATAAAGGAAGAACTAATTACAACACCCCAATTGTGAAAAGGAAATACCAAAATCATAACATACATCAATTATAAAAAAAACTTAACTTAACAAAAAAACCATTGAACAATCCTACCAAGATGGAAGAATTGGGAGTAAACCAAGAATAATAGAGAGGTAAACTCACCTTGTATTAAAAGAAACTGATCATTTGAAGATGAGAGCCGACACCAGTTGATATAGGTTTAATGATCTCTAGGGTTTCACATCTAGTTACCCAAGTATTACAAATATCATGAAAAAATAGAGTAATTTAGGTGGAATTATGAATTTATAACACCACTGGAGAACACTATGTCATGATGCGACTTTTCATCTCCACACTGCAAGGGCGATATATTGAACTACCTTATAAAAGACATGCTATGTATCACCCATATTTACCCCTCTTAAACATAACCATATTTTAAAATATGATAGGAATGAATAAGATCACACCCTGACCAAGGAACCATGGTGTGATGACACCCAAGATGAAACCACAAAAAGTTGACATCTAGGTCTTTGTTCCATGACATAGGTAGTCATTCCATGACCAACCAACTAGAAGAATCACTAAAACAACCTCCTAATATCTGATCTATAGAATCTAGGGACACACTACGACACCCATTTCTGGAAAAAATTTACTAATCTGCAAGACACACTATTATGTGAACCAAACCCTCATCCAATGAATAAGAAATTGATAAATGTAAGTTTATAAGAATACAAAGAACTCTATAAGAGTATTCTCCATAGATATTAAGTGTCCTTCCTTTTCTAATTTCCCTTCAAACCCTTCACACCTAAAAATCTATTTTTGATCCATAAACAAGTTCCCTGCATGAAAACCAAGTCTATTGAAAAAATAGTAATGTTCTCAACACATCTTCCACACCAAAAAATTCCAAGTATAGATCTACCCATTTATAATAGTTATATCTTCATGCCATGAGTCAAACCACCTCTCCAGGATCTAATTTTCTCATTTGAAATCAAAACTCCAACAATATATCACCTCATCCAACTCTACATGACACCTCCAACACCCAAATCATGTAATGTAATGAAAAAAAGGTTAAGTCCATTAAATCATATACATGTCAAAAAATTATTATCCTCAAGAATAAATACCAAACCCATATAGAAACCAAAAACTACTAGAATAAAACAATCCCCCATGAGATACCTTTAAAATAGAAACAATTCCTCCATCAATCACAAAAAAACCCAAGAAGAAAATATTCTAACAAAACAACCATAAAAAATATTCAATCTTCTTAGCATAAAATCAAACATCCCAATCATTAAAATAAAAAATGAAACATTATATTAAAAAAAATATATTAAATCATATTAGGGTACAAAGCACATATTTTAAGCTCATGTTCTTATATACTATCCTCTAATACACCATAACTCTAAAAAACATAAATCAAATAAAAATATCACCTCCATAACACTTTCTTCTATCAATCCTAAATATCAACTGGTAATTCCATGAGCATTACATTATCATAAATATCCAAACCCCTCCAATTGATAACATGGAAAGAATCATGAAGACACCAATTAGGACACAACACATGAAATAAATTTTTGATCTTGTGATGATGTGGGGGAATCACTAACCAATTTTCAACCTTGCTAATGTGACCCAACACTTCAAAGGGACAGATAATCTTAAGAGAAATATTACTACTATTTCCATACATTTTATCACCATTTTAAGGGAAAAGCCTAAATAACACATGATTACTAACCTTAGACACTAGAGGTATCCTCATATGATTAGTATATTACTTTTTATGATTATTCTCTACATAAATTTTCACCTTAATCATATAATGTTTTTTATTCTCTGCAATACATCTGGTCCAAGGACTGCTAATTCTCCAACCTCGTTCCATCACAAAATATATCTTTAAGTTATCCCATAAAATTCCCAAAATGTGGAATTATAATGGATAAGCGGTAACTATTATTATAGTAATATTTTACCAATGCCAAGTGATTCACCCACGATCCACTAAAATAAAGAATACAATATTATACCATATCCTCTAGTTTCTGAATGGTCTACTCTATCTTCCCATCCATATGAGTATGATAAGTGGTGTTAAGGTAAATATGATATCAAAAAGTTCACTAAAGGCATCCATAATATCATGAGGTAAAGTAAAGATACATATAAGTAATTATGATCTTTATTAACCTATAAATTTTCACCATGACATCCATATACCACTTCACTAAAACTTTAACAACACCCAACTCACTGATCGCAAAGAAATGATATGAATTCATTAACTAATCCACGATCACCAGAATAATATCACATACTCATTGAGATTGAGGAAGATTAGTGGTGAAGTCCATCAGTATGTCATCCCACATGCACTTGGGGACATATAACAGCTACAATAATTCACCAGGAATAAAATATTCTACCTTTACGTATTGGTAGGCCAAACATCCTGATAAAAAATCTACTACCAACCAATTCATCCTGGGTCACTGAACTTGGATCCTTAGGGTATGGAAAATCTTGGATACACCAATATATACTACCAATGTTGAGCTATGAAACTCATAAATAACCTCTTTATGCATTACTTATGGTACAAAAAATCTCTCTCAATACATCACTTGATGTCGATCATCCTCCAACCATCCCTTTAGTTCATAAATATGGAATACATGATCTTACATCACCTATTCCTCCAAGTATACCCATTGAGACCCTCCCTCCAATGCAATAAATACAATTAAAATATCATCTGGTACAAGAAATCTCTACCTCTAACATCCAAAACATTAGGATGAATCATTTTAATCTCCTTCATCACTCTATTTGTAAATAAAGACTCCCAAAAAACATCTCCTCATGATTTTCTACTCAGTGCATTAGCATCCACATTCTATTTACCATGGGGTGTTGAAGATCATGATGTAATAGTCTTGAAATAAATCTATCTCCCTATCCTGACGTAGATTTAGTTCCCATTGAGAGAAAAAATACCACATAATCTTGTGATCCATGAAGAAAATAAAGAATTATCCAATGAGGTACTATCACCATGAATTCATAAAAAAAACCACATAGACCATCTCAAGATCATGAGTGGCAGAATTAAGATCATGGTTTTGTAATTAACTAAACCCATATAAGATCACAAAACTATGATACATCAAGACACAACCGAAACCAAGATGGGAAGTGTCTCATAATATCTCAAACATCATACCCTCCACAATAAATCGGAGGACTTGGGCACTAAACAACTACTCCATTAGGTAGTTAAATGTTTTTTTGACACTAATAAGTCTATATAAAATCATGTTCTTTCATTCCCAATCTTATAAATGGGGATTTTATCCAAGATAAATTAGTCATGAACCTCAAATAATAGTCTACGATACAAAGGAAAGTATGGAATTCAACAAAGTTCTTTAGTTCACCTAAGAAAAAAATTCATTGAACTTCAAAGGATTAATTTTCACTACCTTTTGAGATACCAAATGCCTGAGAAAATTCACCTCACAAATTTAAAAATTTCACTTGTATTACATCATATAGGGAAGATAGTTTTGAAGTTCGTTTAAAAATGCTCTTAGATAATATGCATGCTCCTCTACTGACTTTGAGTATATAAGAATGCCATCAATGAGAAATACCACAAACTTATCCAGGAACTCATGGAACATGGAGTTCATGTTTCCTATGAAAATTAATGGGGTGTTCATGAAATAAAATGACATAACTACAAATTTGAAGTTCCCATAATGATACTATAAATATTTCTTCAGAATTTCCTCCCCTTTCACCCTCATCTGGAAATATCTAGATAAAAATAAATCTTCAAAAACTAGCGACCTCCCTTAACCCGATCTAATAGATTATCAATCCCTATAAGGGGGTAACAGTTCTTGGCCATCACATGATTTATCCACTGGTAGTTCACACTTAACCCCAGACCAAAATCTTCCTTCATAGAGAATACCACCAAGACACCCCATGGTGATAAATCAGGCTAGATGAATCTATTCTACATAAAATATTTATCTTGTTCCAAAACTCCCACAACGCAGGAGGTGTCATTCGATAAGGATCGACAAAAAATTAAAGATCCATAAACCTATAGTTCTAGCCTGAACTTGATGTTACATTAATGGGGTAACATCACAACCACCTCAGAGAATATCTCTTGGAGCTCCTCAATAAATCCAGAAAACTCCACCACATATACCTCCATTGAATCTGATGATATAACTTATAACTGTGGAAAAGGAGGATATGAAGTCCTACAATTAATTCAATTATTCTGGTCACTAATGAAGATCACATTTTGACCCTACTCATCATAGAATACCACACTACTCTAGACATAAATGATGGTGTAATGTATATAAAAAAACAAGTTGATGAAAATAATGAAATAATATGGATATATATAAATTAGAATGAAATCCCATGATGAATGATGTTTCCCTATAATTAGACTACAAGTTCATCACACATCAAGCAAACTCATCCGACCTCTAAATGGCATGGTCAACACTAATGTAACTAGAAGTCTCTACACCTTTAGTATCAAGGAATGAATCAAAGTGGGTGAAATAAAAATATGATATGATCCAACATAAAATAAATCATAATCCAAGGTAGATGATAAGTAGACAGTACCTCAAACTATATTTTGACCATCTGGTGCTAATATATCAATATAATGTAACTTCTCATGTCTATCTCTTATACCCTTGTATGAGCAACCATCACCATGACCATGCTCAATCTAATATATTTGAGGATGGGAAATATCATGAGAATGACCTGTACAAGCTTCATCTACTTTTGGTGGGGAAAAAAATACAATCCATCCTTCTAATGTGACCTCTAAGGAAAATTATATTGATATTGGAATAGATACTGAGGACCTACGCCATATTCATCACCTAGAATAGTTGGGAATTGATATCATCGATGGAAATTGCCTCCAAAAACAAAACACACTTGCACAAAGATCTGAGTGGATAAATGGGAACTTCTAAATCGAGAAATATTGGAATAAACCTACCAAGGGTGGATCTACTCCTACTGAGACCTTAACAGACTTGGAACCTAATATCTTCAATAAATAGAAATTATCCTAAAAGAACTCTGATGAATCCCCTTTTGAGATGATCTTGAATACACATGAATACTCTCAATAACATCATATTTATTCTACTCCTTTAAATATTTTTCCAATGTAAATAGGGTGACCACATATCAAATAACAGCATACAATGACTCCACTATATGACATGAATTAGAATCCTCATCTAGGAAAATATCATTTGATATGTGAAGGACTTATTTAAATATGATTTCAAGATCCCACATTCTAAGGATCCCATGATGAATAGAGAGACAATATTGCCTCGTCAATTCCCTCATTGTTGATGACTGTAACTCAATATGAAACTTCCTTTGAAAATAATCCCATGAAGCATCCACCTCCTTCCTCTCCACAAGATAAAAAGTCCACCACTAGAAATCTATTACTCACATCTGACTAATTTCTAATTAAATATAATAATCTTTCCAACAAGAAATTAGACTAAATTAAATCTTGAGATCCACTAACCACACTCCATATTAAGATAAAAGACACTCCCATCAAACCAAACCCCTGATGTTGGGACTTGCACAAAATCTTCCTCTAGGAATCATCTTACTTAGTTAGATCAATCATCTGATGGTCAACATGATCATCTTGATAAACCTGAAAACCAAAACCACACATGAATGATGACCAATAGGCATATCCATAAACAAGTAAATAAACTTCTAATCCTAGAATCATAGAATTCATTTAAGTTTCATTTAAATTAGATTCATTTCAATTTACCCAATATCACCCCAATTTAAACATATGAACAAAAAATTATGTTCTATGTACCTATCCTAGGTTTCTAATCTATAATCAGCATTATCTAGCCTTGGTTATTAAATAATATTGATGTCCCCTTGTTAGATCATAGGGGGACTTAATTTACTATGTCTTAGGTAATATCCCTTTCTATATAACACTTGAAGTTTTTCTAACACCGTTTCCCTACCAAACATATGAAATCCTCACTCATGCCAAACACTAGTCTTCATCCTAACTATAATCCATAGATTTGATTCAAATTTTACACAACCTTCACCCACTAAGAACCCCTCTCAGGCCTACATTGAAGATGAGAATGACCCCTAAGGCATGACTCTAATAGTCCCTAGGTTGGTTACTAGAACCAAGGGTATAATCAAACAAATGAGAAGAATAACCCTCATATATCCTAGGAAAATGATGATAAATACACCAATAAACACCATAATATATAAATTAAAACCGAAATCCCATAATAAGACATAATTCATGAAAAGTAATTCAAATAAAATTATCTAAAATAATATTAAATGAAAACTTCTAAGTGGTGACACTGACTAAAACTCTATGAACCAATCAATTAATACTGAGATCGATAACCAAAATCACCCAGAAAACATTAAAAATAGTTAATATATATATATATATATATATATTTGGTTGAGAATACATTATTACTTTGTAGGATCCTCCTCATGGCCACTCAACAAAATTTGGAAGAATCATACTAATGCTTCAGTGAATAAACAATAGAATAACAAGAACCTATTAGGTCAACTAAAACCAATCCTCACTAAGGTCCACGAACCAAATATCGTACCCAGGTTTAATAAAATAATATCAAATAATTAGATAGAGGGTACTCCACAAACACTTCTCCATTAGTTTTATTCTCTCACACCCCAATAAAAAAATCTTAGTGTTCCCATACCTCCCATATAGAATAAATCAAACCAATCTCTCCATAGATGAGGTGGATTAGACCGTAACCATTCTTATCCCAACCTGAAAAGGGTCCAATGATCTTGTCAGCACTAGTATCAGCTATACTATAACCATAACCATAACCACAACCATATATCACATATCCATATTTCCACCGCACATCACAACCTCATCATATATATATCTTAGTAGAATATCATAAACATGAAAGACATCAACCACGTGCACTCCTCCTTCCATGAATGACCACTACCAAGTATCATTAACACAAATACATAACCAGTATAATGTGATCCATCATTGACCGTAATATTCTAATAAGGTACACTAAAGAATATGGAGTTGTCAACCATCCATTCCTTCACCAATATGGTTTTTTGGGAAAAAAATCTAACCCAAAACATTTGTGCTTTTGTAAGATTATTTGAATTAGCTGGGGTGCATATAAAAATCAAAAGTAAAATACATCATATGAACACATACACACTTAATGATGATTTTGGGCACACCGTAAGCATGTAGAGGTGGGTGATATATGAAAATTTATTTTAATAATCATTTCCCAATACTAAGAGAGAGGATCTTGCAAAAAATATTTATAATTAATTTATTTAATATTTAAATAAATAAATACTTGGGATTAGGAACTTTCTTCATTGGTGAATGCTGATTTTCTAAAATAACCCATTTAGATTACATTCATTGCACTATGAGGATTCAATGATATAATCTATCTAGAGGTGATCGACATGTGCTCCTATGATCTTTGAGCAATAACAATTGATCTCCAGGTGCTAGCATGGAAAGTCCAATGTCTTGTGTTATTAAATATTTATCTTTTATTCATTGTAATTGAATAAATATCTCTTGTACTTCACTTTCTTGAGAGGGAGAGAGAAGGAGTTGAGAGAGAATTCGTTCTGTGCCATAATTATATATTCTCAATTATTGGATACTCTACACAATAGACATGACCATCTATTTATAAAGTTAGTATTTAAGGTAAAATATTATTAATTTCATACTGGTCATTAAATAACATTTATTACCTTTAATAAACCCTATTATGCATAATAATAATTATATTAATATTACTTTGTGGCATGTTCCAACTTGCGCAATAAATAATACTATGTAACTGTCATGTTAATTAATATTTTCACCAGACTCAGTCTTGGTATATTCAATAGTCTCTATCATTTATTGAACAACTGAATAAATATTTTATTCATAAATAAATATTTTATTCACAATATGGAGAATAAATATTTATTTAATTTATGTGATCAATATAACTTGAATAAAACTATTCCTTGGACTTGAGAATAATATTTATCCCATTAATTAAACTCAAATAGAATTTAATTAAGATCAATAGAAACACTTTGTATGTGACCCTCTAGGATTCTTTCTCATTGGCATTAGGGGGTTTGCCTAAAGTCCACAACTACGGTATACTAACGGGTCAAGGCCCCCAAGAGATATAACTTAATGTCACAACATTGACAACCGCATAAAAACGCTCATTGTGTAATATAATATATTTGTCACAATATCTCATCAAGAAGGTTTAACATCGGTGTCACTAACCTATATGATCAATATGTCTTTCTTTGACTTTCTGAAATAAACACGTCATTACACCATGACCATGTTATTTAATGTGATGGTTATATTACAATAAAAGGGCTGAGATATCAGCTTCCATAAATATGGAAGGGACAAATCCTTCCTTAACATATTCATTAATGAAATATCAGTCGTGACACACCCAACATATCCAACTTCTTCATGAACTGTTATCATCATTGTTTATGAAATACATCTATGTACAAGAGTTATAACATGCATTATTAATTATGTTAAATTTTAAGGACCATCACACATTCTTATAGATGAGAATATCCGATGAAACCAAAACATGCAGAATTATTACTGGCAGGTCTGTTCTCAAAATCTTTCATCTTGGAGATTACCAAGTGAAAACTTCATGAGAAGAAACCTCATTTACATATGAGCACTCGCACCAGAAAATCTATGTACTATATTTCCCATCATAGTTTTTTATACAACTATAGAACATTATTTTACAATATCCTCCTAACACATCAAGTTTCTCATCATAGAGGGGAAATTCCATGAGCTTATCAATGCGATTAATAATCTATGAAATTGTTACATTAGATTCATGAAGAACAAAAAAATATGAAAAAATATGTTTTATTAATATTCAATACATCAAATATACAATTAATAACCATAAAAACAGTTGGTCCAAGGACACTAATTCCAAAAAACTCCCACCTGGACTAGAGACAACTGCCTACAACCTTCAGTTAACTAGACCTCACAGGGTTTTCATGTTTTTTCTGAGTTATGGTTTTAGTAAAGGGGTATTCCATGTTTTCTTCCGTGAAAATACCGCTCACTGCAACTACAAATATCTATGAAAAATCCCTCAATAGATGATTCTTCTGGAGTATGTGCTTAATCCGATGATGTGACCTTGTATATTTTTCAAGATCCACCACTGTAGTATTACAATAATAGAGTGTGATAGGATATTTACTTCTAGATAAGGCATAAATCTCTTGGATGAAGTTTCAAATCCTTAATACATCTTTAGCTGCCTCAGAAGCTACAATATACTCGAACTCTACTCTAGAATATACAACCACAACTTACTTTGAGCTCTTCCAGATCATAATACCTCCATTTAAAGTGAAGATGTATCTTATTTTTGACTTCATGTCATCTTGATCAGTTTGGAAACTACCATCTGTATATCCTCTGATGACTACTTACTCATATCCTCTATAAACTAGGAACACACCCTTATTACACCTTAAAAACTTAAGGATAGTCTTGGATTCCATCCAATGGTGGTGACCTAGATCATATTGATATCTTCCCACTAAACTTAATGAATTGGTGACATCTAGACTAGTACATAGCATAAGATACATGACTTACCCAATCACTGATTCATATGAAATCCTTTTCATTTTATTTCTTTCCTCATGTGTCTGAGGACACATTTTCCTGGGAAGATGAATGCCAAGTGATGATATCAGTAATCCCCTCTTGTAATATTTCATACAAAATCTCTTTAGTATCTTGTCAATGTATGTACTTTGACTTAGGCCAAGAAACCTCTTGGATATATCATGATGGATATTGATCCCAAGAATATATGTTTCCTCTCCTAAGTCTTTCATAAAGAAGCAATTATTCAAACATGCCTTAAAAACTATAAGACTGGTATGTCATTTCCAATGAGTAATATACCATCAATATATACACTTAAGAAAAAAGAACTGCACTCCTACTGAACAGTTTATAGACACATGGCTCACATTCATTATTTATGAAACCAAATTTTTTATGGACTCATCAAAATGAATATTATATGACTTTTATGATTTCTTTAATATATAAATGTATCTTTTCAACTTGCATACCTTTTTGTCATCCTTTGGAGTTACAAAAACTTCAGGCTGTGTCATATAAACTTATTTATAAAGGTTCCCATTATGGTCTAATTTTTTGAAATACATTTTACACATATCATAATCATGGAAATATAAAATGTAATATAGAATTATGAAGGATTTTATCTTTGCAAATTTTGAAAATGTTTCATCGTAGTCAATGACTTGAAACTGTTTAACACCTTTTGCAACCAGGAATGTATTATAGGTACTGACTTGTCCTTCCATGTCCAGTTTCTTATTGAATAGCCACTTGAAACTATTTTTAATTACATCTAATAGAGGGTATTCCAAAATCCAAACTTTGTTTTAGTACATGGAATCCATTTCATAATTCATGGATTCTTTCCACTTAGTAAAATTTGTACCACTTATTACTTCCTTGTAAGTTAGAGGATAATTATTATCAACTAATAATAATACACCATACTTGGTGACTAGAAAAACATACCATTAAAGTTCTCTAACATCTATAGTAATCCTACAAAATAATTGTGTATTTTAAACAATTTCTTCTTCCATAGGGCTTTTTATAATTTCTTCCAATACAAAATCTTTTATATCTTGAGCCTAGACTTCATCAAAGTCTATCTTTCTCCCACTATCTATTTTAGAGGTAATATCCTTCTCAGGAAATATAGTAGGTATGTAAACCAAAACCTTTTTGTCCAAAGGATTTTATAGGTAGTATCCCTTCATTTCTTTAGGATATCCTATAAAGATACACTATGTGCCTCGGGGTGAAAGCATGTTACCTAAAGAGGCCTTAAAAAATGGTTCGCAAACCCAAACATGTAATTAATATAACATTAGTTTCTTTCCATTCCATAATTTTTATGGTATACCGTCTGTTTATTTAGTTGGAACTCAGTTTAGTACATATACTATTGTTTGTAATGCATTTCCCCTAAAGGATAAAGGAAGTATCACCTGACTCATCATTGATCTCACCAGGTAAAACAAGGCACGATTACTCCTTTCACATACACCATTCCAATAATTCATATAAAGAGGATTGAGTTGTGATAAAATCCCAAACTTCCATATATAATCAATGAAGTCTTAATTAAGACATTTTCCACCATGGTCTGAGCTAAGTTTCTTAATCTTCTTATCAAGATGGTTCTCAACTTCATTATTTTATTCCTATAATTTTTCAAATGAATCTGACTTATACCTCATTAAGTAGACATATATATATATATATCTAATAAAATATTTATAAATGTTATTAAGTATGAGAACCCACCCCTTGATTCAATAGTAAATGGTCCATACACAACAGTATGAACTGATTCATGAATCTCTTTAGCCCTTTCACCTTTCTCACTAATTGGGGATTTAGTTATTTTTCCGAGTAAACATGTGTGACATAAACAAAGTGGTTTTAGTTAAAAAGAATCTAAATATACATCTTGATGTAATTTAGTTAACCAATTTTCATTTACATGACCTAGTTGGTGATACCATTGTTGGGTGTTGTATGAGTCATGTGAAGAAACATTGTTATTGATTTATATTATTTGGTTCAAGTAGTCTAACACATAAAGACTGTTATTTATGTATTCCTTTCCATAGTAAATGATATATTTTTAAAAGAAGAAACATTTATTCCCATATTTGAAAATAAATTCATCTGTATCATATTTGGATATAGAAATAAGTTTTTTTAACTGATGGAACATAAAAATAACCCTTTAAAACTAGGATCATTCCGTCTGGAAATGTGAGGTGGTAGTCACTGAAAGCTAAATTAATAAATTTAGCTCCATTTTTTGTTCAAAGATCTACCTCTTATTGGATTATATTTATGAATCTACTTGGTTCATGTACATGAATGCATATGTGAGAACCAGAAGCTATATCTAATTCTCATTTTATAGAAATAGATAAATTGCAATCAATAACAAATGAATCCAAAGCATGCCCTTGCTTCTTTGGATGTGTACAATTTTTCTTCCAATGTACCTTCTTGCAACATGAGGAACAAATAACATCATGTTCCCTTACTTGTCCCTTGATCATCCTCTTCTTAGAAGGGCATGAATAAGCTTTTGGATTTAAACTCATTTCTTGACCTTTTCATATGTTCACCATAAGATGGAAGGGTTTTCAACCTTTTTATCCTTATCTACATGGATAATAAGAGTAAGAAGATATTGTATAGACTTCCCAATGTTTATCATAATAAAATTCACAATAAAGATGAAGAATCCCTGAGGGAGTGATACCAGAATGAGGCCAGTTCCCAGTTCTTCAAGGAGTTTAAACCCTAGAATCTATAAGTGCCCAATGTTTCCAATGAGATTGACTACGTGAGGCTTAACTGTGGAACTCCCCCAATATTTCTCTGAAAATTACCTTGGAAATATCAAACTATTCTTATCTAGATCTATCTTGGTAATAACAGTGGAGGTGCTCAATATGGTATATATATATATCCAATTTTTCATGAGACTTAATTAGTTCACTTGACATTGATGAAAGCATCAAGCATTGAACATCAACCACATCACTCAATTGTTTTTCATGGACAAGTAACTCATCATTACTTTCCTCTTTAATAGGAAGATAAGGCATTTAGGATTATATCACATAAAATTTCCATTCATGGAATAGCACAACCCGAAGGCATCTAAGCCAACCCTTTAAGTTACTGATAGTTAAGAGGTTGTATTTCTCCAATATTGATCATAGGGATAGTGTAGATGATTAATTAATCATTCTATTATACAATTAAAATGAGAATATTATTAGTAAACTATTTTATTACAAAATAAGTGATATATACTAAATTAAATGTTTTATTTATTTATCTATTAAATCTCCACTATTTTATCAAGTATCAATATCCCGCATCGTTGAACTCGAAATTCATAGTTTCTTTAACAATATATTGGAATGGATCCCTATTACTTTTATCAATGATCCATACTTTGTCCATGAAAAACATAATAATTTAATTAGGTAGGTGGTATTTCCAACTACAAACTTGTAGCTCCTTGATACATTGAGAAGATTCCCCTATCTTGAAATCCTGACTTGGATTTCCTCAACACTTTCCTCTAAATTTTTATTGAACAGACTTTGGATGTTAAACTTAATATAATATCAGTTAAGTCTACCCAAAAACCTTATGAGAACTCCCTGATAAAATTAAGTATCCAGACTTTGGCCATGTACTACACTTAGTTATATATTTTCATTCCCAATCAAGTAATGGAAGGATTAATGTGACTTAATATTTAATTAAGGTATTTTAATTTGTGATGTATAAATTTTATCTTGTTTTATCCTTTACACATCTTATTAATATTAAGTGGATATTATTTAATTAATTAACAATGTTGGATAAAACATTTATGAATAAATAATTTATTTAATTTACATATTTTCACATTAATTCATTTATTCATTTGGTCCTGACCTTGCATCCATAAAATAAATAATTTCATAGATAAAATCAATTAATTAATTAAATAAACCATTCATGAGATTTATATAATGGATGATTTAATGATCAGACATTAAATCTTCATTTGACCTAGATGAAATATCTCTTATTTTCGGTCTTGAAATGAGTTACAACATTCCAACAATCCACATGTGTATCAATTGGGTTGACATAATTATGGTTCCATCTTGAACCACCTCCACATTCCTTGGGATGGTCCATTAATTACAAATATTTATTTCTCATATGAAAGTGAAGGGAAATTGAAGTTTTTTTAAAGAGTATTACATAAATATCTTTGAAAACAAAGGTTCAACATAATAATGGAGGGTGATATGACTCACAAACCTTCATTTAATTTAATATTAGATAATTTCGAACTCATGAAATGAATTAAATTAAAACATCCAAAACATATACATGTATTGGTCATGATTATGCATGGTCATACATGAAAAGAATTGTAAAATTAAATGGATATCATTCATTTATTTTATTCATTATTTTATTATTTAAGATAAACATGATTTAATTAATTAATTAATTAATCAATTAATAAATCCCCTTTCATCTTTAATGATCACATGATCTTATTTGGAGATAATTATCATTAATTGAATTCATTGAAAATAAATGGAAGAACCAATAATAATTATAATAAATTAATTGAGTATTTAAGATTCATTAAAACCATTATTAAATTGTAAAATACACAACAATGTAACCATCAATAAAATATTTTTTTAATGCTATAATTTTAAAATTTAATTTAATTTTTATTTTGATCAATAATGGGAGACTACACGGCATGTACATGTAGCTACATGCCATGTACCTTGGTTACTGTATATCCAAGTCACATGCCTAGGGATTTGGCATGTTAACTTGGTATGAATACATAGTGAGTACATGATATCTACACATCCTGTATCTGCTTTCTGTGTTCCAGGTTGGCTCGGTCTGTATGCAATGCACAATAAAATCACCATGTGTAATTAATTTCCTAGAACATCTAGATACAATGTGCATAGATATATGGCATGTTCTCTAGCCGTACACCGTGTAACCCAATTTTCTTGGCCAAATATTTGGAACTTATCGATGGAATCTCTAGTCATTCTTTGTTTTTTAATAAACCTTTAAGAAAATGATACTCTAAATGAACATGATTAATATTTTGATAACATTTTAATTCAAATTGGATTAAAGAACAAATAAATTGAAATTAAAATCTAACCACAATTGTGCATAGATCCAAAATAAAATAAATAATTATAAATTTGAATACAGCCACTCCCATACCACTTAATGGTTCAGGGTGGTTTGGAAGCATGCAGAGGTGGGAGATTTATTAAAATTTCTTTTAATAATCATTTCCCAAAACCAAGAACAGGGATATTTCATATCAAATTTATAATTAATTTAATTAATATTTGAATAAATAAATAACTAGGATTAGGAAATTTCTTTATAGGTGAATGTTGATCATCCGAAAGGAAACTTTTGGATTACCTTCATTGCACTATGAGGATCCATCGATAGAATCCATCTATCAGTGATCCACATGTGCTCATATGATATCTGAGAAAGACCACTCGATCTCTAGGTGCTAGATGATGAGTCAAATGTATTGTGCTATTTTTTCTTGATTTCTCATTCTTTAGTCTTGAAGAAATAACTCTTTCACTTCTTGTTGTTGAGAGGGGGATATAAAAAGGAGTTGAGAGAGAATTCTTTGTGTGCAATAATTATCTTTTCCCAATTTTTGTATACTCAACACAATAGACATAACCGTCTATTTATAGAGTTTAGATTTAAGTTAAAATATTATTTGATTACATAAAAGAAATTAGAAGACATTTATTACCTTTAAAAAACCCCATGAAACATAATAATAATTATATTATTATTATTTTGTTGTGTCCACCAACTTTCATAATAAAAAATATTATGTAATAGTCATGTTAGTTAATATTTTTCACCAGACATTGTCTTGGTCAATTCTAACTCTTCTCTCATTTACCGAACAATCGAATAAAATTTTTATTCATAAATATATATTTCATTCATAATCTAGTAAATAAATATTCATTAAAATATTCTATAAATAAAAAAAATTTATTTTTTACAGTCCGAAGAATAAAGATATAATTAATTTATGCGATCAATATAACTTGAATAAAATTATTTCTCGAACATGAGAATAATATTTATTCCATTAATTAAACTCAAATAGAATTTAATTGAGATAAATAGAAACTCATAGTGTGTGGCCCTCTAGTATTATTTCACTTGGGAATTAGGTGGGTTTGCCTAAAGTCCAAGATTACCATACAACAATGAGTCAAGGAACCCAAGAGAAAGAACTTAATGTATCAACATCGATAAATACATACAAAAAATCACTATCTAATATAATCCCTTTGTCATAATATCTCATCAAGAAAGTTGTACATACATGTCACCAACCTATATGGTCGATATTTATTTATTTGAATATCTGAAATAAACATGTCGTTACACCGTGACCATGTTATTTAATGAGATATTTATATAGAAATAAAAGGGATTAGATATCAGCTTCTGTAAAGATGGAATGGACAAATCCTTCAATTATTCATCAATGAAATGTCACTGACGACTCACTCAATATATCAAACCTCACCATGAACTGTTATTGTGATGGTTTATAAAAGACATCTAAGGAAGCGAGTTATAACAAGCATTAATATTAATCTTAAAATCTAAGGCCCATCACACATTCTCGTAGAGAGGAACATTTAATGACAGAAAAACTTGAAATTTTTTTACTGGTAGGTCTGTTCTCATAATATCCCATCTTAGAGATTACCAAGTGTGAACTTTATGATAAGAATCCTCATCTAAATTCGAGGACTCTCACCTGATAGTCTATATACTATGTGTCCTGTTATAGAATGTTATCTAACTGCAGAACATTATTTGAGAATATCAACATAGCACATCAAGGTACTCATCATAGAGGGGAAATTCTATAACCTTATCAATGGAACATATACTATAGGACATTGTTACATTAGATTCATGTATAACAACAAACAATATGTAACAATAAGTTTTATTAATATCCAATACATTGAATATCCATGTTATAATAGTTAAAAAAGTTGGTCCTAGGAAACAAAATCCAACAAATCAGCCCATCCTAAAGGGTTTAAACCAAAAAAGAACTACCAAACCATCACAATCACAACATATTCAACGCCATGAATTACCACCACTATAAATTTCTTTACCACAAATCTACCCCAAATCCTACAAAAAAATAACCATAATAACCATTTAAAATTTCTTTTTTAATCACATAATTTTATCATTATATATTTACCATTTACCATATATATTATATTTATTAATCTATTAAATTCCAAATTTAATCATAAACCATTCATTATCCATTAGCCATCAATTTCAAGCATGACCAATTTAGTAATTCCCACGGTTCATTCCATTCAATCCTACATCCATTAGAAAGTTAATTGTTACCAAACATATTCCATTTCCATAGGTAGAATATAATATTATCCCCACATCACACAAAAAACCACCATATCAAACAATAAAAATCCCATGCTAATAACCACCACAACAACCAACCACCACATAGTAATAACGATTTCATCCATAGTCAACCATAGTAACCAAACATAGTCCTGATTCCCCTAATATCCCAACTAAAAACTAGCCACAATAACAATACACAACCAAACAAGTCAAAAAATATTAATCACACTAGAAAAATATATCTATCAATTTTTAGCATCATCCACCACCACAATCCCTCATTTTAAAATATTCTTTTATATCAATTAGTTATTCCACATAAACAACATCACTTCAAATCTAGATCCCAAAAAACCAATTTATTTACTCTTTTTATGTTATTATCCTTTTATCAGAATTGATACCATTATTAAAATAATATAAATAGTTAAATTCATATCTAAATAATAAAATAAAATAAGAAACAACATTGGGTAGTCAATAATCACATAAGTAAGTCATAGAAACAAGTAAACCCATACAGATAACTCCTTCTTATATATTTTATTTAGTCAATTTAATTATTTTTATTAATAAAATTCATACCATACACAAATATAAATAAAGAGAATTAATCTTCTCCAATTGAAAAATAAAAGGAGAGTTATCAAATCACTTACCTCAATTAGAGCTTTATTAATCACTACATGATATAAAAGGAAGAAATAATTGATCACAATACCCTAATTACTAGGGTAAATTGAAAAAATCTTGATAAAATCAATTAACACAAATCACTAAACCAAAAATAAATAAAACCAATATATAGACCTTCCACGATGGAATAACATGGAGAGAATTATGATGAATAGAGAGGGAAACTCACCTCAGATCACAAGTGACTATTATCTTGATGACAAGAGACAAAAAAATCGATTGGGGTTTAAGGGTCTCACATTTAGTTAACCAAGGATTTGAAAAATAAAGGGAAAATAGTATAATTTTGGTGGAATTATTAATTTATATCAATATTATAAAACATTGTTCATAGTAGGATACACCATCATCATGTCGCGATGAGGCTATCTCAAACCATCCTTAAAAAATCACATAGTGTATCCACTATATCTCTCCCTTATTAAAATAAAACATTTTAAAAATATGATATTATTGAATATGGTTCACACCATGACCATGGAACTATATCAGGAAGACACTCAAGGAATAACCATTGAAAACTGACCTCTAGGTCCTAACACCTTGACAGAGGTGGTCACACTATGACCAACCAACTAGAAGAACCATTGAAACAAGAATCCTAGTTTCTATAATGTGGTGTTTAGGGACTCGACTCATTACCCATATATGAAAAATATTCAAAAAAGATCCAAACACATATTTATATGAACCAAAACCTTACACCAAAACTAGGAAACTAGTAAAGAGAAACTTTTATGGTTATTGTGAACTTTTTAAGATCATTCCCTATTTATCATAAGAGTCGTTACTTTGAAAATTTTCCTTTGAACCCTTCATGATAGGACATATACCATAAATCCATGTCCAGGTTCCTAGTGTGAAAACTAACTCCCAATTCCCAAGCTTCTGGGACATGACACCTCTTCTCTACCATGATACACTAAGTAAAGATCCACCCCTATTCTACAGTCATCTCTTTGTTCCATGACTCAAACCAGAAAACTACAATGACCATATCATAGATAAATTATTAGCTCTAATAAAACCTATCCTCCTCAAAACTCCTCTTGACACCTATAACACCTAAATCATGAAAGGTAATGTGTTAGAATGGTTCAATATATTACATTTTCAGAAATAGCAGACACATCGTGTGACAGAATGATGTGAAATTAATTAATACCTATAAAAATGAAATATTGATATTTATCCTACTATATAAAGAGAAAACTAATTTTTTTGAGTCTAAAATTTCAATTTTTAACTATTACATGAAATTTCAGTCATATCTTCCACACTATAAATTTGATTTATACGAGGTTAATTCCCACACATCACAAATTATTTTTCAATATTTATAAAAAATAATCAATACATTATGAATTAATTTTCTATATTTTGAGTATTTTACATGTATTTTTAACTAAAACATCACTTTCAAATAAAAACATGCACTTCTAGTTATACCAACCACGCTGCATGTTAGATTTATGCATGGTTAATTTCTAAAATTCATAAATTAATTATCAATGCTTTTCCTAAATTATTAAGATTACATGATACAATTTTATTTGTTTTAATTATATGATGTTTTATTTGAACTAAAATGTATCTTTTAAATTGAAAACATGAACTTTCATTAAGACTTGAAACACTATGTGTTAGAATGATGTGTAGTTAATTTTTATACATCACAAATGAATTATAAATTTCTATCTTAAAGTATCTAGATTATATGAGCATGTTTTCATAGTTTAGAGTATGTGATGTGTATCTTAGCGTAAAATGTCACATTTAAATTAAAAAAATTAAATCATACCATCCACATCATGACTCATATTTATATTATTTTAATTATTATAAATCACAAATAAATTATTCACCCTTTTCTAAAGGTATAAAGTCAATTATTTTTTGTATTATTGGTTTTTAGTATGTGACATGAATTTTAAATTGAAATTTCCTATTAAATACACCCATGATTCTTTTAATAAGTTAGTTTTTCATTAATATTACCCGATTAACTGGTGAATACCGTGTTTTTATTCTAAAATGTCCAAAAAATCTTAACCTAGTCTCTATAATACTCTCATTAACAAGAGCCACTCAAATTTTCTCTTGAGTACATTCATTTCTTATATTATCTGTCTTAGTATAACTACTTGTACATTTTAAAACATTCATTTCTTCTAACCATATTTTTTGTAAAATTTTTTCAATGAAAGGATATTACACACTACCATATTGAACTACTATTCTAATTATAGTCCTATAAAATTTACTCTTTAATTTCAGAAAAAATTTATGATTAAAAATCACCCCAGAAGCCTTTATAATATTTAAATATCAAGTTTGAACCATAATAGATACATCTACATTAATATATCTATCAAATTATAGATGTGTGTCTAAATATTTAAAATGAACAAATTTTGAAATAAAGTGGGCTCCCAATCTCAAATCCCTAACATTAATATACAATCCTTTACTAAAACAACACTCCATACATTTTTTCTTATTCATGGTAATTTGAAAACCTATTTATGTTAAAGTCTATCTCTATAAATATAAATTAAAATGATATGAAAATTAACTAAATAAGAAGTAGATAAACCACATATTAATGATCTATAAAAAATAAAAAAATATAAATGTGATTAGAAACCACCTATTCATCATTTATGAAAACATTATGGCACCATGTAATCTACCAAATCACTAAAAAAACCAATTTCAACATTGAAATATGTGGAATGTCAACAATCCTGGTAGTTTTCAAAAAATATAGATAAACATAAAATTAATAAAAAATTTAAATTTGATTGTAATTATAATTGGAAATCCTGATTTAGGAAAAGAATTTGTGGATGGAATATGATATCATTTATTAATTAAAAAATGTAATAAACAAAATAAATGTGATTACTTGGTTTCATTCATTGCAGAAATATTGAGAAAACTAATAAATTTGTTTTGATATATGTTTTAATAGTGGAATAGTTTTATATATACCCAAATACTTATCTACTTGTATAAATCTACATGTTTCTCATTCACATTGGATGTCCATAAACCATGTTTTTGATGATAAATAACCACCATACTATCATACAAAATTGATAGTTAAAACATAATATAAAACATATAATTTGATGTTTATTTATAAAATATTGAATGGAGTGTATTAAAATTTTACAAGGTTCATCACGTGTGGGTAATTTTTTGTATATCCATGCATTGGATCCAAAAAATATATCTCTGGAGTATCTAAAATGATCACAATTAGAAACCAAGGATTTCAATATAAGGAATAAGTAATGGGACAAAATGAAAATATATTATATATAATTAGAATATGGAGTATTACCCGTATATTATTGGTATTAAGAAGATTCCATTTTCTATTATTTTATTTTCAAATGATAGACCTACTGGATCAAATGTTACTAAAATTTCATCTTATTTAATTCATGATTTTCTATAAATGTGTCATTATGACTAATGGATCCATGTTTTTCTTCACAAGTTCTTCCCTTTATATTTTTATGATATAAAAAAATTTAGAAAATATAAATAGTCCTAAACAATAATAAAAATTATACAAAAATTATTTTAAAAATAGAATTTGAAAATTTATATCATGTATACATTTACAACTAAGTCTCCCAACCATTCAGTCTTGATAATTTCATTTACATTCTCTGGACCAATCATGTCAGTAATTACCTCTCTATAAATTTATTCTTCATTTTCAATTTAGAAAATATTTTTATCTTGGAAAATTGTATCTACATGAAATTGTAAATTTAATAAATGTGATTGTGTAATTGGTGGGGTAAACATACTCTTTAAAGATCCTTTTATTTCATTAGTTAATACTTTAGATTTTGTCTACCCGACCTTCTGTTTCCTCTTCTATTTCCCCTTCCGTAATGATATACCGTATTTTAAACCAATTTTCATTAATTTTTAATGGTTTTAAATATAAAATAAATTTTAAATAAAATATCATTTTATAAATATGAATCTTTATATTATTAAACATACATTGTAAAAATTTTACAATATCTAGTTTGACCATGATAATTCCAAGAAAATCAAAGGGAATTAGTAGATTGGTGATTGAATAATAAGCTATGTAAATCCATAATATCACAATATCTCTTGGATTTTTTTATTATATTTAATATCTCCTTAGATATCATACATAGTAACTCTAATAAGAAAAATATGAGGAGGTTTTAATAGATATAAATCACAATCAATTCCACCTCATAGAGTTTTAGTACAAGAAAGGTTTCAGTAGTTGTTTGATTCACATTTAGAAGAAAATATTATGAAATAATAAACCACATTGGGTAATATAAAAAATTGAGGTGAATTGATATCCAAAAAAATAATGTGTAATGGGGTGGATATTTGTGTTGGGGTTTCTAGTGTGTTGATTATTATCATTAATACCTTAAAATAAATTAGCTGATCACATCATCATGTTAACTAATTTTAATTGTCTTTTAATTTATCTATTCCTCTATATTTTATTTTATGTTTTCATATATATAAACTTTTATTTTTTGTTTCTAAAATTATTCTAATGGTGACACTCCCAAACATGTATCTTTAATGTGGCCATATTATTCTGGACACTTTACAACCACTAAAAGTAGTTTTTCATCTGTTATAGTAGATGGAAATTCTTATGTGCAAACTAGATAAAAAATATAGTAAAATAATAAGTAATTGTTATGTAAGATTATTTTAAATTATAGAAAATATATATTATTTCATACATACACATGATTCCCATATTTTCTATGTGCTTTCAACTATTATTTCACCCTTTTTATTTACACAAGCCTTCCTCCATAGCACATGACATGGGATGAAAGTGGCTTGAGATTCTGATTCATCAATATGAATATAAAAAAAATGAACATAATAATGTTGTTGTTTCATATCACATAAAATATTTACTGTAGATTTAAAATATATACTATTATTTGTGCAAGTGAATCTTACTCTATCCCTGATCTACAATAGGGGTTTGTTGGTTTGATTCATGCTACTTATTTTATTCACTCTTTTTCTGTTTCATAAATTTACAATTGTGAATCAGAGTTCTTAATACATGTAATTTAAAATAAAATATTACAAATTACTATGTACCTTAAATGCTTCCTCCTCCTTATAATTTATTAAATAATCCTAGGTTTCTTTGTTTGTGATGTGTGTATATATATATTGAATTTGGGGTTTTAATCTATTAAAAAAATACTTATGATGATGCTTCAAAAGATATTCCTTAAATTCTCTATGATCCTTTCCAAAAAAAAATTAAAATGATTTTCATGAAATAATAATATAATATGAATATACTCCGAAAGGGGTAATAAATAGTAAATTAATATTTAATTATTTTATTTGTTTTAAAAATAGAGAAAATATATCATAATATAACCCTAATTTCTTCCCATATCACTACCTTAAATTCATGAATACCATTTTTCTGTGTTTCTATATCTATAGACACATAAATTTTAATACTAACCCCAATTTAACTAATAAAAATGGAATATTTGGGGTTAATAAGTTGACCATTCATATTCCATCCAACCTTGAATTTTATACCTTTTCTTCTTTCCTTAATATTTTTTTATTGATACTCTCACACTGTACCATTCATGTATTTTTTCAAACACTTGTTCTTAACCATTTAAATTTTTTTCATTTTTAGAATCACTAATATATTGTTCCTTGATATTGGTAGTATCAAAGGGTAGATAATCCATTATCCTTATATGTAGTTAGATATTTATTATAGATTTCATAATTATAGTAGTGAAAATATGATATTATGAAGAAACACATTGTATATAAATCTGATCAGAGGAATTTTTTATGGTTATTGGTTATTTTTGTTTTTCTTTAAAGGTTTTAGGGATTTAGACCATCTATTGAGTATCCAAAAAACTTTATTGTGGTCTAATTTGATATAAAATATATATTTACATTGGGATATCTTCAAAATGATTATGAAATCCCAATTAAAGGGTCATCATCAATGGAATTTTCAATTGTCTGTGTTGTTTTTTTAGTTGATAATAGAAGAATTGACTAATGTTTGTTTGTAGGATATAGGGAATAAAATATTTATACTAAATGTGAATCCATTTTGAATGGTTTATCCTTATACCCTTCAATAATAAAAATAACTTTCATGAATTACAATTCATTATATTTATGTACACACCTATTATCAACCCATTTATATAAAAGAATCATCACTTCAAATAATGTATAATCCAAGTCCCATATTTTTTCAATGATGAAAAAATATTCCATATTCATGTAAATTGTATTTATGTACTTGGTATCATTTACATGCTTCACTTACACCCCAATAATAAATCCACTATTTTTCCACATACTACATCCATCCTGTTGATTTGATAATATATCCTTACAAATATAGTCTTGAAACCATCTTATAAACTATTCATTATGTGTATTTGAAATGAAATTTTCAACCCTTGAGAGATTCCATTACCCTAGTATTATTTTTTGAGTTTCAATAAATATCTCAACCTTTATACTTCAATATAAAATATAAAGGTGATCCTACTCCCATTTTTAATGGTAATTATAACAAATTCAACTCCAAAAATGCATTCATCCACATGGTTCTCATTGTGATGAGATTTTGGGAGACCAATTTTATCCACATTAGATAAGTAGTAAGTATATAATTCAATGATTTCATTAATAATATATCTATATACAGTAAAACCTTTTGGATGAGTTTTATTTTTTATGTATCCTTTCAAAATAATCATACATTGTTGAATGGGGTATAATCATCAGTAATAGACAATACCATATAGATGGATATCTCTAAGTAAACCATAAATTAAACTATTATATAAAAGAATAAAGGTGGGAAGAACATTTCTTATTCATACAATATGAAAAAATGTCCTTTTTATATATTCGAAAACATTAACATTCAAAAACATTTCCTACATATATCTTTGAAAAATAAGGAAGGCATGGTTAATGTGTGACATACATTTTTAGGTAGAATGAAATGTAAATACACAAGCATTAAAACTTACATAAAAAAGATGAGTCTCATTTTATTTTACTCCCTTTAACTCTAAATAAGTCATCAATATGATATTTTTTATATTTTTGGAATACAAATTTGTATCTTCTATACCATTAATAAATCCAAAAAACTAAAATCTCTCTTATATAAAAAGAGTGTAAGCCACTGAAGGAAGAAAATTCCATCTTCCACCCTTTTTTTCTTCCATATCTTCCCTTATACCCATATATTTTATATCAAACCTAGACATAATTCCATATGTCATTTTTTAAGTGCATTTAGTAAGTTTACATTGATAATAAAATATACCTTCTTTTCTATATTCAGGAAATCAAAAAAATGTATGATGTATAAAAAATTATAATTATATAATTAAAAAAACTAATATTTTTTTCTATCCATTTTTAAATGATTTTCTGAATAGTGATTTCCAAAAATAGTGAAAATATAATTTTATTTCCTCAATGTTTCATAAAATATTAATAGAGAATGTTTTTATAACTTCTTATGAATTTCCATTGAATGATATTGTTTTAGATTAGTATTTTTTGTGACCGGTATAAAAAATTATCATGTCCTAAATAAAATATCTTTATAGAATGATTCAACCTAATTGAGTGTGTACATCTTCCCAAATGGTATACCCTTAAATTAATTTAATGCTATATCTTGAAAAAAAATTCTAAGTGGGAAAGTCATTTAATGTCTCAAACAATATAGATATCAACATGAACTCTTTATTTCTATAAGCATTATTCAATATAACACCAGAATTAAATTTCAATTTGAGATCTTCAATCAGTAAATTTAAATAGACATCAATATCATACCAGGCTATTTTAGTCCAGATATAAGTTAAGAAAACATAATTTACTTATACATCATACCTAAACATTATGGAAAGTTATAATTTACCGCATTAACCACCCTTGTAGTATGAGTGCTAATTTTTACACTAAAAGGATTCATTATACTTAGAAAATTTAATTTTTAACATATAGAAATAAAACAATTTCCTACCTATCGATGTATATGAAGATGTCCCATGAATCATATGGAGGTTTAACTGACTCATACATAGTATGGGATGACTCTTTCATAACTATGGAATCATTTGCGCACAGATGGAAGTTACTCATACCCAAGTCTCTATGACTTGTATGCATGTTCTGATGACTCATACATTGGATGGATTTTCAATTGACTCATACATAGTGCAATGGTGACACATACATATCTCAAATTTATTCTTACATATATCGAAATGACTCTTAGAAAGATTAAAATTTTACATATATAGAGATCAAATGACTTGAATAGAGAGTGATTGAATTATATATAGTGTCAAATGATTCATACATAGATAGAGAAAATACTTTCATAAAACTGAAAATAACTCATATACACATGCCTTTTTCTTAAAAATGATTCTTAGGAAGTTGTATATGAATCATATAGAGAGTACAAAACTTAGCTAAAGTTTCAGTTTGAGCACAAAATGACTCTTATGAAGGTTCAAGGACTTGATCAATTTTTAATCTCAACCTCAGAAATGTAGATTTATTCAAATTCTATAATATTAACTTCAGTTAATATTAGGGACTCTTATAATAATTTCAAATCATCCTCAAACCACACAAGACACTTTTTTAAATACATCTAACCATCTTGGACAACATCATCACCATTTACAATGTCTTTTAACATATTAAATACTCAAGTTAGATTATTTCATATACTTCACCACCTTCTCATTTCACCCTTTAACTCAGCCTTTTAAAACCATAATCCAAGTGATAGTCAATCACTAAATTTTTCATCAATCATGGTCAATGTTCCTTGAATGGTTCATATAAAATTAAACCAACTACCTACAATCATTGAACATATTTTAACCTTGATAACTATAACTAAAGAAGCTTCCAAACACATTTCAGTTTTGTAGTAAACTAATCCATTCCATGTAAACTTATTAAGATTATGATCATTATCATTTATAACTTTTCATAAATCATTATAGACAAGATCAATAATTTTAAGATGTGTAGGGATTATATGAAGATTCTCTATCCTATTACATTTATGATGAGATCATTTTCATCTCTAGTACCCACCAATATATGGGAATCCTTTACTTTTTCTTCAATGGGTAGATTCTTATTCTATCACCCATTTTTAATACACATATATTTTACTCTGAAAACCATATTTACAACGAATACTACCCCAATACATAGTGAACTTCAATGATAAATTTTCTTCCACTTAGGATGGGATCCTGGATGAAAAAGTTTCCCATATTGAATTCTTGTATATGTATGCCACATCAATTTCCATATAGTATCCTCATTTATATATAGTTTTCTAAACCTTGGGATTATTGGAATGTACCATACACCATTATAAGAACTTGATTCATTTTTCTTGAATCAATCTACACCATAGTTAATATATTTTTTAGACTATTCATGGTCATTGTGAAATAATATAAAATCATTTGTAATAGAATGTATTCTTCCAAAGGTCATACTTGTGGATAATAAAATTATTTTAACACTATATATTCAATAAGGAAAATCATTATCTTTTGGTAATAGTTTTTTAAAAATATGAAGTTGTGTTATAAAGATAATTTTGTTGAATCCACCAAAAACATTCATATTATATAACATTAGTATGGTTTAAAATGCTATATATTTAGTACAACCATAATATAATGAAATATTTTTAAATATTTTTAACTTATAAAATAGATTTGAAAAACTATAAAGGTCATATTCAACTACAATTTTCATTTATTTAGTATGATCATAATCATTGTTTGCAGTTATAATCATATTTTACAATAAAGATATCATAGTTTTATCCCAATATCTAGATATATTCAGTTCTTCCCCATGTTTAGTTCAACATTTATAATTTTATGACACTCTTTGTTAAATCAACTATTCTTACAAATTTCTGGAAAAAATTCATCTCCAATAACAATAACATAAACACATACAAATGATTTGATAAAGTTTATTTCCATGGTCTATTGTAAACTTAACAAAATCTTTAACCCCATCCTCATAATCATTTTTCATATGAATGGAAACTATTTATTTTAATTTTATATGTATTCTACTTTTTTCAACAGTATTCATATTTAAAAAATAACTATATAAATTGAAATAATTTATGCATGTTATTTTCTTAGTCCATCTCACTATATAGTACTGAGACCAGAGATCCACTTGACCTTAGGTGCACTTCCCCATATTCCAATAACTATTAACTAGTATCGAGGGTCAATATAGTGATATTAGGGAGACTATACCCTCTGGAAATAAATAATATATATATATATAAAATATAAATGCCACAAAAAGAATAAAACAAATGTTATTATAACATAAAAAACTCTATAAAAACGCCTAAAAGGTCAAACATATGTTAAAAAAATAAGATCATCCTCGTGAAGACCACACATATACATAATCAAAAGTAATTAAAAAATATTTCTAGCTTGACATCAAGGATCAACATGACCCATATATAAAACTATAACATACAACCTATACCCCATTTTTACTTCATTCACTATGTGTATTCAAATTATTATCCCTTACAATCACTTATAATATGATCCATGGTGTCTATACATGTGCCATAGGGCTTGTCCAAGGCATGAGTTTTAACTCAATAGGCCACCACAATTGGTTTCGATAGATAATATCCATAAATATACCTTTATATTAAAATAGTAGTAAAAGGTAATGAAAAACCATATAACATATTCCACTCATGCTCAAATAGCATGGAGTTAGCCAATACATACTTTGGCTAGTTCTAAAGTGGAATGATCCATACATATTTTTATACACTAAAAGATCCTTTTACATTCAAACTAATTCCATAACACATGTTGTGACATGCCAAAAAAACTATATAACTATCCTGAGTAAAAAAATACTCCCCAAAGGAATGTCTAAAATCCATATCACATAACCCATGGTATTTCAAATCCCTTTTCTAATGGTTGTCTTAATATCCTGATGAACCCTAGGTATGGAAACACCTATCCTTAGAAATCCTGGACCATTAGAATAAAATATTATAGATATATGGGAAGCATATTAATCCCATAAAATGTTCTCAACACCACCAACAATGATCAACTATAATGTATCCTCCCCTCCATTATAATGGTCAACACTATCCCACTATGACACTTAAACTATGGTGGTTACACCCAAAATGATTTGAATAAATCCCATCATGGGCCCTATCGTATAAACACTTGACCCCAACTGCCAAAACTCCCATGATGAATGGTATCACCAATATCTCATAGCCACACCTCAATGAACCTATGTCGACACCCATGAAAATGATCAACACCATCCAAATCACATCGAAGAAACCCCTGTTTCTCCATTCTTAGTGATCAAAATTACCCACATCCACATGGTTTGCACCAATCATGTTCCCAAGGAACCATGTCAAATAAAATATTATATATAATAGTTCCAACATCATTTGTCATCTCATACATTATGTCTTAAATGAAAAAACTAAGATACCAAATATCTATTAGTCCGTACTCACAATTTTCTATAAAATTCTACCCCATGTATCTTTTAAAAACAAAACAAATCACAATTGATTCCATTCCTAGTCACACACTTGACCTAAACCCCATAAATATTTTTTTCTACACATACCTATGTCTACAATGTTTTGAGTTAGTGTATGCCTAATTTCCAATGACATATAGACACCATGACATTACCAGTGACACATTTTGTTTCATATTGATTGAGTGGAAGAGAAGTCGATTTCATATCACCCTATTAGTGGGAATTATTTCACAATTCATGAATCTTATAATAATTTTATACATATTACTAATGTTTATTACCATCCAAGCGATTGAGTGATTCCATACAAAAATTTGAACATTTGTATGAATTGGAGGTTTTAAATCATTCCATTATTAGTTTATTAGTCTATGGTTTAAATATACATTGCTGGGTTATCTTTTTTTTATCACCATATAGGGAGGTGATAGGTGCTATGATTTTGGGATTGGGTCCATGAGATTTGAATCCTACATATTCCTATAAAGGGAATCAGAATCTATATATTTGGTGACACCTAACAGGACACATCATAATTTTTAATGTTAAAAGATAAGTATTGATTTAATGCATTTTAAGGACATGAAACCATTACCAAATTAATTACCACTTACTATCATGTGTCTAGGACCAATTTCAAGATGTTTAATGTAATAAAAATGGATTTTATTCTATATAGTTTAAATTAATGTAATTAGGACTACTAGGAAAATTTATCCTAACAATGGTCAGTGTGGGGATTAATCATGAAATTACTTTCTGATTCATCTTGTTTGTTGGTAACTAAACATGAGTGGGTATGGTTGGAATCATAAGGAATATAGTCTATTGAGGAAGAATTATAGATTACACATAAGCAACCTAGATGTGCATCTTTACCATGTTCACTGATGGCTGGAGATTGAAGGATGACTTGACTCAAAGGGGGTATGGAACAATGAGGTATAATTTGGGGCTATAACTAATAGGAGGGTCTATCCCTAATTGAGATAAGGAAGGATATCTATGGGGATTAAAAACATGCTACCTAAATGTGTCTGAATTGATCAGTAACACAGATGGATTTAGGTTTTGGGGATTACACCTAGTAGGAGGCCCATCAAATTTTTCATGGCTCACAGGGCAGAACAAAGAAGTCCACTGGATTCTCAAGTCAACAAGATGCTTTTTAGGGCATCCAGGTTAAGCATCTTGAGTTAGGAGATTTCATCATCATCCCCATGATAAGAAACATAGTTATTGAGGGAAAACACGATCATTATTACACTATGGTTATTATTATTTTAGAAGGAAAAATCATAAAAAAATCCATTATAAATGGAACACATGATCGAAGGGGAAGATTGTATAGTGCATAACCCATTCATGTATCCTAGGATTATATGAAGGAGGCATTACTAATATGATATTTTTAGGCCTTTGAACTTGGTAGATTGAATCCAATGGGATATTTTAGGTTAATTATACCCACAAAGATAACGTATGTGAAATAAGGGATAAAAAATAGACATAATTACCCATAAACTGTTTCCCCATGAAATAACCCACTATGGTTCAAGTATTTCACGGTTTAGGAATATTAGGAATAAGATGATACATAATTTAGAGCCATAATTTTTTTATAATATTGTAGTTTTATTAGAATTTCTATGGTTTATAAAAGAACTAGTTTTATGGTTGTTTACAAATAACATTACTCAAATTATCCTTTATGAAGGCTTATTTTTAAATTCCTTTACAAAGGACTTATGGGTATGGAACTATGAGATTTATATGTAGGGGAATAATTGTTAATAAAATCCTTTTCAATACTCCTCCCATAATCTTATTTGTCCAAAACTCAGTGAATTACCTAGTTTATCTATAATGTTTTAATGATGAGAATAATTCTTTAATGATTAAAATTTACAGTCTTGAAGTTCTTCTCAAAGTAGAATGAACAATTTATATGTATCTCTGATGCATTATATGAAGAAGAAATCTATCCCTTTTATGTCTCTTGAATTGAATTCTAGGTATTTATAAGTGACATATTGTAACCACCTTCCTAGACTAATGTGACTATATAACATTCATAAGATCATGAAAAATATTATCTTCATAAATTAAGAAGATCATGTGTGTGAAAGGTTCACTGACATGTCACTACAAACAATGCCCGACCATGGAATTTATTTGTAGCTGTAATTAATCACCGCCTCATGCACTCTAACTATGCATGATCATGTGGATTTTATAGTCTCAAAATTATGTCTGTACATAAATATTTTCTATGTTTGTGAATGGATTACCATATATGAATATTTTACCCAGTTGTAAAGGGTTTCCTTCACGAAGAATTGAGATTATTCATGAAATTTCTTTATTTTATTTAGAAATATTCCCTTTATTGATTTCGTTTTCATATATTATTTGAATATAAATTTACACTTTTTTGGGTGTTAAAAATTTCCGCCTTAAAATGTGGTCTAATTAACATGAAGAGGAGCTCATTCTAAAGAACCAAGACAACCCACATGATTCCCACATAGTTCAAACATCACCCACAATTCACATAATTTGGACTCTCCCTTATAAATAGTTCATGGCCCCCTAATTTAATACTTTGGTATGAACTTATTGCAATTACTTATATCTCACCCTTTGGGATTCATTAATTATTTTCCTCCATAGATGAACTCCTTTACAAATAATATTCTTTCATACAACACACTCCATGAAGGAAATTCAAAACAAATAAATCTTCTTCCAAAAATGAATCAACAGGTTTCTATATAAAATTCATGTGAATTCCTATCCTCATGAAGAATTTATTTGACTTGTATAATTTCAATGTGGGGCTCTATTGATATAATTTCTATACAGAGCTATATTCACATATTTTCTTTATGATATTTTACAATTTTCCATTTTTATCTTATTTTACATGATTATGAATACTCATGAATTTCTTTGAGATTACTCTAGAATAATGTGCCTATGCTACTATTGTGAGGATAAAAGAGATGATTAGTAGTGTTAAAGAAATAGAGTGCTAACATGTTCACTTTAGAAATATAATACTTTTTAAGATTATGAGAGTGAGTCTTCAGGATTATCAAGTATTAGAGATACTACTAATATATGGGTTTGGGTGGCTGAGTAATGCATAGATTTTTGTTCCATGGATGAGAAATCATCCAATCAATTTGGTAAATATCCATCATTAGTCTTTATGATCTAATATCTTAGAAATAATATGATTCATTAAGGTGGATAAACACACAAAAGGACATACTCTTGGATATACCATTGTCTTCAATATAATGGAAATATATTCTAGAGCAGGATCTCTATAGATACTCATCTATCTTGAAGAGTGTTATTGATAAACATAAATTGGGATAGTATTCAATCTAGGAACTCCAAATCAGGTTTTCTTTCAGTATGGATTTCGGATGAACTTAATAGTTAGGTTAAAACTTTATAGAGTTGAAGGAGGAACTGATGGTAGTTAGGATTTATGAAGTAGTACTGGCATCATAATCATTCTCTCACAATACTAGGAAAAGTATCTATGATCTGATCTGTAGTACCCTAGATCTGCACTCCCATATCTGATTCCAAAAATACATACTTCACATAATAGTTTTGATACCAAGTTTATATTCTTGAAGATAATGTTTGCACCCCAAATTTTCCTTACATGGCTATTAAACCATTTTTAGGATAAACAACATAATAAGGACATTATCCAGGATCTAAAATTTTAGTGGCTTGGAAAAATTGGGATCATACATCAATTATACATAATAAAACTTAAAAATTAGTTAAATTATCTTTATTTATTCTTCTAAATCCATCACTATATCACAAGTAAATGTAATCACCTAAAGATTTACATGAAAGAAAGGTTTGAGATAAAAACCTAGTTAGAGGAGTAATAAGGGACATGAATCAATATCACCTGGGTTAGAATAATCAATATCATCATATCAAAATAATATGACCATGAGGTAAATATTTTATAATGGAATGGAATTTGGAATATGCATTATATTGAAACTTTCTAATACAATGGTAAAATACCACACACAGTTGTGAATACATATAGATTCATGCTTATGTTAGTGTTGTGAATTTCATTTGTGTTTTATTTTTTTTTAAATTAGAAATTTATTTATTTAAAAATATTTATTGAAAATACATTCATTGAAAAATAATTCACTATTAAATTTAAAAAATAATTTTTAATCCTTCATTGATAATTTTTAAAATCTATTCTTATATATATTATTTTCAAATATATTTATTTAGAAATATTTATTGAAGATTATTTGTTTGATATTATATTTATTAAATGATACTAATTTTAAATTAGGATTTATTTGTATGGAATTAATGTTTAATTACATTTGAAATTTTTTTATTCGATAAACTACAATTCCCCACATTTTATTTAATTTAAAATTATTTAAAAATGTAATCATTTTTGATTTTCTTGTATTATTTTTTAATAAATTTTAATGTTACTTTAATAAAATATTTTATCTTAATTTTTCTTAGTTAATCATATAATATTAATGAAAATATCAATTTTTTTATATTTACTATGTTTTTCCTTTTTTGTTTTAGTTAAAAAATGAGGCCAACCATGGAAAGACCACAAGGTCTTTCCCTTCAACCACTTAGAGAACTCGAGGGTCGATCCCATGGGAGTGCCAACCTGAAGGGACCACTCACAGTGTAATGTGAGATATATATAGACACTCAGTGTAGTGAAATCGTAAGAGTTTCTAGGATAGGGAAAGTGGGACAACACAAGTTGGCATTGCCTTTGAAGCCCAGGGTTATGATAGTGTGTTTGGGTGTTGATTCCCCACTAGCAGTTCAAAGAGGTTACTACACCGGTTGTTTGATATTGCATAGGATCAACCCGAAAAATTTCCAATATGGAACCCAAAAACTTATTACAGTTTTCATCCTCCTTAATGATATACATACATGTCATGGGATGTTGGATTATATATTTGACAATATTTTGATTGAGCTAGCATTTATCTTCTACCTCTAGTAACCTTTGAGGTTTTCTATTTTCCGGAGTTTATGGCTAGACCACATTCGATCAAAGATGATCCTTCCATGGATGAGTTGAGCTACTATGACAATTCTAAGATCATGATTTTGTTCCAAGTATTCTATATATCATGCATTAAACTATATCTTGAATGGATGTGATAATTCGAATAAGACAATTTGGCTATAGATAATCGAGTTGCGTAAGAGTTATTCTCTAGTAGCTCAAACTGTAATGGTATCACTATTTAATATCTACATGGAAGTACCTTTCCCAAGACACCAGGGAAAAAATTTCATCCGTGGAAGTATTGTTAGGAAATTTTCACCCATAGATTCACCACCACCCTCCTCTTTCATTATATATCTGCTGGAACACGGTAACAATAATGGTCGACTGTCACTTTCCTTTCAATGGTAGATTTATGTTGCGACAAAATATTATCAACTAAAACAATTGAACTTCCATGAAACAATATAATCATTACCTACCATATGATAATGGTTACACATCCATTCTTGGAGGTAACATGTTTCCTTCCAGAATGGTAGCTCCACCATCCTTCTCTTAGGTAGATCACTAATTAAAACAGAAGATTAATATACCACTCACAACGGTAGTTCCACATTACTTCCTCATGGTAATAATGTGATTATTAAAGGGCGAATCATCATGTTATTCAATAGTAGATCATATTACCATGAAAACAAAATAGTAGATCAGTGCGATGGTATCTTGTTAGTGGTAGAAACACCATGCAACTGTTATGCATTTTATTTTCCATCCACCATCAGTTAATATTTTTTATAAAAAATATAATTGGTATTACTTTAATTAATGTAATTGAAATTAATATTTTAATTACTACTTTATTAATTATTTCTAAAAATATAATTAAATGTTTTGTAAATATTATTTGGAGAATATATTATGTATATATTACACACATGTAGTATATTAAAATCATGACGTATATTAAAAACATGTAATATACAATACTTTGTTTTGTGACACTTTTAATATTTTATTAAATTGAAAGTTTATTCATTTTATTTTAAATATTTTATAAATTGGTATTATATAGATATTTTTGATTATATTTTTATACATTTTATGTTATTATTTCATTCATAATTTAAGTGTGTATTAAGTCTTTAACATTCAGTGTTGTTTTTCAAAGAAATGGTAATGATAATATTATGTTTTGTTATACCCTAACTTTTTTCATGTAATTATTGGTCATTTAGACACTCTTAGAATATATTTTATTTAATGAAGTGAAATTAGTACATTGGGACATGATCAAGGGATTAAAACAAAATTCATTCATTTTGTTTGACACAACTCCATAACTTAGGAGTGATACATTTCTTACTGATCTTGTGATCAATAACTCCTTAGAATTTTATTTAACTGCTTATATCATGATGTAATTTAATCTATACCATCCTATACTACTAAAATGATCATGATCATCGAACTTAATCACCTTTATCATTATATCTTTCTACTAGTTTTCAATTATTATTTTTCATTGTATAATTTTTTCATTATCTATTTATAATGTTTTGTGCCATTTTATGATTATCCAAATAAAAATAATGTCTATCTATCAATTATTAGACCACCTAATTGTAAGGTTTTTTGGGTTGTGACTAATGATAAAAAGTCTATACTAGACTGGCTTGTGACTCTCAGACAAAATTAGGGTTATGCCTCTATGTATTTGTAAAAGGAATAGTCTGCAATAGGCAATCATACATATAAAAGTGAGTTCTTAGTGTGTACTAATATTTTCACTGTGTATAGAAGTTTGATGAGTGGACTAGGGACTTGGTGATATTAACCACTATAAAAACACTATGTTCATTATTTTAATTTCTACTGGACTTTACATCTTCAACACAACACTCACTGAAGATTCTTTAATTAAAAAACCCTGATAAATTTTCTTTAAATTTTTGCATGACCATTCACCATATTATAATATGTTTTTACATAAATTATGATCTAAAAATTAGTATCATAGTAAGTTTCTTGAAAATCAGTTAGCCTCTATGATTATTTTAATATGATACCAAAAAATTAGTATTTAATAATGGACTCTATTTGGTTAGAATCATTCTTTCTTTATATACTTCTCGATATAGTTATGTTATTTATTTTTAAGTACTATAATAACCTGATCATCCTAGACCTAACACTCAAAGAAATAAATTTTAGTTTTGTGAGATGGTGGGTGTTAATTCCAATGATGGATGGATTCCACAAAACCCCCATTCTTTGATGGAATTGAAAATGCATATTAGAAATACCGAATATAATCCTATGTAAAATATTTATTTGTGGATCATTGGAATATCATGGAGAATACATATGAGCTACCCAAAGTTAATTCAGAGGAAATTTTAGGTTATAACATTATTACATATGTTTTTAATTATAAAGTTTATAATATTTTGTACTATTTTATATATAAAAGTGTCTTTAGACATGTTTCAACATGTAAGATAGCCAATGACATATGGATAATAATTCATGTTACTTACTATGAGATAAACAAGATCAGAAGAATCATGCTAGGAGTGCTCTGATAATAATACCAAAATTTAAGATGGGAGAAGAAGAGTTAGTGAACTAGATTTCCCATCTTTTTATAAGTATTAAAAATGAGTAAGTTATCTTGATAAAGTACTAGAAAACACAACTAAAGTTGAAAGCGTTATAATATCTCTACCAAAAACATGGAATGTAAAGAAGGTGCCCATCTATGAGAGTAATAATTTTAAAGTGTATACCTTAGATGAATTAATATGATATTTTCTATAGTATGAGTTAGAGTTGAAACAAATTGCTGATGAGTTGTCTAAAAATAGAAAAGGTGTAGATTTTAAGTAAAATATTAATGAATTATAAAATTATTTCAATTTTTTGATTTCTAAGAAAATGGAAAATACATAGAACTTTAGTAAAAATCTTTTCAAATTTATGAAACATAATGGTGGAAATATATATTTTATAAGGAAGAATAAAAAATATTACATTAAATGTAATCCTAGAAATAATAGTGTTGTATTAGAATTAATGTGTTATGAGTGTAGGAATAAAGGTTAAAACATGATTTATTTCTCTAATGTGAAGCATTCAATGGATTTAAAGGATAAGAGAAGAAAGTAAAAGAAAAATTTGTTTGAAATATGAGACTACTTAGATAGTTTTAATTCAAGCTATGACTCAGAAAGTGAAAAGGAAATTGGTAACATCAATATGTGGGATGTAAAATGTGAGGTATATGATTTATTGTTTTCTCAATTAATTACTCTTACTAATGTTGATGATATTGATATATCTAAAGATGAAAAATATACTAATTATGATTCATGTTATGATTCCAATTATATTAATTATAGAGTTAAAAAGTGTCTTATAAAAAATTTGGAATTAAGGAATGATAATGTCAATATTATTAAGAAATATACTAACATAAAAATTACAAATAATAAGTTGATAAAAGAAAATATAAAACTGAAAAGGGAATGTGATAATCTTAATATCTGTGCTTCCCAAATATTGATTCTTAGATGTTAAAACTAAAAGAATAAAATGATCGAATAAAATAATTTTTTTAAAGTAAATAATAAGAATCATGAAATAATATTTAATCTAGTTTTTAAGGAATTGAGAAATTTTGAGAATGATTTTAAGAAACTTAAAATAGAAAATAAGAAACTGATAAATACAGATTCTGTTTCTAACGAAAATATTTATACTAATTTAGAAGTTATTCAAAAGTTGAACATGAATTAGAAAAAGGAAGTTATTAATCATAAAGAAACTATATAAAATTTTGTTTAATTCAAAGAGAAATATTATAAAATGATGTCTATAGTAAACCCAAACTATTATAAGGAAGGTTTTGGTTTTTTTATCATCTCACCACTCTTGAATATGATTATTTTTCTAAGAATATTAATGGGTAGTATTTATACTATAACATGTTTTAAATTTATAATGTGTGTAAATTATGATAATGAATTCTATTTAATACTTACACAAACCTTTGGACATACTAAAACTATTTTTTTTAAGAATTTATTTTCAGATATAAAAAAAGATGTTTGAAATCTCTTTGGGTGGCTAAAAATACAACTTTTAATTTAAGGGAATTAAAGACAACCTAGGTACGAAAGAATTTTTACTCAAATACTATTGAAAATAATTTAATCACTATGCCCAGGTAAATATTTCATTATAGTCATCATATATACTAAAATTTATTATATAAACTGGTATATTGGAATGAAAAATATCTCATATCATTTTTTATTCTAATTTCAATATTTTTAGTCATGTACATTAAATTTCAATTTTTTATGGAAAGTAAGAAAGATATAGTTATTTAGTTAAAAATTTATTTTCATATTTTATGATTATGTGTTTATATTTTCCTGTAAATTGTTTCAATATTTTTTTTATAAAAGAATGAATTTAGGGGGATTTAACCCTTGTTCATTAAATAAAATGACATACTACTATGTATGTTTTAAAATTACTATTTAGAAAGTTAGTATATGAAAACAAAAAAATTGATCAGTTTGTTTGAAATAATATTCAACAACTCTTTGATGTTTTAGGAAACATATCATGATCTGGTTTTGGTCTTATAAAAAAAATATATTTTCATTTTATTGTGGGTAATTTTTTTTTATTCAACCACTAATTGATTTAACAGTTTTTTTAGTATAGTGGTTACTTAAAATTCAAGTTTAAACACATATGATACAAAAAATTCTTTCATAGAATTTTAAACATCTTTTTTTCTTTACAATTTAGTTTATCATAGTTTTTAATTGAAATATGTTTAAATTATAAATTTAATTGAATTTTCAATCTTTTCATAAATTGATTTTTTATATAATGTTTTAAAATATATTGATAATAAAATTGTATTAATTATTATACTTTGATCATATTTTAGATTCTTAAACTCATGGGAATTTTTTTTATTTTTTAACTATTAATGAAAAATGATTTATCATTTCTTTAGGGAAATAGTATGTAAAAATAACAATGTTTACATTGTTATATGTTCATAGAAGTTTTATTTTATTTCTCATGTTATGAATCCTTTTAAATAACAAGTTTTGTTAAATAACTATCCCATATTTTTTAGTTAACAATATATTATTTTATTTGGGTTTATTCATAAAATTTGAAGGAATATTTTTGGGTTTTATAAATTTTTTTATCTTTTTGACAAATTTCAAAAATTGGGAGAAACATTTGTGTTTTTAAATAAAAGATTAATTTTTTAATTTAAAAAAATAGAGAGATTATTATTTTTGATAATTTCATTTGTGCTTTATATTGTTAAATTGAAAGTTAATTTATTTAAAAATATTTTTTTAAAATCCATTCATTGAGAAAACCCTTCACTGTTAAATAGAAAAAAAAATTCATTTTTAATACTTCATTGATAATTTGTAAAATACTTTTTTACATTTTTTAAATATATTAATTTATAAATATTTATTAAAAATGATTTAATTGATATTATTTTAATTAAATGATATTAATTTTAAATTAAGATTTATATCTCCGTAATTTATGTATAGTTGCATTTGAAATTTGTTTTTTAATTGGTAAACTATAATTACTCAAATTTTTGCTAATAAATTTTTTATTTTTAAATGCAATAATTTTTTATTTTCATATATTAATTTATAAAATGTATAATGATGCTTTATTAAATTATTTTATATTAAATATTCTTTATTAATCATAAAGTGTAAATGACACTCTTAAATTTTCAATCTTTACTAAGTTTTTATGTTGTGGATTTAGTTAAAAAATTAGGTGACCATGGAGTGCCTATAAGGGCTAACCCTACAACCACTTAGAGATCGTATAATTTTTATCAATGGAAGTTACTTAAGGAACTGTTTAGTCATTGAAGTATCACCACTATCCTCTTTTATGGTAGCTCTACTGGATTATAGTAATGACAATGGTCGACGATAACTTTACTTGTGAAGGTTGATGTATGTTGCGATGGAAGATCATCATCTACAATGGTAGAATGTCAATGAAATAATGGTAGCATCAAATAATTTAATACAATAGTTTCATGTCCATGATTAGAAGCATCATGATTCCTTCAGCAATAGTCTCTTCATGACAGTTCTTCTCAATAGATCACCATTTACAGCGGTATATTAATGTATCACCAACGATGGTAGTTCCACAAGCCTTCCTCATGGTATTAACATGATTATTCAGTGGTGAATCACCATGTTCTTAAATGTTAGATCATAGTACTGTGTGACAATAATGGAGGATTAGCGTGATGGTAGCATGTCTATAGTAGCAGCACTGTGCTTTCACCATATACTTTATTTTCTATCTAGTGTGAGTTAAATTTTTTTTCTTAAAAATATAATTGGTATTATTTTAATTACTATAATAAAAATAAATATTTTAATGAATATTTTATTATTATTTTTCTAAATATATCATTACATGTTGTGTAAAAATTATTCTGAGCATATATTATATATATACTACCCACATGAAATATTTTACACTCATATAATGTATTACAAAGATATAGTATATGATACTTTGTTTTGTGACACTTTCAATATTTTATTTAACAATATACTTATTAGTTTTTATTTTAATCATTTTATAAATGGGTATTATACATGCTTGTTATAATTATCATGATGGATGTTTTATGTATTTATTTCATGAAAAATATAAGTGAATGAAAATTCTTTGATATTCAACATTGTTTTTCCAAATAAAGGTAGCAGTAATATTATGTTTTATTATGCGATAACTCATGACATGTAGTTATTGGTCATTTAGACACTCAAAGAAGATCATTAATTTAATGAAGTAATATTAGTATATAAGTTCATGACTAAGGGATTAAAATAAATTAATTCAGTTTATTTGACCCAACTTCACAACTTATGTGTGATATAATTCTTGTTAATATTATGATCAATAATTCCTTTGACTTTCATTTCTTTTCTAATAGCACAAATAGATTTCAACTATACCATCCTCTACTTTTGAAGTGATCAATATCATCTAACTTCATTATCTTTATCATCTTATCTTTCTACTAGTTTTCAAGTATTTATGTTTTCTTTATGTAATCTTTTCTTTATCTATTTGTAATTTTTTCATGTTGGTTTATGCTTTTCCCAATCAAAATCAGGTTCGTCTATTGGTTATTATACCCCCCAAAAAAATGGTTTCAGATTTGTGAATATCGAATAAAATTCACATCTATATTGTGTTGTGACTCCCAAAAAAAATTCAGGGTTGTGCCTCTAGGTATTTGTAAAAGGCGTAGTTTGTAACAGGTTATCACACCTCTAAAAGTGAGTTTCTTAGTGTGTACAAATCTTCTCGCTGATTAGAAAAGCTTTATGAGTGGACTGAGATCTTAGGGATCTGAACTACTATAAAAACACAATTTTCATTATTTTAATTTCTATTTCACTTCACATATTGAACAAAAAAATCACTGGAGATTCTTTAATTAATAAATCTTTGATAATTTTTTATTAATTTTTTTAACAACTATTATCTCCTCTAGTCTATTTTTCCATTATGTACGATCCACGATTTCATATATAACATATGTGCATAAATCCTTACATCATTATTATGCATAAATATAGTATATTGTTCTTGCATAATACCCAATATCTCATGATATATATCACATTAACCGATGAGTTAGAGGGTTATATAATTCTAGGTCCATCATTCACATCACAAAATACTCATAATAATGCATGCCATATATAACGTAAAATAATATCATTCATAAAATAAAACCATGGAAAGGAATAGATTTCATAAATGGTTTCACATATCATACTTCATGAAAATGAACTTTAGGATTCCCAAATGAATAATAGAGATAGTAATTTGGCATAAAATATCATTTTATTCTTTATAAATAGAAACAAATTTAGAGGATTCAGAATATTTTTTAGAAATTGTAGTCATTTAGAAAAGGCATTGTAAAAGGATTAGAAACCAATTTATAGGGGTAGACACATGTAAATCCATAAAATAAATGAGAAATAATATTGAAGGGAAATATTTGGATTTTAGAAGAACATTTATACTAAGTATCAATGTGAAATATGAGATAACAAAAAATATAGAGTTTGGCTATGAGAATCTCTTTAGCTTAAATCTCGTATAATTTCATCTCTTTTCGATCTCCTCAATAATAAAATTAGGTTTATTAAAATATTTTACAAGAAGATAATTATGTTAATTTATTTCACTATTTATCAATTATAATCATTGGATACTACTTCTTAATTCCCATCATTAAGGGGTAAACGTTTTGTTAACATTTTTTACTTAAAAATATCCCATTTCACTTTGATTTTTCTATTTTGTTCAAGGAAATTTATACATAGATAGAATTAATTTCCAGAAGATTAAAATAAATATATTTATACATTTATTTATCATAAATAATTTTTTTATAACCATGCATAAGGTTGGTGATAAGAAAAGAATCATAAAAATTCTTATTTATCGTTAATTCCCTGTTAATGGGACATTTTCCAAAGATAATGTGTGAGATGTATAATATGTGATTATATTAAAAATAATATTTTTATATTATATTTAAATTATAAAAATAATTGTGACATACTTTATAATTGGTTTAAGAAGTTTTGAATTAGAAAATAGAGGGCAGATTAGATATTATAAAATGAAAATGAAATAAAATGACAAAAGGAAAAAACCTCTTTCTTGAAGTTGTTCCTTTACTATGACCCTTAAATTCTTGAAATATTAGAGTTTTATTACTCCATAAAATATCTAAGTATTATAAAGGGATTAAGAGATAGGATTTTGGTATATTTTTTTCTTTGGTATATGAGGGTGGAGTGGTTTTTCATAGGGAGGGAGATGGGTTATTTATACTAGAGGATAAGGGTATTTTTAGAATAAAATATTTAATAACATACTATATCCAAGTTAAACCTTGTAATAGTTATATTAGATATATTATGGATCGTATACTGATAAAATATATTTTTTTTAGTAATTAAATACCCATTATAATTCAGATTCAAATGATTATTAAAAATTAAACTGGAAAAAATGAAATTTTTTTATTTTAATGGAATACTTTAGACTTTGGAAAAAAAATTTATAGATTAGAAAACATCTTTATTTTATTTTAATGGATCATTTATAAAATTAAATATGATTTTTTAGATAAAAAAATTCTACAATTCATCACATCATGAATGATGTCATTTAAAAAACACTGACTAAGAAAAAAACTATATTTTTACTATTCACCAGAAAGTTAAAGTATTTAAGAAAATTATAAAAAAAAACCTTAGAAAATTTTTATTTCCTAATTTTAAATATAATATTAATTTTACCAAAATAATTTTTATTAATAGGTTATTTTATTTTCTTGTATAAAAATAATGATTTTTTAAGAAACACACTAAATACTATTTATTACAAATGTTCTTATGTTTTTTTGAGTTTTTTAATCAAGATATTTGTTTTATGAAATTATAATGTTAATAATTTATTATATTATTCATGATAAATATTATTTAAATTATATTAAATTTTTTTAGTTCAAATTTCTGTTCCAATGTTCTGGTTATTATTCCCAACGTTCAGGTTACTATTTCCAATGACCAGGGTACTATTCCAATGATCACATTACTATTAAATCATTCCAAATTAACAAAAATTCCTCACCACGTTCTATATTTTCATTTTATAAGATTTTGATTGGTTTAATTGAAGTGCACTGTGTTGCATTTGTTGTCAATGAGGCATGAAGTTGTCTTGGAATGAATGGAAGTCAAGGAATGTCACGATGTGAATGACAAAGGTTGTGATGGTGTTGGTGATGAATGGAGAATGGCCATGGTACTAAGATGCGTGTCACTTAGGAGATTCACTAAGTGGCATAGGAGATGTGGTTGAAACATTCTCTAGTAATATCAGACGATTGTTGAGCTTCTCTTTAAGTTCCAAGAACTTGTATCACCTAGATACAATGTCACAACAATGATAGAAGACCATGCATTGTATTGACAATGCATTAGGAGATGAAAGGAGATCCATCCACAATCACTGAGTGGATGAAGTGGATTAATGAAGTCCATGCACTATCACTAAGTGCATGTGAACAAGAAGATGATCCAACTTGATCTCTGATTAGATCAATGAAGTTCATTGAAGAATTTATGTGATTAAGAGCTCGGTTGATGAAGAAAGAACCTTCAAGAATTTCCCTCATAAGTAATGAATATTTGTTGAGAAGGAGTGAGGAATTCAAATGAAGAAGAAGATGAGAAAAAATGAGGAAGAAGGCTTCAAGTGGCATTTGGCATATGAGGATACTTTGTTTTTATACAAAGTCTTTATTCCTATACTTAGCAAAAAATAAGGCCACCAAGGAGGCCAGCTGAGGGTCATCACCCAAGGCACTTGTGGGACTCAAGGTCACCACGCCCATGGGGAACCCTCAAAGGCCAGGGCAGCATCCTTGAGGCAGGGGCGCACCCGTAGGACACCGCATGGGCACCTGGGGCACGCCCGGAGGAGCGCGGCAGGGGCCGTGTATAAGCCCCCGAGTGCATGCGGTGGTGAAGCCCACACACCCGAGGAAGCATAGTGGGCGCCAGTAGCGCGCCCGCAGGGAGTAGAGAGTGGGCGCAGAGCGCGCCCGCAGGGAGAACACGGTGCGGGGCAGCACCGTGGAGGGAGAAGTTCAACTGAGGGGTTGAGGTGGTGCTAGGGTGATAAAGCGCGGAAAACCAGCGCGCCGATTCGATGTGGGACGCAGAAATTTCACCCGGGACAGATCTGAGCCGTCCGTCTCATCGCGCGCTGGATCGCAGCCTCTCATCTCATCTACCGCGCGCCACGATTTAATCCGGCTGTCCGATGTATCTCAAACGCTTGATCCGACGGCTCCCGGATCGTCTCCTTCGTCGAGCCACCCCGAATCCACCCGCGAGCTCCGTTCGAACCAGGAGCCTCCCGAACGATGATTTCGAGCTCCCGGCCACCATTTTCGAAGACGAAGGCTCCATTGAGTTCGTCTGAGCCGTATGAACACAACCATGCTTTAAAATGAGCTTGCATGCAACTAGTGGGAGAATTCGAGTGAGGCCGAAGGCAAACGAAGTGCCGAGGCCTTGAGCATATATGTTCTGCATGGTTTGGACCGAAAGAAGCCATGCATGCATTTGAAAGTCGCATGCACGTAGAGGAAAAAATAAAGGAAGAAACCCGCGATGAAACAATGAAGGAAAACAAGATTTGGAGAAAATCTTGAAGATCCGAAATCTTCGGTGATTCGAGATTTATCTCACGCGGAAGATATGAGGAATCTCTGCCTATAAAGGGAGAGGCCGAGACATCATTGTTGCTTGCTGAAACTCTATTGAAAATCCGAGTCCCGTGAGAGCTCTGCCTCGCGAAGTTGAAGCCCCGCGCAAGTAAACTTGCGCGGCTTGAGTTCCTTGTGCGCTACTTCTTTGCGCGACAAGAAGAAGAAGGAGGAGGAGATCCCTGTGCGCACCTCTTGCGCGACAGGAAGGAGCCGAGCCGCATATTTTCGCGCTCGAGACTCTTGCCCTCGCTGCCCGCAAACTTATGCGGCAGGAGGTGCTTGCGCGACAAGAAGTGCTCTTGCACCCTTGCTCTTGCGTTCCTTCCTTGCACCCAAGGAGTTCGGGCTGTGTGTGCAAAAACAGAAGAAGGCAGTGTTGAAGAAGAGAAGCTGCACCCTTGCGCACCTCCTTTGAGTTCGGGAGGAGTATAACTACACCTACGGGTTAAGTGTTTGAAGGCAGTGAAGGCCACCACATCTTGTGTGTGTGTGCAATTGAATAACTCGAACCCAAGTGTGTGCTAAACAAAGTGGAGGCCGTAGCCTTTGGTATGTGCAAGAAGAAGTGAAGGCAAAGTCATGTGTGTGCAACAAGTTAAGACCACAACTCAACCTATGTTGTGTGTGTGTGAAAATTAAAATAAGTGGCCGAACCTTAGTGTGTGTGCAAACCAAATTGTGTACACACTAAGAAGAAGAGAAGATATCCACACTAGTGTATAACACACATTTATGTGTGTAATCAAAAGAGAATAAAGTGTGTGAAGTTTAGTGAGAAGGTGTGTGCTTAAAGTGACTACACCCTTTGAGGGTTTATTGCACCAAGAGGAGAAAGAGGAGAGTGCATGCATGCATGCATGCACGTGCACACGTGAACAGAGCCAAATCAGTGGTGTGCATTTGAGTTGTCCAAGACCAGGAGGTTCTTGAAGAATTGAGAAGGCCATGCTATCAGTGCATGAGGATGAAGAGCTGCCATGCACTCAGTGCATGAAGTTGAAGTGAGTGAGACTGGACCAGACTGAAGTTAAAGACATCAGTTGTCTGAGTATTCAGTAATTGAGAAGAGCCTGATCAAGTGAAGTGATCAGAAGATTGCTGAGCAAGACCAACAGACCTTTTTAGAGGCTGTTGAAGATTCTTGAAGAGAGAGGCCAGGTCATCCTGAGAAGAAGGAGATAAATCCTGAGCAAGACGAGAAGACCTGATCATCACAAGTGATCAGAGGTACAGAGCAAGGCTAGCAGTCTTTATCCCAGACTGCTGAAGATACTTGAAGAGCTGAACAAGAAGAAGAGCTACTCGTGTGACTCGAGCAGCCAGGAGAAGACCCCTGTGAGACTCAGGGTGGAGGAAGTCTCCAGTGGGATTCTGGAGCAGGCCAGTGGGACTCTGGTAACACTGTGGGACGCAGTATAAAGACCCTCCTGTGGGACTCAGGAGAGATACGGTGGGAAGCTGTATCGACCATTGTAATTCTGACAAGTTATAATGGGAGAATCCATGCTGGGAGAGCATATCAAGGATGTAGGCCTTTGGTGCCGAACCTTGTAAATCCTTGTGTCCTGTGCCTTTTCATTACTGCGTTATCCGGGAAAGGTTGAGAGACATAATAAGAGTGGATCGAGGCCTTAACAAGCCATAAAGGTTTAATTGATTAAGAATCAATTAGTAAAAAGTTTTAAAGGATCACTGATTCACCCCCTCCCCCTCTCAGTGATTCACACTGATCTGGGCACTTCAATTGGTATCAGAGCGAGGTTACCTCTAAAAGATCCAAGGGAGTCTTTATGAAGTGCAGATTTGAGGAAACGAGCGACCAACCTCAAATGGAGATGTCTGCCAAGACTCAGAAAAATAGAAAGAAGAAACAGGCCAAGAAGATGAAGAAAGCCTGTCCTAGCTGTGATGAAGTTGAAACAATGAATGATCTTCAAAGTGCACTCAAATATCTTTAGAAGACAGTTCCCATGGATGTGGAAAAGTGTATAGCTACAGGCATCCATGATCTTCATGAAGAAAAATCACAGTTAGAAGAAGAAGCCAATGCAATGGAAGATCAATTGGCTAAAAGGGTTGGCATAACCAACACTCTCAGAAAGCTGGTGAAGGCTAAAGATGAAACAGTATCGCTTTGCAATGAAAGATATGAAGACACTATTGAAGAATTGCAAAGAAGCCTTTCTGAGAAAGAATTCTTTAAGACTGTGGTCAAAGAAGTTTTCCATGCACTGCAAAAATTGCACAGAGTGTCAATGAATGTCAGAGATGCTCAATTCAAAGACAAAGTCAAAATGGTGAAGGAGCTGGACAATTCATTGCTTGAAATAAAAAGGGTGCATGAAGACCAGATAAAGCAGCTGGAAGAGAAATGGGAAGGAAGGCTAAGAACTATTGAGGATGAGAAGAACTCCCTCAATATGAAATGCATAGAACTGGAGGTGATATTGAAAAATCAGCAATCACCCAAAGCCAAAGCCTCCCAGTCAGCTGAAAGAATAAATGTTGCTACTCAAGTGAGCTTTGAGAAGGATGATTCTAAAAGAAAGACATCCTCTAATAAAAGGGCAACAACTTCTAAAAAGAAGGTACCATCCATACCATCTTGTACTCATGCTTCTAAAAGTGTTTCTACTAAAAGTGCATGATAGAAGAATGAATCCAAACAAGTATGGATGAAGACAGTGAAGAAAGAATGCTCTCCTGAAACAACACAGCAAGTCAAGAAAAGTACCCAACAATCAGAAGGACTGAAGAGGTCAAGATTTGTGGGTCAGTGTTGGTGTTGTAATAAGTATGGGAACTGTGCAAAGGATTGTTGGTACAATCCACTGAATGTCAAAGCACAAAGGAAGCCCATGCCAAGGGGGAGAAAGCCAGAAGAAAAGAAGCAGCATCCACAGGTCCAGAGACATCTGTTTACTGCAAATAGATTTGGATTACTTGACAACATCTGGGATGGTTGCAAAAGTTGTCAACAATTTGATACATGTCAATATCCGAATGTATCCAAAGCTGGAAAGAAGAGAAGATCACAGAACCTGGCTAAGAGAGATTCCTTGGGAAGCAAGAAGAATGTAGAAAATGTTCCCAAGAAGTGTTTTAGAAATAAAGAGAAGACCTTGGAGTCTAAATCCAAGAAGGGTGATGCATCCAGAAGGACCACCAAGAAAACATGCTTCTACTGTGGAAAGAAAGGACACATCATGGACCTTTGTAAAGAAGCCATGAAACTAAATAGAAGCAGACTGAACTCCAAAAGACAATCAATCCAGAAGAAGAAGGGATTGATTGAAAATAAGTTTCCTAAGAGAGGTAGCTTAGCAGCATCCAAAGAACCATGTGGAACTTCCAAAACTGAGGCCACTCTTCCAAATGATTTACTAGTCATATGGCCAAATCAGTTGCAACTTGCCAAAGATCTGCAAAAAGCTGAAGATAAAGTTCTGGCAATTGCTAAGGCAAAAGGGAAGAAGAAGATTTCACATGAAGATGTTTTGAGAACCACACCAACACAATCATCAATGAAGATCAAATGTGCAAGTGTGAAGACTGGTGAAAATGGGACATCTCGGTTGAGAGAATCTTCTCAACCTTGTTGTTCACATTGATGAACCAAGGAGGTTCCATCTTATTCCCTTATACTCTTGGTATATACATGTGCTAACATTGCAGGGAATTGAAGATGATGATCATTCTCATCTGGAGGATGGTTTGGACAGAACGGAGTGCACCCCTTGAGGGGGAGCAAATCTGAAGAAGATGATGTTCTGAGATTAATATCATCTTAAGAAAATGGATGAATGGGGGAGCTTTATCTTTTCACCTTAACATTCTAATGTGTTTTGTGAAGTATGTGCAGGATTCATCAATTCATTGAATATCTGAAAAAATTCAACCCCTAAGCATGATCTCACATGTGTAGAGAATTGTGGACAACATTGAGTATCTTGGTTACATCACTCTTGTTTTCTACACCGGGTTAGCCCAAGTAGACTTAGAGTTGATTTACTAAAGGTTCTTTGCTAAAGAAGAACATGTAGCATCATCCCTCTCTTAGTGATTTTCAAGAAGATGCTATTCAAAGGGAGGAAGATATTTTTGAAAGTGAACCACACCACACCTTTGCATTTGATTGCCAATAAGGGGGAGAAAATATTGGCACACATATTGACCCATTCATATGTGCTGAAGTGGTTTATTGACAACAAATACAAAGGGGGAGATTGAAGTGCACTGTGTTGCATTTGTTGTCAATGAGGCATGAAGTTGTCTTGGAATGAATGGAAGTCAAGGAATGTCACGATGTGAATGACAAAGGTTGTGATGGTGTTGGTGATGAATGGATAATGGCCATGGTACTAAGATGCGTGTCACTTAGGAGATTCACTAAGTGGCATAGGAGATGTGGTTGAAACATTCTTTAGTAATATCAGACGATTGTTGAGCTGCTCTTTAAGTTCCAAGAACTTTTATCACCTAGATACAATGTCACAACAATGATAGAAGACCATGCATTGTATTGACAATGCATGAGGAGATGAAAGGAGATCCATCCACAATCACTGAGTGGATGAAGTGGATTAATGAAGTCCATGCACTATCACTAAGTGCATGTGAACATGAAGATGATCCAACTTGATCTCTGATTAGATCAATGAAGTTCATTGAAGAATTTATGTGATTAAGAGCTCGGTTGATGAAGAAAGAACCTTCAAGAATTTCCCTCATAAGTAATGAATATTTGTTGAGAAGGAGTGAGGAATTCAAATGAAGAAGAAGATGAGAAAAAATGAGGAAGAAGGCTTCAAGTGGCATTTGGCATATGGGGATACTTTGTTTTTATACAAAGTCTTTATTCCTATACTTAGCAAAAAATAAGGCCACCAAGGAGGCCAGCCGAGGGTCATCACCCAAGGCACTTGTGGGACTCAAGGTCACCACGCCCATGGGGAACCCTCAAAGGCCAGGGCAGCATCCTTGAGGCAGGGGCGCACCCGTAGGACACCGCATGGGCGCCTGGGGCACGCCCGGAGGAGCGCGGCAGGGGCCGTGTATAAGCCCCCGAGGGCACGTGGTGGTGAAGCCCGCTCACCCGAGGAAGAATAGTGGGCGCCAGTAGCGCGCCCGCAGGGACCAGAGAGTGGGCGCAGAGCGCGCCCGCAGGGAGAACACGGTGTGGGGCGGCACCGTGGAGGGAGAAGTTCAACTGAGGGGTTGAGGTGGCGCTAGGGTGATAAAGCGCGGAAAAACAGCGCGCCGATTCGATGTGGGACGCGGAAATTTCACCCGGGACAGATCTGAGCCGTCCGTCTCATCGCGCGCTGGATCGCAGCTGCTCATCTCATCTGCCGCGCGCCGCGATTTAATCCGGCCATCCGATGTATCTCAAACGCTTGATCCGACGGCTCCCGGCTCGTCTCCTTCGTCGAGCCACCCCGAAGCCACCAGCGAGCTCCGTTCGAACCAGGAGCCTCCCGAACGATGATTTCGAGCTCCCGGCCACCATTTTCGAAGACGAAGGCTCCATTGAGTTCGTCTGAGCCGTATGAACACAACCATGCTTTAAAATCAGCTTGCATGCAAATAGTGGGAGAATTCGAGTGAGGCCGAAGGCAAACGAAGTGCCGAGGCCTTGAGCATCTATGTTCTGCATGGTTTGGACCGAAAGAAGCCATGCATGCATTTGAAAGTCGCATGCACGTAGAGGAAAAAATAAAGGAAGAAACCCGCGATGAAACAGCGAAGGAAAACAAGATTTGGAGAAAATCTTGAAGGTCCGAAATCATCGGTGATTCGATATTTATCTCACGCGGAAGATATGAGGCATCTCTGCCTATAAAAGGAGAGGCCGAGACCTCATTGTTGCTTGCTGAAACTCTGTTGAAAATCCGAGTCCCGTGAGAGCTCTGCCTCGCGAAGTTGAAGCCCCACGCAAGTAAACTTGCGCGGCTTGAGTTCCTTGCGTGCTACTTCTTTGCGCGACAAGAAGAAGGAGGAGGAGGAGATCCCTGTGCGCACCTCTTGCGCGACAGGAAGGAGCCGAGCTGCATATTTGTGCGCTCGAGACTCTTTCCCTCGCTGCCCGCAAACTTATGCGGCAGGAGGTGCTTGCGCGACAAGAAGTGCTCTTGCACCCTTGCTCTTGCGCGCCTTCCTTGCACCCAAGGAGTTCGGGCTGTGTGTGCAAAAACAGAAGAAGGCAGTGTTGAAGAAGAGAAGCTGCACCCTTGCGCACCTCCTTTGAGTTCGGGAGGAGTATAACTACACCTACGGGTTAAGTGTTTGAAGGCACTGAAGGCCACCACATCTTGTGTGTGTGTGCAATTGAAGAACCTGAACCCAAGTGTGTGCTAAACAAAGTGGAGGCCGTAGCCTTTGGTATGTGCAAGAAGAAGTGAAGGCCAAGTCATGTGTGTGCAACAAGTGAAGACCACAACTCAACCTATGTTGTGTGTGTGTGCAAATTAAAATAAGTGGCCGAACCTTAGTGTGTGTGCAAACCAAAGTGTGTACACACTAAGAAGAAGAGAAGATATCCACACTAGTGTATAACACACATTTATGTGTGTAATCAAAAGAGAATAAAGTGTGTGAAGTTTAGTGAGAAGGTGTGTGCTTAAAGTGACTACACCCTTTGAGGGTTTATTGCACCAAGAGGAGAAAGAGGAGAGTGCATGCATGCATGCATGCACGTGCACACGTGAACAGAGCCAAATCAGTGGTGTGCATTTGAGTTGTCCAAGACCAGGAGGTTCTTGAAGAATTGTGAAGGCCATGCTATCAGTGCATGAGGATGAAGAGCTTCCATGCACTCAGTGCATGAAGTTGAAGTGAGTGAGACTGGACCAGACTGAAGTTAAAGACATCAGTTGTCTGAGTATTCAGTAATTGAGAAGAGCCTGATCAAGTGAAGTGATCAGAAGATTGCTGAGCAAGACCAACAGACCTTTTCAGAGGCTGTTGAAGATTCTTGAAGAGAGAGGCCAGGTCATCCTGAGAAGAAGGAGATAAATCCCGAGCAAGACGAGAAGACCTGATCATCACAAGTGATCAGAGGTACAGAACAAGGCCAGCAGTCTTTATCCCAGACTACTGAAGATACTTGAAGAGCTGAACAAGAAGAAGAGCTACTCGTGTGACTAGAGCAGCCAGGAGAAGACCCCTGTGAGACTCAGGGTGGAGGAAGTCTCCAGTGGGATTCTGGAGCAGGCTAGTGGGACTCTGGTAACACTGTGGGACGCAGTATAAAGACCCTCCTGTGGGACTCAGGAGAGATACGGTGGGAAGCTGTATCGACCATTGTAATTCTAACAAGTTATAATGGGAGAATCCATGCTGGGAGAGCATGGAAAGAATGTAGGACTTTGGTGCCGAACCTTGTAAATCCTTGTGTCCTGTGCCTTTTCATTACTGCATTATCCGGGAAAGGTTGATTGACATAAGAAGAGTGGATCGAGTCCTTAACAATGCATAGAAGTTTAATTGATTAAGAATCAATTAGTAAAAAGTTTTAAAGGATCACTGATTCACCCCCTCCCCCTCTCAGTGATTCACACTGATCTGGGCACTTCATTAATAATATTTTTTTTATTTCTATAGTGTTTGAAAATGGGTAATGATTCTAGAAGATTAAAAGGATCCAAAGTTTCCGATTCTTCTTTTCATAATTTATATTTTCGTCCCATTGTAATGTTCAGAATTTTAATGGGATTATTTTATTATTGTTGTAAAAATATATATTATTTGAATAAATTGTTTTGAGTTTCATCATGTGTTTTATTTGTATAATCCTATACAACACACATTTATTTCTAGAAAGAAATATCATTTATAAACTATGGGTTTTGACAATAATTATCCAATAATTACATAAATTAAAGAAAATTGTTTATTACATACATTAACAAGGAATTTTAGGTCTATAGATTATGAAAATTAAGAAAAATTATAATCTGATAATGCCTATGTCTTCATCAAACGATGGACAATTTTTTCCAATATATAAGAAACTACTTGATCCATAATAATAATTCAATATCTCCCAAAAATAACCCACACAATGTATTATTTATGTCATATCACGTGTAACACATTTATTTATAACCTATAGAAATAGAAAAATAATATTGGGTGTGCTCAAATGGTTTGTATGAGAAAACATATAACTAAGCCAATCATGGAATAAAGAACACATAAATATTATGACTAGAATAATTAATCATCATAATGACACAATCAATTGAAATAGAGAGAATAATATATCAATGGATAGAAATGAAAATAAATAAATTATGTGGATAATGATAAATTAATTTTTAGTGATAGAATAAATAATTTAGGACATCCTGATATTAACATCAAGGCCTCAACCAAGACACCATTCTTTCTGTCAAGATCATAGTCAAGAAATATTTCTAAATTGGGAAGACATACACAAAATACCTAAACATGTTTATAAAATGAGACCTAACAATGAATCAAGATGTTATAAAATGTCAATCCCAACCCATCAATTTTTTATTTCTAGTGTATTCATCATATGGGATAATGAGTAAAAAATTCATAATAACATTTTCCAATGTTCATTCATATTGGAATAATAATATATAGAACACCAGCATTTTTCCCCATTTCTATAAATGGTATAACATGATCATAACCCATAAAGAATAATAATTTGGATGGTTAAACAATATATAGTAAAATTTCTAGAGTAATTAAGAAAAATCCACTTCAGAATAAGTAATATATGAATTTTCTATAGTCCCCAAATTTGTTAATTTTATAGATTTATATTTACAGATACATTAATCCAAAACCATATGGAGTAATGGTATAAATTTAAGTAAATAATTTACCTAATAAATAAACATATGGAATCTATATGAACAACCTTTAATCAAAGTAATGGAAAACATGGTATTCACAAAGAAAATCCATTGGAAGAAATTCCAAACCTATTCATGGTGGATGGTTAGACAGGAAAAAAGTAGTGATCAATCATATCATTGATAGAAAATAACATTACGAATATATTTATATAAAAAATTTGGGTCGTTTCAATAGAACATAAACCTTGTGTAATTAAGGTAACATATAAATATATTGGAATAGATTAAAAACAACCTTGTAAAATAATGATTAAAATAGTATCACATAATAAGGGATCAAGAATATAATTATTTGATTCTGAGATTTCAATCCCTCAAATTTTAAATAAATATATTTATTGTAGAATATATAATTTAACATAAACCCCATTATATTATATCCTTTTTAATATTAAAAAGAATATGGAAGTGAACACTCAAAATAAATTTTTATTTTTTTAACATTAATATAAAAAAATTACTTTTCTCTTTAAAAGTTAATTGTTGAAATGGTTATGTTTAATATTTTGAAAAATTTTACTTTTAAAAATAATACCTAATAATAGAGAATTGAAAATGAAAAAGTTTTCTACAGGAAATGTGAATCTAAATATAAACCATTTCATTATGAATGGAACCATTTTAATACTTTTAAATTTACATTATTGAAAAACCGCATAGAAAAAATTGATTTTGTATTATAAAATTATTTTTTAAAATATTATTATAAATACCATATAATAAAATATTTGGGTTGGAGAACCTGAGAAAATTTCAAGAAAAAAATATTATAATTCATTTAATGAAATTTGAGTTTCCAAGAATCCTTATAACTACAGAAACAATTTAATCCATAACTATTTGTAGTAGAGATGATTATTTGGATTAGTACATCCCATTAAATAAAAAAATTATGATAAAAAAATTATGGGTGGTAAAAACACCATAAAAGGGCAACATGGTTCATAAAATGTATTATGTTTCATTTAATGATAATTGTGACCAAGAAAACCATTACAACTTTAAAAACATTCGATTCAATACCCCTTAAAGGGTATGATTTCAAATGAAACATTAAATACTAAGTGTAATTTTAGGATCATGATATAAAATAAAAAGGATAGTATATACACCATTCTAATTAAAACATGGTGTATAATAAGAAATATGTCTTAGGGAATTAAAAACTGAGATAAAAAACCATTACCTTTTATCATGTATTTCACCAAAACATTGTAACCAACGATATAAAGGGAATTAATATCTTAATAAATTATTTAATAAAATTAATCACATCCTTTTAAATTTTTCCTCTTCATTTATAATCACCATATATATCAATTTTAATTAGTTATTACCTATTTTCAATATCGGGTGTAAGTAATCTAAATAATTTTGAACTATTATCATAAAAAATGCGTTTTATTGATTATTATCATAAATTTCATCAGTAAAAAGATAATTAAAGGTACTATAATATATTTAACATGATATTTAAGAAGTTATAAGTTTATTACATGGTAGTTTTTGTTACAAACCATGTAAAAGAAATCAACGATGTTCATGTTTTAGTGATTCTTAACTAGAAAATGGTAGTTTTTAATTAATGATTGTAATAATAATGTTACTATTATAGAATAAAAAACTAATTATTTAATTATTGATATCATATATTACCATAAATTAAATTTACATTATAATCCATGATATAAATGTTTATCTTTGTTCTAGTATGTTTTCAAAGAAACCAAACAAGAACATACCATAATTAATGGATGATCATGGTGTGATTTAATTTTTATATCATTATAAAAGAATCATAATGATATTATTTACTATTTATTAGTTTTTTATGTCATGATTTTAATTAATTATAATAATTTTTAACCTATAATACATTATTTTATAGTGGAGAGAAATAATTTTTTTCTCTTAGAATGCACTTTTAGACTGTTGAATTTACAACATTTGTTTATTTCTCAAATTTTTAGTATGTTATTAAATTTATATTAATTTTTTTAATAATTTAATAATAATCATCTTTATCCATTAAAATCATTTTCATTACAATCCTTTTAATATGGTGATAAAAAAACTGAAATCATTCGTTCTATAGAGGCGCTAGTCTACACGTATGTTCCTTGTTCTTCCAGAATAATAAACTTAAGTTAATTTATACTTGATTAAAAAATTTTTTAAAGTTTTTTATTCCTTTTATATCACTTATTACCCCGTTATAAACATTACATATTTATTTAAGTAAATATTTGTTGTTTTGTCGATATTCGGTACTTGAGTCAAAAATGGACTTGTAATAATTACAAATTGTCCATGTGGTCAAAAGTCTATTATATACAGAATGATATTCATGATTTAAATATAATATATATCCAATATAGATATATTTATTTATAATAGTACATAACATTTGGAGATAATAAATGAAATGCACTATTCATGGAGATGGTAAGCCGTACGTACGCATGAATACTACTTTCATTTATTTTTTCATTTTAAAGGAATGAAAAATAATTTATACATGGGTATATTATAATTATAGTATAATATCATATGATATTTATGTTTCATAAGTTCATTAAATACATAATTTATAGGTTCCATGTATTGAATGAATGAGTAATATCACTTTGAGGGGGCGATTGTCTGCACTTTCTCAAATGAAATTATCATATTCACACATCCTGAAAAGAATAATGGTATTTTTGTAAATAAAAATTACAGTATCATAGAGAAAATATAAATATAGTATATATCATATATAAATATAGTGCTATCATAATGTCCACCATGATAAGTGGTATGGTAAAATCGAATAATCATCATTTCATGATGCAACAGTTCGCCGTACACAGAAATAGAATGTTCGTATCCATTAGATGGAGGTGTGTGTAAGTGTAGTTTGAATCATTATCAATAAAACATCCTAGTATATTTAGGATACTTGTTTTTTTATGTAATCAAATAATAATAATATAATAGGTAGTGGAGGAGTAAAATAATGGAAAGGAACTTTAGAGAACAAGCTACCTCTAAAATGTGTAACTCCATTTTTATTTGAGCCAAAAGGTTTTCTTGAATTTCCTTATACCTAATGTAAGGATTCTATGAGGAAGAGAGGGATGTTGGGAGATTAGTTTTTCTGATTTTGGATGAACTAAGTGGCTTTTTAGGTCTGATTAAATGGGTTGAGGTAATTCCCTTTTAAAAGAGGGAGGAGGGGCACTTTAGGAATGTTTTGAAGTATTATTTTATTATAAAATGATTTTCGATTTCAAATGGTACCAAATTAATTTATTTCAAATATAATATTTTTTATTATATAACCTCTCCTCTAATAGGTTTTAATGAAGTATAGGTCACAAATTTAACCTTATCATTTAGCTTTAACCCTTAGTTAATTAATTTTACTTTTACTGTATCTTCTTGTTTAATCATACAATATGGTTAATATAGATACTATAAAATGCCAATAGAACCTAAAGTGGTTCATTTATGACATGTTAAACATTATATAAGTCATTTGACAAAATCTAATATTTTTTGGACTATTATATAATTTAATAAAATATTATTTGTTTTTAAAACTCATTTATGTCAAGTTTTATAACCTCTCCTCTAATAGGTTTTAATGAAGCCTCTAATATTCACTAGATAAATGTAAATTTTTTTATAAATATCTAAAATCATAATATAGTTAATTCAGTTCATTCCCCCTAATACAATTAATGATGTTAACTACAAATTAAAATAATAATAGTATTATATTATTTTTTAGTATAACTAAAAGTTGTGTGCAACCTAAGATTTCAAAGAAACGAGTTGTTACGTGTTGAGTATGCTATTAGAAAAATAATCCCCTTTAATGTAAAAATATTTTCTTATTCAAAAATGTTAATATAAATGAATAATTATTATTCTATAAATACATGGGTCGTTACATGATTCCCCCTTTTGGAAATTACGGCCTTATAATTTTGAAATTGGTCTTGGAAAATTCATTGAAAGTCCCACATTAGAAAAACTGTAAGTAAAACTATAACTTTAATATAAATAAATAGAATTACAAAGGTCACCTGAGATAACCCATACTGGGATTCTATATAGTAAAACAAGGATATGGAAGAGAAACTAACCACCAAGTTTTGATGGAGAGTGACAAAAAACATAATCAGGAGACAGTTAACCACTATAAAATCATAAACTTGTGATTGGTTAAACTGTATTTGATTCCACAGTAGGAAATTTATATGAAAATAGTTCTTGTTTTAATATCCTTTTCATATATTTTAGGAATTTATTTATGAGACTAACTAAGAACATAAGGAAACATACTTACTTGTCTAGTAGACTTTCTTACTTTACTAAATGTCCACCACAAACTCATCTTTTCTCCAATGATGAGTATTCAAGATGAATTGGTCACATCAAAAGCACTGGAATCAACATCTAGAGAATCACATAATCCACAAAAGATGAACAATATATTTCCCCTACCATTATACATTAACCAAAACCAAAATGGTTTATTCAAGTTCAGATAATCCCAAAAATGAAAATCCTTTATAAAAAGAAATACTTCTCCTAATCTAAAAAATTAATCAATCAGTACCCAAAGTTTAACAAAGTCCATTAAATAAAAAAATTTCCCTAAAATTATTCAAAATAATCTAAAATAATATTGAAACCCAAAACTCATAATAATTTTATCTGCTGTTATTCCACGATAAATATTAACATTTATATCGAAATAAAATCAACTACTCTTAAAGTATCATACTGAAAATTAATTAACACAATCACATATTATCCAAGATAGGTTAATAGTTTCCATTAATAACCTTTATTGATATAAGGATAAATTAAAATAATATATTATCCAAAATAAAATTATACCATTATTACTCAAATGGAATCCCATAGTATTCTATTTTCCTTAGGCATATAATGTTTCCAAAAGAGCGAACGTCTTCCAAAATAAAAATGTTCACTTAATAGAAAAAATCATTCATATTCTAAGGATATCCATTTAATAAAACATAATTTCCAAAATAAACTTATTTTTGATCTATAAAATCATTTAACTAAAAAGAATAAGTAATACTAACTAGGGGATTCACATAGGCCAGTGGTAGGTGATGTGCCCTTGTCACCCTTCGGTTGTGGGTTCGATTCCCATTGCCTTATCGGACAGGATGAATGGTCACCCATACTATTGGTTGTCCATTTTTTAAAACCATATCATTCTTATAACATTCTCAAAAATAAGATAATTTCCTTAAAAATAACAATAATCAACTTTATACTCAATGGTTATCTAATATCTTTCATTTTGCATACCAAAAATTATTAACCAGTAATTGCTTCAAAAAATCTAGGATCATATAAACCAAAATGGTTCTTTATAACTATATCCACAAAAAATAACAATTCTTCCTCAAAAATAATTTTCACATAAAACATTTTAGGGTTACAAATATAAGAGAAAAGTCATCAAAATTAATACCATCAACAAAAGAACATTAATACTTTTAAAAATTTTATCACCTAGATATCTGACATAACTGTCACATTTCTAAAATGTAGACATCTTAATAATAAAAAAATCTTCACGACCCATTATCCATTTTTTTGAACTTGTTCCATAATTATTCTTTTCTACAAAAAAAATCAAGAATCAAATCCTAAGATTCAATAATATAAAAACATCAGCTAAGAAATAATCCATACATTTCATAGGTCATTGCCAGTTTCTTCATCCTCAACTAGAATGGCACTAGGCATTGGTAAAAATATATTTTTGTGGTCCTTCTGATCACATTACTAAACCCTCTTCGTAGGATATCTATTTTTTAATGACCATATACACCACATTTAAAACATTTAATTGATCCCTCAGAAAGAACTTATTTTCCTTCTCTAGAGTCAACAAAATTCTTCCTTTTTACATGACAGGTTATTGCTTTATGACCTTCATTACAACATCTATAACATCTTCCTATCCCTTTTCAGCAATTTCATAGGTGTTTCATTCCAAATCCTTGACACATTGGGTTTTTAATATACATACCTTTATTATTATTACTTGAATATCCATTGGGATTCATTTATCACATATATGATTCCTTAGAAAAATTAACAAGGTTCAAGTGGTCAATCATGACTCAAGATAGTAGGCTAATATTAAACACGAGAGTTCTCATTTCAGCTCCCATTTAATTTAGTTGATTATTCCGAAAACCATCATAATTTTCTTTATATCCATTGTTACATTGGTTCCTGCTAGATCTATCTATTTACTAAAACCAAAAAGGTATGTGTGAGTATATCAGTAAAATAATCATATACTATCTTATGAGTAGGGTAAACTCTAAGATATACTTATTCATGGTATCTTAAACTCATTCAATTTATATAAAATAACTACGACTCTTTCTAATGTGCTAACCACTATTGTTATGTCACTTATGATTAAATAACACAGTCACCTCTAAAGTTATCTAAACTATATTCTGATACTAACTATAAGGTCCCAGCCTTAAGCATTACTTAATCTCAAGGTAATTAAATAATTTTACTTTTATTCACATTGAGTATATTTTTAAGTTTAGATATTTATAGAATTAGGTCATAAATTATAAATAATGTCTTGAATATTACAAGTAGACACTTCAACTCACTATCCTATTTTTTTCATAAAAGGAAACTCTTTAAAATGAAATATGACATCATTTCATGTTTTAAGAGAATAAAAATTCCATGATCCCATCTATGAATCTATTATTAATTATGTCCTATGAAAAACATTTCAAAACATGGGATGAGAATAAAAATATTAGTAAGGGATACATAATGAAAGAAAACTATTAGTATTCAAAAAAATGTAAACCATTAAAACATTATCTTGAAGTAATACTTTTCACCTTTAAGAAGTAGAAAAAACAATTCACTGAATATAAACTCATTTATTAACCTTTTTTTAACAAAAATATAACCATAAATCCCATATAAATAAACATATTACATATAAAGGTAACTTGGGACATTAACATACTTAAATGAAATAACCATAAGGTCGACATCCACACATACCACTAAATGGAATAGGCATAAAACCGACTTCTATACCCAATTAAATAGAGGTTATAATGTAACTACTTTTCCTTGGTTTATCAGAGAGCCACCCATCATTTGGTTTATCACTTAACCATCTGTCATTGTTTTATCATGTAACCACCCATAAAATGTCCAAGTACTATTATATAATCATAACACAGAAAATATTAAAAATATCAACATTTCACTAATAACATTTCATTTTCAATAAAAAGAATTAATTTCAAGATATTGAAAAACTCAATCTATTTCAAAAACCATTTAAAATACCAAAATACATAAAAAGGGTATATGGTATTTTTTTTAAAAAAATTACATCTTGATAAGGAAGCCATATATCAAATAATTCTCACGACAGCAGAAAGGTCATTGTCACCACATATGTTAAGAACATTCCTTTTTTCGTATAGTAAAATTCATTATAGAAAAATGATTTCCTTTAAATTAAATTAAAAGTCAAAGGGGTTTATTATACACTGTATAAAAGAAGAAGGTGTATATTATAAAAATAGGTCTCAATGAAAAGAGATTGAGATGAAGTCTCTTAAAAAAATCATTTTTTAAATAAAATAGATAAATTATGTGTATTAACTATAAGTACACATAAATAAAGTATAAATACAAGATATGATATCAAAAGTTATTTACCACACAATCATAGCACAACATAATCAAGAAGTAGAAGATTAACCCAACAAATGGAAATTGGGTTAATAAGTTCCCTTACCTTGAGTCCTATTCATCATGTATGTTCCCTATTATTCTTGTATAATTAACTTAAGTTAAATTATACTTTCTTTATAATATTTTTCTAAATTATTATTCCTTTTTTGTCACTTATTACCACATTATAAACATTATATAATTATTTATGTTAATAGCAGTCGTTTTGTCAATATTTGGTACTTGAGTCAAAAATGAACTTGTTATAATTACAAATTGTCCATGTGGTCAAAATTACATTATCTCTAGAATTATATTCATGATTTAAATATCATACATATCCAGTATATATATGTATTTGTAATAGTAAATAAGATTTTGAGATAATAAATGAAATGCATCGTTCATCGAGACGGTAAGCCGTACGTACGCATGAACACTACTTTCATTTCTTTTTCATTTTAAAGGAATGAAAATTAAATGATACATAGGTATATTATAATTATAGTATAGTATAATATGATATATATTTGTTACGCAATCTCATTAACTCTATCCTTTATACATTCCATGTATGGCATGAACGAGTCATATCACTTTGAGGGGGCGGTAGTCCGCACTTCCTTAAATGAAATTATCGTATTTACGCACCATGAAAAGAATAAAGTTATGTTTTTAAATAAAAATTACCATATAATAGAGAAAATATAAATATAATATATTTCATTTATAAATATAGTTCCATAATATTGGCCACCATGAGAGGTGGTAGGGGAAAAGTGAACAATCATCATTTCGTGAGGCAATAATTCGCTGTACACAGAAAGAATATGTTTGTATCCATTAGATGGAGTTTTGTGTAAGTGTAGTTAGAATACTTCTCAAAAAAACATCCTAGTATATTTAGGATACTGGTGTTTTTATGTAATCATAGAATAAGAATATAATAGGGAGTGTAGAAGTAAAATAATGAAAAAAAACTTCAGAGAATAGACAACATCTGAAACGTGTAACTCCCCTTTGATTTGAGACAAAAGGATTTCTTGAATTTCCTTATTCATAAGGTAAGGATTCTATGACTAATAAATGGATTTTGGGAGCTTAGTTTTTTAGAGGATGTATGAGACAAGGTTCTTGATATGTTTAATTAAATAGGTAGAGGTAATTCCATTTTATAAGAGGGAGGAGGGGCACTTTAGGAATGTTTTGAAGTATTATTTTATTATAAAATTATTTTCAGTTTAAAATGGTCGCAAAGTGATTTATTTAAAAGATAATATTATTTTGGGTAGATAAACTCTCAACCAATAGGTTTTAGACAAGTCTAGGTCCCAAATTTAACCTTATATATTAGCTTTAACCGTTAGTTAACTAATTTGACTTTTACCATGTCTTCTTGTATATTCATACTATATAGTTAATATAGTTACTATAAAATTACAATAAAACATAATGTGGTTAATTAATTAAATTTTAAACATCATATACATAATTTATTATAATATTATATTTTTTGGACAATTATATTATTTAATAAAATATTATTTGTTTTAAAAACTCATTTATGTCAATTGTTATACTATTTATATAATGACTTTTTAAAAATCCATAAAAACTTTTTACTTTAGAAAATATTCATTAATTAAAAGCTAAAAAGTCATAATCATCCCTAAAATTCTTTGATGGAATTAAAAGTTTCCAAATAAAATTGTTTTAATATTTATAATCTTAATTATTTAAATTATTGAATAATAAGGCTATCACTACATCATCTTTGTGTCATGAATAAATTTATTTACTTGATGTATAAAAATTATAAATAAAATACCATGATATAGGAAACATTTTTATATTTCTATTGACTTTTTATAATCTAAATGATCTCTTATATAACCCCATATAAAATTGTTTTACTAAAATATACATGTTTAGGTTACATTTTTAATTACTTCAAATTAATTTTTATAAAATGTCATTTTAACATCCAAATGGATCCATGGGGTCCAAAAATTGACTTAAGGATTAACATGGTCCTATATATCTCATCCAATATAATTAGGACACGTGTTAGGGTAGTTTAATATTTTTATAATATTTTTACCCTTATTTACCAGATTTACCCTTTAACCATGGTACATAAAATAATTATTGATGTTGTTATTCATAATGTTTAAAATTAAAATGTAACTATTTACTCAATATGAACCTCATTATTCCAAATATGGAATTGATTTTTTAAAATTCAAAACAGATAATTGGAAAAAATTAATTTAAAATTATTTCACATTGTTAAAACCAAAAAATGGGTTTTTAGGAAGTTATAACTATCAAATGATTGACATGTGTTTATGTCAAATTTTAAAGTGAAATTATTTACAATGACCAAAATTAAATTAAATTATAACAAAATAATGCAATTATAATTTCAAATCAATTAAAAGGACAATATAACTATATAAATAAATTAGATGAAAAGGTAATTTTGAATTAAAATGCAGTATTTTTCACTATTCATTAAAAAAATGAACTTTTTCAGAGAAATACAAAAAATTCATCCGAAAAAATATTTTAATGTTATGATTCTAAAGAAGAAGTTTATTTTGTCAAATAGAACTTATAAAATTCATAAAAACTAGATTTATAAAGGGTTCACCATCAAAAGGTGGTAAAACAACCTTTTAGAAATATTATAGTATTTCATGCTTAAAATAAAATTCATTCTTATTTAAAGCCTCAAATATTAAATAGATAAATGTAAAAACATTTAATAAATATAGAAAATCATAATATAGTTAATTCTGTTCATTCCTGCCAACACAACGACAAGGCGCTAACTACCATTTAAAATAATAATGTTATTATATTATTTTTCAGTATAATTCAAAGTTGTGTACAACCTAAGATTTAAAAGAAACTCATTTTTTCATGTTGATTATTCTCTCAGAAAAATAATCCCCTTTAATGTAAAAATTATATCTTATTCATAAATATTAAGAGAAATGATAAAGTATTATTCTATAAATACCTTGTTCATTACAATGTAAGATAATGAAATTACATAGAGACTAAAAATTCATTAAAAATAAGTAGATTCATGATATAAAACTTCAGTTTGAATAATATACACCTAAAAAATAACATTGGTGCATAAAAAATAGGTATATCAAAGAAGGAAAATTGAGACAAAATTACTTTATCGATTTATTAAATTTTGAATTATAAAATCCATGAATGAAATATCACAAAATGGATATGAAAATACCCATAAATTAATGTATATAAATCATATAATAAATTTAAGGGTAGTATATACACCATGAAAAATAAGAGTTGTGAACATGGAATGTATCTCATACATATAAGACACGATAAATTCCATAACCTCATCTTTTGAATCTCATCTTACTCGTACAAACCTCATGTATAATAAATATAGGTATATTATATATATTTTATTGAACTATATTATTATATATAATAACATATATTAATTTATTATGAATTCATTTTACCTGCTTATTAATAATTCTGCATTAAGGTTTCACTTCGGGTAATGTCCGCTTTGTTCTTCTTACATGTTTTTAGTTATAATTCTTGATCCTCTTACTTAAATTATGATTTAATTGTTTTTAGAATATAAAAAATGAAACATATATCATAAATATTCCATATATAAATATTTATAACATTCTATAAAGGATAGTTATATTAAATGGTATACATGATTCATGGAGATGGTAGGTTGTACGTACTCATGAACACTATTTCCATTTTCAAGTCGTATTGAAAGAAAGTAAATGAAATATATACATATATGTATAAAAAATATTTATTGTATAATTATTATTTCATATATATTATATAAATTTACTAAACCCATCATTAACACATTTCATGTAAAGTGTGAATGAATCACATCGCTTTGAGGAGGCAGTCATCCACACATCCACAAATGATGTTATCGTATTTATATAAGATGGAAAGTATAAAGGTATGTGTTATAAAATAATTAAATAAGAATAAAGACATAATAAATATAATATATATCAAATATAAATAGTTTTTCTATCATAATTACCAACAATTAAAGGTGATAGAGGAAAAACTAACAATTTTTTTTGTGAGGTGGTAGTTCATCATACACAAAAACAATATGTTCCTTACCCATTAGATGGATGTGTGTGTAAGTGTAGGTAAAACCATTAGAAAAAAAATCAGTATATTTAGAATAATTTTTTTGTTTTATAATTGTGGAATAATAATAATTGATGTGGTGGAGAAGGAAAATAAAGGGAAAGATCTAGGAAAAGGGTTTTACCTCTTATTTGAGTAGATCATTTTGGTTTTCCCCAAAGGGATTCCTTGGTCAGAATTATGAAAATCAAGATGATTCAACGATCAAGGGAGGTATTTTTATGATATATTTGGGCATATATTTGTTTATCCAAAGTGTATTTATAGGTGTTAGGAAGTGGGAGGATATGAGTCTTTTTTTATAGGGGAGGAGGAGTGGTACTCTTGTAAATTTTTTAAAAGGGAATCACACCCATATTTTTCAAATTGAAAATTTATCTAATAATGGTAAAAAGTATTTAAAAATGAGTATAGGGTCCCAATATGTCCATACAATGTATTTTGGAAATGTTTCTAGGTCATTTGTGCCCTTAAGATTTAGGTTTAGTCCCTTGTTATGATTAATTTCACCTTAATCATTTTAATTAATTTTAATTACCTTCAGTAATTTTTCTGGTCAAAAATAATATGAACTTATTGAAAATTATAAAATTTTATAATTCCAAATATTTAATCAATTTTTCCAAATTCCAATCACATAAGTGGTAGAAATTAATTTAAATTTAATCCTTTAGATGAGAAGACAATGCATGTTTTTAAAGTAAAAACATCCAAAAATTTTCTATCTTTTTATACCCAATCTCAAATTTAAATTGATCCCAATGACCTATATTTTATTAATTAATATATTATTTATATAATTTGTCTTTTAAAAAATTATAATATAATTTAACATTTTAAATAAATTAGATGAAAATTTAGTTTTGAATTGAAATTTAGTATCTTTCACTATTCATCAAAAATCGAAACCTAAGAGAAAAATACCAAAAATTCATCCTAACTAATTTTTATGTTTTTATTTCAAATTTTAATATTATTTTGGTATATAAAAGCTATAAAATTTTTAAATTTTTTATTTAAAATAGGTTCTCTATTAAAAGGAGTTAAAAGTACCTTGATAAAATATTGATTTTTATACAAAATATTAGGCTTGTTCATATCTTATTCTTATGAAATATATTTTATAAACAAAAAAAATATTTTATTGAATATATAACATATATATTTCATTAATATAATTTTATAATTTTAATTAATTGAATTTATTAGGATAAAAATTCATTTATGGGTATAAAAATATTTTTCTGTAAAAATATTTCCTTTATATTCAATTGGTTATTGTATCCATTTCTAATAATATTGTAACAAATGAATTCAAATTATAATTTAGGCAAACCAAATATTATCATAATTTAGTTAATAATATTCTGAAATTCCAATTTAATGGCTAAGTTAGATATACCTAATTATAATTCTAAGGTGTTATTTCACAAAAACTCAGTGTTTCATGTAACCCAAGCCAATCCAATGTTGCATACAGTACAAGCTAAAAATTATGTTGCGTTTATTATATGATTAACTTGGTGTTTGTTATAATGTAATACTAACATAGTTATTTTATAAAAAACTATTTTCATTTTTGTGTGAATATAAAAATATAAAAAATGTCATATTAATTCAATAAAAATTCACAAAATTTCAGGGTGTTACATTATACCGCCTTAAAATGAATTTCACACTCAAAATTCATATGGGTTATTAAAGGGATAATTCTTGAAATTTACTTTCTTAGAAACCCAAATTTTAAAAACGAATACTAAATCTTCCTTTAAAAAAATAAAGTTGTCAACATGACGGTTACCCAAAGTAACATATAACTAGGTTTCCACATAGTAGAACATAGACGAGATGTAAAAATATGGACATGGAGGAAAGTCATAAATATTTATAGGGCATGATTGAGGTTATAAATCAAAAATAAGTGAATGATAAATGAAATGTTGAGGGCCTCAGATTCATAAATACACGTTTATTTAATAGGACATCAATTCAACAAAAAATAAGGTATTAGGAAAATATTTTATTTCTAGATAATTTTTGATAAAGTTAAAGAATTTTCATGAAAAGTTATACTTGCATGATTTTAGGGAAACCTAAACCTTTATTATTACTCAATCAATTTTCACTTTATATATTACTCCAGGAAATGAAGGTGAATCTGTCATTCCTGATGAACTAATAGTTCACAATATCCATTAATAAAATAAAGTTCATTCCATATGTCTTTATCACCACAAAAGTTATCACACGTTATTCAATATGCATAAATCCTTATGTGTTGGGATAATACATTAATCTCACAAACTCCATCAAAATTTTAACTTAAACTTCACATAAATGTTTAGCATTATAATCCTTCCAAAATATAATTCACCCTTTCTTCCTTAGATATACTATTATATTATACCCAAAACATTTTTATTGGATATTTGGGTTTATCCTTTCACCGATAGAACATTAAATGTGATTTTATTATTTATACATAAATTTATAGAGATATAATTAATCAAAACCTCACTAAAGGACAAACAATATGTTTTTATAGGGATTATTCATACAAAATCAAACATGAACTTCCAAACTAGGGGGGATGATATATTCCCCCCTAATTTTCATTATTCACTCCACCCATTGTGATTTAATAAGATTTTCCTCTCTCCCTTCTTCCTCAATGTTTGTTGTGTCTTATCATCCATATTATCCTTTGTATTAGGGAATTGATTTTCATATTGAATAAACTCCAAGAACTTGAAACACTAATGTGTGGGTGGTTTATTTTTTTGAGATTTCTCTCAATTAATTTCATTTAATTTCCTCTTAACATAACATCTACATTATTTTGCTCTATGGAAAGGATTTTCACACTTGATACACCTTATTTTTTCTTTTAGGAACTCTCTTAAGTTCTCTTGACCACAATTTTTTCAAGAAGAAGTTTGAAAATTTTTCAACTCTCTCTGGTTTTCAGATTTTACTTCGGACTCCATCTTCCCTTTTCTATTAAAACCACGATATTTATAGGTAAATACAACCCCCATTTAACCTAGATTGCACAATGCACAATCTATTAAAATATACTAAAGTCTCTTATGAACAAATATCTTTTGAGAGTTGGATTTAATCCCTTGAAGAACCTATCCACTTTACTTTGGTATTGGATGATTGTACCACATTCGTACCTCACAAGTCTTGTTGAATTTGCCTCATAGGTACCAAAATATTCATCATCCTTTTTATTCAACTCAAGGAACTCATTTTATATCTTTTTATGAAAAACAATAGGTTGAACTGATCCAAATCCATATAATAAATTTCATCTTACTTCCTTATTTTTTTGATTAGAGTCCACTACTGGTCTGCTTCACCTTTTAAATGATAAACAACTAGAATGAATTTCTCATGATATAAACACTAGAAAATGGAGAATATCGTTTCATTAGTACTGATACAGTGTTCAACAACAAGTTGATTGGAAGACCCACTAAAATAAGTGGGACTTTTCCTCATGAAGGACTCAATATAATGTTGTTCCTTCCTTTTCACATTTGTAATCTGATCATGATTCATAACATGATTAAGTTGTGTGAGCATAGAAATGTGTTTTTTAAATCCATCACCTATATAATTAATATGATCAGGAGAACAATCGTTTCATTTTCTATCGAAATTACCATTAACGTGGTTCCTTTAAGTTCCATCCATAAACTAAAATCTAAAATCACAGAGTAAGAAACAATTATCATAAAGACAAACCACATAATCATGAAAAACAATTGACTAGATATCTAAATTATGACACCTTACATAATGAATGACACCTGAGGTTTATTCTTGGTTATTCATATCCAACAATTTTTAAATCCTTCATGATCATTCATGAAGTGTTTTTGAATTCCCAAAGAATATACCCTAGGAGTGTCAGAACAGGTGTACAACAAGGCCCATTATCTTGTATCAGGTTATGCCGAGTAAGGCCTAACACACCTTGTCAGAGTTGTTACTCCTACATACATCTCCTCTAGTGACATATCCACTTTTAGTATCCATTCATGGATTTATTTCTAGGAAACCACCAACTCTATCCTTTACCAATATTCCAAGACATTTTCCTATATTTTTTATCATCCTTAATTTTTTCCTTAGAGACATCCCTAGACATTTACTTACAAATATTCCAAGGTATTTCTCTAATTTTTTCACATCCTAGTTTCCAAAGGTTGAATAAACCTCACTTTGTTACAAACTATATAAACCTAGTCTTAACATATTTAGACATTACATCACTTTTATAGAATACTTAATACATTACACAAATGGATTCTCAAAGTTCATATTATTTTATTACGTTAAGAAATTTGGAACAAAAGTATTCTAACTCATTGAAAGATCTTCAATGTTTCCCAAAAATACCCCCCTTAGTATTTATAGATAAAAAAATTTATTTATACCCTAGGAAAGTAAAACATAAGAAAGGGGTGAGATCGAATTCTCAGTAAGGGTAAATAAAAGAAATTCATAAGTGCAACATGACCACAAGTGTATGAGAACATGTTTGTATCATTAAAATATCACACCTAACATATAAAATATCTTAAACATGAATAATGTAATAAATATTAGTATTTAATATGACATGAATAATATGATAATCAGGAACACAATCCATTAAATCATAACATATTTATAAAAAATCTAATTTTGGCATACACATCAATGTATAACATCGTGAAGATGTATAAGTAGAAACAGGTTCACACATTAAGTTAAGGAAATGAAATTTTTCCCTCACAGAGACTTATGGAAATGAAACCATGTTTATGCATAATGTTGTGCACATACAATCAGGTTCACACATAATATTATGAATATTTAATTTGGTTCATGTATAAACTTATTGACATGAAATCAGTTTCATGCATAACATTTTTAACATGTAATAAGTCTCACACATAACTTTGGGAACACATAATAAGGTTCACTCATAACATTGTGAACATGTAATGAGGATCACACATAACTTATCGACATACAACCTGATCCATGCATAACATTGGGAACATGTAATCAGGTTCACGCTTAATATTTATACTCATAAGTCATCCATCATTACCCCACCACATTGGAGGGAGATATAGGTCCAAACCATCACATAATGAAATCATAAATTCATGTTCCTCAAAACATTAATCATATCATGACCCATAAAAAGAAATGTTTTTTATAAACATCAAATAATAACACATGAAATGAAATGGGTATCATTAACATTTCATCACATCATAACCCATGGAAAAGAGATAGGTTTCATAATCATTTCATCATAGTACAACCCACAAAAATAAGAAGGTTTCATAAGAATATAACTCATGGAAGAGAAACAAGGGTCATAAGAATCATTCCATAAGAAAATAAAATATTCAAGAAATAAAATGAATGGAAACTTTGGATAATTTCCTAGAAGGGATTCAGTAATGCCCAAATATTTCATCTTAGATGGAAAATAGATTGGAAATATATTTTGAAAACATTTCTTAATGGAAATATATGCTATTCTTTGAAAAAGTATTTTAAAACATAAAAAAAAATTTAAAACCATTTTCTTTGCAAATACTTTGAAAACATTGAAAGAAGGATTGAAATAATTTTGAAAACCTTTTTATTTTAATACCATTTAAAAAAATGAATTCTAATAATATTATATATTTTTTTCTTTTTCATAATTTTTTTAATCTTGTAATGGAATATTTGAGGGAATATTGGTCATGATGGTAGGTATATCTGTACATGCCATACATTCCTTTTTCATCGTAGAAAGGTTAGAAAAGTGCCTCAACCAGAAAATAACAAGAAGATTTCTTAAGAAAATCACTTTTGTTTAAAAGGGAAAAATGGGTAATAATTTCTTTGATAAATCACTATAGAATAATATACATTTTTTGGAAACCTTTTAGAAAAAAAGGTTTTTAGGGAACACATATATCTGACCGAAGAGAGAGATAAAGTTATACTTTCTTAAAAAAACTATCTTAGTCATATAATATACCAAACAGTTGAAAAATGGTACCATTACATGGATATAACATGAATTACTAGAGGTTAATAAATTTCTTGAGAGTTCATTAGATATGGATCATAATATTTCATCAATGCAATTATAGTCATAAATAATCTAAATAAATGATCAGATTATTCCAAAAACCTGTTATCACTCGGTAACATTGAATCATACACCCCATGTAAGAAAAATAAATTACACGGAGCATAAAATATAATTTTATGGAAGTATATTCATGATATAAAATTTCAATTAGAATAATATACACCTTGTAAAAGAATATAGGTGCATAAAAAACATGTTTCTCCAAGAATGAAAATTGAGACAAAATTACTTTACCGATTTAGTAACTTTTGAACCATAATACCCAAGAATGAAAGGACATAAAATGGATATTAAAATACCCATTAATTTATTTATGTGAATCAAATAATTCATTCAGGGTTAGTATAAAATCCAAAAAAAATTAAAGAGTAGTGAACATGGCATGTATCTCAAGAATATAAACAATGAGATGAAATTCCTTTACCTTATGTCTTGACTCTCATTGTACACATAAAAAATATTGTATAATAAACAAAATTTTATTATAAATATTTTATAGAAAAATATTATTATATATAATACCATATATAAATTTATTATGAATTTATATTACATTCTTATTAACAATTCAATGTTATGGTTTCACTTCAGGTAATGTGTACTTTGTATTTCGTACATGTTTTTACTGATCATTTCTGATCCTCTTTCTTAAATCATGATTTAATTTTTTTAATAATGTAAAAAATGACTCATATATCACATATATTCAATATATAAACATTTATAATAATCTATAATATAAATATATACATGAAATGGAATACACCATTCATGGAGACGGTAGACTGTACGTATGCATGTATGCTATTTCCATTTTTCATGGAGTATTAAAAGAAAGAAAGTAAATAATATATATATATATACATATATATATATATATAATATCATTAAAATAGCATAATAACTCATATATATAATATAATTTTACTGAACGCATCCTTAACACATTCCATGTAAAGTGTGAACTAATCACATCGCTTTGAGGATGCAGTAGTCCATATGTCCACAAACGATGTTATCATATTTATATAATATGGAAAGTGTAAAGATATGTGTTATAAAATAATTAAATAAGAAAAAAATACATAATAAATATAATATATATCATATATAACAAGTTATTACATCATTCTTTCCAACCATGAAAGGTGATAAAGGAAAAATGAACAATCATCATTTCATGAGGTGATAGTTCTCCGTACACATAAACAATATTTTCGTTACCCATTAGATGGATGTGTGTTGATTTTTGGGTATAAAACATAGAATATATAAATATAAGTATATTTAGGAAAATTGTTTTGTAAAATCTTGTAATAAGAAAAATTTAGGTGATGGATAAAGAAAATAAAGGGAATGAGCTCGAGGAAGGATGTTACATCTTCATTGAGTAACTCCTTTTGGTTTGCACCAAAGGGATTCCTGGGTTGGATTTATTCCCTAATAGAGGATTGAAAGAGTAATTTAGGGATTTGTAGGAGCTATTTGTGTAGATATTGGTCAATCCAAAGTGTTTTGAGAGGTGTGAGGAAGCGGGAGGAGAGAAGGCCTTTTTATTTGGGAGGATGAGTGACACTCATGTAAATTTTGGAAAAGGGAAGTCCACCCATGTTTTCTCCATTGAAATTTGGTAAAATAATGGAAAATATTATATAAAATGTTTTATAGTGTAGAAATATTTCTATAAAATGGAATTTGAAAAGGTTTCTAGGTTATATGGGTCCTTAAGATTAGGGTTTAGTTCCTTATTGAGCTTAATTTCACTTTATTCGTTGTAATTAATTTTAACTACCTTCACTAATATTTTTGGTAAAAAACTAAGTTAAACGTAAAAGAAATTATGAATTATTATTATTCTAAATATGGAATTAATTTTTTCAAATTAAAATAAAATAATCAGTATAAATTAATTTAAATTTAATCCTACAGACGAGACGACAATGTGGGTTTTTAAAATAAACATGTCCAAAACTTTGCTATGTTTTTACACCCAATATCAATTTGAAATTTATCCAAATAAAAAAATATTGTATTAATTTATAATTTATTGATATAAGGTGACTTTAAAACAAAATTAAAATATAATTTAACCCTAAAAATAAATTAGATGAAAAAGTAGTTTGGAAATAAAATTTAGTATTTTTCACTATTCATCATAAAATGAAACCTCAAAGAAAAATAACAAATATTCATGCCAACATAATTTTTATATTTCTAATTCAAATATAAAATTTATTTTTACCCGTATAATATATAAAATTCAATTTTTTTTAAAATAGTTTCTCCATTAAAGGGCAGTAAAAGTGCCATTATAAAAATACTGTTTTTTGTGAAATATTGGGATTATTGTTATCATATGATTATATAATTTATTTGATAAAAATAAAAAAATTATATAATATATAACATATATATTTCATTATTATTATTATGTAATTTTAATTTATTTAATTTATTAAGATAAAACAACTTTTTGAGTATAAAAATAGTTTCCTATAAATTTTTTTCCTTTATATTCAATTCGTTATTATATCTATTTTTAACAAATTTAAGACCAATTAGTTCACTTTATAGTTTTTTTAATCCTCATATTTTTATAATTTATTTAATACTATAGATAATCACTAATATAATAGCTAGGTTAAACCTATCTAATTATAATAATAAATTACTATTTCATAGAAACTGAGTGTTGTATGTAACACAAGTCAAGTCAGTGTTGTATGCTTTGAAAAATAAACATTATGATGTGTGTATTGTATGACTAACTTGGTGTTTCTTATAATTCAATCCAAAAATATATCTTTTATGAAAAATTATAATCAGCGTCACATGAAAATAAAAATATCAAAAAGATAATTTTTTTTTTCAAAACATCTAAAGGTGTTACGCCCCATCCATTTCCATAGAGGAATATGGAGGGGTTGAAGTAGACCTGAAGTTTTTTGGTGCTCAAATTTAATCTACCGAAATGTATATTGAATATATCCCACTTCAAAATGGGCCAGAAAAACCAGTTTTCATGTCATAATACATATTATTAGTGCATAGTTGATCAAACCATTGGGAGTAATGAAAATATTCGAGCATAACATTTCTCACAGGTGAAGAAATGACATACTGGTTTTAAGGATAAGGACACACATTAAAAAGACAGACCACTCAGTGATGGTCTACCTACTATATAAATAATCCTTGATGTTTTGTAATTAACTATATCATTATTACTCTTAGAAAACTAACTCAAGAAGAGATGGAGTCAACTGAATGCCCACCTAGGAGACACTATTCCCTTCCTTATTTGAATCCAATTGCATGTTATCAAGTTTTCCTATGATGTTCCATTTGTTCTGTGATTTCATAATGTATTTATAGGTTTGAATTATACTAAGAGAATTCTTAACAACACTCCCCTTTATCAGGTTGCAGGTAATGCCAAATTCAAATGAATGAAGGCACTCTAACCACCACCATTGATTGAGGTTTAGGTATTTCTTATAAAAGATTTAGCTCGAAATATTATTGAAAAAATAAATTATAAAACGTTTCTTAAAAATGTAATGTTTCTAACTCTTAAGGTAATTCATGATAGCTACAAAATATAGGTCTTGGGTGGGGTATTTCTTCTAATTTTTTATAATATGATGAGATCCATATGACTCCTTGTGATTCCCTTACAAAAGAACATATCCCAATCCAACCCTTGAATCATCACAATACAAAAAAAATCACTTCACAGATTCTAGTAAGATAAGGGTATGGGCTAAGATAAAACACCATTTCAAATCATTTAATAAATCCTAACATTCCAAATCCCATAATAATTCCACTCCCATCTTGGTGATATCATTTAATAAATAATAATGCTCCAACAAATCTTTTACAAACTGATGGTAATATCATACCATAACTATGAAAATTCATATGTAATAATCATTTAGTTGATCATCTTGTTAAATGATAACTTTCATATTCTCAGGGTTAATTGAGATTCCATGATCCGAGGCCTCGATTCCTAAAAACTTCTCTTCTCAGATCTAAAAGTGACATTTTGATATCTTATCATAAAGGCTGTGATCCATAAAGGTTCATGAAATAGTTCTTGGATGAATTTCATTATCTCCCTTGATTATTGAATAATCCAAGATTTCATCCAAGAAAAAAGAGAAAACAGAGAAAAAGGAAAAAGATATTATCCATGAATACCACAATGAAGAAATATAGGTATTGGTGAAATATCTTTTTCATTAACACCATAATGACTATATAATAATCATTCAGGAAAAATGACATCAAAAAATACTCAAAGTTACTATACCTATTACTAAGGGTAGTATTTGAAATATTTGACTACATAATTATGATTTAACAGTCTATAGAATGAAGATAAATTTTTGAGAAACCCCATTCCACATTATATTGATTAAGAAAATATCTAATGCAGTTGAAGGTGAACTTTTTTTTAATCATCACCAAATTTTTCTTTTGATAGTAAATGTATAAAAGGATTGACTCATCAGTGTTTTTGAAATATATAATTGGAGTTTCCCACAACAATACAATTATATAGATGAAAGCACTGGCTTCCAAATATTACAACTGAATTTTTAGCTACTTAATTTCTACTATTACCATATAATAGAGAGATATTAATATTTTATGCGTCCCCACCACTAATTAGATTGAGGAATCTATATCTCTATATGGATATAAACAAATAAATTTATTTGGAAACACATAAAAAACACCTTGACCATTGGAGGGAGTTCACCACCCAAGGATTCCAGTTCAAGCTCATTAAAAAATGAGGATATAAACCTTCCAGGATCTGGTCAAGAAGATTCTACATAGCTAGACTATAGATCCCAATATCCTTGAAACACTCATGATATTCCCTTAAAGGATGTTATAGACTCTCTCCAATTATAACAATCACTCTGATATTTATGGGCAACCATCAAATATATCTTGATAATAACATCATAGTGGTGTATTTTGAAAACTAATAAATTCATGCTAGCTCAACTTCCAATATATAAAACGTGCATGAGGAGTATTAGAAACCCTACTCACTCTTATTTCTAAGTGGTGTTCTTAACTACATAACATATTTCCTGAGTTATATAGGGTGATTTAATATATTCATAGAGTGGGTTTATATAATGGAGTGAACAAAACATTATTAAATAGAGAAGTATAAATAAAATAAGCAATAAAATTTTTTCCTCTCACCGTCAAAGGTATTTACTTGATTTCGTCAAGACAATAATATAATGTATACAACTACTTCATCCCAGAAGAAGACTAATACATACCACCTACCTGAGGGATAACCCTTATCTGAATCTATCCTTGGGATGAGTCAGCCTTTATTATATAAGATTGTGACTGGAATCCCACTTCTTTGTAAGAATATTACTACACCCCTGATCCCCATAGTACTGAATAATCTCTAATATTTCATTTGATACAAAAATCATTATAGAACCATTGCAAATTTATTAGATGTCCATATGAGTTGATAACCATCAGAGTTGCTAAGCCACTATAACTATCACTATCCACACTATCAATTCACTATCCATAACCTTAGTATAGGTGTAATGTTTCACCATAAATACTACTAAAATATAACTATATAAAAAATCATTTTAAACCCTTAGTACATTAGATTTTTATTCAATAAAACCATATGTGAGAAAAGGGAAAGTTCGGTAAAATAGTTGACATAGTTCTTTACTATCTTGTTACCTTATTGAAGTGTGAGAAACTAAATAAAATTAGATAAATACATTATTTATAGGTAAAAATTCAAAGTAAATATGGATTTAAAGCTTTTCCATTCCAAACTGTGATACTTCTCTATCAAAAAAAAAGAATCCCATCACCTATGACTAGGGCCTTCGAGATTAAATACAACACACTTAACCTTAATGAAATCTGTAGTCTCTAATAATTCAAATATCTTTTCAACTTTCCCTAACCAATCCTCCATTTATAGAGGATAATTAATCTCCTAAATATTATAGGTTTGAATCATAGAAACACTTACGTTTAGTCCATATATCTATCCTTCCCTAGATCCACCTTTATAGCATGAGTAGAGTCTATATCTGCACCTTAGTCCAAACCAATAACCACACACACTAAAATATAGAAAATATTATAATCTAATGGAGAATTTTCTCATAATTAATTACCTATAACACCATCCTAAGGATTCATAAAAAGTTCTCTAGGGGTCCAGGTACTACACAATATCAAATAATCTGAGGAAAATATAAAATAAGGGAAATGAAATTAGTCCAAATCAAAGACCAAACATGAGTCTAAATGAATATAATTAAAAACATAATTCAAAGACACTCATTTCATGAAAAACCATGGTATCTTAAGGACTATCATAATATGATATGGTCCTACACTCATTCACATCCAAGACCTTATCTTCTGACAGTCTTAAATTATGTCTACCAAAACATCCTAAATCACATAAATCAAGAATAAAAAACATAAAATTAAACAAATTTTTGATATAAATTTTCTACAAAACAAATTAGTGCATCCTTAAACTAGACACCCAAGTCAGTCTATGAAATTTCTCTAAGGGAGTTTCGAATGCCCATAGGCTATCATAAAGCACCATGGTAGTAAAGAACTACGTTGGGAGTGATTTTGACCAATGAAACCTGAGATATAAAAATTTTCAAGAAACAAGGTATAAAACCACACTCCGACATATATTATAAATAAATAAATACTCTAAACAAGTGTGCATTATGAAATGAAAGATATAAATACATATAAGATATGAAAAGAGTATTATAGAGGGAATACAAGTACTAGTCTCCGGGACAAAATAGACTAAACCAAAATAATATAACACATATCTATATGAAATGTGGGTGAATATACCACTGTTCCACCACTATAACCCATATTTTACTAGAAAGAGAATCCACTTCCTCTAATAGGTTCTTTATCATTACCTAAATCAGATATAAGAATCTTAGCACACACCCGTTGGGTATATTTTGGGGAGTGAGAACAAATACCAATAGAGACCCACCAAGTGTTCCATAAGAATATATTATTAAATAAATAAATTATTATCTTTAAATAAGTAAAAATATATTGGAAAAAACATTTCATAATTTTATATAAAACATAAAGAATAACCACTTTACAATAGTTCAAAAAGAAAGAATTAATTAATAACTAATTTTAAAATAAAACATTCTACCACCATTGTAAAGAGTCCCAAGGTATATTAGGACAAAGATAACTATGACCCTAAAACCTTAATGGATATGGGAAAAACCCAAGTTCACACACATCTCTAGAAATTGGGTGTAGGGATTGGAGGTCTCTAACATGTGTCTCCCTACCTTACGAGTGTTTTAGATAGAGTTGTAGCATATATTAGAAACTAAATTATCTACCTAATTCCCAATCTCTCATGGGTTTTCCCCCTCATAAAGATGTATCCTTTTCCCAATTAAAACCATTTGGAGAGGATTTTCAATAATAAATACATACATTATCAAACATAATATAAAAAACCACAAAACCTATCCCAAACCATTCCTGACATATTATGTTTTCCAACATGTCATTTGTAACATTCAAAAAAGTTTTCAAGGAATAAAAAATAATCCTTTAAAAAATTTAAAAATCAATTTAAACATGATTAATAAAACCATGGTTTATATGAAAAATTCATCATATGATACCACCTACATCAAAAAATTGTAATTTTATACAATCAAATGAAATGTACAAGTTGAAGGGAGATACAACTCTTAGTAGATAATAAAGAACCCAAAAATATAAATCAACATCATGAGATACCTTTCTAAAAAACTCTAGGTCAATATATCCTTTAGAAAGAAGGAAAACACAAGAGATAATGTGGAAAGTCCAATGAGATATGAATAGAAAAACTTCCTTGATTATCCTTCACTATCAATGGAGAATTACCATTGAACTTTCTCAAATAATTATTGAAGGAAGAAGTACATATTAGAAAGATATAAAAAAGTTTGAGATTGGAAAAAGAATAGTGAAAAATGGTTAAATCAAATGAAGGGAAATTTGGGGAAAATAAATTTTTAAAATTTGTGTTTATGGCTTCATGATTTGAAACAAAGATTCATGATTTGAATCCCTTATACTGTATTGGTTTAGGTAATTGATATGCAGTTCATTCCATGAACTAATATTATAGAATTTAGTCAATCTTCCTAAATTATCCATAATGTGAATGATGTGATGACACTGTAAACCACTTTTATAGTAGTTCTGCAAATACTTTAAATTGATGAAACATAGAAATAGAAGATAATATTAACCATATATATAAAATTAATTCAAACAAGAATTTTTTATATGAATGTAACATCAGGATGTGGTAGATCATCCAAAATAAAGATCATTCCCTAGAATATTTGAAGAAGTGATACTCTTGGAGAATCACTTAATTTTAGGAGAATATTTTGGGAGTACTTCATGTGGATGAGGTATTCTTGATAAGGTTTGGTCATCTAACTATACCTACCAACATTTCATCTGAATACCACCTCGAAGAGGAGGAAGCCTAACATATGGAGATCCATTCTACAGTACGCTCACTTAAGGGTGGAACTTCTATATAAAATCACAGGACATGGATATTGAGGCTATATTCCTCACATATAAGGCATAAAAACATTAATAAATAGGTGAAAAAATTTCTACAACCTACCCACTGTCATCCAAAACATCAATGTCAAAGAAAATTTCCTTGTTTGAAATAAGGAATGCATCTTGAAACTCTCTTAGTAACTCCTAAATATTAGAAATAAAAATTTCATATTCTAGATTTTTCATCCTATTAGGAACATAACTATTGTATATTTTAGTAAAACTATAGATATTATCATCTTTGGTACTCTCAATAGATTGGGTAAAATCATTTTCATCTTCTAGAGGGGAAAATAAATCCTTATTCTTATCCTCAACCATAAACACTAATTTTCATCTAGGAATACTACTGAAATAGGATTTAATTCTCATGATGGTATGTGTAGGGAACTAAATCGATATTGGGTATAAGAAATGGGATTATCTCAAAAATATTGGTGATTCTATGAAAAATAGAGTTTTGTGAGTATTGATAAAAAACTTAAGAATCAATATCAACAAAGTATATTTATTTATTATGGAATACTTTATGATACTTAGAGATAAGTTCCCTAATTATTCTTTCAAGAATATATAATATTTCAAGTTCTTATGTGGATTTAGATTCAATATGGTTGAACCTAAAATGTTCAAGAACTAACTCCAGAATTATTCCCCTAAAGGGCCATGAATGTCCTTCCTCATATCAACTATAAAGACTTTTTCAACAACATCTATTAGTTTAAAACTACTCTATAGCGTGTATTTTAGTAAAAAATTTAATTATTATTGGTCATTACAAATATGAAAACCAATTTTATATTGGAAAAATCTATAAGAGAACCTCTTGTACGTTATAATGGCCTACCCAAATCGATCAAAACCTTTTTTTCACACTTCAAATCATGAACTAGGAAATTAGTGGAAAATTTAAACAACCATACATTGACTAATAGGGATACCACACTTCTAATGGGTTAAGTAACAAAACCATTAACCATATGTAGTGAAATGAAATTTTATTTGAACCCCATATACCTAAATATTAAAATTATGGGAAATAAATGAGGTTTAGAATAGATCCTAAGTCAAACAAGAAATAATTCTCCTCTCTTTCTCCTATTCTACAATGTATATCAAAGATTCTAGGGTCTTTAAATTTTGGTGTAATCTTGTTTTGAAGTATAAAAATAAACTCCTCAATAAGACTAATGATATCCATATGTTCCAAGTATATTTTATTGGCCAAAACCCATTTGAAAAATTTAACATATGATGGGATTTTTTTAAAGGACTAAAAAAGAGGTATGTTTAAGTAAATATTTTTAAATGTTTCAAGGAATTTTAAATAATATTATTTATCATTATTTGAATTAACTATAAATACCCCAAACCTAGTATCCCATATATAATTTTTACTTTAATACATTGGTACTAAATATAAGAAATCATTTCCCAAAGGATCGAATAGTTTAGTAGTCTTTGTAAAGTAGATACATACTGAAATTTGACATTACATTTGATTAACCTAAAATAAAACAAGTATTTTTTTCAGTTAATATTTATTACCTCTAGAATATCCCTATGCATCAACTATAAAATATTTCCCTTCATCTTGGGGTATATAAAAAGAGTAAATGGGTGAGCTTAGATACCTAGTAAAAGCATGCATACAATTTAAGATAATAAGTTATGAATGATATGAAAAGAATAAATGATGATAAAATAATTACATATAAATAATAACACGACCTATAGAATTATCCTTGGATATAATAAAAAATAAAATAATAAAATTCACATAAATAATTAGTTTTCGTAATGATTTAATGCATAATATAAGACACTGGAAACTTACCATTGAGGACTTATGATAAGACATATGAAAATACCATTAAGGCCTTATGCTATGGAATATTTAAAATTGGAAACACATTAGTAAAACCCAATCTAGTTTGTCTTATGAGACCTACTGATGAATCAAGGGGCTATAGTGTGCCTATCCCATCACTTACTAAGTCCAATGAGTCCATCAAGTGAAACGGAAGAATTAAAATTCAATTCATAATCAAAACAACCTTAATATTGAAAAAATAGCATATGAAATGTTAAAATTTTACAAGAAAAATTTATCATAAACCATAAAAATAAAAGAATAAGGATGATATGATTACAAAATATACCCATTATAGAATAAATAAAATAATTTTGTTTTTTCATTGATGAATATAAGTACCATAAAATTATCATTAAAAACATTATCGATAAAAATATCCTTTTCATTTTGTAATTCACTTTTAAAAACTAAAAATTACTAGAATATTAGGAAAAATATTTTCATTTTAAAGAATCATGGAAAAATTTAAATGAATCTTGAAAATTATTATGTTCATGATGGTAAGAAATTTCATTCATTCTAAGTATGTTTAAACAAATATTCCTTTTATTTTTTTTGTAAAAATAAAAATTTACCTTATTCAATAAAAATAAGAAGATAATTTTTAAACCATATTTTCAAAAAGTAAATCATGGGTAAAAATTTATTTAATAAATTAAAAGATAATATTAAAAAATATTTTTTAATTCATTTTATGGAAAATATTGATATGTAAGAAAAATATTTCCGACGAAGATGATTAACGAAGTTGGTTTTCCTTGAAAAACATTCTTTCAATCTCTTTATAATTTAAAAGTGATCCAAATGAAAGGAAAATTTTTAATTTATCAAAATAACTAGATTAGAATAAAATAAAATTGTTTTAGTATAAAAATAACAAATAATAATCCAAGAAGATACTTGAACATAAACAATCTTGAATAATGATGAAATTGTGAAATAAACCCCTACCGCCTTGATAACAATCATATCATAATCCACATAAATGAATAAATTAAAATGAATATTTAAATATTGTGACTATAATTATAATCATGATATAATATTTTAAAGGGTATTATTTTCTCATAAAAAATAGGTTCAAGACATAACATATTCCCAAAAGAATATAATTTGAGAAGATAAACCCTTACCTTTGGTTCAAATTCCTTCATGTGCATCTGAACCTCCTATATAATAAATATAGATTTATTATATATATATATATATTATAGAACCATAATAATATGAATAATACAATATTTTTTTTACTTATAATCTTTTATCACTTATTTATTAAGGATTCTTTGTTAAAATCACTTTTTTGGGTAATAACTGCTTCCTTTTTCTTGTATGTTTTGGTTCGGTAGTTTCATTCATTATACTTTGATCATGGTTAAAACACCTAAATAATGATTATAAAGATGTAAAAAAATATATCTATTATATAAGTAATTATAATAATACATAAAATATTTATATTTAAAAAATAATCATTCTATTCATGGGAATGATAGGCCGTATGTACGCATGAATGATGTTTTCACTTTTCAATAGATTAAAATAAAATATAGGTGAATAGTAATTCACCTTTAAATAATGATTATAATATCATAAAAATATTATAAACTCATTAAATATATCATTATTACCATCCATGTAAAACATAAATGAAAAACAAACCACTTTTCTATGTGGTGGTGGTAGTCCACAAATACTCCCAAGTGATGTTATTGTATTCCAATGGATTGGAAGGTAAGGAGGTAGATGTGATATTATATTTCAAATAGTATAATTATGTTATAAATTTCATAAATAAATTCAAATCCTATCATAATAAATATCCACGGATTATGGTGGTGGAAAATGAATTGTATGGATACCTAGATATGGTCAGCCGTACATACACACAAGTGATACTTTCATTTACCATTTTATTAGAAAGTGGGTGGATAATGGTGATTTCAACATAATCTATAAATTTCAATACATTATGGATACTTAATTTTTTATTTACTGATTAATATCATAGATTTAGAGCATTTAAATAAGAATAAAAAAAGTGACCGATAAAGGTGATTACCTATTCATTGAAAGGACTCATTTAGATATCCTCTTAAGGGTATTATGGTTGGTATTTTTGGAATAATAAAACCTATATAATTTGTATAAGTGATTTTAGAATATATATTTTCTGATATTTTTAGATATATAAGGCCCAATGTCATGTGATTAAGTTAGGGGGGAGGTTCCCTTTTATAATTGAGGTGAGGGGTACTTTTGGATTTTAATAAAAGTTTAAATTATAATAATTCCATTCTCAAGAAAAATTCATCCAAATGGCTAGGGATTAAAATATATTGTAGGATATGGTTGAAATATCATAAAATAATTAAATTTTTATTGGTTTATGTTTTGTTTTAAACTTTATATTTTGGTCTAATCCCTTAGTTATCCTATTTAATCCTTAAATGTGACAATGCCTTTTTTCACACTTAAGGTGTTATAATTTTACATAGAAGGTAAATATTGAATAATAAATGGAAATGAGATGATATTATAGACTATATATTTTGCCTTTTTCCATATTTTCATATTTCAATTATTTTTAAATAATTTAATAAAATATTATTTTTATAATTTATTATTAATGTCAATTTTGACACTATTTATTTAATTTGACTTCAAATACATAAAAAAAGTTTAATTTAGAATATAATAAATTTTAAAATAAATAATATATCTTATTCAGATAAAAAATTTGTGTAACACTATAAATTACCCAAATTATATCCTAGTTAATATTTTTAATATCATTTATTTTATTTTCCCATTAATTGAATAAGTACTTTTTTGTTGTTGTGTAAGTTTTTAAGGAAATTATTTAAGACCAAAAAATTAGAAATAAATTACCATAATCAAAATAAGTAAATTTTTATTAAAATGGAAATCTATATTGATTCATAAATTTCTTTTTTACATATATTAACACAATAGAGATATTTAAATCTAAGAGAGTGAGATTTTGTAACTTTCTTTGATTTAAATAGTATAATGGCCATTTTTATGGGAAAATTCCCATTAAAAAATTTAAATTTGTGACTTAGGTTATAAGGTTATAATTAACCTCAAAAATAAAGAAATATTATTAAATTTTTTGACCTTATTACTTATTTTTAACCATCATTAACCAAATTTACCCTTTACTATAGTGATAAATTTTACCACAGTTACTATTAATTTTGACAAAAAATAAAAGTGGTATATACACCAAATTTAAAATTATTGATTCAAAATATGGAATAAAGTTTTAAATATTTAATTTATATAAGTGGGATAAATTATTTTAAAAATAAACATGCAAAACAAGATGAAAAACTGTTTAAAAAAATATTTCTTTCAATGTTTAAAAATGTTTATATACTAATTGAACAATCAAATTGATTACAAAGACCTTAATTGAAGTATTAATAATATAATATAAATAATTATATTTTTAAATCATTTTATAATAAAATAAATATTTTTATATTATTGAAACAAAAAATGCAGTTCTCAATAAAAATCTATATTTTTTACTATTTTATGGAAAATCAGTTTTTTTTTGAAAAATATGAAAATTTCACCAAAATATAATTATTATATTATTTTAAAAAAATGATATTATTTTTATAAAATAAAATTTATAAAATTTTCATGAATTAATTATAATATTTTCTCACCAAAATTTGTAAAAATTATTTCTGAATAAAACATACTTTTGAAGCATAAAATAACTTCACTAAAAATTGGGTACTTATTTTATAAGATTTAATCAGTGATTTTTTATTGATTAGGTCCTTTATATATTTCATAAATTGGTTAATACCATTAATTACCACCAATTCAACACCTATTTTTTAATCATCATATTTAAATAATAATATTTAATGGTTTTTTAAGTTCAATGTTGAGTGTCGTGTACCCTATCAAACCTTATTTTATTCTTTTTAAAATCACGGGTGTTACATTAACTATATGGGTAAAGGTAATTGTTGGATAAAAATGAAATAAAAAGGATTTTTTTCCTTTTCTTCAAATATAACATTGATTTTCCCTTATTTTATTAATTCTGACTTAATTTTCATTTTTATGTATTTTTTTTCATGTGAATAAACTCTATTTACCTCTGTTCGGACCTTACTATCAAGTTTTCTAGTTTCATTATTTTTCCTATTGTATTTTAAGAAATAGTTTTAACTTTTAACTCGTCTTCCAAAGGTTACATGCAAAAATTTTCTTGAGTTTTCTAACCTAATATTATATTGACAACCATGAAATTTTCTTTGGGATATAATTCTATTAAAATGAGAATATTTTCCTTTTCTCTTCCACCATGGTCTGCTTCCATTTGTCTCATTTGTGTTTTTAGATAATAAACCCTATAATTGGAATCTATTTTATATTTCATAATTTCACCTAAAACATGGTATATAAGTTCCCTTAATTCCTATTTTGAATTATAATACTCATCCCTATATTGGTTTTGAAATGTTTTTCTTGACTATAATGGGAATCTAGTGGAAGTAGACATTCTTAGAACTCCTTGGTCCTTCCACCACATGCTGGGTTGATTCATAATGAAATGGTAAAAGTTATTAGAAAAATTATCAATTATACCATGGTATATACCCCTAAATTACCCAAATTAGACACTTTAAGCCTACTATATAGATAGATCAAATTTAATACAAAATCTCTTAGTATTCTTGAACATTCTACAATGGTTTCACTACTATATAAGTGTACTTTCCTAAAAATCATCATAAAATATACTATATTGGGAATTTTAATCACTCCAATGTATAGTTCTATTCCATAAAACATTTAAATTTAGTATTTTGATCATGTTTATAAAATAGTTTCTTATATTACTCATCTTTCATATAAGAAAAATCACCACTTAAATATTTGTCTAATATATTTTTGTGGAAAGGAATGAGGCCATTAAAAAATGATTCCATAAAGAGGTGGGAAGCGATATGGTGATTGAGAAAATAATGAATATGATCTCTAAACCTATTCCTGGTTTCATGAAATAATTATTCCTAATCCTAGATAAAAATCATAGACTTATACATCATTTATATTTTTCTTATTTCTACAGAAAACATTTGATAGAAACTCATTGAAGACATAGTACCGTGTGAAAAAAATATCTACACCGAATTAGTGAAACCAATTATTATAGATATATTTTAAGAAACTAGGAAGCACATTAAACCAAATTTCCTATTCACTAAGCCCATTAAAAGGTAATTACTACATAACACTATAAAATTATCTAATAAACTCAAAATAATCCATATCGGGGTGACCATTAAAAAGGGTAACTTAGAGATGTAAAATTTTTTATTTTCATAATTCCTAGACTGAGGGGATAATTGAATTAATTATGAGTTATTTGAAACTATTTACATTATTAAATCCCTATTTCTAGGCCTATAAAAATTTTATTTTGAGGTTGAGGTGTTAATGTGATTCCCATTTTTGTTCTCATCTTTATCAATTTCAAGATTCTCAATTTCAGCCTTATTATTTCATTTTAGGGTAGTGAAATGTGTTTATATTTTCTCAATTAAATAGATAAAATTAAATCTGGTTGATTCCATTTTTCACATAAAATTTTGGGTTCAAAATGATGAAAATAATTAGCAAAAAAAAGAAAGAAAAAAACATATTTTCAGAAAAAAAAATTTTAAAATGCATTTTTCAATGGTTGTTTTATTTGAATTCTTATTTGGACATACTTTCCTTTCCTATAAATGGTGCCAATTTTTGATTGGGCGTTTCATTGAGATCTCGTAAAAATAAAATTTATAACCTATTTAAAAATATATAGTTATGAGTAGGGTCATTCCATGTTGATGGAAAAATAATGTGAATCTAGAACATGAAAAACAAACACCATACAAAAAATGTACTAAAAGTGAAAAAAATGAAGGAAATAGTAGTAAATAAATGTGATAAAACTATTAAAATGAGTGGGTGCGTACAAATATTTATTTTAATAGAATCTTAATAACAAAATCAGTGAAGAAAGGATTATAAGTGATTGATGAACACTGGGAAACTACATTTACTTTTATTGAATTGATTTTCCTTAATTATGTTAAAAGAAAACATAATATGGGATACTAGGACCGAATTATAATTTAATCTTGGCACACTAATATCACAATATTGAATCTCATTTTGATGAAGTTAAGAAGCAATTTTTTTAAAATCCTTTAAAATTTCAATCAAGATAACTATTGCTGGCCTTTAGGGTTTAAAAGAATTGATTTCTTTTGGGGGTAAATAAAATAAGTAGTGACCCAATAGAAAAATTCATTAAGAACATGGTAAGGTATGAATAATAATACTATATATTTCCCCTGAGACCTTTTATAATACATATAAATTTATATTATTGATATAAAATAACATTATTACAATAATAAAAGAAAGTATGGTAAAAAGAAAAATGTTTTGAAGAGTTATCTCTATTGAGTTAACCAAACTCTATCCAAGATACCTTCTCCCTTCCCAATTTTATTGACACATATACTTGAATCTCTCTAGTTCCTCTTCTTATTTGATCTATAAAAATTTGTATATCCCCTACATGAATGGTATCATACTTTTAAATTGAAGCATGTGAAAACTACAAGTATTGTGACTCAAAAACCATAAGTCTAAGATCATATCTGTAGTTTCCACATGTCATGTTTTCCCTACTCACTATCCTCCTTAGGTGACTCAATATGAATTACTCTATCAAAATACACTCCTTCCACATGGGTTATTGATTTATTTAGATCCCACTAGAATCTTCAAATTTGTTCATTTTCTCACAAACTTAGTTTAGTCAAATCAAGATCCCCATTTCTAAAAATTAAATTTGATGTTTTAAGGCTACTAAGTGATTTAATTTCCGTTGAATCACCTTAATGATTCTTGGCTTCACATGGAATCCACCTTGTTGAAAATATGAGAATCATGGTTTTACCCTTATGTAGGTCTCCATGACCTTGACTTAGTGTGGTTATTCTTAAAAAGGTCTCAAAATGTACGAATAACCATGAATTAGCTTGCTTCAACCGTGGTGGACATTTATGTGATACAATATAAAAAAGTAGAGAATTACCCTTAAATAAAATGATGAAGCTCAAAATTACTATTCCATAATAGCTAAAGCATATAAGTGACCTTGATGTAGCTTTTGTGAAGTCATGGTGGTACCCTTACAAGAGTATGGTTTCACCCTGACAAGGAATGTTGAAGCATTCAAGTACCTTTATGTAGCTAAAAAACTTTGGTTATACCCTTAAATGAGTGATAAATTTTGGGATTATCCTTCAAACACTCCTTGAAATAGATAACACCTTTACATAGGTCACTATAGTTCCCTTATGTGAGGAGTCCATCTTATAAAATATGATAAAACCCTTGTGAAATTTTATATTGATAAAATGAGTTTAAAATTCCATAAAAAATACAACCAAATTTATGCACGAAATTTTCTAACTTCAAAAAAAAAAAAAAAATTCTAATATTTTATTTCCATGATAAAAATAATGGAATTTAAAAAAATTTATTCCAAGGAAAAACTTATTTAAATAAATAAATTTAAATTAATGTTTCATAAAAAACTCATAAAATTTGTTCTAAAATATATTGAGTTAAAAGTAAAAAAAATGTTATAAATTAGCATAAAAAACTCCAATTTTTATCCAAATATTAGTTGAATTTCAATTTAAAATAAAATGATAATGATTTTAAATTTGAAATTAAGGTGAATTTTGATATAAAATGTTTTTTATTATCTTGAAAAGGTTGAGGAAAACATGTATTAAAAAAATTTATTTTAAGTGATGGAAGGTATTTGATGAACTAAGGTAAATTATAACTACTTTTATTGAATTTATATTTCTTTTTCTTTTGAAAAAACATAATCTGGGATACCAAAGATTAATTTTTAATTCATTATTGTTAAAAAAACTCTCACATTATAAAAAATTATTTTCCAAAGGTTAAAAAGAATAATTTTTTCATAAAATAATTTGAAATTCCAATAAAGAAAACTGTTGTTTACTATAAATGTTTAAAAAAAGTGATTTTTTCCAAGGGAAATGAATGAAGTGTTGGACCACTATGAAAATGCATTAATAAAAAGTAAAATAGGATAATGGGTTAAGGGATATTTTTTATTTATTTTATTAGACTCTCTTTAATATCACTTATCCCTGCTAATGTCTCCCACCATGTTTTCATAAAGCTCTTTGGTTCACTATCATCCATGATCACTAAAAATTTGTATATATAACCGAATAATCTATTTAATACTTTAAAATTAATCACACACTAACTCCCAACATCCTGAATTATAGAACATAGAACATATATCATCTCCCTAGTCACCACATGATTTATTGTCCTTATTCACCATCTTCAACATGTGAATTGAGGTAAATTCATCTAAAAAACGAATTCCTCTCATATGGGTTCTTTATTTACCAAACTTCCACATAAAGTCTCAATGTTTTTCAAATTCTCATGAAATATTTTTAGTTGGATGAAGCTCCCCCTTTATTTAAATTAAATGCAATAAAATAAGTCTTGAGAGTGATTTAATTTCCTTTTAAGAACCTTTACATAGTTTGGTTGTGTAAAGACCCAGAATTTCCATGTAATTTTTTTTAAATAAATTGGAATTTTATGAGTCCGTGAAAATTGACAGCACATGATTCTGAGGTCCAGAGTGCCCGGAATGAATTTCTGAACTTTTTTTCAGGAACGTTCAGTAAATGTGCGAGTGGGTTTTTCTAAATTTTGAACTGGTGCTCAGAATTGAAATATGAGGGCACCGTTGAACACGCAACACCGATATTCGCTTAAAGAGACTTTCACCTCGATGACAGTTGGTCGAGGGTGGAAGTTAGATTTTGTGTTTTTCCCGAATGAATAAAATAAAAAAAAGTTTTGTAGATTTTATTTTTATTTTATTTGTTAAAACCTCCATGTGGAAGCTGAGAAGTGGGGACCACCAGACCTTAACCTCTGATGGGAAGTTATGGTGGTGGGGACCACCCAAGCCTAACCTCCCATGAGAGGTTATGGTGGTGGAGACCACCTGAGGACTAATCCTGTCCACTCCCTCATTAAATGTGCGAGAGCCTCTTCAACTCCTCCAATATTAATTGTGCCAACCCTCCTCCACAATAATTAAGCTAACAGAACACTTTAATTGTGCCAAACTATGAGATTAATTAACCCAATTTGAATTGTATGCCAACCAACATAATAGATCACATAATCTATTATTTTGGGGCTACCATTTCATTTTGGTGGAATTGGGAGAGGAGGTGCTTTGGGAGAAAAGCTCTCCAATGAAGAACGCCAAATAAGAACACCTCTACTTCGATGTTTTCTTCTCCAAACTCCATTAATGGATATCTAACAATGTACGGACCGACAATCGAGGAAAACACCGATGAAATTGATATCCATATTTTCCCAACGATTCACCTTCTTCCTTGCGACCTCATCAACGTCATCAAGCGAACGAGGTTGGGGTTAATTTCTTTTTGTTAATCACTTCCCATGTACACCCCTTATATTTGTTTTCAGGTTGGGAACAATCATTGCGGGAGGATATGATTTGACGTTCACGTTCATGTTCTTGATGAACCATATTCTACCACCCTAACGCGAGGGGTACGGGCCAAACCAACATGGCCCGAACCTTCCACAGATCTTGTGGTGTTCTTCATGATGGAGGAGGATGAAAACCATCCATGGTTGGGGCACGAGAACACCAGCCAACACAACCACTGTCCGCGACAAAGGCGACGACGCAACGATGTCGCTCTGTGGCCACCGCCACCGCCCTGCGGCCTCCGCACTGACCGTGGCCGAACCCCCCCCCCCCCCCCCCACACGCATGGTCGGGCCGCCTCCCTGTAGCCGGTCCTTCACTCCATGGCCGGACCGCCACCCTGCACGACCTTACCACTGTCCCACGACCGCATCGCCACCCCACCGCCCTACGGCCGCAGCACCGCCCCGCGGCCGCATTGCCGTCCCCGGATGAGCCGCCATGAGACCTTGCTCCCTCACTGAACCCTTCGTGGCCTCACGACCACCCACAACCCTCTGTGGCCTCTGGTTGCCTGGCAGGCTAGACCCAACAGGCTGGGTTGGGTAGAGTGGGTGCGACTGTGTCGGACCAGACCCGGGCCCACTACGACCCAATTACATTCTTTTGGACATAAATTTGGCACCAGATGTCCGTTAGATGAATCGTCAGTGGAATTGGGAACCTTGGAGAGAGTCTGTCCCTTTGAGTGATACCCCACTGTGTTTTGGATTAAGATGGGGAATGGTCAGGTTGGATAGAGCACGAATCCAACTGGGCCCCTGGGACTAAAAGTCTAATAACTCATATACCGGGCGTCCTATTGATGCATCGTATGTTATGTTGAGACCCCTATGATGTGGCGGAACATTGAGATACTTCTTTGTCGGACTTCGTGGCAGTTGGAGTATTGACCAGAAGATTGTGGAGAGGATCCTCCCGGAGACGAGCGCGCATAGTGCGGGAACCCAATGGCTGGCTGACACTTTACGACTACTGATCGTTTCGACTTGGAGGGACTTGACAGGCCCAGTTGGGAGCGCCTTGGTGACGGGGAAGACCCACGGTGGGGAGAGCCTTAGTGACGCGGAAGACCCATGGTGGGGAGCTCCTTGTTGACGTGGTAGACCCACAATACTCGACAGGAGGAGTACCTCAGCCATCCGAGGTTAGTGGGAAGCACCTATATGTGACACGACATGCCCACTGTACTTGATAGAGGAGGAATTCTCCAGCAACCGAGGTATTCGACTTTGTGCCAAGGAATGTTACTTGAAACTATCCCTATAATAAATCCCGGTGTGAGATGATTCAGTACCTCTATGTTTTTCCTCATGATTGAGATGGATTACTTGATAACTTAGGTATATATATGGGTATATACCTAATTAAGGTTATCTATTGATTTCATACATTGTGATTTATACTTGACAGATTTTGTGAGACCTATAGGGTATCGGGGTCCCTATTGAGTATCATTGTACTCACCCCTGCATGAGCTATGCCCACACCTTGTTGTGTTGGATGAAGACGACAGACAACACAGACTATGGCTGAGAGTACCAGGACTGGATGATACCTGGAGGTGGACCATACAGTGTGTTAGTATGCAAAGGAGACGAGTGAATGTGGACTGCTGAGGAGGTGATATGTACCTACCCTTCGGGTAGAAACCTCAGAGGATGACCCAATAGCTGACTTTCTTTTTTTCCTTCAGTTGTATTGTATCACAGTTGTACTTGTACTTTCCAGTTGGGCTTGTATTCTGGCCCCTTTTACTTACTGCACTCACTATCTTTACAGCTCAGTTTACTTGTGTTCCTATCTTGTTGTGTTCTTGGTTACATGTGCTAATAGGTTATAAAGGCAATGCCTTCCTAGTTTTAGGGAATATGCCTTCGGTGCTAGTCGCCAGCCCCTGGCCTATGGAAGGCGGGCTTGGGGTAGTCACGACATGGGCCCTAGGGGACGAATCATGACAGGTTTTATGTGAAATCTACCCTGATGCAAGTATGGGAATCTTGAATATACCATAATAATGTTTTAAATAGACTTAAGACAACCCAAATACCATTAAATGTGATTAAAATTATCAGAATAACCTTAAAATAGCTTCTTTAAACCATGATAATCCATAAAGTAGCAATGAATTACCCTTTCATAGCATAATGAAGCTTGAGATTACCCTCATGTAGTGGATAAACTGTGGGACTGACCTTGACATAGGATTTTTTTAATCCATAGTGGTACCATTACACTGGTTTTATTTCACCTTGACCATAATACCCAAATATTTTATTTTCCTTTAAATGAATAGTAATTTCTATAACATGCACCACATAAAACCCTGAACTTAAAAGAACCACAAAATAATATTATTTAAATATGACTATTATAAACCAGTCATTGGATTGAATGGTATGAATAGTAATAATTGAATTAGGAAAATATGAATAATTTGTTTCATTAATGCATATAATGAATTCAATAATTAATTTACATTTAGTTTTTTTACATGGAAAAGTATAAGAATAAATTAATTTTATTCCTTAAGAATACATTATCCATAAAAATTATTTTTAAGTGTTTTAAATATGAAAAATTACATTTAATTTATTCATTTTTTGGAAATTTTATTTGAAAAAGATAACTTTATTTTTGAAATTAATTTGTTAAAATTATCCCATGTTGATGTTTTTATAAATTTCATATATAGTTTATTTTTGGGTGAGTTGTGAAAAATACATATTTTACAAAACTACCATATTTATGACATTATAATGATTTAAGAATAACATGAAATTTTATGAAACATTTTTTATATACCAAATACATATTAAAAATTAATATAATTTATATAAAAATATTATATTGAACTTAGAAATATAAGCTTAGAATTTTTGAATTCTAAGTAATGTTTTTCTGAAAATTATGACTGTTTTTGTTTCATCTCTATTAGTCAATTATTTACAATGTTAATTTGGTTTTTTTTGGAAAAAATAAATCCCATTTTATTTAACATAATCCAATTAATTCTATTTTAATTTACATTATAATTTATTTCACTGTAAAATAATTTTTATTCGTAAAACATGCATTTTTCTAAAAAGGGGGTTTGGTTGGGTTTTTCACACTTTTATTAAAAATAATTTATTATACTTTTAAAAATTAAATTTTGTAAAAAGGATTTCGAATTTTCAATCAAAATAATTAATATTTGGTAATAATCTCAACTTTATTTTTTTAATTATTAATAATTACCTTGTTAAATTTTTATGACCTTTATGAAGGTTAAAATGGTTTTACCAGGGGGATAAAATAAGACATTTAGGAAATAATTACACTTAAAATTTTATAAATATTAATTTTTGAAGATATTTAGACCTTATATGATCTAATTTTTTATCTTGGTCACTTGTTACCATTTTCATAAGAAAACAACTTTATAATATTTAAATCATTTACATAATTCAATGTGTATCCCCCCATCACTTATAAAAGGGTAACCCTTATTCTCCATTTTTCACAAAAACTGATAAATATTTAACAAAAAATATATTCAAAAAAACCTTTATATGTTCCTTACCATAGTTATAGAGTTTTTATTATTCTCCTAATAAAATCTTAAGAAGGCTTAAGGTGAACGCCAAAGAAGGTCTCTCAAAGAAGAGGTAATCATCTTTACCAAATCCTGTGAAGTTTAATTCGTATTATACTTAATATAAATCTATTACACCCATATTAAAATAATAAATATAGAATAAAAAATATAATAAAATGTTTTTATGATTATGGTAAAACCATTTTCTACTTCTTTTCCATCCTATGAAAAATGAAAACTCCACTTATGCGTAAGTAAGATCTACGGTCTCCACATAACATTGTAATTAATTTTTATCACCACATTAATTGGATGGTTATAAAGATAGAATTAATGAATAAATATAATATTTATGATGTGATTTTTTGATCTCTAATATAATATCTTTTCTTTCAATATATTGGGAAATGATAACATCCCTCATGTGTGCGTGTGGACTACCACCTCCACAAAGTGATGTGATTCGTTTTTCATTTAGGATTTACATGGAAGATAATAAGGATAGTTTTAATGAATATATATGATATTTATGATGTAATAATTATTTTGGGAAGGTGAATTATTTTTTACCTTGTATTACATCCATCGAAAAATGGAAACGCCACTTGTGCACATTTGTGAACTAGCGTATCATTGAAGAGATGTAACATATTTTTCACAATCACCTTATATGAATTGTTATAAAAGTATATATAGTGATTGAATATGATATTAATAATAATATTATGTTTTTGAAAATTATATAACCAAGATAAGTATGTAACGACCAAAACTACCAAACCGAATCATACATGAAAATTGAAATATTTAACACCCTTAAAGAATGATTTTAATAAATAATTATTAATAAATGATTTTTTATTTTTTATAAGTGGACGATATATGATATGATATTTATGTATTTATTTATAATATAAAATTATGAAAAATTTAAATTTATTATACAAGAGTTTAAGAAAACATATGAATAAATTCAAACAAAAGGTTGGGGTTTTATGTTAGAATCTCAGTTTTTACTAATATTGTTTATACATAAATTTATAATGATGAAATTATTTAATATATATATCAAAAATGGTAATTTATATTCTTATAAAATTATTATTAATATAAATTAAAATATTTATTTACAATTTTCTATCTCTAAGTACTCAAAATTACCAGTGAATTTTTTAAGGAAAATTATATACATTTTCTTAATCCTCGAGTAATATTTTTATTCCATGTTCATATTTTATTTAAAATGATTTCCAGAATATTTTTTAATATTCTGAATTGATTGGTAAAATTAATTGTTACCCATTTTTAACTTTATAAAATAGGGTTAAAAAGGAATATTCTAATCATTTTATGAATGAGTTTCTTTTTACCGAAGTCGTGAACATAATATTTTTTTAACATTTTACGTACAATATTTTTCTCATAGTTAAGAATATTCATTAATTTGATGCTTATTTGATATATTCCCATGGTTTTTTAAATAATTGTTTTCTTAATATTATGGAAATTTTTATATTTTAAATAATTGATTTCAAAATGAAAGGTGTATTTTCCATAAGAAATGTTTCAGAGATCATTTAGAAGTATTTTACTCTATGTCAACATCAATTGATTAGACTTATAATTTAATGGGGATATAATATAATGGTACCAAATAAATTATTTCTCTATATGTATTATGATCATGTTGTTCTATTTATTTATGAGGTAAAGTATTGACATTTGATATTCCAGTTTTTAATATGAATGTTTACGTCGATTATGTATTTAATTATCATTAATTTATTGCAAATGATTGATGAATTAGTATTATTAATTGATTACATGGGCCTATTATATCCCCTTTATGAATCGATAGGTCTCATGATACAAAATAGTTTGTGTATTTGTCATATGCATTACGTATTTATGTATGATGTCATAGAACAAGGCTGTGCGGTATGATTATGATGTTTGCGATTATGAAATACATAATTATGAAATTATTCCTTTTTATCCATGTGATTAATTTTATTATTATTTCATCCATGGATATATTTCTTATTTTATGACATTAGTTATATGAACTATTTTATACCTATTTATCTCTACCATGTTATTCATGCTTTATTTATCCTATGTTAGCTTTTGTTGTATGCTTTCCACTACTGGGAATCTAAGCTCTCACTTTATTATATTTTACTTTAACCAATTTAAAAATAATATATTTATGAATTAACTAATGGGAGAATTATGTATATATCTTGTCTCCTAATATCACTAAACTATTTGATCCTTCAGGATATTGTAATACACCGAGATTTTGTGAAATATTTATTTTCAAATAAATTTAACCTTTCTGATATTTTTTTCACCCAACAATAATTTTATCTTTTTTTACACACAAGTATTATTGGAGGTTCTGATACACGCAAGACCAAGTTTAAACAAAATGAAACATATTAATAAAATATGATTATTTAATATAATAGTTATCACCTAAATATTGGAATGGTTGGTATGAATATTAATAACTAAATTAGGAATATATATGGTCTCCAAATGTATATAAAATTAATAATTTGGTTACCAATTAATTATAAATGAAAATAATAAATATTTTGAAATGAAGGAAATCTTTTTCTGAAAAACTATTTTTATGAATATAAACATTTTTTACAAAAAATAAATTAAAAAATCACTTTGGGTGATTTATTTTAACAATTTTTTAATATTATATATTAAATAATTTTTTCAAAATTCATCATATATTTTTCTAGATAGTAGATAAGAATAAATCCAATTTTATACTTTAAAACAGTATTTTTCTTAAAATAATTTTTGTCTCCTTTTTGAAAACTTATTTTAAAACTACATTTTAAAAATTTTAAAAACATTATTTGAAAAAATAATATTAATTTTTTAAATAATAATGTAAAAAATTAGTTTAGAGTTAATTCTAGATAATTTTATAAAAAGATATTTTTTTTGATGAATAGTAAAAAATTCTGAATTTTAATCGAAAACAGCTTTTTCATTTAAATTATTTTTAAAGTTAAATTATGTATTAAATTTGTTTTAAATTAAAATTAGTTAAACTATATATATACTAATAAAATTAATGTAAATGGAATCATATTCATATTGAATTTTGATATAAAAACTTTATTTTCTTTTGAACATTTTCTCTTTGAAATCCCGCTTTCTAATCACGTTAGGGAGATTATTTGGAATTACAAATTTCCACTTATTTAAAGATAATTTGGAAAAATAGATTATATATTTTGAATAAAATAATATATATTATCTAATAAGGTCAAATTTTTTTTTTATAAAAATGAATAGTCAAAATAATAAAAATTAATTACAATGGTTAAGGTAAAAATGGGTTTACTAGGGGGTTAAACTAAAATGAGATGTGTTAAAATGACCTAAAAACTTTTCTAAAATATATTTTATGGCCATAATCAGACCCTATAATTAGTGAGTCTCGATAAGACTCTATTTTTGATGATTTTGAAGTGTGAAAAACATGTCTAAATCCTTTTATTCTAGAAAATTTCTAGTGTTCTACTCCCCTCAATTATAAAAGTCCACCCCTCTCATATCCTCTCCAAACCTTGAAAACACTTTGATTCATCCAATAACTACTAAAATTACTTCCAAAAATACCTACTCGCATCCTAGAATCAATATATTGGGCATAAATCAAACCTAAGAAGACTTTTGGTGCAAACCTAAAATGGTTACATGGAAAAGATGTAATGTTCTTAAATGAGGGTTTTTTTATTTATTCCTACACCTCCATAATTTTTTAAAGGTTGGAGTTAAATAACTCTTTATTGGATTAAAAGAACAAGAAAAAATATTTTTAAAATGGTAAATGTGGAAATCCATTACAATCACAGAGGAAAAAATGACTTATTGTAAGATGATCGGAATGTCTAAAGATGGTCCTAAGTGTCTAATGGGAAGATAACATTAATATAAGCTTTATTAAAAGTCTGATCGACACCTACTTAAATTAATATTTAACCATTACAATATAATAACCATATTATCTAAAAAATACTTAGATATTTTTATGTTTTTTTCATGAATTAAAATCATACCCACTTGTATCAAATGGGTTGGGGAGTTTTCATTGATTTTATGGCAGACTACCGCCTCCCGAACTGATGTTATTTGGTTTTACATTACCTCCTATCCATGTTGGGTATGATTAATGATATAAATTTTTATATTATTTTTATAACATAATTATACCCATGGAGTAATTTTATCATATATTTTTTTGTACTTTTTATTCTATAGGGGATATGATAACTTCACTCGTGTGTATAGTGGACAACCGTCTCACAATGCAATGCGATTCATTTTTTATCAACGATTTACATGGAAGATAATAAGGATAAATATAATTAATATATGAGATATAATTGAAATAATTATTATATTAATCATATATTTATTATTCTTAAAAAACAATATATCATTTTTTACTTATTCACTCTCTAAAAGATGATAATGTCATTTGAGTACGTATGGACGACCACCGTCACGAAGCGATGTGACTCCCCATTTTCATCACCACACTACATGTGTGATATGTATAAGAATATTTAAATAAATAATTTGTTATTTATTATATTAATATCATAATATAATGATAAAATATTACTTTCCTTCTTTACATAATGATAATTGAAAAATGGAAACGTTACTCGTGCGTATGTACGACCAACCACCTCCATGATTTTAACATACTTAATTTATCAAAAACCAAATTTCATGATTATTATAATAATAATAATTTATAGATAGTTATGATAATTATTTCATGATAATTATTCTTGAGATAATGGATCTATGATTGAAGTAAGAGCACCAAAAATAACAAATCAAAACATATATGAAAAACAAAGCAGTTATTACTTGAAATGTTATTTTTACAAAGAAATTTGTGATAAATAGGTAATAAAAGGCCATAAGTAAATCATATATATTATAATATATATAATTATGGTTATATTATATGTTTATAATACATTTATATTTATTACATAAATGGTTTTAACATGTGTGAAGGAAGGAGATACTTAATATAATGGATTTCTAGTCTCTCTACTATTTCTAGGAGACGTATGTAAATTCGCCACTATTTTTAGTGTGTGTGGTGTATATAATGACACATAGAAATTTTATATAATTAATATAATCATTTTCATAATATTTAAAGTTTCATTTTATGTTATTATTTATTGGGGCTTAGGATTCAAAAGATTACTAAATCGGTATGTGATTTCTTGATCACTTTTTTAATTTTATTAGACACATGACATATTTAACCACTATATATTTTATGTGGTGTATATAATTCCATTTAATATATTTTATGGTTATTCTACTAGAAATTATGGTTATTTCATCTCCTTTTGAGGATTTTTATTTCATTGGGATTATGTTTTAAATCATTACCAAAGTGGTAATGGTTATATGTTAAATTTTCATTCTTTATCAAGATTGTTTATGATTAAGTCTCAATTGTTATAATATTATGATCTAAATCTCAATAATTCTGATGAATTTTATCCTCAAATTTTTATTTCATGAAAATACTTGTTTTCCTTTCCCCCTCTCTTTATGCACTCAAGAGTTCAAAATAATGTTTTTAAGAAATAGAATATTTAATTTTCCCTTTGATTGAAAACCATTCTACTTATAAAACTATGTTTTATAAAATGTTTTCAATTGGTTTTAACATTATTAATTTTTTTTTAATAAAAAATTTACACATTTTTTATTTTTTTTTATTTTTTTGAAAGGTATATTCGTGTCATTTTACAATCAATGCCCATTTGGCTTTTACTTAAAATGTGAAGGGAATATTTATTTTAACATGTAAGGTATTAACATAATTTACTCCCTCATGACCATTATTTAATTTGAATATTGATTTATATATCTTTATTTTTTTCAAATAAAAGGATTTCATAATTTTTTTAATGATTTTGTTTGTTTTAAAAACTAATTTTCAAAGAAAAGTTATCTCCCTCAAGAAATGCTCTAAGTGATCTTTAAAAATCATTATTCATATAAGATTACATAATTTGATGCAACTTATGATTTTTTATGGATTTGAACTATGGTTAAAATTATCATTATTTCAATGAATGGTTTATCATGACAAGATGTTTATGGAACTTATTTCTCATTCACTGGTTATACCGTGAAAAAATTATTATGAAACCCTCGACTTTTTACATGAGTTATACTATGATGAAATGATGAAATGTTTATGGAATATATATTTTTTCCATAGTTTATAATATTATTAAATTTTTATAAAACCCATTTTATTTCATGGTTTATGATATAATGAATGTTTTATGATCTTGTTTCACACATACGTATGATTTCTATTATATGTTGGGAGAGACCTATATCTCCCTCCAATTAATGGGGTAAATATAGATAACTCTTGAGTAAATATATTATGCATGAAACTAATTACATGTTCCCAATTTTATGCATTAAACTAGTTACATGTTCGTAATGTTATGCATGAACTTGATTACATGTTCATAATATTATGCGTAAACCTAATTAGATGTTAACAGTGTTATATATAGAACTTAATTTTATGTATATAATGTTATTCATGTACTTGGTTTCATGTCCACAAGTTTATGTGAGGGAATGATTTTATATCCTTAACTTAATGAGTGAAACTATCTTTATTTATACATGTTTACAATGTTATAATACTATGTGTACTCCAAAACCCTTTTCCTTATTCCAATGTTATTCTCTAATAGATCATGTTATTTTATTTCATTATGATTAATTTCTTATAAACTTATAAATTTTTTTCCATGATCCAATATTATAATCTTTGATATGTATGGTATGGTTTTAAAATTTTATACTCATATTCTCATACCATAATATTCATGCTATTATTATGTATCTCCATTGTTTACCCTTACTGAGCCTATGATATCACCCTTTATTTTGTATCCTTTACCTAGGTTATGAAGAAAGGTTTTAAATATGATATATCAGTGAAGAGTACTAAAGGTGAAGATATTTATGGGGTATGTTAAATATATTTTACAAAATTAAAATATTGTAAAACTAGTATCCAATTATAATAAAATATTTCATTACTTAGGCATGTTTTTATTCAATATATTGATTATTATTCTAAAAAGATATAATATCTAGGTGTGAGAATCTAATGTCGCTATTTTTATTATCACAGGAAAGGTTTAGTTTACCGTTGTAAATTAGGATGAGAAAAATTTAGTGAGATCTATATTAATATTTTTACCTATATTTTTAGGGATGAATATAAGGATAATTCTAAGGATGATTCAATGTATAGTAAAATTTCATGGAATTTTAATAAAAGATAGGTAGATTGTTTTTTAAGAAATTACATCCCTGTCTAGATACTACAAGTGGATGTGGCTCTGGAATAGAGGTACCGTTGAGTAATAAATTTGAAAAGGGTGCACTGAGATGGACTCGATCATCACATGGTGAAAACAAAGAGCCTTTCTTCACATTGGTTTGATAGTCCTCAGGGATATGCTTTGGAAATTCTCAAACTCTTTACAGACCTTCATAAAGTATTTAAATATACCATGACTATGAATGACCTAGGATAAACAAAAGGTGTCACATATTAAAAATATGATGTCTTTATTTAGAAATCATATAAGTGATTTTCATAATTATATGGTTCCATAGTATTATTATTTTTTCTTACGCTATAATTTTTTGTTTTAGTTAATAGATGGAAATGAAAGTAACTATGTCAATGCTGAATTAAATAGAAAATGAAATTATTTTACTCTTGAGAAACCAATTGTTATGGGAGATGAAATATATAACCTCATTTCTATACTCACACCACATTATCATGCTATGAATAAATTTGAATATCCAAATTATTAAAAGAGGGACCAACATTTTATTGAGTCCTTCATGAGGAAACACCCACCTTCTTTCAGTGGTTTCTATGATCCTCTAGTTTCCATGTAATGTATCAATACCATTAAAATAATACATTCCATTCTTTAGAGTTTAGAGTATGAAATATTCATTTTTTTATCTACTATTTAGAATTTGAGGCTGATCAATGGTTGAATCTTACTATGAATTCATGGAAATGACAATAAATTGACGCCATGAACTTATATGAGTTTAAAATATTATATTTGAATAATTACTTTAATCAAATTCTTTATTCTAAAATGGATAAGGAATTCCTCAAGTTTAATAAAAAGGTTGATGAATCATTCCGTACCTACGAATGACATTTTATAATACTTGGGATGCACTCTATTTAAGGTTGATTGATTCTTTAGTGCCTTGAAAATAAATCTCCCAAGGGAGTTACCCAAAAGGTTCTTTGGATGCTATACATAAATCGTTCATTATGCACTAAAAGTTTAAATAGAAGTAGGAAACTCTTTTGGTTATCGTGATCAGAAATGGGATGTGGGGTTCCATGGAAATACCAATGATATGTTACATGGAGGGAATAAAATGATTCAAAATACTAATTTCCAAAATTGTGGTATGGATTACTTATGTGAGTTCTTGAAAGGAAAAAAATGAGGTGTTTTATGTGTGGAAATACTTGATAACAAGAAAAATTATGTAGAATTAGTTTAAATAGGGCATTAAATGAAATGAATAGATAGAGAGAGCTCAATTTAATGCACCAAGGACACTCCATTGTTTCAAGTGCAATGAGTTTCATAATTATGCAAATCAATGCCCCAATCCAAGGGTTGTGTGGAATATAAGGAAAAAAATATAAATAAAAAGGACAAATGTTAATATTATGAAATTACAATGGAAGAAGAGAATCATGATAATTTGGGCATACTCATCCTTCTCTCCTTATTTGGGAATTTCATGATAGATTTTATAGGAATAATCCCTATAAAAATCTTATTGTTCATCCATTAGTGAATTTTCATGTGATTATCTCCCTATTCAGAGATTCAAGAATAATTAAATTTCATTTGATATTCTATTGGTATAAGAATGAACCCAAGAATTCAATAACAATGTTTTTTCTATAAGATAATAACTTATATAATTAATAAATAGAAAATCAAAATTTGGAAGTGTATATGTCTCCATGTAATATAAAATTAGGATTTATCGATGTTATCATGGGTTTAGAAGTTTATGTTTGATCATAAGTTCAAATTCATTGAAACCCCTTTTGGTGTTTTATGAGATTTGAGTGTGTCAAGATTAAGAGAAATTTATTTAAACAAAATCCATTTGGTTTGTTTATGATTATATGATAGATTATTTTGAATATGAATTGCTTTATAGTTTGTGGAAATATTATTAAAGGTACTAGTAAAATATAGGTTCTATTTTATCATTGTTGTTGAGGTAATTTTGGGTTGTAGTTGATCACCTTACAAAGTCAGCACACTTTTATGCTAAAAGAGAATATTTCTCTCTAAATCCTCATTTGAGAATACAAATTAAGGAATTGGTAAGGTTTCATGTGGTGCAGCATTAAACTATATCTAATCGGAAAAGGAATGTTACCATGAATTTTTAGTGAATTATTTAGAAATTTCATTATATAGAATTGGGTTTTAGTACTGCATATCATCCTTGGACAATGATCAGACTGTGAGAAAAATCTAAACACAATAGGATATTCTATGATCGTGTTCTACATGTTATAAATGCGGTTCATATAAAAACATTCCTCAAGTTTAGTTTTCTTTAAACAATAATTTTCACTCGAGTATTCAGATTTATCATTATGAATAATTTTATAGAAGGAATTATAGAATTATGATGCACTAGAATGAAATTTAAAAAAGAAATCTATTGGGACCTAATATACGTAATGAAATTGAATATATGGTTAGATAAATTCACTAAAACATATAGGAAATGTTAAAAATATGTTATTCAGATAATCATCGATGAGATATAGAATTTGAAGTTGGTGATCATGTCTTTATATGAATTTATACATGTAAAAAATAAGAGAAAAATAATCCCTATGTATATTAGTCCCCTTTAAATTATTAATCATATTGGGATCATAGTTTATCTCTTGGAGCTTCCACAGATACTCTCTCAGGTTCACAATGTGTTCCATGAATCTCTATTGAGGAAGTACATACCAAATCCATCACATGCACTGAACTCAGAAGTCATATAGATGGAGCATGATATTCTTTATGAGGATCAAATGGTAGAGATATTTGATCCAAAAGTGAAAGTGTTATGATATAAGACCACCCACTCGGTCAATGTTTTGTGTAAAAAACACTAGCTAAAGGAATCTATGTGGGAACCTGAGGTTGTAATGAGGTATAAGTATCCTCAGTTGTTGGTACCAAAGTCAAGAATTTCAAGGGTGAAATTCATTTTAAGTGGGGTAGAATATAAAGCCCCAATGATTTTGAGAAATTTTACTTTTAAAATAAATTTAATCTTTTCAATATTTTGTGTTACAAACAAAATTTAGTTTATCTTTATTAGCAATAAATACTGTGTGTAACTTTCGATATACACTACAATGAGTTTAAATGAAATGTAACATATTATTAAAATGTTATTATTTAGTATGATATTTATTACCTAGCCATTGGAATGGATGGTACGAATACTATTAAATAAATTATAAAAATATATGTTTTAAACATGTATAAAAAATTAATTTTTAGTGAAAAATCTATTAGAAATGAAAATAAAAACTATTTGGATATAAAGGAAATATTTTCAAAAAAATTAATTTTATGCACAAAAACATGTTAAACGCTAATAAATTTAACAAATAACTTTGGATGAATTATTTTAATGAAATTTATATATTATATATTCAATAAAAGTTTTATCATTCATCTTATTTGTTTTCTAGACAAGAGATAAGAAAAAAATCCATTTTTATGCTTAAAAACTATATTTTTTTTCAAAAAGGGGCTTTGTCTCTTTTCTGAACACTTAATTAAGTTTTTTTCAAACTTTTAGAATATTTATTTGAAAAAATAAAGTTCATTTTTTAAATCATAGTTTAAAAATTATCTTAGTTTGAATTTTGGATAGTTTTCTGAAAAGATCAATCTTTTTAATGAACTGTGAAAAATATTGAATTTTAATTAAAAACTGCATTTTCGTTTAAAATATTTATAAAGTAAAATTATATTTTAAATTGGTTTTAAATTAAAATTAGTTCAATTATATATTTATTAATATAATTTAGGTCATTTTAATTATTTTTATATTGAATTTGGATATAAAAACAATGTAATCTTTTGAACATTTTCTCGTTGAAAACCTGATTTCCCATCATGTTTGTGGAATTAATTTTAAATTAAATTTGGCCTCATATGTGAATTGGAGATGAAAAAATGGATTAAATATTTTAAAATTAATTATTAATATTATCTTAATTTTATTCTTAAATTTTTACTAATATGAATAGTGAAAATAATTAAAATTAATTATAGAAGTTAATGGGAAAATGGGTTAGTTGAGGGGTTAAACTAAAAATATAAGGGTTAAAATAACCTAAAAACCTATATAAAATGTATTTTATGGGATTATTCAGACCCTATTATGTCTAAGTATTAATAATACTCAATTTTTAACCATTTTATTCTCAAAAAGTACATGTGTTCCACTCACCCATCTTATATAAGGCCACCCCTCTCCTCACCTCTTAACACATTAAAACCCTTTTTATTCAACCAATAATATCCATAATAACTTACCAAATTATATCCGATCATCTTAGAATCCTTATTTTGGGCATAAATCCCTTCTAAGAAGGCTTTTGGTCCAAACCTAAGGAGGTTACCCAAAAAAGAGGTAATGCTCTTCAATGAGAGTTTTCATTTTATTTCTTCCGGCACATCCTTCAATTATTATTTAACCATGATTATGTAATAAAATTTGTTTCTTACATATCATTATATGTTTTTATGTTATGTTCATGACCTATAAAATTCTTTACATATATCAAATGAGTTACAAAATCATTATTTATCTGTACAGAGTACTATCGCCTGATGAACATATGTCATTCGTTTTTCAAGTTCCACCTCTCATGGTTGGTATAATTATGGATATAATGTAAATATATTATATTTATAAAATTATTATACTTATGGAGTAATTATATCATATATAAATTTTTACTTTCTATTTTAAAGGGTATATGATAACATCCCTCTTCTGTACAGTGGGATACCATCTTGCAAAACAATGTGAGTTTTTTTTCACAAACAGTTTATATGGAAGATAATAAATATAAAGTTAATAATATTTTTAATATATATGAAATTATTATTATATTAATGAGATATTTATAATTATTAAAAGTGAATATATCATTTTATTTTTTATCTTTTCACTCACTGAAAGATGATAATGTAATTCATGTATGTGTGGATAATCACCTTCATTAAATGATGTGAATATCTATTTTCATAATCAAATCACATGGATGATATGTATGAGAATATTTAAGGGAATAATATATTATTTATAATTATATAAATTTAAAATATTTCTTTCCTACTTTCAATAATTATTATTGAAAAATAAAAGTGTTACTCATGTATAAGTACGACCTACCATTTCAATGATCACAACAAAATTCATTTCCCAAAACCATCTATCATGATTAGTCTTAAAATTATATTTTATGTGTCAATATTATAATTATTTATTGATTATTATTCTTGATATTATCTAACCACGCTCAAATTAAGAGGAAAAAATACCAAATCAGAACATATATGAAAAACAAAGTGGTTATCACAAAAAATATGATTTTAACAAGGAATTGGTAATAAATGGGTTATAAATGGTCATAATTAAATAATATATGGTATAATATATACAATTATGGTTATATAATATATGTATTTTAAACTTATATTTATTATAAAAGTGGTTTTAATGTGTATGAAGAAATTCAAGACTTAAGGTAAGGGATTTATAGTTTCTCTTTTATTCTTTGGGGACCTATGAAAATTCACCACTCGTTTATTTTTATGGTGTATATAAAACCCCTTAAACATGTTATATAATGAAAATTATACTTTTTATCATATTTATGGTTTCATTTTGTTTTATTATTTTTTGGGTTTTATGATTCAAAATATTACCAAAGTGGTAAGGGAAATCTGTCTCACTTTTTACTTCTGTGAGACACATGCCATATTCACCACCTAATTATTTTATATTATCTATATTATACTCATAAATTTATTTATTGATGATTATAATGAAAATTATGTGGATTAATTATAAATTTTATGTTATCTCTTACAAGTGGAATATGTTCCAAATGATTACTAAAGTGGAAATGGATTTATACCTCAATCTCAACCTTTATCTGGATTATTTATGATTAAGTATCCTATGTTGAAATATTTTGATATAAATATCAATAATTATCATTAAATTTCCTATCCTATGTTTCTATCATGAAAAAAGATGTTTTAACTTTTTTATTCATTCTATGCACTCAAGAGTTCAAACAAATTATTTTTAAGAAAAAAATGTATATTTTTCTCTCTTTGTTCAAAAAACATTTTTCTTCTAAAACCATGTTTTCAAGAAATGTTTTAATTTTTTTTGTAAAATTATTAAAATTATTTATTAAAGAAATTTTTTCCAATATTTTTCTTTTTAATAACTTTTTTCAAGAAATCTTGTTTTCATTTTCCAAATAATGCATGTTTGGGTTTTACAAAAAATGTGAAATAAATTTTTATTTTAACATGTTTGTCCTAAAATGAATTTTACACCATAATGATCATTATTTTATTTGAATATTCCTTTATAAATTTTCATGTTTTTATAAAAAAAATAATGTTTAATTTTTTTTTTATAAATTTTTAGTTTTAAAAGGAAATTTTCAAAGAAAAGATATTTTCCTTAAGAAATGTTTAAAAAGATATGTCAAATTAATTCTCTTTATAAAATGGAATCCTTTGATATAACATATTATCTAGTGGGAAATGAACCATGGATACCATTTTTTATTATTTATCTAAATTTCTTATCAAAAAAATATGTTTATGAAACTTTTTTCTCTTTCATTAGTTATACCATGATTATTTTTTTATGAAACCTACTTCTTTTTTTAATGGGTTATGGTATGATGAAATGATGAAATTATTATAAAACCTATCTCTTTTCATCATGTTATGATATGATGAAATGTTTATGAAAACAATTTCACTTAATGTATTATGACATTATGAATGTTTTATGATCTTCTTGCACTCGTATATATGATTTTAATTATAGGAAGGGTGATACCTATACCTCCCTCCAATGTAATGGGTAATAATCCATAACTAATGAGTAAATTTGTTATGAATGAACCTTATTACATGATCAAAATATTAATCATGAACCTAAGTTCATTTTTACAATGTTATTCATGAACCTGATTAGATTCTTAACATGTTATGCACCAACCTTATTATATGTTCATAGTGTTATGCATAGAATTGTGTTTAATGTCCATAATGTTATCTGTGGACCTAGTTGCATGTCTATAATGTTATGTGAGGGTCTGATTTCATGCTTATAAAATAATAATTGAACCTAAATCTATTTAAACATGTTTGAAATGTTATAAGTTGACGTGTGTTCCAAAAACCTATGTCTTATGACAACGTTGTTCTCTCAATAATAAATTTATTTGATTCCATTATGATTAATGTCTTATGAAATTATAATAAGTAGGTTTTTTCTCAATAGTGTGTTCTTTGATCTGAAGGATACAGTTTTAAAATTTCATGATCTTGTTCTCATACCCGTATGTTCATGTTATGCTTACATATATCCATTTTTACACTTATTGAGTGTTTGAGATCAACCTTTATTATAATTCATTTCCCAATGTAATGAATAATGGTTTTAAGTTGTGTATGTTTATGAAGAGTACTAAAGGGGAAGATCTTTGTGGGATATGTTTAATATCATCAACTAAATTAGAATTTTATATACCGAAAACATTGATTCCTAAAGGCATGTGTCCCCAAAGACACATTTTTTGTAATACCATTCATTTCATACATACTAAAACATTGATTCATTTCATATTTTTTTAAATAAAAGTAAAAATTACCTTGTTTGAAAAAAAATGAAAGATTCATTTTAATATTTTTAAAAGAAAATCATGGGTAAAAATTAATTTACATAATTATAATAAAATATTTTTTAAAATATATTTAGGAAACAAATATTTTGAAGAAAAAATATTTTGGAATGAATGTAGACATAATTTTTATTATCTTTAAAAATAATATTTTGACCTCCTGAGTACATAAAGAGAGGAAATTCAAGGTAGACATGTTTTTTTATAAAAAACAATATGAAAAAAATTCACGAGTTTATTGGGAGATAGATTATAAGATTACATTATTGAAATTTAATCATAAACAATCCCCATAAATAATGATATTTCCACATTAAACCTTTACCACTTTGGTAACTTTTGAATAATAGTCCATGTGAAAGAGTGGAAGTTACATAAAGATTTAACTAAATATAATAATCATAATAATGAAAAATAATTCATTTGTATTCTATACACCACATAAAAGGAATGAGTCATGAATATGTCATATTTTTCTCAGAAATATAATTCAAACTAGAAATACCAAACCTTAAGTCCTGAATTCCACGTACAAATTTGAACCCATTTTATAATAAATATAAGTTTATTACACATATACTAAATAACCATACATATGTATATGAAACTATAATCCCTACTAGGTAAAATACCAAAAGAGGGGGGGGGGGTAAATCAGGGTATGAAAGGTTAAAACAGCTACCCCTTAGGATCTTGTTTCATCATTAAACAAAACACTTTTCTCTACTCTATCCATAGAAATTTATTAATATAAATGAAATATGCACAAGAGACAATAATTTTACTCGATTCACCTTCTTTGGACTATGTCTTAGGATCATACAACGATGATGTTCCAATTTACAAAATCCACTAAGGTCACTACCAAAATACAATATTCAATCTAAATTACTTCTAAACCCAGGTTCACTTCCTTTATAATGTTGGAGGATAAATCATTTCTTCCCAAGGGTTACTCCCGAACTATATTTCAAGGGCTTGCTACCGGTGGAAATGATCACCTTCTTCCTACTCCTTTTATCACTACTTTTTAAAGGGTCCACACATTGTTTATAGACATGTAGGTCTATTAATTATCAATAATTAATACATCATTAGTTTTAGATAGATTCTATTTTTATTTTACACATTCCTCCAATTGATGAATACCATTTTTATAAACATTTTTAGTTGAATCCCTTTTAAACACTTTCTCAATGATCACTACTTATGTAATGCTCACATCCTTCATGAAACTACCCAATTCATCTCAAGCATGTACTAAATTTGAAAACCTCACCACTTTCATGTAGCTCACCTCTTTTGTGAAAATTTATTTCGTGAAGCTCCCCCAATTTCATGAAGCGCACTTAGCCTTCGCGAAGATGAAAACTTTTGTTCAAATTTCTATATCCTTCGCAAAATTTATTTCTATGCCAATTGTTTTTGTAAGAACTCCCTTCACGAACCAACATCGTGAATTTGGATCCTTATAATCTTCATTATGTTTCGCTAATTTTATGAAGGGGGTAGAGGCCTATTTATAGTAATTTATTCCAATTATAGAATCTTCCATAAACATCATCACCATTTCCTAATGCGCTCCCATTTCCTTCTCATTTCTCCCCATGTTTTCGAATCAGCTGGGAGATTTCTTGTTAGCGAATATTATCATAGTCGTAGAGATTCCCATCAAACCTTCACACATTCGGGATGATTGTTTGAAATGATCTGTACCTTTGAAAAATGACCTTTGTGAAAGTCAATATTTTCCAAACTCATGACTTTGCCATATTTTTACAAGGTCTTTATGGAAATCCATCTTTTGAAATTCATAGTTGAACCTCCAAATTTTAGACACCAAAAATTTAGAAAACACTGGAAACTAGTGCCACCTTGAGTAAACAAGTTTCTATACCAATTCTAAGGAATCAATTCCTTTATCTTGGATCCTTGTCAACATTACTTGTCAACAATATCTGTGGACCTCCAATAATTTATATGGAAGATTTCTTTTCCAACAAACATAATCAACCCAAAATAGCCCCCAAAAAATTCTCATAGAACCTCCATCATATCCAATATGATGAACCAAAAATGGTTTCCAAACACATTTTATCTCATATAAAAACACCATTTCAACCACCTCTAGACAACCCTTCTATATAGTACTCATGCTCTACTAATGACACATTACCCATTCCAAGATCATGATTCCCTCATACCAAGAGGCACATATGATTATCCAAACACACCCACCAAAGTATATCCCCACCCTCCCATTTAATTCCTGGTTTTTTATTGAACCATCAAAAAGAATTATGACACCATGTTGAAAGAATCAACACATGTACAATTCAACTCTTTCGGATGACCTCAAAACCATACTGATCTCGATGCTAATACCCAGACTCCATCCTCTATCACCTCTGAAATCATATATAATATTCTCCTTTAAATAATTATCAACTCAAATCCATTTGTTTCGTAGAGTTCCAATGTCCAAATATGTTATCTAACCATTGATCACATTCATCCACAACCCCTCATTAGAAGGGAAACATTACCCAAAAATTACATAACACTCCCCACTCAATTATTTTCCTTGTATTTTAATCACTTTATAAAAACAAATACACTATGACCAACACTATGTTTATCAATAAACATGATTCCTAGACACTACCAGAACCCACTCATTTTCGAGCTCCGAATAACAATCAATTAGTATATATTTATATACCATAAGGAGGTTCTCAACCTTAAATGGCCAATGGTTCACTTCTCACCATGAAAAATTATATACACCACTACTCAAGGGAATTATCAGTATATTTCCAACAAACTCACATGTTTCACTCATTTTGAGCCATATTAATTCGATAAAAGACAACACTCCTTGATAACCCATGTCTCTAATCCCAATCAAATTCTAATGACTTGTATTTCACAAAGAGTGTTTGAATGTTTTCATAGAAACTCTAATGAAACTTGGACAAAAAATCTAATTTATTCTGTTGGTCCTCATCCAAAAAATGGCCGTTCACCGATTCAAAATTGATCTTTATCTCACATATCCACCACATCTTAAATTGACCTCAACTGAGAGAAAACATAAAAATGATATTTATCCACTTGATTACCGACACATGACTCATGGTCATGTGAGTCATATGTAATCCCACTAGGCTAACATGCTAACATTTGTGACCACACCCCCAACACATTAGTTTTTCTAGTGAACCATATACTTAGCAACTAGATAGTGCTGTTCTAGAGCCTTGATAATTTACCCATGCTTAAAACATAGTTGAATGAACACCCAATAATCATTGGTATGGAAATCCAAACTACCATTCCCTCTATAACATTCTATGATACTAATGGACTCAAGAGATATTCCATGGTAACTAATGGAATCATCCTATATATGTAAAAAACCACCAAGAACCTACCATTCATATTTTATGAAAAAATAACCTACTGATGATTCTCAAACCTAAAAAAATCATAAAACCTAGATAAACTCTCTCTCAGGTTTACCTCGATCATCAAAAAATGATTAGAATAATTAAAAACCAAGACATATCAAGATTTCCCAATAACTACCCACCAATCCCAAAATGACGGTCTCACACCAAGGTCGAAACCCACAATGAACCATCTGTTCACCAATCACAAAAATCCCACAATATCCAATGTTCTAAAACAACCAATAAATAGAAACATATAATCCTACAAGGCCTCACATTAAAAAACAATCTATCCACTAGGGAATCAATTCTCAAGAGGATTCATACACAGGACTTCCCCTTGGAGAATCATAACTCACCAGTCACTACTACCTCATCTAACATAATCTTCCAAACAACTAATAACTAGGAAAAATTATCCATTGGATCAATTATGTTAAATTATATTCGAATTTATATGTGAATAAATCATATAGGTTACTAATAAAACTTTAAATAAATGAACAATAATAAAAATATTCACCCCATGGGGGTTCATATCAAGGCACCGTGTGTAGAAATCACCTTCTTGGGTTACTACACCACATGTGCACAGGAAATATTAGACTTTCATTAAGAACCTCATTATATATCTACCTGAAATATAATTATAAGGAAAATAAAATCATACCAATCAACACAACTTTATAGAATATCACCATATACTTATATAAGAAGACATGATATGAGTAGTTGTTGACACATTAAACAACCAATCCTCAATAGTAAGTGATAAAAATCATACTTTTACTCCCATAAATTTAATGTGAGTCCCTACAAGTCAAGAATAATTCATGTGAAGACACTTACATCTATATGTGATGATTTATGAATTTAATAAATTTTATCCTTCCAAAAGGCTTAAAGATAAGTTTAATAAAACATAAATAAAAAATATCAATCATAATTTATGTTACCCAAGGAGGAATCATATATAACCATAACATCAGAATCCAAGAACATCAATCCCTTCTTAAATAACCTAGATTTTTTTTGAAAAAGGTGGCTATGATGCACTTGTCCAAGTTCCATCACAGGATATACAACATTCTTAAATCTCCAATCTATTAATATATTGAAACATTAAGAAAGAAATAAAAATGTAATTATCTAGGACCAATTTATAATACCTATACCCGACTCACCAAGAATTATAACTAGAACAAATTATCAAAAAAACACAGGAATTCCCCCCCCCCCCAAGTTTCATAGGCTGAAGACTACTAGTGGGGGTCTATAGAGTTATTTCGGGGAATCTCTACCCCTAATACCAGAGTGTGAAATAGCATATTAAATGAAAAAGAATCATCCACTCTAAATAAAATAAAATTTAATCCCAAAAATCTATATATTGAAAAAAATGAAATATAATAAATTATTAAACAAACCCGACATATATAAAACCTTCAAACCACTCAGAAAATCACATATAAAATAATAAATATAAGATAATAATATAAGTATTGGAGGATCTAAGACACCATTGAGACATACTACCCCCTAATAACGTGAAATCATCAGTGATTTCCTACTTGACCATGTTAATCTTGATCCTGGGTATTGACCCAACCAATGCCTGAAAAAAGCATAGTGTTTCATGGGTACCCACCTTCCATGGCTTCTCAAACAGGGTCTGAGTATAATAAAAAGGAGGTAACCACCATTGAAGTCTTATAAAAAAACTACAATGTAGTGACATGTTCATGTTACATGACCTAAATAAATAAAAAACTAATAAATGATAAAAAATCATAAAACAACAGTACCTAGTTTTAATTTATGACATAATGAATCTTATCATATCATTCAGACCATGACAATGACCAAAATATCATAGGGTACCAAGTCCCACCCTAGTGTCAATTATTTGATCCATTATAACCACTAAAATATCAATTATATTCTATATCTTGGGTCAACACCCATTACAAGGGTTTTGTAATTAAGAACTTCCCAAATCTAAACAATCTAGGATGGTCTAATCACCAAACCTATCCATTTAAATTGTTATGATCCACCCTCAATGTAGCCATATTTCAATAGGAATGATAACCCCCTAATCATCATAAATCCTCAAAGGTGTAAATTACATATCTTGTGTCTCATATGGAAAACCCATTGGTCACTCTTCCCAGCCCATAAAAAAATATCTACCTGGGGGTCCCGAAGGATTTTACAACTAGGTTAACTACATCACATTTTCTATGACAAATAATGTGCATGCACATAATGGTTCATACACCACCTGTAACCATACGATTTTAAAGTCCCATTCTATAAATTAGTGAGACAATTCGACTAGTACCAAATTTCCTTAGGGCTTGTAACTTTGTGTATCCTAATCGAGGAATCTCATTTTAAATTAAACAAATTACATCAATTAATAAAACAATTAAATTAGGCATGTGAATTTATTTAATGGAATAAAAATAAATGACATGTATCATAAAAATAATAAATTAATTTGGTAATTTTCATGATCCAACTAACATTTTTTACGCATTCCACCTTTATTAATTCATATTTTGGAAGCTACCACCATGATCCATCCAAACCTTTCTATACCCAACCGCCATATCTAATATATATAGTTTACCTAACACTCATACATAATCATTATATAATTTATTAAAATAATTTTATAATTAAATAAACTATTTTCAATTAAAATATTAATTTTGTTTTTGAAATTGGCATACCTATCAAAAAGCTCACCGGGTAAAATTATATTATATATGAAACACCCAAATGACACCCATAAGGACTTTATAAACCTCCCAGTCTTAAACTAGGAAAGTACCCATTGTGAATCTACAAAAAACATGCCAAAATAAATTATTTATAAGGAAATAAATTAATAAACTAGGTAGACTCACATAACGTAATCAAAAAAAAGTGGTGAACTGAGGATGACATCTTAGGATACCCTCATAACATGAAGAATGAAATCCACATTTCAGTCACCCAATTCATCCATACCTAATGGAAGAAGCACAAAATTCATTGCTAGGATACCCACAATTATCATATAATGAAGTCAGATGTATGTATTGACCAATGGAATGTGAAACTTGAATATCCCCAAAAAATAGTTAGAATCTATAGTATCCTTGTATTTTCATATATACCTATCACATATTTTTAGATAAATATTCAAAAAATTTCACAAATACAAACCCGAGGATCGTAATGGTTCAGTTTCATTGGAGACTAGGTACAAAATATTTGTATTTAATGAAATGTCATCAAAATATCTTTTAAAGATCTTCCCCTTTGCAATATTCTTAAACATACCCTACATAAAAACGTTCTTCATAAAAAAGGGGAATAAAACATAAGAAAGGGTGAGTAAAAATTTATAGTGAAGGTATGTATGAGAGATATCATTATTTGATCATATGAAATAATAATATAATCATAAGGGTATAAGATCATGAAAAGTTATTACAAAGTTCGTACACAGCCTATCATAGGTCATAATCACGAGTCATGATATATATCATTATCATTCCAAGAGATATGATTCATAAGTGTGTGAAATTGTCATAATTCATGAACCATAACCCATGGAATAAATTTTTGGCACCATCATAGGTATAGAAACTACTTTATTTTTATTGATAACTATTGAGAGTATAAATCCTATTAGATAAGGCCTTATAACCTATTTACCATTATGGATCAAGCACATCAGCCTATTACCCATTATGGATCAAGCCCATTGGCATGTTTACTATTATGGATTAAGCCAATTGACTTGTTACCTAATGTTATCTCATGAGATAAATATATTTACCCAATTAATTAGAGGGATATATATGTACCACCCATCACATACTCCATAAATTTATCTACAAAATAATACAACATAAATCATATCATAACCGATGAAACTAAATGGGTTTCATAAAAATTTTATCATAGAATAACACACTGTTGGTGCGCGGTTTGGATAGTTTTGTGACACTATGTTTGATAGTGAAATTACTTTTTTACCTTGATGAAAATTTTAAACTATTTTATTTTCTCTCTTATTTATTCTCTTGCAGGGTGCATAACTCCCTCTCGCATGGGCTTTTCCTAAAGCCTAACCTTGGATTTGAATGACCTCTTATGTCCGTCATCATAATTAAGCTTCGTAAATCTCTATGGATTATTATTGGTAGTCTCTTAATTCATTTTTAATTTTTCTCCACTTAATATCATCTTGAAAAATATATCATGGTGTGATCTCATTTTCCATATTTTCACAGCAGATTTCTATTTCGTAGATTTCTCTAGAACCAGACAGAATCAAATCTAGATATGGGATGCGTGGCTCATCCATGGTAGAAGGTTGGTGGTCTATGTATTTTTCCCAAAATATTTCCATTGATTCATAAATAGTTCTATTATTCCACATGAAATACTTTTCCATGCATTTCAATTATGATTTTTCATGAATATAAATTTCTATACACACTTAGTATTACACCCATTGTACCCTGCTTCATAAATTGTGGTTTCCAACCTCAAGCAAGGATACCCTGTGGGTGTGCCAACTTAAATTTCCCCTTTTTTTATTTAAAATTTTAAATTCCTAGAATACCTTATAAGAATTAATATTGGATAAATAATGTAAATTCCTATTTTAGGTAACTGTACAACTAATTATAGCACCTCCCATATTCCATGTTAAACCCTATAATTATTTAACCATGTTTGGTGGGTTTTCTAAATTTATTCCTTTGATAAATTTAATTATGATACTTGAATGAAATGAAATTTTTTGATAAATTAATTATTTGGTAAATGAAGTCATTTTTTTATAATAAAAATCCTCATACGCGGTGTGTTGGATTCTAAATTACAGTGTAGTGATTTTTTATTCATATCATTCTTGTTTTGTGGTTTTGAGTTTTCCCTATGCCATCAGGACAGTTCTTGATATGTGGCATGTTAGTATATGGATTCTTTGATGTTATTAAAGATATTATCCATATATTTATATAAATGTTTTATGAACCATGTTCCTTCTAAGGTCTTGGATTACTTTATAAATGGGGTTTCCCATGTAGGTAATTTCCCAAAGGACCATAGTACCTTCTAAGTTCCTTCTTGAGGCATGTAAATAGAATTTCCATGTTTGAGAGAATAAATAGAATGTCATGTTAATTATGGTTTGTATTAATTGAAAGAGTTAAATTATTTAATTGATGTGGATTTGAGTTTTGTGGTACGACCATGCCTCTTGTAATACCTAAATAAGTATGTATTATGAAAATATTTTGAATTGTGATTCCCTTAGATATAATTTGGCTTAAAAAAATATAATGCATGAGAGGTACTACCTCATGGATATTTATTACATATTATAATATTACTTATATATAGGGTATACAATTATGGTCAGAGCTCTATTGAAAATGACGGTATCATGATCCCTTACATCAAGTGTTGAGATTGACGTCTCACACTAGTGATACTATGTGGACGGTGGGCATGACACACGATGTCCCTTGTTGAGTGTTTACATGATGACACAATCACTAATGTTTGAGTGTTCACATGAAGTTACACTCTCCATATTGAGTGACGATTATAATGTCAACCACCTAGTATGAGATGTAGGGAATGTACCATATTTCCTGATATTATACGCCCATTTAGACTAGTGAGTTACTACCCAGTCAAGCCAGAACCTAAAATCCGGAGTATATTGACACTTACATCCGCACATAATTGGTTAATATAGGTTGAATAAATAAAGAACTATAATATATATATATTTTTGTTAGTATATAAATAGTTATGGATCAAAAATTCATTCCTACCATGAGCCATAGCATGTAGAGTCAGCCAGGTGCCCTATTGGAACCTGAGCTGAATACTATTTATTTATTATTTAAACATTTATTATTTTTTAATTTATTCCTACAAAATTCAATACATTATATTCATGGATTGGTTTTGGATATAGAACCATGGGTGGTAACCTATTGGGATTAATATATCACACCCTCCTTAGGCTTCCATTACACTGGGGTACCCAAGTAGTTCTCATGTTTGTCGGACCATGGATTATTACTTGTGATGATTTTCTTGTACCTAGGATTTAGGAGAAAGGGACTGAGTTAGAGCTCAATATTCTTGTGTAGATTACCCTTAGAGCATTTTATTTCATTTCCGTATTCATGTACTACCTTGCATCATGTTTCCTGCTATATCAATACTATATTAGTTTTTGTATCATCATCTTGAAATGCATGCATTGTTTTATATTGGTGTTGGACATATATTTTATATTTAGTTTATATTATTATTCTTCTTCTCTATCTTTAATTTATTACTAATTCATTGGTGATTTTTATTTATTACCCCATTATGCTACTTTTATATGAGGGAATAGTCCCCCCACTATCTCCTCCATAGGTCATCACTGCTAGTTAGCAGCCTCCGACCTATGGGGAGGCACACTTGATGTCACGTGACCCACTAGTCTAGGTATCGGTTTAGTGTCTAGTTAGGCTGAGATGCTACAAAGTGGTATCAAAGGTGATTTTTTTCGTTTGTCATACTATTTTGGTCTGGTAGATAGGATACTATGAATGTTTCAACACTTGGAAAATTACTACACCTTAGAGTGGTCAACCCATGTATGGGGAAATATCTAAATGGATATGGATGATATTGTTGTTCATGATGTTTTCTATTACTACTTTTTACTATCATAAATTGATTGACTTGTTTAATTTCCACTGGTTATTGATTTATGATATTTATGGTATTTTTTCCTTGGTCACTTGTGTCAAGGATGTAACATTACATGCATCATCATAGGCACCTAGAGATTCACATGATATACATATTCCATTCTATGTAGTTTCATTTATAGCCTTATTGATGATTGTGATTTTTTTCCTGTTATATTTCATGATTAGGTTACTATATTCCATTAAACTTACTTATTTATCATCATTACCTATGTATGATGATTGTTTTCCTATTATCATGTTTCTTTGTGTTCATTGATTCTGATAACATGCTTTGTTTTGTTATTGATAAGTAATCGGTTCCATGGTCCAAATTTATTTGTCCTGATTAAATGAGAATTCATATTCAGTTTTAGGGTGTATGGGAACATTATAATTTGAAAAAGGAAACCCATATACTAAAACCATCTTTTAATATTTGTAAGGTATCTAAGGATAATTGTTAAAATGTAAAATATTCTAAAGTGAAAACTTCAAAGTGATTTGGTTTTGGTTAAATGGGAGCTAGTCTAAAGTCTATAAAGTTTATGGGTGTGTTTTGGATACAGATATGGAATCCCATATAATCAAATCATATTTTATGACAATGATACATCTTAAATTGGTTAAAATGAAAAATTTGGTTAATTTTGATTCAAATTGAAATGGTTTCCTTTGTAAAGGATTGTGACTCTATTACAGAGGCATATTGAACCATATGTTTAGCTTTCCAAATTCAGAACTAGGCCCAAGTAGGACTATTGGGGAATGATTCCTAGGATATAACCCTCTATGAGTGTGTTGGAATAATGAAATTAACAACTATTATTGGGTTAATTTCTAACAAACCTAGTTTTCCTTAGCAGGACCCTAGTAGGTTTCCTTATCCTTACCAATTTCATTTTTTATAATTAGTACTTGAATATATCTTTTTAAATCTTTCAAATATTACAATATTGAATTTTAAACAGTGAAAATACATGAAATTAGAACCTTAGATTCTCTCCTTAATTAAAACCTTATTTAAGGGTGGTTTAAACTTATTCTTGAGTCTCCTTGGAATAGAAATATAATTGTTTTACATAGAAATTTTTCTTTTTTTTAATGGGATTAAATGATAGGTGTAGGTCCTAGTGGAATTTGTTTTGTATGAACTATTGATAGGTTTTATGCTTATGCTTTGCAAGAGGATGAACTTTAGTAGTTATCACCCTTATAGATTAAATTCCTTGATAAATATTACAAGATTTCTAGGGCACAATATTGTTCAGGTTATGTTGTCCATAGTAGGGATTTAGCTTCTAAATTACACCATTGTTTTGATGGGTGTTCATGGTATCCTTGACCCCATTTTCGATAGTGGGAATCAATTAATCCTTAGTTTTAGATGGTTAGACATTCCTAGGGCATGATCGACCACTTATTAGGTCACATGAACCTCTTTTATTCCTCAGAAATAGATGAATTGGTGTGTTTTCAAGTTGGTTAATGGTCATATGAGGTAATACGACTTTGGGATAAATATATTTTATAGATCATATGATGTTAGATGCATAGGGAATACAACCTATGGATAGTATTGAAGATTTTCAACTTTCTTATGAAACCTCAGAGTAGTGAACATTAATACATGTGATTATTATCGAGTTGCAAAATGATATAATGGAATTGTTGAGTTTGGTGTTATCATTGAGCCTTGTGCTATTGAGTAAATTTTATGATCATATACGTAATAGATTTACCTGGGAATTTATGGACTCAATTTTATCCCAACACTCAAGATGAAGTTCCAAGGGGATCATGTGTTTTAAAACACTGGTCAAGATGGTTTTGGTTTTCATGCCAAATTAATGGATGCTGTGAGGGTGAATCAGAGGTGTGTCACACATGTTTTTATATATAATATGATATTTTGCGCTTATGAGAAGCTAGTATATATATTATTTCAACAAAATGGTCAATCCTAAGGTGGGGTGCATTACATCGGTTCTAGTAAATGCATGTTGGTGCTTGATTGGCAGCACAATTTTGACATTGTTGGTGGTGTGTGCAACATCTTCAAACACCGTTGGTCATAGATGGGATTTGGTGGTAAATATTTAACAATAATGGAATGCCTTGGGTGGTAAAGGCATTGTGAATATTTAATGATTATTCTCCAACGTGTTAAGACAAGCATCATTATAAGGATGTCTACTGATAGTGGCTTGACTCCTTTTATTTTAGATAGTTGGGCTTGGTTGGTTTGAAACCATTAAAACCCTCTTAGTGTCCTCTTATTTAATATTTGAGCATTTCCTCTATCTTGACATCATCCTTGATGCACTAATAGTGCATTGGTCTTACACAAAACTAAAATTTTAAAATCTAATGGGATTGGTAAGAGATATCTATCAAACTCGTGCACTAGATGCATGGGTTTTATCATGGAATGGTTATTCCTGAGTGATATCTGGGTTCCCATCTAGGGATACCTTGGATAGACTATAGGACACCAACTATTTTGAATTGACATGGATTCTAGGAGGATGAATCTCTGATCTCCGTCAATGATCTTATGAGCTCGTCTTGGGGTTTACCAATGTATCACTGGTAAGAATGGAGTACTATATACCTTAAGTCAGTTCCTTGGATTATAGTTAAATGAATCTATGGTTGTCCTAGAATATTTTTTAGGATTTAAGGTAATGTTTAAAGGGTGGTGATTATAGTGGTCTGGGTTTGAATTATATCATTTTTCTTATTGAGGCATAATATTTTAAATGGTCTGGTGATGGTTTGGTCAAGGAATGTTCCCAAAAGTTAGGTATGGACATAATGAACATAATAGTAATAAACACAAGATTCCTTAGAAGAATGTGTTTTGGTTCAATTGTAATATGACAAACTTTTATGTTTGGAATCTTGAGAATGTTCAGTTGGAGGTGGTTCGACTTGTTATCCCTCTTATTTGATGTATAGGGTATATTAGAACCATTTTAAAGCTTGTAGATAGGTTATGGTGGGTGTGGTGTGAAGTTAGGCTCTATATTTCCAGGAAATCTTATGAAACTAGTTTTAATTAAGGTGAATGGGATTCTACCATTTCATTATATCAAGGTACCTGATATGACCTCAAAAGAAATCAGGTTCACCCTGTTATAGAAATCATGCCAGGAGTATCACTATAATTCTTAGAGGGGTGTTTTTTAAGAAATTACGATGGTGGGGTATACTGTGGTTCAAAATTGGCCATTAAAAGTTAAATCCTAAGGTAGAGAGAACCACTGACTAGACATTCTTATTTATGATGAATTGGTTGTTTCTCTTGGAAAATGGTCTCATGTAAGCTTTGTTTTGTGTTTCAAATATGGAAAATGATTGTTTGATATGATTTTCAAGACATAAAATCCATTTTAATAAGTAAGGATTATAGGTGAATTGTAATTTGGAAACATAACACGACCATTTGAATAATACTTCATGACCCTTTTAGGACAGGTGATGTTTTCTCTATTATTCAAGTCTTCTTAGGTATGAGAATTTATAAGGTGGTGAGGTTGTAATGACCTGTTTTTTATCCAAGGTATAATTCCAAGGAAATTTTAATTTTGGTGTCCATTAGATGGTATGTTCTTTGAACTGAGATTAGAAACATAATTCTGAGAGTTAGAACACTTCAAAGTGTTATTTTTAGACTTGGGTAAAGGGATGAGATGTCCCTCAGGGGTCTCATTGAGTTTCAGAAGCATCATACGCTGAAAATTATAGAATGGAATGAATTGGATAGGGCACATGATTTGTTTGAAAATATACGGCCCACCATAGAAAACCATGCGACTATAATAAGTTAGCAGATGTTCCCCACACAAGATGATCTTGGTTTCTCAAACCTTCCACTTAGAACACATTTTTAGTTACAATCTACCTATTCACTAATTTTCTCATAATTGGTGCACATTTAGGTCAAATAATGCGACATAACTGTGGGTGGTTGGGTTCCCATGTTGTGGGAGATGCACAGTTGGTGCACAGTTTGTCCAACCATGTGGTCAAACTGTGTGACCCTACATTTGAAGATGAAATTAATTTTCTATCATTTATTGATACTTTTAAAATGATTTCTTTTGTTTCTTCTTTCCTCTCATCAAACATGTGTGCGTTCTTCCTCAAGCCTAACCAAGGATTTCAAATATCTACTCCATCCATCATCAAAATCGAGCACCTCCAGTCTATGGATTTTTCTCAGTAATCTCTTCATTAATTTTGAATCATTGTCCATTTAATTTCCTCTTAGACATGTTATCATTATGCTATATCAATTTCACTATTTTCATGGTGGATTTCCATTTCTTAGATTTCTCTCAAACTAGACCAAATCAAACCTTGATATTGTACATGTGAGCCATCCATGGTATAAGGAAGGTGATCTATGACTTTTTTTACATAAAATTTTTCATTGATTCATAAATATCTCCATTTTTCTGCATGCAAACCATTTCCATGAATTGCCTTAATTTTTTTCATCAATATATATTGGTATACACCCCCAATATTACACCTATTGTACCTTATTTCATAAATCGAGGTCACCAACATCGAGCACATGCACCCCATGGATGTTCCTACTTAAATGGACCATTTTAATTTAAATATTTAAATGTATAGGAAAATTTATAAACATTCATAATAGATTAATAATTGATTTTACCCTTGTAGGTAATTTTCCAACGAATTTTACCACCTCCTAAGTTCCATATTGAAACTTATAATTGTTTTTCCATGTTTGGTGGGTTTTAAAAAGTGAATCCTTTTATAAATTGAATTATTATTATTTAATGAAATGCATAACTGTGATAAGAGAAATTCTAATAAAAAAATATCTTTTTGTAATAAAACCCCCCAGATGTTGTGCGATGTATTCTGAATTAAAATAGGGTGATTTTTTATTCATATCATGAATGTTTGTGGCTTTGAGTTTTCCCAATTCCATCATGATAGTTATTGATATGCAACATTTTAGTACATGGATACATTGATGTTCTTAAAGGGATTAACCCTCTATTTATAAATTTTTTTAATCAACCAAGTTACTCATAATGTATTGACTTATTTTATAAATTGGGTTTCCCATGTAGGTAATTGGAAAATGGATCGTGGTTCCTTCCAAGTTCCTTATTGAGCCTAGTAAATTGAATTCCAATGTTTGAGAGAATAAATTTCATGTATTAAATGAAATGAAATGTTCATGATGGATTGTCTTCCTTAAATGAGTTATGTTATTTAATTGAAGTGGATTAGAGTTGGGTGGTACAACCACACCACTCATTATAATTCAATAATAATAACTTATGTGATTTTTTTAATTTTTATTACCATAAATATAATTGGGATTAATAAATGTAATTCATGAGAGGTACTGCCACATATATAATTTTTGAAAATGTGAATCTTCTTTATTCATAGGATGTAGAATGATGGTAAGGGTTCTGTTGATCATAGTGGTATCACGCTACCTTACGTTGGGTATTGATCATGGTGTCTCGTAGCAGTGATACTGTGTTGATGGAGGGAATGACACACCATGTCCCATGTTGAGTATTGACATAACAACACACTCACTGCTATTTATGTGATGAATCAATGATGAAATCACTATCTTGAGTGACGAGAATGAGGTCTCCCAAAAATTTTGTGATATAGGGAATTTACCCTATTGCTTGATCTTATAGGTTCATTCATATTGGTTATGGGTGATTGAGCTTTGCCCCAGTCCACCTGGGGCCTAGTATTACATGTGTATGTCCAATCACGTCCGCATATACTTATTTCATATAGGTGGATAAAATATAGAACTATAATATATATATATGTATGTATATATATAATTACTATATATATGGTAATTGACCATAAATTCATTATGTCCATGAGCTGAAGCTGGTAGAGTTGGCCATGTGTCCTATGGGAACCTCAGAGGACTGATATTTATTTATTATTTCAGCAATGTTAATTATTTAATTTATATATGCACACTTCCTTACTTTATATTAATGGATTGGTTTTACCTCTAGGCACCATGGGTGGTAACCTACATGGATTTATATCTCCCACCATTCTCATGCCACCATTTCAACTAGGTACCCGAGTAGATCTCATGTATACAGGATAATGGAATATTTCTTATGATGATTTTCTTGTATCTAGGAGTTAGGATCAAGGGACTGAGTTGGAGCTCAGGATACTCATGAAAATTTCCCTCAGGAATTTTTATTTTATTTAAGTATTGATGTAATTCCATATATCATGTTTCCTATTTTATGACTATTTTTTTAGTTTACATATCATCATCTTGAAAAACAAGCATGATTGTATATGGCGTTGGATGTCTCTTTTATATTAAGTTTATATTTTTCTTATGCTGCTCTATCTTTCATTTATTACTACTCCACTGTTGATTCATTTTTATTACCCCATTGTGATACTTTTATTTGAGGGTATAGTATCTCCCCCTTCACCTCATTATAACCTAACATCTATTCAATATACTCTAGTATATGGGGAGGCATGCTTGAGTCCATGTGGTGACCGGTCTGACAACAGGGTTAGTGGACAATCTGGCAGAGACATTACAGGTTTGGTATTTTCTATCCATCTACATTGATCATGATTCCATAATATCTAATTTTTTTTATCTCTATATAAATTTAATATATATATTATAAATGTATTTAGACTAATACTTATATGTTTTAGATAAAAATTGAATTACACCATTCGTTGAGATGGTAAGCCATATGTCTGCTTGACACTATTTTCATTTCCTTAAAAAATGGAACATATGGAAGAAAAATAATATATAACCTATATAGATTTATTATGATATCTTATATATCAAATATATACATTAAAATTTCTTTATTACCTTTAATGTAAACCCTATGTGAAAAATAAATCACATAGCTTCACGAGGAAGTGGTCTGTTGTACACACGAGCGATGTTATTGTATTGCCAAAAATTTGAAAGTAAGAAGATATATGTGATTTTTTAATTATATATATATAATTATGTCATAATATTATATACATATCTTAAATTCATCATTATATCCAGTCATGAGAGGCGGTGATGGAAAATGAACTAAATCTGTTCGCAAGACGGTATTAAGACATACACTTGATCGACAGTTTCATTTCACATTTGATGGGAGAGGAGACAAATGTTGCAAGTGTAATTAACATAACAATATCTCAATATATGGTATATAATTATTTTATTATATTATCATGATTAAATTAAATTTTAATCGGTTATATGATGAAATAAAATTAAAATGTATATTTAAGGATTATACTGCTTATTTAGAGAACCGCATTTTCTTTTCTCCTAAAGACTTATATGGAGAGTTTACAAATTAAAATAATTACTATATTTTCTTAGTAGGGAATTAGGGAAGATATTTGGTTAGGGATTCCCTAAACCAAAGGGGTTTTTAAGTATTAAGTAGAGAGGAGAGGGGGAACTATTTTTTATGTGGGGGAGAAGACACCTAAGGAATTTTTGAAAATAATAAATTGTACCCCCTAGTTTTTTTACATTAAAAAAAGATCCAAAATGGTTCATTCTAAAATATAATAGGTGATAGATTTAAATATGTCTATAAAATGGGAGTTTGACAAGTTCTTAGGTCATTTAACCCTTATATTTTTAGTTTAACACATGATAAAACCATTTTAACATTAACAAAGATATTTTTTTTATTTTTCATATGATTATTTACCAAAAATTATGTCTATAACACCCTAATATTTCATGTTACGCCTCTTTGTAAATAAATTTATTCTCTCTGATATCTTGCGTTTCACAAAACAATTAGTTCAAACATACCACGATCTATTATTATGTAACTATTATAACCAAGTCGTTAAATTTGCAGGTTTAAATAGTACTAAATAAAATTTGAGAAATATATTGTTTATACATTTATAGAATAAATTATTTGGTTATAAATTTCTTAGAAATAAAAATATGAAAAAAATAAAAGAAGTGTTTTTCTGAAAAACTACTTTTGTGTGTGCAGTATGATTATATAAAAATAAATTAAATTGGTCACTATTAGGGAATAAATTTAATAAAATATATATATTATACATTCAATAATATTTTTTAAATTCATATAATTTTTTTTACTATGAATATGATATGAATTAATGATGTTTTATTCTTAAAAACAACATTTTCTAAATTTTTTGTATTTATCATGTTTTATGAACTTATTTTAAATTTATAGATTTATACACATAGGTATTTAATTTGATTAAATATATTATTTATTTTTAATTTGGTGTCTGTTTTTTTTAAATAGTTCATTTTTATTTTTAAAACTTATGAATAGTGACCATGAAAATTTTGACCACCTTGGTAAAAGGTAAATCCAGTTAATTTAGGTTAAAACTAAAGGATAATGACCTAATCATCATCGAAATTCTTATTATATAGATTTAATTATTACCTTAAAACATTATTTTTATAATTGAGTTCATTAATGGATAATTCGGTAGGAATATGACTTATATATTATTTAAATCAAAGATAGTTACCAAATATTCCTATATTTGTTTTCAATATCTCTTATGTATCCAAATTGGAACATAATAATGATATGAATGATCCAAATTTTCAATTTAGAGCATAGGGAAATTATTTTAAATATATATATATTTTTTAATTTTTATAAAATATATAATTACCTTAAATGCATGTGACATGCTAATACAATATTTATTTAATTAACTAAAACGAAAGAAACTATTTTATAATTATAAATGTTTATATAATTTGAATGAGGTAATGTCTAATTTTTTTTATAGATATATACAACATATTATAGAGGTGGTAAATAATTTTCTTTTAAGTCCCCCTTTTTCTTCATGTATCTGAAGTCAAATTAAATTATTAGTGTCAAAATTGAAAAAAATGATATTTTATAAATATATTATTTTATTAAATTCCATAAAATCCTAAAGTCATGAAATAATATATGGTGTATATGATATGGTATAAAATTTCACAACTTTTCCATTTATGGGCCAATTTTAACCATATATGTAAAAATTAAAACTGTTTAATATGGAAAAAGTTTTAACCATAGTTGAAATTAAAATTGAATAACTAATGGTTAATCAAAATGACAAGGATTTAAACGACAAAAAAACTGGTATAAATTATATTATTTGATTGTATTAAAAACCTTTCCTATATTATATTTGTATTAATTTCTATTTGGAGTCATTTTTCATCAGAATGAATTTAATATAGTTGAATATATTTGATAAATTTCAAAAGTTCCATTAGCTAAATTATTAAAGGGAACCTCATCCCTCACATATTCAATACACATTGAAAAATATAGCTAGGCCAATCCCTAACCATTTATCATTTTATCATTATTATAAAACTTCTTAAGGTTCTAGTCTCTATAAAATTTTAATGTTAAGTCTCTTAAGAAATGATCTAATGAAGGTTTTCCAAATAAGAGGTAATTTTGTTACCTAACCTATTTCAATTTATTCATTATTCTACCTCTTCTAAATTTAAGGAAGTTATCATAAATTAATAAATTTGGTATTTTCAATATACTAGAATATTATTGTGATTATGAAACCACAATTACCCACCCTCTTTACCATCTAATGGGAAGTGGAATTATCTCTCGCGCATACATACTACATATCGTCTCTATATAGCGATATTATTAATTTTTCATTATTATATTTTAGGGGTGGGAATAATGACAGAATTAATATTTATCTATGATATTTATTACATAATTATAATCTTTAAATAACTATTTCATATATACCTTATTACCTCCAAAACAGTTGATAAAAGATTGCGTCACTCTTTTGTATATGTGTACTACTACGTCTACAAAATGATTTGATTCATTTTTCATTTATATTTTAGTTGGATGTTAATATTGATAGATTTGATGAATATATATGATATATATATATATGATATAATGATGATTCTATAAATGATAATTACTATTTACCTTTTTTTCTATCTTTATAATAATAAAAACAATGTTAATGCGTACGTACGACCTATCATCTCCATGAACCATGTAATACATTTTTCTTGTATCTAAACAATTTATTTAAATAAATATATAATGAATTTATTTTATATTTATATAAATATTAATATTATAGGGATAATTGGACCTTGATCAAAGTATTAATATTATAACTACTGAATCAAAACATACATGAAAAATAATGGAGTTATTACCTAAAAAATGATTTTTAACAATGAATTATTAAGAAAGTATTGATAAAAGATTATATGTATGTATTAAATGGTAATAAATAAATGATTATGGATCTAGAATTAATTTATAATACTTCTATATTAATTATATTTTAATTATTAGCATATATTAAGGAATTCAGAACTAAGGTAATGATATATTTCACAATATCATCAATATTCATGACTATTTATTTTTATGTATCTATTGGGGATCATTTTCATTCCATATCGATATTTTCCATAAAATTTAATTAATAATTTTAGTACTCTTCTATGATTGTTAAAATAATTTCCACCTGTAAGTGAATTCATAGAAAAGTCTTTGTAATGAATCTTCTTTTCATTTTTCGAATAAGGCACTCTTCAAATTTTCTGATAAAAATGTGAAAGGAATGTTTTTTTCATTGATATTACATGAAAAAATTTTACTGACTTCATGTATAATATTATATTTGAATATTACTTTACAAGTTTATGATATTTTTTAAAAAATGAATTCCTTCATAATTGTACAATTATTTATAAATAAGTGACTTTTAAAGTGAATAGATTATTTTCCTCAACAAGGTATTAAATAAAATTTTATTGTATTTCTATTCATCATTGAAAAAACCATTATATTAATTAATCTCTACTGGTGAAATGTTATGATGATACCATATTTATTATTTCTCTAGATGTTTTCTGATTTGTTTGGTTGGGGATGTACTATTTTGATACCCTTTTCTATATCACATTCAATGGTTTAGGATTTTGTTTGTTAATTGAGTAAATTACTAAAATTTCATATTATAGTTTTAATATGAACATTTATATTGATTATTCTTCACCCCTTTTATATAAGGAATACATTGGACTTATTATGTGAATGGAAGGGTCCGATATAGCTCCTTGATTCATTGGTAGGTCTCATGAGAGAAACATTCTTTGTTATTTTCTTAGGCCTTTTGCATTTGTTAATATTTATTCCCATGAGGCCTTAACAGAATGTTTATGATGTATGAAATTATGTATTTTCCTCATTATGATATTAGTTATTTATTTTCTTATGATAATTTTATTAGTTATGATATCCAAGTATATTTTTTAACCCCATGTTATTATGGACTCATTTAATTTTCATTTATTTACTTCTATATTATTCATGCCTTATTTAGCTTCTATTGTATGCATAACCTTGATGAGAATCTGAGATTACCATTTTTTATATTTAATTTTTCCCATGATGCCAAAATATACATTATTATTGATATGAAGGGAAAATTTTGGAGAATAATAGTGTTCTTAGTGGAAATACTATGTTTTGTTTTATGGTTTCAATTGTAATGTAAGTGTCAAGTATGTGTCTAGACTTAAAATTCTTTTAAAATGTCTAGTACTTTTGGATGTGGTTATTTGTATCTAATTCCCATGTAATAAATTAACCACTAACTCTATGATAATTGGGTATGGGAAATTATAGTTTGTATCAAAGGAACTTTATTAGAAATCATGGGACTATATTTTTTAAAACATAGATTTGGGAAATGTAACCTTCTAATAGACTTCTAGAATATTCCAAAAGAAACCAAGATTTTGATTTTGTTCTTAGTAATGCAGTATTTTTTATTTTATATTACGTTTTTCAATATATTCAAAATTAAATATTACGAATCATAATCATAATCTAATTTATTATATTCTATTTTTTTTCAAATGGTTCCTAGCAGGAGGAATGGAAACTATATCAATGCATAGAATTCCTGTAGTTATTTACCTCTTGGGCATGATAATGATACTTGAGATGGAGTAGTAGCTAAAGCCAAAAAAATTATAACTATATTGGTACAAATAACTTAGGTTATGAGCAATAAACTTTCCCTATGGATCAACACACTAATCCCCAATGTTTTGTAACAATGTTATACTACTTTATGCATCAGCAACCTCCATCATTGAGTGGGAGTTAAAATCAATTTATAGATGATAAATGGATAATTTCATTAGAGAATATATTTATCACTTTGGAAAGTAATGAAAGAGAGAAGGTTTTCATGACAGTTTATGATCTCTCAAGATAAAAAGTTCAATGGTGGTCATTGATTCAAATCACTAAGTAGGATGAGGTAATAGTAAACATGGAATGAGTTGATTTTTAAAAAAAATTCTTGGAAAAATATTTTCCTCATGAACATAAAGAAGATATGGAGAGAAAATTTTTGAGTCATAGTTGAAAGGAGGATGATAATTTTTCTATATATAAATCTAACTTTACATGGTTAGTAAGGCATTAGACAGACTATATACATAATCCAAATAGCAAGATTGACCATTTCATTTATGGTATTAAGACAATTATATAAAGGGAACTACTCTCCCAGATTTTTTATCATATTTGGATATAATATCATTTTCTATAATGAAAGAGAAATAATTCTCTGTGTATTAAATATTTAAAGTGAATAAAGATAATAATAGCTATACTAAGTATTATAGAAAATGAAAAAAGTCAAAGGGGAATTAGGATATGGTAGAATTTCCAACTTTCAATAGAAGTGTAATGAAACATCATGGAACATGATTATTTAGAATGATTTTTTTACAAAGGTGTGGATAGAAATAACATCAGGTTAGTGATTTTAATGATAATAAAAAATCCAACAATGCACAATGATTCAACAGAAAGGATATGAGCTACTATCCAAATTATTATCCTAGGAATCATGGGAACTTTCCTAAGAAAATTATAAGGGAGTAAGGATAAGATTATGTGATAAAAAAATATGAGGATAAAGTTCCTAATGATGTGGTGGGATAGACGTTAATCATATAATCAAATTTAGTTAATGCCCTTATTTTGTTTTGGATCATCATATTTTTTTTATATATTCCCAGTTTTCTAAAAAGCAATACATTTTCAATTCATAATAAGAAGGTAGTTATCATTCCAAAATCATATTAGAAAACTCACTTAAAGAAATATGTGTCAAGAATATTCTATTATGACATTTAAAAATGCTCTATTTTCTATTTTTATTATTATTACTATGATTAAATTTGATATACTCCTTGGTAAAAACTTGATTTCAAATTATAATTCAAAATTTATTGCAATGAGATTGAGATTATGATTTATGATGAATATAGAGATTTAATTTTCTTTACAGGGGACAATTCATCATATGAGAGAAGTCTAAATGAACCTAAAATAGATTTTATAAATGACATTCTTTTGAAAAAATATAATACTCAACTATAGATGAAAATGGTAACCTTCAAATTGATGATGTACCTGCTGTACAATAATAAATTGATGTATTTCCTGAGGAATTATATTGATATCCCCCAAAGTGGGAAGTTGATTTTTTTGGTTGATTTAATCCATGATGCAAGACCTATATTGAGGACTCACTATAGAATTTCAATAGTGATGTTAGTTGAGTTTAAGAAAAAACTAAAGGATTTGAGTAGTAAGGTATTTATAAACCCAATAATTTCACCTTAGGGAGCCATTTTCTTTTTTTAATACATAAGGTGGATCTATGAGGCTATGCATTTATTAATGGAAAATAAATAATATTATAAATAGGAACTAGTATCCTATTCCTATTATTGATGAATTTTTGACCAACTTCATGATGCCCATTATTTTTCAAAGATTTAAGTACAATCTGAATAAGGTAAGATATTTCAAACACAATGTTTTGATCAATGTATGAGAATTATAATTTTATAGTAATTACATTTGGATGGACTAATGCATTCTGTTTTTTTATAGATTTAATGAACAAAGTATTCAAGGAATATCTTCATAATTATTAGGGTATTTATTGATGATATCTCAGTGTAATACATGAAATATGAAGACCCTGATAACTAATTGAGTATAATTATTGAGACTCTTATAACTAGAGTTATATGGGAAATTTAGAAAGTGTGAATTCTAGCTTCAAAAAGTTTTCTTCCTTGGACATATTTTCTCCAATTATGGGATCTTAGTTGATCCTACAAATATAAAGGGATTCCCTGAATAAACTATAATAATGACTACAACTGTGTTATGTAGTTTTATTGGCTTCATAGGTTACTATAAGTGATTTTTTTTTCAAAAATATTCCTATTATCTAACCCGTCAAACATGATTACTCATAATAGGGTTAAGTTTATTTGGAAAATGTACTATGATAAATGTTTTAAATAATTGAAGAGGATATTGGTGAATTCTCTAATCATGGCTATACCATCAGGTAATGGTGGATTTTTCATATATAGTGATGCATTGAGGAAGTGACTTACTTGTGTCTTTATACCTAATGATAGTGTTATTGAATATGAATCAAGAAAGTAAAAAACACATGAACAAAAGTATCCAAATCATGATCTTGATTTAGTATCTATAATATTTTATCTAAAGATATTGAGACAATATATCATTGGTGAATGATTTTAGATATATATAGATCATAAGAGTTTTAAATACATTTGTTCACAAAAATTAGTCAACATGATGACAAGGTGAAGGATCAAGCTTCTCAAGGATTATGATTGCTCAATACAGTTCCACCCAGGGTAGGAAAATAGGGTTGCATATGCATTGAGTTAGACGAGTTATAGAGTTATTATTAAAATAAGGATTTATAGGGATCCTGTATTTATGGATCTAGTTAAGATGGATATGGGAATTATTGGGGAATGGAAAACCTGACACCTTTTTGAAATGATTTCCAAACCATCATTATTGTAAAATATAAAAATTTCTTAGTCCGATGATGGTAATTTTTTAAATAAAGTTAAAATATTGAATGATGAAAAATTTTAAGACTTCGTATATAATGATGGTGTTATGAAATTTAGAGATAGAATTTGTGTTCACTCTATACCTAAGAAAAAAATGGATTTATTGGATGATTATCATAGCTTGAATTTCCTTATAAACAATGGTAGTAACAAGATATATAGGGATTTGAAGAAACATTTTTGGTGGTATAATGTGAAGAAGGAAATTGATTCTTGTGTGTCATGTTTTTTTGGTTGTCAACAAGTGAATAATGGTATACAACATCATAGAACCTGTTCCTATAAGGAAATGGAAAGAAAATACTGAGAACCATTTCATTAGATTAACAACGAATACAAGAATTAATGATGTGATATGGTATATTATTGATTGACTTACAAAATAATCACTTTTCCCATATATAATAGAAGATTTACCACTAGATATCCTTACATGAATCAATACTAATAAGGTTCTAAGACATCATGGTGTACCCATTTCAATTGTGTCTGATTGTGATCCATAATTTTCATCGAAATTCATGAAAATAATTATTAAGGCCCTTAATACCAAGATTCATTTGAGCACCGCTTATCACCCTAAAACTGGTGAGAATCAATAAAGGACTATCCAAAATTTATAAGACACATTGAGGTCCTACTCACTTTACTTTCAAGGTATATGTGGTCAATATTTACCTTCAGTATAATTCAAGTATAAAAATAACTCCCATTGAAGTATTCAAATAGATTTATATGAAGTGTTATATGGAATGAGATCTCATACACAAACTTTTTTTTATGAAGTTGATGAAAGGAATCAGGTAGTCCCTTGAATTTTAGAAAAAAATAGAAATGGTGGAGACTATTAAAACCCAAATAAAAACATCTCAATGTAGGAAAAAATATTTTGATTACTGAAGGAATGATTTGAAATTTCTAGGGGAAGATAAAGTTTTACTGTAGGTATCTATATGAAATGGTGTTATAAGATTTTATAGGAAATGGAAACTAATACCTGGGTACATCATAACTTTTGAAATCCTCGAAATATTTAGAGCTGTGGCTTACCAATTGGGAATTCCACCTACCCTTTTAAACTACATTATGTGTTCCATATCTCTTTGTTAAAGAAGTAAATTCCAAAATTGATTTATTTTATCACTAATGATGAAATAGAATTAAAACCTAATTTATCTTACTATGAAGATCCTATCTAGATTCTAGACACTAGAGAAAATGTGTTGGGGAATCAGATAACTATGTTGGGAATGCTACATTGAAAAAATCATAAGATAGAAGAGGTAATGTGGTAACATTAAGAAATTATGATGAATAAATAAATAAATATTTTTGTGAGGTGAAACAAGAGAAATGTTTAGGTAAATGTTTTTAATAAGGGAAGAATTTAATACCTCAATATTTTTACAATATTATTACTTTTTAAATAAATTTAATATCTTCGATAGCTTGTGTTGCACACAACACTGTGTTTAAATGAATTGTGATATATTATTATGTGATTGTTGTAACATTTCCATTAAATTTGTTTGTATCTATAAGAATAAATAAATTTTATAAAATAAATTATCTTTAAATTTATTTAATAAATTATTTTCTTATCAATTAATTATAAATAGAATTTTAAACAAAAAATTAAAATATGTGTTTTTATGAAAACTTGTTTTTTTAATGAAATATAGTTATATCATAATAAATTGTATTAGTCACTATTGGTGAATTATTTTATGTAAATTTATATATTATATATTCAATAATGTGATTTTGTATCCATATAATATTCTTACTATGTTTTGGATAAGAATAAACCCGATTATACTATTAAAAATAACATATTCTAAAGTATTATTTTTATTGCATTTTTCAAACTTATTTTAAAATTAACATATTATACTTGTAGGTATCTAATTTTATTAAATGGATTAAATTTTTTGAATCATTACACTCAAATTTAATAAATAGTCCCTTTTTGTTCTAGATATTATGAATAGGAAACATGGTAATATAATCACCTCGATAAAGGGTAAATCAATTTAATAATTGTTAAAACTAAGTGATAAAGCCATATTTTTTAATAAAAATTATTATTTCACGAATGAAACTTTGGAATAAACACATTACGTTCTTAATTGAGTTTTTTAATAGAAACACGTCAACAGAAATGATTGTTATATTTTTTAAATCAAGGATAGTTACAAAATATCACTGTCTTTGTCTTTAATATATTCTATGTACTTACAAATGAAAAAATCATGATATGAATGAAAATAAATGTTTTTACATAACCTAATGATTTCATTTTAATTATATAAATGTATTTTTACTTTTTATAAATTATATTATTTTCATAAATTCTCATGCAATGCTAATACAATATTAAATTAATTAATATAAATAAAAAAATTAATGATTTTGAAAATATTATTTTTTATATAATTTTATTTAGTTAATGTTTAAAATGAATTTTATATATACATATGACATATTATAGAGGTTTTAAATTATTATATTCTAATTCCCCCTTTTAATTAATATATTTGAAGTCAAATTAAATGAAATGTGTTAATATTGGAAAAAAGATATTTTATCAAAAAGAAATTTTATTAAATTATTTAAAAAGAAAATAAAACATTGAAATAAGAAAATTTAGAAATGGTTATTTATAATTTATATAAAATTTTACATTAATGGTCTAATTATAACCATACAATTATAAATTCAACTCTTCATTATAGAAAACATTATTACCATAGATAAAATGAAAATTTATTTAGGGTAAATCAAAATGAAAAGGTTTAAAATGATACCAAAAATTGTCTAAAATATATTTGTTTATAGGATTACTAACATATCTTCCCTTATATTTTAATCATTATACATTTTATTACTTTTTTCATGAAAGTAATGTTATTATAATTTATTTTTTTTGATATTCCAAAAGTGCCCCTTACCTTAATTATATAGGGGAACCTCTTCCCTCACTTTTCTCACCACATTGAGCCATATATATATATATATATATATTTATATAATACCTAAAAATATATCTTCTAAATATCAATATCCGTGTTTTTTAGGTTCTTTTTTCCCTAAAATAGCAATCATAAGTCCCTTATCTAAAGATGGTCTCCTGAAAAAGTTGTAATTATCTTACTCAACCTCCGTCAATTTATTACTTCTTCTATCTGTTCTAAATTTATGGAAATTATAATTAAATGACCACTTCTTCATAATAAATATACAGAAATTTAATATATTATGAAACCACCAATACTAAACATATTTACCATCAAATGGGATGTTAAACCATTTCTTGTGCATACATTAACTTACCATCTCCATGTAACGATACAATGTTTTTCATTACCTATTATATGGTTAATAATTATGACATGTTTAATATTTATATATTATATATAAAAAATAATTATACTTCTTAAATAATAATATCATATCTACCTTCTTACAATCCAACCTATTGATAAACGATAACATCAATCATGTGTACGCTTGGACAACCACATCTACGAAGTAATGTAATTTATTTTTCATTTATATTTTACTTGGATGGTAATTAGGATGGATTTGATGAATATATATATGATTTATATGATATAATAATTAATCTAGAAATGATAATTATTATTTACCATTATTTTATTCCATCTTAATAATAATTAAAACAACGATCATGTGTACATACAACCTACCATCTCCAAAAATAGTGTAATAAATTTTTATCTTTACCTTTAATGGATTTCCTCATAAACATATAGATTGAATATACATTATATTTATATCTTTATAGATATTATGGGTATGATTGAACATTTATCAATGTATATATACCAAAACTAAAAAACCAAAAAATACATGAAAAATGATGTAGTTATTACCCGAAACAATGAGTTCTAACAATGATTTGTTAATAAAAGAGTGATAAATTATTATATATATGTCATAAATGGTATGATATAAATGATTATGGTTGTAGAATAGATTTATAATAAAATATATATATTATACAGGAGGTTTGGACACATATTAAAGAAGTCAAACCTCAGGTAAGAGTTTATTTCACAATCTCAACAATATTCATGATATTTTATGCTTAAGTCTCTCTTGGGGAATATGTTTTTCTTCCATAACCATATTTTTTATAAAAATTTCTAATTATTTTTTTTAATATTTTCTCATGAATTTTTAAATTCATTTTTACCCATTATTTACTTTTTACAAAATGGTTTGAATGTAATCTTATTTACATTTTTTGACCAAGTTACTTTTCAAATCATATTACAAAAGTGTGAAAATAACGTTTTTCTTTCTTATAAATCATGAATTAATCCTCCATCTTTCATAAAAAATATTTTCTTTGAAGCTTAATTTACAAGTTTACAAATTAATTTTTAAAGAAAATGCTCTCATTTATAATTTTACAATTTTATTAAAATAATAGATTTTCAAAGTGAAAATATTATTTTCAAAAATATTGTTTTGAAATATTGTTTTGGTATTTCTATTAATAAATGAGCACAACGAATATTTTTATAAGGCCCCAGCCTTAAACCTTATTAATATTGAATTTAAATGAGTAATTCACATTGAAGATATTTTCAGGTTTAGAGTTTTAGAGAATTAGGACATAACTATTACATCTCAAAAGATTACAAAGTAGTCGCTTCTACTAGATTTCCATAAAATAAAAACTCTTAAAAAGAAACATGTCTAGTTCCATGTTTTAGGTAGCATGACTTTCCCTTGATCCCATCCTTGACCCTATTCCACACTAGTCCTATGAAAAACATTTCAAAAACTTGGGATGAGCATAAAAAGCTAAGTAAGGAATACACAAAGAATGAAAACTGTTATTTTTTCAAAACAACAAGTAAACCATGTATACTTTATCAAAGTAATAATTTTCACCTTTTCGAAGTAGTAAAAACTATTCGCTGAATAAAAGTTCATTACTTACCCTTCTGTAACCAAAAGATTACCATAAAACCCATATAAAGATCACATAACATATAAAGGTAACTTGGGAGATAAACATACTTAAGTGGAATAACCATAAGGTCGACTTCCACACATATCACTTAATGGAATAGCCATTCGGCTAACTTCCATACATACTTAATGGAATAGCCACACTGCCGACTTCCATACCCAATGCATTGGAGGTTATAACGCAACCACCCGTCCTGGTATTCACGGCACTACCCGTCATATGGTTTATCACGTAACCACCCGTAAAATGTCCAAGTACCATTATAAAATTATAACACATAAAACCAATATAAAGGAATGATAACATTTCTACATTTCAATCACAATATATCATTTAAATATATTGAAAAAATAGAATCCTTTATCAAAACCATTTTCAATACCAAAATACAAAAAAAAGTATATGGTATTTATTTTATTTTAAAAACATTACGTCTTGTTGAGGAAGCCAAAGATCAAATAATACTCGTGGCGGCAGAAAAGGTCGTTGTCACCGCGTACGTAAAAAGAAACATTCCTTTTTTTCGTTTAGTAAAACGCTTCGTAGAAAAAAGATTCCTTTTGAATAAACGTAAAAGTCAATGGGGTTTATACACCGTATAAAATAAGGTTGTGTATAAAACAAAATATGCCTCAATGAATTGAGATTGAGATGAATACCCTTACAAAGACTGTATCCTTGGTTTAAGGATAAATCAATTGCATAATTATGTGTGACAAATGAATACACCAAATATAAGTGGATATTAAGTGTAAAACAATCAGAGGTAATTCACACATATTCACAGAACAACATATTCAAGGAGTACAAGTTTATCCCAAAGAATCAAATTTGGGTTAAGAAGTTCCCTTGCAAAAATTTGACAGCCTAACGGCGTCACTTAAAAATTCAGAAAACAAGTTGATCAGAGATAAAAAAAGGGTATCTCATCACTTGGACATAAAATTTACATCAATAAAGATATATGATAACATATCCCAACATAACAATATGCGAATTAAAAGACACAACAAAATAAGTCTTTTAAAAAGAGGAGGGTGAAAGGTTCCCTTACCGACTTGGGTATCTTTCGAAACATACACCCCATAAAAGAAGGACAACACATCATTGATGTAAATACCCATAAACGAAAGTATATTACACAAAGATTAGAATAATGGGAATTACATACAGAACTCAAAGGAAATTGTGGCAAATCTAGCATAAATCTCACGGGAATAAAAGTGAGATGAAAAATCCCTTACGAAAACTCGACAGCCTAACGACGCCACTTAAAACTTCCAAAAAAATGGATTGATGAGATAAAATAGGGTATCTCATCACATTACAATAAAATGTAAAGAAAGAGGAATATAAAATAGCATCCCCAATCATAACAAATAGGAGCTCAAAAGAAGTGACATAAATGAGAGTACTTAAAAATAAAGAGAGAGGTTAGATCTCTTACGAAAATTCGGCAGCCTAACGGTGCCACTCAAAACTTCAAAAATGGATTGATGAGAGAAAATAGGGTCTCTCACCATATGAACATAAAAAGTACAGTAGGATTAATATAATAGAACATCCCAATCATAATAAATATGATCTTAAAAGGAATGACATAAAAGAGTGTACTTAAAAAGAAAGAGAGGAGTAGGATCCCTTACCTCGGGTCCAACTTGACTCGATCGTTCTGTAACGTCCTGAATAATAAACTTGAGTTAATTTATATTTTCTTAAGAACCTTTTCAAGTTCATTATTCCTTTTATATCACTTATTTACATTTTATAAACATTATGTAATCATTTAAGTAAATAATGTTTGTTTTTTCGATATTTAGTTCTTAAGTCGAAAGTGAACTTCTTACAATTACATGTTGTTCATGTGGTCAAAGGTTCTTTATATCCAGAATGACATTCCTGATTTTGATATCATATATATCATATATATCTATAATATACATGTATTTATAATATCACATAATCATTTAGAGGTAAGAAATGAAATGCACTGTTTATGGAGACGGTAAGCCGTACGTACGCATGAACGCTACTTTCATTTCCTTGTCATATTAATGGAATTAAAACTCAATGAGAGGTATGTATATTTTAATTCCAGAATTATATTCATCATTTAGATATATCATTCATCATATATATCCATTATATAAATGTACTTATAATAGTACATTACATTTGGGGATAAGAAATGAAATGCACCGTTCATGGAGACGGTAAGCCGTTCGTACGCATGAACGCTACTTTCATTTCTATCTCATATATTAATGGAAATAAATAATAATGATATAGAGTTATATTATAATTCCAGTATAAAATCATATATAATAACTTTAAATCCACCCTTTATACGTCCCACATATGGCATTAACGAATCACATCACTTTGAGGGGGCGGTAGTCCGCACTTCCTAAAAGAAAATTATCGTGTTTTCCCACAATGGAGACCATAAAGGTATGACAAAAAAGAAAAATACAGAATCTTAAGTAAAAAATAAACATATAATATATCATATATAAATATAGTGACATCTTAATGTCCACCTTTGAAGGTGTTATATGAGTGTTGAACAATCATCGTTTCATGAGGCAGAAATTCGCCATCCACGGAAACAGTATGTTCTTTAACCATTAGATGTTGGTGTGTGTAAGTGTAGCTCGAATCCTTCTTTTAACAATATACTAGTATATTTAAGATACTGGAGTTGTTACAAAATAAATGAATAAAAATAGTTTAGGGGGGTTGGAGAGGCAAAATAAAACAAAAGGACTCAAGTGAAGACATTACCTTAAAATCGGGTAACTCCCTTTGGTTTGAGCTAAAAGGCTTCCTTGGGAAGACTTCTGCCCAAAGTGAGGCTTCAAGGAGTTAGAGAGGGATATGGAGATACAAAATGGGCAGAGTTTGGCCGAGCCAAAGGCTTTGGAAGTGTGGGTAAAGAGGTAGAGGTGGGGGCCTTTTATAAGAGGAGAGGTGGGGCACTCTTGTAAAGTTACAAAATGTTACTTTATTTTCAAAAGAGTTTCGTATTTTAAAGGTCCCACATTGATTTATTTAGAGGATAAGGTGATAAGGGTTCGAAATCCACTCATCCAATAGGTTTTTACATGTGTAGGTCTTAGATATTACATTATCTTTCCATTTTATTTAAATCGTTATATAATGAGGTCATCGCTGCATCATCATGATGTCATCAATAATTTAATTTATTTAATGTCTAAAAATTATAAAAAAAATACTATGATGTAGGAAATCTTTTTAGATTTCCAATGACTATTTATAGTCAAAAATATGACTTGTATAACCCCATGTAAAAATTGTTGTAGTAAAACATCTCATGTTTGTGTCATTTTTACTTTAACATTAAATAAAAAGGTATTTGTGTCATTTTCCAACCAAAGTGGATCCATGGGATCACCAAGTTGACCCATAGATTGTCTTGGTCGACCATGACACATACAATGAGGGTAGGACATGTGTCTAGGTCATTTCATTTTATTTAAACATTATTCTTACCTTAAACTACACTGATTACCTCTAATCGCGATTAAAAACTTAATAAGTTACTATTCACCAAAAAATTATTTTTATCCCATTGAACCACATTTTACTTATTAATTACAACCATGTATGTCGGATTTTTGAAATTCAAAACACAAAGATGGAAAAATTTCATTTAAACGGAAAAATCAGTTTTTATAAGTACCACTTAGTGGTTTCACTATTCATCAAAAATTGAGGTTTTTCAGAAAATTACAAAAAATTCACCCTAAGCTATTTTTGATATTCTGAATTCAAAAATGATGTCTATTTTAAAAAATTCAAAACACATAATTTTCATTAATTAATTTAATAATTAATTCCCGCTGTCAAAACAAATAGCGTGTTTTTATGAAACAAAATGTATCAAAAGATTGACACTAGTTTAAGTCCGATTTCAAAGTGAAATTAATTCCAAAGACCACAATTGGATTAGATGGTAAAAATATATTCTAATTTAACTTTAAAACCAATTCAAAAGATAATCTAATTATATAAATAAATTAGACTAAAAAGAGGTTTTGAATTAAAATACAACATTTTTCACTATTCATTAAAAATTGAACTTTTTCGGAAAAATACCAAAAATTTACACAAAGTAAATTTTGATGTCCCGATTCTAAAGAAGAATTTTATTTTGTCAAATATAACACATACAATTGTCAAAATGTTTATTTAAAAGAGGTTAGCCATCAAAAGGCGGTTAATCGACCTTTTAAAGAATACTAGAATGTTTACGCTTAAAATTAGATTCATTTGCATTTTTAATCCTCTAACATTTATTGTAAAAAGTAAAAATATTTGAAAAAAATATATAATCATTTTGTAGTTAGTTATATTAATTCCCGCCATCACAACAGCTAGGCGTTAACTACAATTTAAAATAATATTACTTTATTATTAGAGTGCAACGTAAGATTCCCAAGAAACTCGTTGTTGCGTTTTGGGTACGACATCGAGCATAACATCCCCTTTAAAGTCATATTAATATTTTATTCACAAATATGGATAAATATGAAATTGTCATATTCTTTATTTACCCGGGGTGTTACACTCTTCCCCCCTTTTGGGAATTGCGTCCTCACAATTTTAAAATTGAGCTTGGAAACATCCTTGAAAGTCCCACATCGGAACAAGAGTCGGTAAAACAATCACTTTAAAATAGAGAAAGATAAGTACAGAGGTCACTCGAGTTAACCCATAATAGGATTACGTGTAGGAAAACATGGACATGGAAGAAAAAGCAAAGGGTCATGTTCTTGAGGGAGAGTGATAGTAAAAATGTCTAAGAGAAAGTTAACTATAAGAAAATCACAAACTTTTGATGGGTCAAACGGTATTCGATTCCCCAGTAGGAAAGTTAATAGACAACATTTTGTTTTAAGTTACTTTTTATTGAGGAATTTATTCAAAAGGAAACATAATCACTTATCATGTTGACTTTCAACTTTTATTAGATTCCTTATACAAACTCATATTTTCTCCAAAAGACGAGTATTTAGGAAGACTTGTTCATAGTAAGAGTACTATAATCAACTTCTAGAGAATCACTTAATCCACCAAAGAGAACTATATACTTCCCATGTATTTAGGCTTTAACTAAAACCAAAACCAAAAAGGTTAGTACAAGATCAGATAATCCAGAAAAGGACAAACCTTTAAAAAAAAATCTATGCTTAATATCCAAAATTTTTCCAACAAAACCTAAAGTTCAACGAGGACCATCCGATAAAAAATTTGTCCATAAAATTATTCAATGTAAACCAAACTAATATTGAAACCCAAATATTTGAAGGATTTAATCACATAGTCTTCCAAGGTACAAATTAACTTTTATCTCTAAATAACATCAGTTGCTCTTAAATTCTCATATTGAAAAGTAATTAACCTAATCACATATCCTCCATGATAGGTTAATCATTTCCATAGATAACCCAAAATAAACTTACTATTGATTCCTAAAATCATCTAACTAAAAAGAATCAGAAAAACTAACCAGGGACTTCACGTAGTCTAGTGGTAGGCGATAAATACCAGTTGCACTTTGGTTGTGGGTTCAATTCCCACAGCTTTGTCTGACGCGACGGGTAGTCACACGGTCTTCGTGTTTTCCTTTTTCCAAAACTATATAATTCTCAAATCATTCCCCAAAAAGGGATAAAATCAACAAAAATAACCATAACATAATTTAACCTCAATTTTATCTCATGCCTTTCACTTCAATCATAACATATAGTAACCCATAATTACCTCAAAAGTAAGGATCATATAAACCCAAATGGTTCTTTATAACTATGTCCACAAAAGAAAAGATAACTATTCCTTGAATAAAATTTTCATATGTTAAACATCAAGGTTACACATAATATAAAAAGTCTTCTAATGTAACCCCATTATCAAAAGAGACTTAATAATCTTAAGAATTTCACCATAACTCTTGAAGCCCTTAAATGTTGACATCTTATTCATTAAACATTCTTCATGATCCATTGACCATTCCTTTCCAACATATTCTGAAATACTTCTTTCCTACAAACAAAATCATGAATCATATCCTAAGATTCCAAAATAGGAAAACAATAGTCATGAAAGAATACATACCTTTGATTGGTCATTGTCAGTTTCTTCATCCTCAATCGGAATGGCATTAGGTATTGGTAAATGAATATTTGTACGATCTTGGTGATCCCATTCCCGAAACTTCTTCACAGGACATGTGTTGGCATAATGACCATGAACACCACATTTAAAACATTCAATTGATCCCTCAAAAATAACTTCTTTCCCTTTCCTCGAGTCAACTAGATGCTTCCTTTTTCCATGGAAGGTTCTTGCTTTATGACCTTCATTTCCACATCTATAGCATATTTCTGTCCCTTTGAAACATTTTCCTAGGTGTTTCTTTCCACATCTTTGTCACATAGGTTTTTGAACATGCTTACCTTTATGATTATTACCTGTAGTTCCGTATGGATTTGTTTCTCTCATATAAGATGCCTTATAGAAATCACCAAGGTTTAGGTGGTCAATCATGACTCTAGATAGTTTGTTGAGGATAAACACAAGAGTTCTCATTGCGGCTCCCATATCATTCAGCTGCTCACTCAGAAAACTGTCACAGTTTCGTTCACATCCACTGTTACTTTGGTGCTTGCTAGATCCAGCCATTTACTAAAAAAAAAAAGGGTCAGTGTGAGTATATCAACAAAACCATCATGTACTAATGAGGAATATATACTTACACATTCACTTTATCGAAAAACTTTGACTCTTTCTGAAATCCTAACCATTATGGTAATGTCGCTTATGCTAAAAGAATACCCTAACCTCTAAAGTTATCTAAACTGACCTCTGATACCAACTATAAGGCCCCGGCCTTAAACCTTACTTAATATTGAATTTAAATGAGTAATTCACATTGAGGATATTTTTAGGTTTAGAGTTTTAGAGAATTAAGACATAACTATTACATCTCAAAAGATTACAAAGTAGTCACTTCTACTAGATTTCCATAAAATAAAAACTCTTAAAAAGAAACAAGTCTAGTTCAATGTTTTAGGTAGCATGGCTTTCCCTTGATCCCATCCTTGACCCTATTCCATGCTAGTCCTGTGAAAAACATTTCAAAAACTCGGGATGAGCATAAAAAGATCAGTAAGGAATACACAAAGAATGAAAACTGTTAGTCTTTCAAAACAACAAGTAAACCATTTATACTTTATCAAAGTAATAATTTTCACCTTTTCGAAGTAGTAAAAACTCTTTGCTGAATAAAAGTTCATTACTTACCCTTCTGTAACCAAAAGATTACCATAAAACCCATATAAAGATCACATAACATATAAAGGTAACTTGGGACATAAACATACTTAAGTGGAATAAACATGAGGTCGACTTCCACACATATCACTTAATGGAATAGCCATTCGGCCAACTTCCATACATACTTAATGGAATAGCCATACGGCCGACTTCCATACCCAATGCATTGGAGGTTATAACATAACCACCTGTCCTGGTATTCACGGAACCACCCATCATATGGTTTATCAAGTAACCACCCGTAAAATGTCCAAGTACCATTATAAAATTATAACACATAAAACCAACATAAAGGAATGATAACATTTCCACATTTCAGTCACAATATATCATTTAAATATATTGACATAATAGAATCCTTTATAAAAACCATTTTCAATACCAAAATACAACAAAAATTATGTGGTATTTATTTTATTTTAAAAACATTACGGCTTGTTGAGGAATCCAAAGATCAAATAATACTCGTGGCGGCGGAAATGGTCGTTGTCACCATGTACGTAAAAAGAAACATTCCTTTTTGTAGTTTAGTAAAACGCTTCGTAGAAAAAATATTCCTTTTGAATAAACGTAAAAGTCAAAGGGTTTTATACACCGTATAAAAGAAGGTTGTGTATAAAACAAAATATGCCTCAATAAATGGAGATTGAGGCGAAGACACTTACAAAGACTGTATCCTTGGTTTAAGGATAAATCAATTGCATAATTATGTCTGACAAACGAATAAACCAAATATAAGTGGATATTAAGTGTAAAACAATCAGAGGTAATTCACAAATATTCATAGAACAACATATTCAAGGAGTACAAGTTTATCCCAAATAATCAAATTTGGGTTAAGAAGTTCCCTTGCAAAAATTTGACAGCCTAATGGCGTCACTTCAAAATTCAGAAAACGAGTTGATGAGAGATAAAAAAAGGGTATCCCATCACTTGGACATAAAATTTACATCAATAAGGATATATGAGAACATATCCCAACATAACAATATGTGAATTAAAAGACACAACAAACGAAGTCTTTTAAAAAGAGGATGGTGAAAGGTTCCCTTACCGACTTGGGTATCTTTCGAAACATACACCCCATGAAAGAAGGACAATACATCATTGATGTAAATACCCATAAACGAAAGTATATTACACAAAGAGTAGAATAATGGGAAGTACATACACCACTCAAAGGAAATTGTGGAAAATGTAGCATAAATATCACGGGAATAAAAGTGAGATGAAAAATCCCTTACGAAAACTCGGAAGCCTAACGACGCCACTTAAAACTTCCAAAAAATGGATTGATGAGATAAAATAGGGTATATCATCACATTAAAATAAAATGTACAGTAAGAGGAATATAAAAGAGCATCCCCCATCATAACAAAGAGGATCTCAAAAGAAGTTACATAAATGAGAGTACTTAAAAAGAAAGAGAGAGGTTAGATCTCTTACGAAAATTCGGCAGCCTAATGGCGCCACTCAAAACTTCAAAAATGGATTGATGAGAGAAAATAGGGTCTCTCACCATATGAAAATAAAAGTTACATTAGGATTAACATAATAGAACATCCCAATCATAATAAATATGATCTTAAAAGTAATGACATAAAAGAGTGTACTTAAAAAGAAAGAGAGGAGTAGGATCCCTTACCTGAGGTCCGACTTGACTCGATCGTTCTTTAACGTCCTGAATAATAAACTTGAGTTAATTTCTATTTGATTAAGAACCTTTTCAAGTTCATTATTCCTTTTATATCACTTATTTACATTTTATAAACATTATTTAATCATTTAAGTAAATAATGTTTTTTTTGTCGATATTTGGTTCTTAAGTCGAAAGTGAACTTCTTACAATTACATGTTGTTCATGTGGTCAAAGGTTCTTTATATCCAGAATGACATTCCTGATTTGGATATCATATATATAATATATATCTAGCATATACATGTATTTATAATATCACATAATCTTTTAGAGGTAAGAAATGAAATGCACCGTTCATGGAGACGGTAAGTCGTACGTACGCATGAACGCTACTTTCATTTCTTTGTCATATTAATGGAATTAAAACTAAATGAGAGGTATGTATATTTTAATTCCATAATTATATTAATCATTTAGATGTATCATTAATCATATATATCCATTATATACATGTACTTATAATAGTACATTACATTTGGGGATAAGAAATGAAATGCACCGTTCATGGAGACGGTAAGTCGTGCGTACACATGAACGCTACTTTCATTTCTATCTCATATATTAATGGAAATAAATAATAATTATATAGATATATATCATAATTCCAGTATAACATCATATATAATAACTTTAAATCCATCCTTTATACGTCCCACATATGTCATTAACGAATCACATCACTTTGAGGGGGCGGTAGTCCACACTTCCTAAAATGAAATTATCGTGTTTTCCCACAATGGAGACCATAAAGGTATGCCAAAAAAGAAAAATACAGAATCTTAAGTAAAAAAATAAACATATAATATATCATATATAAATATAGTGACATCTTAATGGCCACCTTTGAAGGTGTTATATGAGTGTTGAATAATCATCGTTTCGTGAGGCAGAAATTCGCCATCCACGGAAACAGTATGTTCTTTAACCATTAGATGTAGGTGTGTGTAAGTGTAGCTAGAATCCTTCTTGTAAAAACATAATATTATATTTAATATACTGTATTTGTTACAATATAAATGAATAAAAAGAGTTTAGGGGGGTTGGAGAGGCAAAATAAAACAAAAGGACTCAAGTGAAGACATTACCTTAAAATCGGGTAACGCCCTTTGGTTTGAGCTAAAAGGCTTCCTTGGGAAGACTTCTGCCCAAAGTGAGGCTTCAATGAGTTATATAGGGATGTGGAGATACAAAATGGGCCGGGGTTTGATGAGTCAAAGGCTTTGGAAGTGTGGGTAAATAGGTAGAGGTGGGGGCCTTTTATAAGAGGAGAGGAGGGTCACTCTTGTAAAGTTACAAAATGTTACTTTATTTTCAAAAGCGTTTCGGATTTTAAAGGTCCCAAATTGATGTATTTCGAGGCTAAGGTGATAAGGGTTCTAACTCCACTCATCCAATATGTTTTGGACATGTTTAGGTCTTAGATATCACATTATCCTTCCATTTTATTTAAATCGTTAAATAATGAGGTCATCGCTGCATCAACATGATGTCATAAATAATTTAATTTATTTAATGTCTAAAAATTATAAAAACAAATACTATGATGTAGGAAATCGTTTTATCTTTCCAATGACTATTTATAGTCAAAAATATGACATGTATAACCCCATTTAAAAATTGTTTTAGTAAAACATCTCATGTTTGTGTTATTTTTACTTTAACATTAAATAAAAAGGTGTTTATGTCACTTTCCAACCAAAGTGGATCCATGGGGTCCCCAAGTTGACCCATGGATTTTCTTGGTCGTTCATGACACATACAATGAGGGTAGGACATGTTTATAGGTCATTTAATTTTATTAAAACACTATTCTTACGTTAAACTACATTAATTACCTCTAATCGCGATTAAAAACATAATAAGTTACTATTTACCAAAAAATTATTTTTATCCCATTGAACCACATTTTACTTCTTAATGAAAACCATGTATGTCGGATTTTTGAAATTCAAAACACAAATATGGCAAAATTTCATTTAAACGGAAAAATCAATTTTTATAAGTACCACTTAGTGGTTTCACTATTCATCAAAAATTGAGGTTTTTCAGAAAATTACCAAAACTTCACCCTAAGATATATATGATATTCCAAATTAAAAAAGGATGTCTATTTTACAAAATTCAAAACACATAAGTTTCATTAATTAATTTAATAATTAATTCCCGCTGTCAAAACAAATAGCGTGTTTTTATGAAACAAAATGTATCAAAAGATTGACACTTGTTTAAGTCCAATTTCAAAGTGAAGTTATTTCCAAAGACCAAAATTGGATTAGATGGTAAAAATATATTCTAATTTAACCTTAAAACCAATTAAAAAGATAATCTAATCATATAAATAAATTAGACTATAAAGAGGTTTTGAATTAAAATACAACATTTTTCACTATTCATTAAAAATTGAACTTTTTCGAAAAAATACCAAAAATTTACACAAAGTAAATTTTGATGTCCTGATTCTAAAGAAGAATTTAATTTTGTCAAATATAACACATACAATTTTCAAAATGTTGATTTAAAAGAGGTTCGCCATCAAAAAGCGGTTGATCGACCTTTTAAAGAATATTAGAATGTTTACGCTTAAAATTGGATTCATTCGCATTTTTAATCCTCTAACATTTATTGTAAAAAGTAAAAATATTTGACAAAAATATATAATCATTTTATAGTTAGTTCTATTCATTCCCGCCATCACAACAGCTAGGCGTTAACTACCATTTAAAATAATATTACTTTATTATTAGAGTGCAACGTAAGATTCCCAAGAAACTCGTTGTTGCGTGTTGGGTATGCCATCGAGCATAGCATCCCCTTTAAAGTCATATTAATATTTTATTCACAAATATGGATAAATATGAAATTTTCATATTCTTTATTTACCTGGGGTGTTACAATATTACTTAAGTACAAATAATGATTTTTTATTGTCATACCATTCTTTTTATATCTTTGAATGGTTTATGATCTTTTTAGCTTGGGATGTTATATTTTGATACCTTTATCAATATTAGATTGGAAGGTTTATGATTATGTTAATTGATTGGGGGAAATTATTAACATTTCATTTTCTAGTTTCAATATTAATTTTTTTCTAATTATGTTTCACCCCTTCTATATAAGGAACGCATTGGACTTAGTAAGTGATGGGTATGGCTCTCTATATCCTTTCAATACCTTAGTGGGTACCATGTGACAAACTATATTGGTTATTGGCTAAGGGATTACCCATTTATATATGATTTATTGGCATATGAACTTGATGGTATGTTTATGATGTTTGACATTATACATTTTCCCATTACGAGATTAGTTATTGATTTCCATGTGATTATTTTATTAGTTATGATATCCATGGATAGGTTTTTATCTCATGTGATTGTGGAATTATTTTATTTACTGTTATTTCCTGCCATATTACTCATGAATTATTTAGCTTATGCTATTTGAAGATGCTTACTATGAATCTAGGATCACCCTGTTTCTTATGTTTATTTTTCCTAGGATTATAAGAAGTATATTGTGATTGATGTTCATTGATAATATTGGATAATAGTGGTGTTCTCATAGGAAATAATTGATTTATTTTATGTATTCAATTGTAATGTATGATTCAATTATGAATCTAGTATTCCAAGACTACGGAACTCCTCAGGCATTTGGGATGTGATTAGTCTTTTATATTGCTAATGAAATAAAATGACCACTAAATCTGGGAAACCGCGGTCTAGGACATTAAAAATATGACCTTAATATATATTTTTAATTATTATTATTAAAATCAGGTAATAAATTTTTCCAAATTAAATTCTAATAAGTGAAAAAAATAATTTAAAATTAAAATCATAGACATCATAACAAAGCAGTTTTCGAAGAGATAATTTTCATATGTTCAAAATTTTTTAATATCAAAAGTCAATATGAATTTTATTGTGATGAAATAATATAGTTTAATCATAAAATAATTAAACAAATTCTAATTTTAAAACATTTTAAAGAAAAATGTAACTTTCTATAGGATTTAAACAAAATGACACTTTGTAGAAATCAATATTTTCATTATTCACAAAAAAATTAATATTTTCAGAAATGTTAAAAAATTAACCCTATACTTATTTTGATATGTTCATTCCAAAAATTAATTTAGTTTGTAAAACAAATTCTAAGACTTCAAAAATTTAATTTTATTACTTGATCAAAAAAATCAATACAAATCATATTTTTGTGAAAAATTATTTTCGAACCATATAAATACTTTACTAAAAAATATATACTTTTTTATAAATTTATTTATATTATATACATCATTTATAGTTAATTTTAAAAATATATTGATTCCCATTAATAACTAAAAATTTAATAGCTAGTTTATAATGGTCATTCATGAATAATAATATTAATAATATATCACATTTCATTCAGACTCAGTGTTTCATGTAACTCAAGCTATTGAATAAATTTAATTTATTTGAAATGTATTCATGAAATTATTAATATTTTACATCCCAGACCCTTAAAATCAATTTATACCTTGAAAATATGTTACTTTGGTACAAAACAATAGGGATAATTCTACCTCATTAAATCATAAGGTTCATATGTAGCTTCCTCAAGAAGGTGGTTTCACCATAAAATATTTTCCAAGTGGGTGGTATTGTTTCATAGAACATTCTCTGTATGATACAAATTCTCCACTAGGTGTTCCTCATAAGAAATATCATGATTCAATTGAATGAAATCTAAGTTCTTTACATGTGAAGGAATTAGTATATACATCCTTATGAGAGATATATGGAGAATATCATGGACTTGTTAAAGGTTTGGTGGGAGAGACAAGATATAAATAACCATCCCTCTTCAATAATATATATATAAATTGAAGATATACCTAGGGATAAGTTTTACTTCACTCCTTAATCTCATAACCTTCTTCCATGGAGAAATTTATATAAATACCTTCTCACCGACTTCAAATTCCAGATCACATCGACCATTGTCAGTAAAAATTTTCTTTTGGACTTGTGATTACTTTATGAGATTATAAGTGAATTAAAAATTATTTTCAAATTTTCACCAGATCAGATCCAAATATATTTCATTTTCTATATTCATCCTAGTAATTTTGAGTTCTATACATATATCCATTGTGTAATTCATAAGGATCCATCTGAATTCTTGATTGAAAACTATTTTTGTATAAATACTTAACCAGGGGAAGGTATTGATCCCAACCTCCTTTGAAATACATAGAACAAGGTCTCAACTTATCAAATAGAGTTTGAATTATTCTCCCTGAATAAATATTTTTATAAGGATGATATTTAGTACTCAAACCCATATCTAAATCAAGATCTTACTAAATAATCCTATAGAATATCGTGGTAAACCTTATATCCTGTTAATACATAATTTAATGTGGTACTCCATATAACCTTACCACATAATTATTTAATATCATTGAAATCTAATCCAGAGAGAAATATTATAAGATAGAAATAAAGTGGGATGACTTCATAAGGTTATTGAATATAAAATGTATATCAATATTATATTTATATGTTTTGGGGATTTTGATGAAAAATCCATGGCGATGTTTTAAAATTTCCATTCTATTATGGGTAATAGTTGTAACATTTAAAAAGAAATTTTGTGATTAGACTTAAATTTTTAACATTACATGCACCAAGATAAAATTCTATAATATCTCTATTTATTCCAACCCACCAGAATTACCCTTTAAAATCTTTATATTTCTTTTTTACTTCCATGGTAAATAGATAATAAAGAACATTGAGCCTCTTAAAATAGTTCCTTATTCAAATATTGTATGGGTAAAACACTCACAGAGTTCCTGAAACTTATCCCTCCCTCACAATCAAGGCTAGACTTAGGAACATTTCTAAACATTTTCTATATCTCTACATCATAATTTTCCACCACTTTAATCTTCACATGGATATATGGATGAACATTCATTTTTTAAAGATAATATTTATCCACTTCCTTCAATATTTAAAGATCCAACCTTTGAAAATCCATAAATAATGGATCTTTTGTGATCCTAATCACTGAAATGATAACATGATCATTTGGAATCAAGGAATCATAAACATTTTTTTCTCTACAAAAGTGGTAATGTATTGAGTAGTAATGATCATTAATCAACTCTATCCATCTTCTATGGAACATATTTAAATATTTCTATGTTAATATATACTTAAATATTTTACGTTTATTGTATATATATCACACCTTTCTCCATTAGAATAAATTTTCCATATCATTAATTAAAAAATTACTACAGCTAACACCAAATCACGAGTCATGAAAATTTTCTCTTGAAAGATTAATTGGCCTGAGGTATAAGCATTAATCTGGTCATTTAACAGGAAAATACATCCCAATACCTTTTTGGATTCATAACAATATATTACAAAACTTTCTCTACTATTGGGTGATGTAATCACATGTTTACTAACTAATATTCTCTTCAGTTCTGTGAAATTTTCCTTTCATGCATCTATCCATAGGAACGTGGATCCCATCTATGTTAAATTGGTGAATGAATTTGACAGTTTTGAGAAATTATCCACAAAAAATAAATAATATTCATCCAAACCATGAAAACATTATAAATTGGTCACATTGGTTAATATGGTCTAACATTTAATAACTTCCATCTTTGATGGATCCAATGATCTACCCAATTTTGGGATTATATTATCCAAAAATGAAATACTTTTAATCCAAAATTCACAATTCAAAAATATTTTATACAATTACTCCTTACTTAGGGTATTCATCACAATTCTCATGTACTCTTTATTGTCTCTATTTCTCTTAAAAAAGATGATAATATCATCTCTAAGGACTAGAAAAACATTATCATAGTAATCTACAACAAATCTATTCATTAAATGCATGAGGATAGAAGGGGAATTAGTTGGACCAAATGAAATAAATATATATTTATAGCAGAAATAACTTTTAGGGAATGATGTACTAGGGATATCCTTATTCTTAAACATTAAATAATGATATCCAAAACTAAGGTCAATCTTGGAAAATTATTGAGATATGTGTTCTAGATTAGACAAGTCATCAGTACTAGGTATAGGGTACAAGTTATTGATTGCTTTCTTATTCAATTCTCGATAATCAATATGAAGACGCATCAATCCATTATTATTATTAATAAAAGGAATTGACCCACCCAAAGGTGGAACCCTTTTTTGAATGAATCCATTTTTAAGGTTCTCATCACGTTTTATTTTTAAATTTTAGTAACTCAATCATGTCCATTCTATAGGGATTTTATTGAATAGGTATGGAGACACCTATGAGTTCTATGGAGAACTAAATTTCATGATTTAGTGGAAGACTGGGAAACTATTCTAGAATTAAATTAAAAAACTCCCACACAATAGAAATATCATCGATGTTGAGTTTATACCAACAATATGGGATAAACACACCATTTTAATGGGAATCGCGACCCATAAAATATACGTGATCGACATCCGATATTCATATTTTTCATCACAATGATAGATGATCATAGGTTGGTTTGGAATATAAAATTCAACTTCCCTTATTCATAAATTTATGTGGTATTTTTATAGAGAAATCACATCGATTCCTAAGATATAATCAAATTCTACTAGATTAATAATGAATATATTTAAAAGAAGCACATTCCCAAAATAAATTAGCTAGATAAGACTCATAGACTTGAGTTTTGATATTCATACCATTAGGGGTTTTCAGTTCTAACCAAACATGAAATCATTGAGGATATTAATAATCATTATTAGATAATTTTCAGGATATAAGGGAATTTATATAACTTATTTTCATATAATGTACATAAATATTTCAAGATACTAGTCACCACCCCAACTACATTGCTCTATCTCGAATCCCTTTATAAAACCAAGATATTTAGCATAAACATTATGAATTCTTAATCAAGGTGATTAATCTTGAGAAATAATTTAAATGATGTTTGAATAATGATACTATTTTTCAATCTATGACAACACAAGATTAACCTTGGTCTCTCATGTTCATTATCTATTTAGATACTTTATAATGGTTTGTAAAGAGTTGACGAATTTCCAAAAAACATCCCCTTAGGAGTGTCAAACTAATTGTGAAGGAAGACCAATTGTCATGCACCTATTAATGATGATGTCAAAGAAAAATGTTCCCTTTTTAGTGTTATTACCCCTAGGTACATATGTGCTTGATATTCATCTACATGTAGTATCCTGATAGGGATATAATTTCTTTAAAACCACTCTCTACATTTTTCACAAAAATTCTTGGACATTTCCCTTTACATTGACTTATCTTTAGAAATGTACACTAACATATCACTATGGACGTCACTAATGTTTTATGAACATAGTTTCTAATTTTTATCTAAATATTTTCTTTGATACCAACTATAGTGACCCAATATTTTCATATATTAATATCACATATTTTTAATAAAAATTCAATACATTTAAAAAATAAATACCTATAGATATGAATAGTTTACTCTCTTTTATAGACTAGTTACACAATTTTATTATTTAGGGAAATATATTTAATAACTCCAATATAGATATTATCCTTTTTTACTCATCATAAACAGACACTATACAATACCATTCATCATAACCTATGGAAAGGAAACATAAAAAAGGGTGAGATTAGATTCTAATTAAGGTTAATCATCTGAGATATAATTCTATGATAATATGAAAGAAATGATAATAATAAGGTTATGATATCATGAAATTCAATTAAATAGTTCATACCCAACCTATAATATATCATAAACATGAGTCATGGAATCAAACATTATCTTTCCAAAATACATGATTCATATGAGTGTGAAATCATCATATTTCATGAACTATAAACTCATGTCATAAAAGTGTGTCAACAAAATAGGAATAGAAACCATTTATTTTGTCATGGTTAACTACAAAGACATTCAAACATAGTCGATCCAGCCTCATCACCTATTTCCAATTGTGGATCAAGCCCATCAGCCTATTTCCCATTATGGATCAAGCTTATTAGATAATTTCCCATTGCGGGTCAAGCCCGTCGACTTGTTTCACACTATTATATCATGTTATATAAATTATTATGAAATGAATTGGTGGGAAATACAGGTCCTAAAGATCATATAATCCACATATTTTTGAGTCAAAAAATTGAGAAAAACATTAATAATATAATAACCCATGAAAATAAATGGGCTTTATAAACATTTCATCATATCATCACCCATGAAAAAATAGATTTCATAAACTTTTCAATATTCCATAATAGTATAACCCATGAAGAGGGAAATTTTTTCGCAAACATATTTTCAACATAAAAACAAACCATACAAAGAAAAAACAGGGATGATATAATTTTATCAAATACCCATAAAATATTATGTAACATCAAAGGATGTCATATTATATGGAAAATTATTTTGAAAGACCACTCTGAATATTTATTGAGAAAAATAGCCTTTCCACTTTAAAAATAACATTTTAGAACTAAAAATTTATAAAACAGTTAAAAAATCCTTTTCGTAGATTTTTTTTGGAAACATATAAAAGAAAATTTCTGGAAAAAAGTCAAAAACACCTCATTCAGAAAAAGGAAATTAGAATCATTTTAAATCATTTTTTAAAATTTCTAACATGGGTAAATATAACTTTAAATAAATGTTATATAATAGTGAAAACATACTTTAGGAAAATTTTATAGTACATGGATGTGGAAGAAAAATAATTTTCTATCAAAGAGATTCATAAAGTCAATTTATACCTAAAGGCATATTTTTTATCTATTATGTTCATAAATAGCGGAAAATTAAATGAAACAATTTGTTCTCAAGAAATAACTATAGGATATGAAAATTATTGTGTTTCTTATGTGATAGATGATAAGATATCATCATCAAAAACATAATCTTAAGAAATCCAGATAAAAAATTGGATTATAAAATTAAATCCCTACCAAATTGGTTATATAACACACAAATATTTTAATTTTTTTCTTAAAATAATTTTAATTCTTTAATAGCTTACGTAGCATGAAACCATGAATTTAAATGAAACACGAGACACTATTAATATAAAATTACTATAATATCCTAGTCATTAAATTCCATGGTATAAATTTTAGAAACTAATTTATGAAATAAATATAATGGTTCAACACAATATGAATTTATTGGTATGTTCTTAGAAAATGATCACTCATTTTTTTTTAGTAAAAGTAATTTATTCTTCAAAAAAACTTTTCTTCAAAAACCAGTTTATATTATTTTTATCGGTGAATATTAATTTTTAGAAGTTATTGAAAATTGATTGGAAAAACCAATTTCATCATGAAAAAATTATCTTAAGATTAAATTTTTATAATCTTCTGAAAACATTTAATTTTTTATAGTATAGTGAAAATACTAATTTATTTTAAAAACTCTATTTTATTTCAAAATAGTTACAAGGTTAAATTATGTTTCAGACTAGTTTTAAATTTTAATTAGTTCATTTTTATTTCAAATAATTCTATTATGGTTTTAAAAAATTATTTTATACATGAATGTATTACAAACACATTTTATGTTTTAAAATGAAATTTTTTCAAAAAACTATTTTTCAGGGTATTTTACCTCTTTTATATGAAAATGAATTATTAAAATTATATGTTTTGAATTATGAAAACTCGATGCCATATTTTGATTCATAAGGTATAAATTTAGTAAATATGTCCATTTTAATCTTTTTCCAATATGAATATTAACCTTAGGAAATTTTGTTACCATTGTAAAAGGGAAAATTGAGTAATTTAGGTTAAAAATATAATTATAATGAATATAAAATGACTCCAACACATTAAAAGCGTTTATTGGATAAATAAAATTAAAACCATAATAAATAAGTATCAAAATTATGTTTTTAATGCATAGTTTTCTATGAAAATGGCATATATAATATTTAAATCAAAGAAAGTCACACAATGTCACTTTCTTTGTCTTTAATATCACTTATGTAACCACATAGAGGAAAAGTTATCTCATGAGTCAATATAATTATAAATTTTTAGCTTAATAAACATATTTTCATGATATAAATTTATTTTTTACTTATTTGGTCACTTATATAAAGTTAGGGTATTTATTATATTTTATTTAATAACAATTTAAAGATGTCACATTCATGTTTTAAATACTTTATAATTTTTTAAATAGAGTTAAAAAAATACATATTAAATTATAAATATTATTATAAACTATATAATATTTATCATCATCATGGTATTTTATTTTTAATTTTTGTGAACAGATAAATATATTAAATAATTACACAACACAAATGTAGTAATGGTTTTACTAATTGAAATTTCAAATAAATGTTACAAAAAATATTAAAATAAATAAAATATGAGATAATGAATGTTATAAACTAATTTAATAGATTAAACTTTCCTATTTTTTATATAATAAAATATTTGGTTCTTATTGAACTTATTATCAAGTTATTGTTTAAAGTCCATGTAATGAATAGTGTCCAAACTGAGACTAATGATATTTTATCAAAATAATATTATATTAAATTACTTAAAAAACATTAAACATAATTAAAAATATTAATGAATTATAAACTGGTATAATGTGTTATAAATGGTTCATTTATGATATTATTGACTACAAATAAGTAAAAATTACATGTTTTTTATATTAAAAGAGTTGTTACCTTAGTTAAAATTAAAATAGGCTGACTAAGTGTTAAACAAAACGATTAGGTTTAAAATAAAAACAAAGCCTAAATATATATATATATTGATGATATTACAACATATTATCATCTTATATTTGAATACATGCAATTTTTGAGGTATTTGAATTGATATTGAATTTATTATAAATTAATATTTTTGAAATCCCAAAAGTGCCCCACACCGCAATTATAAAAGGGAACCTCTTTCCTCACTTCTTAACATCACATTAAGTCTTCAAGATTGAATATAGTATAAATTTTCTCTTATAAAATTCCCTATACACATTCTAGAGGATTATTTATTCTCAAATTATCAACTCTAGTGACCTTAAGAGGATATGTGAAGGATGTTTTCTAAAGAAGAGGTAATCATCTTTATCGACTCTTTCAAGATTGTTTCTTCTTTTACTTTGTCTTCATGTGTTTTTTAAATTATAAAGTCATAAATATAGTATTATATATATTCTTAGACGTTATTATGATTATGAATCAAAAAAATTACACCTTTTATCCATCCTATGAGAAACAAAAGTACCGCTCGTGCGTCCGTACGACTTATCGTCTCCACATCGTGGTGAAATTTGTTTTTCATCACCACATTATTTGGATGAGTATAATTATGAATAATATATATATATATATATATATATAATTGTAATATAATATTTATTCTTGAAAAAAATATATACCATCCACTTCCTTACCCTTTTTACAATTAAGAGAATGATAGCTTCGATCGTGGGTACGTACAACATTACATCTCCACAACACGATGTGATTCATTTTTTAGATTAACCATTTTATAATAAATATATAGATGTATATAATGAATAAATATGACATATATTACATCAATATAACTTTTTTAACGATGGAACTATATCCTATGGATAAGACCTGATACTTATACAACAAAACATACATAGGAAAATGAAGTAGCTAATACCTGAAATAAGATGCATATTGAAATATTATTGACTAACTTGTGATAAGATGAATAGGTGGATTATATATGATGTAATAAATATAAATATGTTTCATTAATAAGTTAATATAATTATTTGAATAAATATTCATGATTTTTACATATGTTTGAAGGAAGTCAGACCTATGTTAATGGTTAATTTCACAATCTCTTTATTATTCGGGATTGTTTATAGATAAGTAACTACTGGGAAGTTTTTCCCTTCCATGTCCAGGTTTCATAAAAATATTTTCCAAAATATTTTTACTATTATTATAAATATTTTAAATTCATTTTTACCCATGAATTATGTTTTACTAAATGGTTTTAAAGGAACCTTTTTGTCATTTTCCTAATAAGGTAATTTTTTTATTGTTATTGAAAAAGTATGATAAGAATGTTTTTTTAACTTATGAAGAATGAATTTATTTTTATGAATTCATAACACTATAATTCCATGAATATTAACTTAAAATATTACAATTTTATTTTCAAATAAAATATTTTATTTTAAAATTGTGTAGCATTTTAAGAAAATAAAATGTTTTTAAAGAAGAAATGATATTTTACTCAAGAATTATTTTCATGTGATTTCGCATAAATATTTTCCTTATAATATAAAATTATTTTATGTTACTTATGTTTTAATTGGGGCTATGATTCAAGGATACTATCCTTATTCTTTATATGGTTGGTTTATATTTATGATGGAATGATATTTATGAAACCCAATTATATTCCATGGGCTATGTTACGATGGAATGATGTATATAAATCCCATTTTTTATATGGGTTTTGATTTATTGAATGATTTATGTTCTTGTGTTACAAATATGGTTGGTTTTAATTATATTATTGGTGGGACCTATATCTCCCTCGTATTCATTAGGTAAGGATTTATATATTAAGAGATATAGAGGACTTGAAATGTTAATAAACTTGGTTCTGTTATACAGGGCTGGTATAGGAGTGAACTCTACTAAGTAAGGGACTTTATTCGCTATAATAATCTTGACAATGATCCTTAAAAAATATGAAAATTATATTCCATTATTATGTGTATGAAAAAATTTCATTTTTTATCTTATGCTCTCATGGGATATGTTCTTTGATTCTTTATGAACATATATGGTTTATTCCATGACATAACATCATGATCTTTGGTGTCCAGGATATATTTTTCAAAAGTAGTTTTCATTTTATTATTCCCTTATTCTTATGTCATGTCCCTTGATTACCCCTACTAGGTATCTTATCTCACCCCTTTCTTAGGTTTATTTTCCCTAAAATTTGAATAATAATATTAAGTTAGATGTGTCAAAAGGGTTCTAGTTATGAAGGAATAAATGGGACATGATGTAGTTATTTTATGAACTAATTGTTTATGATTCCCAATTTCAAAATACTCTAATCCTATATGGTTATAGCATAGTTTTTTATGTTAGGTAATGAATATTATTCTATTTTTAATGTAATATATATGTATGAGTAGTAAATCCCGCTATAGTTGGTATCAAAGCATGGTTTAGTTATCCTTTGGAAACTAGTATAAGAAATCCATAGTAAGAACCATACATATAAGTATAAATATATTATATAGTCATAGAGTTTTTTAATGAAGCCTCATGGAGGAATCAGTATAATTTTGTTCCCTCATTTTCTCATTTGCGATTCCAACATGTTTCATAGCTTGATAAAGTTGTGTGATCATAAAAATATGATTTTTCATTCCATCTCCCATAACATCTAGTTTATAAGGAGGAAAATCATTGGATTATTATCTCATTCAGTATTTAATATGGTTCCTTCAGGTTCCATCCATTGACTAAAACCAAAAATAATAGTGTGAGAAACACTAATCATAATGGGAAAACCACATAATAAAGGGAAATTTCTTATAAAATTTCAATATATAACACCATTGGTTTAGTTACTAGGTAATTCATGATCCTGGGTCTTATGATCCACTAGTGGATGAAAAATGGATCAATACCACCTAAAATATATTTTCATTTCTCAAATGTTAGGAACATAAGAAATTAATTTTGGCATTCTATCATTTGGAAGTTGATGTTGATAAATGGTGGAACCTCATTAGGAATATGAGGTGGTGATATTAAGTTGACTATATGGAATAGTATGAGTTCAAGAACTTATTTTTCAATAAGTAATCTCCTTGTATTATTCTTATGAAGATGGTTAAGGAGTTCCCTAAGATTAAGAAAAAGGATGATGAATGGGTTGGTTCCTATAAATCATATTTTATAGGACATTAAGGTATACATTGGGAATTATCATTCAACCTAATATTATGGGTGATTAATTATTTAGTGTCTTAAAACTAATTGTTCGAAGAAAATTATACATAAGTTACTTTAGTATCTATGAGAAAATAATTCAATATGATCTCAGGTTTGAGATGGGTGCAAGTGGGAAGAGATCTTAGATTTTTTAAAAGTGTGGTTCAGTATAAGGTCACTGTGTTTGAAGTGTTTAAGAAGTCTATGGAGACACATGTGAGTGGCCAAGATGATGAGGTGAAGAGTCTAATCAGTGGGACGACCAAATATTTTAAGGAGACAATGACTTTTACTATGGAACCTCTCTGTGCATCAGCTTCCTCTTCATCTTCTCCTCTTGTTGATCTAGAAGCTTTCAGATCGGTTGTTAGAGAATAAAGGGATAAATTATTTGGTGCTAGTACCTCAGACCCTTAGTCTATGGCTCAGATCATTTACACTACAAGGGAAATTCATAAACTTGTGGGAGATTATCTAAGGGAAGCTTCTCAAGATCAGAATACTATCAAAGAGAAAGTTGATTTCTACTAAAAAAGGGTGTACACTAAGCATAATATGGATGGTCACTTTAAGCTGTTGTTTAAGAACTTAAGGATCCCACCTATCACTCAGGCATTAAAGTCTCATGTTAGCAGACTTAGAGAGTTGAATTCTTCCTTAAAGAAATTTATAGAGAATAAGGATTATTTTATATCATATGTAGAAAGATGAGGATTCATTATTATGGATTTCGGAAATCTTCTTTTAACCTTCCTCTATGTGGACTTCACTACCATTATTGTTCCTCCAGCCTTGCCTTCTTCCTCGGCTACTTCCTAATCTATTTGTGCTGTACCAATGATGACTCCTTCACAGGACCTTAGAAGCTTGACCCCTATGATTCCTTATAGATATAATCATTATAGGCCTACTGAAACCTCAGTAGAAGCTCCTCCAACACTGCTCATTGCCATCCCTAGGCCTATTCCTCTATCTTTCAGACTTGACACCTGAGCTTCCAAAGAGAAAACTCTCTTGGACATATATGATGTTTATTGAATGTGGGATGTCTTAGTTGATAGGGATCTTTGTACAATTTTTTATCTTGTATTCTTGCTTCATTAATAATAAAATCCTCTTCTCTCACTTTTTGTCTTCCTGTCTTTTGGTTAATCAAAAAGGGAGAGAAGTTTTAAGTTTAATTTTAAGTTTCCTAAAATGGGGAGAGGTTTTTAATTGAATTGGAATCTTTTCATATATATAGTATATAAAATAAACATGGTTCAATTTTACTTATAATCACCTCTGAAGATATTAGAAAATGTGATCAACCCTTATTCAAAAAATACTGACATAATTTGTGATTATCAAAAAGGGGGAGATTGTTGGACTCACCTATTTTGATAATCCCAAATCATGTTTCATTTATGTGATAATAATGTTTTTAATATATAATAATCATGTTTCATTAATATTTATAGTGTCTATCCAGTGATACATATGTATCTTTAATCCCACAATTCTTTTGTTTAATATTTCAGTGAAAAATATATCTAAGTAGAGGTCATGGATAGAAAGTTCACCAATAGAAAGGTCACTAATAAAAAGGTCACCAATAGAAAGGTCACCGATAGAAAGGTCATCGATAGAAAGGCCACTGATAAAAGGTTCACTGATAGAAAGATCACTAATAGAAAGGTCACTGATGAAAGGTCACTAATTAAAGGTCACCAATGAAAGGTCACCGATGAAGGTCACCGATGAAGGTCACCGATGAAGGTCACCGATGAAGGTTACCGCTGAAGGTGACCGTTGAGAAGGCTACCAATGAAGGATACCTTTAAAGGATACCGATGAAGGCTACCATTGAAGGCTACCGTTGAAGGATACTGATGAAGGCTATCGATGCACGCCTACAGTTGTGAAGGCTACCGTTACCAGTCTACCGATGCTTACCCTTCCATACTTCTTAAAATTCTTAAGATTATTCTAATGCTCATATTTGGTAAAATTAATGATTCTGACATTAATTAATACTGATTGTAGGCTTATCAAGAGACCATATATAGGGATATTACGATGTACGAGGAGGACAACACGTGGTTTACTTATTCTTATTACCAAATATCAAATATAAAAAGATGATTTTGGAAGAAACCATACACCAGAGAAGCGTGAAACAATAGAGGAATACATGAGAAAGAACTTACTTGCTAGATCAAAGAGGAAAAGGAATAATCATTCAAGCACTTACATTGTGATCCCAAGAGTCTCAAGAAGATCATTTTTGGAGAACAAATACATGACTGCCTTCTGTGCTTCATCAAATCTTTAGTAACACAAGAATCATAACACTCAGTTATTAAAATCTAGATCCTAGAGTTGTGACACTCTGTTTTGAGGACAAATTCCGGAGAAATCCTCTAACTAAAAATTCTTCACACCAAGGAGTCAAGAGTTGAACTGAAAACACATAGAGCTTTCTAAACTCAATCTTATAATCTTAGCTATACTTTGATCTTTTATTTTACATTTCTGAAACGTTTGTGGGTCTGTCTATTACACACACTATCTTCTATGATTAAATTGAGGGATACTGAAAATCCTCACATCAAACTTCACTTACATTTTGTTTCCCATGTACAATTTTGGAAGAGACCATGTGTGGTCTGTATTGTTTTTTTTCATGAAGAACTGTATTAGAGGGTGTGAACCCTGGACAATTTGTGATAAACTATTGTAAAGACCAATATATGCTATGTATCAAATTTATCATTTATATAAACTACTTGCTGGCATGTGATCACCAAGTAGAGAGGATTAATTCTTGGCCTGAGAATTAACCTCTTGTTTAACTCCACTGTGTACTATATTTTGTAATACTCTATTTTGTTTATTTTCTGCTACTTATAATTTAGAAAATGGAAAACTGTTTAGCATTGACTTTGATAGTTAGTTATGGTTAGTGTGTGTATATGTTTAATTCAGTAAACTTGTTTCAAAAGTTGAATAACTGTTTTACAATGATTCAACTGAGGTCTAACCACCCATTGAGAAAATTGTTGACCAACTGAACATTTATATCTCTATTGCCTTAATTAATTGAGATGTTTTAAAATTGGGGGTTATTGAGCATAATGTTTTTAACAGAAATTTTAAGTAGGAACTCAATTCAACCCCTCTTGAGATTCCACTCTGATAAATAATAATTTGTACTTGTTTTACTTGATTTAATGATGTAAGAATATAATATCACGATTAAAGGAATGCTTTATAATATTATAGAAAATATTGGTTCTCTTTTTAGGGAATTTTTTTATGTGTTTTCTTGTTTTCCCAGGTAACTATCTTGATTATAATTTTCCATTTATGCTTGCTAAATTTTTTTATGATAAAAATTTATAATGGATTTGATTTAATATGTATGTAAATAATTATCCAACTCAATAATAAATATCCTAAAAGGAAGTATTTTATAATTTTTATGGTTTTTAAATCAACTAATTAGTTTTTAATGATTTTATATCACTTAATTTTTGTAAAACAACTACATTTAAAATGTTGTTTATGTAGCCAAAGGATTTATTGAAGCTTTAAAAATGTTTCTATTTTAGCAATGAAGAATTTATTGAATAAAGAATGTGTTTCCTAAATGAAACTAAAGTATTAATACAAGATCATAATTTTGTGAAAAAATTACAACATGTGGATGTTTACCTTTTTTATTTAATTATTTTATTAATTTAGTGAAACTATAAACTAAAGACGTCCTCAAAGTGTTAGAATATGAAATCCTTTCCATTGAACTGATAATTATTGGTTTACTATGTTATATGATGTTATAGTTTCTATTAGAGAAATATTTTTTTATCTTTTGATGTTTGAGGATAATTTTGGAGTTATTGTACGAATGATGAGTTAATAAATTTATGGGTAATCATAATTAAACATATATAAATTATATTAATTTCTTATACCATTGAAATTTTAGGGTGATTAGTGAAATCTGGAGAGACAGTCACTTGGTTTAATTAAAAGGAATCGAAGAATTAATATTATTATAATAAACTGATATAAATTGATATACTATTATCGTTTAAAATGATTTTTTGAAGGATAACATATTATAGAAATTATTTTCATATTATAATTACTGATAATAACTATCTTCAAATTTATTCAATTAAAATTTTATATTTCATTTCATGTTTTAATAATTATATTTTTTAAGTACTAAAGATTATTTGTCAATACATAGGGAAGAAGATCATACACCACCATGTTATCCCTTTTTGACTATTTAATCTTCCATATCAATGAAAAATAAAATTCAAATGGTTTTGAATTATTTTAAAATATAAAAATAACCAACAAGAATGTATTTGATATATCTATAAAAATCTCATTTTTATAAAATTTTAACGGATTATGGTGCCCATTTTATTTTATATCATGGTCAAAACACATTTATCTCACACAAAAAGGGAAATACCATAATTGACTTGACCATTTATTTTCAACGTTTATGGAATGCACTCAAAAATATCAGGGAATCTTAATAAAATTAAATGAATACCACAATATCTTGATTTTATATATGAATTATTTTATTTTTTTCTTATATATGATTAAATGAAAATTACCAAGATGTAATATCTATAAGGGGAATGTAACATCCCATTTTTCCAATATTTTGTTTTTATATATTTTATATCTTAAATTATATATAAAATTTCAAATAATTTTATTTAATTGAAAATTCAATAAAATAATTATTTCATGAGTTGTTTGGTTATATATTATTTATGTATAACGAAAGTTATTTGTAAAATTTTTCATTAAAATGATAACCTACTGGTTATACTATAACCTACTTCATCTTGAAAGGCTCCTAGTATTGAACGAATTACTAAAGGGTGATAATTGCATAACCACTACCACTAACTTATGTGTTATCAGGCTTCTATCATACATTTTTTATATATAATTTTACTTTTTAGTTTTATTTTAATATCATTATAGTAAATAATTTATTAAAATATAACAGGTAACATAATATGATATATGGTTGCAAAGTCATAATGTTAGAACATGAAGAAAGTATTTCAATATAAAATTTCATTTAAAACATATGATGAATGGTTAAATATCAATTTTACATAATACTAATACTAATAATAATAATAATAATAATTAGTTATTTGTTTTTAATTACATTATAGTTAATTTATTTCATAACTAAATTTTATTAAATTATATATACATATTATATTAGAGGAAAAATATACTTCTTAAAAAGTCATGTTGTGAAATATTTTTTACATTATTTGAAGAATGTAATTCCAATCACATAATTTATTATTCACTCAAAAATGTATTAATAGTTTAACAAATTTTTAAAATTAAAATTTTCTGTAATACATCATTTTGGTAAATACGAAAAAAATTTATTACACTAAAACTATTCTATAAGTTATTTATTTAATAGGTAATTCCTATTAATTTTAATAATAAATTCATCAAATATATATGTTTTAAATTGTAAATAATTAATTGAAAATAATATATTAATTTTGTGATAATATCAAATATAAAAGTTAACATTCATTACAAAGGATAGGATATTATTTATAAATTAATTAATTTTCCTTATATTATATGGTTTTATTTAATATATTCCTATATTTTATAATTTTAAACTAATAAAATGAATCTCATTTTTAATTTAGCTTGAAAAGTTTATGAGAAGGTGAATTTTTGTGTTATTTGGAAAAGGTTGATTCATTGGTGAATAGTGAAAATACTATTTTTTACAAATGCCATATGTACTAAGACATCATCATTATATAAAAATGATTTAAATTTTTTATTAATCCTATTAATTCACCAAATATATATTTATTGTGTAAAATAATTCCTTTAATATTTATATGTTTATGATAGAAATCAATTTTTTACACTTTGGGACGTAGGTTATAATTAAATACAACTCAAAACCATTTTGGGAGCATTAATTTTAATTGAGTTATTATAATGATCTAATTAGTTGTTTGTTGATATAAATTTCAAATATGTTATTTTTTTATTATTTAAGAAAACATGTAAATAAGTACTATAAAATATTTCAATATAAATTCATTTTTTCAGTTAAATAGTTTTTTTATAAAAACTATTTTTCATTGTAGATTTCATAAATATAAATAAAATTAACTTTTACTCCTAATGATATTGAGTAATAAAAAATGGATTCTATAATTGGCATTATCATATTGATATTTCATTATAATGTCAATTTTATCTTTCTTCATAAAGATAATTTTCCAAGGATAAAATGTAGACACCAAGGTTAACGTTTAATTTTGAAAATTGTTAAACTAATGTTTTAGGAAAAATATCACTAGAAAATGTCCAAATATCTTTTTATGAGTTATTTGTAACCCTAAATTATTATATATTCTAAATTTGAATAATTCATAACCACTTGATCAATAAAAAATCAGTTATATTATTTAATGTTAATATCATTTATAAAACTACCACCCCATACACTTATAAAATAATCCCTTCATCCCTCAATTTTACAGAAATTTTATAACATTATATCCAAAATAATCTTCCACAATATCTTCCTAACTCAATTATATATTTTCTATAGGCTCTGGTATTACTAAAATGGTAATAAATGGATCCTTAAGGCATTTTTCAATTTAGATTATCCAAGGAAACAATATTTGTTCAAATGATGTTCTTTTAAATTTCATTTTTCGTAAACCGTATCAAGATAATATATTAAAATAATAATATAATTAAATACATATTATTACTATCCATAAATAATATTATGTTGATGGAATAACCATTCTCTCCATTCATTCTATCTAAAAGAAAAAAAGTATTCATTGTGTTTCTGCAGACTACATCTTCAATGAATGGTGTATTAAATTTCCATCACCACCTCACACAGACGGATATAAAGATGAATTAAATGAATATATATGATATTTTAAAAATTCTTTTGATTCTATAATGATAAAAAAATTATCTACATTTTTTTCATCTATTTGAATTTAATGATGTTGCTTGTCTGTACATGCAGACTACTGCATCCATGAATGACATGTATCACTATTAATTACTTTTTTATGTGGGGGATACTTAAATTGCATTTAATTAATTAATATGTTTTTATTCAATTTATTTTATTTTAAATATTACTAAACCATTTTGTAACCAGTTTTACCATAAAAACAGATCGAGGATTTTCAGGACAAAATGAACCCAAAACATTAAGCTAGAAGTTAATTAATTTTGAAACTATAAAATATAGTAATAAATGAAATACATGGAACAATAATAGAAGAAAAAAATGAAAAAATGAAAATGGTTCTAAATCTATTAAGTAATTAATATGAATTTATTAACTATGAATATAAAATAAATACATCACCAGATGGGACTTTAGGTGAGGGATTATTCTTTAAAATATAATTTAAAATATTTGAAAAAAATTCACTTTTATATCCATGAACTTTAAATGTTTCATTAATGTTATTAATTATATATTATAAAAATTCAATGGTTATTTTAAAATATTTTTTACATTTATTACAATGTTTCAGAAAATAATCCTTTCAATGTTTTCTTAATGGGTTATTTTTTTCATTTATTCTAAAATATGTATAAGAATTGTTCTTAAACATTTACTTGTTGATCTATTTATCCTATAATTATGAAAATTTATAGATCTTTGTTTCAAAATAAAATTGTATTTCAAGTCTATTTTATGAAATACCTTAATTTTATTTTGATTCTGGTGTAAAATTCCCATTTGAAAGAGTTTTTTTACAAAAATGAGATTTTTTTTGTGTTTTTCTCATGATATGGAAATCAAAAATTGTATATATACTAGTTGAAATATGGGTTTTAATGTCAAATTAATAACATTAGTTTTTTATAAACCAATGCCAGTGGTTTGATCGATAAATTTTTAGCGTTGGTTTTTCTAAAAAACGACTCCAATAATTTTTATGAGTGATTTTTGGCGTCGATTTTAACATAAACCGACACCAAAAATAAAAGAAAATAGGTTTTTTGCATCAATTTTAATAGAAACTGACACCATTGTTTTAATTTTCGATATCATTTTTTTAAAAAATCGATGTCAAAATCAAAAATTCCAAATACCTTCCATGTCATTTTTTTTAAAAACCGACGCAGAAAGTAAAAAAATATTATCGGTGTTGGGTTTGAGAAAAAATGACACATAATTTTTTTTTATGTTTTTGCATCGGTTTTAGTAAATACCGATGCCTAAAGTCATCTAAAAAAATGACGGGATCAAGAAACCCAATTCTTATTTGTTCTTCGAAATAGAAACCTACGGCGACACCTCTCTACTCATAATAACTTTGATGCTTTATTTGTGATCTCCAACCACCATTGTTGGTGATTTTCTTCTAGTTTCAGGATCTGTGGTCTACACTCTTCATTATATTCTCTTCTTTAATATTCTACAGATTATTTGTTCTTCTGAATTCTATTTTTAGCGAATATCAACCATGGTTTGAATTTAGGTTATTGTGTATTTTTATTTTTTGATGTTATAATAAATTTTTTTCTAGATCTTGCAGTACTTATTTTTCCTAAACTTTATATGGATCAAAGTTTGGATTGGGGATATATTTTTGTTTTGAACTCCAAATTTTTCACGTTTTTTTAATTTTGAAGACAAATCATTGATCATTTAATTTTAATTTTAATTTGATTCAAATATTAGTTTATAGTTTATTTAAAATGTTTTTGAACATAGTTAATACTTATCCCTAAGAGTGATTAGTCAATGTTTTTGATATGGATTGGTTATGTTATGTCACCGCTTATGCCTTTCTTGACTTGAAAATCTTTATGGCTTGATTAGGTTATGTCACAATAAAAAATAATTTATACAGGTATTTATTTTACTTTATTTTCATTTAGAAACGTGGCTATTGTATTTTCCAACATCTTACAAAAGGATGTTTAAATGATGTGTTGATAACTTAACCATGATTTTATTCACACTTACGCACATATTTATGAAATATTGGTAGCATGGAATTTATTTAATAAAATTAATTTAATTTAGATCCTTTAATTTCCAATAAATAATCCTTCATTCAAACAAAAATGTAAACAAGAGTGATGTGTGTACATTTACTAGGTCTCTACCCTGAAAGCAGCACCATTTCAATTAGTCATTTGGTTAACTTAGCTTCCTTTCATCAAATCATGGAGGGACCTAAAATACTATATCCTAGCAGGTATGGCTAGCCTATATCATGCACCGGGGTCAACTAGTATCATTTCTCTACCAACCCATAAAATCCTTATAGGTGTCTAGATCCAGCCGTTGCCATAACTCTTAACCAAAATCTCTAATGACACTTTTTCACTACTCTCCCCCACTGGGAACCCCTCCTGGGCCTACATTGAAGATGAGAGAATCCCCCAAAGCCCGACTCCACATCAAATTATTATTCCTCAAATGATAATATTGTTCTCTCACCCAAACGTGTTGTAAGATATATCAATTTAGTTATGTATTTAATTTCATCTGTCATAATTTTGGGATTATTAGGATTTATTTCACTTATAATATAAAAATTTAATCTAATTATTTTTTCATATTACTAATAATAACTAATTTTTTCCCTTTAAATTAATGCAATCTTTAATACTTTTGACACATGCAACAACGAAATAATGAAAAAACTATGTAAAATGAACGAATAAATTTTAGAAGATTGATATTATAATTTAATTATAATATCAATATAACACATGTATATAATATTAAAATAAAATGTTTACTATTTGTAAAAGTGTTTCATATATGATGTTTTATATCTGATTATCAATTTTTTTTATTAAATGGGTTTTTGTTCACAATTCATATATAACTATATATATATTTAAATTTTTATATGTCTTAATATATTCTCCAATTATTTTTTGATATTTGATATTGAAGGGATCATAATTGGATAAATTTACAAAGAATCACTAGTGAATATCATAAAGGAGTTGATGAATTCTTGGAATTTGCTAATTTTTTTTTTCAAAACATTGATTTGATTTTCTGTCCATGTGTGAAGTGTTTAAATATGAGAAAGTTAAACTCTAAAGAAATCAAGGACCATATCATTTGTTAGGGTTTTAGCCTTAATTATACATGTTAGATATGTCATGGTGAAAGAACTAAAAATTCAACATCCAATGTTGATGATTTTTTTAATAATGAGGTAGAGGATCTTATTGAAGAATTAATTCATGATTTAGGTGTTTAAACCATCAAAAAAACAACAACTATTGAATGATTTTATGGAGATTCTAAAAAACCATTATTTCTAAGTTGTAGTAAATCTATAGTGTTATCAGATGTTTTGAGATTAGTTATCTTAAAACAAATGGTTGGAGTGATAAAAGTTTTTCCAAATTACTTAAGCTTTTAAAAGAGCCACTATAAGAAGGCAACGAGCTTCCAGATTTCAATTATGAGGTGAAGAAAATATTCTTCCAATTGGGATTGGGGTATAAAAAGATACATTCTTTCCCCAATTATTGTGTACTGTATAGGGAAGAAAATGAATATTTATCAAGTTTTCCTACATATTGGATATCACGTTATAAGAAATATGGGAAAGTCAACTCATATTCATTCTCAGGTGATGTAATCTAACATCATGAAAAATCAATTTATAATTTTCCAATGATATCATCTAATATTCTTTTCATACAATTCTGATATTTCAATTGTGATTCATTTTTAGGTACAAGAATCAAAACTCCTACTAAATAAATTTGGTACCTTCCAATAATTCCTTGTTTGAAGTGTCTATTTGCAAATTCAGTTGATAAAAAAAAGGTTTAGATGGAATTTAGATGAGAACATCTCTGATGGTAACTTACGTTACCCTACCAATTCACCACAGTGGAAGATTTTTGATAAAAAAATTCATGATTTGGAAGTGATTTTAGAAATATCAGAATGGGATTTTTTACTAATGGAATGAATCCATATAAGAGCCTCAATAGCCCATATAATTCATGTCCTATTTTACTAGTAGTTTATAACTTGTCCTCACATCTATGTATGATGATAAAATATTTTATGATGGGCTTGATGATTTTTGGACTAAAAAAAATGGGAAATGATATTGATGTGTATCTTTCACCATTGATTGATGGTTTGAAACTGCTATGAGAGGTAGGTGTTAAAGTTTTCAATGCACACAATAAAGAGTATTTTCTTTTTCATTCTATGATAATGTTAAGTATGAACGACTTTCCTGCATATGGAAACTTATCTAGATATAGAATTATGGGACATAAAGCATGTCCAATTTGTGAAGAAAAAACTTCATATTATCAATTTCATAATGGACGAAAGACAGTGTACATGGGACATCGATGATTTTTTCAAATTGATCATCCTTATCATAGATTGAAAAATGCATTTAACGGATAAAAATAATACAACATTCCCCCTCAACCATTGTCAGTTGAAGAATATTATGATATGGCGAAAGATATTTATTCGGCATTAGGAAAGAAAAGAATTTCTGGTATTCAATGAAATATCTTGAAGAAGCAGTCTATTTTTTTTGAACTACCTTATTTGAGATTTTTAGAGATAAAACATCCCAATGATGTTATGCATGTTAAGAAAAAAATATGTGACAGTTACATTGGATCTTTGTTAGACATAAAATGAAATACAAAAGATGGATTTTATGATAGATTGGACTTAATATTAGTGAGAATACGTTTGGAGTTATCTCCCAATGGGAAAGGAAACATAACATATTTACCTCTAGCTTGTCACACATTAATAAAGATTGAAAAGTTGAATTTATATCAGTGTATTCATGGTATTAATGTACCAAGTGGGTTTTCTTCAAATGTGAATAATTTGGTGTCATTGAAGAACTGTAAATTAATAGGTATGAAATCTCAAGATTTCTATGTATTGATGCAACAACTTTTACCAAAAATAGTGCATGGTATATTACCAACATCTTTTAGAAAGACTATCTTCAGGTTATGTAATTTTTTCAAATCCACTTGTAGCAAAGTCGTAGATCCAAATTCGGTAGATGTGTCAGAGAATGAAGAAACTCTTATTCTTTGTCAACTAAAAATGTATTTCCCACCCACATTTTTTGATATAATGGTTCATCTGCTGATTTATTTTGAGCATGAGATAAGAATATGTGTGCCTATTTATTTAAGATGGATGTATCTTTTAGAAAGATATATGAAAATTTTTAAGGGAGATGATAAAAATATTTATCGACCAGAGGCCTCTATTGTTCAAAAATATGTATCAGAAGAGGTGATTGAGTTTTGTATTGATTATTTGTATGAGGTGGAGCATATTGGTCTTCCTATATCTCGACATATGATAGTTGATAGTAAAGGTAGAGGGGTTCAAGGCTTAAAGGTAATGTTCATTCCATGTTATGAAGTGATGCAGGCACATTTATACATTTTGAACAACATAGATGAGGTTCAATCATATATATCCTCACATATTGCTGAATTATAGTTATGATATCAGAATAGAATAAAAAAAGTGGTTGATTATTGATCATAAGAAGACATTTGTTTCATGGTTTAAAGTTAAAGTCAAACCAGATATATATGCATCAGAAACATTAAAGTGGTTAGCAGGGGGACTATCTCTTAATTTGATCACATTTTCTGATTTTGATATCAATGGCTATACAATTTACACAAAAAAACTAGATAATAGGAGTACTGTTCAAAATAGTGGTGTGATGGTTTTTGCTAAAGCAGTGCATTTTTTGGGTGACAAAGATAAAAACCCAATTTCAGTATCAACTCCATATTTTGGATTTCTAGAAAACATATGGGAAATTTATTATATTAAATTTTACATCACCATTTTTAAGTGTAATTAGGTTGATATTAAAAGTTGTGTGAAACATAATGATTATGGTTTTAAACTGGTTGATTTGAAAATATTTAATTAGAACGAGGAACCATTTATCACGGGGAAATAAGAAAATCATGTATTTTATGTCATCGATCCATCAAATGATCTGTGGTTAATTGTTTTGAAAGAAAAAAGATACTATTTGGGTGATAATGATTATGCTGATGATGTTAGTGATTTACATAAGCCTTATTCATCTATTACATAATTTCTGTATGACTACAGTGAGTATAAGGCAGACACAGTGCATGCAGTACGTAATGATCATGATAAAGGCATATGGGAAAACACTAAATTGGTCTCCTAAATTTTCTGGTAAGTATTTCTATTTTTTTCTATGTTTGAAACTTACAAATGCATGCCTCTTTTTATAATAACATATTGTTTTTCTTCCTTGTTTCTTAATGTCCAGTTTTCTATTGATCTTTAGGTACAAAAAATTTCCTTACACTTTCTAGTAGAAGTGTTAAATATAGATAGAGAGGAGTAGTTACCGAGGTATATCAATTTTTGATTAATTATTAAATATTTAGAAATATACTTATTTAATTAAATAAAACTGTTAATTTACAACACATTTTTGTAGGACTACTAATGCGTCCTCGGCGGAGGACAATTCTCTTGTTACTACTTCAAAATAATGTTCTCAAGTTGGTAAACATGGTATTACACATTTACCAAAAATATCACTTGATCGTGATGATGAAAGAGTACATATCCGTTTTGATAATGATAATAATGCAATTGGCCCATATTAATTTTAGTTTGTCAGTTATATAGCGATGCAGAGCTGTTATAGGATTAATATTTTATATCCTGATTGGAAGTTAGTGGACTGGATGGCAAAGAAATAGATTTGGGGGACGTGATGATAAAATGTTTTAATTGATTTCTTTTATCTCATTTTTTAATATTATATATTTTAAATGAAATATTTAATTTACTCAGTCATAGATGACATCCAATTTTGAGGAATCCAAAGAAATTTAAAAAAGAAATATCTCTTTAACAGCGGTTCGATGGAGAGATTTTAAAACATATCTGATAAAAAATTGTGTTTTTTGAAAGAGAAAGTTTGAAAACCCATCCCTCGAGTATCTGTTTAAAGAAAAAGATACCTGGAAGAAATTTGGTGACATTTTTAATGATGAAAAATTTCAGGTATGATAATTTTTTATATTTTAAACTTTATTATATATTTTCTTATAACTTAGTAATTTATTTTTATATAACAAGCCTCTAGGAGATATCATCAGAAGAACCATTTTAAAAATGTATACCCTCATACTTTATCACATGGAGGGTACTCGTATTTAAATCAAAAAATGATTGAAGATAAATTTGAAGCATTAAGAGATCGATCTAGTAGTGGTTCAGAAGTTGTCCAATTTGTTCTTCTATCTCCTCCCACTCACCATGAAAAATGGAAATGAGCAATAATAAGGAAAAATGAACAGTATCTTACGGAAGAAGCTAAGAAAGTAGTTGAAAAAATTGCATCTTATTATTTTTTATTTGTTATCAATTTTAATATTTTTTAAATTATAAACACTAATATAAAATTTTTATTTTTCATTTTAGGATGAACTTCAAGAGCAGGAGACCAAAGGCTCTTTTATCCCTAAGGGTAGGATTGACATCCTAGCCACTACTTTGGTAAAGGCAGAACACCCCAGTTGTGTTAGAGGATATTAGGTGGGTGTTAGTATTTAGAAGGTTTTTGGTAAGAGTAAGAAATCAAGAGACCCAAAAATAGAATCCTTAAAAATAGAGCTGAAAGATATGAATTAGTCTATGGGTGATCAAATTTAAGCAGTGGTGTAGAAGGAATTGTTTGAACACATAGAAAGACAGTCACAGTCTACGCAACCTTCTCAGGTATATTATTTATTTGTTATCAATTTTTTATTTTATATATTATAAACACTAATATAAATTTTTCATTTTTCCGTCTTCCTAGCCTGCTCACCCAGACTACACTACCCCATCTGCAGACCATGCCACATATGAGTACCCTTCCCACGTATATTATTTATTTGTCATCAATTTTTTAATTTTATAAATTAAAAACACTAATATAACCTTTTCATTTTTTAATCTTCCCAGCCTGCTCACTGAGACTACTCTGCCCCATCTGCCTACCCCACCCTGTATGAGCAGCCTTCCCAGGTATATTATTTATTTATCATTAAATTTTCAATTTTATAAATTATAAACACAAATATAACTTTTTCATTTTTTAGCCTTCCCATCCTGCTCACATAGACTGCCCTACCCCATCTGTCTATCCCTACCCATATGAGCAGCCTTCTCGGGTATATTATTTATTTTTCATCAATTTTTATATTTTATAAATTATAAACACAAATATTACTTTTTCATTTTTCATACTTCCCAGCCTGCTCACCTAGACTACCCTACCCCATCTGCCTACCCCACCCCGTATGAGGAGCCTTCCCAGGTATATTATTTATTTTTTATCAATGTTTCTATTTTATAAATTATTAACACTTTTATAACTTTCTCATTTTTCAGCCTTCCCAGCCTTCTCACTCAGACTACCCTGCCCCATCTTCTTACTTTGATACTCTAGCACCTCACTCGGACAAAAAAGTATATTGTGAGTTGTTTGCTGGAGATCCTCACATATATATTGTTGCATTAGGACTCATGCATTTTTTGGGGGATTCTATACATCACCAGCCTATGAAGATGGGTCAGGTTATAGTATCAGTACTCGATATTGTAGATCCTAATATTATACTACCATTTCCTACCACAGAGATCACCAGAGTTGGGGATTGTGTGGGTCATTTTTTACATTGGAAAACTAGTTTTCTTTGTTATATTTCATATGAGGTATATGTTTTTTAATTATTAATTAAAAATGATTCAAAATTAATTATAATATTTTCTGATATTTAACTTATATAGGATTATCTGAAAGCAAAAGAAGATGCACAAATGAAACAAAATGTTTAGGAACAATCGACTGTAGATACATCAGATATTTTTCATTGGATATAAAGATTATCTTGGGCATATTCTTTATTGAATTATATCTATTATTTTCAGATGACAAACAATACATGCAGAAGAGAAAATCCATTGAGATTTATCAAACAAGATATCATGTATCTTGTAGATTTTGAAGCGCTCGACCTGAATGTGGTGCATTTTTTTACCATGTAATTAAATTTACATTTGAATTTTTATTTCTTTAATAAAAGATAATTTTAATTTAACTAACTATATATTATTTTTAAATTAGGTATCTACACATGCTTCTTCTAAAAAATGAAAGTACAGACATTTACTGTTTTATAGATCCAGAATTCATTTCCATAGAAGTGCAGAATGTGAAGAATCCTCAAAGAGTTGCATATATGTGTGAGAGATTATCATATACAAATATTAAATGCTGGTTTATACCATTTCCTGATAAGTATGAACAAAAATTATGAACTAATGATCATTATAATTTCATTAATTGTGAACGTTTTGTATTATAAGGGGAATTGGATGTTGGGTGTATTAAGCCCAAGTGAATGCACCGTATATTGGTCTTGCTCTTTATTAGGGAATGTTCATAAAAAAGTTTCCACCTTATTAGAAAGGTATGTTATTTTTTCTTTTTATAACTTCATTATGTTTTATTCACATTGTTTAGATATGTATTATTAGTTCATATATGTGAAAATGTAGTTCATGGAAAAAATATAATAAGGAATACAAATCGATTAAGACACCGAATAAAATCAAATATGTGGAAGTACAATAAATTTGTTTTTATATTAGAATTTGTTTTGATTTTTTATTATATATTAATTTTTATTAATAGTTTAATGTTTTATAAATTTAGTGTCACCGTCAAAAAGGAAATGTTGACTGTGGCTATTATATTATATGATTCATGTATGGGATAATCACAATTGGGGAAGCTACTGAATTTGATAAGGTTAGTTGTATTAATTTTTTTTATATTTTCTGCCATATTATTCTATATTTTATCTCATATCATTCAATGTTATTTTAGGCATTCAATGATTCACAATATTACTCCCAATCTGATATGACTCATATTAAATCTATTTTTGTGAACTATTTGTTATGTCTGATTTTGATTTGAGGTATGAATATTCTAATATTTATTAATAATATTACATATGGGTTAAAAAAACTAACTCTTTTGATATATTAGGTGTTTGGTACTACTAATAAAAAAATTAATTCTTCAACAATAACAAAAAATGAGCATGCCATAAATTTTAGGTACATGTATTTTAATTTTACTTTATTTTGAAAGTTTAATATTCTGAATTTTCTAAATTTTTTTCTAACTTTCGGCATATGTTTTTTTGTTTATGCTTGGTATATGAAAGAATAAATAATCAATCAACCATGTGATGAGAGGATATGTACTATCCAAGATGAGATGAAACCATGTTGTACCTACTACAAATCCATGCTAAAAAGATTAAAAAGACATTAGAAGTGACCAAGAACAATTTAAAAGTGAATTAAACATATTACATGTTATCCTTAAGGCATCGAGTATAGAGTCAGGACACAATAATGATGAGTGAAAATGTACTTGATATCTACATGACAACAATTTATTTCATGGTACTTGGTATCCACAATTAATTGAATTTTAGATCTAGCCATAAGCCTATCATAAGTACATCGTAGTCATTGTCTCGTGTCAGGTCAACCACACTCGTATACTCTTATCATGATGGTTCACTAATTCAAATTACCAAATAATTCTTCTTTAGGTGTGCTAATACATTCAACAAGAAATATCATTAAAGGAATCATAATACATGCCATCATGAGATATATTTATACATTGATCATTAACTAGAATTCATTGAGTTCTGTCAAGTGCCTCTCCAATGTCTTTGTCTAATTTTTTACAAGATTTATTGATGCATAGACCATTAAATTTTTTAGTGACTCAAATGAATTGAATGATAAATGTTATTTGATTGTGTTATATTGTGTTTTTTTAGGGGTTTCTATTTTATTAGAATTTTAGTTTTCATATTGTTCTAATTTTTTTGAACTTAAGACATCAGTTATTTCAAAAACTGATGTCGATGTTTTTTAAACAAATGATTTTTGGCATTGGTTATTCCTAAAACGAATGCCGAAAAGTGGTTTTTGGCGTTGGTTTAACTTATAACTAATGCCAAAAAGCAGTTTTCGGTGTCGGTTTATTTAATAAACTGACACAAAAACACTAATGAAAATGATTTTCAATGTCGTTTTTTAGAAAACTGACACCGAAAATAATATTTTTTACGTCGTCTTTATAGACGTTGGTTCAAAACCGACTTCAAAAATAAAAAAACTGTCATTAAAATGTGTTTTTCACTACCTATAGTGATTAGTGGGTATGATAAAACCCACCAATGAATTGGGTAATGATAAATTTACTAGAGGACATATGATAAAATTAACCATTTATTTTATTCCACTGTAATGATTCTAGTAACATTGGTTGTTAGGGTGATATGAATATGATGTACCATAATGGATACATGTGTTTTCAATGAATGATATATGTTTTATTATATATCATGATTTATTAAGACAATTTAATGGATAAATAATATTTTATGATCATTTAATGCTGAAAGGTCTCGTTTTCAAGGAAATATTTTCATGAGATCTCATTTTTTAGGAAATAATTATCCAGATTATAATATTTTCTTTATACTTATTATCATTTTTTTAAATAAAAAAATTTCTAAATGGATTTTATTTCATAATTTTGTTAATTTTTATCGGTATACATGTTTTTTATGTGAAAATTAAATATTTATTAATGGTATTAGTGTTTTTAAAATGAACAAATGAGTTTTATTTTTTTATGTGCCTTAGTAATATTTTACTTCTCATTCATGTTATCAGTCATTTTCATAGGGTTTAATGATTTATAATAGCTATATAATGGTCACACATCTAAAAATAAGGTATTTACTTGGAGTAAAAATTTGTGACATGAATGAAACGTTAATTTCAACCAAAAAAACTATTTTTGCTGATAAAATTTACATGGTGTGTAACTTTACACAATGTTACATCTTAATCCTGTTAAAAAATTGACCTAATTGATATTATAAATGTAATAATGTTTAATGCGTTAAAATAAACTCATCATTTTGTGTTGATTATGTTAGAAATGGTTATATGTATTTTATCCCACAATACCCCTCCAATCATATACAAATAACTGTATACTTTTCCGTACAAATTCACATACCATTAATTTTTCTAATCCTAAACTCTACCATTTCCACCCTTTTTAGTCTCATAGAATACTTATGGGAATTATAGAGTTAAAAGACCTAAAGTAACCAGTAATTTATAAAAAATATATATCATTCATCATTTGATGGTAGAATCAGGACGAAATAAAATAGGACATAAGGTAAGGATTATTTTTATAATAATTAAATTACTTGACATTGGATTATCATTGACCAAAAATTTAATTTTATATGGTGTAAATAATACCTTATTTTTATTTCATTTTGTATATAATTTCTTAAATTTTCTATATTCACTTTTATTTATGGTCTCCCTCTTCTTTTTCCTTCAATTCATGCACCGACTCATTTAAACGGGTTGTTTTCAACATAAATTACTTTCATTAAGTTATGACGCTTGTTCATGAAAATTTACCTTCTATTTTTGGATTATTCTACATTAAAGTTTTTTTATATTGTACACCTATTTCTATTTGGGGTTATAGAAGTATTAATTTCATTTCACCTCCAAATTTTTCACAATTAATCCAATCAGTTTCCAGTTTGTGGAATCAACATTATCTTTTTATTATAGCAGGGAATCATCTTAATCTATTTACATATTCTTTATGATTTTTTGAGAATTTTATCCTCTATATTTTAAAGATTTAATAATGTAAATCTTCACCATAATTTTCATTCATTATAAAATTATTCTGAATTAATCCTTTTAATTTTCTCAATGTGGGTCATTTTTTTATTTTCATTACAAAACTCTGAAAAAATTCAATTTTTAACATTTACCATGTGAGTTCCTTTTCGGGATTTTATATCCATTCTTTATTATCATGGTTTATATTCGAGACTCTATGTATTTTGACAATATAATTTATCCCCATTATCTAATTAATTTTTTTTGTTTCAATCATATATGTTATTATTGTAGAATAATGAATAAAGGGATTACATTAAAATATATAATTTTTTATCTTCCACTATACATTTTCAAATTTTATCATCACTAAGTTTCAAGGATTCAAAATTTTTAATTCTTTTAAAAATAGGCTTTTAATATCCTATTTTATCTGATAAAAAAATAATTAATAAATGTAGCTCTAATGATTGTGTTTATAATCATATTGAAGAAATATTTATGAAAATCTATATAATAATTTTGAATCAATTTTCCTCTCAAAATCTATGATATATGTATCATTTTTTATTACTCATTTATTAGCTACATAATTCTATTTTTAATTATTATTTCATACCTCACATTTCTCATAAGGGATATATTCTTGTTACGACCCGTCCTTGGGGCCCGTTTCGTGACTACCCCAAGCCCGCCTTCCATAGGCCAGGGGCTGGCGACTAGCACCAAGGCGTAAATCCCGATAAACAGGGAAGGCATTGCCTTTGTAATGTAACCAACCATCACAGAGTAAGCAAGCGGAAAGAGTAAACACTAAGTAAAAACTGTAACAAGCTGTGCTGAAAGTAAAAGGGGCCAGAAAGACAAGACCAACTGTAAAGTACAACTGAAAGGGGAAAACAACAACTGAAAAGCAAAGCCGCAACGTTGAGCCGTCCTCTAGAAGTCCCACCTGAAGGGAGAGCACAGATATCCTCCACAGCTCCTCGGTCCAGCCGTCCGCTCAGAGTACGTCCCACCCAGTGGTCCACCTCCAGGTACCGTCCTGCTCCGCAAGCCTCCACCACGATCAGCGCTGTCCGTCATCTGCAACCAACACAACGAAGTGCGGGCATAGCCCGTGCAGGGGTGAGTATAATCTACTCAGTAGGGACCCCGAGACCCCCGAAGGTCTCCCAAAATCCACAAAGGATAAACCAAAAAGGAAATACACAATCACTAAGTAACAACCGACACTGCTTAGGTATATGACCATACATATACCTAAGTCATCAATTCCCGTTCGGCTCCAACATCCGAGCCCAATCACAACCCAGTCCACACTGGAAAGCAAAACGTATACTCACACAGAATATCACAACACAATCCACAAAGTAGAGAAAAAGTAACCCACAAAGTATAGCTCAACACAATCCACAAAGGAAAGTAAACAGTAAATCCACACAGGATAGTTCAACACAATCCACAAAGGAGAGTAAACAGTAAAGCCACATAGGATAGTTCAACACAATCCACAAAGGAGAGTAACACAGGATTCAGATCACACAGGTATACTTCGTCGAAAAGGTGAAAGGGATGATCAGATATAGATACTAAATCATCTAAGCTGGGACCCACTGAGGATACAAGACCAACTGTCTTCATTGATTCATCTATGCTGGGACCCACATAGGATACAAAACCAGCACTGAATCATCTAAGCTGGGACCCACATAGGATACAAGACCAGCACAGCTGGGACCCACATAGGATACAAGACCGGCACTCTTCATTGATTCATCTATGCTGGGACCCACATAGGATACAAGACCAGCACTGAATCATCTAAGCTGGGACCCACATAGGATACAAGACCATCAATCTTCATTGATTCATCTATGCTGGGACCCACATCGAATGAAAAATGATATATGCGGAAGAAAATATCTATTGAGATTACACAAAGAAGATATCATGCATCTAGTAGGTTTTGTAGAGCTCTGCTTGAATATGGTGCAATTGATTACCATTTAAGTAAATTGACATTAGAATTTTATTTCATTAATAAAATATTATTTTAAATTTAATAATTATATATTCCTTTTAAATTAGGTATCTACAAACACATCTTCTAAAAAATGAATGTATAGACATTTACAGTTTTATAGATCCAGAACTCATTTCTATAGAAGTGAAACATGTGAATAATCCTTAAAGTGTTCCATATATATGTGAGAGATTATCTCCTACGAAGATTCAATTCTGGTTTATGCCATTTCATGATAAGTAAGAAAAAAAATTATGAAATAAAGATCATTATAATGTCATCAATTGTGAACTTTTTGTATTGTAGGGGTCATTGTATGTTGGTCATATTATGCCCCAGTGAATGCACCGTATATTGGTTTTGGTATTTATTAAGGAATGTTCATAAAAAACCTTCCACCTTATTAGAAAGGTATGTTTTTTTATAAGAACATTATGTTTTATTCTCATTGTTTAGATATGTATTATTAGTTCATATATATGAAAATGTAGTTCATGGAAAAAATTTAACATGGAATACGAATCGATAAAGACATCGAATAATATGAAATATGTGGAAATACAGGTAATTAGTTTTTATATTACAACTTTTTCTAAGTGTTTGATACATATTAATTTTTATTAACAGTTTAATGTTTTATAACTATTGTTTCATCATAAAAAAGGAAGTATTGAATGTGGTTATTATATTCTACGATTCATGAATGTGATAATCACAATTGGGGAAACTACTGAATTTGATTCTGAGAAAATATTTGTATCCAATGAGAATTATATGATGTATCTACAGTCAATTGTTCCTGAACATTTTTTTTCATTTGTGCTACTTTTTTTTCTTGTAGATAATCCTATATAAGTTAAATTTTAGAAAACATTATAATTATTTTTGAATCATATGTAATTAATATTTACAAAAACACATAACTCATATAAAATATAATGAAGCAAACCAGTTGTCTAAAGTATAAAATGACACACATAATCCCCAACTCTGGTGATCTCTACAGTAGGAAATGGTAGTAGAACTTTAGGATATAAAATATCGAGTACTGATACAATATCCTGAACCATCTACAAAGGCTAGTGATGTAAAGAATCCCCCAAAAAATGCATGAGTCCGAACACAATAATATGAATGTGAGGATCTCCATCAAACAACTCACAATATACGTTTTGTTCTGAGCGAGGTGGTGGAGAATCAAAGTAAGCATATGGGGAGGGTAGTTCAGGTGAGAGGGCTGGGAAGGCTGAAAAATAAAAAATATATAATAGTGTTAATAATTTATAAAATAGAAAAACTAATAAAAAAATAAATAATATACCTAGGAAGGTTGCTCATACGGGACGGGGTAGGCAGACGGGGTAGGGTAGTCCGGGTGAGCAGGATGGAAGGCTGAAAATAAAAAGGTTATATTAGTGAATATAATTTATAAAATAGAAAAACTGATAACAAATATATAATATACCTAGAAAGGCTACTCATATTGGGTGGGGTAGGCAGATGGGTTCAGGTAGTCCAGGTGAGATGGCTGGGAAGGTTGACAAATGAAAAAGTTATATTGGTGTTTATAATGTATAAAATAGAAAAATTGATGAAAAATAAATAATATACCTAGGAAGGCTACACAGACTGTGACTCTCTTTCCATGTGATCTAGAAAATACTTCTTCAATACTGCTTGAATATGATCACCCATATACTGTTTCATATCATTCAACTCTTCTTTGAAGGATTCTATTTCCGGGTCTCTTGATTACTTACTCATACCAAAAATCATTTGAATACTAACACCCGCCTGATATACTCTAACACGGCTGGGGTGTTCTTCTTTTCGCAAAGTAGTGGCTAATATGTCCATCCTACACTCTAGGATAAAATATCCTTATGTCTTATACTCTTGAATTTCATCCTAAAATGAAAAATAAAAATGTTATATTACTATTTATAATTAAAAAAATATAAAAAATTATAAAAAATAAATAATATTTACTTAAATTTTTATCAGCTACATGTTTTCTTCTTCTGTAAGATACTATTCATTCTTCATTCTTCTTGATCATTTCAATTTTTCATGGTGAGTGGGAGGAGACGGAGGACAAAATTGGACATCTTCTGAACCACTACTAGATCGATCTCTTAATGACTCAAATTTTTCATCAATCATTTTTTGCTCCAAATAAGAGTACCCTCCATGTGATAATGTATTAGGGTATTCATTTCCCAACTACATCTCCTGATCAGATATCCCAGAGTCCTGCTATACAAAAATAAAATCTAAGTAATAAGAAAAATATATAATAAATTTTATAATATAAAAAAATATCATACCTAAAACTTTTCACCATTACGATTGTCAACAAATCTCTTCCATGTATCTTTATCTATAAAAGAATACTTGAGAAATGGGTTTTCAAACATTCTCTTTCCCAAAAAAAATTTGTTGTCAGTTTTGTTTAAAAATATCTCCATTGAATAGCTACTAAAGAGATATGTCTTTTTTTAATTTATTTAGTTTACTCAAAATTGAATTCCATCTATAATTGAATTAATTAATTATGTCATTTAAAATATATAATATTTAAAAAATGAGATAAAAGAAGTTAATTTAGATATTTTACCATCACAGTCTCCCAAAGATGTTGTTTCGCCATGCTGTCCACTGACTTCTAGTCAGGATATAAAATACTAATCCTATAAAGGCTCATCATCGCTATATAACTGACAAACTGAACTACATTTGGGCCAATTGCATTATTATCATAATCAAAAAAGATGTCTACTCTATCATCCCCATGAGAAAGTGATAGTTTTGGTAGACTTTTAATACCACATTTAACAACTTGAGAACTTTATTTTTAAGTAGTAACAGGAGAAGTATCCTTTGCTGAGGAGGCATTAGTAGTCATACAAAAAAATTTAATTAATAGTTTTATTTCATTATATAATTATATTGATGAGTATTAAATAATATGTAAAAATAGATATATGATCATAATTACTCCTATTTATATGTATCTATCATTCCAACTAGAAATTGTAATCGAATTTTGTGTACATGCATATCATTAGAAAACTGAATATTTAGAAATAAGGATAACAAACAATAAGTTTGTATAAAAAGAGTCATGAATTTATAAGTTTCAAAAAAAAGGAAAAAATATAAATATTTACCAAAAAAATAAGAGACTAATTTAGTGTTTTCCCACATTCCTTCATCGTGATCATTATATATTGCATTCACTATGTCTGTCTTATACACAATGTAATAATTCGGGAATTGCGTAATAGATGAATAAGGCTTATGTAAATCACTAACATCATCAGCATCAACCTCATCACCAAAATGTTATCTTTTTTCCTTGTAGAACAACTGACCACTGATCATTTGATGGACAAATGACATAAAATACATTCTTTTCATGTGTCTCCATGATAAATGGTTCCTCTTTGTAATTAAATCTTTTCAAATCAACCAGTTTAAAACCATCTTCATCATGTTTCACACAACTATTACTATCATCCCAATTACACTTAATAATGGTGAATTTAAATTTAATATAATCAATTACCCATATGTCTTCTAAAACTCCAAAATATGGTGTTGATTCTGAAATTGGGTTTTTATCTTTAGTACTCGAAAAATGCACTGCTTCAGAAAATACCATCACACCACTGTTCTGTACAGTACTCTTTTCATCAATGATTTTTTTTGTAAAATGTGTATCCATTGATATCAAAACCAAACAATGTGTTCAAATTAAGAGATGGTCCCCCTATTAACCACTTCAATGTTTATGATGCAGATATATCTGGGGTGAATTTCTCTTCAAACCACGAAAAAAATGTCTTTGTATGCTCAATCATCAACCAATTTTCGTTTATTTTTTGATATTGTAACTTCAATTCAGTAATATGTGAGGATATATATGATTGAACTTCATTCGTGTTGTTCAAAATGTATAAATGTGCCATCATCACTTCATCAAGTGGAATGAACTTTACATTTAATCCTCAAACCTCTCTACCTTCACTATCAACTGTCATATGTTGAGATACAGGAAGAAAAATATAATCTACCTCAAACAAATAATCATTACAGAACTCAATCACCTCTTCTGATACATATTTCTGAACAATAGAGGCCTCTAGTCGATATGGTTTTTTAATATTTCCCTTCAAAATTTTCAATTATCTTTTAAAAGGATACATCCATCTTAAATAAACAATCCCACATATTCTTATCTCACACACCAAATTAATCAGCAAATGAACCATTATATCAAAAAACATGGGTGGGAAAATAATTTCTTGTTGACAAAGAATATGAGTTGCTTCATTCTACCATACATCTAACAAAATTGGATCAACGACTTTGCTACAAATGGATTTGAAAAAATTACAAAACCTGAAGATAGTCTTTCTGATAGCTATCAGTAATATATCATGCACTATTACTGGTAGAAGTTGTTGCATCAACACTTGGAAATCATGAGATTTCATACCTATTAATTTACAATATTTAAATAATACTAAATTATTCACATTAGAAGAAAAACCAATGGGTACATTAATACAATTAAGGCACTGACATAAATTCATATTTTCAATCTTGATAAATGTGTGACAAGTCAGAGGAAAATATGTAATGTTTCCATTCACAGGGGGAGCGAACTCCAAAAATATTCTCATTAATATAAATTTCAATATAGCATTCAATCCATCTTTTTTTCCCTTTTATGTATAACTATGTTCCAATAAAACTACCACATATGTTTTTTCTCAACATGCATAACATCGATGGAATGTTCTATCTCTAAAAATATCCAAAAAGGTACTTTGAAAAAAACAGACAGTCTCTTCTAGATATTTTGTTGAAGACTAGAACTTCTTTTCTTTCCAAATGTCGATTCAATATCTTTCACCATGACATAATATTATTCAGCTGACAATGTTAAAGGGGGTAGGTTTTATTCAGGAAATCCATTAAATGATTTTTTTAATCTATGATAAGGATAATCAATTCTAAAAAATATTTGATGTCCCATGTACATTATCTTTCTTCCATTCTGCAATTGATAATATGAAGCCTGTTCTTCACAAATTGGACATGATTTATGTAACTTATTACTATATCTAGATAAGTTTCCATATGATGGAAATTCATTTATTGTGACCATTATCATAGCGTGAAAAATAAAATATTATTTCTTGTATACATTGAAAACATTAACACCTGCCTCCCATAGCAGTTTTAAATCATCAATAAATGGTGAAAGATAAACATAAATATCATTTCCTGGTTGTTATGGTCCAGAAATCATCAAGATCATCATAAAATATTTTTTCTTCTTTCATAGATGTTGGGAAAAGTTATAAACTAATAAAAAACCGGCCATGAACTATGTTCTCTTCTAAGGCTTCGATATGGATTCATTCCATCATTGTACAATCCCATTTTTATATTTCTAACTTCACTTCCAAAATCATGAAATTATTTATAAATACTCTTCCACAGTGGTGAATCGGTAGGGTGATGTAAGTTACCATCAGAGATGCGCTCATCTGAATTACATCTTAACCTTTGGTGTCAATTGAATTTGCAAATAGTCTCTTCAAATGAAGAATTATTGGAAGGTACCAAATTGATATAGTAGGAGTTTTGATTCTGGGTCCTAAAAATTAATCACAACTGAAATATCAAAATTTTGCGCAAAAAATATTTGATGATATCATTGGAAAGTACAAAATTGATTTTTCATGAAGCTAGTTGATATCAGGAATTAATTCTTCAATATGATCCTCTTCCTCGTTAGGAATAATGTAATCAACATTGGATGTTGAATTTTCAATTCTTTCTCGATTCTAGATCCAATGTGTATAATTAAGGCTCAAACCATTACAAATGAGACCGTACTTGATTTATCTGGAGTTTAACATTCTCATATTTTAACACTTCACACATGGACAAAAAATCAAATCAATGTTTTGAAGATGTCGTTTAGAAGATTCCAAGAATTCATCAACTCCTTTTTCATATTCACTAGTGTTTCTTCATAAATGTATCTAATTATGATCCATTCAAGATTTGATATCACAAAATAATTGGAAAATATATTAAAACATATAAAATTTAAATATATATATATTGTTACAGATAAATTGTAAACAAAAACACATTTAATAAAAACTATTTGTAATTAGATATAAAAAATCTGATATGAAAGACATTTACCAATAATAAACATCTTTTTTTTATATTATATACATGATTTATATTGATATTATAATTAAATTATAATATAAATCTTCTAAAATCTGTTAGTTTATTTTACATAGTTGTGGAATTATTTTATGTTCCATGTGTCAAAAGTAATAAAGATTTCTTTAATTTGAAGGGTGAAAAATTTTGTTTTTATTAGTAATATGAAATAATAATTAAATTAAATGTTCATATTATAAGTGAAATCAATACTAATATAGTGAAAATTATGAAAGATGAAATTAAATACATATCTAAATTGATATATCTTACAACACATTTGGGTAAGAGAACAATAGAATCATTTGAGGAATAATAAGTGGTTGTGGAGGAGGGATTTGGGGGTTACCCTCATCTTCAATATAGACCCAGGAGGGGTTCTTAGGGGGGAGATTTGTGACAAAGTGGAATCATATATTATGGTTAAGAGTAATGGAAGGGCATGGATCTAGACACTTGTATGGATTGCATGGGTTGGTAGAGAAATGATGCTAGTTGATCCTAGTGCATGATATAGGCTAGAGATACTGGATAGGATAGAGGATTTAGGTCCCTTCATGATTAGATGAAAGGAATCTGATTTAACCAAATGACCAAGTGAAATAGTGTTGCATTCTGGGTAGAGGCCTAGTAAAGGTACAAACACCATGCATGTTTACATTTTTGTTTGAATGAGGGAATATTTTTGGAAATTAAATGATCTAAATTAAATTAATTATATTAAATAAATTCCATGCAACCAATATTTCATAAATGTTTTTCTAAGTGTGAATAAGAACATGGTTAATTTATCAACACCTCATTTAAACATGTTTTTTTAAAATGGGGGAAAATACAATAGCCATGTTTCTAAATGAAATTGAAGTAAAATAAAAACATGGATAGATGGTTTTTCTTTGTGAGATAAACTAATCAAGGAATAATTATTTTCATGCCAAGAAAGGCATAAGAGTTGATATAACATAACCAATTCATATCAAGAACATTTTCTAATCACTCATAGGGATAAATATTAACTATGTTTCAACACATTTTAAATAAATAATAAACTAATATTTGAATAAAATTAAAATTAAAATCAATGAATCAATTTTTTATCTTCAAAATTAAAAAAACATACAATATTTGGAATTCAACACAAAAATAGACCCCAAATCTGATCTTTGATTCGTATAATGCTTTGGAAAATTAAGCACTATAATATCTGGAAGAAAATTGATTGTAACAATGAAAAATAAAAAGAAAAATAACCTAAAATCAAACCATAGTTGAAAGTCTCTCAAAATAGAATTCAGAAGAACAAATAATCTATAGAACATTAAAGAAGATAATATAACGAAGAGAGTAGAGCACATATCATGAAAATAGAATAAAATCATCCACTATGGTGGTTTGAGATCACAAATATAGCTTCAAATTAGTTGTGATTAGAGAGGATCTGTTGTGGGTTTTTGTTTCTAAGAATGATGAATATGAGGGTTTTCCGATCCGATCATTTTTTAAATGACTTTCGGCATTAGTTTATAATAAAAGAAACTCCTAAAATTAAAAAAACATTGGGAATCAGAATTTTCTTAAAACAGATGTAGAAAATATTTTTTTTACATTGTGCGTCAGTTTTGGTAAAACATGACGCCAAAGGTATTTGGTATTTTTATTTTCGGTGTCAGTTTTTTCGGAAAACGGACACCAAAACTCATCGAATTCTGTGTTTTGGCGTCAATTTTTCATAAAATAGATTCCAAAAACTACTCATAAAACTTTTTGGCATCAGTTTTTAGAAGAACCGACTCCAAAAATTTGTCACTCAAACCTTTGACGTCGGTTTATGAAAAACTTATGTCATTAATTCGATGTTAAAACCCATATTTCTACTATTTTAATACATAATTTATGATTCTATAATTAGTATATAACACAAAACATCATGATTCATATTTTTTGGGAATGTGATAATGCCGTTTGTGGATGTGTGGACCCCCGCCACCTTAAAATGATATGATTGGTTCTCATGTAACATGGAATGTATTAAAAATGGTCTTAATAAACACATATGATGTCTATAAAAAATCAATGATAATGTAATTATAATGTTCATATGTAACATTTTATTTTAATTATTTTCACATACGACATATTGTCTCCATGTATGGTGTATTTCATTTTCCTATCAACATTTTTTTTGGATTTCACTAAATACTTATATAATGAATATTTATATATTTAAATCTTCTTTTATATATTTTATATGATTAAATCACGATCTATGTATTTGGAATGAAATATAACATGCCAAAACATACTGAAAGAATAATGAAATGAACACCTGAAACTATTAAAATAATTAATAATTATTGAAAAATGGGACCCGATATGTTATAAAATAATAATATTTGGTATTATAAATATTAATATGGTTCTGGTATAAGTGAATAATATAATTAAAACAATTACAAATGATGTTACAAAGTGTTCAACCAAAAGGGAGTGTAAGGTAAGATATTTCATCTAAACTTATATTCCATTGAGACTAATTTTTAATTTATAAACCAATTAACTTATATGTGGAGTGTATACTGTCTCTTTGAAATTTTATATCACGATTCACTGATTATACATTTTATTTTCTATTGCAAATTGAATTATTTCATCCAAGGGGGTTTTAATTTAAAATTACTAATTGGTAAAATTTATCTTTCCAATCTCATTGTCATTTATGATTTTTGACTTTCTCTTGAAACAATCACTTCCTTATGATAATATTTTTATTGTACATTAAATATCTCATAAATACCATTATTATTTTTTATTGTATATTATTATTTCCAAAACACTATAAAATAATTACATATGAAATTCAATTTGATTGTTATTTGATTAAATAGGGAAAAAATAATAAATTAGTATACTTTACTCAATATGGATATTTGATAAGGCACATTATTTATTAATTTAATCGATAATTTGATAAATGAAAAAAATATTTGACATGTATTATACCAGTTTTAAACTGGTTAATTCAATCCCCTTGATGGATTGTGAGTCTCATTAGACTAATTAGTTGTCCAAATCACAAGAGTTTTTATGTAGTTTTTTTTAAACTGTCTTGTGGAAAGATCTTGATTATAAAGTTATCATTTGAATAGGAAACATGATGTCCAATAATAAATAATTTCCTTTATTAATAATAAATTTATTATTATTATCCATTAGATTTTTTCTATGAGATAATCTATGGAAGAATTTTCATTCTCAATTTGTTGATTTAATGTCATGTGTGCAACGTTTTTTAACTTCCCATATTGATTATTGGGTATCCAGTTATTTAAATACAACATTTTTTTAGTTATTACATTTTAATATTGATTGTTCATTATAAATTCCTGATAGCTTCTATTTTAATTACCCATACTGATCCTTTGATCTCATTCTTATTATGTTTACTTTCCCTATGTTTTTAAGAGCAATCAATTGAATGTGTTTTAAGGATGCAATTATTTTAATTTTATTATTCATTATTTTTATTTCCCAATTTAATATGTGAATCATATATGTAATCTTGTTTTAAAAAACTTCTAAATTGATTGGTCCTTATGGATTTGATTCCTTTTAATCATGGAAATTTAATATAGTTAGGGACTGTCTATGATCTTCTAGGGTTGGGGCATTATAGTTTGTTTCAGAGAATGTTTAGTGGAAAACTTATAAACTAGATTTAGGATAACTTATATTAGGGGAAAACCATATGATTAACTTTGAGGATATTTATATAGCAATGTCACAAGGAAATCATGTTAGTTATTTTGATATTAGACGCCCATAACTATTTCAATTTATGTTACATATTTAACATGTTTTGAGATTATACATTATTTTCTATAATAATATAACCTAATACAGTGTACATCGTCATGTAGAAATGGAGCATAGATAAAGGAATGGGAATATCACTGTTGCACATGATATAATATGTAATAAGGATCATATCCTTTAGGGTTTGAGGACAAACATTAACAGGGAAGTGGTAACCTAAACATTCTCATCATATGAGAACATAATATCATGTTCCAATAAGATAGATAACAAAATCTTTATGTATTATTGACTCGAATGGAAGAAAGAGAATAATATGATGGTAGAAAAAAAATAGATAATGGAATAAATAAAATGAAGGATTGTCCTACATGTTATAATGGTTGAATGAAACACCCCGGTACTTGATTAAAGAGAATGGGAGTTTTCTATAAGTGTGGGAAAAAAGGCCATTAATATTATGATTGTGTGGGAAGGAGAGAAAATTTCAATGTGAAATGATTACACTATATGGATATTGGTCACTACAAAAATTAATTCCCTGAACATCAATGGAATATACCTTATAATAATCCAATGGATTAAGGTCATGGTTATGTTATTGATATAGTTAAAGTGGAATGATTAATGTGCATTTATATTTCGATCCTTGGGTAATGTTGTGAAATTATTTTTTCATTTATTTCTTGGTTATATATAGTATGAAATATATATGGAATATACTAAATTACATTTTAATTATGGATTAGAAAGAATACGTTTAATGGTACCAATGACCATGAAAATTTATTTAGTGAAAATTTTATCTTCTTGGAAAAAACAATATTGAGGGAAAGACAACTCTTAATATATTCTCTATGTTGAGAAAATTTGATAAAGAGATAATTGAAATTGATATATTAATTTAGATATTGTGTAAATCCTTGTAATATATTAATAATTTATTAGTAATGTGGTTATTCTCTATTGGATGTTGTTTGCAATATTTTTGGATTTAAGGAATATATTTAACAAACTATTTTTTTACATAAGGAATAAAGAATCATGTATGTTTTCAATAATGTTTCATGGTAACTCATGTAATTACCATGATTTAAGAGAATACATGAAGAATTTTTTAACATGAAATGTGTGATGATTAATAACAAATTCATGTAATTTGGGGAATTTATGATTAGTTTATTTTGATAATTTCAGTGATCTTTCATATAAAGTGTTTTATCATAATCTTTTAGGAAACTTAACCATTTATAAAATGGTTTATATTGATATTTGGATGGGGTTTTAGAGGTTCATGTTTTACATTACTATATAATGGAAATTGTACTAATAAATTATGTAGAAATAGTTCAAGGCACAACCAATGTATAGAATTGTTTCTATAGAAACACATATTTGCTTATATTATTATAAAATTAACTAATTCCTCAAATCTAAGAAAAGGGTATTGAAACAAAAATGTTTTCCCATTATCACTATTATTTATGACATCAGTGAACTTTTTCACACTAATGGTTTATGTATTTGTGTTTAAAAACATTCACATGAACAAATCTATCACTATTCATCAGAACATGATAGTTAGATTTCTCTTCTTCATCCATGATTTCACTACTATTCCCCTATTAAACAACCTAGTATTATGGTGACCCACGCATATAATTTTCCATATTATTAATTAGATGTGTTATTATCCCTAATTACAAGGTGGGTTTTTTAGAAATTTTAATTCAAATATCAATACCTTGATTATTGATACCATGTTTGAATTTCAAGGACATCATTTATTTAAGGAGGGGAGAATATAACACCCTAAAACATTATAATATTTTTATTTTAGAAAAAATTTAAATTTTTTTATAGATATATTATATGAAACACCAATTTAAGATTATGTTAAAGAAAACACTATAGTTTCTTATGGTACATGAAATCCTATGTTTTCTTCTGTTAACCATAAGTCTGAGCTCCTTCAAAAGCTTGTGCTACATGCATGTCTGAGATTTAACATGCTGGAATATAATATTAATATTTTAATTTTATATGATAATTATCATTTATTAATTTTAATTAAATTTATAAAAATAAATAAGGAAATTTTTAGAATATTTTTTACATCTATTTATAGAATTTTTTGGTGAATAATTAATTATAAATGAATAAAGAAACAAATTATAGAGGATATATTTTTATAAAAAAACTATTTTATGAACAAGAGGTGTTTGGTGGTAATAAGTGATATTTATTGATATTGTTGTATAATAATAAATAAATTTATATATTATGTATTCAATAATATGTTTTTACATTTATATGATAGATTTTATAGGCCTAAAATAAGAGCAAATCCAATTTTATGAGAAAAAATCTTGTATTTTTCTAAAGGCGAGTTTTATGCCTTTTAAAAGCACATGTATTTTAATTCTAAATTTTTATAATTTAATAATTTATTTGTGAAAAAATAAAATTTATTTTTAAAATAGTCATGTAAAATTTATATTACGGTGAATTTTTTTATTTTTTTGAGAAGTTTCATTTTTTAATTAATAGTAAAAAATAATGAATTTTAATTGAAAATGGAATTTTTTAATAAATAATATATAGTGTTAAATTATATTTTTAATTTGTCTTAAACTATTATTAGATAAATTTTACAACAATTAATACAATTTAGTTCATTGTAATAAATTTTTTATTGAATATAGATATAGAAACATAATGAACTTTTGAACATTTTCATCTTAAAAACCTATTTTCTCATCTCATCTGTGAGATTAATTTTAAATTAATTTCTAGCACATCCATGATGGAAATTTGGAAAAATTTATTTCATATTTGGAATCATGATTATTTATGACTTATACTACGATCAATTTTTTTTATCAAAATAATTAGGTAAAAAATTAAATCTATTTACAGTGATACAGATGAAAATGAGTTTACTTTCTGGTTAGACATTAATCTTATGGGGGAAAATGACCTAGAAATTTTTAAAATCCCCATTTCATAGAAATATTTTGACTATTTACACTCTTGTATCAAATTTAATTCATTATTGGACACACATTATGTAAGGTATATATACTGATATTTTTTAACCTTTTATATTTGAAAGAATGACACTCCTCCCATTTAAAAGGCACTCACCCCCCTCACTTATTCACACACATGAATCATTTTAGATCTTCTAAATCCTAACCAAATAGATCCAAAAACTTTCTCCCATCATCCCATAATCCTCACTTATTCAATAACAAAAACCATGTAAGTATTTTGGTATAAACGAGAAGGAGTTACCCGAAGAAGAGGTAACATTCTTCAACGAGCACTTTCATTTTATATTGTTATCCACTCCATAAATTATTTTTATATCATTATTATATAATGAAATCAGTATCTAAATTATTATTATATTATCCTATCTTAATGTAACAACACACACTCACACACACTTCAATCAAATGGGATACACAATCATTATTTGTGTGTGTGGTAGATTACCGCATCGCTAACTGATGTCATCTATTCATCCAATTACAGCTTTCATGATTTGGAATAATGATGGATTTATAGTATATATATTATTTATATGATATTTAAAATTAAATTATTATTATTTAATCACTATATAACAAATACCTTCATTATTTCCATTTTTTGGGAATATGATATCATTTTTTGTGCGCATATAGTCTACCACCACCCCAAAACGATGTGATTATTTAAAACGTTACATAAATATATTAAGTATGGTTTTTATAAAAACGTATGATTAATAATATGTAAATTTTATACATGAATTTTAATACACATTTATATCCATTAAATTTCATTATTTTAAAATGATAAGAAAATGGAAAAAAATTAATACATAAATATAGCCTACCATATCCATAATTAATTTTTTCCATTTCCTATATCCATATTTTTTGGATTACACTAAATAAATATATAATTAATATATATGATATTTATGTTATGTTTTAAATTAAGGATATTATTAAATATTGATCAAAGTAATCGGAATGAAAAAATAAAGTAAAACCATACCCGAAAAACAATGCAATTAGCACCCGAAAAAATGAAAATAATGAAATATTATTAACAAATAGGCCAAGATATGTAATAAAAGAATAATATATGATATTATAAATACTAATATGTTTATTGTATAATTTTATAACATACTGAAAACCATTCTCCTTTAGGTTATAGAGTGTTCAACCAAAAGGGAGCGTAAAGTAAGGAATATCATCTCAATTTACATTACATTGATACTTAGTTGTTATTTTTTCATCAATTCACTAATATGTGGAATATATGTTGTACCTTAGAAATATAATATCATGATTCATTAATTATTCATGGTATTTTAATTTTCAATTTTAATTATTTCATCCATGGTGTATTGACTTGAATATTACCATGTGGTAAAATATATTTTTAAAATATCACACTATTTTGTGATTGTTAATATTCTCTTGAATAAAATAGCATCCTTGTGATCATTTTATATTTAAAATTAAAGTTATCATAAATTTAAATATTTTTTTGAAATGGATATTATTATTTTCTGAACTGTATATTATTTTAAAATATGTTCATTATTTTGAAATTTATTTAATTATCAAGGGAAATTTGGAAAATTTTGAATTCTTTACTCAATAAAGATATTTGATAAGGAACATTTATTATGAAATAAATTGATCATTAAATATATAAGGATAGTTTTTAAAAATTCACTACATTGATTTGGAAGTGGTTAATGTAATCTCACCAATCCATCGAAAGTCTCGTAAGATGAAAAATTTGGCCATATTAGATTGGGTTTTACCTAGTATGATTGAAACTGTCTGACAGATAGATCATGAATGTATGGGAATCATATAATGGGGAAACATGAAGTCAAATAATTAATAATTTATTATATTTATAATAAAATTATTATTATTATTACTGATATTTTTTCTTTGACATCATCCATGATTGAATTTTAGGTCTGGGTTTCTTGATTTAGTGGCATGTGTGTTCAGTAATTTACATTGCCATATTTGTTATGCATTATCCAGTTATTTAAATGGAATGTGTGTTTAGTAATTGACATTATATATTGATTACTTTTAACACCTCAATACTTTATAGTATGTATATTTAAAAATATAATCTATTTTATATCATGCATTGCACATAACACCACGCTTAAATGAACCACATTATACTATTAATATTATTATTTAAAATGAAATTATCTCCTAGAGGTTAAATTGGTGGTTAGTAATATGATTAAATAACTTATTTTAATATATTATTGAATTAATTAGTTATCAATTAATTATAACTAAATATTAAAACCATTTTAATATAATAGAAATATTTTTATAAAGTCAATTTAAATGCGCAAAATCGTGTTTTATAATAATAAAATAAACAAATCATACGTTTGGATTATATTAAGGATATATATATATATAATATTTATTTTAATTTTTAAGTTCATCATATGTGCTTTCTATACATGATATAAGAACAAATCCAATTACATAAATAAAATATTTATTTTTATAACAAATGCCATTTTATCACCTTTTGATGGAAAAAATAATTTAAATCACGTTTTGGAAACTTTTATAAATTCTATTTGAAAAATATCACATTTTAAATTATAATATATAAATTATTTTGGGTTGATTATTTTGTATTACTCTGGTTTGTTTCTTATTTTGATGAGTAGTTATGAAATATTTCAGTTTAATTGAAAAAACTTTTTCTTCTAAGAAATTCATGGTGTATTGTTATGATTTTATTGGTTTTAAAGTATAATTAGATTAAATTTTTATCAATTAATCTAATTTAGTTTATTGAAATTAATTTATAATTGAATTTATATACAAATTCATTTTAATCTTTTGAAAATTTTAATTTTAAAAAACCATTTTTTCTTTACATCATTGGGATTAATTTAAAATAAAATTTACCCAATTCTATGTTTCAAATTTTCAAGCTTGGATTCCATATTTGGAATCAAACAATTAAATTTTTTTAAATAGACCACTTTTATTATTTAAAAATATGAATAATAACTATTGTATATTTTTAATTACCACAATTAATGGTTAATTGGGTAATTATGGGTAAATATTTTGTTACAAGTATTATAAAATTACACAAACTATAACATCCCTGACCCTGATTCTATAATATGCTACTACGAGTCGAGTCACCACATGACCTCAAGAGAACCTCCCAATACCCCAGCGGTTACCAACTAGCAGTGAGTGGCTAATAAGTCATATTGGGAGATTATACCATCTTTAAAAGTGTAAGACACAACAATTAAAATATGAAATAAATAAATAATAATCCAAAAACTCAAAACATTCATTCCAAATAGTTTCCAAATATGCTACTAATCACATCCTAATAGTTAATAATTCATGCCTTGTTATCTGTGCTAAAACTGAAGGAAAACAAAAATTAAATACCAACAACTAAATCCAAAAAAATGGTAATGAATCTCAGTACAGATCCTCATCCATGAACTTTCCAAGACCAACTCCACTCCCAAGAATTTACCCTTTACCCTTGTCCTAACCTTTAACCATGAAATCTTCTTGTGTACCCAATGAAAGTCTGAGAAGGGGTGAGTACAAATCAGTTGGTCTTCATCAATAGTGTATGAAAAATATCTAGTCTAAATAGAGAGCGCATTATTGAAAATAAAAAACTAAAAATATAACAACAAGATAACTCATGTTCCCATAGGTAAGAATCTTCATTTTTCTAATTCCAATTACTGTTTATATCCCATTTGTTAAATCATCATTATTAATAAGCTCATTATTAATACGTGTCTTATGAGTTAAAGATTTACTTCATATACACAATGGTCTATGTATACATACACTTTGCATAAGGGGTTAAGTCATGTTTCTTATATCACCAGGGAAAAAATGATAAAAATACATCATAGTTACCTTAGAGCCTGAGTCTAATTAGATTCATCCAATCTAACTTTTAGGGGCATAGAACCCTAGTCTGACTCCCTAACCCATGAATTCTAGGGGTGGGTGTTAGATGCACACTCCAACCTAACCTATCTATATAGATCCTCAAGTCAATACCCCACATACTATCAATTCATGGGCACATAATTAATTATTATTTTACCACAAATACCACATCAAAAATAATAAAGAATCCAAAAAACATAACAATAAAATTTCACAATTAATTTAACACATAAATCACCCATATTACTTAACCCATTAACATAATTTCCATTTAATTATCCTATAACATTCAACCAATTTTACTTCTTATTCCTTGACCCATTTAGCATATTCTATGATATCCATATTTTAATAAATTTAACATACTCATAAATTCCCTTATGAAAACCCATAACACATTTATCAATTCACAATAATTTACCCACATAACAAGTCACCCACTTCATCTGCATTAACCCAAATATGCATTTCAAGTACATTTCATAAAGTATATGTCACAACTACTTTTTTTACAACTAACCAAATTCAATTTAAGACAAACAATACCTTATGCCAATATCAACAACTTGTAACAACAACTATTCATGAAACTTATAATTCACTTAACTTATCAATAAATTTCACATGGATTTATTTAAACTTTATACTACTCTATGCATAACATTTCAATTTCTCATGTTCGAGAATATTGGCACACTCCATGGGTTGACCAAATCCTGTATAAAAAACCTCAATGCTTCCCACATGAATCATGAGGGAATTAATTCATCATTTAGATGTCTATTTTAACTAATCTTACTCAAGACAACAAATACCAAACTAGAGGTAAAAAACATCACTACCACACATGCACAAACCTATAACAAAACTACGGGCTATAACTTGTAGATGACCTATCTCAAATATGATGATTAATGGAATCCTAATAAGTGCCTTAGATCTAGATTAAAACACCCTTTGAATCCACTAACAAGATTCAAGTAGAAAATGATGTTTTTAGGGATTCAGAAAAAGATGTGATAAACTACTAACTGTAATCCGGATTAGATAAGAATGATGATAGTTAGACTCACTCGAAGCATCGATCTGCAACCAACAACACTCCATATAGACAAGAATCAAAGGAGGACCACCCTTGGGAACATTTAGATGAATTATTTCATCATTGGTATTTAGAAGAGTATAATTGGAGAAAAAAATGGTTAAGATACTTAAAATATGGATTAGGATGTTTTCGTAATTTTCACATTTTAATGGGGCACACAGTTCTACTGCACAGTTTGAAAAATCATGATAAAACTCTGCTCTAGCCAATTTCCAAGAGGTTTTAAGTTGTAGGATTAACTAGAGAGGCCATCATGGTTTTATAAACCCTATGACAACCATGCAATAAGCCTATGTCCTAGGTTTCACGGTTCCTCCCCTTTAACGTTTTACATAACTGTGTGCCTTGCATAGATTGGCCCAGTTATTCTCCCTTTCATGTCCTAAACCCCAATAACACCACTAAGGCCCCTTGTACTCAGTGGAAACATTTCATTAACCAAAAAAATCATATTAAAATGAAAATTTAAACATGTTAGTACCTACATGTATTCTAGGATCTTAATAACTTCTCACCTTATAATAGCTCATCCTCACGCCATACATCCAAGATTCACCTTGCCTTCAAGAAATTTTTTTGGGCCACATGGTCCATATATCAGACCCCCATTCCCAAGTATCCTCCTATAAATTACCATGAATCCATATAACTCGAACAAAATGGATGTTCTTTACCTACAATACATTCTCACTAATGTCTATCATATGAACTGGATGTTCCTCAAGGGATGTATTTGCCTCCAACTCAACATTGTCAACATAAATCCAATGAGATTGGTCAGGTCGGTACTTCTATGGTTTTGATTCATGAAAAAAATAATGCATACCACTATACCACGGTGCATGTTCTAATAAGTATGGCACCAGTTTGATCCTCTCTAGAATGTAAAATGGTCCCACATAACTGAGTGCTAACATTCCCTACTTCTGAATCCAATGGTAACCCAACCTTGGTGACACCAGAAGAAACAATGGATTACCCACTGAGAAATCAAGAGGTCTACAAAGATGATCCAAATATGACTCAAGCATACAAATCACCATTTCCATGCACCTACAAATCATTTGAACATTCTTTTATTTCTCCAACATGAAGCATGGTCTTGATAGTTCAGATTCCCCAACATAAATCCCACACAATGGGAATCTACACAGTCTATCATAGATAGCCTCAAATAGTTCCATATGAATTGTATCCTTGTTACTATTGTTATATAAAAATTCATAAATTAATAGATTATTTTCCCATATTCCACTAAAACTAGGTTTCAAGCTCAGAACATGTCCTCAATTACCAAAATAATATACTCCAAGTGCTCATCCATCTGCTGATGGAAATCCATACACAAGAACACCTAGGTTACAAGTTTCCTCTATAATCCCTACTATAAATATGATTTGAAATTTGTATCCCTGTATGAAACTATGATCCATAGTACCCCATGCAATCATAATATCTATCAAAAATTCAACTCACCAAACTGATCAATGGTAATGGTATCTCGTATTGAAAATAAATAATCCTCCTTTGTCAACAAGCCCCCTCACAAATTAAGTCACATCAATAATCCGATATGTCCCTGTAAGTCTCACAAAATATCAATCATTACATTATCCCATTTTAATTTTAGAATTGGATATGGTTTTAATAATCCACTCGGCTACAGATGCTCATCCTTTACCTACTAGAAGATAATTCATCACATCAAAAAACCTACAATCTCTTTCTTCATCCATAGACACCAATATCGGATACAAATATCACAATACATCTTACTCAAACCTGGATGAAAATCATTCTCTGATGTATGATTCTTAATAATTAACTCTTCCTGAAAAATAAAATCACAACCACATGACCACAAACTTGAATGACTCCATCACCCCAATGGTCTAGCAAGAAGGTCACTAACAAAAATTAAAATATTCCCTAAAATCCAAAAAACAATTACCCTCATTCTTCCTTTACTTGAACTGGCTGAGAAATGTGGAATCAACTTTCAAGGATGTGACAGTCATTTTCCCTGATCATGATTCACCTTAAGAAGCATCTCTATAAACTACTCCATCATATTCTATTCACAAATTGATTCCTGGACCACTTAATTTTGAGTTTTCCAACTCAGAGCATCCATAATACGATTTCCCTTTCCGGATGGGAAAACTAGCTCAATCAAAAAGGATTCGATGTATTCAACCAATATTCACTACCAAATAACCAAATCATTCCAAGATAAATGTACTTAAATATTTTATGATCTTTGTACACCATAAAAAATTCTCCCAACATGTAATTCCACCAACATTTAATGGAATAAATCACTACTTCCAATTCAAGATCATGCATCAGGTAATTTCATTCATGAGGTCTCAAATTTCATGACCCAAAATTCCAAAACCTGTTCATTATACATCAACGCTACCCCAACACCAACATGGGATTCATCACAAAACTAGGTATACTTATTACCTAGCTCGGTGTAGTTTTCAATCTCTTATATAAATCTTGATAGGTATTCTCACATGCCATAGACGAGTCAAAACTTACACCCTTCTTGGTCAACCCTAAAAGTGGTGTTTCTAAATGTGATAATTCTTTGATGAACCATTTTTAATAACTGGTAAAACCCAGAAATATTCATACATAAAAAAAATTCTTAGTTTGTTCCCTAGACACCAGTACTTACACTATATCAAGATCTATGGACACACCTTCCTCTAAGATTATGTTTTCTATAAAATGCATCTTTTTAATTTGGAAAACAAACTTAGATAGATTAGAATACAACTTATTCCATCTTAGTTGGTGTTGGATATTGTTATTATTTTTGGAATGATCAACCTTGTTCTTTTATTACTATAATATATCATCAATAGGGATAGATATGAAATAATCTAGGTGAGGGTGAATGATTTTGTTCTATAGGGCCATAAACACTTTCTATGAATTGTTCAATATGAACAGCATCAAAAAACCTATAAAACTAGTACATTATCCTTAGTTATATCTATAATATATCAAAATGCCTTACCCTTATCTAATGATACCCTAATCCATAATATTTCTTGGGAAAATTTACTGAAGATCCCCAAGGTGACATACTAGGATTAATGAACCCCTTGTTCTCTAATTACTCTAATTGAGCTTTATTTTCCTGAAGTTCTGTCAGTGACATTCTATATGGTGGAATAGAAACTAGTTCTTCTCCTAGAAAAAAAAATCTATTGTGAACTCAACATCCCACTATGGTGTAAGTCCTGATAATTACTCAACAATATGTTTCGAAACTGATTCACCACAAGAGGGAGAAAGGCTACTCCACTACCCTATGAATATGAATTCTCCCATAGTAGAGTCCCACATTTTCTACCTCTACCTGTATGGTGAGTATAGCTCTAAATTCTTGCAAGGAATTGGGTAACTGACCCACGACTAGTACTATGAACAAGCCCCGAGCCTCCCTCATTACCCCCTCATTAAGGGTTTCTTCATAACCTCTACACATGACCCAATCTACCTGATGCTTGACATGAAACTGGTGGTCTGGGTAACTTATTGTGTAGGTGTCTCAGCTTGTCACACTGATAGAAAAACACAGAGACACTTCCTAGAGAAGTAGGTTCCTTCTTCTGACTACCCTATCCACCACACCTTGGTGAAACCTCTCGAAACAGAACTTCCTACCGTTGGAATCTGCTCCAATAAATCCCCCAATCGAGACTATTAATCCACTACTAAGAAACTCCAAAATATTTCCTTCAAAAATAAGGTCTTGATCTACTTCTTCAGCAAACATATTTAAATGAAATATATTCACCTGGGACATAATCTCATGTCTATGTCTATCTTGGAAGTTTCTAACCATTACTTCTTCATCCCCTACTAGTGTTATGCCAAAATTTGTTGAGTCAGCTAAATAGATTTCATAATATATTATTGTCATTGTCCTCTAAACCAAACTCATAATGTATGCATCCTTCCACATCCTCATGATCTCCAGATAGATGTGTTCCAGAAAATTCTCTTGGAATCCCTTTTATATCATACCATTTGTTGTCTTGGTAAAAACTATGATATCGCACTAGTATTTTTCATGTCCTCACAACATGTAATTATCCATATTGGATCCCTTATACATTGGTGTTTCTAGATGATCATGGATTTTCCAGATGGAATATACCTAGAACCATGCATCCTTTGTTCTATCCTCTCCAATAAATGTCAGAGTGTGTTTATGTTGAAACTCCCTAGTTCACTAAAACAAACGTAGTGAAACCCACAACAGGTTTGATTACATAAATTTTTTAAATATGAGATGTTCTTAGGAAACTAATCCTATCTTATAATACCTTTATCCACAAGAATTTCCTGCCCCACTCCTTTATGAGCATTCTTGATAACGTACTCATCTTTCCCAACAAGTATGCGTCGTCATGGTGGAATCTTCCTATAATTCCTTGCACGGTATCAGAAAACATGATATAAAATTTTAATAATTTAAATAAAGTAAATCTCTTCAATATCCATGATAACTCTTTATGCACACACTATCAAAAATAACATTTTCATAACTAAAACACTATCCTCATTCATCCCTTCCAAGGGTCACACTCTACATGGGATAATCTAATGCACATGATAAAAAATATTTTCATTTAATATATATTATATCATTTCCACTACCACAACAAAATTATTTCCACCTAGAAAAATTTTCCATTTCACAACATGTTACAACCCATACGTGAAATAATTTCAAACCCTTTATCGAGTTAAAAAATTTACATGTTCCTTAATATTATTTCCATACTACCATTTATACCACCATTTTTTACACTATTTTCCTCACATTTTCAGCAAGGATAAATGAATCCAAACCTTCATGTCCTATATACCCATCTTGTGTGTGACTATCAGAATTCATTCTACCTAAATACCCAGGTTAAAATAATTATGCATGAATGCACAACCTCATGTCATTAGAAACACGAGAAAAATACCATAAAACTATCTCATCACAAAATATGTGCATCAACCAGTGGTGAATATCATTCAAATCTAACAATACATACTAAAAAGAAAATCCCTCCCTAGTTGACTTGGGTTATCCCTCAAACATGTGATAACTACTCCCAACCACAACCTAATTTCCAAGGCTCAACACATCTTAATATCCCATCTACCATTCCCAAAATAAAACTACCACAAAAATAACCTACCTTAGATACTAATTTTTAACGCCCCTGACCTGAAATCGACTAAATCAGGGCTCTCAGTTCAGTCTCTAAATGACCTGAAGAACACCTCCCTGTATGCTAGTAGTTTCTAAATTGTAACACCCTAGGTAAATAAAGAATATGACATTTTTATATTTATCCATATTTGTGAATAAAATATTAATATTACTTTAAAGGGGACGCTATGCTTGATGGCGTACCCAATACGCAACGAGTTTATTGGGAATCTTACGTTGCACTCTAATAATAAAATATTATTATTTTAAATGGTAGTTAACGCCGAGCCGTTGTAATTGTGTGAATGAACAGAACTAACAAAAAAATTATTATATATGTTTTTCAAATATTTTTACTCTTTACAATAAATGTTAGAGGCTTAAAAATGCGAATGAATCCAATTTTCAAGCATAAACATTCTAATATTATTTAAAAGGTCGATTAACCGCCTTTCAATGGAAAACCTCTTTTAAATACACTTTTTAACAATTTTATGTGTTATATTTGACAAAATAAAATTCTTCTTTAGAATCGGGACATCAAAATTTACTTTGTGTAAATTTTTGGTATTTTTCCGAAAAAGTTCATTTTTTTAATGAATAGTGAAAAATGTTGTATTTTAATTCAAAACCACTTTTTAATATAATTTATTTATATGATTAGATTATATTTTGAATTGGTTTTAAAGTTAAATTAGAATATATTTTTACCATTTAATCCAATTGTGGTCATTGGAATTAATTTCACTTTGAAATCGGACTTAAACTAGTGTCAATCTTTTGATACTTATTGTTTCATAAAAACACGCTATTTGCTCTGACAACGAGAATTAATTATTAAATTAATTAATGCAACTTATATGTTTTTAATTTTGTAAAATAGACTTTATTTTTGAATATCAAATATATCTTAGGGTGAAGTTTTGGTATTTTTTGAAGAACTTCAATTTTTGATGAATAGTGAAACCACTAAGTGGTACTTATAAAAACTGATTTTCCGTTTAAATGAAATTTTACCACCTCTGTGTTTTGAATTTCAAAAATCCGACATAAATGGTTGTCATTATGAATTAAAATGTGGTTCAATGGAATTAAAATAATTTTTTGGTGAATAGTAACTTTTAAGTTTTTAATCGCGATTAGAGGTAATTATTGTAGTTTAAGGTAAAAATAATGTTTTAATAACATGAAATGACCTAGAAACATGTCCTAATCTTATTGGATGTGTCATGGACAACCAAGAAAATCCATGGGTCAACTTGGGGACCCCATGGATCCACTTTGGTTGGAAAATGACATAAATAACTTTTTATTTAATGTAAAAGTAAAAATGACACAAACATGAGTTGTTTTACTAAAAAAAATTTTACATGGGGTTATACAAGTCAGAATTTTGACTATAAATAGTCATTGGAAATATAACAAGATTTACTACATCATGATATTTTTTTTTATAATTTTTAGACATTAAATAAATAAAATTATGTATGACATCACAATGATGCAGCGATTACCTCATTAATAAAGGATTTAAATAAAATGAAATGATAATGTAAAATATATGACCTAAACGTGTCCAAAACAAATTGTATTTGTGGATTTAGAAACCTTATAACCCTATCCTATAATTACATCAATTTGGTACCTTTTAAATACGAAACTCATTTTCAAATAATGTAACATTTCCTTACTTTCCAAGAGTGCCCCTCCTCTCCTCTTATAAAAGGCACCCACCTCTACCTCCTTACCCACACTTCCAAAGCCTTTGGCTCGACCAGACCCTGATCATTTTGCCTCTCCACATCCCTCTCTTACTCCTAGAAGCCTCACTTTGGGCAGAAGTTGTAAAGACCCGCAAATTTCAAGGAAATGTTTTTCTTAATTTTCTTTGTAATTTTACAAGAGCGCATCTTCAGACGGCACCTGATTCCGAGGCCCGGTGTGCCCGGAATCAATTTCCGAAGTTTGGCTCGGGTACGTTCAGTAAACGGACGAGCGGGTTTTTCTATCTTTTGAACCGGTGCCCGGAATCGAATTCTGAGGGCACCGATGAAATCGCAGCGCTGGTATTTTCTTAGAAACGCCTCTTCCGGAGTTGCGTTTGCTCAACCGTGGTTTTTAAAATTTTGGGCTTTAAGTCGGAAATAAAATAAAGGTTGTGCGACAACTTTATTTTATTTCACTTAAGCCGCTTGGAAGTCACTTGGAAGCCACTTGAACTGAGTTAAAGCGGATAGGGTGCTATCCGGAAATACCCTACCCCTTGGTAGGATTTTTGTGAGGTGGGGCCCGCACGAGCCCCGCCGTTTCTTTCGCTAAGTAACGCACCCGCGAAAACCCGTCAAAGTAACTGAAAAGTCAACCGGCGCGTTTTCTTTAATTTCTTAACAGACCATTTAATTGGGCGGTTTATTTCATGAATTAAATGGGCTGTTTCATTCGTTGAATTAATTCAACGAATTTAATGGGTCGTTACTTACGCGTTTGCGTTCGTTGGAAAATTAATAAAATAGACAAACTTGTCTATTTTGGAGGATTGCCATCGTTGTGCGAATTCTATGAGCCTCCACTCTCCTCGCGAAGAACGCGAAGAACGCGAAGAACGCCGGAGACCGGAATTCGACGACGCACACCGTGATCTGCGACGTCGACGAGCTCTACCCGCGACGTTCTTCGGCGACGCCTCTTCTTCCGCGGCTGATCCTCGTTCGACAACTAAGGTGAGAAACAGATCGTTTAATTCTCCCTTTTAATTTCAATGACAACGGATTTAATTAATTAAATCCGTTTGTTCTAGATCCGGAGATCGTCGGCGCGACGTTTTTCCCGCGGTGCGACGAACGTCTCTTCCGCGATGACGCGACGATCCCCTCCTTCCGTGACGAGCGACTCCGCGACGACCTCACGTCCGACGGCGACATCGAGGTAGGGATTTTTTTTTCTTGGTGATTCGTTCCCGTGATCTAATTCTTTTTAATTAAAGAACCAAACTTGAACAATTTTATTTTTGGATAAAATTGTGGCTGCCTTAATCCCTCCCGATGATTTTATGACTAACACGGAGGGTGCGGGTCTAACGAACAAGACCCGGCAACCCTCCGCCGATCTTTTTGTTGTGCGGATTTGGCGGACGACGATGAACCGTGCGGCAGGGGCGATCCGTTGATACCGCAGTGAAGATCGGCCCCCGGGAGGAGCTATGGCGCAGACGGGAGGCAAAACGGGCCACCGGAGCAACTCTGGCGGCCCGCGGAAGGCGGCGGCGGCGAACCGCCGGACCGCGTCCGCGGTCCGGCCACCCAGCACGCGGCCCGCGCGGGCCGCGTTCCTCCAAGCCGCGGGTCAAACCCGCGGCGGTTTCCTTCGGCCGCTCGGCCGAAGCCGAGCCGGCCGGTCCGGTCGGCCGGGCCGCGCCCAGGCCGGACCAGACCCGGCCTAGCCGGGTCGGGCCGGGTCGCCCCGGGCCCAGAACCCCCGTTTTCGGGCCCTCTTCGGTCTTTTGCCCATATCTTGGGCCTGGGACCTCCGATTGAAGAACCGTCAGCGGTTAAGCGATCCTTGGATCGATACGGTCATTTAGGTATATTACACTCAAGGTTTCGGAAGATTTGAGTACAGTCGGGTTGGTTCGTACACGAAACCAACCGGGCCCTCGGAGCGGAAACGCTCATAACTTGAGCTACGGACGTCCGATCGACGTACCGTCAGCTGTGGTAGTTTCCTCTAAGTGAGACGGAACTTTTGGCATACTCCGCCCGAGGATCGGACATAGACGGAGTATGGTCGGGTTGGTTTTGCCTTAAAAACCAACCGGGCCCCTGGGACGAAAATGCCAATAACTCTCAGACCGGGCGTCCGATTGACGCGCCGTCTGTTGCGTTGAGATCCTGTTGTCGATACGGAACTTTTGGATACATCAACTTCGGACTACGTGTCAGTTGATGTATCAGCCTCTCGGCTCGTGGAGCGGACCCTCCTAAACGAGCTCGCTGTGTGCGGGAACCCTAGTGCTGGCTGTGACTTCGACGACAGAGCAGAGATCCTCCGTGGACTGCGACGACGACAGAGCAGAGATCCTTCGTGGACTGCGGCGACGACTGTGCGGAGATCCTCAGTGGATTGCGTCGACTACTGCACTCAGCGATCCTACGTGGATCAGTGCTACAGGTCCTGTGTGGGCCCGATCCTGTGTGGGTCCTTACTACCGGTTCTGTGTGAGCCACTGCCTACAGGTTCTGTGTGAGACCGATCCTGTGTGGGTCTTTTGCGGGGGTTAGTACCTATCGATCCTTCGTGGGTCCGACGACTTAGATGGATCAGTGATCACCTTTGACGTCATCTGAAAAAGTTTACCTGGTTGAGCTGAATCTTATGTTACTCTCCTTTGTGGATTGTGTTGAACTATCCTATGTGGATTTACTGTTTACTCTCCTTTGTGGATTTGAGTCTTGCTTTCCTGTGTTGATTGAGTTGTTCTTGAGCTCGTGAGCAGAGCTAGAATTGGTGACTTAGGTATATGTATGGGCATATACCTAAGTCGAGTCAGATGTTACTTCGTGATTGCACCTTCCTTTTTGTGCTATATCCTTTGTGGATTTCGGGAGACCTTCGGGGGTCTCGGGGTCCTTACTGAGTAGCTTATACTCACCCATGCACGGGCTATGCCCGCACCTTGTTGTGTTGGATGCAGACGACGGACAGCGCTGATCACGGTTGGGGCGTGGAGCAGGACGGTACCTGGAGGTGGACCACTGGGCGGGACGTGCTCGGAGCGGACGTGGGACCCGAGGAGCCTGGAGGCTATCTGTACCCACCCTTCAGGTGGGATTACCAGTGGACGACACGAGGCCGCCGTCTTTTCTTCAGTTGCTGTTCTTTTCCTTTTCAGTTGTACTTTCAGTTGGGCTTGTATTCCGGCCCCCTTTACTTTTCTGCACTTTGTAGTTACTTTCCGCTTGCTGACTCTGTGGTGGTTGTTACTTATAAAGGCAATGTCTTCCCTGTTACCGGGATTTTACGCCTTGGTGCTAGTCGCCAGCCCCTGGCCTATGGAAGGCGGGCTTGGGGTAGTCACGGCACGGGCCCCGAGGTCGGGTCGTGACAGAAGTCTTCCCAAGGAAGCCTTTGAGGTCAAATCAAAAAGAGTTACCCGATTTTAAGGTAATGTCTTCACTTGTGTTCTTTTGTTTTATTTTGCTTCTCCAACCCCCTAAACTATTTTTTTTCATTTCTTTTGTAACAAATACATTATCTTAAATATACTAGGATGTTGTTATAAGAAGAATTAGAGCTACACTTACACACACCTACATCAAATGGTTAAATAACATACTGTTTCTGTGGATGGCGAATTTCTGCCTCACGAAACGATGATTGTTCAACACTCATATAACACCTTAAAAGGTGGCCATTAAGATGTCACTATATTTATATATGATATATAATTTTTTTATGTTTTACTTAAGCTTATGTATTTATCTTTTGTGGCATACCATTATGGTTTCCATTGTGGGAAAACACGATAATTTCATTTTAGGAAGTGCAGACTACCGCCCCCTCAAAGTGATTTGATTCGTTAATGCCATATGTGGAATGTATAAAGGATGTATTTAAAGTTATTATATATGATGTATGTTACATATAAATGATTAATATAATTCTGGAATTAAAATATACATACCTCTCATTTAGTTTTAATTCCATTAATATCACAAAGAAATGAAAGTAGCGTTCATGCGTACGTACGGCTTACCGTCTCCATGAACGCTGCATTTCATTTCTTACCTCTAAATGATTATGTAATATTATAAATACATGTATATTATGGATATATATGATATATATGATATCCAAATCATTTATATCTTTCTGGATATAATGAACCTTTGACCACAGGAACAACATGTAATTGTAAGAAGTCCACTTTCGACTTAAGAACCAAATATCGACAAAACAAACATTATTAACTTAAATGATTACATAATGTTCATAACATGGAAATAAGTTATATAAAAGGAATAATGAACTTTAAAAAGTTTCTTAAGAAAGTATAAATTAACTCAAGTTTATTATTCAGGGCGTTAAAGAACGATCGAGTCAAGTCGGACCCGAGGTAAGGGATCCTACTCCTCTCATTCTTTTGAAGTACACTCTTTTATGTAATTCCTTTTAAGCTCATATTTCTTGTGATTGGGATGTTATTTTATATTAATCTTACTGTAATTTTTATTTTCATATGATGATAAATCCTATTCTCTCTCATCAATCCATTTTGGAAGTTTTGAGTGGCGCCGTTAGGCTGCCGAATTTTCGTAAGAGATCTAACCTCTCTCTTTCTTTTTAAGTACTCTCCTTTATGTCACTTCTTTTAAACTCCTCTTTGTTATGATGGGGGATGTTATTTTATATTCCTCTTTATTTACATTTTATTTTAATATGATGAGAGACCCTATTTGATCTCATCAATCCATTTTTGGAAGTTTTATGTGGCGCCGTTAGGCTGCTGAATTTTCATAAGGGGATTTTCATCTCACTTTTTGTTCCCGTGAGATTCTTGCTACATTGGCCACTATTTCCTATTTGTGTGGTGCATGTACTGACCATTATTTTAATATTAGTATAATATACTCTCATTTATGGGTAGTTATATCTTAATTGTATGACCCTTCTTTCATGGGGTGTACGTTTTGAAAGTTGCCCAAATCGGTAAGGGAACCTTTCACACTCCTCTTTTAAAAAGACTTATTTTGTTATGTCTTTTAATTTACATCTTTTTATGTTGGGATATGTTCTTCTATATCCTTATTGATGTAAAATTTATTTCCAAGTGATGATATACCATTTTCTCTCTCATCAACTAATTTTATGAATTTTAAAGTGACACTGTTAGGCTGTCGAATTTTACCAAGGGAACTTCTTAACCCAATTTCGATTTCCTTGGGTTCAACATGTAGTTATTGAATATGTTATCCTTTGAATATGTGTGAATGACCTTTGATTGTTTTACACTTAATATCCACTTATATTGGGTGTATTTATGTTTGTCACACATAATTATGAGACTGATTCATCCTTAATTTAGGGATACCTTCTTTATAAGGGATTTTATCTCATTTTACATTTCTATTGAGACTTCATTGTTGTTACGCACCAATTCACTCTTATATGGTGTATATACTATCCTTTGGAATATTATATCATGAATCCCTTTATTATCATGATATTATAAAGTTCTGATTAAATGTTATTCCTCAATTATTGTATTCAAGTGTCTCTTATTTTGATAAAAACCCTTTAACTAAAATATTGTTTTAAATGTTTTAAGGATTTATTCTTATAAATATTTATGATTAATATCCATGTTTTCAAAATGGTTTCAAGGATTTATTTATGTGGATATTAATGGTGTAAAATGTTAAAAGCTTCAAAGTGGTATGGGACACTATGATTAAAAAATATCTTTATTAAATGTTTTAAATGGTTTTGAAAATGTTTTTTTAGAATGGATTCAATATCTTAAAATGTTATATTATTATTGCAATGTGGGAAAGTTATCTTTCCTTTATGCTTAAGTTATGTGATATGATTATGTTATGGTTCTTGGGCATTGTTTATGAAGACGGGTGGTTCCGTGATAAACTAAGGGCGGGTGAGCCCGATATAGCTCTCCAATGCATTGGGTAACACGAAGGGGTTAAACCTTAAGGTTTCTCCGAAGAGATTTAGGGAATATACTGTGATGGGTATTCCAAACGTAACCAAGAGAGTTACTCCCTACGTAAGAATGTTATGAATGCCTCAAGTTACCTTTATGTCTTATGATTTCTATGATTTATTCGTGATTTTATGAGGTATGTTAAAGTGCTTATGTTTTATGGGTAAAGTATGATTTCATTCTTATGTATACATGTACTCATGTTTCCTTTCCATATTATTATATCCCTTACTGAGGTTTTTATGCTCATCCCAAGTTTTTGAAATTTTTTTCATAGGTCAAGGGAAGGGTACATGATATGATGATAGTGTCAAGGAAGTGTCAAGAAAGAATCCATGTTTTATTTTAAATATGTTTCCATTAATGGGAAAAATGAATACTATCTTTTATGTAACCACTTTGTTTAAATGTGGAATGTAATGCAAGTTTTATGATATAATTCTCTAAAACTCTAAACCTGAAAAGATCCTCAATGTGTAATCTTGTAATAACTCAAGATTATGTAAGGTTTAAGGCTGGGGCCTTATATAAATAGTGGTGATGGTCTGATAAGTCTCATGGGAAGACTATACTCTATTTATGAGTGTTATCTATAACAAATATCATATGAAATAAGTATATAATTATCCAAAAACTAAAAACATACATTCCAACTAGTTTCCAAATAGCGTATAAATCAAAACCAAAAAGTCAATAAGTCATTCCATGTTATTATTTCTAAAAGTAATGGAAAACCCAAAAATAAATGGAAGGAAGTGAATCACAAAAACAAGTCATGAATCCATGTTTAAGTCATCATCCCTCCACTTACCAAGCCGAACTGAACTCCATATCATAGGGACTTTATCCTTGTTCTGACATGGAACCATGAAATCAACATGGGTAACCAACGGTGGCCCAAACATGGACTTTTTAAAAATCAGTAGGACACCACCAATGGTGTCTAAAAATATCAAATATAAATAGAGAGTGAATTCAAGTAAATAAAGAAATTACAATATAAATGAAAAGATAACTTAGGTTCTATTAGGATAGAATATTTAGTTATCTTATTCCCATTAATATTTTCATCCAATCAGTTAAAACATATTTATTACTAATATCATTCTCAATAAATGTACTATGAGTTATGAATTTATATCATTTACACAAAAGTCTAAGAAGAAAAACACTATGAAAAAGGGGATAAGTCATTTTCCCTGTCTCACAAGGGAACACAGATCATAAAAAATACATCACACATACCTTGGTTCCTCAGTCTAGTTAATTTCATACAATATCACTATTAGGGGAATAGAGGCTCGGTACGACTACCTAAAACATTCACTCTCGAGGTGGGGTTTAGTGCCTTAGTACAGCCTGACACATAGGAGTATAAAATCAAGTAAATATCACATGTAAAATCAAGCCATGTTCACATTCTTATTTATTCATTTACAACAAATAACACATCAAAAATCATAGATAATAAAAAAAATCAGTCAAATTTCACATTTCATTTAATACATCAATCACCCTTATTCTTTAACCCATTAATTTAATAACGATTTAACTAGCCTTTACCATTCTACATGTTTCCATTCTTTTGTTTTGAACCATTTATCATATTCAACATGAGTGCATCCCATTAGAATAATTAAAGGATTATTTTATTATTTAGAAGACCATTTAACCAAATAATAGACAAGACAAAAAATACAAAATAAGAGGGAAGTAACATCATAACCACACAGGCACAAACCTATTAAAAAAACATGTGATATAGTTTTTAGACCACTTACCTCAAATATAATGATGAACAAACTCCTAATCATAGTCTTAGATCTAGGTTCAAACACCCTTTGAATCCCCAACGTAGATTCCACTAGAAAAATACTGTTTTGGGTATTTAAAAGAATATTAGAGAAACTACAATCCCTAATCCAGAAAAGATAAGTAAGAGGAATGTTATACTAACTAGGAGATTCAATCCCTAATTGAAGACGCTCCAAAAATCCAAAAATCATAAGAGAAGCATGATTGGGAAGAATTGGGGGATGCAGTCCATCACTAGGGATGACAGAATCCAAATTGGGGAAAATTATGTGATATAATTAAAATAATCTGGGGAAGTTTGTAAATTTTTCACTTTTTAATGGGGTGTATGATTTGGGAGCACATTTTGAAAAACTTTTCCCAAACCATACACCAACATACATCTAAGAGGCATTCACCCACACAATTACCTACGGAGTCCTGTATAATTGGAAAACCATGTTCAAAATGTACATGAATCCTTTATTTAAGGTTTCATGGTTTATTCCTTTATCTTTTATATATTACCAAACTATGAACCAACTGTACCCCTCACACAGGTTGGCCCGATTTCTTTCCTTTCTTATCCTGAACCACCGAAACACCCCAGAGGCCTCTAATATTCCATGAAATAATCTCATTAATGAAAAATATATATAAAAACCAAAATTTGAACAAGGTCATACCTCCCTGATGTCTAGGATATTACTGCCTCCCCACCTTATAATGGAATGTTCTGGAGCCGCACTTGTAAGCATCACTGAATCTCTGAAAAATAGACTTTAGTAAATTGGGTGTGCATATCCAACTCCCTTTCCCATTTTTCTTCATTGTACTTTTTAGTCTTCCATATAACTAAAACCAATGGGATGGTATCTCTCTACAAGACTTTCTTATTATAGTCCATGATACGAACTATATGTTCCTCAAAGGATGCATTAGCCTCGATCTCAAAATTATCTACATCAATCAAATGAGAAGGGTTAGGGTGGTACTACTGAATCTATGAGAAATGAAACAAATCAAGCAAACCACTATACTACAATGGTAGATCCAATCAGTATACCACTGGTCTTATCCTCTCCATAATCTCAAACTATCCCACATACATTATTTCTAACTTACCATACATCCAAATCTTATGGTGACCCAACCTTGGAAACACATGAAGAAACACTCGATCATCCACAGATGACTCAAGAGGTCTAAAATTCCAATCTAAATTTGAATTCTTCCTACTCTGTTTCATTTCCATGTGCTTCTGAATCAAATGAATTTTCTCTAATGTCTCATGCACAAAGAAATATCCTAACAATTATAATTCTCCATCTTCCATCCATCACAATGAGGATCAACACTATCTACCATAGAGTTTCTCAAAAGGTGTTATCATTACTATGTCATGGTAATTATTATTGTTGAAAAATTAAACTATTATAAGATTATTTTCCCATAATCTATCAAAATATAAGACACACGATATCAACATGTATAAAGTACCTGAATCATATGTTATGACTTTCTGTTTTTCTATAAGTGGAAATCCATACTCTAGAACACCAGGGTACTAATAACCCTCTGTAATCCCTACCAAAAAATGATTGAAACATAGATCTACTCTGAAACTATATTTTGCAGTACCTCATGAAATTGTAATATCTACTAAACATCAACTCCTCCAGCTGATCAATGGTAAATGTCTCTTAAATTAGAAAGAAATGAGCCACCTTAGTCAATCAATCCACCACTACCCAAATCGTATCAGTCTTTTGAGGAATCCTCGGAATCCCCACAACAAAATCCATATTTAAATAATCTCATTTCCATTGATGAATGATCAGTGGCTATAACAACCCACATGGTCGGTCATGATCATCCCTCGCCCGCTAGAAGGTAAAGCATCACACCAAGAAACCTACAATCTCTTTCTTTATCCTTATCCATCAATACTGCCTAAAAAGATCCAAATACATCTTATTCTAACATTGATGCACATACCAATTAGATGCATGAGACTTTGTCACAAACTCTTCGCTCAATATGGTTGAAAAAACCACATATTCATGAACCTGAACAACTCCACCATACCCAATGGTCCAACCATAAGGTGACTTCGCAACATTAAAATCATCCATAAAATCCAACCAATAAGGATCCTTATAATGCCTTTTCTTAACCTAGATATGAAGTGTGGACTCAAATTCCAAGGACAAAAGGGGCATCATCCCCTGAACATCCTTCACCTCAAGGTGCGTCTTGGAAAACAATTCAATCACCTTCCATTCTGAGCACAATTCATGGTGTGCTTGATCTTGATTTTTCCAGCTCATAGAATTTGAAAAGGAATTTCCCTTTCCCAAGGTGTAAATCATCTCAATGTCAAATGATTTCATTTATTCAATCCATATTCTCTACTAAATATTCAAATCACACTGATAGAATTTTTACATCATAATTTTATGATCAGTTATACCATAAAAAGTTCTCCCAAAAAGTAATGTCACCAAAATGTTAGACATAAATCACTGAAACCAATTCAAGATAATTCATAAGGTAATATAATTCACAAGGAATAATACTTCATGACCCATACACCACAACTCAATAATCCTGAATTGGAACTACCTAAAGACCAAAACCATATTCATCACAAAACAAAGTATACTTCTTACTTATCTGAGGAAAGATCAGAATCAGTGGGGTTCTCAACCACATCTATAACACCTAAAATGAATTCTCACATTCCGAAGACCACTCAAACATGACACCTGATCGTGCTAATATTTACACTATTTTTCATGTCTATATAAATGATTTAAACCTTAAAAATATACCAATTTGATGTTATTTGTAACAATTTTGGATTTAGAGTGTGTTTTGGGATAAAAAGTGTAAATTTTAGAATTATTGATTTTTAACATATTTTTTATCACAAGGGTATTTTGGAAGTTTCTCATAAAATATATTCCCAAATTTTTTGATTCAATTTTTTTTGTAATCCTTATTTTATTTCCTTCAAATTTTTCATCTGAACTAGGAGCTGATTAGAGAATCTGTTGGCCTAAAAATCAATGAAGATGAAGATATTTCCGGGTAGACTGCATGGACCCCACCTTCGCAACGGATAGCCAATTCGGCCTACACGCCTCTAAATGGAATGATTTTACTTATAGAAGGAAGAGGATCCCATTTATCTTTCAAAAAATTAATTTCATGGCGTTTGGAATCTAGTATGGTGGCCATATAATGACATATATTTGAATGAAGCTTCCTGGAACCTACGTCCAGAAAAAGAACCCATAAATGAAAAATCCATAACTCCAACATCCGGTGCCCAATTAATCTAAAATATGGAGGGTGAACGGAAAACAAATTATGAAAAAAATGAATGAGGGGTTACATGCATCAATCGACAAATGAATGGTTCATCAACATGCAAACCTTCGAAGGATGAAATCTGCATATAAAAGGAGAGGAGCTTCTACATATGAAATCATTCCATTCATCACCACAATATCCGTCACAAAGGGAGATGGATTGAGAGAGAAAAGGGGAAGGTGGAGATTGATATCCTTAATATGATTCCATACTTTGAGTATTCAATAGAGAAGATGAAGGCTTCTCAAGTGATGGAAGGCTAAGCGGCATGTGGTTGCAGATTGCGACTCCTGACGAACACTCTCTTCTGAGATTCAATTTTAATGTGTAATCTCTTTTTTAATTTCTATTGAACCTATATTTTTGAATGAAACTAGTTATTTTATTTCTAAAATATATTTTCAACAAATTTGTTTTGATCATTGTTTCGTTTATAAAGTAGAACAATGAATTTCTCTATTTAAAATTCTTTGGAGAGGTCTGGACATTGAGGATAGCGAATTCAATTAGGTTCAATTACTTGGAGGTTTTTAATTAATTGATTCACTTCTATAAGCAGAACCACAATCATATTAAGTCCTTAATATGAGGTTTATTAAAATTTGAGTGTACACCTAGGGGTCCTTGCGGGTACATTTAGGAATTTAAATTGAGGGATATTTTCATATACAAGGAATAGGGGAGTGTGTGAGAGGGTGAAGCTTGTCCGCGACCATCATGATTCCTAACCCACATTATCTTTCCATTGAAATTATTTCACTTTAGTATTTAATTAAAATTATATTTTCAAAAAATTTATTAAATCCCCATTTTCATTTCTACAAAAATAACAAATGTGACAATTTTGCAACTTGATTTGCAACCTCCTCGAGGGGAAACCCTATGGTCACCACTATTCTACATTATAAGGTAAAATATTGATTGAGGTCTTCATGACACAAAAATGCTCACATCAACTGGCGCTGTTGTCGGGATGGGTGTTTCTAGAGTTGATTTTATTTTATTTTTTCTTTCATGACCCGAACTTCTGACCCGAACTTGTTACCTTTGGATCGTGAAATTGATATAACATTTCACACTATCATTAGAGATACTAATCCCCAAGTTGCAGGTTGTGAGTCTTCCACAAACACACCTAGGACAGACATAGTTGAAACTGAAATCCAAATGGATGAAAATAGAACTTTGAAATAATTGGCTTCATCCTACAATGAAAATCAATAGAATCCTGTTGAGTACCCTGATGCACCTACTGGATTTGAAATCAAGTCTGGTTTCATCCACCAGCTTCCCAAATTCAATGGGTTGTCTAGTGAAGACCCACACAGACACCTCCAAGAATCCAACAACCTGTGTGTCAACATGAAACCTCATGGAGTCGATGTAAATCAAATGAAGCTAAGTTCGTTTAATTTTTCTCTAGATGGAGTTTCTAAGGAATGGATTTTCTAATCTCACTCAACCTTGATTACAAATTGGAATGAATTAAAAAATATTTTCGTTCAAAAAAATTTCCCTGCATCTAGAACTGCCTCCATTCGAAATGAGATGTGTGGAATTAGGCAGACACCCGGAGAAACACATCAAAAATACTGGGAACAGTTCAAATGTATTTGTTATAGTTTCCCCCACCATCAAATCAGTGACCAGATTCTCATTCAATAGTTTTATGAAGGATTGTGTCCTACTGATAGAAGTATGATCGATGCTGCTACAGGGGGTGATTTAGTTGATAAGACACTAGTTGTTGCTAGGATTCTAATTGCAAACATGGCCCAGAATGCCCAACCATTTGGAATAAGAGGCCTTCTTCATGTCAAAACTTCACAAGAATTCCATAATACTGGTCCCAAAAACAACATTATTGAAAGTCAACTATCTGATCTTACCACCATGGTAAGGTCAATGATGTTGTCTAACACCCCACCAACCCAACCCAAACCGGATGTAGCATTCCAACTACAAGTTCACTGTGGTGTTTGTTCTTCAAATGAACATTTTAGTGACCAAAGCCCGCAAATGCAAGATCCTCCTGAGAACTACAATACAATTTTTCCTAGTAGACCATTTCAATCAAAACAACAATGGCCATTTCAATACAACCAAAATTTCGATCAAGGATAGAATAAAAACTCGAAGGAAATATTTCATTAGCCTGAAGAACCAAGAGGATTTTTCAAAGGACAATCAAGTAATTATCATCCAATATATTTCAATGAGCATGCCAATTCTCATTTTGGAAGCAACCTTCAGCCTACCCCTCCAACTCAAAACATTTATAGGAACCTTGAAGAAGAAATTCAGAAACAAAAAGAGGAAATGAGGGAACTAAATGAATTCTCAAAACAACAAGAGAAAAAAATGAATACCTTAATGACTCAAGTGGGTCAACTTGCCTCTGGTATTAATTTCATAACAAATTAACGGAGTGGTGGTTTACCCTCACAGCCACAAGTAAATCCGAGGAATAATGGGAAGGAAAATGTGAGTGCAATTGAACATAGGAGTGGAACAAAATTGAAAAACTCTCAAATTGAGAACGTCAAGCTCGTGGCTGAAACTGTTTAAGAAAAACCGACCCTTGATAAAAATGATAAAAAATATTAAGTTGATAGAAACACTGAGTCAAGAGAAGAAATCATGTTTGAAAGAATAAAGAATGATTGGAAGAGGATGTATAGTCCTTATGATTCTCCAAACCATACTCAGAATACCCACACAAACATTCAAACCTACAATTCATTATCCAAGGTGTGAACCACCACCAAAGTCAAGTACTGGAAATGAATTGGATAAGGAGGTTTTGGAAAAATTAAAAAAATTCCAAGTCAATATTCCTTTGCTCGTTGCTGTGAAAAAAATTCCAAGGTATGCTATGTTTCTGAAAGACATGTGTACGAATAAGAGGAAGTTCAAAGGAGATGAAAAAGTAATCATAGTAAGGAATGTTTCATCTATGATTCAACATGCCCTACCTATCAAGTGTAAAGACTCTGGAACTTTTACAATTCTCTGTATAGTTGGGAAATGTGAATTCAAAGATGTGATGCTTGATCTAGGGGCATCCATCAATGTCATTCCACATTCTGTCTACTCATATCTTCATGTTGGAGACTTGAAACACTCTGGAATTATCATTCAACATGCCAACTGAAGTACCACAAAACCTGATGAAGTTATAGAGGATGTTATCTTTCAAGTGAGAGACATGTTTTTCCTATATACTTCTATGTTTTGGACATGGAAGATGATAGGTTCAGCACACATGATACCCTCATCCTGGGGAGACCATTTTTTAAAACGGTAAAAGAAATCATCAATGTTCACAAAGGGACACTTTCACTATGATTTCGAGATGATAATATTAATTTCAATATATTTAATTCAATGAAACACCCAGTTGAGGATCATTCATCACCCCAACTAAACATGATCAATTGTTTTTCCTCGAACATGCTACACAATTTTTCCTATGATGAAATACCAATTGATGTGAAAAAAGATGTAAATTTTTCTGATACTAAATTAGATGAACATGAGGTTGAAATTGAAGACAGTAAAGAGTCTTGGGATATGGATATTGAATATCTGAGCATTAATGATGTAGAATTTCTAGAAAAAAATGAACCTGTTTGTGGTATCCCTAGAGTGGTTTCCAATTTTTCACATAAAACAAGTCTTGAGATCATGGAAAGAGATCACCATGATGAACATAGAGCTTCACTAAACAATCTATCTTATGAGTAGTTCCTTGTGATCAATGAAACCACCCCACCTGAGATAGAATATAAATACCTTTTAAAGAACCTCAAATATGCCTTCTTTGGTCATAATGAACAATTCCCTGTAATCATCTCAAAAGATTTTTCAGAAGTCCAGGAAAACCAATTGTTAGAAGTTCTCAAGTCCCACAAGGAAGCCATGGGATATACTCTCTCTTATCTAACATGAACCAATCCCTTAGTTTGTGTGAAAATAATTTTACTGGAGGAAATCCAAAATAATTCATACAAAAGTTCCATGTTATACAAAGAGAGAACCAAAGCCTTTCATGATACAAGGATTCCCAACCAAAACTCCAAATAGGGAGACAAAGTCCTACTGTTCGATGTCAGATTAAAACTCTTCCAAGGTTATTTTTTTTGAAAATAGTCTAGACCATTCATCATTACTCAGGTATTTCCTTTTGGTGAAATATAGATTAAATACCCAGACAAAGGTACATCATTCACTGTCAATTGGAATAGGCTCAATCTGTTTAGAGAGAATTTTCAAGATCCTCCAAAGGAAGAGATTTGTCTTCATGATGCAGAATACAATTAATGCCAGGTTGAGTCTTTCCTTCTCATTTATTTTTTTATGTCTTTAATTTCCTCAATTTCATGATCAAATAAATTTTCTTCACAATGAGGAAATTTTATAGAATAAGTGTGTGTGGGGGGGGGGGGGGGAGAGGCACAATGGTGGTAGATTATGTTTTTAGAAGCTTTCATTTGTTTTTTTATTGTTTTCCAATTTTCTTTCCATTTTTTTCCATGTTTGTTTTTCAAATTTTATGTATTTTCCTTTCAATTTTTTTCCTCTTCAAAAAATATTAAAAAATTCTTTTTGGAATTTCTTTATTTTCTATTGAAACTCATGGAAAGTATTGAACCAATTGATCCTTTGAAACTGAACAAAAATTAATATTGAAAATGGCATTGTTTCAAGTTTAAAAATTTCGAAAATTCTTGAAAAGGCCACTGATTTTTGAATCTCATGGCACATATCACTAACTTTGTAATTTAAATTATCATTCCTATGATGCCCCTGGAACCATTTTTACATCTTCTTCACATTAAACTCTTTCTTTATAGAACCAATTTTTGTTTGTTTAAACCAGAACATGATTTATTTCTATCAAAATGTGAGGGTTGAGATACTTTTAATTTAAATGATTGAGTCATTTTTTTGAATATTGGAGGCCCCATTTCATGATTACCCATTTCATTTGGGCCTTACTTGAACAATTTATCTTTCTTGATCCCTTAGTATCCATGTGTAGCATATTAGGTTAGCCACATTACAAGCCAAATTTTCCTTTCCAACCTGCTCTGCAAGTATAAATGCATGATCTAGTTGATCTTATGTGTGGGGGGAAGAGTTAAATCTTGATGTGATACCTAATTCGGTGTTGCATTGGGAGAACATTCAAACATTTATGGCATATTTGTGATGCTATAATATATTTTTCTGAGAGATGTTCCAATCTGGAGCACTCAAATGAAATGGAGTTGTGCCTGTCTGGAGCTCACAATGGAAATAAGTTGTTCCCTATCTGGATCTTTTAAAAAATAATTCATGTTTACTGCTGAAATATTGGTGGAATGGGATGGAAAAGAGATGATCGAAAATGATATATTTTTCTTCAGAGGAGAATACAGAGGAGACCATACTTGAGTGAAAATTAGAATCATGCATTTCTGCTTCTAAAAGATCCAAACCATCCTTATTCAGCCATAAAATTTTTTAAATTTAAATCCTACCAACCCCAAGCCACATAAAGACCTTTTAAAGTCCTCATGATAATCACATTTTATTTGTTCAAATCGGGTGGAGATGTAGAAATTTATCAAGACAATGGTAATTCTTTCATTAGTTGGATGAGAAAAGCCTTGTTGCAAATATATATTGTGTGCTGAGAGAAAATAAATGTGAGGTAAGTGTTTTGTGTGCATGGGAAAAGAAAATAAGTGGAAATGGATTGAATTATTTGAATTGATAATTTTAAATATTTTTTATGGGGCGTGATATCTTTTTTATTCTCTGTGGTGAATTTGTAAACTCCAGTGGTATGTTTTTTGAGTTTTCCATGATTCAGTGCCCACCTGTTCGGGAGTCCAAGTGCCAAGTGTGGGGGAGTTGATAGAGATAATATTTCCACTATTTTTTATGTTTATATAAATGATTTAAACTTCACCAATTGAACAATTTGATCTTATTTGTATCAATTTTGGATATAGAGTGTGTTTTGGGACAAAAAATTAAAATTACATAATTTTGGATATTTAACAGATTTTTATCACAGGGGAATTTTAGAAATTTAACATAAAATATATTTCAAAATTTAGTGACTCTAATTTTTTTATTCCTTATTTTATTTACTTCATCATTTTCTTCTGTACTAGGAGCTTATTTGAGCATCTAGTGGCCTAAAAAATCAATGAAGATTAATATTTTTTCGGGCGGATTGCATGGACCCCACATTCATCATGGACAACCAATTTGGCCTACATGCCTTTAAATGAAATGATTTCACTTGGAGATAGAATAGGACCCCAAGGAGTGTTCACAAAATTAATTTCATAGCGTTTGGAATCCATTATGATGGCCATCGAATGCCATATGTTTGAAGGAAGCAACCTAGAACCTGCGTCCAGAAAAAGAAACCGTCAATGAAAAATCCATAACTCTAACATCTGGTTCCCAATTAATCTAAAATTTGGAGGGTGAATGGAAAACAAACTTATAAAAAAATTATGAAGGGTTACACGTGTGAATCAAGAAATTAATGGGTCATCAATACAAAAAACATTCGAAGGAAGAAATATGGCTATAAAAGGAGAAGAGCTTCTACCTCTCAAAGCATTCCATTCATCACCACATCATCTGTCACAAAGGGAGTTGGCTTGAGAGAGAAAAGGGGAAGGTGGATATTGATAACCTTATGAAGATTTCATCATTTTAGGATTAAATAGAGAAGATTAAGGATTCTCAAGTGATGTAAGGCTAAGTGGCATGTGGTTGCGGACGGCGACACCCGATGGACACTCTCTTCCGAGTTTCGATTTTAATGTGTAATCTCCTTTTGAATTTCTCTTGAACCTACATTTTTGAATGATTCTGGTTATTTTTTTTATTAGATATATTTTCAACAAATTTGTTTTGATAAATATTCCATTTATAAATTAGAACAATTGATTTTTCTATTTAAAATTCATTGGTGAGGTCTTGCCATTGAGTATATAAAATTCAATTATGTTCAATTACTTGGAGGTATTTAAGTAATTGAGTCACTTCTATAAGTGGGAACACAATAATATTAAGGTACTAATATGATGTCTGTTAATAATTGAGTGTACACCTGAGGGTCCTTGAGGGTACATTTAGGAATTTAAATTTAGTGATATTTTTATATAAAAGGAATAGGGGAGTTTCTGAGAGGGTGAAGCTTGTCTACAGAAGCTATTTTTAATCCTAATTTCAAACCCACTTTATCTTTCCATTAAAATTATTCAACTTTAGTATTAAATTAAAATTCTATTTTCAAACAATTAATTAAATCCCCATTTTCATTTCTATAGAAATAACAAACGTGATAGTTTTGCAACTTGATTTGCAACCTCCTCAAGAACAACCATGTGGTCACCATTGTGCTACATTATAAGGGAAAATATTGATTGGGGTTTTAATGGCACTAAATAGCTCACATCAACTGGCACTGTTGCTGGGGAGGTTGCTAGAGTTGATTTTATTTTATTTTTTCTTGCATGACCCAAACTTGTATCCTTTGGATCCCGAAATCGATAGAACATTTCATACTAGGGTTAGAGATACTAATCCCAAAGTTGAATGTTTTGAATCTTCCACTAACACACCTAGGACGTACATAGTTGAAAATGAAATCCAAATGGCTAAAAATAGAACTTTGAAAGAATTGACTTCCTCCTATGAAGAAAATCAAGAGAATCCTGTAGAGTACCCTATTGCACCTGCTGGATTTGAAATCAAGTCTAGTTTCATCCACCAGCTTCCCAAATTCAATGGGTTATCGGGTGAAGACCCACACAGACACCTCCAAGAATTTAGCTACCTGTGTGTCAACATGAAATCTCATGGATTCGATGCCAATCAAATGAAGCGGAGGTAATTTCTTTTTTCTCTAGATGTAATTGCTAAGGAATGGTTTTTATATTCTCACTCAACCTTGATTAGAAATTCTAATGAATTAAAAATGTTTTTCCTTGAAAAAAATTTCCCTGTATCCAGAACTGCCTCCATTCGAAAAGAGATTAGTGGAATTAGGCGAACCCCGAGAGAAACACCTCACAAATAATGGGAATGGTTCAAATGTATTTATTATAGTTTCCCCCATCATAAAATCAGTGACCAGCTTTTCATTCAATACTTTTATGAAGGATTGTGCCTCACTAATAGAAGTATGATCGATGCTGCTACAGGGGGAGATTTAGTGGATAACACACTCATTGTCGCTGGGATTAAAATTGCAAGCATGGACCAAAATTACCAATAATTAGGAACAAGAGGAATTCTTCATGTCGAAGATACACAAGAATTCCCTACTACTGGTCCCGAAGACAACATAATTACAAGTCAACTATTTGATCATACCACCCCGGTAAGGTCCATGATGTTGTCTAACGCCCCACCAACCCAACCCAAACCTGACGTAGAATTTCAACTACAAGTCCACTATGGTGTTTGTTCTTCAAATGAACATTTTAAGGACCAATTCCCACAAATTCAAGATCCTCCTGATAACTACAATGTAGTTTTTCCTGGAAGACCATTTCAATCAAACCAACAAAGGCTATTTCAAAACAACCAATATTTCAATATGGGATAAAACAACAACTGGAATGAAAGATTTCGTCAGTCTGAACAACCAAGTGGATTTTTCCAAGGACAATCAAGTAATTCCCAACCATGATATTTCAATGAGCAAGCCAATGCTCATTCTGGAAGAAAATTTAAGCCTACCCCTCCCACTCAAAACTCTGATAGGAACCTTGAAGAAGCAATGCAGAAATAATAAGAGGAAGTGAGGGAACTAAAAGAATTCTCAAAACAACCAGAGAACAAAATGAATACCTTGATGACTAAAGTGGGTCAACATGTCTCTAGTATTAATTTCATAACAAATCAAATGACTGTTGGTTTACCCTCACAACCACAAGTAAATTCGAGGAATAATGGGAAGGAAAATGTGAGTGAAATTGAAATTAGGAGTGGAACAAAATTGAACAACTCACAAATTGAGAGCATTAAGTATGCGGCCGACACTATTGAAGAAATCCCTACCCGTGATAAAAATGATGAAAAATCTAAAGTTTATAAAAACAGAAATTCAAGAGAATAAATCATATTTGAAACAACAAATAATGATTGGAAGAGGATTTCTGGTCCTTATGTTTCTCCAAACTATAATCAGAATACCCCCAGAAAAATTCAAACCTCCACTACCTTATCTAAGGTGTGAACCACCACCAAAGTCAAGTGCTGAAAAATAATTGGATAAGGAGGTTTTGAAAATATTCATGAAATTCCAATTCAACATTCCTTTGATCAGTTATGTGAAACAAATTCCAAGGTATGCTATTCTTCGAAAAGACATGTTTACCCACAAGAGAAAATTAAAAGGAGGTGAAAAAGTAAACATAAGAATGTATATTTCATCCATGATTCAACATGCCCTGCCTATCAAGTGTAAAGACCCTAGAACTATTACCAATCCCTGTACCATTGGGAAATGTGAATTCAATGATGTGATGATTGATCTAGGGGCATCCATCAATTTCATGCCACATTCTGTCTACTCATATCTTCAAGTTAGAGACGTGAAAACCTCTAGAATTATCATTCAACATGCCAACCGAAATACCACAAAACCTATTAGAGTTATAGTGGATGTTCTCATTCAAGTGAGAGATTTTTTTTCCTGTAGACTTATATGTTTTCGAAATGGAAGATTATAGGTTCAACACACATGCTCCCCTCCTCATGGGAAGACCATTTTTGAAAATGGAAAAAGAAATCATCAATGTTCACAAAGGGACACTTTCACTGGGATTAGGAGGAGATAATATTCATTTCAATATTTTTAATTCAATGAAACACCCAGTTGAGGATCATTAATCCCCCCAAGTGAACAGGATCTATTGTTTTTCCTCCGACATGCTACATAATTTTTATTGTGATGAAATACCAACTGATTTGAAAAAGATGTAAATTTTTCTGATACTGAATTAGATCCACATGAGGTTGAAATTGAAGACTGTGAAGAGTCTTGGGATGTTGAGACTGAATATATGAGCATTAAAGAAGTATAATTTCTAGAAACCACTAAACCCGTTAGTTGTATCCCTGGTGAGGTTTCCAATTTTTCACATAAAACAAGTCTTGAGATCATGGAAAGAGATCACAGAGATGAACATGGAGCTTCACTAAACAATCTATCTTCTGAGCAGTTCCCTATGATCAATGAAACCACCCAACCTGAGATAAAATTGAAATCCATTCCAAAGATCCTCAAGTATGAATTCTTATGTCAGATTGAACAATTCCCTATAATTATCTCAAAATATTTTTCAAAAGTACAGGAAAACCAATTTTTGGAAGTTCTCAAGTCCCACAAGGATGCGATAGGAATGACTCTCTCTGATCTAATAGGAATAAATCCATCAGTTTTCGTGAAAATAATTTTACTGCAGAAAATCATAAATAATTCATACGAAAGCTCATGGTTATAAAAATAGAGAACCAAAGCCTTTCATGATACGACGATTCTCAACAAAAACTCCAAAGAGTGAGCTGAAGTTCTACTGTTCGATGCCAGATTGAAACTCCTCCCTGGTAAATTTCATTACAAATGGTCTGGACCATTCATCGTTACTCAGGTATTTCATTTTGGTGCAATACAGATTAAATAACCGAATAAAGGTACATCATTCACTGTCAATGGGCCTAGGCTAAAGCTATTTAGAGAAAATTTTCAAGATCCTCCAGGGGAGGAGATTCATCTTCATGATGCATAATACAATTAATGTCAGGTTGTGTCTTTACTTATCATTTATTTTTGTTATGTCTTTAATTTTCTCAATTTCATGCTCAAATAAATTTTCTTCACAATGAGGACATTTCATAGAATAAGTGTGGGGGGCAGGCACAATGCTGGTAGATTAGGTTTTTATAAGCTTTCATTTGAAATTTTTTGTTTTCAAATTTTAATTCCATTTTTTACGTGTTTCTTTTTCAAATTTTAGGCCTTTTATTTTCAATTTTTTTCCTATAAAAAAAATAAATTGTTTTTTGGAATTTCATGAATTTTTTTTGAAACTCATGCTAAGGATTGATCCAATTGATCCTTTGAAACTGAAGATAAATAAATATTGCAAATGGAATTGTTTCATGTTCAAAAATTTGGAAAATTCTTGAAAATACCACTAGTTTTTAAATCTCACGGAACATATCACTGACGTTGTAATTGAAGTTCTAATTCTTGTGATGCCTCTGGACCCATTTTCACATCATCTTCACATTCCCCTCTTTCTTGAGAGAACAAATTCATGTTTTTTAAACCAGAAATTGATTTATTTCTATCAAAATATAAGGGATAAGGTACTTATGATTAAAATTATTGAGGAATTTTTTTGAATATTGGATCCCCCTTTTCATGATTACCCTTTTTATTTTGGCCTTCATTGAACATTTTATCTTTCTTCATCCCTTAATATCAATGTATAGCCTATTTTGTTAGCCAAATTACAAGACAAATTTCCCTTTCCAACCTGCTCTGGAAGTATTAATGAATGATCTAGTTTAACATATGTGTAGAGGGGGAGATGACTCATGATTTGCAACCTAATTTGGTGTTGCTTTGGGAGAACATTAAAACATTGAAGGAATATTTGTGATGATGGAATATATTTTTCTGAGAGTTGTGCCTATCTGGAGCTCTCAAAAAATGGAGTTGTTCCTATCTGGAGCTCGCAATGGAAATAAGTTGGGACATATCTAGAGCTTTAAAAAAAGATTCATATTTAGAGCTGAAATATTGGTGGAATGGGTTGGAAAAGAGATGATCAGAAATGATATATTTCTCTTCAGAGGAGAATATAGAGGAGACCATACTTGAGTGAAAATTAGAATCATTCATTTTTGTGTCCAAAAGATCCAAACCCTCCTTATTCAGCCATAAAATATTTCACATCTGAATCCTAGCAACCTCAAGCCATAGAAAAACCTTGTGAATTCCTCATGATAATAAAATGTTCTTGGTTCACATCAGGTGGAGATGTAGAAATTTATCTAGGCTATGGTGTTTCATGCATGAGTTTGATGAGAAAATCCTTGTTGCAATTCAATATTGCATGATGAGAGAAAATAAATTTGAAGTAAGTGTGTTGTGTGTATGGGAAGTGAAAATAATAGGAAAGGGATTTAATGATTTTAACTATGAATTTTAAATATTTTTTATGAGGCATGATATGTTTTATATTCTTTGTGGTAAATTGGTAAACTCCATTGCTATGTGTTTTGAATTTTCTTTGATTCAGTACTCACCAGTCCAGGAGTGGAAGTTCTATGTGTGGGGGAATTGATATAGCTAATATTTCCACTGTTTTCCTATCTATATAAACTATTTAAACTTCACCAATTTACCAATTTGATTGTATTTGTATCAATTTTGGATTTAGAGTGTGTTTTGGGATAAAAATTTTAAATTACATAATTCCGGATTTTTAACAAATTTTTATCACAGGGGTATTTTGGAGATTTATCATAAAATATATTCCTAAATTTTGTGATTATAGTTTTCTTAATCCTTATTTTATTTCCATCATCTTTGTCTTATGGACTAAGAGCAGATTAGATCATCTAGTGGCCAAAAAAATCAATGAAGATGAATATGTTTCCGGGCAGACTGCATGGACACCACATTCGTAATAGACACCTAATTCGTCCTACATGCGTTTAAATGAAATGATTTCACTTGGAGATGGAATATAACCACAAGCCGCATTCAAAAAATTAATTTCATGGCATTTGATATCCATTATGGTGGCCATTGAATGACATATATCTGAAGGAAGCTTCTAGGAACTTGCGTCCAGAAAAAGAATTCGTCAATAAAAAATCCATAACTCCAATATCCGGTGCCCAATTAATCTGACATTTGGAGGGTGGACGGAAAATAAACTTATGAACAAAATATATGAAGGTGACCATGCGTGAATTGAAAAATTATTGGGTCATCGACACAGAAAATTTCGAAGGATGAAATCTACCTATAAAAGGAGAGGAGCTTCTACCTCTGAAATCATTACATTCATCACCACACCATCCATCACAAAGTGAGTTGGCTTGAGGGAGAATTAGGGAAGGTGGAGATTGAGATCCTTAAGAAGATTCCATAATTTGAGGATTCAATAGATAATATTAAGGCTTATTATGTGACGGAAGGCTAAGGGGCATGTGGTTGCGGATGTCGACACCTGATAGACACTCTCTTACGAGTTTCGATTTTAATGCGTAATATATTTTTGAATTTCTCTTTTACCTATATTTTTTAAAGAATATGGTTATATTATTTCTAAATTATATTTTCAACAATTTTTTTTGATTGTTTTTTCATTTATAAAGTAGAATAATTGATTTCTCTATTTAAAATTCTTTGGTGAGATCTTTCTATTGGGCATAGCGAATTCAATTATGTAATGACCTGCCAATTCCAATTGGCTTGAGAGTTTAACGAGTCATTACTAAGCCTTAAGCAACATCCCCAAGGTGACAAAGGCTAGGAATAAATGCTGGAGGGTTTCAATGAAAGTTGGGGATGATTTAACCTTTTATAAATAAACCAACCAAACATTCCTAACAACCACTATATGATGCATGTTAAAGAAACAACCAACTCATTCATTACCAAAAGAGAACTACACTATTCCAAAACCAATACATAACCAACACAATATCATAGTACCAAGTGGAAGACTAAACTGAGACCCAAAACAAAGCAAGACACACTCCACGATTCCACACCGAGCTCCATGCTCAAAGCACCACAACATCTCCCAAGCTTCACCACGAACCACGAGTAATGAGACTCCTTAACTTTACCTGTGTCTCGGAAAACAAGATATTCAAAAGCACCAAAGTGCCAAAGAAGGGGTGAGTATAAAACTCAGTAGGTTTTCCCCAATGACTTCCCTAATCACGCCACTTGGATAGAAGAGTTAGCGACATTTATATTAAAAAAATAGTTTATATAAAACATTTTCTCAAAATAGATTATAACAAGATATAAACAAGCTTCCCAAAACCATTCATACCCAAAATCCTCCAAGTGCATTTGAAACCAACTTCCAACAAGTTATTTTTCCAGAAAAATAACCAAACAAGTTTTCAAACCCTTTCACAATATCCCTTTTTGGCATACCGAATCATTTCACTAACCCGTGAAGTCAAACATGCATACTTCATTATGACAGTTTCATACTCATGAGTGGTTTCTCATCATTCTATCAAGTTTTCACAAGGTAATTACATCCCATTTCCATTACACCTTTGGCACCGAGAACAAGGTCATATTTCAACCAAGCCTCGTACACATAATTACAACGTTTTGCATTGAGCACAAGGTCCTATTTCAACCAAGCCCCGCACATGCAATATGAACACACACCAGACATTCCCAAAAATCATGTCAAACCATCCTTTAAATAAAAAACCTCTTATTGAAAACCATTTTCCATCCAAACCAAGTGCGTTCAAACAATTCAAACCATTTCAATAAAGCTTCCTTTTTATTGAAAACCAAATCCATCAAAACCATTTCAATAAAATAAACATTTTATTTAAAACCCATTTTTCATCAAACCATTTACAATTTCTGAAATTTGATAATTTAAAATCATCATTTTAAATTCAAATAGCCAAGTCACTTCGCACACAATTCACCAAGATTTCACAATTTCATCAAAACCATAAATCATCACTAGAGAAGATTTATTCCATGATTTTCACAATCAATTCCATTCAAACAACCAATTTTAAACTAAGCTTACCAATTCTAATAAGAGGAGTTTATATTGAATCCACCCACCTCAAAGGTTTAGATGAAAACCACAACAGTCGAAGAACGCACAAGAAAACCGGGTCGATTCTCCAAGAATCCTCCTTAGATCTCTTCTCCAAACACAACCAAGACCAAATCTTGTCATATTTTGCATCCACACACATAGGTATACCCATAATGACAGTATATCAAAGAAATCGAGAGAAGAGGTGATGTAGATATAAGTAGATCTACGAAACCGATAAAGAACAATCACATACATCAAGAATCCGGCTTTGATTCGCCAAGAGAAGCCTTTGCATCGCCTCTGGAATGATGGGAGAACCCTCCTTGACCATAGGAAAACCATAATCCTAAGTTTGGGCCGCTTAAGAGCTTAAACGAGACATTTAGAGGCAAAAACGCGTGAGATCCACAATTTAAGGATCTCATTTAAGTGACTGCATAGTTAGTCTGCACAGTTTGACAAACCGTGCGCTAACCATGCATTATCTACTACCTCGGTCACCTTTCTCGCACGGTTTGGCTACACGGTTAGAAAAACCGTGTGTTGACCATGCAGAATCCACTTCCACCAAGGTTTTCTATGCACAGTTTAGTCGCACAGTTTGGACAACCCGTGCGCCAACCGTGCGACTTACGCTTTTCCTCCATCTTTATCCCAAGTTCTCCCAAGTTTCCCATTCCTCATCCTTAACTTTAAAAATAATTAAAAGCATCAAGAAAGGGTAACATAACAGAAACCGTGGGTACTATATTCTCCCCACCAGTGGACTTTCTGTCATTGGAAGGTAGAAAACTCTCAGTCAACTGAAAGAGCTCTGACCACTGACCTTTCATTTCCTTCTCACGTTCCCAAGTCTCTTCTTGAATCTGACCATGTTGCCACAAAACCCACACTAGACTGATGTTTTTTCTAGGCAAGACTTTAACCTACCTATCCAAAATCTACACCGGGATATGTACCAACGAAACATCCGGCTCTAGGTCCACGTTATCCCATTTGATCACATGGTCAGGATCGTGTTGATACTTCTTTAACTGAGATACATGGAAAAAATTATGCCCTGCACTGAACCATGGTGGAAATGTAAACCGATATTCCACCTCACCAACCCTTTCCAGTATCTCAAAAGGGCCTATATATCGAGGAGATAATTTTCCATGTTTCCCAAAATGATGATGTCCAAGCCTGGGAGAGATTCTCAAAAATACATGATCACCCACTATGAACGACAACAGTCTTCGACGGTGATCTGCATAAGACTTCTGAAGACTCTGAGTCATCTCCATCCTCTTTATAATCAACTGAATCTTCTCCATTGTTTCTTGGACAAGGCTCGGCCCAACTAGTGAAGTTTCACCCGTTTCCACCCAACATAGCAGATAACGACAAGGACGCCCATACAATGCTTCAAAAGGTGCCGTGTATATCAAGGCATGATAACTGTTATTGTATGAAAACTCCACTAGGGGTATATGCTCCTCCCATGAGCCACCAAAATCCAATACACAATCCCACAACATTTATTCCAATGTTTCTATCGTCTACTCATATTTTCCATACATATGAGGATGATACGCCATGCTCATCATCAACTGAGTCCCAAATCCTTGCTGTAATGATTTCCAGAAATAAATTGTGAACCTCGGATATCTATCTGGGACTATGGATACCAGTACACCATACCTATTTACCACTTCTTGGATATAGATTTTTGAAAGATCTTCCACCATATGAGTTTCAAAAATTGTGATGAAATTGGCCGACTTGGTTAGATGATCCACTATCACCCAAATAGAAACGTTTTTTCGGACAATTCTAGGAAGACCTGTAACAAAATCCATTGCTATCTAATCCCTTTTCCACATTGGGATAGTTAAAAACTATAACATACCAGCTGGTCTCTGATTCTATACTTTAACCTACTAACAAGTTAAGCACCGTGAGACGAACTCGCCACCTTCCTTTTCATGTCGCTCTACCAAAATTGTGCTTTCAGCGCCTTATACATCTTCTGTGTACCTGGGTGTACAACCCATCTTGAATGGTGGTTAGTAGGAAGGAGTTTTTCTTGACAAACCATAGGTACAACTATTCGATCTCTGATGCACAAAACTGAACCTGCCTCTAGTTTCCAACAATCAATGGTCTCCCCACCATTGAGTTTTTAACTCATTACCATACATTTTGCATCGGATTTTTGTGCCTCTTTGACCATTTTTACTAAATCAGGAACAATCGTAGATGAAAAGAAAACCACAACACCACCTCAGTCTTCACCTTCCACATGTATGTTGGCTAAGACCGACATCAACTGCCATTCATCTGAAGCTTCTCTCTCCAACTGACCATATAACTTTCTACTCAATGCATCTACCTCCGAATTTCCCTTACCGGGTGTATACATTAAGTCAAAGTCAAACATTTGAAGATACTCTATCCATCTCCTCTGCCTCAAATTTAAATCTCATTGTGAGAAAATGTGTTTCAAGCTTTTTTGATCTATAAACACAGTAAATTTCTCACCAAATAGATAGTGTTTCCATGTTTTCAAAGCATGGACGACTGCATCCAACTCCAAATCATGCATTGGGTAATTCTTCCCATGCACCCCCAACTTCCTTGAGCCATAAGCTACCACATTATCACTTTGCATGAGAACACAACCCAACCCTGATCCTAAAGCGTCACAATACACCACGTACCCCAGTCTTGATTCCAGCAAAATCAAGATGGGTGCTGATGTAAGGATAACTTTCAACTCTTGAAAAGATTTCTGACATTCTTCCGTCTATTGGAAAAGAGCATTCTTGTTGGTCAAATCTGTCATTGGTGAATCTAGTCATGAGAAATAACGCACAAAGCATCGATAGTAACCATCTAGAACAAGAAAACTATGTATCTCGAACATGCTCTTCGGTGGTTTCCAAGAGTTAACAGCTTTTGTCTTTTTATGATCAATAGAAATGCCTTTCTCAAAATTGACATCACCAAGGAAGCATACTTCCTGTATCCAAAAATCACACTTTTATAATTTGGCATACAAATGATGATCTCTCAAGATTTGTAACATTGTTTCCAGGTGCACCTCATGCTCAAACCTTTCCTTTAAATACACCAAGATATCATCCTCAAATACCCCAAAAAAGAATCCAAATATTTCTAAAATATCTGATTCATTAAATCCATGAAGACCGCTGGTGCATTCGTTAGACCAAAAGGCATGACTACATATTCGTAGTGGCCATATCTACTTCTGAAAGCTGTCTTTGGAATATCCTCCATCTGAAATCACAATTGGTGATATCCTAATCTCAAGTCAAACTTGTAGAACCATTGATATCCCCTTAATTGATCAAACAGATCATCAATGCATGGAAGTGGATATCTATTCTTTATCGTAACTTGGTTTTGTTTACGATAATCAACACACAACCAAAGTGTTCCATCTTCCTTCTTCACGAACAAAACTGATGCTGCACATGGAGACATTCTTGGTCGAATGAAACCCTTGCTTTCTATCTCCTCTAACTGCACTTTCAATTCTCATAACTCTGTTGGTTCCATCATATAAGACAGAAGGGAAATAGGATAGGTACCCGGAAGGAGATCAATTGTCAACTCCACTTCCCGTAGAGGTGGTAACCTTAATAATTGTTCGATAAAAACATCTGAAAATTGATCCATTACAGCTGGAAAACTATTTTCCTCAATCTATTCCATTGATTCAAAGTCAATGCTGCCAATTGGTAAGAGATCGTTCCCACCATTGGTGCCAACGAGATCTGTGCAGCTTTCTTTATTATCCTCTCTCCTCTGAGGAGATGGTCGATGCCGTCCTCAGTTGTGAAAATAACTGTTCTCCTTTAACATTCGATGTGACCCTTAAACCTTTTCAACCAATCCATACCTAGGATTACATCATAGACTTCCATGTCCAACATGGAGAAGTCCCATTTTAGCTCAACTCCATCGATAGTTATAGCACATGATCTACACATGAAGGCTTGACATTCCCTTTCACCTAGAGGAGTTTGTAGTTTCAACACAGAAGGCATAATTTCTAGTTTTAAACATAGAAAGTTAGAAGCATGAGAACAAATAAAGGAATGAGATTCTCCAGTATCAAATAACACTTGCACAAGGGTAGAATTCAAAAGATTCGTACCTCTCGCCGTAGATGGTCCAGCCTTATCATCGACTATTATTTGCTCAGCTCCATACAATTTCTTCATCTCTGCACTATTCTCCTTGTTTCCTTGCTGAGATTGCCCTGGTTGAGGAGTCATGGTATTTCAAGAATTACCATGGCTAGCTCTGTTGTGCTGTCGAGACTGATTCCACTGTCCTCGTCCTGTCGAATCATATGATGCTTGCGACGCCTGGAAAGTGTCTCGAACACCCGACCGTGGAGCGCCATGACAATATCGCTGAAAATGTCCCATCTTGTTGCAATTGTGGCATGCTCTCGGTGGAGTTGAACATTCTCCTTTTCATGTGATCAGTTGGACCACATTGGAAGCAACCTACTTTGCTCTGTGGTCATTGAGGAAGGTTGACTGATCCTGCTGTCTGCTTCCAATTCGCACTCCCACCATGGAAGTAGGTTTCCCTCTTCCGCTTGTTCCCAGCATTAGATTTCCCACCCATTCCCGTGGTAATCATCATGCCTCCTCTTATTTATCCTAATATATCACGTTCAATAATCGTTTCTCTATTCACCATATCTGTATAATCCGTAATACGGAGTACCGCAATCTTCGATCATATCTTCTGTCTTAGCCCTGATTCAAAGATGTGTTCCTTCAAAGAAGCACTTTCCGCAACCTCTGGTGAAAAACAGACTAGATTCATGAACTTACCTACATACACTGTGATAGAGAGGCTCTCCTGTTTCAAGCTGAAGAATTCCATCGTTTTCTGGATCTTGAACGTGTGAGGATAGAATTGTTTGTTAAACAATTCTTCAAAATCCTCCCATGTAAGGCCTTCATCCAATTTCGCCTACACTTCTAAATCCCACCACTGACGTGCAAGATCCTCGAGCATATACATTACCATATTTACTTTCAACTCTACTCATGTGCCGACGAAATCGAATATACGATTCATCCTGCTTAGCCACACCTCCGCCTTCTCGGGTTCAGTATCACCCCGAACGTTCGGTGGATTCTGCTTCATGAACTGGATGATATGAACCACATGTCATGGGTCATTCATCCGGCTCTCCATTTCCATGGCTTTAAAAGATTGGAAAATACTCTGAACCAGCTCTTGGTTTACACGTGGTTCAGGTGCAACCATGTTCTCCGTAGCTTCTTCGTGTTGGTTTCGACGACACCTACCTGGTGCCATTTTCTAAACCAACAACAAATTCCATAAATCTCACTCTCTAAAAAGTGTTTGCTTAGAATTTCAAATTCTATCACATCATGTTATCACAAAATTATTCTCAAAACAATCTTTTTCCATGTTCAACCATTTTTTGAAAACATTCAACATTGTTTTTGAAAATCAATCCATTTTCAAAATACACCAAATACCCTATTTTCAAAGTCTTCCGGTTGAAAACAATTTCTGTATTTTTCAAAAACTGGTACTTTTCACAAAATTCTTACTCATTCCTCACAATGAGATATGAAATCCTAATGGGAAGTAATTCCTCTACAATGCATGTCATTCTCATCTCATTGGTTAAACCCATGACAATGAGATTTCCAACATTCTATAAGTGTATCAAAATAACTTATGTACCCAACACCCTGGTGACATGAAGTTCAGCATAAACGGGTCAGCTACGTCCATTTATACTATACATTTCAAGTTCCTACAATCATACTCCTGTCTAAGATTCCAACCCAAGGAATAGACGAGAATGAATTTCAACTCCAAGACCAAGAACATCGATGACCAGTTGTTAGGAAAGGACCGAACAAGCTGATAACATTTGTAATGACCCGCCAATTCCCATTGGCTTGAGAGTTTAATGAGTCATTACAAGGCCTTAAGAGACATCCCCAAGGCTCCGAAGGCTGGAAATAAATGCCGGAGGGTTTCAATGCAAGTGGGGGAAGATTTTCCATTTGAGAAATAAACCAACCAAACACTCCTAACAACCACTATATGATTCATGTTAAAGAAACAATCAACTCATTCATTACCAAATGAGAACTACACTATTCCAAAAAAAAATACATAACCAACACAATATCATAGTACCAAGTGGAAGACTAAAAAAAGACCCAAAATAATCCAAGACACACTCCGTGGTTCTACACCGAGCTCCATGCTTCAAGCACCACCACATCTCCCAAGCTTCACCATGAACCACTAGTAATGAGATGCCTTACCTTTACATGTGTCTCGGAAAAAAACATCTGAAAAAGCACCAAAGTGTCAAAGCAGGGGTGAGTATAAAACATAGTAGGTTTTCCCCAATGACATCCCTACTCATGCCACTAGGATAGAAGAGTTAGCAACATTTATATAAAAAATAGTTTATATAAAAAATTTCTCAAAATAGATTATAACAAGATATAAACAAGCTTCCCAAAACCATTCATACCCAAAAGCCTCAAAGTGAATTTGAAACCAATTTCCAAAAAGTTATTTTTCCAGAAAAATAACCAAACAAGTTTTGAAAGCCTTTCACAATATCCCTTTTTGGTATACCCAAACATTTCACAAACCCGTGAAGTCAGCCATGCATGCTTCGTTATGACAGTTCCATACTCATGAGAGGTTTCTCATCGATCTACCTATTCGTCACAAGGTAATTACTTCACATGTTCCATTACACCTTTGGCGCTGATCACAAGGTCATATTTCAACCAAGCCTCGTACATATAGTTACCATGTGCCATTAAACGTTTGGGACTGAGCACAAGGTCCTATTTCAACCAAGCCCCATACATGCAATATGAACACACACCACACATTCCCAAAAATCATGTCAAACCATCCTTTAAATAAATCACCACTTATTGAAAACCATTTTCCATCCAAACCAAGTGTGTTCAAACAATTCACACCATTTTAATAAAGCTGCCTTTTTATTGAAAACCAAATGGATCAAAACCATTTCAATAAAACCCCCTTTTCATTGAAAACCCATTTTTCATCAAACCATTTATAACTTCAGCAATTTCATAATTTAAAATCAACATTTTAAATTCAAATAGCCAAGTCACTTTGCACACAATTCACCAAGATTTCACAATTTCATCAAAACAATAAATCATCACTAAAGAAGATTTATTCCATGATTTTCGCAATCAATTACATTCAAATAACCAATTTGAAACTAATCCAACCAATTCTAACAAGAGGAGTTGAGAGTGAATCCCCCTACCTCAAATTTTGAGACGAAACCCACAACGGTCGAAGAACGCACAAGAAAACCGGGTCGATTCTCCAAGAATCCTCCTTAGATATCTTATCCTTACACAACCAAGACCAAATCATTTCATATTTGGCATCCACACACTTAGATATACCCATAAAGAGTGTATATCTAAGAAACTGAGAGAAGAGGAGGAGTAGATCTAAGTAGATCTATGAAACCGATAAAGAATGATCACATACCTCAAGAATCCAGCTTCGATTTGCCAAGAGAATCCTTTGGATCGCCTCCGGAACAATGGGAGAACCCTCCTTGACCTTAGGAGAACCAAAATCTTGAGTTAGGGATGCTTAGGAGCTTAAACGAGGCATTTAGAGGCAAAAACGCGTGAGATCCACAATTTAAGGATCTCATTTAAGTGTCCGCATGGTTAGTCTGCACGGTTTGACAAACTGTGTGCTAACTGTGTGTTAAATACTACCTCGGTCACCCTTCTCACATGGCTTGGCCACATAGTTTAAAAAAACCATGCCCCGACCGTGCAGAAGCCACTGCCACCAAGGTTTGCTATTCACGGTTTAGTCGCATGGTTTGAACAACCCGTGTGCTTACCGTGCGACTTACCCTTTGCCTCCATCATTATCCCAAGTTCTCCCGAGTCTCCCATTCCTCATCCTTAACATTAAAAATCATTAAAATCATCATGAAAGGGTTACATACTAGAAACTGGGGGTACTACAAATTAGGTTCAATTACTTGGTGGTCTTTAAGTAATTGAGTCACTTATATAAGTGGGACCACAATCATATTAAGGTCTTAATATGATTTCTATTAAAATTTGAGTGTACACATGGGGGTCCTTGAGGGTAAATTTTGGAATTTAAATTGAGGGATATTTTTATATACAAGGAAGAGGGGAGTGTCTGAGAGGGAAAATCTTGTCCGTGACCGCTGTTTTTAATCCTAATTTCAAATCCACTTTATCTTTCCATTAAAATTATTTCACTTTACTATTTAACTAAAATTACATTCTCAATAAATTAATTAAATCCCCATTTTAATTTCTACAAAAATAACAAACGTGAATGTTTTCAAACTTGATTTGAAACCTCCTCGAGAGACAACCCTATTGTCACCAATTTTCTGCATTATAAGGGAAAATATTGATTGAGGTTTTCATGACACAAAAATACTTACATCAACTGGTGCCATTGCAAGGGGGTTTCTAGAGTTGATTTTATTTTATTTTTTCTTGCATGACCCGAACTTCTGACCCAAACTTGTTACCTTTGAGTCCCGAAATCGATAGAACATTTCACACATGGGTTAGAGATACTAATCCCCAAGTTGGAAGACCAACACACCTAGGAGGGACATAGATGAAACTGAAATACAAATAACTAAAAATAGAACTTGGAAAGAATTGGCTTCGTCCTATGATGAAAATCAAGAGAATCCTGTAGAGTACTTTGATGCCCCTGTTGGATTTGAAATCAAGTCTGGTTTCATCCACCAGCTTCCCAAATTCAATGGGTTGCCTAGTGAAGACCCACATAGACACCTCTATGAATTTAGCTTCATATGTGTCAACATGAAACCTCATGGAGTCGATGCCAAACAAATGAAGCTGAGGTCATTTACTTTTTCTCTAGATGGAGTTGCTAAGGAATGGTTTTTCTATTCTCACTCAACCTTGATTAGAAATTGGAATGAATTAAAAAAAAATTCCTTCAAAAAAATTTCCCTACATCCAAAACTACCTCCATTCGAAAAGAGATTTGGGGAATTAGGTAGACACCGGGAGAAACACTTCACGAATACTGGGAATGGTTCAAATGTCTTTGTTTTAGTTTCCCCCATCATCAAATTAGTGAACAACTTCTCATTCAATACTATTTTTAAGTATTGTGTCTCACTTATAGAAGTATGATCGATGCTGCAGGGGTAGCTTTAGTTGATAAGACACCAACTTCCGCTAGGATTCTAATTGAAAACATGGCCTATAATGCCCAACAATTTGGAATAAGAGGCCTCCATCATGTCAAAGATACACAAGAATTCCCTACTACTGGTCCCGAAAACAAAATAATTGCAAGTCAACTATCTAATCTTACCACCATAGTAAGGTCAATGATGTTGTATAACACCCCACCAACCCAACCCGAACCTGATGTAACATTCCAACTACAAGTCAAATGTGGTGTTTGTTCTTTAAATGATCATTTTAGGGACCAATACCCGAAAATTCAAGAGACTCCTGAGAACTGCAATGTAATTTTTCCTGGAAGACCATTTCAATCAAACCTACAAAGGCCATTTCAACACCACAAATATTTCAATCACGGATAGAAAAGCAACTCGAATGAAAGATTTCGTCATCCTAAACAACCAAGAGGATTTTTCCAAGGACAATAAAGTAATTCTCAACCATGATATTTCAATGAGAAATCCAATGCTCATTCTAAAAGAAAATTTACGTCTACCCCTCCCATAGAAAACATTGATAGGAACCTCAAAAAAATCAATGCAAAAACAACAAGAGGAAATGAGGAAACTAAAATAATTCACAAAACAAAAAGAGAACAAAATGAATACCATGATGACTCAAGTGGGTCAACTTTCCTCTGGTATTAATTGCATAAAAAATAAAATGAGTGGTGGTTTACCCTCATAGCCACAAGTAAATCTGAAGAAGGATGGGAAGGAAAATGTTAGTGCAATTGAACTTATGAGTGGAACAAAATTTAACAACTCCCAAATTGAGAACATCAAGCGTGTGGCCGATACTGCTGAAGAAAATCTCACCCTTGATAAAAATGTTGAAAAATATGAAGTTTATAGAAACACAAAGTCAAGAGAAGAAATCATGTTTGAAAAAACAAATAATGATTGGAAGAGGTTGTCTGGTCCTTATGTTTCTACAAACCACACTCAGAATACCCCCAGAAACATTCAAACCTCCACTGCCTTATCCAAGGTGTAAACCAACACCAAAGTCAAGATCTTAAAAATAATTGGATAAGGAGGTTTTGGAAACATTCAAGAAATTCCAAGTCAATATTATTTTTCTCTAAGCTGTGAAAAAAATTCAAAGGAATGCCAAGTTTCTGAAATACATGTGTACCAACAAGAGGAAGTTCAAAGGAGGTGAAAACGTAAACATAGGAAGGAATGTTTCATGCATGATTCAACATGCCCTGCCTATAAATAGTAAAGAGCATATAACTTTTAACATTCTTTGTAACATTGGGAAATGTGAATTCAAATATGTGATGCTTGATCTAGGGGAATCCATCAATGTCATGACACATGCTGTCTACTCATCTCTTCAGGTTGGAGACTTGAAACCCTCTTGAATTATCATTCAACTTGACAACCAAAGTACCAAAAAAACCTGATAGAATTATAGAGGATGTTCTTGTTAGAGTGAGTGAATTGTTTTTTTCTTTAGACTTATATGTCTTGGATATGGAAGATGATAGGTTCAGCACCGATGCTCCCCTCATCCTTGGGAGTTCATTTTTGAAAACAGAAAAATCAATCATCAATGTTCACAAAGGGACATTTTCACTGGGATTTGGAGGAGATAATATTCAATTCAATATTTTTAATTCAATGAAACACCTAATTGGGGATCATTCATCCGCCCAAGTGAAAATGATCGATTTTTTTCCTCTGACATGCTACATAATATTTCATGTGATGAAATACCAACTGATGTGAAAAAAGATGTAAATTTTTCTGATACTGAATTAGATCAACATGTGGTTGAAATTAAAGACTGTAAAGAGTCCTGGGATGTTGAGACTGAATATCAGAGCATTAATAAAATAATATTTCTAGAAACTAATGAACCTGTTAGTGGTATCCCTGGAGAGGATTCCAATTTTTCACATAAAACAAGTGTTGAGATCATGGAAAGAGATCCCCATGATGAACATTGAGCTTCACTAAACAATCTATCTTCCGAGAAATTCCCTGTGATCAATGAAACCACCCCACCAGAGATAGAATTTAAATCCCTTCCAAAGTTCCTGAAGTATTCCTTCTTAGGTCATAATGAAAAATTCCATGTAATCATCTCAAAATATTTTTCAAAAGTCTAGGAAAACCAATTGGTGGATGTTCTTAAGTCCCACAAGGAAGCCATAGGATGGACTCTCTCTGATCTAACATGAATCAATCCCTCGGTTTGGATAAAAATAATTTTAAAGGAGGAAATCAGAAATAATTCGTATGAAAACACCAAGTTATTCAAAGAGAGAACCAAAGCTTTTCATGATATGATGATTCTCAACAAATACTACAAAGAGGGTGCCGATGTTCTACTGTTCGATGCCAGATTGAAACTCGTCCCAGGAAAATGTCGTTGCAATTGGTCTGGACCATTCATCTTTACTCTGGTATTTCCTTTTGGCACAAAATAGATTAAATACCCAGAAAAAGGTACAACATTCACTTTAAATGGGAAAAGGCTGAAGCTATTTGGAGAGAATTTTCAAGATCCTCCAAGGGAGGAGATTCAACTTCCTGATGCAGAATACAATTAATGCCAGTTTTTGTCTTTCATTCTCATTTTTTTTTTATGTCTTTAATTTCCTCAAATTCATGGTCAAAAATATTTTCTTTACAGTGAGGAAATTTCATATAATAAGTGTGTGGGGGAGGCACAATACTGGTAGATTAGGGTTTTACAAGCTTTTATTTGAATTTTTTTTTTCAAATTTTCTTTCCATTTTTTTCCGTGTTTCTTTTTCAAATTTTGTGCATCTTATTTTCAATTTTTTTCCTCTTAAAAAAAATAATAAATTATCATTGGAATTTATTTAACTTCTTTTGAAACTCATGCCAAGGATTGAACCAATTGATCCTTTGAAACTGAACATAAATGAATGTTGAAAATGGAATTTTTTTAAGTTCAAAAATTTGGAAAATTCATGAAAAGGCCATTGATTTTTAAATCTCATGGCACATATCACTGATCTTGTAATTGAAATTTTCATTCATGTGATGCCTCTGGACCCATTTTTACATCTTCTTCACATTCACCTCTTTCTTAAGAGAACAAATTCGTGTTTGTTTAAACCAAAACATTATTTATTTCTATCAAAATATTAGGGATGAGATACTTGTGATTAAAATTATTGAGGCATTTGTTTGAATATTGGAGCCCTTTTTCATGATTATCCTTTTTATTTTGGAATTCCTTGAACATTTTATTGTTCTTAATCACCTATTAGCCATGTATAGCCTATTAGGTTATCCACATTACAAACCAAATTTCCGTTTCCAACATGCTCTGGAAGTATAAATGCATGATCTAGTTGAACATATGTTTTTTGTGGGGGGATGGAGACGACTCATGGTGTGCTACCTCATTTGATGTTTCATTGGGAGAACATTAAAAAAGTGAAGGCATTTTTTTGATGTTGGAATATATTTTTCTGAGAGTTATGCCTATCTGTAGCTCTCAAATGAAATGGAGTTGTGCTTGTCTAGAGCTTGCAATGGAAATAAGGTGTGCCTTATCTGGAGATTTAAAAAAAAGAGTCATATTTACTGCAAAAAATATTGGTGGAAAGGGAGGGAAGATAGGTGATCAGAAATGATATATTTTTCTTCAGAGGAGAATAGGAAGGAGACTATACTTGAGTAAAAAATAGAATCATGCATTTCTTCTTCAAAAAATCCAAACCATCCTTATTCAGCCACAATATTTTTCACATTTGAATCCTACCAACCCCATGAAATAGAAAAACCTTGTAAATTCCTCATGATAATCACATGTTCTTGGTTCACATCGGGTGGAGATGTAGAAATTTATCACTCCTATGGTAATTCATGCATGAGTTTGATGAGAAAATCCTTGTTGCAAATCTATATTATGTGCTGAGAGAAAATAAATGTAAGGTAAGTGTGTTGGGTGCATGGGAAGAGAAAATAAGTTTAAATAGATTAAATTATTTGAATGGATAATTTTAAATATTTTTTTAATGAGGAATAATATCTTTTTTATTATTTTTGGTAAATTGGTAAACTCCGTTGGTATGTGTTTTGAATTTTCCTTGATTCAGTGCTCACCTATCTAGAAGTCCAAGTGCCAAGTGAGGGGGAATTGAAAGAGATAATATTTCTACTAATTTCCATGTCTATATAAATTATTGTAACTTTACCAATTTAAAAATTTGATCTCATTTGTATCAGTTTTGGATTTAGAGTGTGTTTTGGGATAAAAAGTATAAATTACATAATTCGGGATTTTTAATAGATTTTTATCACACGGGTATTTTAGACATTTCTCGTAAAATATATTCTAAAATTTTTTACATCCAATTTTTTAATCCTTATTTTATTTATTTCAACTTTTTCATCTTGAACAGGAGCTAATTAGAGCATCTAGTGTCCTAAAAAATCAATGAAGATGAAGATTTTTTCTAGGCGGACTGCATGGACCCCACATTCGTAACGGACACCCAATTCGACCTACATGAATTTAAATGAAATGATTTCACTTGGAGGTCTAAGAGGACCCCAAGGCGTGTTCACAAATTTATTTTCATGGTGTTTGGAATCCATTATGGTTTCCATTAAATGAAATATATTTGATAGAAGCTTCTGGGAACCTGCGTCCAGAAAAAGAAACTGTCAATGAAAAACCACAACTCAAAAATCTGGTGCCCAATTAATCTGAAATTTGGAGGGTGAACGGAAAACACACTTATGATAAAATGGATGAATGGTTCCATGCATGAATCAATAAATTAATGGATCATCAACACAGAAACGTTTGAAGGATGAAATATGCCTATAAAAGGGAAGGAGCTTCTACCTCTCAAATCATTCCATTCATCACCACACTATCCTTAACAAAGGGAGTTGTATTTAGAGAGAAAATGGAAAAGTAGAGATTGATATCCTTAAGAAGATTCCATCCTTTGAGGATTCAATTGAGAAGATTAAGTAATCTCAAGTGATGGAAGGCTATGTGACATGTGGTTGCGGACGACGACACCCGACGGACACTCTCTTCCGAGTTTTGATTTAATGTGTAATCTCTTTTTGAATTTCTATTAAACCTATATTTCTGAATGCATCTAGTTATTTTATTTCTTAAATATATTTTCAACAATTTTTTTTTGATCTTTGTACCGTTTATAAATTAGATCAATTTATTTCTCTATTTAAAATTGTTTAGTGAGGTCTTTCCATTGAGAAAAGAGAATTCAATTAGGTTCAATTACTTGGAGGACTTTAAGTAATTGAGTCACTTCTATAAAAGGGACCAGAGTAATATTAAGGTCTTAATATTATGTCTATAAAAATTTGAGGGTACACCTGGGGGTCCTTGCAGGTAAATTTAGGAATTTAAATTGCAGGATATTTTTATATACAAGGAATAGGGGAGTGTCCGAGAGGATGAAGCTTGTCCACAGACGCTGTTTCTAATCATGATTTAAAAACCACTTTATCCTTCTATTAAAATTATTTCACTTTAGTATTTAATTAAAATTTTATTTTCAAACAATTAATTAAATCCCCATTTTTATTTTTTCAGAAATAACAAACATGGAAGTTTTGAAACTTGATTTGTAGCATCCTTGAGAGACAAACCTATGGTAACAACTGTACGACATTATAAGAGAAAATATTGATTGGGTTTTCATTACACAAAAACATTCACATCAACTGGCATCATTTCCAGGGAGGTTTCTAGAGTTGATATTATTTTCTTTTTTCTTGCAGGAACCGAACTTCTGACCCGATCTTGTTACCTTGGGATCCCGAAATCAATAGAACTTTTAACTCTATGGTAAGAGATACTAATACCCAAGTTGCAGGTAGTGAGCATTCCACCAACAAACCTAGGACAGAAATAGTTGAAAATAAAATCCAAATGGATAAAAATAGAACTTTGAATGAATTGGATTTGTCCTATGAAGAAAATTAAGAGAATCTTGTAGAGTACCCTGATGCCCCTACTGGATTGGAAATCAAGTCCAGTTTCATCCACCATCTTCCCAAATTCAGTGGTTTGTATGGTGAAGACCCACATAGACACCTCCAATAATTTAGCTACATGTGTGTCAACATGAATTCTCATGGAGTCGATTCCAATCAAATGAAGCTGAGATCATTTCCTTTTTTCTCTATATAATGTTTCTAAGGAATGGTTTTTCTATTCTCACTCAACATTGATTAGAAATTGGAATAAATTAAAAAAGATTTTCCTTCAAAAAAAATTCCCTCCATCCAGAACTGTCTCCATTCGAAAGGAGATTTGTGGAATTAGGTAGACACTGGGAGAAACAATTCACGAATAATGGGAATCGTTCAAATATATTTATTTTAGTTTTCCCCATCATCAATTCAGTGGCCATCTTCTCATTAAATACTTTTATGAAGGATTGTGTCTCATAGATAGAAGTATGATCGATGTTGCTGCAGGGGGATATTTAGTTGATAAGACACCAGTTGCTTCTAGGATTATAATTACAAACATGGCCCCGAATGCCCAAAAATTTGGAACAATAGGCCTTTTTCTTGTCAATTCTGCACAAGAACTCCCTACTAATGGTCCCGAAAACAACATAATTTCAAGTCAACTATCTGATATTACCACCATGGTAATGTAAATGATGTTGTTTGACACCCCACAAACCCAACCCAAACCTGATGCAGCATTCCAAATACAAGTCCACTATGGTGTTTGTTCATAAAATGAAAATTTAGTGACCAATGCCCGCAAATGAAAGAGCCTCCTGAGAACTGCAATGCAGTTTTTCTTGGAAGACCATTTCAATCAAACCAACAAATTCCATTTCAAAACAACCAAAATTTCAACCAGGGATATAACAACAACTCGAATGAAAGGTTTCGTCATCCTGAACAACATAGAGGATTTTTTCAAAGACAGTCAAGTAATTCTCAACCAAGATTTTTCAATGAGCAAGTCAATGGTAATTCTGGAAGAAACTTTCAGCCTACCCATCCCACTCAAAACTCTAATAGGAACCTTGACGAAGTGATGCTGAAACCACAATAGGAAATGAGGTAAGTAAATGAATTATCAAAACAACAAGAGAACAAAATAATACTTTCATGACTCAAGTGGGTCAACTTTCCTCTGGTATTAATTTCATAACAAATCAAATGAGTGATGGTTTACCCTCAAAACCACAAGTAAATCTGAGGAATAATGGGAAGGAAAATCTGAGTGCAATTGAACATAAGAGTGGAAAAAAATTTGAACAAATATCAAATTGAGAACATCAAGCCTACGACCGACACTGTTGAAGAAAATACTACCCTTGATAAAAATGCCAAAAATTATGAATTTCATAGAAACACAAAGTCAAGAGAAGACATTCTATTTGAAAGAACAAAGAATGATTGGAAGAGGATGTCTGGTCCTTATGTTTCTCCAAACCATACTCAGAATACCCCCAGAAACATTCAAACATCCACTTCCTTATCCAAGGTGTGAACCACCACCAAATTCAAGTGCTAAAAATGAATTGGATAATGAGGTTTTGGAAACATTCAAGAAATTCTAAGTCAATGTTCTTTTGCTCGATTCTGTGAAACAAATTCCAAGGTATGCTATGTTTTTGAAAGTCATGTGTTCCAATAAGAGTAAGTTCAAAGGAGGTGAAAAGGTAAACTTAGGAAGGAATGTTTCATCCATGATTCAATAAGCCCTGCCAATCAAGTTTAAAGACCCTGGAACTTTTAACATTCTTTGTACCATTTCGAAATGTGAATTAAAAGATATGATGCTTGATCTAGGGGAATCCATCAATGTCATGCCACATTATGTATAATCATAGCTTCAAGTTGGAGACTTGAAACCCTCTGGAATTATCATTCAACATTCCAACCGAAGCACCAAAAAACCTACTGGAGTTATATAGGATGTTCTCGTTCAAGTGAGAGACTTGTTTTTTCTTATATACTTCTATTTTTTGGATATGGAAGATGATAGGTTCAGTACACATGCTCCCCTCATCTTGGGGAGACCATTTTTGAAAATGGAAAAATCAATCATCAATGTTCACAAATGGACACTTTCCCTGGGATTTGGAGGAGATAATATTCATTTTAATATTATTAATTCAATGAAACACCTTGTTAAGGATCATTCATACTCACAAGTGAAAATGATCGATTGTTTTTCCTCTGACATCATACATTATTTTTCCTGTGATGAAATACCAACTGATGTGAAAAAAGATGTAATTTTTTTGATAATGAATTAGATCAACATGAGGTTGAAATTGAAGAATATGAAGAGTCCTGCGATGATGAGACTGAATATCTGAGAATTAATGAAGTATAATATCTTGAAACCACTAAACCTATTAGTGGTATCCCTAGAGAGGTTTCCAATTTTACATATAAAACAAGTCTTGAGATCATGGAAGGATATCACCATGATGAACATGGAGCTCCACTAAACAATCCATCATCTGAGTAGTTACCTGTGATCAATGAAACCACCCCACCTAAGATACAATTGAAATCCCTTCCAAAGATCCTCAAGTGTTCCTTATTAAGTCATAATGAACAATTCTCTCTAATCATCTCAAAATATTTTTCAAAATTCCAGGAAAACCAATTGTTGGAAGTTCTCAAGTCCAACAAGGAAGCAATCAGATGGAATCTCTTTGATCTAATAGGAATCAATCCCTTAAACTCATGAAAATAATTTTTCTAGAGGAAATAAAAAATAATTCATACGAAAGATCCTGGTTATACAGAGAGAGAACCAAATCCATTCATGATATGAGGATTCTCAACAAAAACTCTAAATAGGGATCCTAAGTTCTACTATTCGATGCCATATTGAAACTCTTCCCAGATAAATTTTGTTTCAAATGGGCTGGACCATTCATCGTTACTCAGGTATTTCCTTTTGGTGCAATATAGATTAACTGCCTAGACAAAGGTACATCATTCACTATCAATGGGCATAGGATGAAGCTGTTTAGAGAGAATTTTCAAGATCCTCCAGGGGATGAGATTCAACATCATGATGTAGAATACAATTAATGCCAGGTTGTGTCTTTATTTGTCATTTATTTTTGTTATGTATTTAATTTCCTCAATTTAATTCTCAATTAAATTAGATTCACAATGAGTACATTGTATATAATAAGTGTTGGGGGAGTCACAATACTATTGGATTGGGTTTTTACAAGCCTTCATTTCAAATTTTGTGTTTTAAAATTTTCTTTACATTTATTTTCGGTGTTTCTTTTTCAAATATTATGCATTTTCTTTTCAATTTGTTTTCCAGTTAAAAAAATAATAATAAATTGTTTTTGTAATTTCTTGAATTTCTTTTGAAACTCATGCCAAGGACTGAAAAAATTGATCCTTTAAAACTGAACATAAATGAATGTTTAAAATGGCATTGTTTCAAGTTCTAAATTTTGGAAAATTCTTGAAAAGGCCACTGATTTTTAAATCTCATGGCACATATCACTAACATTTTAATTGAAATTCTCATTCATGTGATGCCTCTAGACCCATTTTTAACATCTTTTTCACATTCACCTCTTTCTTGATAGAACTAATTCGTGTTTGTTTAAACCATAACTTGATTTATTTCTATTTTAAGGTGAGGGTTGAGATACTTTTGATTAAAATTATTAAGGATTTATTTTGAATATTGGAGCCCAATTTTCATGATTACATTTTTATTTTGGCCTTCCTTGACCATTTTATCTTTCTTGAGCCCTTAGTGGGCATGTATATCCTATTTGGTTAGCCACATTACAAGACAAATTTCCCTTTACTACCTGCTCTAGAAGTATAAATGCATGATCTAGTTGATATTATGTGTGGGGGGAGATGACTCATGATGTTCTACCTCATTTGGTGTTTCATTGGGAGAACATTAAAACATTGAATGCATATTTGTGATGCTGGAATATATTTTTCTAAGAGTTGTTCCTATCTGGAGCTCTCAAATGAAATGGATTTGTGCCTGTTTGGAGCTCGCAATGGAAATAAGGTGTGCCCTTTCTGGAACTTCTAAAAAAAGAGTCATATTTAATACAGAAATATTGGTGGAATGAGATGGAAAAGAGATGATCAGAAATGATATATTTTTCATCATAGGAGAATACAGAGGAGACCATACTTGAGTGAAAATTACAATCATGCATTTCTGCTTCAAAAATATCCAAACCCTACTTATCCGGCCACATAATTTTTATCATTTGAATCCTAAAAACCCTAATCAACATAAAAACCCTGTAAAGTACTCATGATAATAACATGTTCTTGGTTCACATCAGGTGGAGATGTAGAAATTTATCATGCCTATATAAATTCTTGCCTGAGTTGGATGAGAAAATCCTTGTTACAAATCAATATTTCTTGTTGATAGAAAATAAATGTGAGGTAAGTGTGTTGTGTGAATTGGAAGAGAAAATAAGTGGAAATGGATTTAATTATTTTAATTGATAATTTTAAATTTTTTTCTAAGGAATGATATCTTTTTGATTCTTTGTGGTAAATTGGTAAACTCCATTGATATGTGTTTTGAATTTTCCTTGATTCAGTGCTCACTTGTCTAGGAGTACAAGTTCCAAGTGTGGGGGAATGGATAAAGCTAACATTTCCACTATTTTTCATGTATAAATAAATGGTTTAAACTTCACCAATTTACGAATTTCATCTTATTTGTATCAAATTAGTATTTAGGGTGTTTTTTGGGATAAAGTTTTTTTAAAATACATAATTCGTGATTTTTAACATATTTTTATCACAGGGGTATTTTGGAAATTTCTCATAAAATATATTCCCAAATTTTGTGATTATAATTTTTTTGTAATCCTTATTTTATTTCCTTCATCATTGTCTGCAAGACCAGAAGCATATTAGAGCATCTAGTGGCCTAAAAAATCAATAAAGATGAAGATTTTTCCAGGAAGACTACATGGACCCCACATTCATAATGGACACCCAATTCAGCTTACATGACTTTAAATGAAATTATTTTACTTGGAGATGGAAGAGGAACCCAAGGAGTGTTCAAAAAATTAATTTCATTATGTTTGGAATCTAGTATGGTGGCTATTGAATGACATATATTTGAAAGAAGTTTCCTGAAACCTACAACCAGAAAAAAAAACATCAATGAAAAATCCATAACTCTAACATCCTATGCCCAATTAATCTGAAATTTGGAGGGTGAATAGAAAACACATTTATTAAAAAACATAATGAAGGGTTCCATGCATTAATTGACCAATTATGTTTCCAACAACACATAAACGTTTAGAAAATGAAATCTCCCTATAAAAAGAGAGGAGATTCTACCTCTCAAATCATTCCATTCATTGCCACAACATCTGTCACAAAGGGAGTTGGATTGAGAGAGAAAAGGGGAAGGTGTTTATTTATATATTTAATAAGATTCCATCCTTTATGGATTCAATATAGAATATTAAGGCTTCTCATGTGATTGAAGGCTAAGTGGAAAGTGGTTGCAGACAGTGACACCCGACAGACACTCTCATCCGAGTTTCGATTTTAATGTGTAATCATTTTTTGAATTTCTCTTGAACCTGTATTTTTGAATGAATATGGTTATTTAATTTCTAAAATATATTTTCAACAATTATTTTTATTTTTATTCCATTTATAAATTTTAACAATTTATTTCCCTATTTAAAATTCTATGGTGAGGTCTTTCCATTGAGCATAGCGAATTCAATTAGGTTCAATTAACAGGAGGACTTTAAGTAATTGATTCACTTCTATAAGTAGGACCACAATCATAATAAGGTATTAATATGATGTATATTTAAATTTTAGTGTACACCCTGGGGTCCTTGTGGGTACATTTAGGAATTTAAATTGAGAGATATTTTTATATACAAGGATGAGGGGAGTGCCCGAGAGGGTGAAGCTTTTCTACGGTTGCTGTTTTTAATCCTGATTTCAAACCCACTTTGTATTTCTATTAAAATTATTTCACTTTAGTATTTAATTAAAATCCTATTTTCAAACTATTAATTAAATCCCCATTTTCATTTCATAAAAAATAAAAAATGTGAAATTTTTGCAACTTGATTTGCAACCTCTTATAGAGATAACCCTATGGTCACCATTGTGCAACATTATAAGGGAAAATAATGATTGAGGTTTTCACGAAACAAAAACGATCACATCAACACCCTTTTTGGAAAATATTGAAAGTGGTGCTACAAAATGGTTGATTTATTTGATGAGACTTCTTTAATAACTAGACAAACCCATAAAGCATCGAATAATAGAAACATTCATAGAATACTCCCAAGACACAACGACATTCACTTTCTCTTGGTCTACAGACACACCATCATCTGTGATGATTTTTCCTATAAAATTCACTTTATCCATCCAGAAATGGTACTCGGATAGCCTGACATATAGTCTATGAACTCATAGCATACTCTATATTATGTCATGATGTTTGGAATGTTCACCGTGGTTTGTATAGTACACCAATATGTCATCAAAAAATAAAAATATTAACTGATCAAGTTAGGGGTGAAATATTTGGTTCATTAGGTCCGTAAACACTATTGTAACATTGGTCAAACTGAATGGCATCACAAAAAACTCATACAACATTTACATGATCTAGAAGTCCACCCAAATTATATTAGAAGTCATTACTCTTAATTGATGATACCCATATCTTCTATCAATATTATAAAACATAGAAGCACCCATCAACTGGTAAAATAGTTCATCGATATGATCAATATGATATCAATTCTTAAATTCCATCTAATTAAGCCTTCTGTAGTAAAAAAAAGAAAAAAGGATCAATAATATTTCCATGAAAATAACACCAAATATTCAAAAGGTAATGTACTCAGATTAATGGTACCTTTTATCTCTAATTCCTCAAATTGTACTTTATGTTCCTTATTTCTTTTCAACACAATTTTATAAGGTTGAATGTAAACTGGTTCTTCTCCTGGAGACAACTCTATTGTGAACTCAACATTCCTCTTGGTTGGAAGTACCATGAAGTCCTGAAGATACACATCCTAAATTTGATCCACTGTAGGAGGGAAAAACGTTTGATCCACTCCCCCCATCATCTCACATGAGACAAGACACTTGGAATATGATTTCACCCAAATGCTGACACACTAGCCCTATATAACTTTCTTGAACATCCCATTCACCACGGTGGACATAAGTGTCTCCCTTAAGAGATCAAAACATTAGATGTCTATGATAAAAGTAATTATTGGATTAATATAATGTTGACCAATCTATTCCAAAGATCAGATCAAAACCCAACATCTACCACACAAACAAATACCAGACGAAGTAGTATCCAAAAATGCGAATGAAATCCAAATACATTGCCTGATATTCTCTACCAACACCTCAAAGGTATTTCAATTGACATGACCCAATAGATATGTTCATATAATTGGACTAACCCAACTAAAAAATCAGAAGAAATAAATGAATATGAAGCACCTATTTCAAATAAAGCACTATCAAGTGTTGAAACGACAAAAATCATACCTATAATAGATTATGGCCCATCCTTGACACCTCTTGGTGTAGACTCAACTACATGCAGTTGACCCAACCCACTACCATTATCTCCAACCTGAACTCCAAGTGATAAAATACCATGCTGATATGAACTCTACCACTAAGGTGTACCATGTCTTCCACATATACCAGTACATCCAGTAGAGATCCAACAACCTACCTAGTATGGGCTAACCAACCCCCTACATGTACTCTACACTGGCCTTAGGCCTCCCTCATTACCCCTATCAAGGGTCCCAACAAAACCTCTACAAATGCCCCAATCTTCCTCAGGCTCGACACTCAACTGGTGGTTGGGGGAACTAATAACACATGTGTCTTCGGCCCTAAACACTGATAAGAAAACTCATGGTCACTTCCCTAAGAAACTGGTTCCTTTTTCTTAGTATCATATCCACCACTGTCTTGGTGGAATCTCTCAAAATGGAACATTCTACCATAGAAATACACTCCAACAGATTGAAATACTATGACTATGTGTCTAATAATTGGATCCTCCTTAAGATGTCCTTAAAAAATAATGGCAAGATATACCACTTCAGAAAACTAATTTAAATGGAATATATTCACCTCATACTTAATCTCATGTCTATGCCCATCCTAGAAGACCCTCACCATTACTTCCTCATCCCCTACCGAAGTTGGAAAAAATGTTCTAACTTGGTGAAATTGATAGAAATATCCATTAATTCCATTATCCCCTAATCCAAACTCATAATCTATGTATCCATCTACTACCTCAATGTATCTAGATTGAAGTGTTCCATAAACATATCCTGGAATCCCTTCCACAGAATACCCTTTGTTTGGTCAGTTTGATCGAAGATGTCCCACCATAATAGTGGCCCTACTTTTCTTACATTTCTATTACATCTTTTTAAAATATAGAAACATAAAATAATTACACAATGATTATACAATGGTTTAGTTTCATTAGAAAAATAGGACTATACATGACATTTAATACCTAAAACATAAGAATTTATTTAATTTCTTCTTCTCGTTCTTGTTATTGGACCTCGATGTCTCCTTAGTACACATAATCACATGAGTATAGGCATTAAAAAGGGTTGAGCTAAAATACCGGAAAGAGTAATTGAACATGAGACAATAAAACATGAGTTGAGAATAATTATTATCATCCTAACATAGGCATAATATCATGAACATGGTAGGAAGAATTAATAAAATTCTAGAAAATTGATTATGCATAAAAATGAAACCATATGTAATAGTGGTTAACTACCACACATAGTTGTGAACAATGAAATCATCATGTTCATAGATATTTCAATTTTAATCATGTGATTCATCACATTACCCAATGCAATAGAGAACTGTATAATTAAGGGTGCACCCATCACATCCTAACATCAACATTGTGCTATATAATTCTGGGTCCACCCCTCATATCGTAACGTTTACATTATGATGCATTCCTCATAGATCATATATCAATATTGGATATAAAAAACCATGTAAATTAATGTGTTCCATTTCATAAATCATAAATTCATAAACATTGGGTTCCCAAATGAAATTTGGAATAACAAACTTGATACAAGAACCATCAACCTTTAGTGAGAAGTAAAACGTGTATTTTTGAAATAAGAGTTCTTTTGGAAAACATTGTGTCTGACATAAACTATTGTTTAAAACATTAATATCCTATAAAATGTAATATAATGATGTAGAAATTATTTTTATGGAATAACCATAATGAAAATGTATTGAAAGAGGGAAAACCCAATGAAATAATGTTTTGTTTGAGAATTCCCCAAACATTGTATCCGAACACATTCATTAAATTAATTTCTAATAAAATGAATTTAGATTAATTAATTAAAATTTCCATAACATTGTATAAAATAATATTTTTCGATATGTTTTCATTATTTTATTTTGCGAAAATTTTGATGAGTTATAGAGTTTAAATTTATTAATCAAGAGTGTTCATTTTTTAGTTTTCATGAACGGTTCACTTGTACACATGAATAGAAGTTCATGTAGAACATGGATAGACATATTGAATTTATATTACATGTTATTAATTACATTAAATCAATATAAATGATATTATAATGAAGTTTTTTATATACCATGAGGTTGAATCATTAGATAGATGTAGATGATGACGGTTATAGGCCAGGTTTGGGGGTTTTTTATCATAACAGACTTGTTCTATTTTACCATTTAGTACTTTGTAAATAAGATTGTTTTAACACCTAAAAGGGGTTAAAAGTACACTTTATAATATTTTTCCACCATTTAATATTTTTATTGACAGTCTTGAAGGAATTTAAGGAAAATGAAAGGTTGTTGCCTATGATTTAATTAAATTGATACTTCACTGGTGATGAATTCATTTTTAGGATAAAAGAGACAGAGGGGGAGAGGGTGGAGTTTAATTATGGATCATAAATTAACTTTCTAAAATTCAATTAAATGTATGGTACTGAATTTTATCATCCCATCATGATGTGTATAGTTCATGAGAGAAAAATATAATAAATTGAAATTGAAAGGAAATTAACAAAAATGAGAGAGAGGAATTCCCTCTGGATTTATCCTCTTGAAATATTTATCACCGCCCATAGGCGTTGTCAATTAATGAGATCAATATCCCCTAAATGTGGTGGAGGGGATAAGGAATACATTTGTAAAGAATTTGGAAAAGGGTTGAATCTTTATAGGTGTGAGCAAATGAGGTTGTGAGGGGTGGTATTTATTGTGGAGGGGAGATGGGTTTTCCCAATAGGATAACCATTAACCTATTATTTCTCCACAAGACACTAAATAATGATGATTCCATGACTATATATAGTAAAATGAGCAAGTGAGTTCTAAAAAATAGTTAATTCATCATAAAAACATCATCCATGACTCTATAATGTATGTATTTAGCATTTATTGTAAATTATCGTATTTTACCATTCACCAAAAATTCATGTATTTCAAAAAACTTCAAAAAAAAATCTCCCTTACCATTTTTCAATGTGTATAATCCAAACATGACCTCCATTTTTTGAAAATAATTGTATATATATGAGTAATTTATTTTTTAATTAAAATCATAATTTACATGAAAAATACAAATTTTAAAATTAAAACTTCTTTTCTAACAGATGAGAAATTAATTAAGGTCTCATCATATAATAATAGAAAAATACTAGTTTAAGAATAAATTTATGAAAATTAATTTTCTATTAAATTAATCATTAAATATTCATGGCTTAAAAAAATACCAATACAATTATATAATTTTATCATATTTTCACATATAATATGGGGAAATTTTATTTATACTATCATTGGTATGGATCCTATTCAATTGACCAATTTAATATTAATAAGGGTCATATTACTATTCATAAGGGTAAAATTATTATTCATAAGGGTATGTTACTATTCCTCAAAAATTGACTTTTCCCTATCAGACAACAAACATCTTGCGGATCACAACAGTGAATATCCAATTTTCAAAATTCAAATCACAGAAGTAGAAAAATTATGTTTAAAGGTCTTATGGAATTTTTTAGTTCATTTAATCATTTTGTAGAATCGTGTTTCCAAAAGTGAATTTATCAGATTATACTATATGATATAATTATTATAATGGGACTCCATTGATAATAATTTGGTTCATTACATTCTTCTCCCCTTTTGAAATTTCACAATGAAAATTTCGTTTTACATAAACAAGTGAGGGTACATCTCCTTCATCACTTCCTCCAGTTCCCAAGATTCTTCTTCATACTTATGGTTCCTCAAAAACACTTTGACAAGGTGGGTTGTCTTTTTGCGTAGAACCTTATCTCTCTGATCTATAATCTTTTCTAGTTCCACCTCATAAGAGAGATCATCTTCCAGTTATGCCAACTCTGAGTTTAATATATGCGAGGGATTAGGTATGTACTTCCTGAGGAGGGATACATGAAACAAATCATGAACAAGAGCCATATTTAGTGGATGTGCAAGGAAATAGGTCATGGATACTATGTTGTCAAGGATATCAGTGGGGGAAATGTACCTTCACATTAACTTCACTTTTTTTCAAACCGCATGACTCTCTTCCACAATGATATTAGAAGGAAGATGTTATCTCCAACGTCAAACTCCAACTCCCTTTAATGGCTGTTAGTATAGTTATTTAGCCGACTCTGAGTAGATTTTATATGTAGTTTGATGGATTGATCCTTCTCATTCATATATTGTACAAGAATATGTCCAATTTTCTTTCTTCCTGCAACTTCATCTCAACATGTTAGAGTTATACATTGATTTCGTATAAAGAGCATCATATGGATCCAACTGAATACTCGAGTTGATGATATTGTTGTATGAAAACTCAATTAATGGGAGATTATGATCCCATAAACCATTTAATTCTATATATTAGGCTATGAGCATATCCTTGATCATTTTAGTAGTTCTCATAGATTGGCCATCAGTTTGGGGGTGATATGTCGTGATGAAGTTCAATTAAGTACTCAATGCTTATTGAAGACTCCTCCAGAATTTGGATGTGAACCTGGGGTCATGATCCTAGAAAATTGAGAGTGGAACCCTATTTAGTCTCACTACATCCTTCACATATATCCTTGCATGTTTTTCAAGTGATTGATCTTCCCAAATAGCAATAAAGTAGGAAGTCTTGGTGAGTCGGTCGACCACAACCCATATCGCATTATTTCCTTTGGATCTATTTAGGATACCTATGAAAATTTCCATAGTTACAAACTCCCATTTTCAAAAGGGTATAGAAAATTGTTTCTTCATCCCTTTGGACTTCTATTTATCTTATTTAAATTGGTTACATATATAACACCTTAACATATACTCATAAATCTCCTTCTTCATTTTATCGAACCAGAAGTGTTCTGGGAGATCATGATACATCTTGGTGCTACCTGGATGGATAGATATAGTTGATCTATGTGCATTTTCAAATAGATCCTTCTTTAACATAGGTGATGAAGGAACACAAAGATTCAATGGAAACTTAATCACTCCATTATCATCGATATGGAACTCTTACAGCTTCCCTACCATTGAGCATTCACCTTTTTTGTAACTCCAGATCATCCCTATGTGCCTTCTTACCCTTATCAGAGATTGATGGTTGGGCACTAATTTGGGAAGGTAGGACATATTCCCAACTGTTATGATTTTAAAATCCATCCATTTCATATCTATGAGGATAAGGTCTTTCTAAATCATAGTAAGAATAGAGTATCATGTTCATTTCAACTTAGAGAATCATATACCTTCTTCACCTTCCCATAACAATAACGTATAGATCAATCATAGTCTTTGATTATCTTTAACCATATCCTTTGATGCATGTTGAGATCATTTTGTATGAATATATACCTTAGTCTATTTTGATCATTATATACATCACACTTCTCACTATATAGGTAGTGTCACTATATTTTCAAAGAAAAAATCACAGCTATTATCTCTAGATCATGCATCGGGTAGTTCTGCTCATGGATCTTTAAATGTTGAGAGTAATAAGAAATAATATTTTCATTTTGTATGAGTACAAAACCCATGACTTTCTTTGATGCATAACTTTATTTCACAAAAAGACTCAATATAGAGTTACTCCAGGTCGTTCCTAGATAACCTTTTTTTAAGAGTCCATAGAAATTCCCTCACTTGTGATCCCAGGTCCCAATAATGTGACTTTGTTCATCCAAAAGTTACACTTTTTTAACATGGGATATAAATTATCCTTTCTCAATGTCTCCAACAGAATATTTTTATGTTCTTAAAGTTCATACTTTCCCTTAGATTACATAAAAATATCATCGATAAACACTACTACAAATTTCTTAAGGTAATGTCTAAAGACACTACTCATAAAAACCATGAAGATTGTAAGGGAATTAGTAATTTCGAAGGGAATCATTAGAAACTAATAGTTCCAATACATAGTAAAGAAGTTAGTCTTATGGATATCTTCTTTCATCACCATTAGCAGATGATATCAAAAAAATACACCTCTGAGAAGTATTGATATCCTTTCAACCGATCGAACAAGTAATCAATCCTTAGAAGAGAATTCTGGTTTTTTATGGTGATCTATTGAGTTGCTGAAAATTTATACACAACCACATTGATCCATCCTTCTTCTTCACAAAGATCTCGGGCGCACCCCGAGGTGATGTACTAGGCCATTTAAACCCATTTTCCAAATCCTCTTGTAGGTTCTTCTTTAACTCCTCTAGTTCTATAAGAGCCATCCTATAAGGACTCTTTGTGTAATAGCCCAATATTTTTCAATGGAAATTCCTTTCTTATAAATATGTCATAATCACATGAAATCACAACATAATTAACAGCTATGTTCTATGTGAACCTTAAAACATAAGTTTTTCACTTCTATGATGTGAATTTCGAAAATCTGACATACACGTTTATGATCAGTATGTTATTTGGAGTCTAATAAGAAAAACATAAATTTTGGTAAATAGTAACCTAACCTTATGAATAGTAACATACCCTTATGAATAGTGATATTCCCTAATGAATAGTAACATTACTTATAATAGTATATATATAATATTCAAGTTAAAGTACGATATACCTATACTTTGGAATAACTAAATAAATGTTTCAAGACTATTGTTTTTAGAATAAATTATGATTATAATTAAATATTAAATTAATAATATTTATAAAATTATTTTTGAAAAATGGACTTCATTTTTGGATTCTACACATCGAAAAATGGTTGGGGTGAATTTTTGGGATTTTTCTGAAATACATGAATTTTTTATGAATAGTAAAATATGGTAAAATACCGTATATCAGTTAAATACACTATTCATGACATCACAAGTGATTCAAGACCACTTAATTTGAAAACACAATAAGAAATTACTATTCTTGGTCAAGGATGACTCACTATTCATTGTCTTGTGGGGAAATAATAAATTAATGAATTTTATATTAAGAAATCCCCTCTCTCCTCCACTATAAAAACCCCCTCTCACTCTCTCTTCTCTTCACCCATCTCAAGCCTTTTTCCATATCCAAATTCTATCCAAATACCCTCCCAACCTCCTCTCCCACGTCATTCAAGCCTTGGTCTCATAAAAATACCAAAACCTCCCCTTTAAGGTGGAACTCAAGGAAGTTTGGTTCAAGATGAAAATTCCCCTTTTCAATTCTTTGTCTTTCTTTTCAAGTTCATTTGTTTTATTTTTCTATTACCTCTCCTTATATAAATTTTTTTATGACTCTAGTAACTTATATGTGATATAATGTTTTCTTGATAGTGGATTAAGTTATCATCATCTCTCCCTTTTACATTCGTTTATGCTCGTAGCTGGAACACCATCCGATATGTGTCAATTTTCCACATTCGAGGACAATGGGCTTTAGATTTTTATTATCAATCTCAATTTTGACCTTAAAAAAATTATTATTATGGTTGAACCATATTATTATATATGTAACTAACCTATTTAAGATTCTATAATCCCTTGGTATAATTGATATTAAGTTTTAATGAAAAATGAGTTCGTTGTAATCAAAACCCACAAATTAACCGAAACAATTATCATTAAAGTTCAATATAATAATTCATCCTCATTCTATGTAAAAAAGTCATTTAAATATCCAATAATAACTATTTATGTTAATAAATAATATATAATTTCAATTCTGGAGATTTACATCCATTCCACATAGTTAAAAACAAGTCAACCGAATATGGAAATAAAGAAAACGAATACTCTGGAACGACGAAATTCAATACAATAACTTATCAATAAAGACACAATTTAATGATCCAGAATTATGATAAACAAAATAAATTTCTAATAGGTCCTTAAATAAGTTATTAATAAGTATAATTTTATATTCCAAGATCTTATGTTCGCGAGCGGAACACGTTCGAAGTTAAGGTAAGGGGTTTTCCACCATAACTTCCATTTTTAGTCGGGTTACTTTTATTGTCTAATTATCTCAATGAAATTATAGTGTATTATTATGTAATCCTCATAAAATCTTTTTTAGTGTTATATATAAGTTTAAAAACCATAATCCTTCCTCATTTTGTGGATAGTTACACGTTTTAAAAGTATGTTTCAAAATTGTTTCCAAAATACATGCTTGATCCAAGGGAATTTCTCTAATTCTTACCTATTTTAAGGGGAACTCTATAATATATTTTTGGAAACCATTATATATATAAAATCACTCATTGAAAATACTATCTTACTTCAATTCTGGTTTTATACAAATATTTTTCCAAAAGAACTCTTCTTTTCAAAGTAAAAGAGTATTTATCTCATGATTTACTCGAAGATTTTATAACAGTATCTTAATCTATTTCAAAACACTGGTTGATTCTTATGTATTATTGTAATTAGTATTACCAGTTCTCATCTACCATATTAAATTTAATGGTTTATGATCATCTTGGCTATTGATGTGCTATCATAAAACCATTCATTAGTTTACTTCAAAAAGTTAGTGTTTTTTCTTAATAATGGGGAAAGAAATTTACATTTCATATATTTATGGGTATGTTGTTTATGTTTATCCCCGTTCATATGAAGAATGCATTAGACATAGTATGTTTCAAGTGGGTCCCTCTATATCCCATCAATGCATTGGTAGGTCTCATGAGACAAACTACGGTCTTAGCACAAGCCCTTGACAAAATGATTACATATGGTCTTGGCACGAGGCCTTGACGGTATGAATATGTTTTCCTGCATTATGAATTACCTAATTATGAATATAACATTTATGCTTCATGTTGTTATTCAACTATTAGAATACCCATGATTATGTTATGTTATGTAAATATTTACTCAGCTCATATTTCTTCCATATTATGTTCAAGTTTATTTCTAAGGGCATGTGTTTTCAATTATTCACCATGTCTAATGTTTGTGTTATCTTCTATTGTATTGCTCACTCTTACTCTATGTCTGATCTCACCCCTCTATTATGTTTCATTTCCATAGGGCAAGAATATTTCTATTATAAATGAAATTTATAAATAACCTAGGAGTTATGGATGTTGTCTAAAGAGTTTCTATGTTGTTTTTCATTTCAACATGTAATAATGAACTTATGTATGTATATTTTATAAAATAATACTAAACTACTCGGTACTTTGGGATGCTTATTCCTTGTTTGTATGCCAAGGTAACCAATAAGGGACCAACTCCGGGCAACTGGGGTCGTGTCCTTATATTTGTTATCAGAGGAAGTTTATTAGAAAACATGGAAACTAGATTTAGAAAACATAGATTAGGGAAGAGTCCCTAAGTTAGTCTTTGAGGATAAACATACAAAAATGTCATGGTATTTTGATAAGGAATAGATTATGTGGATCATTTGAGAAATACATCACTGTCTGGATATGATCAGGTAGAGGCGGATTTGGCAAAGATGTATCTAGGGGTAAAACTCAAAAACACTGATTTGAGTAGACTCGAACGAAAATTGGTGCACGACAACAGGCCTTGCTGCACTATCAGTTACGAAACTATTGAGGGATATGCTTAGGATAATTCAAATTTTCATTACAAGCCATTATGAAGAATTTAAATGTAAAATTTTCCTAAAATAACCTATTTTTGGGAATATTAGATTAGCCATGAGTAGGATATTAATTTTTTCTAAGTATTTTGATAAGTTAAGATTATACATTATGATTCATAGATTAATCTAGTGTATTCTATTATCAATAGATGGCACCCAGTAGATGGAATGGAAACTGCATGAACACACTTGTCCCCTGTAGGGATTTCTCTCCAATGAAAGATAACGATGTTGGCTCTTGTGATGTGTCTAGTTCTCAGCAACTCATAACTATACTAGGAAAACATACTAAGGTTATGAATAATAACCTTACTCATATAGAGCATCCAGATCCACCATGTGGAAGATATATGTTAGATCTATTTATGCGACAACAACCTACATCATTCAACTGGAATAAAAACTTGTTTGTAGAAGAGTCATGTATATGCTACATTGAGAAGATATTTCTTTCTTTGGGATGTAACAAAAGAGATAAGGATGTCATGTAAATTTATCATCTAACGGGTGATGCAGATCAGTTTTGGTATTTGATCCAAAACAGAAAGGAGGAAGAAATAGAGTAGATGTAAGGGAGGGATTTTAAGAAAATATTCTTAGAAAAATATTTCCCTCATGAACAGCGAGCAGATATGGAGAGACAATTCTTGAATCTGAGGGAGGAGGAGGATGAAAATGTTTCCAAGTATGAAGCCAACATTACAAGGCTGGTAAGGCAAGCTGTGGACTACATACATAATCCAAGGAACAAAATTGATCGATTCTTTGATGGTTTAAAACCATTCCTCCAAAGGGTTCTAGTCTCCCAAAGATTATAATCATATGAATATATAGTCTCAAGTGCAATCAAGACAGAAAATGAATTCTCTAAGTCTTATAACTTTAAGGAAAATCAAGATAAGAAGAGGGCTACTGAAAACTCTGGGAAAGGATATAAGGAAATGGGTAAGAAGGGAAGCTTTGAATTTCCATCATGCAATAATTGTGGGAAGAAACACCCTGGCACTTGCCTGAAGGGAATGGGGGTCTATTACAAGTCTGGAGAAAAAGGCCACCAATCTCGAGATTGTAAGGGGAAGAAAGAAGCTACCAATGTTTTGGGCTATAATTGCAGGGATATGGGACATTACGAACATGAATTTCCTAAATGTTTGGGAAATTTTCCCCAAATAAGGACAAGGGAGAAAACCCAAGCTTATATTGTCAATATTGTGGAGGTTCAAGTTCCTAACGAAGTGATGGCAGGTACATTGATTGTTTCATCCAACTTATCAAGTACTCTATTTGATTATGGATCATCGAATTCATTTATATCATCCCAATTTCCCAAGAAAATTATATATGTCCAATTTGATTTAATAAAGGAGTTATCAGTCAAAACTCTTAGTGGATGTATCATTGTAACAAAGCCATGTCGATTAGTCCCCCTCATGACACATAAACGGGATTTAGTTGCTAACCTTATCATCATACCAATGGTTGACTATGATATAATTCTTAGTATGGATTGGCTATCAAATTATGATATGATGATATATTGCAAGAAGAAGGAAGTTACAATTTTTGAGAATGGTGTAAAATCCCTTATTTTATGAGTAGAAACCTCACCAAGTGATTCTCATCTATATCCACCCCATTAGCTCTACTTAATTCAATTATTGGGTAGGATAGAAATGAAATAAATATGGGTGAGGAGAATAATGTACAAATAGAGGACGTAATTATTTTGAAAAAATATGTTGACGCCTTTCCAACTTATTTTCTTGGACATCCTCCATAGTGGGAAATTGAGTTTTCCATTGACATAATTCTTGGTTCAAGGCACATACCAATGACCCCTTATAGAATGTCCATTGTGAGGTTATTGGAACTAAAGAAATAAATAGAGGAATTGAGTGATCAATGATTTATTCACCCTAGCATTTCTCCATGGGGAGCCCAATCCCTCTTTCTCTAGAAGAAAGATAGATCCATGAGGCTGTGGATTTATTATAGAGAAATCAATGGTATTACAATAGAGAATAAGTATCCTCTTCAATGAATTGATGATTTATTTTATCAACTTCATGGATCCCAATATTTTTCTATGTTCGATATTCGATCTGGATATCATCAGTTGCTTGTGAGGAAGCAAGACATTCCAAAAATAGTATTTCAAACCAGGTGTTGGCATTGTGAGTTTAGAGTAATTCCTTTGGGATAAACTAATGCACCATATTTATTCATGGATCTAATAAACATAGTTTTCAAGGATTATCTTAATGAATTTGTAGTGGTGTTTATTGATGATATCCTGGTATACTCTTAAATCTATGAAGATCATGAAACTCAATTTTGCACTATTCTGAAGACACTTAGAAGCAATAAATTATATGGGAAGTTTAGAAAGTGGGATTTTGGGCTCCAATAAGTTTTCTTTCAGGGCCACATTGTCTCAAAGAATGGAATATTTGTAGATCCAGGGAAGGCAAAGGTTGTACAAGAATGTCCTACTCCAACAAATGTAACTAAGGTACGTAGTTTTATTGGATAATCATGTTATTATCAGCGTTTCATTTAGAACTTCACCCATTTAACCATCCCAATGACAAAGATCACATGAAATGGGGTTAAGTTTGTATAGAAAAAGCAATGTGAAGAATATATTTTCTAAGAATTGAAGAGGAGTTTAGTGAACACTCTATTCCTAACCCCACCATTGGGGAATGATGGTTTTTTATCTATAGAGATTCATCAAAGAAAGGGCTTGGTTGTGTCCTTATGCAGAATGATCGAGTGATTGCCTATGCATCTAGGCTTCCTAAAATTCAGGAACAAAACTGTCTCACTCATGATCTTGATTTAGTAGCGGTAATCATTTCTCTCAAGATTTGGATACATTACCTCTATAGCGAAAAATGTGTGATATATACAGATCATAAGAGTTTGAGATATATATTCTCATAGAAAGAACTCAACATGAGGAAAATTGGATATATTGAGCTACTTAATGATTATTATTTCACAACACACTACCACCCAGGGAAGGAAAATAAGGTTGTAGATTCTTTGAGTAGAAAAGATCATGGAGTTCCAAAAAAAATATGTGAGTTTAAAGGGATCCTTTGTTCATGGATCTAGTAAATATGGATATGGGAATTATCAAGGATGGTAGGACATCACAACTTTTTAAATGGATTCAAAACCTTATCTATTAAAAAGGATAAAGTGTTCTCAGGCTGATGATGAGGAGTTTCAAAAGAAAATGAATGCTATAAATGATGGTAATTTGACTGACATCGCATATGAAGGTGGCGTTTTGAAATTTGGGAAGAGGCTTTGTGGTCTCGCTATTCCTAATCTAAAGAAGTAACTATTGGATGATGATCATAGCTCTAATTTCTATATACACTTGGGTATCCCAAATATGGATTGAGATCTTTGGGAAAAATTTTGGTGGGAAAATATGAAAAAGGTGATTACTGAATATACATCAATGTTCCTGGTATGTCAAAAATTGAAGTCTGAGAGGCAATACTCTAATGGGATGATGAAACCACTACCCATGCTGTCATAGAAGTGGGAGAAAATTTCCATAGACTTTTTCACTGGAATTACAAGGCCATCCAGAAGAAACAATGCTATATGGGTCGTTGTGGATCATCTTAAAAAGAAAAATCACATTATCACGATTTGAGAGGACTTCTCGTTGGATCAACATGCATGGATTTACATCAAAGAAGTTGTAAGTCTGTATTGAATACCACAATCTATTGTATCTGACCATGATCCTAGAATCACCTCGATATTTTTCAAAATTACCCAACATTCTCTACGAACTGAACTAAACATCAGTACAACCTATCATCCTCAAACTGATGGCAAATCTGAGCAGACTATTCAGACACTGGAAGACATATTGAGAGCATTTTCTATGGAATTTAAAGGAGGATGGGACCAACATCTTCCACTGGTTGAATTCTTTGACAATAACAGTTTCCACTCGATCATCTGAATGGAACCATATGAATCCCTTTATGGGAAAAGGTGCAGAACATCGGCGTGTTGGGATGAAGTCAGTGAGAGTAAGCTACTAGGACCTGAAATGGACAAATAAATGATAGAGAAGGTGAAAACCATTCAGTAAAATATCAAGGCAGCCCAAAGGTGATAGAAGAGTTATGAGGATAATCGTCGATGTGAAATTGAATTCAAAGTTGGAGACCTGGTATTTCTATGCATATCTCCATGGAAGAAGGTCATGAGTTTTGGGAAGAAAGGAAAGCTAAGTCCCAGGTATATCGGCCCCTTTTAGATCCTTGATCGAGTCGAGGATGTGGCCAATTGACTGGAACTTCCACCTACCATGTCGAAAGTACATGATGTATTTCATTTATCCCTCTTAAGGAAGTACATACAAGACCATTCACATGTACTCTTTTCATAGGTGGTAAAGTTGGAGGACGATCATTGTTATGAGGAGCAGCGAGTGAAAATCTTGGATCATAGAGACAAAGTTCTACGCAACAAGACTACTCATCTGGTCAAGGTACTACGGAGAAACCATAAGTACGAAGAGGCAACATGGGAACTAAAGGAGGTAATGAAGGAAAAGTACCCCCATCTGTTTTTGGCCTAGTTTGTAAAATGAAATTTCGAGGGTGAAATTTTTAATGGGGGGAAGAATATAATGGCCCCATATTTTTCAATGGGAATTACTTTCTTATAAATATGTCATAATCACATGAAATCACAACATAATTAACTATTATGTGATATGTGACCCTTAAAACATAATCTTGTCACTTCTGTGATGTGAATTTCGAAAATCTGACATACACAATTACAGTTAGTAAGTTATTTGGAGTCCAATAAGAAGAATAGAATTTTTTGTGAATAGTGACCTACATTTATGAATAATAACATACCCTTATGAATAGTGATATACCCTAATGAATAGTAACCTTAACTATGATAGTATATAAATAATATTCAAGTGAAAGTTCGATATACCTATGCTTTGGAATAAGTAAATAAATGTTTTAAGACTGTTGTTTTTATAATAAATTATGATTTTAATTAACTATTAAATTAATCATATTTATAAAATTATATTTGAAAAATGTAATTCATTTTTGGATTCTAAATGTCAAAAAATGGTTTGGGTGAATTTTTGGCATTTTTCTGAAATACTTGAATTTTTTATGAATAGTTAAATATGGTAAAACACCGTATATCTGTTAAATACACTATTCATGACATCACAAGTGATGAAAGCCCACATGGTTTGAAATCACAAGATAAAATTACTATTTTTGGTCATGGAATACTCACTATTCCTTTTTTGTGGGTAAATAATAAATTAATGAATTTTATATTAAGAAAACCCATCTATCCTCCACTATAAAACCCCCCTCTCACTCCCTCTTCTCTTCACTCCTCTCATGCCTTGTGCCCTTTCCAAATTATGTCCAAATATCCTCCCATCCTGATCTCCCACATCCATAAATCCTTGGTCTCATAAGAAGATAAAAACCTCTCCCTTAAGGAGTCTCTCAAGTATGTTTGGTTCAAAAGGTAAATTCCTCTTTTCAATTCTTTGTCTTTATTTTCAAGTTCATTTGTTTTCTTTTTCTAGTACATCTCCTTTTCAAAATTTTGTAATGAATCCATTACCTTATATGTTCTGGAATGTTTTCATGATAGTGTAATAAGTTATCAACATCTCTCCCTTTTACGACCGTTTATACTAGTAGCAAGAACACCATCCGAGATGTGTCAATTTTCCACATTCAATGACGATGGGCTTTCGATTTCTATTATCATTCCCAATTATGGTCATGAAACCATTATTGTTATGATTTAACCAGATTATTAAATATGTAAAATAACCTATGTAATATTTTTTAATCCCTTTGTACAAATTATATTTTGTTATAAAGAAAAATGAGTTCATTGTAAACAAAACCCACAAATTAACCGAAACAATTATCATTAAAGTTATATATAATAATTCATCATCATTCCCTGTAACCAAGTTATATAAATGACCAATAAAACCTATTTATGTTCATAAATAATATATAATTCTAATTATGTAGATTTACATCCATTCCACATACTTAAAAACAAGTGAACTGAATATGAAAATAAAGAAAATGAACACTCCGGAACGACAAAATTCAATAAATAACTTATCAATAAGGGAAAAAATTACCTAACCAGAATTATGATAAAATAAATACATTTCTAATAGGTTATTAAATAAGTTATTAATATGTATAATTTAATATTTCAGGAGCTTAAGTTTGAGAGAGGAACACTTTCGGAGTTAATGTAAGGGTTTTTCCTCCCAAACATCCATTTTCATTCGGGTAAATTTTATTGTCTAATTATCTCAATGAAATTTCGTGTTTATTATTATTTAATCCTCATAAAATATTTTTTAGTGTTCTATATATGTTTACCAACCATAATCCTTCCTTATTTGGTGGATAGTTACATTTTTTAAAAGGAAGATTCAAATTTGTTTCTGAAATAGAAGCCCGATCGAAGGGAATTTCACTAATTCTTACCTATCTTAAGGGGAAATATAAAATCCATTTTTGGAAACCATTATATTTATAAAATCACTTATTTAAAATACTATCTTACTTAAATTCTGGTTTTATAAAAATATTTTTCAAAGATAACTCTTCTTTTCAAAATAAAATAGTATTTATCTCAAGATTTACTTGCAGATTTTATAAGAGTATATTCATCTATTTCAAAACTCTTATTTATTCGTATGTATTATTGGGATTAGTATTCCATGTTATCATATACCATATTAAATTTAATGGTTTAAGATTATCTTGGGTATTTATGTGCTATCTTAAAACCATTTATCAGTTTACTTTGAATGGTTAGTGTTTTTGCTTAATGTTCGGGGAAATCTATTTACATTTCATATATTAATGGGTAAGTTGTTTAGGTTTATCCCCATTAATATGAGGTATTAATTAGACAGAGTAGGTATTAGTTGAGGACCAATATATCCCCTTGGTGCATCAGTAAGTCTCAAAACTATGGTCTTGGAACAAGGCCTTGAAAAAATGATTATTTATGGTCTTGGCACGAGGCCTTGATGGTATGGATATGTTGTCCCACATTATGCATTCCCTATTTATGAATATAATATTGATGGTTCATTTGGTTATTAAAATAGTAGAATACCCATTATTATGTTATGTTATGGAAATATTTATTCAGCTCATATTTCTACCATATTATGTTCAAGTTTATTTCTAAAAGGATTGTGTTTTCAATTATTCACCATGTCTAATGTTTATGTTATCTTCCGCTGTATTTCTCACCCTTACTGAGCATTTGTGCTCACCCCATTATTATGTTTAGTTTCCATATAGAAATAATAATTCTATTATGAATGAAATGTAGAAATAACCTAGGAGTTATGGATGCTTTCAAAGGAGTTTCTATGTTTTTTTTCATTTCAAGTTGTAATGATGACCTTATGTATGTAGCTTGCTTCAAATAATACTAAACTACTCTGTCCTTTGGGATGCTTATTCCTGGTTTGTATTCCAATGTAACCAATAAGGGATCGACGCTGGGAAACTGGGGTCGGGTACTTATACATTGAGATAGGATTAGCTCCAGGTATGAGTTCTATTGATAACTCTACATCATGATCCAGGGGTATTCCAGGTAACTCCTCAAGAAGTACATTATTGAATTACCTCATGATGGGAATATCCCCTAGGTTGATACCTTCCTTTGAATTAACCATTTGGATGAAATATGATTCTTCATAGGGAATCAACATCCACACTATATAAGTAATTATCAAAGGAGATTCATGATCTTATTTTTATTTGTATAAGATTATGGGGTGGTTCAGAATATGACAACATATTTCCTTTTCCCAACAATTGATGTGTTCTCTATATAAAAAGAGTGAATACATCCACATTATAATATTTAATTCCACTAAGGGAACTATTAATTGATTCACTAGAATAATCTTATCATGTACACCAACATGATAAGAGTCAAACACTAGGGTTTCAATGATTGAACCCCTTGGTGATTTTACAACAAGAAAATCTTCTTCAAGGATTAGAGGATTCAATTCCATAGTTCTAGAAAACTTGTGGGATATAAAATAATTCATATAACTAGAATCAAATAAGAATTGTTTCTATTCTTGAGTGAATATGAAGTTTACTTTTTATGAATTCATTTTCATGCTCCACTTCCATAGTTGTTATGGGATAAGACTTTCCTTGTTCCTTTGTATTTGGGGGTTTTTGAAACTAATTTCCCTCACAGACTCATGGTTTAGGGCACTCGCTTTCATTGTTTCATTTCTCCTAAAAGTTGTAGAATTGGAACAAGGGTGGTTCTCTCCTTTCCTCCACCACATTCTCTTACCTTCTCATGTATTTTAGAAATTCAAGAGCTTGGTGGCCTTATTTCCCGCACTTGAAGCATTTCCTCTTCCCTTCTATTACCATGATGTTTCTTCCCAAATTGTTGACATGTGTATGGTTGAGTTTTCCTTCCACTTTGCTCATTAAATCATCCATCATGAAAATACATCTTTTTTTTTCTTATCACTCTATCCATGGGACCATTCTCCAAACCCCAACTCCACTTTGAGATCACATTGAATGACTTCTTCATAACTCTCAAAGTATCGAATTGTAATAGCCTTTTGAAGGTGTGGATTTATTTCCTTAAAGAATATATCAATTTAATTATCATTTTTAAAAAAAATCCATGAGCTTACCTTAAATTCCTTGTGAAATTATTTTGGTATGTTGTGACAGACCCTCAATCATTTTTCTTTTTCTCTATGAATTCTCTGTCCATCTTCATACAATGTGTTCCTAGGAAACACTTGTTATGAAACATTATCTTAATGTCTTACCACTCCATCTATTCAATTTCATCCCTTGGCTTGGTGTTCCTAATCAAATCCCTTAATTGGTCAGCCTATCTATTGAGATGATAAATGATCAGAGTAACCTTCTCTTTCTCAGAATAGTGAATGTCAAAAAGGATATTCTTCTTGTAGTTGTCCCACTGTTCTCCAACAAGTGGGTACGATGATCCACTGAATGTTGGTGGTTGTTTCCATATAAAACACTTAATCGCTAGTTCCTCCCTCTTAGGTGAAGTAAGATGTTATACATTATTCACGTTATTACTCAAAACCTAAGACAATTGGGTATGCATCACCCTAATGTTTTGAACACCACCACCAAAATCATTGAGGATTTCATTCTAGGAATTTATACATTTTTCCTCATACGGGATATTGGCCTGGTTTCTCTTGGTTCCATCCATTTTCTAAAATAAAGAAGGTTAGAATATTACATAAGTCAAATATTCATGAATAAATAACTTATTCCTATATGAAATTAACACTAAAAGAATATAATAATTGATCCATATGTTTTTAAAGTCTTCTTGTGTGGTTATATATTCTAAGTCTCATAGTACGGCTTTCCACATAGTTTATCTAATCTTATTTCCCAAATAAATTAAAACATCCCTATGATACCAACTATAGCGACCCTACTTTTTCATGAACTACTATTAAATCATTTTGAAGATAGAAATCATAAATAATTATATCAATATGTTACAAAGGATTAGTTTATTGTGAAATATAATACCATAAATAAATTTTAGAACATAAGACATTAAAATTTAATTTATTTCTTCTTCTCTAGATTCATATTGGCCCTTGTATTCTCCTTTTTACATGTAATAATGTAAGGATATACATAAAAATGGGTGATATAAAATACATTTAAGAGGATAATAACATGAGACTATACAACATGAGGTGAGCATAATCATTATCATCCTAACATAGTAATAGGATCATAAACATGATAAAAATACTTAATTAAAGTATTGAAAAGTGGAAATGTGGGAAAATAAAACCATATGTCCTAGTGGTTAACTACCACCCATAGTTATAAGAAAAGATAGCACCATTTTCATACATATTTCACATTATATCATTAGATTCGTCATGTGACACCCCAATCTTCCACGAAACATCTTCCTTTGAATAATGCAGTAGCTTGTGTTGTACGCAACTTGGAGTTTTAACACACCATGACCAATCAAACTATCCGTTATGAATATTAATAACCACTTTTTAAAATTTTATAAATTTTAATTTTCAAAATCGACTTCATTTTTGGATTCAGAATATCAAAATTATCTTAGGGTGAATTTTTTAAATTTTTTCTCAGAACATTCAATTTTTGATGAATAGTGAAAAACAATACATTATTGTTTAAAACCGACTTTTTATTTAAATAATTAGTTAATTTATTTTAATTTATTTTATGTAAAAATATATAAATAATACCTATATAGGTGCAATGTAATTCATTAGAGTCATTTTATAATAAGTCTAGATATAAAAAAAAATTATTGCACTTTTTACCATCTTGTACCCACCTTCTAAGAGCATTTATAAAATTGCATAAAACATACTTTTACCACATCTGTGAGTTGAATTTAAAAAATATAAGAGACATGGTTGACATCAGTAAGTAAAATTTGGTTAAATAAGATGAAAATAATTTAGGTTGAATAGTAACTTTTGAATTTTATTTACCACAGTTAAAAGTAAAATGCGAAATTAAGGGTAAAAATGATATTATAATTACCCTAAAACATGTCCTAATTCTATTTTATAAGTTTAATTCGACCATAAAAATCATTTGGAATAATATATGATCCCATTTATCCCACTTTTATTAGATTATCACATTTATTATTATTTTTTTAAAGAAGAGTTAAAAGATTTAAATTCAAATTTTAATAACTAAACCTTTTTTAATATAGGGTTACACAAAATTTAAATTTGACTATAAATATTCATTATAAATCTAAATAAATTTCTCACATAATGGTATTTTATTTATAATTTTTATATGTTAAATAATTTAATTTATTTTTGAAATAATTATGATGTAGTGATTAATTTATTAATGAATGATTAAAATAATTGATATTATAAATATCCAAATAAATGTAATTTGAGACTTCTGATGAATTACACTACTTTTATAGGTTAATATGACATTTTAGGGTTGATTAAATTTTTTTTAAGTAATTATGTTTTTATGTGTTTCACAAAAACAAAATACTAAATAGTGTCAAAATTGACATAATTGAGTTTTTAAAACCAATATTGTGTTATTAATTGATATAATATTCATAAAAATATATGGTTTGGCCAAACTACATATATAAGGTTATATATATTAATAAAGAATCACTTTGTGTTATCATGTCATGTTATAGTAAGATTATTAACCATATAATATAAAAATACAAAGAGACATGGTAATTGTCAAACTATTAAATTAAGAGTTAAATATAAAAGATAAGGTTAATATGGTGACCATAACCTACCTAAAACCTTTTGGATGAGATTTTTCAGATAAATACTCATCATATCCTAGAAATAAATCATTTTGGAGCCATTATAAATCTAAAATGATTTTATTGTAAAATAATATTTCAAACTTTTCCTAATGTGACCCTCACCTCTCTTATAAAATGGTACTTCCACTTTTCCAAAATTGACACCTCCAAAGCCATGTTTCTCAGCCAACCCTTGACCAAATATACTCTCAAATATCCTCCATTATACCTATAGGCCTTAATTTTATCAGAAATCCAACCTAAGGATCCATTTTGATCAAACTCATAAGGAAACACCTGAAGAAGAGGTAATAATTTCACCACCCTCTTCCAAGTTCTTTTCTTCTTCCACTTCATCTTTCTTTGTTGATTACATACCAAAATAATAAATCCAGTACCTTCTACATACTGTGATGTTATTAAAAATATGATACAACAATATTCGTTATTCAATACATCCTATAGATGACAAAGTCACCATACGTGTGTACGTACGACTTACCATCTCCACGTCGTGGTGAAGTTTGATATTCAAACACTTCATTATTTGGATGGGAATAATAATGAGTATAAATAATGTAAATAATAATTATAAAATTTTAATGATTCTGTATATATGATATACCATTCAATTATATATTATTTCACTATCAATATAATGATATTGTCGCTCGTGCATATGTACGGATTACCATCTCCACAAACATGATGAGAATCATTCCTCCTTGAAATCATTCAAGAATAATTTTTATTTTATGATTAAAAATAATGTGTATGAACATAATATCATTATGTATATGAATCAAATACATCCAATACATTAGAAACATGGCTTATGTAACCAATCATATAAATGGAAATGAATCAGTTAACACCCGAAATGATGATACTACTACAATATTATTAACAAATCAATATTATAAGATCACAAATGATATAATATTTTTGTATATAATTCTTGTATAATTTAATAAAAATGTTTTAACTATCATACACGAGATTAACATACCATCTACTATGGAAAAGTACAAGGTAAGGGTTAATTCTACAATCTCTTCATTTATCCGAGGTTGTTAATACATAAGTATCTACTAGGACCACTTTATCATATACATCCGTGTTTTCATAAAACTGTAATTCAAAACTTTCTTAATATTTACTAGACTATGGTTTAAAGAAATTTATACCATTATTTTACCATATATGTTTGGAAAATAATATTTCCATCGTTTTCCAAACAATTTACTTTATGACCTTTTCGACAAAATTATAGTAAGAATGTCTTTTCTTTAACTTACTCGGTGGGTGCTGCTATTTTCTGCCATTATAACATGGTCGAAGCTTCCCGTACAAGCTTATAAGAATATTTTAAAAATAAATTTTATCTTTTATAATCAATTAATATTTAAATTATGTTAAAATATAAAGATATATTTCTCTAAAAAAGTTTTTATTTCATCTATGTCAACATCCTTTGATGGATTTTATGCTTGTTTGAGGTAGATTTATTATAATAAAAAACGTCCATATTGATTTGAAGGTTTTGTGATATGTTTGAATATGTATGTGTTATTTGAACACCATTATTTTTTTATGGATAAATAATTGACATTTCTTAAGCTAGTTTTAATATGAATGTTTAAGTTAAGGTTCAACCTTTTCAGATGAGGAATGCATTGGACTTAGTAAGTGACGGGCGGAGCCTGTTATAGCTCCTCGATTCATCGGTAAGTCTCATGTGACAAACTAGGGTATAGGAATTGGGTCTTGAAAAAAATCTTATTTGTAGCCTTGGCACAAGGTCTTGACTGTGTGGTTATGAAGTCTAGCATTATGCATTCCCTCATTATGAAATTGGCTATTGATATTGCATCGGATTATTCGACAAGTAGAATATCCATGGGAATAAGTAAATGGAATTATGTGATTTATATTGGCCATATTATATAGAAGTTTATGTTTAAAAGGATTATGTTTTAATCTTATACATTTTCTTAAATGTTTATTCTTATTTATGAATGTTTCCTCTATATTGTTATCCTTACTGAGCATCTGAGATCACCCCTTTCTATGTTTTATTTTTTCCAAGATGTGTAGAATCATTTTATGGTTGACCTATAGGGATATGCTGAGGATATAATTATGTTAAATGGGGAAAAAATGTTGTTTATGTTTTATTTTACCCCTTTAGATCATTCCAATGTAATGTAATAATGCATCGACTTAAGGTAACTGGGGTCGGGGGGTTACAAAAATAGTTCACAAGGAGGTTGTTCATCACAGATATGATCCAAGAGTTTGTTTCCCATTTCATAGAAGATTATATGGATATAGGTTATTCCATGATTATAAAAAATTCCCTGATTTTGTAATATAATAGTTTCATTATATTGTAATTATTAATACATCAAATAAGGTCCAAATATGAGGAGTAAAAAAGAATGTGCCTGGTGAAGAAAAATTTTTTCTTAGAAAACCCTCCTGTATATCTTCAATTTAAGACCCCTGAATTAGTCTTTAAGAAAGATAAGAAGCTATAGAACATGTATAATAATGATTATGAGGTGTTTTGGTACGTTGTTTTATCAAAACGTCTTAGGAAGTGTGAATAAGTGATGGTAGGATGTGGACTTTTATAATGGGGGAGGAGAAACATTTTTGTAAATATACAAAACCACAAAATAATAGGAATTCCCCCTAACCTAATGATCCAATTTTATTATTAATTATAGTAATTTAGGAAGGATATGGTATATCCACCTCTAAAACACAAAAAATTATCTTGTTTCTTAAAAAAATCATTAACATTTATGTTTAAAAAACTAGACCATTTTATTTTTTTACCATGGTAACTATTATTTTGACCTTGGTGATATAACTCTCAAGACTAATAAAAATGAGTATTATTAAGGAATTTGTATAAAATGTTTCAAAATATAAAATCCAATTTATTTATTATAATCAATAAATGTGTGAAAATTAATTTTAACACAATAAAATTTTTAGCATAAAAAACCTATTTTTCAGTTTAACATGGTTACCATAAATTTATAATTTGGAGGTTAGTATAATTATTATAAAATTACCTTTTAACCATGAATGGAAAATTATTTATATTTTTAAATATCTAATTTTAATTTCTTTAGTATAATATTTATAGAAATTTTAAATTTCATAATAAATTATTATTTATTATAAAATTAAAATAATTAAAATCTTAACACTATTCATTTTATTTGACTTAAAAACATTAGGACAATGGGGGATTTGAATTATAATATTGGTCACATTCATGGAAAAGTGTACCAAAATCACTTATAGTAGATCATAACGTTATAATATTTGAAATATGGCCATATCATTGGAATTGGAAAATTATCAATTTTATTTTTAACATTATCATTTTTTAACCCCAGTAAACGTATTGCAACTGTAAGAGTGGTAAAATATTTTTACTACCTTCAGTTTTAATTTTAACAAAAAATTATGTTTATCTTATTATAAAATATAACGTATGGATATTAAAAATATGGAATCCTTTTCAGTAAATTCAATTCACAGAAGTGGTAGAATCTAATTTAATATAAAACACATTGGCGTGATGAAAAGGTGGGTTTTTCAAGAAGATTATTTTTCAAAAAAAGATGGTTTAAAATTAACTATAAGACTTTTAATAATAATTATATAAATTTAAATTCACATATATAAATATATATTCAGTAAATTTCATTTAAATCATTATTAATTAGGTATTATTCTAATAAATTAATAAATAGAATCATTATGTACTTTAAAAAAAATTTAGAAAAAACAAATTTTTGAGCTCAATATAAACATATAATAGAATAATTTATAAAGATAATTTTAATATTAGTAAATTTTAATCATGTTACAAGGAATATATTATAAATAATTATGGTACTTTTAAATGGTAAAATTTATTAATCTTAAATAAAAATTTCATAAAATTTTAATTTTTCACATTTCACTGAAAAATATACATTTCCAAAAAATAACTAAATATAGATCCAATATAATTATAACATATTGATTTCAAAATCTATTTTATTTTTATGAAATAATAACTATAAAATCCTATATATTAATTAAAATATTTACTAAAAAGACGGAACTACCTAATTTTGGAAGAATTAATGAAGAAAAATATGTAATTAAAAGTTGATTGATTATTTACTAACAATTTATCGATAAATTCATATTTATTTTAAAATTTTAATATACTTTTCATATATTGGTAAATAATATTCATACTCACACACTAAAAAGATGGTTATAGTTAAAATATATTTGATTGGATATTTATATACACTATTGTGTGTCGAATACATAACGATATATAATGTCCTTCTAATAAAATCACAGAGATTTATTTTTTTAATTGGTAATGTATTCTATATAACAATCATGATTAATTTGGTTGTCCTTAACTTTACATGGAAACATTTACATTTTTGTGATCCTTTAACATTACACTTACCTTAAATATCCATATCATTTGTATCATGAATATAATTATTTAAAAAAACATATTCCAATTCTATATAAAATGTGTTACTATGAATTTAATTTTATTGATTTAGAATTTGTCACAAACCAACCGGGGTTGACCCTAATCCGGTCACATGAGATAGACTGCAACATGTCTCGTGGGGTTTTCCTTATTCTCATGAGTTGACAACATGTGTCGGGCATTAGAACATACACTTTGAGAAAAATTTCAGCCCAAACAGAAATAGTATCAGAATGAAAAAAGGACAAAGAAAACTACAAGAGCTAACAATTGAAATATACATATAAATTAAAATACTAGATGAAATAAAAAGTACGACTAAAAAGAAAAAAATACCAAAACATGTCCTTAAACCTGCTATATTTGTGTGACCCTTTGGTCATCTCCAACCACAGGCCCAAAACTGATCCCACATGAGCAACTGCTAGGGAAAAACCCGAACAATAGCTGAACCACAAACTGCAATGATAGAATAGGTATGCGTGAAAAAATTCTCAGTAGGGATGCCAAGAGATATTCACTAAATCCAAGTGTTTCCTTACCCAAAGTTGTCCAATGACACTATTTTGATAAAAATATATAAAAGTAGTGTTTTCCATATTTTAAAAAACAATAAACAACACATCTCTTTTTAAAACCAAGAGCCATTTTTTATTAAAATTCCTATGTAGGGATAAATATGGTAGTGCTAAATATAAATATATAAATAATGCTACCACAAAAAACTAGTACAATGGAAAGAAAAAAAATAGTGTAGATAATAATGTTAACCATGGGTGATCCTAAACATCCCTAGACAACCCCTGGACATACACTGTTCGGAACCACTTACCGGTGTATGGTGAAGCCCATAGTCTATAACCCACTGATCTCCCCCGTGACAAAACTGACGGTAATTCCATCCTTCCCTCTATAACTTCTAGGGGAAATAAACTATCTAATTTAGGTCGGTAAGGAACCATCAATCGATCATCTATGAGACACCCAAGAACCGATAGTGGTTATAATCATTTTTTGTAAGTAAGAGGCCAACACACAAGGGACTCAACTAGGCTATAACCACTACACTTTCCTACCCCAAACACAGACACCAATATACAATAACCCCTAAGGGATATTCCTCTTATAAAGGTGACCCATTTAAATATACATAAATTTTATATAACAGGAAGGAGAAAACTGAGATTATATAACATACACACATTTAAATCATTTCACAAACACATTTGGTTTCCAACCGTGTATGCATTTTTTCAAACATAATCCTTTATAAATATTGAAATAAACATCACTTTGAGTTGGAATATCCAAACATGAACATACCCCTTCCAAACTCACATCAAATCATTTCCATAAAATTCATTCATAATTCTAGAGTGTTTCTCATATTTATAAAACATACCGACTGACCCCATAAGCCACACATCCACCAAAACACACCCAAAATCTAAACGATCATATGGTCCAATTTTTATTTTCAAACCATTTTAAAGAATCACAATAAGAGACGAATAATATTTAGAAAACAAGAACCATTTAGGAAATCATGGTTTCCAAGAAAACACAAATTTAAAAGCACCCCCTTCATTTTAGGGCAGATCCGTGTTTGCACCTAGTGCTCCCATGGATGTGTCAACATCTAATGGTACCATACACATTAAAAGGATTACCCAAAGACCATTTCGATAAAACACCACATAAATTAAATCCATATCCACTCTACCACTTTATTTTAAAAGAACACTAACCAAAATATTGACGCCATTAAATCTTTACCAATGATTTTTAACACAGTGACCAAGACATAACAGAAACAAATATTATGAACTAAACCATGTTCATTAGAAATAAATTCCATTACAACATAATGATGGCTATAAATTTCATGAAAGACCAATTCCTCATTAAAATAACAAAGGAAATTCCAACATGCTTCCAAGGTACCACAAACCTAAGCAATTTACAACACACTCATTTAAAACATTTTTTATCAAACCAAATAAAATCCAAAATAACATAATATGTTTAAAAATAGTTCTATAGAGGTGAGAATCAACTTAATAAATTTATTTAAAATTACAATCACAAAAGGAAAGTCTTTATGAACTAAAATATTGGAAACACCTACCCAAACCTTGTGCAAATGAAATAAAACATCAAGGAGAGGGAGTTCTAAGTCCAACGAATGTTCCACATGACCTAGCCATAAGAAAAACAAACCATGTGATCCAACCCAATCTATGGGGTCTGTACAAGGTATTAAACAAAAATGAAAACCATGAAATATAGGGAGGGAAGAGAGTAGAAGAGTAAAGAGATGAAATTGATGGAGAAACCAGGAATAATCACTAACCCTTCTTTAGAAATTGTCCAAAAAGTGGTCCAAAATGATGCAGGAAGAAGTGGTGACCATTGGTCGATATCTAATAGATAGAGATTCGTTTAGGAGGTGGAATCACAAAAAATGTTTTTTAGAGTAAATATTATTATGCTGGTAATGGGCTGTATAGTTTTGCTTCCTTGTCTTAGAATCTACCCATAAAATCTTTAAGAATATTTTTTTGAAAATAAATGTTTTTTTATAATTATATAACTTTTAAATAATTTCAAAACATAAAGATATATTTCTCTAAAAAAGTTTTGATTTCATCTATGTCAACATAGAGGAAGGCATTGGACTTAGTACGTGATGGGTGGAGCCCACAACATGTAACGCCCCGACCCCAGCTACCCAGAGTCGGTGCATTACTTCGTAACATTGGAATGATCACAAAAGATGAAGTCTCGAAAGACCGATTAGTTTAGTAGCCTTGGAAACACTAGATACATTCATAAGTCTTTCATTACATCAAAAAGTAAACAGACTACAATAACATGGTCTTCATAGTCCACACTCATATCCCTTCCTGACTACCCCTGTAGGTCATTCATAAAATACTTCTTCACATCCTAGAAAATATTAAAACATTGAAATGGGTGAGCTCAGATGCTCAGTAAGGATAACAATATTGCGGAAGCTTTCATAAATAAACATAAAAATGTAAGGCAATGTATAACTAAAACAAAAGCCTTTTAAACTTGAACATCAACATAATATGGCAAAAGTAAAATGAGATAATGCCATTCACTTCTTCACATGGATATTCTACTGGTCGAATAATCACATGCAATATCAATAACCACTTTCATAATGATGGAATGCATAATGCCAGACTATCATAACCACGTAGTCAAGGCCTCGTGCCAAGACCACAAATAAGATTTTGTCAAGGCCTCGTGCCAAGACACTAGTTTGTCTCATGAGACCTGCCGATGCATCGAGGAGCTATAGCGGGCTCCACCCGCCACTTATTAAGTACAATGCATTCCTCATATGAATAGGTTTAAACATATCATAAACCATAACATAATCGTATCACATAAAAAATGCATAAAGGAAACATAACATTTCAACATTTCAATCACAATATATCAATACAACACATTGATATAATAAAAATGCTTTCAAAACCATTTTCAATACCAAAATAAAAGAAAGTTAAAACTTTTTATTTATTTTTCATTAAAAAAGATGGCCTGTAGAGGAAGCCGAAACTCAAATAATGGTCACGGCAGTGGAGAAGTCGTTGTCGCCGCATAAGTACGGAAAGAAAAACATTCCCTTTTTTCGTTTAGCAAAACGCTTTGTATAAAAAAGATTTCTTTTGAATAAACGTAAAATTCAAAGGGGTTTATACACCGTATAAAAGAAAGTTGTGTATAAAACCAAATATGCCTCAATGAAAGGGGATTGAGACGAAGTCCTTAAAAAGATCATTTTTTTAAATAAAGTACATCTATAATGTGTATTCACTATAAGTACACATAAAGAAAGTAAAAATACAAAATAATACATAATAATATCATGACATAATTTGAAAGTAGGAAATTAACCCAAAGAATGGAAGTTGGGTTAAGAAATTCCCTTACCTCGTGTCTGACTTGACTCAACCGTTCTTTAACCTCCTGAATAATAAACTAGAGTTAATATATACCTTATTAAGAACCATTTTTAATTTCATTATCCTTTTTATATCACTTATTACAATGTTATGAACATTATGTAATTATTTAAGTTAATAACGGTCGTTTTGTCGATCTTTGTTACTTGAGTCAACAATAAATTTCTTATAATTACAAGTTGTTTATGTGGTAGAGAATACATTATCTCCAGAATTATATTCATGATTTATATGTCATATATATCATATATATCAATTATATACATTCATTTATAATATTACGTAACATTTATAGGTAAGAAATGAAATGCACCGTTCATGGAGACGGTAAGCCGTACGTACGCATGAACGCTACTTTCATTTCTATTTCATATTTAATGGAACTAAATCATAATGATATAAGTGTATAATATAATTCCAGTATAATATAGTGTATAATACCATTTAATCCATCCTTTATACATCCCACATATGGCATTAACGATTCAAATCACTTTGAGGGGGCGGTAGTCCGCACTTCCTAAAATGAAATTATCGCGTTTTACCCATAATGGAAATCATAAAGTATGACATAAATGAGAAATACAGAAGCATAAGTAAAACATAAACAAAATATATATATCATATATAAATATAGTGACATCTTAATGGCCACCTTTGAAGGTGTTATATGAGTGTTGAACAATCATCGTTTCGTGAGGCAGAAATTCGCCATCCACAGAAACCATATGTTCTTTAACCATTAGATGTAGGTGTGTGTAAGTGTAGCTCGAATCCTTATTATAAAAACAACCTAGTATATTGAGGATACTGGTGTTGTTATAAAAGAAATGAATAAAAAGAGTTTAGGGGGTTGGAGAAGAAAAACAAAACAAAACAACATTAGAGAAGACATTACCTGAAAATCGGGTAACTCTTTTTGATTTGAGCCAAAGGCTTCCTTGGGAAGATTTCTGCCCAAAGTAAGGCTTCTAGGAGTAAGAGGGGGAAGTTGGGAGAGTATTTGGGTAGAGTTTGGCCGAGCCAAATGGCTTGAAGGTGTGAATAAGGTGGGAGTGGTGGGGGCCTTTTATAAGTGGAGAGGAGGGGCTCTTTTGGAAAGATTGAAATGTTACATTATTATACAATGCTTTTCGGATTCTAAAGGTCCCACACTTATATAATCCGTGGCTAAGGTTATAAGGGTTCGAAATATCTTCATCCAATAGGCTTTGGACAAGTGTAAGCCTTGGATTTTTCCTTATCTTCTCATTTTATTTAAATCGTTAAATAATGAGGTCATCGCCACACCATAATTATGTCATAAATAATTTAATTTATTTAATGTCTAAAAATTATAAAACAAATACAATGATGTAGGAAATCTTTTTAGATTTCTAATTAATATTTATAATCAAAATTTTGACTTGTGTAACCCCATGTAAAAATTGTTTTAGTAAAAAAATTTATGTTTGTGTCATTTTTTACTTTAACATTAAATAAAAGGTGTTTATGTCATTTTCTAACTAAAGTGGATCCATGGGGTCCCCAAGTTGACCCATGGGTTGTCTTGGTCGGCCATGACTCATCCAATAGGAGTAGGACAAGTTTCATGCTCATCTCATATTATGAAAACATTATTTGTACCTTAAACTACACTAATTACCTCTAATCGCGATTAAGAACTTAAAAGTTACTATTCACCAAAAAATTATTTTAATCTCATTGAACCACATTTTACTTCTTAATGACAACCTTTTATGTCGTATTTTTGAAAATCAAATCACAGAAGTGGTAATATTTCATTTAAACAAAAAATCAGTTATTTAACTACCACTTAGTGGTTTCACTATTCATCAAAAATTGAACTTTTTCAGAACAATGCCAAAATTTCACCCTAAGCTATAATTGATATTCCATATTCAAAAATGATGTCTATTTTACAAAATTCCAAACATATAAGTTGCATTAATTAATTTTATAATTAATTCCCGCTGTTACAACAAATAGCGTGTTTTTAAGAAACAATTTATATCAAAAGATTGGCAATTGTTTATGTCCAATTTCAATGTTAAATTAATTCTAATGACCACCATTGGATAAAATGGTAAAAATATATTCTAATTATACTTTAAAACCACTCAATAGTATAACTTATCACTATAAATTATTTTGATTAAAAAAGTTGTTTTGAGTATTTTTCACTATTCATAAAAATTGGAAGTTCTCAGAAAATTAAAAAAAATTCAACTTTGGATAATTTCGATAATACAAATACAAAAATGAAGTCCATTTTGAAATATAAAATTTCTATAATTTTAAAAAGTGGTTATTACTATTCATAACGGCTACTTTGATTAGTCGCAGTGTTTTAGAACTCGAAGTTGCGTATAATACAAGCTATTGCATTATTGAATGAGAAGCGTATCGTGGAAGCTCAGGGTGTTACATTCTACCCTCCTTCAATAAATTGCGTCCTCGCAATTTGAAATTTTTCTTTGAAAATAAAAGGTTGAAAAGAGAAAATACCTTTGAGGAAAACCCACATCGGAAATAAGATTAATAAAATTTAGCCTTAATAAGAGGGAAAGGGAAATGAAAAAGTCACCACCCAATTATGATCTCGATTAGGAGAACATTATTGGCAATTAGAGACATATAATTGGAGAAAAACGTAAATATTCGTAGGGAGTGATTGAGGTCATCAATCACAATCAACTGTCAAATTGAGGGCCTCAAAGCCTTCAATCTATGTTGATTTAAAATATCATCAGTTCAACAAGACATAAGGTATTAGGATAACACATTTTTTTGTTTTAATATCCCTTTACTAAAGTTTAAGAATTAATTTATTCATTGAATAAGAGATAGGTATATATATTTTTATGCTTGACAATTAGAGTTTCAACCTTCAACTCATCTTTCACTCAAAAAGATAATAGAACTCAAAAATATTATACTTATCCTAATTGTATAAGGTTCCAAATGTAAACACATACCATTTAGATTAGTAAAATTATTTTGTAATAACTGGGGACTTCCTGTAGGCTAGTGGTAGGAAATAAAGGCCTGTCGCACTATGATTGTGGGTTCGATTCCTGCAGCTTTGTCCGACGCGACGGGTTATGCCCCACCCTGCAGGTTGTCCTTTTCCTAAAACTATAGTATTATAATATTCCAAAAATAATCTTCAGAAATGATTTAACCTTAAACAATACTATCCATGGTTCAACTTAATCCATTCCAACCTTAATAGTTATCCAAAATACCTCCGTCCAGACTTTCTCTAAAAGGTCTCTAAATTCCAAAATCAATTGTAACATCAGATTCCCCAAACAAATAAAATTTTCTCTTATTGTCACATACTAAAAATATGATTACCTTAATCATATTAAATCCTTAATGAAAACAACATGTACTGCAGTACAATCCTTATATATATCACATTATTCTTATAACCATAATCTAGTTCTTGAGTCCAAAAACACAAATACAATAATTATTCCGCTTCAACTGTAGTCACAGCATAAGATTGTCCTTGATCCCTTGGCCTTTTCTGAGGTAAGTTTCCTTGATGCTTAGGACATTCATTTTCATAATGCCCCATTTCCCTACAATTTTAGCATTCAACTTTGACAGCATCTTTCTTTCCCTTGCAATCACAAGCCTGGTGACCCTTTTCTCCACATTTATAACAAACTCCCATTCCTTTTAGGCACGTACCAGGGTGATTCTTCCCACAATTATCACATAATGGAAAATCCTTCTTTCCCTCTTTCCCTTTATCTGTCTCTTGTTCCACCGTTCTCTTCTTCTCTTGCTTTACTTTGTTGTCATAAGACTTAGAGAATTCCTTTTCTGTCCTGATAGCACACGAGACAATATCTTCGTATGATGAGAAGGATTGTGATACTAATGATCGACGGAGAAATGGTTTTAACCCATAAAAGAAATGATCAATCTTACTCCTTGGGTTACGTATATAATCAGTAGCATGCCTCGCTAACCTTATAAAGTTAGCCTCATACTTTGTGACATTCTCATCCTCCTTCTGCCTCAGACTCAGAAATTGCCTTTCCATATCTGCTCGATGGTCACGAGGAAAGTATTTTTCTAAGAAAATCTCTTTGAACTCCCTCCATTTCATATTCGATACGTCATCATCTTCCTTTGTGTTTTGAATCAGCGACCACCACTGATCAACATCTCCAGTGAGGCGGTAAACTGCCATGACAAACTTCTCCCTTTCACTACTCCCCAAGGCATGGAATATTTTATCTAAGGAATTTATCCATTGCTCAGCTACAATAAGATTTGTACTCCCATTGAAGGTTGGTGGTTGTTGCCTCATGAAGCGGTCTAACATTGATCCTCCACGTTGCGGATCAGGGTGCTCCATACGAGTAAGGTTATTATTCATAACCTACGTGAGTTGTCCCAGTATGGTGAGAAGCTGATCAGCACCAGTTGTATCACTACCTCCACCATAATTATTTTGAGCAGGAGGGCAATCCCTACATGGAGTGCGTGCATTGATACGGTTTCCATTTCTTCCACTAGGCGCCATTTCTAAACAATGGCATAAACTAGATCAGTTTATGAATCAAAATTCATAATCCCATACTTATAAAACACTTAACATAAATTGAACTATTTATGTATATAATCCATAATCATAAAAATGTTTTCTTTGAGGAAGTATATACTCATAAAACCTTCATAATTATTTGTAAAGAAAATGAGAGTTATCCTAAGCATATCCCCCGGGAGTGTCGTAACCAAGAGTGCAGCAAGGCCCGTTGTCGTGCACCAGTTCCCGTTCGAGTCTAGCTCAAAGTGGTGTTTTCGGGTTTTGTCCCTAGGAACATCTGTGCCAGAGCCGCCTCTACCTGCTCGTATCCAGACAGGGATGTATTTCTCGGAAAACTCACAAAATCTCTACAATACCAAAATTCTAGGAAGTTCTTCTATACTAATCCTCAAAGTTCATCTTAGGTCTACGTGCTCTAATCAGAGTTTATCTAAATATAGCTTCCAAGGATTGTACTAAACTTCCTCTGATACCAACTGTAATGCCCCGACCCCAGCTACCCAGAGTCGGTGAATTACTTCGTAATATTGGCATGATCACAAAAGATCAAGTCTCGAAAGACCGATTAGTTTAGTAGCCTTGGAAACACTAGATACATTGATAAGACTTTCATTACATCAAAAAGTAAATAGACTACAATAACATGGTCTTCATAGTCCACACTCATATCCCTTCCTGACTACCCCTGTAGGTCATTCATAAAATACTTCTTCACATCCTGGAAAATATTAAAACATTGAATGGGGTGAGCTCAGATGCTCAGTAAGGATAACAATATTGCGGAAGCTTTCATAAATAAACATAAAAATTTAAGGCAATGTATAACTAAAACAAAAGCCTTTTAAACTTGAACATCAACATAATATGGAAAAATTAAAATGAGATAATGCCATTCACTTCTTCACATGGATATTCTACTGGTCGAATAATCACATGCAATATCAATAACCACTTTCATAATGATGGAATGCATAATGCCAGACTATCATAACCACGTAGTCAAGGCCTCGTGCCAATACCACAAATAAGATTTTGTCAAGGCCTCGTGCCAAGACACTAGTTTGTCTCATGAGACCTGCCGATGCATCGAGGAGCTATAGCGGGCTCCACCCGCCACTTATTAAGTCCAATGCATTCCTCATATGAATAGGTTTAAACATATCATAAACCATAACATAATAGTATCACATAAAACATGCATAAAGGAAACATAACATTTCCACATTTCAATCACAAGATATCAATACAACACATTGATATAATAAAAATGCTTTCAAAACCATTTTCAATACCAAAATAAAAGAAAGTTAAAACATTGTATTTATTTTTCATTAAAAAAGATGGCTTGTAGAGGAAGCCGAAACTCAAATAATGGTCACAGTGGCAGAGAAGTCATTGTCGCCGCATAAGTACGGAAAGAAAAACATTCCCTTTTTTCGTTTAGCAAAACGCTTCGTATAAAAAAGATTTCTTTTGAATAAACGTAAAATTCAAAGGGGTTTATACACCGTATAAAAGAAAGTTGTGTATAAAACCAAATATGCCTCAATGAAAGGGGATTGAGACGATGTCCTTAAAAAGATCATTTTTTTTAAATAAAGTACATCTATAATGTGTATTCACTATAAGTACACATAAATAAAGTAAAAATACAAAATAATACATAATAATATCATGACATAATTTGAAAGTAGGAGATTAACCCAAAGAATGGAAGTTGGGTTAAGAAATTCCCTTACCTCGTGTCTGACTTGACTCAACCGTTCTTTAACCTCCTGAATAATAAACTAGAGTTAATATATACCTTACTAAGAACCATTTTTAATTTAATTATCCTTTTTATATCACTTATTACAATGTTATGAACATTATGTAATTATTTAAGTTAATAACGGTCGTTTTGTCGATCTTTGTTACTTGAGTCAACAATAAATTTCTTATAATTACAAGTTGTTTATGTGGTAGAATATCCATTATCTCCAGAATTATATTCATGATTTAGATGTCATATATATCATATATATCCAGTATATACATTCATTTATAATATTACGTAACATTTATAGGTAAGAAATGAAATGCACCGTTCATGGAGACGGTAAGCCGTACGTACGCATGAACGCTACTTTCATTTCTATTTCATATTTAATGGAACGAAATCATAATGATATAAGTGTATAATATAATTCCAGTATAATATAGTGTATAATACCATTTACTCCATCCTTTATACATCCCACATATGGCATTAACGATTCAAATCACTTTGAGGGGGCGGTAGTCCGCACTTCCTAAAATGAAATTATCGCGTTTTACCCATAATGGAAATCATAAAGTATGCCATAAATGAGAAATACAGAAGCATAAGTAAAACATAAACATAATATATATATATCATATATAAATATAGTTACATCTTAATGGCCACCTTTGAAGGTGTTATATGAGTGTTGAACAATCATCGTTTCGTGAGGCATAAATTCGCCATCCACAGAAACCGTATGTTATTTAACCATTAGATGTAGGTGTGTGTAAGTGTAGCCCGAATCCTTATTATAAAAACAACCTAGTATATTGAGGATACTTGTGTTGTTACAAAAGAAATGAATAAAAAGAGTTTAGGGGGTTGGAGAAGAAAAACAAAACAAAACAACATTAGAGAAGACATTACCTCAAAATCGGGTAACTCTTTTTGATTTGAGCCAAAGGCTTCCTTGGGAAGAGTTCTGCCCAAAGTAAGGCTTCTAGGAGTAAGAGGGGGAAGTTGGGAGAGTATTTGGGCAGAGGTTGGCCGAGCCAAATGGCTTGAAGGTGTGAATAAGGTGGGAGTGGTGGGGGCCTTTTATAAGTGGAGAGGAGGGGCTCTTTTGGAAAGATTGAAATGTTACATTATTATACAATGATTTTCGGATTCTAAAGGTTCCACACTTATATAATTCGTGGATAAGGTGATAAGGGTTCGAAATATCTTCATCCAATAGGCTTTGGACAAGTGTAAGCCTTGGATTTTGCATTATCTTCTCATTTTATTTAAATCGTTAAATAATGAGGTCATCGCCACATCATAATTATGTCATAAATAATTTAATTTATTTAATGTATAAAAATTATAAAAAAAATACTATGATGTAGGAAATCTTTTTATATTTCTAATGAATATTTATAATCAAAATTTGGACTTGTGTAACCCCACGTAAAAATTGTTTTAGTAAAAACTTTAATGTTTGTGTCATTTTTTACTTTAACATTAAATAAAAGGTGTTTATGTCATTTTCTAACTAAAGTGGCTCCATGGGGTCCCCAAGTTGACCCATGGGTTGTCTTGGTCGGCCATGACTCATCCAATAGGAGTAGAACAAGTGTCATGCTCATCTCATATTATAAAAACATTATTTGTACCTTAAACTACACTAATTACCTCTAATCGCGATTAAGAACTTAAAAGTTACTATTCACCAAAAAATTATTTTAATCTCATTGAACCACATTTTACTTCTTAATGACAACCTTGTATGTCGGATTTTTGAAAATCAAATCACAGAAGTGGTAATATTTCACTTAAATGAAAAATCAGTTATTTAACTACCACTTAGTGGTTTCACTATTCATCAAAAATTGAAGTTTTTCAGAACAATGCCAAAATTTCACCCTAAGCTATAATTGATATTCCGTATTCAAAAATGATGTCTATTTTACAAAATTCCAGACATATAAGTTGCATTAATTAATTTTATAATTAATTCCCGCTGTTACAACAAATAGCGTGTTTTTAAGAAACAATTTATATCAAAAGATTGGCAATTGTTTATGTCCAATTTCAATGTTAAATTAATTCTCATGACCACCATTGGATAAAATGGTAAAAATATATTCTAATTATACTTTAAAACCACTCAATAGTATAACTTATCACTATAAATTATTTTTATTAAAAAAGTTTTTTTGAGTATTTTTCACTATTCATAAAAATTGGAAGTTCTCAGAAAATTACAAAAAATTCAACATTGGATAATTTCGATAATACGAATACAAAAATGAATTCCATTTTGAAATATAAAATTTCTATAATTTTAAAAAGTGGTTATTACTATTCATAACGGCTAATTTGATTAGTCGCAGTGTTTTAGAACTCGAAGTTGCGTATAATACAAGCTATTGCATTATTGAATGAGAAGCGTATCGTGGAAGCTCAGGGTGTTACATTCTACCCTCCTTCAATAAATTGCGTCCTCGCAATTTGAAATTTTTCTTTGAAAATAAAAGGTTGAAAAGAGAAAATACCTTTGAGGAAAACCCACATCGGAAATAAGATTAATAAAATTTAGCCTTAATAAGAGGGAAAGGGAAATGAAAAAGTCACCACCCAATTATGATCTCGATTAGGAGAACATTGGTGGCAATTAGAGACATATAATTGGAGAAAAACGTAAATATTCGTAGGGAGTGATTGAGGTCATCAATCACAATCAACTGTCAAATTGAGGGCCTCAAAGCCTTCAATCTATGTTGATTTAAAATATCATCAGTTCAACAAGACATAAGGTATTAGGATAACACATTTTTTTGTTTTAATATCCCTTTACTAAAGTTTAAGAATTAATTTATTCATTGAATAAGAGATAGGTATATATATTTTTATGCTTGACAATTAGAGTTTTAACCTTCAACTCATCTTTCACTCAAAAAGATAATAGAACTCAAAAATATTATACTTATCCTAATTGTATAAGGTTCCAAATGTTAACACATACCATTTAGATTAGTAAAATTATTTTGTAATAACTGGGGACTTCCTGTAGGCTAGTGGTAGGAAATAAAGGCATGTCACACTATGATTGTGGGTTCGATTCCTGCAGCTTTGTCCGACGCGACGGGTTATGCCCCACCCTGCAGGTTGTCCTTTTCCTAAAACTATAGTATTATAATATTCCAAAAATAATCTTCAGAAATGATTTAACCTTAAACAATACTATCCATGGTTCAACTTAATCCATTCCAACCTTAATAGTTATCCAAAATACCTCCGTCCAGACTTTCTCTAAAAGGTCTCTAAATTCCAAAATCAATTGTAACATCAGATTCCCCAAACAAAGAAAAGTTTCTCTTATTGTCACATACTAAAAATATGATTACCTTAATCATATTAAATCCTTAATGAAAACAACATGTACTGCAGTACAATCCTTATATATATCACATTATTCTTATAACCATAATCTAGTTCTTGAGTCCAAAAACACAAATACAATAATTATTCCGCTTCAACTGTAGTCACAGCATAAGATTGTCCTTGATCCCTTGGCCTTTTCTGAGGTAAGTTTCCTTGATGCTTAGGACATTCATTTTCATAATGCCCCATTTCCCTACAATTGTAGCATTCAACTTTGACAGCATCTTTCTTTCCCTTGCAATCACAAGCCTGGTGACCCTTTTCTCCACATTTATAACAAACTCCCATTCCTTTTCGGCACGTACCAGGGTGATTCTTCCCACAATTATCACATAATGGAAAATCCTTCTTTCCCTCTTTCCCTTTATCTGTCTCTTGTTCCACCGTTCTCTTCTTCTCTTGCTTTACTTTGTTGTCATAAGACTTAGAGAATTCCTTTTCTGTCTTGATAGCACACAAGACAATATCTTCGTATGATGAGAAGGATTGTGATACTAATGATCGACGGAGAAATGGTTTTAACCCACCAAAGAAATGATCAATCTTACTCCTTGGGTTACGTATATAATCAGTAGCATGCCTCGCTAACCTTGTAAAGTTAGCCTCATACTTTGTGACATTCTCATCCTCCTTCTGCCTCAGACTCAGAAATTGCCTTTCCATATCTGCTCGATGGTCACGAGGAAAGTATTTTTCTAAGAAAAGCTCTTTGAACTCCCTCCATTTCATATTCGATACGTCATCATCTTCCTTTGTGTTTTGAATCAGCGACCACCACTGATCGGCATCTCCAGTGAGGCGGTAAACTGCCATGACAACCTTCTCCCTTTCACTACTCCCCAAGGCATGGAATATTTTATCTAAGGAATTTATCCATTGCTCAGCTACAATAGGATTTTTACTCCCATTGAAGGTTGGTGGTTGTTGCCTCATGAAGCGGTCTAACATTGATCCTCCACGTTGCGGATCAGGGTGCTCCATACGAGTAAGGTTATTATTCATAACCTACGTGAGTTGTCCCAGTATGGTGAGAAGCTGATCAGCACCAGTTGTATCACTAGCTCCACCATAATTATTTTGAGCAGGAGGGCAATCCCTACATGGAGTGCGTGCATTGATACGGTTTCCATTTCTTCCACTAGGCGCCATTTCTAAACAATGGCATAAACTAGATCGATTTATGAATCAAAATTCATAATCCCATACTTATAAAACACTTAACATAAATTGAACTATTTATGTATATAATCCATAATCATAAAAATGTTTTCTTTGAGGAAGTATATACTCATAAACCCTTCATAATTATTTGTAAAGAAAATGAGAGTTATCCTAAGCATATCCCCCGGGAGTGTCGTAACCAAGAGTGCAGCAAATCCCGTTGTCGTGCACCAGTTCCCGTTCGAGTCTAGCTCAAAGTGGTGTTTTCGGGTTTTATCCCTAGGAACATCTGTGCCAGAGCCGCCTCTACCTGCTCGTATCCAGACAGGGATGTATTGCTCGGAAAACTCACAAAATCTCTACAATACCAAAATTCTAGGAAGTTCTTCTATACTAATCCTCAAAGTTCATCTTAGGTCTATGTGCTCTAATCAGAGTTTATCTAAATCTAGCTTCCAAGGTTTGTACTAAACTTCCTCTGATACCAACTGTAACGCCCCGACCCCAGCTACCCAGAGTCGGTGCATTACTTTGTAACATTGGCATGATCACAAAAGATCAAGTCTCGAAAGACCGATTAGTTTAGTAGCCTTGTAAACACTAGATACATTCATAAGTCTTTCATTACATCAAAAAGTAAACAGACTACAATAACATGGTCTTCATAGTCCACACTCATATCCCTTCCTGACTACCCCTGTAGGTCATTCATAAAATACTTCTTCACATCCTGGAAAATATTAAAACATTGAAAGGGGTGAGCTCAGATGCTCAGTAAGGATAACAGTATTGCGGAAGCTTTCATAAATAAACATAAAAATTTAAGGCAATGTATAACTAAAACAAAAGCCTTTTAAACTTGAACATCAACATAATATGGCAAAAGTAAAATGAGATAATGCCATTCACTTCTTCACATGGATATTCTACTGGTCGAATAATCACATGCAATATCAATAACCACTTTCATAATGATGGAATGCATAATGCCAGACTATCATAACCACGTAGTCAAGGCCTCGTGCCAAGACCACAAATAAGATTTTGTCAAGGCCTCGTGCCAAGACACTAGTTTGTCTCATGAGACCTGCCGATGCATCGAGGAGCTATAGCGGGCTCCACCCGTCACTTATTAAGTCCAATGCATTCCTCATATGAATAGGTTTAAACATATCATAAACCATAACATAATCCTATCACATAAAACATGCATAAAGGAAACATAAAATTTCCAAATTTCAATCACAAGATATCAATACAACACATTGGTATAATAAAAATGCTTTCAAAACCATTTTCAATACCAAAATAAAAGAAAGTTAAAACTTTGTATTTATTTTTCATTAAAAAAGATGGCTTGTAGAGGAAGCCGAAACTCAAATAATGGTCACGGCGGCGGAGAAGTCATTGTCGCCGCATAAGTACGGAAACAAAAACATTCCCTTTTTTCGTTTAGAAAAACGCTTCGTATAAAAAAGATTTCTTTTGAATAAACGTAAAATTCAAAGGGGTTTATACACCGTATAAAATAAAGTTGTGTATAAAACCAAATATGCCTCAATGAAAGGGGATTGAGACGAAGTCCTTAAAAAGATCATTTTTTTTAAATAAAGTACATCTATAATGTGTATTCACTATAAGTACACATAAAGAAAGTAAAAATACAAAATAATACATAATAATATCATGACATAATTTGAAAGTAGGAGATTAACCCAAAGAATGGAAGTTGGGTTAAGAAATTCCCTTACCTCGTGTCTGACTTGACTCAACCGTTCTTTAACCTCCTGAATAATAAACTAGAGTTGATATATACCTTATTAAGAACCATTTTTAATTTAATTATCCTTTTTATATCACTTATTACAATGTTATGAACATTATGTAATTATTTAAGTTAATAACGGTCGTTTTTTCGATCTTTGTTACTTGAGTCAACAATAAATTTCTTATAATTACAAGTTGTTTATGTGGTAGAATATCCATTATCTCCAGAATTATATTCATGATTTAGATGTCATATATATCATATATATCCAGTATATACATTCATTTATAATATTACGTAACATTTATAGGTAAGAAATGAAATGCACCGTTCAAGGAGACGGTAAGCCGTACGTACGCATGAACGCTACTTTCATTTCTATTTCATATTTAATGGAACGAAATCATAATGATATAAGTGTATAATATAATTCCAGTATAATATAGTGTATAATACCATTTACTCCATCCTTTATACATCCCACATATGTCATTAACGATTCAAATCACTTTGAGGGGGCGGTAGTCCGCACTTCCTAAAATGAAATTATCGCGTTTTACCCATAATGGAAATCATAAAGTATGCCATAAATGAGAAATACAGAAGCATAAGTAAAACATAAACATAATATATATATCATATATAAATATAGTGACATCTTAATGGCCACCTTTGAAGGTGTTATATGAGTGTTGAACAATCATCGTTTCGTGAGGCATAAATTCGCCATCCACAGAAACCGTATGTTCTTTAACCATTAGATGTAGGTGTGTGTAAGTGTAGCTCGAATCCTTTTTATAAAAACAACCTAGTATATTTAGGATACTGGTGTTGTTAAAAAAGAAATGAATAAAAAGAGTTTAGGGGGTTGGAGAAGAAAAACAAAACAAAACAACATTAGAGAAGACATTACCTCAAAATCGAGTAACTCTTTTTCATTTGAGCCAAAGGCTTCCTTGGGAAGAGTTCTGCCCAAAGTAAGGCTTATAGGAGTAAGAGGGGGAAGTTGGGAGAGTATTTGGGCAGAGTTTGGCCGAGCCAAATGGCTTGAAGGTGTGAATAAGGTGGGAGTGTTGGGGGCCTTTTATAGGTGGAGAGGAGGGGCTCTTTTGGAAAGATTGAAATGTTACATTATTATACAATGATTTTCGGATTCTAAAGGTCCCACACTTATATAATTCGTGGATAAGGTGATAAGGGTTCGAAATATCTTCATCCAATAGGCTTTGGACAAGTGTAAGCCTTGTATTTTGCATTATCTTCTCATTTTATTTAAATCGTTAAATAATGAGGTCATCGCCACATCATAATTATGTCATAAATAATTTAATTTATTTAATGTATAAAAATTATAAAAAAAATAATATGATGTAGGAAATCTTTTTATATTTCTAATGAATATTTATAATCAAAATTTGGACTTGTGTAACCCCACGTAAAAATTGTTTTAGTAAAAAATTTTATGTTTGTGTCATTTTTTACTTTAACATTAAATAAAAGGTGTTTATGTCATTTTCTAACTAAAGTGGCTCCATGGGGTCCCCAAGTTGACCCATGGGTTGTCTTGGTCGGCCATGACTCATCCAATAGGAGTAGAACAAGTGTCATGCTCATCTCATATTATAAAAACATTATTTGTACCTTAAACTACACTAATTACCTCTAATCGCGATTAAGAACTTAAAAGTTACTATTCACCAAAAAATTATTTTAATCCCATTGAACCACATTTTACTTCTTAATGACAACCATGTATGTCGGATTTTTGAAAATCAAATCACAGAAGTGGTAATATTTCATTTAAACGAAAAATCAGTTATTTAACTACCACTTAGTGGTTTCACTATTCATCAAAAATTGAAGTTTTTCAGAACAATGCCAAAATTTCACCCTAAGCTATAATTGATATTACGTATTCAAAAATGATTTCTATTTTACAAAATTACAAACATATAAGTTGAATTAATTAATTTTATAATTAATTCCCGCTGTTACAACAAATAGCGTGTTTTTAAGAAACAATTTATATCAAAAGATTGGCAATTATTTATGTCCAATTTCAATGTTAAATTAATTCTAATGACCACCATTGGATAAAATGGTAAAAATATATTCTAATTATACTTTAAAACCACTCAATAGTATAAATTATCACTATAAATTATTTTGATTAAAAAAGTTGTTTTGAATATTTTTCACTATTCATAAAAATTGGAAGTTCTCAGAAAATTACAAAAAATTCAACTTTGGATAATTTCGATAATACGAATACAAAAATGAAGTCCATTTTGAAATATAAAATTTCTATAATTTTAAAAAGTGGTTATTACTATTCATAATGGCTACTTTGATTAGTCGCAGTGTTTTAGAACTCGAAGTTGCGTATAATACAAGCTATTGCATTATTGAATGAGAAACGTATCGTGGAAGCTCGGGGTGTTACACTACAGCTCCTCGATGCATCGGTAGGTCTCATGAGAAAATATAGTGTCTTGGAATAAGACCTTGACAAAATCTTATATGTAGTCTTGGCACAAGGCCTTGACTATGTGGTTATGAAGTATGGCATTATGCATTCCATCTTTTTGAAATTTTCTATTGATATTGCATGTGATTATTCGACTAGAAGAATATCCATGTGAATAGGTAAATGTAATTATTTGATTTATATTGGCCATATTATTCAGAAGCTTATGTTTAAAATCCATATGTTTAAGTCTTATACATTGCCTTAATTGTTTATTCTTATTTATGAATGTTTCCTCTATATAGTTATCCTTACTGAGCATCTGAGATCACCCCTTTTTATGTTTTATTTTTTAAAGTATTTGAAGAAACATTTTATAGTTGACCTATAGGGATAGGCTAAGGATATAATTGTGGTAAATGGGGAAAAAATTGTTGCTGTTTTTATTTCATGATGTAATGTAAAACTTATTAATGTATCTAGAACATCAAAGGCAACTAAACAGATCAGTCATTCGGGATTTGATCCCTTGTGATCATGCCAATGTTATGTAATAATGCATCGACTCTGGGTAGTTGGGTTTGGGGCATCACACATCCCATTTACCAATGAATTAGAGAATTTTATAATTCTGAGTTCACCCGTCACATCATAAAATCAAAATTGCACTATATAATTCTAGGGACACTGATCACATCATAATGTTACCATTATCATTCATGCCATATAGAATATATATAAATTTTGAACATAAATAACCCAGGTAAAGGAATGTGTTTCATTTAAAAAATCATACATTCATAATCTTTGGGTTCCCAAATGAATGTGGGAATAACATACTTGATACAAGAACCAACAACCATGAGTGAGAAGTAAAAGGATTGTTTTTGAAAGAAGAGTTATTTTAGAAAACATTATGTTTTACATGAATACCAATGGAATAAAAATATCAAAGAAAATGTATGATAATGTTGAAGAAATTATTTTTAAGGAATAAACAGCTAGAAATGGTGTGAAAGAGGGAAAACCCTAAGAAAGAACGTTGGTATTGATAATTTCACTTACCTTGTATCTAAATGCATTCATCACATTAATGTACTTTTTAATGACTTTAGTTTAATTAATTAACAATTACATAAACTTTTATAGATTAGAATCAATAACTATGGTTTAATTATGTTTTATGGGGGACTTTGGATGAGTTATAGAGTTTAAATTCACTATTTGAGAGTTTTCATGTTCTTAGTTTTTGTGGATGGTTCACTTGTACACATCAATGGAAGTTCCTGTAGACCATGGATAATCATCCAGAATTTCTATTACATGTTAATAATGATCTTCTATAAGTTAAAATATCTTATAATAATTTATTTATATACCATGAGGATAAATCATTAGATAAAAGTTGATGAGGATCATTTTCGGTTAATTTTGGTCATTTGTGATCATAACAGACATGTTTGTTTTATCATTTATTAATATGTATATATGTTTTTCAATGAAATTAAAAGGGGTTACAAAATAAACTATAAAATATTTTTCCACCATTTAATGTTTGTATTGACAGCATGGAAGGCATTAATGGAATATGACTGTTCATCTCCTATGGTGTTAGTAAATTGACACTTCACAGGCGATGATTTCCTTTTTGAGATAAAAGAGAGCGGGGTGAGTTTAATGATCGATCATACATTAACATGATACAATTATATTATTTCTGAGTTACTGTATTTTTTCATTCCATTTGTATTATTATAGGTGAGGAGAGAAAATGATAAGAAATTTAAAATGAATGTAAATTAAAAGAAAAGAGAGAAAGAGAGGAATTACCTCTTGAATTCTCCACTTGAGATCCTCCTCAAGGAACCTAGTCTTGGTGTTTAGATGAGAAAATGAGCTTCTAGATATGGGGGAGGGGATATGGGAGTTTTTTTTCATGTATTTGGACAAGGATTGTATCTTTAGAGGTGTGAGGAAATGAGGTTGTGAGAGGTTCAATTTATAGCTGACTGTAGAGGGATTTTCTCAATATTATAATAATTAATTTATAATTTCTCCACAAGAAAACAAATAGTGATGATTACATGAATAAATAAAGTAAAATGTGCAAGTATGTTCAAACCAATGGTGCTTACATCAAAATAACATCATACATGACATTATAATTCATGTATTTGGCATTTATCGTAAATTATTGTATTTTACTATTCACAAAAAAATCATGTATTTACGAAAAATACCAAAAATTCAACCTAACCATTTTTGGATCTATAGAATCAAAAAATTAACATTATTTTATGAAAATAAATTTCTAAACATGGGTAATTTAGTTTTTAATTAAAATTATAATTTACATGGAAAATAAAAAATTTAAATTTAGAACTTCTTTTCAAACACTTTGAATAAATAATTAAGGTCTCTTCATATAATTATAAGACAAAAAAATTCTAATTTATGAATAAATTTTATGAAAATAAATATTATATTGAATTATTAAATTAATAAAAACATATTCATGAATTGAAAAAATAATAACACTAAAATATAATTATATCATATTGTCACATATAGTATGGATAAATTATATATATACTATCATTGGTATGGTTCCTATTCATTTGAGATATTTTATATTCATAAGGATAATATTAATTTTCATAAGGGTAATATTAACATTCATAAGGGTATGATACTATTCACCAAAAATTATTTTTTTCCTATTGAACTCCAAACATCTTATTAAACACAACCATGTGTGTTACATTTTCGAAATTCAAATCACAGAAGTGGAAAAATTATGTTTAAAGGTATTATAGATATTATTAGTTCATTTAAGTATGATGTGAAATTGTGTTTCCTAATGTGATTTTATATGATTGTTCAATATTTGATAATTATATGAAGGTAATTCCACTTATAAAACTTTGGGTCATTATAACCAGCATTTTACTTTCCCTAAAAACATGTAAGCCACAAAATTGACACTATTATCTATGTGTGATTCAACATGATCAACAATTGTCTGGATGGAATCTATCCATAATTCTAAAAACCTCTGGTCCATCCACTATGTAAAATGATAGAGGGTGTTGCAGTTGAATCTCCCTTATCATCTCAAACATACTCATCACAACCTACGTTAGCTCAGGTTCCATCATTTTTATAAAACAAGAGAAGTTCTCATTAACCTACTCCACTCATCTCTTACCCTATCCACTGTAATTTTTTACCCCAATCCTAGAGGAGGATTCCCAGCAACGTCATCGTGTCCCCTAATAAGTACGAGTCTTCATGGATGTATCTTCCTATAATGCCAAGCATGATCTTAAAACACATAATATGAAATTTTAACAATTTACATAATGTAAATCTCTTTACTAGTCATAACAACACTTCATGCACATACTATTCAAAGTAACATCATCATACCTTGAACACATTTCTCAACCATTTATCCCATGGGTCATGGTCAATATGGAATATTCTAACCCACATGAACACAAATATTTTCATTTAACACATATTCTATCATTTCAAATACCAAAAAATACTTATTTGCTACTCGACACACTTTTTGTTCCATAACATGTTACAACCCATATGTTAACTCCTTTAAAAACCGTCATTGATTACAATTGATTACCCATACCTTCATATTATTTTCATTTTACCATTTATACCAACTTTTTAACACCATTTCTTTAAATTCTCAGGATGAAAAAATGTATCCTACCCTTCATGTCCCACACACCCATATCATGTGTTCCTATAACGATGTAATCCACACAAATTCCTAGGATCATATAATGAATGACGAATTCAAAAAACTCATATAGTTTTGGCCATGAGAAAAATACATAGAACTATCACATCACACAACAAGTAAATCACCCTACGGTGAAATATTATTCAATTGTAATAAGAAACACCATAAACAACAATCCCTACTTGTATGATAAGGGTTTTCCCACATACATGGGTTAGATACTCCCAAGAAGAATCTAATTACTAAGTCATAAAATGTCCTAATCTCCCATATGCCATTGTCCAAATAACTACACTACATAAATGAACACGCCTCGGGTACCACTTTGTAATGTCCCTGATTGAGATGCCACTAAACTCGTGCTCTAAGTCGTGTGTCCACATAACCTCAAGAACACATCCTCATACACCATAGGTTTTCGACTAGAGTTGAGGGTCTAAAAAGACATAAGGGGAGTTTATACCATCTTTACTAAAGTAATCAACAAAAAATAACTTGTACAGTAAATAAATTATAAAAAACTCCAAAAACATGCATCCCAACTAGTTTCTAACGAGTGTAAAAATCACACCCTGATAGTCAACATGAATTTCCATGTTATCAGTGCTAAAAGTGAATGAAAAACAAAAATAATGACCAATAGATGAATCCTTAGAACTGGTACTAACTCTGATTTTGGATCCTTATCAATGGACTTCCCAAGACCAAATCAACTCCCTATAATTTTTCCTTTACCCTTGTCTTGACCTAAAAGTATGAAATCTTTTCGATTACCAAATGGAGGCCCGAGCAGGGTATGAGTACACTTTAGTATCCCACCACCATTGGTGAATAAAAAATATCCATTCTAAATTGATAGAGTATTAAAGTAAATAAATAAATAAATAAATAAATAAACAAAAACATAACTCAGGTGCCATTAGGTTTGAATCGTCAGTTATATCATTCCCATTATTATTTCAATCCCATCAGTTAAAGCAACTTCTTTACTAAGATCAGTCTTAATTCAGGCCCTATGAGTTAGGCATTTAATTCATTTAAACAACTATCTAAGAAAACAAACACTATAAATAATGGGATAATTCATGTTCTCTATCTAAATAAGGAAAACATATCATGAAAAATAAATCACACTTACCTTGGAGCATTAGTCCAGGTTGTTTCATCTAATGAAACAATTTGGGGAATATAGCCTCTATCTGACTACATATCCTATGACTTGTAGGGGTGGGATTTGGATCCTCAATCTAACCTGACCAGTGTGTAGAGAACCACAAGTCAATTATGCATGTACCATAAAGACATTTTTACATGATTTTTTATTCATTTACCACATATACCCAATCAAAAATCATACTGAACTCAAAACACATATCAATAACCTTTCACATTTGGCTAAACACATAAATCACTCATATGACTTAATTCATTAACATAGTTACTATTTACTTAGCCTAGCCCATTCAACCAACTTCCCTTATTATACCTTTAACCATTTTGAAAAATAACTATTTGCATATCATATCCCATTCAGCCCATTTCACATGGGCTCTATTTCAACTTAAGTCAACTCGGAATTTAACATTGCAATTTCTCATGTTTGGGAATATTGGTGCACTCTCTCGGGGGCCCTAAAAATTCTAGTCAACCTCAACACATCACAAGAGAATCATGGTGGTTTTAATTCATTATTTGGTTAAAAAATTTACCAAATCAAATTCAATAAAAAAATACACAACAAGAGGTATGAAACATCACAACCACACATGCACAACCCCATAACAAAAGTGTGGAATATAACTTGTAGACCACCTACCTTGAATCTGACAATGAACACACTATTAATTGTAGCCTATGATCTGTATTCGAAAACCCTTTTAATCCCTAATCAATATTCCACTATAAAAATATGGATTTAGTAATTTGGAAGAAAATGGGAGAAACTAAAAACCCTAATTCAAAAAAGAGAATCATGTGGAGTGTTAAACATAACAAGAGATATGATCTACAACTGACAGTTCTCTAAATGGCCCAACATTGAAGGAGAACCACCTTTGAGAAAATTTGGGGGCTTGATTTTGTTACTGTGGTTGATATGAGGATAATTGGAAGAAAAATATGGTGAGATACATAAAATCCTGAATGGGAGATTCGGTACATTTTCACTGTTTAATCGGGTACACAATTTCGCCACATAGTTTTAAAAACCATGCACTATCCATGTTCTAGCCACTATCCAAGAGGGGTTAATCCACACAGTTACTTTGGTAGGCCCACACAGATTTAAAAAACATGCACCAACTATGAGATAATCCATTTTCCTTGGTTTTACGATTTGACCCCCCTGCTTGGATTACTTAACTGTGTGTCAAATGTGCATCATGTAGAGGCCGACCCATTTTTCCATACTTTCATGTCTCAAACCCCTAGAACACCCCCGAGGTCCCTTATAATCCCTGGAAAAATCTCTTTAATATTAAATAACAGATTAATCCCAAAATTTAAACAATTTCATACCTCCATGAAGTATGGGATTTTACACTAAATCTCTTCCTAATTTTATTAGATGGGTTATTAATAGAAAAAATCATTCTTGGTAAGATTTTATGGCTTCTTGGAGCCACTTTGATGGCTTTATTCCTTTTAATTTTATTATTCTATGGAGCCTCAAATATGTCATACTCATATTTTCAAAAACTGTTACATATTTTATATAATTTTATTTAGAATAAAAAATTGACTATAAATAGTCATTTGAAAGCTACTATTTTTATGTTAATAAGGGTAATTCATTCTTAATATATAAAGAATAAATTAATAAATTAAAGGCTTTTAAAAACGATGCAGTAATAATTATTTAATTAATTGAAATATCAATGAAATGTTATAAAATAAATTTTAATAAATATAATTTGATATAATTAATTTGAAACATGAATTATATATGTTATCAATATATATTATGGATTAATTAAATTTTTTGGGTTAAATTTATATTATTGTTATTAAATTTTTAAAAATTAATGTAATGAATATTGTCAATATTAACGCTGATGATATTTTAAAATAAATAATATTTTTTTTAATGATAAAAAATTATTATAAATATAATATCTATCTAAATTATGATACAAAATTTATGAAATTCCTTCATGGCCCATTTAATGTTTGATTTTCATTTATTAGTAACAATAATAACCATTAATAAGTAAAAATCCAAGTTTTCATGGTAAGAGTTAAAAGGTTTAACTAAGGGTTAAAGCCAAAAGATAAGGGTAATAATATGACCTAAAATTGTATAAAAATTATTGGTAGACAATATTTAGACCCATAATCATCTAATATTTTAAATAACTCACTTTTATTCTCTTTTAAATTGATATTAAATTGATATTAATTTATTATTTTGAGTGTTTACGAAACATCTCTTCAAATAAATTATTAAAAGGAACCTCCTCGCTCTATACTACACACTAATTTGAGCCTTCTAGCTTGAAAACCCCAGAAAAGTTTTCTTAATAACATACTTATCTTAGTTATGGAGGTCATGTTATTCCAAAAATATCGAAACAAGATTCTTTAAGAAGATATCTAAAGGATGCCCACCGAAGAAGAGGTAATTATTTTACCAAATCATTCAAGTTTGTTTCTTATTAAACTACAAATTCATGTGTTTATTCCATAATAAAATAATAAATCCAGAAAATTTTATATTATTATATGTTATTATGATTATTTTACTACAATATTCCATTATTTATCCATGCTATGAAAAATTACAACTCCACGCGTGCGTACGTATGTCTTTCTGTCACCACATCACGGTGTAACCTGTTTTTCATCAGCACTTTACATGGATGGGTATAATGAAATAAATAATGGATATATATGATAATTGTTACATGACATTGTTTCTATAAAAATTTATATACCATCCACTTCCATACTTTTCCAATATTATGGGAATGATAACATCCCTCATTCACACGTACGACCTGTCATCACTATAACACGATGTAATTCATTTTCCTATTTAACCATTAAAGAATGATTATAAATAAATATTTAACTATTAGATATAATATTTATTACTTGGTTATCATCAGGGAGATTATGAAATCAAGATATAAGTAATTAGATCAAAAATATAAAAAATTAAAACTGTTGCAAAAAAAGCGGTTATTATCCAAAATATAACATTAACATTTGATTTTTAATAAACAGGTAATGAAAATTCATAAGTAAATTATATGTGGTATAATTTAATTTATTATGGTTCTGTGATATATTTATAATAATACTATATTTATTAAACTAGTGGATAATTCATGTTTGACTAAAACAAGTGTAAGGTAATGGACTTTGTTTCAATCTTCTTTAATTGAGGCATTTTGTGATGTTATACAACATCCTTATTTTATGAGGTGTATATACATATTCATTGACATTCAATTTCATAAATTTATTTATCATCAATTTATTTAATATTTTGTTAAATTTTATTCTTTCATGGGGCTTATGATTTAAATTTTCAAAGTGGCATGGGACACCTTGAATGTTTAAAGATTTATTTATCAAATATTTTTATCCATGTCAATATTAATGATATTATTTTATCTAAAAGTATTAAAAAGTAAGTTTTAGGTATATTTTGAATTAAATAAAAATGTTTTTGGAAATAAATTTTTTTACATGTTTTATATGAAATGGTTTGAAAAATGAAAAAATGAATGTTCTATTCTTAACGTATACAATAAAAATGGATTTCCCACTACAATTTCCATTATTTTATTTTTTAATCCTTTTCATGATTTATTGTTTCTTTAAAGAAAAAAACATTCACATAGGTATACTAGTATTTAAAAAAATCATTTAAAGTGTGTTTTGGTGTTTAAAATGGATTCTTAAAAGAAAATATTATTTTTATAAGAATGTTTTTTTCATATGGGTTAATAGGAGTTTTTCATGAATAAATATTCAATGATATAATTTTAATTATTTTAATCTATATCAACATACTTTTTAAAATATTTTACATCATTGAGGATTATATCTTATGATATAATTTTCCATACTTTAGTAAAGGATTTATGGTTATATTTACTGGGGAAGTGTTGATATTCCATATGACTGGTTTTTGATTTTAGTAAGACATATTGATTCATTTGTATTATTTATTCATGTGAAGAATTCATTGGAAATGAAATAATGGGTTGGGACCATATATAGAAAATCCCTTTGCTACATTGATAGTGAAATTAGATGATATCTTTTTGAGACAAAACCTTCACATTTGTATCCAATAAGTTATAAATTATCAGAATGATAGATCTTAAAAAAAATCAGATAGGCTTCTACCCATACACATAAACAATCTTGAAGATATATCTTGATAGTAACTATATTAAGAAGATATATTGATATTATAAATATCGAACATTATTCATTCCATAATTATTATTATTACATGTGAATATTTGATTATTTAAAATATTCATGGTCACTTTTTAAGGTAATGTGATTATTAATATATAATTATTCGATCATATTTTATTCATATCATATTTATTATTTATTATTAATTATAGTTATCTTATATTGTACATTACACTTACTATGCATTTTATCTCACCACTTTCTTGTGATTTAATTTCCCCTAAGATTCTAGGAAGTCTATTTTGACAGATATGAAGGGTTAATCTTGTAGAATAATGACATTATTAGGGAAAATACATTTTTGTATTTTATGTTTAAGATGTAATTTAAATTTCATAAATATGTCAAGTTTACTGTGAATAATAAACTATTTGGCCCCTTGGGATGTGATATCTGGTATCTTATACCAGTTTTGTAAATTAAGTCACTAAGTCTAGGAAACTGGGGTCTAGGTCATTATAGTAAGAATTAGTGAATGTTTAGTAGAATCCTTGGGAATTGCATACATTAGATCATTGATAATAATACATATCTATATGACTCACATTGCGGATATGTTTAAGTATAGGTTACCATCCTATATATTTTGTAATGATGATTGATAATCTCAGTTAAACCTAATGATTCATTTATTGAGAAAGTGTCATGATTTAGACAACATAGAAATGATTATTCATGGCTATATCCTAATTATTAGTATTTCCCAATTTATAATTTTGGATTTGTTCAATGGTTAGAATCAGTAAGGTCATAAAATTAACGGTTATACTATTTTTGATGAAGAGACTAAAAAATAAAAACAAAGGGGTATTAAGGAATAATATGATGAATAATAGTTAATCATTTCAAAATGGAGTAGAATGATTAAAGATCATATGTATTTCAATTTGAGACTTATTTCATCATTGGTGTTCTAGTTATAAGAATAATATGATATATATGGAATGTGCGGCATTACAACTTCTTTAATTATTTGGAAGCATGAATGTTTTCATATAGGATTTCAAGGTGACCCAGGTATCCATATATGTGGTTTGTGACAAAAAAGCTATATTATTTGGTTTGGAGAATCTAATTATAATAATGATTTTAGAAAGTTATTGACTTTTTGGGACTTTGAATTTAGACAGATTTATTTTGGATGAATCTTAAGGTTGGAATGGATTAAGTTGAATATTGGATATTTTTATTTGATAGTAAAGTGTTATATATTATATTGGATAACATGTTATAAATTTTTTTTGATAATAATTTAATTTCAAAGTAATGAATTATGGATCATTTGTTAAATGTTATTTAGGCATAAAACGTTATCTGGAATATCCATCTCTAGGTGTACAGAACGATGTGAAAGTAGATTTAAGCACAACAAAATTATGAGATTATTCTTATAAAATGGAAGTAATATGGTATGTTTATTTTCATGAGTGATTTTTGTATAGTAAAATAATCCCTTGACTTTTGGAAAATTATTTTTGAAACAAAATCATATTTGTTTACTTTTCTTACTATGAACCCAATGGTCATTCAAAAGATCACAAACTTTGTAGTTTTATGATGGATAACATTTTAATGACCATGTTCACTATCACACTTCATCAAAACATGATATTTTCATTCAACTTAAATGTCCTAGTTTTCACTTCCCACGAATGTTATCCAATTTTATATTCTAATTTGGTGGTGACCATCGAATTTCCTATTCCCAATTTTTAAGTAGACATTTTGTTAACCTTATTTCTGATGTGGGTATTCCCCGAAAGGAATTTTCAAGTATAATCCTTTTTTTGAACTAAATTTTAAAATTTCAAGGATGAAATTTATTAACATAGGGGAGAATGAAACACCCTAATATTTAATGTTATTTATATTTTTATATTTAACCTCCTCAATAGATTACGTTCTATGCAACACAAAGCTTAAACAAACCATTATGTAATATTAATCTTATTATTTAGAATATAAATATATCCTACCCATTAATTTTTTTATCAGTAGTAATAAGTAACTTTTAAAAATATATTATATAATTAATTTTATACCAATAATCTATAAATAAATGTATAAAACATTATAATATGAAGGTAATGTTTTTATAAAATATATTTAAATGCGCAAAACTATGTTTTATACCAATAGAACAAACAAATCACACATTTTGTGTTATATTAATGAAATTTACTTATAATATATTCTATAAAATGGTTTACATTCATACTATGTATTTTATAGGCATCATAAAATATCAAATCAAATTATACACATAAAAGATGTATTTTAATAAAATAAATTTTTACCTTCTTTTGATGCAACACTTATATTAAATATATATTTTGAAACTTAAATAAATTAATTTTTATAAAATAATATTCTTTATTATAATTTTTAATATAAAAAATTGGTAATTTTTAATTTTTTGTATTTTTCTGATAAGTTTCATATTTTGATTAATAGAGGTAAAATATTTCATTTTCATTGATATAATCATTTTAATCTAAATAATTTTTGTTATTAAGTTAAATTTATGATTGTGTTTAAAGTATAATTAGATAATTTCTTGTCATTTACTATAATTTAGTTCATTTTAATCACTTTTATAATTAATTTACATATATAAAAATCTCAATCATTTGAACTTTTTCACTTTAAAATGACATTCCTTGTTCGATCAAAGGGATTAATTTTAAATTAATTTTATCCAATTATGTGTTTTAAATTTTTAAAAATGAATTCCATATTTGGAATAATAAGGTCTAAATTTAGTAAATATTCCAGATTTAGTTTTTGGAAAATATGAATAATATCATTGTATTTTTTTTTAAATTACCACAGTTAACTGTAAATTGGGAATCTGAGTGTAAAAAAATATTATAAGAATTATAAAAGTACAATAAAACATGTCCTAAATTTATTCAATTAGTTATTTTAAACCGAAATCATCTTTGGCCTGATTTTATGGAATATTGGAGCCACATGGATTACATTATTTTTATTTATAGTATTTTATTTTAAGGAAAGTCAAATATGATACACTCATGTTTTTAACATGTTTTAAATTTTAATATATATGGTTATTAAGAAAATAAATTCTAATATAAATATATACTTTAGTTATAAAATTTTTAAATTCATCATGGTAAATTATTTTTAATCTTGAGGGAAGAAATAGTTAAATTAAAGGCATCAACAATGATAATGCGGTAATTGTTTAATTAATAGATATATCAAATAATTTATATTAAAATAAATATAGTATTATATATTTAAGGTCATAGAATACTTTTTATAGATTTTCTATGCCTGTTAGGGAGGTATTAAAAGGGATTTATAATTTATCATGTTGTTATGATATTTTTATAAAGTCTAGTGTTGAATAGTGTTAAATTGGACAGTAATGGTATTTTGAAAGAAATAATATTTTATTAAATGATATAAATTACTAAAAAAATATTATTTCATATTAATGGGATAAATATATAAATTTAATCCATTACTCATTTTGTATTATTTTTTTCATTTTATAGTAACTATATCTACCCATAATAACTGAAAATAAAAATTGGTACGGTAAGAGTAAAAAGGTTTCACTAAGGGTTAAATAAAAAAGATGACATTATTAATGTGAACTAAACATGCCTAAAAGTTAATTTTTTAGAATATTTTTACCCATTATAATCTTACCTTTTACATAACCCACTTTTGTTCCATTTCATATTGAAACATAATGTATTTTAATTAAATATTTTGAGAGTTTCCAAAAGTTCCCTTGCCTCAATTATAAAAGACACCTCCTCTCTCACTTATACACACACCATTGAGCCTTATATCTTGACCAAAAACCTACCCTTTTTTATTCATAACATTAATAGACATGTTCTAGAGGACTGGTTCTTCCAAAAAGACTGAATATATTTCCCTAAAAAAAGATCTAAAATAAGTCCACCGAAGACGAGGAAATTATTTTTCCAACTCATTCATGTTCATTTCTTCCAATAATCCCTTTTCATGTTTTTTACACAACATAGTAATAAATACATTATCATATATATGATTTGATTTTATTATTATTATAGGAAAAACATATTCCATGATTTATCTACCATATGAGAAACAAAAACACCACATGTGCGTATATTTGACATACCATCTCTACGTTGTGGTGCAACCTATTTTTCATCATGACATTACATGGATGGGTATACTGATGAAAATAATTTATATATATGAAAAATATGAAATGATATTTTATCTTTAGTAAATAATATACTTTCCAATTATATACTCATTCTCCGTTATGGGAATGATACAACCGTTTGTGTGTACATACGACCCACGGTCTCCATGACGCGATGTATTTCATTTTCCATGTTAACCATTAAATAATTATTTTAAAAATGTATTTAATGATTAAATATTATATTAGTGTCATTTTTATAATTATTTTGATTATGAAATCATTATACAAGTAAGGGGATTAAAAATATAACAAATCAAAACGCATGTGAAAAATGAAGAAGTTATTACTCGAAACGTAACATTAACCTAGGATTTTTAATAAGTATTAAGTAAAAGGTACTAAGTAAATCATATATGGTATTATTGAAAAAATGTGCAGATGTGGTAGATTTATAATAATAATATATTTATTATACAGGAGGTTAAACCTTGTTCAACTAAAGGAACCGTACGTTAAGGGACATTGCCTCAATATCGATTCATTGAGGCATAGTTTGATGTTATTTACCAACCTTATTTTATGAGATGTATATATATATATATATATATATATAACCTTTTACTTATAATTTCATTAATTTATTTATTATCAAGATATTTAATGTTTTTTTAAATTGTATTTTCTCAAGGGGATTATGATTTAAATGTTCAATGTGGTATCAGATGTCCTGAATGATTAAAGATGTAATTATCAAATCCTTTTCTACATATCAATAATCATGATATAATTTTATAAAAAAATTATTAAGGAAATTATATATATATATATTTAATTATGTTCAATGTTTTTAAAATGATATCTTTTTCCATGTTTTATATAAAATGTTTTGACAAGCAATAAAAAGAAAGTTATATTCTAAATGTATACAGAGATAAGGAATTTTATGACACATTAGACATTATTTTATTTTCTTCTTCCTTTTAAATATTTCCTGATTCTTTATATGAGAAAAAAAATTATTTTTTGGTATAATAGAATTAAAAATTTGGTTTCAAGGAAAATATTGTTTTGTTATTGAATATGGGTTCTTAAAAGAAAATAGTATTTTTTAGTAATGTGTTTTCATACTGGTTAATATGAGTTTTTCCTCAATAAATTTTTAGTGATATTATTTAAAATTTTATCAAACATGAAAATATACTTTTTTTAATATTGTATTTTATTGATTTTTATCTATGATGGAAACTTATTCTATGATTTATTAAATGGTTTATAGTTAGTTTTACTATGGATGTGTTGATATTCCATATGAATAGTTATTGATTTTTGTCTAAGAAATATTGATTTTGTTGTATTATTTATTCATGTGAGGAATTAATTGGACAAGAAATATTGGGTGGGGACCATACCTATAAAATCCCAATGATGCATAAGTAGTTTCTAGAGAAAAAATTAGTTCTAAAAAACCACCTTTATATTTTTTTCCTTTTAGTTTTAAATTAGCAGCATGATAGATCTTGACACAATTGAGAAATGTTTCTACACACAAACATAAATGGTCGTGATGATATATATTAAATGTAACTATCTTAAAGATATATATTTATAGTGAAGACATCCAAAATTATGAATTCCATCATTATTATTATGTGTGATTGTTTGGAGTAGTTAAAATATACTTGGTCTATTTTTAAGAACATGTGATTAATTATATGGCTTTATTTGATCATCATTTATTATTACAATATTTATTATTAATTATTAATTAATTTTCCCTTCCTATCTAATTTACCCATACTAATCATTTTAGCACACCCATTTCATATTTTTTATTTTTCTTCAGGATTCCATGAACTCTATTATGATTGATTTGTATGGTTATTCTTGGAAAATAATAGTATTCTCGAAGAAAATATTTTTTATTTTTTGTTTAAAATGTAATTAAATTTAAAAAATGTTTCTAGAATATAAATACTATGAAAGTATTCGGCCATTTTGGATGTGATATCTTATAGCGTATGCCAATTTAATAAAGTACAACATTGACTCTAAGAAATTGGGGTGGGGTTTTTTACATTATTCATTATAATTCATCATAGAATCTATTATACCTACCCTTACTGAGTATTTAATCTCCTCATAATTGTATTACCTTTCTCTATGAGTAATACTTTTAATGAGTTTCAATAATGCAAATATTTTACTTTTATTATGATATATCTTATTTTCCAATTTTATTATGGGTATCATGTGTGTAATATGGTATTCCAAAACTACTAAATTAATCGATACTTTGGGGGTTTTATTCTTTGAAATGATTCTAGTGAAATAAATTAATGCACTAGCTCTGAGATTCTTGGGTGATGGCATTATAGAATTTATCAAGAATACATTAAACATAATCAATATAGTAATCTAAATAACTAAAGCACAATCATTTAATCAATAACATGAACATTAATAATAGTATGGATGGAATAAATTATGATTAACATATGTCTTCATAGATAATCACTTGCTCTTGAAACTTCTCCCTAGATATTATAACTATTCAAATAATCATGTGGACATAAATAACATATCTCATTATGAGGGAATATATAATTCCTTTAGTGACCTAGGCCATTCATACATAGATATTACATATTTTTATATCAATACTATTTACATTACAAAAACACATGAAAAATTATCATAAAGAATTTAGCACCTTTAGAAACATGTGAACATAAATAATTGGGTTATAAGATTTCTACATTGTCTCCCACTAAGTTCCACAAATCTATTACCCTTCTTTGACACATCACACGTAATACGTGTCAGAATAACCCTGTGAAAATTAATATAAGAAAGGATGTGCTCATAGTAACAAAGTTGGTAAAAAGGACTCAATGAACATAGAATATGGGAGCTTAAAATTGGAATAAGGGATAGAGGTATGGGAAACATATTAAAATATAAAATTTTATGCTAATTATACACACCAAGAGACTCAAAACATGTTACTCATAGGCTAACCCTCACTGTACCAACTATAGGCTTGGGAAAACCTCATGTTTACCCTATTTTAATATTTGGTATAACTACCTAGGTACACTCTAATCTAATATATCATTACTCATTGGCTATCACATTTCATGGAGGTATAGGTCCTACCCAACATATAATCTATAATTTTTTTCCATGACATCAAACAACATTCATCATATCATAACCAATGAAATAAAAACAGTTTAATAATGATTTCATCATATAATAACCCACAAGAATGAAATATGTTTTTTGGCCTCATAAACCTAAACCTTCCATATAAAGGATAACAATGGTATCATTGTATCATGTCATTAGTAAAGAATAATTAACATCAAAGGATGTCATCTTAGATGAAAATGATTTTGAAAATACACTAGGTATATTTCATGAGGAAAATAAACGTTCATTTAAAATCACTTTTTAAAATTAAAAATTAATAAGACAATTTTACAGTCCATTAATTTGAAAATATTATTTGAAACATGTAAAATAATAATTAAGACATTGTGTTCCCATGATGGTTTGAAAATCCCTACTTGTTAAAATAATGATTTATTTCACATTTTCGGTAAAATATAAATGGTAATTGTTTTGAAAATGACCTGAATAAGAATTATATTTTATTTTAGAAAATAAAAAAGGGTAAAAGTTACTTTAAACAATCCAGAAAGAACATTAAAAAATTATTTTATAGCATTTTTTAGAACACATGGATATGGAAGAAAAAAGGTATGTCGACTGAAAATAAAAACAATGTTAATTTTCTTTAAAACATTATTTTGGAATAATTAGTGGATTTGGAGAGTAAAATAAATGGAAAATTATTCTTAATAAATAAATATATAAGAATAAATTTAAATATTTTCAAGAGATATTCTTTATAATATTTCATCCTCGGATGTCTAAACATAAACATCCTAGATAAAGTATGAAATTGTTTTATATCCCCCTTACCACTTTAGTAACATCAATTAAAAATAACTACGAAGGAATAAAATTATGTCCCACATAAATTATAATGGTAATAAATATATTAATTATTTTACATGGATATTGGGATGTATATACACCTTATAAAATAATATATGTGCAAAACATAACTTATGTACTGAGGAAGACAAATAAAAACAAAAATCCTTTAACTTATGTCTCTACGTACTTCATACATGTTTAAAACTCATGTATAATAAATATAATTTTCTTATAAATATATTAATTAACCATTAATTTATATATCATACCATATATGATTTACTAATTACCTTTTATTACTTTTTTGTTAAACATTGCATGTTAAATACATGTTTTAAGAAATAACTCCTTTAATTTTCATATATGTTTTGAATTTTAGTTTTGGTTCTATAAAATAGAAATTTTTTAAATAGTATACATGATATTTAATATTATATAAATATCATATATATTTGGATATAATAATCCATGAAATTTAGAAATTTTAAATGAAAAACACCGTTCAAAGAGACGATAGGTCGTATGTCTACATCCATGCTATTTCCATTATATCAACAAATGAAATGAAAGAAAAGTTAATAATATATTAAATATAAAAAATAAATTTTCTTTCATATATATATACCACAAATATTCCTAAAATTTAACTTATTTACCTTCTATCCAATGTGATAGTGAGAAATGAATCACATCGTTTTGTTAGGTAGTAGCCCTCCAAACACACGAATGACATTATCCAATCCCCAAAAAATGGAAAGTATCAAAGAATATGTTAAATAATAATTCATAAAGTATTATTATGATAAAAAATAAAATACATTCATTTAATCTTCCTTTATTTCAATCTATGTAAAATATAAATGAAAATCATAACACACCTATTTTCGAGGCGGTAGTTCGACCTATACACGAACGACTTTATTGTTTTTAAATAGGTTGGTTTCTAAGAAGGTATATGTGATATTATAGTTCCATAGATATAATTATATTATAAATATAATATATAGACATTAAAAAATCATTATATCCATTGATAAGTGGTGGTGATTGAAAATAGATAACATCAGTTTTCTAGGCTATAGTCTACTGTACACATGATCGACAGTTTCATTTCCCATTTAATGGAGGGGGAGGTGGATTATTTAAATTAAAATAACATAATAACATATCCTTTTGTGGGAGATAATTGTTTTATTATATCAATATAATAGAATATTATTTTAAATAGAATGAATATAAAGTAAAACAAAACTATATATTTTAAATTTCTTAACTTTTCATTGGAAAACCTCATTAGTTTTAACCAAAATCCTTCCATGATTGGATTTATGATCTGAAAATGAATATATTATTTCATATGGATTTAAGTAATATATTTGGATTGGTATTTTATAAAACAATGGTTTCTGTAAGTTTAAATCAGACTGGAGAAGGGGTGGCATTTTATTAGTGGGGTGGAGGGCACACATAAAATTTTGGCTATGAAGGAAGTGGACCCACATTTTTCACATAAAAAGGATAAAAAATGGGGTTTTGTAAAAATTATTATTTTAAAAGGTCTAACTATTTCCATAAAATTTATTTTATACATGTATATAGGTAATTCAACTCCTTATATTTCTATGTCAACCCCTGGTAAACCTATTTTTAAATTAACCATCGTAATTAATTTTTACAATTTTTAATATTACTTTTGATCAAAAATTATGTCGAAATTATAATGCCATATAAATTATATTAATTCCAAATATTAAATATATTTTTACAAATTTAATTCAAAAAATTGGAAAATTTTAATTTAAAATTAATTCCAGATACGAGACGAGAAAGGCGTTGTCTAAAGAGAAAATGTTCAAAAGTTAAAAAGTTTTTTATATAAAAATTTAATATAAAATTTATTCCAATGATCTAAATTGGATTAATAAATATACTATTGACCTAATTTTACATGTAAAACATTTTCCTACAAAATAAACCCATATACATTCCTTAAATGAAATTGGTGTTTTCAATTAAAAGTGCAATTTTCATTATTCATCCTAAATATCATCTTTTTAGAAAAATCCCAAAAATTAATCTTAAGAAAATTTTAACATGATTATTGGAAAAATTAAAATAATTTTTTCAAATAATTTTTTCATAAGTTACTAAAATTTATTTTATTATTTTATGACAAAAATCAATAAAACTATTTTTTTAAAAATAGTAATTTCGAAACATATAATGAATTTAACAACAATTATATACTTTTTTAACAATGTGTTTTCATTATTTAAAAATAGTATATATAATATTTAATTTTTATTATCAATAATATTGTATCTATGTTTTATTTTCTTTAATTATGGTCTTGTATGAATAATAATAATAATATTTTGTCACAGTTCATTAAAATTAAATGTTGTGTGTAACATAAGCAATTGATGAAATATAATTTATTAGAAAACTGATAATATTTTTTAAAATATAAATGTGTATCATTCGACCATGAGGGGTCCTGAATGTTTTTCATATAAAGAGTAATGAATTCCATGAATTTGGTAAAGGGAAAAATAAACCTTAAGAAGAGTTTGGAGAAAAAAATATATTGATTCCAAGCCATAAAGGAGAGCCATGGTCCACATAGAAAAGGTTGTTATGTGGATTTCCATATCATATGGGATACCACATATGATTTTATTTTTTTGTGGGAAACAAATTCATTTTTTAGTTTGTATGATGTTCACCATCCCTTATAAATGAATTACATGTGGTCCAATGCAGACGACCGACCATCTAGGTATCTAGTTACACCACCCCTCTAAAAAAGCACCAAGGGGGAGCTGGGGAACAGAGGGAGGAGATAGGATGAAACATTGAAAAAAAGGTCGAATAAATTGTGATAGGTATATATTCGGAGTAGTTAAACCCATCGTATAAGATTAATGTAGAAAACTATTTCATGTGACCATACGAAAAACAAAAAAACCATTGTGAACACCATTCTCCTAAGTAAAAGTCGACGACCTCATTGTCCATCAGCCCACATAGTAAAAAGCTATGTTTAGGGATCTCTACCCCATGTAGAAACACACTATATGATATTAAATCAAGCCCATGTAAGAATACACTACATAGATTGAACCCAATAACAAGTTGCAATACATTACATGGAGAAAACCCAATCCTTTTTTGAAAAGCATTATACCGATGGATCTCAAACCCATATAGCAATACACTATGCAGAGAGCCCCACACCTATATTGAGAAATGCTATGTAGAGGGATACACATCTAAATTAAGAACACTTTATGTGGAATGGGGCCTCCCAGGGTTCTCTATCCATCCACTCTCATGGATTTCCCCCCATACCATCTAGTCCCAGCTTGGTTCCTCCATGAATTTCCTCATGGAATTCATCATTAAGCATTTTTAAGTCAATCAATAGATCTAAATTGCAAACCATTATGAGGAATCAGGCTAACTCCACTCCTAAAACTACCAATTTCATATAATCAATTCACTAGGCACATAAATATATCTCTAAAGTATACATACCCATGGTAAATGTGGTCTACTGATATCCTCATTTAAAAGGGGGGTCTCCAAAACTCTCTTCGGTGTGAATTCTTATGGTAATTAGGGTCCCGAACATGGATTTACTCATGTGGAAGTCCAAATTTATGGTGGGGAGGAATAGGATCACACTTGATTTTCCTTTTTTGGGAAAATGCCATATCATCCTCCCTTGAATTGGGAAAAGGTAATGCCTTCTACAGTAATACACTTACCTTTATTTTAGGAGGTTTCAAATTTTATCCTATAATATTTCTCGGTCATAGATAATATTATATGTGACTATCCTTATTACCAAACTAAGAAAGGAAATTTTTATCAGAGCCCTATATCACTCCCTCTTCTTTTGGGCCTTGGCCCCATCAACCAACAAACAAAATAAGATTGTGGGAATTTCCAGATCTACCAATTCCTCTTTTTTCTCACACCAATCATGACTCACATGGACTTATAGATTTTTAGTAATCATAAAATCTTCATTATACTATATCTTGGTCCTCATATAAGGTCGAAGACCCAACCATGTAACCAGTACCTAGTTTCCCTTCCAAGTGATACCCCAACCAAACCTCTAAATCAACTTCAGATGATAAATTCCTCATTTTATAGATTAAAGGGTGTCCTCATATATGTAAAGCCCAAACCATGTCAATATACTCTTAAAAGTACATATTACCCACAAGACAAAACTTCAAATATCCATATTCCAAATGAAGAAATAAAATGGGCCTCCTCTATAGGTGTAAGTCCTATCCCACCAACTAAACAATGAATGATTTGATTCCCAACCAAAAAGGATATGTATAATGCCTCCCTGAGGTCCAAATCCAAAATAAAAAATGTACCGGGGTCTTCTCTAGGACATAATCATGGTATGCTCACATCCAAATTGGAGGTATATATTCCTTTCATGCACCTTACATCACGATAATTATTAGTCCATAATCCTCATGAGATAATATCATCTCCTGTGATACCAAACATACTCCAAGAACTAATGGATTATTTTGTGTAATTCAAACAAAAAAATTATTGGGAATCTTTTCCATGGGTATCCCTATCATATTATGTTAAACATAATAGTTTATTCCCTATCCCATGACCTTAAAATGTAATATTTTTCATGTTTGGTGGCACTAAACTACATGGCTTCGGGTTACATTCACAAGGATACATAGGAATCACATTTTCTTAAGGGGTGATCCCAACATTAAAAGAGATAATGTATCCTTGGATGATGATAAGTTATATAGTTCCTCAATTTCTAGATTAAAAGTATCACCTTAATCATAAATTGCCAAAAAGAATCTCTAATTTTTATATAAACTGATACCATTGATGGAGAACCTAGGATACATATAGATGTCTCCATTAATGAATAACCACAGATACATATAAATGATTAAAAAAAATTACATTCCAATTATTGATTTTTATCTTTAGGGTGACACATGTTATACATGGTAATGAACAAAGGATTCATATATAATACTCAAATCCATAAGAGAGTAGCGAATTAGGAGTCACCCAAACATTCTGTGTTGCACGAGAACTACCATCCTCTCGATGAGTGTGAGTTATTATGTATGGTTTTCCGGGTAACCCATTAATCAAATGCCTTTGGAATGTGGTTACATGAGTAATCATGGACGTAATAGCCATTGGGCATTTCCAACTCCAAAAACACAACCTATTGGTGATCGTTTGGAAATGGTGAATAATACAGAGATGATTTGGAAACATTAGAACACAAAAAATCAATCCTTCAAGAAAAATAAACTCATCAATCAAATTTGAAAAAAAAAATAATGTTGAACCCTAATTGAATCCATAACCAAGTTGATTGTGTCACTTTCATGTCATGCCCCTTTAGCATCCAAAATGAAAGAATACCATACAAGAAATTTGGTCATCCACACATTCATTTTTAGATATTTTTATTTGATGTGGTTTTCAAACAGGTTTTTATCACCAATATTATAGGTACACTTAAACAGAACTCTCATAAAAGTAAATGGAATCTCACTAGTTCTTAAAAATGCATGCATCAACCATGGTCCAAGATATTTCCTCCCCCAAAAAGATGAATCCATCACCCACCCAATGTCTTCAACTTTAGGTATCAAACACACTTGTATTGTAGTACCACCAACATAGTACTCTCCCAACCCCAAGGGAATCCCAAAAATACCTACATTATATTAACAAATCCATCCATCGGGTCGGTGACATTAAGTGGTTTAGAACAATATGGAACCAATCATCATCTCCAACTATCTAAGGAGCGTGTCCATGGAATGTGATAGTGGGTTCCTATCTTACAATGGAGGATGATTAAGTGGACGCCATCAAATTCTTCCCAGTAACAAATAGGTCCTACCTTAGGAATCCAGTTATCAATGGTCACCACCAACAATATGTAGCCTAGCATCCTAACCATAACGAGGATATCACCCCACGGGCCCTAGCTAATGTCATGAAAACTCGATCCCCTATGGTGGTTCCTAGAGGATGATAGTCAAATAGTCAAGAAATTTCTATCATTATTTTTTGTGTTTTATAATGACACTATCCAAATATGGTGGTTCACCAAAAGATAATGAAAACCCCTTCTCACTAAAATCATTCCCATCAATCAAATAAAAAATAATACCCTAAGGATATGTAAATCCTAGCTCATGCATATCAAGCACGTCTTTCAAATATAGTGGAAAACCATGAGTCAATGTAAATCCAGGCTCATTAAAGTCAATCCCATCATTCAAATACAGAAAAAATCCATGAGAAGATTAAATTCTATACTCATGTATAGCATTCCATTAAAAAAATATGACGGCAAATCAAGAGAATATGAAAATAAATGCTCAGGAATATCAATCTCATTTATTAAATATGATGGAAGTCCATGAGAAAATGAAAATCCACGCTCATAAATGTTAATAATGTTAGTCCAATATGGATAAAAACAATGATAAAAAAAAGTAATACTCATTCATATGAATCCTTCTATAAAAATATAACATATTCTCATTAGGAGATTTAAATCCCAACTCAAACATATAAATCAAATCAGTAAAATAAGATAGAAATACATTAGAAGATGAAGATCACTAGTCATTCATATCAATATTTTTAGGAAAATATGGCATCGATTAATGAGAATATGAAAATACATTCTCACAAATATCAGTGCTTCCAGTTAAATACGATGGCGATCAATAAAGTGATGAAAATCCCTTCTCAATCATATCAAACCCGCCAGTCAAATATGGAAGAAAATAGAGGAACTAGTTGAAATATCTAGGCTATGAACCCGAATAATACTCATATCCCTATGCCAACATCAAAATGGTTATACATTCATGTTCTCACTAAGGATGTTTCCCAATATTTCCTTACAATGATGAATTGTTTGACATGAAATCATGAACATATTTTTTAAACATTCACAATAGTCATTGTCGCAACAAAAATAGCTAGGATATGCTTCCATGTCCCCACCTCTGTAAGTGGTGTGACTCATCCAATCAACGATAGGTTCACTCAGGATTATAAATACATTCTTGTTCCTATGAATGAGGGTCATAATCAATATAACATGTTAAATAGATGACTTAATAGGGCACAAATATCATTTTCTACTGGGGATTACCAAACCATTTTTGGGACCACTCATGTATTGGCATATAACCCTTCAAAAAATCCATAAATGAATTGGAACACTCTGACAGTGTCACAAGAGTTTCTTGAATCCAATCCCATACATGAGAATTTCTATTCGCAGTGCGTGATTCCATCTACTCATGGGAGAGAAACCAAAAAATCCCACCTAGTGCAGTTCAAAATTTCATTGATGACTTATGACTCTACTATATTACAATATTGATTTATTGAGTCCATCAAACATGCTTCATTGGTGTCCCATGATTTGATAAGCTGTTAAAAACTATGGAAGTTGGAGTTGTAGTCATGAATTTTCTCCCCACTGTGCAGTTATCATCATCTCTGGAGGTCCAAAATAGAATGATCACCATGAATTATTTCCACAAGGTGTCAACATGGGAACCTGATGATGTTATGAAAAAGAATCACCTACATCTTTTTGGTGATTTTCATAGATAAAATTTCTTGGACGAAATTTCCGAAGTAGGGAATAATGTAGCACCCCAAACACTTCATGGTATGTTTTGCATAAATAAATTCAAGTTGTAGCCTATATTTCATGAATCATTGATCCTATATGGAACAAAACAAGGCTACTTATAGGAGATATCCATAACTTATCCATTAAACTTAAATTTTCCAACTCTGTGATTTGAATTTTAAAAATCTGACATACACGGTTGTGTTCAAGATGATATTTAGCATTTGATAGAATTAACATATTTTTTTTGTAAATAGTAACCTACCCTTATGAATAGTAACTTACCTTATGAATATTAATATGAATTTTATGAATGGTATCCATACCCTTGAGTTTATAAGTGAATTCAGGCATCTTAAAATGAAGATGAATATTTTAAGTGTTTATGTTTTTCGATTAAATAATGATTTTAATTAAATATTTATTTATGAATATTTAGAAAATTATTTTTGAAAAATGGACTTCATTTTTTTATTCTACATGTTATAAAATGGTTAGGGTGAATTTTTGGGTTTTTTCTGAAATACTTAAATTTTTTGGTGAATAGTTAAATGTGATAATTTACAATAAATTCTAAATAATGAATTTATTGATTCATTGATGATTATATGCTAATATAGGTCCAATTGGTTCAAAGTCACATTCATATATTAATGTTCTTGGTCATGGACCACTCACTATTGGTTTTCATGAGAGGAAATAATAAATTAATGATTATAATATTAAGAAAACTCCTCTCCCCTCCACTATATAAACCACCCCTCACCCCTCTTCCTCCCACACCTATCAAGCTTCAAGACTTGCCTATATTATGAAAAATACTCTTCTCAAGACCTCTCCACACGTCCAAGACCTGTTATTCTCACGAAAAGGCCAAAAACAAAGGCCTTAAAGAGATTCTCAAGGAGGAGTACTCAAGAGGTGAACCTTCCTTCTCTTTTCTTTCATTTTCTTTTACAATGTTCCATTCTTTTTTCTCCCTTCTCACCTCCCCTCATCCAAATTCCATGATAAATCCATTACCATACATGTACTAGATTTTCATTATGGTAATGGAATATTTTTTTCATAATCTCTCTTTTCCCCCTCCTTTTATGCAATAAATGCAAACATCGTCCGAGATGTGTAAATTTATCACACTCAAGCATGACGGGTTTTCAATTTGCATTAATATCTTAAATACTGGTCATGAAACCTTTTCAATGGTTGAATCAGGTCATAATATATGTATCTTATCTTGATTAATGTTTTTTAATCTTTACACGTTCATAATATAGTATAATAATACAAAACAAGTTTTCTGTGCACAAAACCGCCAAGCCAAATCCAAGAATTTATTTTTAACTCATCGAATGAGTCATCCTCATGGTATATAACCAGAATCATTATAAGATAATTTATATATCTTTAATATCACTAATAATTTATATTTACAATTCTGGATTTTTAACCACATTTCAAATGAAATTTTATTCATGAGTATAAGTAAACAAATCATGAAACCATGTAATAAAATGCTTCCAAAACAATAAAATTGAATCACTTACACCCAAAAAAAGGAAATTAATGAACTTAATAAGGTTATAACATATCAATTGCATGTTTATGATGTTATGGACTTATTAATTAATTAATCTAAATTTGATTATTCTGGTTGTTAAACAAACATGAACACCTTCGAGCATATGGTTCGGGATTGCTTAACTCAATTTTCATTCTTTGGGTTAAACATCTATTTCATTGGTTACATTCTTCCAAGAATATTTGTGAATGACCTATGATTGTTTTATACTTTTTATACACTTATATTTTATGTATTTTTATTTTTCACACAAAAATATTTCATTGTTTTATCGTCACTCTAATGAAACAATCTTTGTAAGGGATCCTCTCTCTCACTTTTGTTCAAGAATATATCCTATGTTGTGCCCTTTTATTTTTAATTCCTAATGATGGGGTATGTTTCTGAACCTCCCCCATACTAACCTTGTGACATAAAAATAATGTAATACCCCTTTACCACTCATTAATCCCTCGCAATAACACTCGTTACCAAGTTGAAATGTTTGTAAGGGGTTTCTCATCTCACTTTCATTTCTTTGGTATTTTCATTTTTTTCCAATTATTTATTGTATGTGGTATATGTGTACTAACATTTGATATATTATATCATGATTATTTTTATATTCATTTTATTCAATGATTCATTTGAGGGTTATTAAGTTCTATTCATATGATACAAACAATTACATTGTGGTAAGAGACTTTATCTCAACCACTATTTTGTTGTGACTAACATTGCATTGTGCACCTAATAATCCTTATGTGGTTTACCTACTTCCCATTTGAGATCACTTTTCATTTAAAAATTATTTTTATATTAAAAATACATAATCTCATATCATGGATATGTTTTTTGTCTAAACCGTATACCATTTTACATATGGTGTTTATTTGGAAAGTTATTTTAATTATGTAAATATTGATGAATCCGTATAATCTATTATATACAGAAATTGAAAAGGAATATTTATCATGTAATGAATCAATGTATAAATAATTCTTTGGACATGAAGTGGCGGGTGGGGATCTCTATATCCCCTCGATGCATTGGTAGGTCTCATGAGGCAAATGATTTTGGCGACAAACCCTTCAAGTTTGTTTCCAAAAATCAGACGGGTTTCTACCCAAAGAACTAAACCATTTTGATAGTATTATGGTTTCATTTTCCAGATACATAACGTCAAAATAATAATCATTTTCTTTATTCATTATCAGTTATTACTATCCATGAGGTTTCCACTATGACAAAATATATGGATGCAGTTTCATTCTCAGTTTATTAATGTTATGATTTTTTCATCTATTCACCATGACAATTTGATTATGTCATATTGATTATGATTTAGTTTTTATTGTATTCATGATTTCGCTATTTGTAACCCTTACTGAGCATCTGAGCTCACCCCTTTCATTGTTTACTTTCATCAGGTGACAAAGAGGGGATCATTTATTGAGTTCTTGTGGATGTGGTTTGTAGTTTTCATTATGCGTTGTATTTTGTAACCTTTTCCAATGTAATTTGAGTAACATATATGTATCTAGTTTCTTCAAGACTAATAAATTATTCATTCCTTCAGGATTTTCATTCCTTATAACCATGCCAATATCACATGTAATGCACCGGCTCCAGCCTAGAGGGGTCGGGTAGTTACACGCTGCATCTCTATGAAGCGAGATGAATACTCTATAATTGGAAGTGTACCCTAATCCAAACTCATAAACTCCTAGGCTCGATCATCCCTCAAAGACTCCAGATAGAAGTAGTCATAGAAAGCACGCTGGAACTCATCCCAAGCCATAGCATGCTGGCGTCCCACCTGTGTGAACACATCCCACCATCTCCTGGAGGAATCACGTAGCATGTAAGTTGAAAGCTTTACCCTCCTATCTAGAGGAGTCTACAGATGATCGAAGATAGAAAGCATGTATTCTAACCATGAATTTGCAGCCTGAGGTCCTCCCTCCCCTCTAAAGTTGGGAGGATCCTACTACTAGAAAAACCTTGTCAACTCTACCATATAAGTGGTAGGATGAGGAACTCCTCATAACGTCTTCATGAACCTAAGAAAGCCTTCTTGGAACTGTGCATCAACACCTGTGTCTGGAATGACAGCTGGTTCCAAGACTGGCACTATGGGAGGATCTACTTATAGTGTCTGACCAGCCATGTATAGTGTCTGATCACTTCCCTATAACTGGCGGACAATCGAAGGATGTCTTAGTGGCATGACTCTGCAAGGTCAAGCGCACACCTTCGATCAAGATTGATAGGGACTGAAACTTAGAAGTATAAGATGGGAACAAGAGAAAAAATCATTCATGTTTTCCAAAACATGGATACACGGCATGTATAATGCCTACACGGCGTGTTCCCTTAAGCCTTTCACATGGGTGTGTACTCTTTCCACAACTGGTCATGTAACACCCCAAACACATAGCGTGTTATCCAAACACACGGTGTTTACTTGAATTCTTTTCCCCTGCTTGAGTCCTTCTACACAGCTAAGCCACACGATCCTCCTAGAACAATACTACACAACATGTTCATTCCTGATACAGCGTGTACTAGACATGCTTCATCGACCCATGTTGTTAGTGAAATGGCCAGATACAAGGATCACACTATGTGGCATGTTCTAGATGGACACAGTGTGTATTATAAAAGACTCAACTGACCCGCGTTGTTAGTGACACGACCGGTTAAACGATTCTCCAACACAACGTGTACATCTGGTACACGGTGTGTCCTTCAAAAAAAATTGAAACCCTGTGTCCCCACCAACATAGGCTGAGAGATGGTTAGCGACTACACGATGTGTAAATACAGTACACGTCATGTACTTAAGAAAAAATTGTTTCTTCCCATACAGAAGAATACATGGTGTGTATTCATCATTACACGACATGTATTCTGGGTTTTTCTGGATAGTAACCCTTAGAAAATACTCTGGAACACAGAAAATAAATGAAACGAACATTAAAGTGCCAAATTTTGATTTGTGAGGGAAAATACCCCCTACGAATCAAATCTTGGCATCTTATACATGTTATAAACAAGGATAGTGGTGCAATGATCCACCAAATGTCATTCCGTGAGGGCCCATAACACCTCATGAACCAAAGTTGGCATTCATTCATCCAAAACTTTCACAATTTAATGCTATAACAAAATCAGGCATTCTATCAATAAATCTATCCCAACAACATGTATATATAGTACACCATCTATCATAATAACATGAAATTTCTAATTCACCTTAAATGACATGACAAGAATGCATGACATGTGAATTTTAGTAAGTGGAAATATGATGCATGAGATGACATACCCTCATCACATCCGGTTTCAATGAAAATGGAACCTCAATAACATCAACAATAACAACACAAAACATTTGAATCACCCAATGGTGAAATAAAATCAATTGTAAAATAGAAAAAACTGAAAAATTGCAATAATGAGGTAGATTTGATTTTCCCTGTACATGATTTAGCTACTATTGGGCATAGCTTATTACAAAGTAATAGAACCATCTTATACTTGACTATATGCTCCAAACAGTAAGTCCAGAAGAAAATAATTCCTCTGATACCACTTTGTAATGTCCTGGTTCCGAAAGCCGTCCAGAGACGCCACACACCCGGTTTGTCACATGGCCTCAAGTGCATTTCCCCGAATGTCAGAGGCTTCCAACTAGCAGCGAGGGCCTAGGGTGTGATGGTGCAGAAATCATGCCCTTATTGGCAGAGTAACACAACAGAAGTAAACAGATAGCAATAACGGAAGCAGTAATAATACCATACAATAGTAAACAATGGAAGACTAAAGTAAGAACAACTGGAGAACATATATAAATGATGCATAATAAACATTTCTAGGAAAACACCCAAAAAAGTCACAATTCTTGAATATAGTATTAAACCAAGTACAAAATATAATTAAGAATCAACTTCTCAGCATCGAAAGCCATAGCTTGGTCCCTTACTCTCCATCTCCACTGTAATCAAGTACCCTAAGTAGAAGGGTGCTTTCCCTTACCTATACCTGCATCAATATAATCTATTTGGGACCAAAAGCATGTCCCAAGCTGGGTGTGAGGCTAAATCCCTATAGGAAACCACCAAGAGATCTATTCCTAATAGTCAGTGAATATATATGGCAGGCAATAAACAAAATAAGTAGTAAACAAGGAAGTACTCAACAGTAAACAATTCCACATTTTCAAATCATTCAGTCAACATAGTAAGTAAAAAGATTATCACAAATAGGTAACCCTATGGGATGTTCTCATATCCTAATCCCCTCTGGTCCTACCTAGAAAACACAAGCAACCCTCTGGGAAGTACACACAGTCTAACCCCTCTGGTTCAGTATTAGCGTAGACTCTCTGAGGAAGCACTCACCATCAATTCCCCCTATAGTCTCGTATCAGTAACTAAAAGGCACTCTGGGGAAGCACTTATATAACATTCCCCCTATATCCCACGTCGAGGAACTACAGACACTCTAAGGAAGCACTTACTCCAATTCCCCCTATGATATCGCATCGTAACAATAATAACGGACACTCTGGAGAATCCCTTACATCTATTCACCCTATGGTCCACTTCACCAGGTTCTCACGACCCTGTGTAAGTCAATCAATTATAAAAATGAAAAGCGGAAAAAGTAAACCCAAAGAACTACATGGCTAACAAGTCTACATTATAACAGTAATACAGATAAGAATCACCCCATCCTACAATACGAGGCATGGAATGTAAATAGTAGCCTAACAGGCATAGCTAGACCAAACAGTCAAAACAATCAAACATTATTGGGAAAAGACATCTAAATCATATCAATTAACCCTATTCACATTCAATTAACCTATACTCAATAACACAAGAATATAAGGAAATTCAAAGGGCTAAAACTAAAAACATGGAATACCCCGAACAAGGGTATTTGGTACTTTTGCACATAAAATTCAAAGACTATCTACGGAAAGGCACAAACCACCTACCTCAGCGTCGGGAGATCAAAATACTTGAGTTTTAGTAAATGAATCACCTTAGAACATCGTAGATCTGCAAAAACTTCTAAAACTTTCAACCCATGATATCTCCAGAGAGAGAAGGAATTAGAAGAAGGTGTTCAAGAAGAAGATAGAACTCACAGATGTGATTCCAATGCAATAGACATAGTTCGATTATGAGAACGAACGCTCGATCGAGGGCTCAGCGAAGATCCACACCATACGAACACTCTTGGATGAACTAGGTCGAGAAAGAGATGGTTTTATTCATCTAACATGACCACGATACGTTTAATGAAAAAAAAATGTACACAGTGTGTACTTACCTTCATTAGACCCGCATTAGGCAATCTCCATGTCACCACCCACGATTGTGTGCATGGTCGTGCCACGACCATCACCCGGCAACCTGTGGTAACTGAGTACACTATGTGTACTTATGACATTTCCAAAAAACTCCTATTTTTCATAAAAAACACCATAAAAAGGAAAACATACCTAAAAGGATGTTCGAGGTTCTTACAAGAATACTCAAATATTTCATTGAGAAGCTTTTTCTTGTTCATAGGATGATGAGCCAAGTAATCTATAGTTTATTTGAATGAGTGGAGCACACAGATCCTCTCTCGAGTGGGGATCCCTTATTCACAACATCATGTATAACATGATAATCAAACCCCCATAACCAAGGAATGAAAACATGTTTCCTAATTTGGGAAGTGTTACTAGAAATAATTACAGGGGATTATAATAATTTTTTTCTATATTTCCTTACATATTGTCTGACAAGAAAATTGAAGTTTATAAATAGCCTCCATATCATCATTAAAATCACTTTTATATGGATGAATATATTCACAAAATTGTTCCACAAGAGATATTTATGACTTTTGACCTTCAATATGACATGATGATACGATATCAAGTTCCCTCATAGTGAAATTAGGATGAGATGTTAGAGAATCAGTTGTAATCATAGATAATTGTGGCCCTTATTCTAGAATTCTAAGATTGAAATAATTCATAAAAAACTACTAAAGAGAACAAAATAATATGGATGTGTGGGAAATTTAAATTTTCTTGTCAGAACAGTTTCATCCCTGATTACCATAGTCCCATTTCCTGGAAAAATCAATGATACATAATCAATTTGTAAATTGGATTCATGTTCATCAACAGGTCCTTGTAATTCTTGTGAATGATCATCCAAATCAGTGTTCCCCAAATGTTTTATCATTGATAATGAACATGCAGGGTTACCCCTCACAAAACTAGGGGTGATAGTTGAGTCCAACTCTCTTGGAGCCCAAGTCACATCCTCTTCTACAATTGTATTCTCTATAGGAACAAGATTAACACACTCAATAGAAATAACACTCCAAAAGTCTCTTCTCTTAATGGGGTAGTGGTAGATTTATCAAAAGGGACTAACCCTATGGTTCTCACAACTTACATGATGTCCTCATCTAGCCATTTTTCACCTTCACACCAAGGAACAACCATCAACATTACTATATTTCCATATCAATAATAAGGGCCTACAAGCCCCTGGGTGGTTGATGTCGACTAGATCATGGTACCTACACCAATTCATTTGTAAAATCATTAATCTGCACATAAAAATACATAATAGAATGGTTATAACATGATATGCCACAACCACCAATTATCCCACATTGAAGACATGTTTCCATCTTTTGTGACTGTTGACACTTCATTCTATTCCATGGAGATGACCCCCTCGGGTCAATAATGGGTGAGGATTTTAGTGGAAATGATCATGTAGGATTGTCAAGAATTTCCTCCATATTCTCAAGAGAACCAAGAATGTCTTATCCAGTAACTAACACACCCAATGAGATGTTCTTCCCAACAGGAGTACCCATTAGAGTGTAATCCGAGGAAAAGATAGATGACTAAATCTTCCATGGAACCTACAATTAAATGGAGTGTGGGATAAATATCCCAGTAATAATAAGAAAACATGTGGATGAAAACAACCATATCACATATTCATTCGCATAATCTTGCCACTCCTTGGCTAACAGAATATCCTTCTCTCGATTGGACCAGTAACTTATATCCATGAATGAGTGAATACATAGTTCTATATACTCTAGATAAACACCCAAATTCTAAGGATACCCTTTGAAATAGATTCACTTAGAAGCATCAATTAACCCAAATCCTACAATATCAGGCTCTCTGCCAGATGTCGCTCCAAAATATGTTATGTGGATGTCAATTCTATAAAAAGTATCTTTTTTATTCCAATCCTCAAGGAAGGATGAAGTAATAAGAATGAAAAATGTTTGAGAGTATTCACTAGTTATATGGGTAGATTCTAGAAGACACAATTGTATTATTGGTGCCTTAGCCACCCTAGGACCCCCTGTGGTTGGCCACTTTTGATACCATAGCTAGGAAGAAGAAGGTGCCATGTCCACAAGTACAGTCACTGTAGGGGGGTCATCTTTATCAGATCCTCCAAAATCACAATTATCATCCTACTCAATCTTGGTGACCTTTGGTATCTCTATTAATATTACTTGTATGGAAAATTTATGTCATTAATGTAGTGAAAAAATAATGTTTTCAAGATCTCGAAGATAGGGTTACACTTCCCAGGGTTCATCAGCCTAAAAGATAATTTCATCTTCTAATACATAGACATATCTTTGTAATGCAATGACTTTCTCCTAAATATGAATCCATAGATCACCTATGGGTGTATAATTCTACAACGTATCTCACTGCCTTTATACAATTGGATAACTAGTCTTAGGGTAGGTGAACACTAGTTTTTGAAAGCATATCCAGTAACCTTGGAAGTTAAACCCCATACTATAAACATCATTCATGTTGGTTAAAAAACAAGATATTTTTTTGCTACTTATTATGACTATAATGTTCAACTTATTCCCATTGATCCCCTTCACCCCTTTTCACTATTATACCTTTGACTGTAGTAACTAATTTTTCCAATCGGTTACTGGGATATGATCAGTTTCAAGCTTCGGTGTATGTCCCGGTAAAAGCTAGCTGGAGACCTACATGAGTTGGAACCCCAATTCAGAACCATGTGATTTCCCATGGGAACATCGCCCAATTCATCCAATCCATCATTTAGTGTTCTCCTAGCACGCACTACTGATGGTCAGGAGACACCTCATCTGTATGCAATAAAAATGGCATGAAAATCATCATAATGAATACACCTCACAAATAACCCTCCTTAAATTATGGTGACTATAATGACTTCTCTCATAAAAATGAGATAAATTCACCTAAATTTATACCTATAGGCAAAATTTTCTAGAGTACCAGTAGGGTAGCATAGGGAGAATAACTGAAACAATCATGTTGGTGGAGCTCGTCTATTTCTTAATTTCCCTTCTAGTCTGAAAATTTTTCCCCAATTAGGAAAAAATATTATGGCTGGAAACTATCCACTAGGATTACATGACTATTTATAAATCAATAACCTCTCATAAGGGCTATTGACCAAACCCATATGATTGGAAATGGTCCCACCAACCTGTATGTTGACTTTCCCTCACTAATTCATCCCAAAAAATTGGTATATATTCTCCTACACATGGAGATATTGATTAATACACCTCCCAGTAGACAACAAATATACCATTAAAAAATTAATGACTCTAATCCTAGTGATGGAATTGAACATTGAAAGAAACCATCCATAGAGAAACATGGAAATGATGTAATTAAATCGGAATTGCCATCCAACATTAGGGATGATCTTATTACCCCACTCAGTGAATTAACCCTCCTCAATTGGGGGGCCAATATTGACCAATATGACATTGGGATTCAATGGTTGGGAGTGTCCTTGGCCTTCCTTCATAAGGATCATCACCAATGTGTATGGTGATATCCCCGATCCAGCCAAGAAATGGAAAATCATTTTTCGGGTGAGGGACACCCTTCATAATTTCTTTTTATTTTTCAATAAACTTATTTTAAAGTAAATGTTTCATCTCTAATTCATCCCAATATAAAGAGGGAGGAAGAAATTCAACATTTATATATATATATATATATATATCAAATAATATCAGTTCCCCTGAGATCTTCTGGAAGTCCCAATGTCTTATTTCAACCTTACCATGCACTAGATGGATAGAATTAGTGTTCAGGATCAATCAGGTAAGGATCTATAGGATTAAAACATGGTTAGGATGAGATTAAGATCTTGATACCAAGACATCCCCGTAAAATACCAGAACTTCTAGTTTATTATTAAATTTCTCACAACTCTGGCAGACCTATAAGGGCTACGCCTAGTCAAAACTAAGTGACCCCTTACAGTGGAGGTTCCATTTCTTCAACCACCCTACCTACTCAATTATAGTTTCCTTCTAAGAAATACTATGATAGGAATGTAAGTCTTCATCTAGTATAAAAATGAACAACTCTAGTGAAAAAGGACTTTGATTCACATGATTTTTGGTGGGGTAAGTCTCTCAGAAGAATGACCCCTTCAATGAGATGTTGGTTTATGGATTTTTTTAATGTCCATAGGTTGATTTACCCATCATGGCACTGGGAATAAAATGTATGATGGTGGCCCAAATACATAAAGATTAATCCTATAGGAGATCAAATAACCACTTTTACATGCACTCAATAGACCAACTAGAGATTTACGAAGTTGGTTGACATTGGCTTGCACATTATTCTCAACATAATCAATCATAGCTTTCCACCTCTACTTAATATCAGAAAGAGCAGCATCAGTAGTAGAGGAATCTTGTGAGGGATAAATCAATGGTATTATATACATCAAAATTAGAAAAAACAGTAAATATTCGTCTTGGTATAATATTATAATGCATTACATAGCACACCACAGTACCATCAAATACCCACTTACAAACCATCATCACAAGAATGGTTCTATCTGTGAGGAATTCATCGCAAAAAATAAAAATCTCAGAAACCCTAAATAAATGAGTAAATAAATCCAAGATCCATATATATACGATGTGGGAAACCATATTACTCCATGGGATGTGGAAATACCACTCATGAGTGATGAATTTGAGTTGGTATAATTGTTTGTCCGCAAAAGAGGCACTATGTAGGAACAAAACGTGATCTAAAGTTTGCGAAGGGCTTAGTTCATAGAGAGACTTGGTAAATGAATAATCAGTAAAGTCCCCATTTATATAGGAATGGTCCCCTATAATATGTGCACATGAATAATGAAAAATGTTTCAAAACATTACCAATTTCTTCATTAAAATTACCAACTCTTCATCTCAATCAGAGAAAATTCTGATGGGGAGTTTTTTAATCCTGAAAATTCTACATGAAAGGTAGAAATAATCCCATGAATTTTGAAAATGGAAAAATAAATATGAATAAGTGGTTAAAGATAAATTTCTATGGAAGTCGCGCTGTGAAAGGGGGATTTTTTCCACATAACAAAGCTCGCTACGCGGACTGCCACTCTGCATGATGCCCCACAAATTAAATCTCTCATCGGAAGTGTCTTTGTTTGTGGGAATGGATGAAATACTCCATACCCCCAAATAAATTACATGCACCCCATAATAAGCGATGAGATATCCTAGTCTCCAGTTAGCTCACTCGACTATAAATGCATGAAGTGGGATCTGGGGAAAGGAGAGAGGAAAGACGATAATACATAAATGAATAATGAATAAAATTATGAGAGTTAATAATTTTGAGAAAGAAAAACCATCACATGACATTAAGGTATAAAACTATTCACCCACCCATACACTAAAATAAGATCATTTTTGAACTCCATTCTATAGTGTAAAAGTGGATGGCCTCATTTTGGACCATCACCTTGTGTAGTAAAATGATTTTTGGAGGGATCCCTTCACCGCATAGCAATACATAATGTGGGATGTAATAAATCCTTTTTAGGAAGATTCTTGGTTTATGGAACCCAATACCATGTAGAAATACACTTCATAGAGAGAACCCATTCTTATATAAACAATTTCCGCGCTGATGTATCTCAGAACCATGTAAAAAAATGTTACATAGATGAACCCCACACCCACAAAGAAAGATGCTATGTGGAAGGAACCCCATCTCACATATGCACATGATATGAAAAATGGGGAATCCTAGGGTGATCCTTTCTTCCGATCTCATGGACTTCCTTTATACAATCTTGTCCCCCAGGGTTCCTCCATGATAATCTCTAATATTCTTCTTCATAAACCATTTTTATGTGAATGTATAAGTCCCAAGTGGTCCCCCATTCAAAGAATCAGGAAAAGGCCTCTCCCAAAACAACCAGATGGCTATGTTCAAATCACATGGCACATCCGCATATCCTCTAGAACATACATACCCATGGAAAATGAGCTCCTACTAAAAAGATACCTAACAATGTGGGTCCTAATAATTATCTTTTATGTCCATTACAATGGTAATAAGGATCCTAACCTTACAGGTACTCAAGTGGGCCACCCTCTTCCACTTAGTCAATAAGATGGTCACAAATTCTTTTTCCTGTGGGGGATAATTCCATAACAACCACCCTATAATCAAGAAAATGGAATCCCTTATGGAGAAAGCCCATATTCTTTCATGCATGAGGTTTTATTATTACTTCACTTTGTCATCATAGTCATAGGTATGAGTCTATGTGACTATCCTTATTAACAATACCAGAAAGGAAAGGGGTATCTGATCCCTCTCTTTTTCATTATTCCTTTGGACCCAGACATCATCCACATAGAGATAAAATTATATTTTGAAGATTTAATTATGTAATGCTTCCTCTTTTTTCTCACACTGAGAATGAATCATGTTCTCTTAGAGGATTATAGTTATCATAACATCAACATGATCCTAGCACATTGGCCTCTAATATGTTATAATCCCTAACCATGTTACTAGCAAACTATCATCCTTCAATGTGTAATCTCTAACCATACATCCAAATCAACTTGAGTTTATACTTTCCTCATGGTTTAAAAAACAAGGTATTCCTCCTATGTGTATGCTGCAAAACCATATCAGTATCCACTTAGAGGGACATATTCCAAACCAAAAATACCTTCAAAGGATATATTCCCGATGAATCAAGAAAACAGGCCTCCTCCATAGGTTTAAGTCCTAGACAACAATATGTACTATCTGGGCTTTGATTCCTGACCATCTAGGATGGTCCCTACCACCCATCATCTCAACCATCGTGCATTCTTAATTATCGTTGGCCATTTTTCCCAATGAGAAACTTCCTTTTGAATATAGTTCCATCAATTATCAAATATTTAAGATCCATTGTGTTTTTTTGGCTCGATGAACATAATCTATTGGTGGCCTTATAGAAATATTTTACCTGAAATGGTTGATTGTTCAACATTCAACCCCCAATCAATCCATTGAGTTTAATAAACAGGCATACCATTTTTATTATAAATAGACCCATCATAAAATGATTATCTCCCTCAAAAGTTTTCACTTTTGTAAAAAAAATTGAGGATACTTTAGTCTCATTACATCCTCAAGATCCCATATAGATTCATCAAGATAGTGTTTTCACCAAAAACATTGTCCATGTGTGTGTTATTGTTTAATTTTACATTTTCTATATGATATAAAGTCTCCACGAGTTTTTCTCCAATTACGAAATAATATGAACTAGTTGTATGAACTCATATTTTGGTATATGCGATGTATAAGGTATGTAATTCCTCATGTGAGTGATATGGAACAAGTCATAATCCTAAGATAGGTTCTATGTAAGAGACATGTTCTAATCTAGGTCCCTATACAATCAAGAATTTACAAAGGACCAGTAAACCTAGGGTATTTTTCCCTTCATTATGAATCACTATACCCTCTTCCATGAAGAAATATATAGGTAAACCATCTCACTAACATCAAATTCTAGATCAAATCAATGATTATTATCATAACTTTTGTATTTATATTGTGTTATCTTATGTACAATTGAATGAATCTAACATTTTTTGTTTAATTAGTCATATCTAGTCCCAATAGTGTTTATTCTCTTACTTTACACATTCTAGTTGGAGATATACCCTTATTTATATAGATGTATTCATAAGGATACATATGAATACTCATCCAAAAGCTACTGTTATATAAAAAATAAACTAGAGGAAGGTGTTGATCCAAAATAACATTGAAATCCAAAGAAAAATATATCATCATATCCTCTTGGGTTTGAATTTTTCTCTTAGACTAACTATATGTATGATGATGTGACATAGGGATGAAAATCATCTTTGTACCTTACTAAATACTATACTATAATGTCATGCTAATCCTTGGAATCTTGATCAGAAATAAGGTAATGTGGTAATCCATGAAACAATTCCATGTCATTAATGTATATCCTAGAATTTTTATCCAAATATAAATCTTATATAATATCAATGAAGTCTATTGAATTTGTTTCCTGACCAATGAAAAAAAATATTTCATTATTCTTTTTAGACATTTTTGGGAGTCCAACAGCAAAATACATGGTTATGTTTCCCATTTCTACTATGTTATGGGTAATGGTTGTGACATTGAATTAGAATTTTTCCGCACAACATTTACTTACCAACGTACCAAGTGTCTAGATATAACCTCTATGATATATATCCTCATTCCACCCCACTAAAAATACTATTTTAAATCACTACACATATTTTTGTTACCACTATACATATTCTTGAAGATAACCAAGGACTATGATATTCTTGTAAACACTCATAATAAATATTTGGTGTTGATAAAACTCTAACATTGTTTGTGAAACTTATTATTCCATTAAAATAATGGTTAAACTCATAAGTATTTATCACATAATTTTAAATCTCTATATCTTCATTTTATGCCTCCTTATTGCTAACATGGATATATGTTTGAATTCTCACTTGAGAAAGATATTATTTATCTCCTTCAATAATGATTTCATGAAATACCATTTAAAATCCAAAAATATTGGATCTTTTTTCCCGTATCATAGATATGCTTGTATGATCCCTTAGACTCAAATCATCTCCCACCTTTTTCAAATTCCTAGGGAATTAATTTATTGAGTATCCATAATCTTTAATCATCTCTTACTATCTATTCTAGAGCATGTTCAACCCTTTTTATGGGAATATATTCCTTAATATTCTAATATTATTATATATATATCACAGTTTTCTATATAATGATAATTCCTCTATATCTTTAATACAAAAATTAATAAAGTTAACTCCAAATCACGAGTCAAGTATTTGTTTTCATGAAACATTAAATTTCAGGAGGCATAAAATAATTTTTTTCATTTTTCATGATAAAACATCTAAATAACTCATTAGATGAATAAGTTAAAATTACTAACCTTTCTCATCTATAGGGTAATGCAATAATGGGCGTGTTGACTAATATTCTCATTAGTTCCTAAAAATTTACCTTTCATACAACCATCTAAATTAACTTTTCTCCCTTTATAGTTAACTTGTTTAGTGGATTAGATAGTTATGAGAAATTATCTACAACCCATTGACAATATCTCATAAACCCAAGTAAAAAAAATAAGATTTTAGTCAAATTGGATGGTGTTTTCAAACATTAAATTATATTCATATTTTATTTTTCTGATGATATAAACATGATTTTAGATTAATTGACCCAACAATGAATCCTTTTTTATCCATAATTCAAACTCTGTAAAATTTTCATGTAATTTCTCCTTCCTTAGGATATAAAGTTCAATTATCTATGTGTAGATACCCTAAGCTTGACATAAATTGACATTACATTACTTTTGCAGAATACTTAGTACATAACAAAAACACACACACAAGGACCGTAATAGTTTAGTGTCTTTGGAAACTCGGAATATAATCTTCTAATCATGTTGAAAGATCTTCAACGTCTCCCATAAAGATCTTCCTTTTTTTATACCTAAAACCTTTCTCTATATCCTAGGGAAAAGAAAACATAAAAGGGTGAGCTCAAATGCTCAGTAAGGGTAAACAAAAGAAATATCAATCACATAATATTCATAAGAACATAACATTTTGGAAATCTTAACCTAAAAAAGATATCATAATATCATAACATGGGATAAATCATAGTAGTAAAATGTAATCCCAATAATCATAACTTAAAACATGAAAATTTGTGTCATACACACATAATCATAGAGAATCATTTCTTATTATTCAAGACTCATTTCCAAGACTATCTTAGTGGACAAAGTCCATTTCTGAACGGAGTTCACTCCTCGTTTCAGTCCTGTTTCATTGAACCGGTATAACCTACCGTTCCAGCCATGTCTATCTTATGAGATATAAAATCTTTACCCAATGAATTGGAGGGAGATATAGGTCCCACCCATCTCATAATGATACCATTCTTATGTGTGCCACAAAATCATAAATCATACATCATTTCATAACCCATGTAATAAAAATGGAATTCTTAAACAACATGACATCATAAAACAATTAATGTAAGATAAAGGAATTCATAAAAATAATTCAATCACAACATAATCAAATCAATTTAATAATGGGGATAGAAACAGAACCCAATATTATCTTAGATGGAAAATAATTTTGATAAAACACTTGAACTCCATTCTTGAGGAAAATATCCTTTCTACTTCAAAAACATTTTCCTTTCTTAACATGTCATAAAATTTTAAACTAAAAGAAGTTGATTAAAAATAAACTTGAAAACTTTTAAAGGAATCTTCTTGGAAATAATGTTTTAAAAATCCATTCATCCTGTATAAGTTAAAAAAAAATTCTTCTCGTACTTTTGTCGGAAAAGTCAAAAAGTACCTCTTACGAAAAATGACAAAAGATTCCTTTCATATCTTTTACTATAAACTCACCAAAGGTTAAAAATGGATTTAAACAATTGTAGGTGGATGTAAATAATATTAAATATTGATGAAACATGGATGTGGATGATAAAATACACCCCAGTAAATACATAAGTATAAACAATCTCGGATAAAAATGAGATTGTGATATTTCCCTTAACTTAGGTCTGATTTGCTTCGTAAGTGTCCGAAACTCCTGTATATTGATTTAAATAATGTCATTGACTTATTCCAGAATAATACTTATTGTTATGATATCATATATGGTTCACTTATGACTTTATTTTACCTGTTCTTTTGTAAATTCCATGTTAAAGAGCGTTTTGGTTAAAATTGATTCATTTGTCGTTCGTCTTTTTAACTTGTAATTATTCATATGATTACTTAGATCATGATTACTTAATTCCAGAATATAAAACATGATTTATATATAATATATATTCAGAATATTAATATACATAATAGATCAGTAAATGGAAAGAAATACACCGTTCATGGAGACGGTAGGCCGTACGTACGCATGAACGCTGTTTTCGTTTCCTTATTGAGTTGAATGGAATTAAGTAGATGAAATACATATATATACACATAAATCCAGTATCATTATTATGTCATATATTTCATGATTACTTATTATATATACTTTATAATCATTCATGAATGGTTAACGTGGAGAATTAATCTCATCACGTCGTGGAGACGGTAGTCCGTACGTACGAACGAGCGATGATATCGTTCTCATGAACGTGGGACTGTATTGGAGTGTATGTATACTATTTAAGAATAAATATCACTTTAAAATAATCATATATAATTATTATTTACACCCTTATACCCATCCAAGTAAGGTGGTGGTGGAAAATAGATTACACCACGGCGTGGAGACGGTATTCCGTACGTACGCACGTGCGGTGATTTCGTTTTCCGTAGGATGGATAGATGGTGAAATAGGGTTGTTTAATACTTATAATAAAATATCCATATATTATTGATACTTATGTTATTACTTCATAATGAAACAACCTAAGAAGAATAAGTGTAAGAAGAAATAAAGTTGAATGAATCGGTAACGGACATTACCTCTTCTTTGAAGCGCCTCATTGAGATCTTCTTTTAGGGCACTAAAATTGGTCTTTGAGGAAGACTAGAACCTCTAGGATGTTTCTAGGGAAGTGTAGAGGAGAAATTGGTAGGGTTTGGCCGAGCTTGAAGGCTCAAAGTGGTGTGAGGAAGAGGGGGAGGAGGTGCCCTTTTATAAGGGAGGAGAGGGGCACCATTGGAATAACTAAAACTATTATTTTATTATAAAGTCAAATTCGGTTTTAAATAGCTCAAAATTGATTTATTTATAAGATAAGGTGAGGATGGGTCGAAATCCTCTCATCCAATAGAATTTAGACAAGTTTAGGTTCCTATTTTAACCTTATCATTTAGATTTAACATTAAGTAAAATAATTTTACTTTTACCGTGTCTTCTTGTGTTCTTATACTATAAGGTTAATAAACTTACTATAAGTATCCAAACGAACCCCAAGTGGTTTATTATTAATATATATAACCTTATCTATGTCATTTGGCCGAAACATAGATTTTTAGGAATAAAATAACAGTTACAAATATAATATTTATTTTAAAAACTATTTTATGTCAATTTTGACACTATTTAGGAATTGATTTTTGTGAAACTCATAACAGAATGATTAGTTCTAAAAAACTTATTTAAATAAATATTAACATGTCATATTAACCTAGAAAATTAGTGGAATTGATAAAAAGTCTGAAATTATATTTATTTGGGTATTTATAATATCAATTATTCTAATTTTTCACTATTATGGTAATTACTGCATCATCATTGTGTCATAACTAAATTAATTAATTTAATGTATAAAAATTTAAAATAAAATACAATTATGTAGGAAATATTATTAGATTTCTAATGAATATTTACAATCAAATTTATCTTATGTATAACCCTATATTAAAATTTTTTTAGTAAATAATCTTTGATTTTAACTCTTTTAACTCTTCTTTGAACTCAAAAATGATGTCTATTTTACCAAATTAAAAACATATCAGTTCCATTAATTAATTTAAAAATTAATTCGCATCGTAAAAACAAATAGTGCATTCTTAAGAGATAATAACTATCAAAAGATTGACACTTGTTGTTGTCTGGTTTAAATGTGAAAAGACATCCAATGACCAACATTATATTAAATTGTAAAAATATATTCTAAATATACTTTAAAACCACTCAAATTAATAATTATCACTATTCATTATTTCGATTAAAAAGGTTGTTTTTAATTAAAATTTAGTAATTTTCACTATTCATCAGAAAATGAAAGTTATTCGAAAAGTACCAAAATTTCACCCTAAGCTAATTTAGATATTCCGAATCCAAAAATGAAGTCAATTTTGAAAAATAAAATTTACAAAATTTCAAAAAGAGGTTATTACTATTCATAACGACTAGTTTTAATAATATTTTAATAGCATATTGTTGTTTAGTGAAACTCATTATTGTGTACTACATATGCTATCGAGGAAGGTCGTGATTGTGTGTAATGTAAGGCAAGTCAAGGATGCATGCTGTGTAAGCTCCTTTTGGTGTAGCATACAACATAAGACATTAATGAAATTAAAAAATATTTTTCATAAAATCTCGGGGTGTTACATTCTACCCCCCTTAAAATGAATTTCGCCCTCGAAATTCGTCTGGGTTATAAATGGTTTAATACTTGATAGTTTCTTTAATAGAAACCCACATCGTAAAAAGGAATACCAAAACCAATCTTTAAAAACAAAAGTATGAAACGTAACGGTTACCTAAATAAACTAATCACTGGGTTTCCACATAGGTGAAAATATGGATATGGAAGAGAAATCTAACCATCATGTTCTGATGGAGAGAGGTAGAGAACATGGCTATGAAAAAGCCAACAATCACAAAGCTATAGATTTGTGATGATCTAAGGTGCCATCTGATTCATCGGATATAAGGGAACTAGGACAACATTTTTGGTTTTCAAGATCATTTCCCTAAAGTTGATGAATTAAAAGAAATACTAACATGATTTTGGTACAATCTCAATGTTGTTCGTGAATTGAACAATTTCCACTTCATCCATTAAAGAAATGAAGTTTAATTTGTTATTCATGAAGAGTTAGCAGATCATGTGATAGAATGACGAGTCATTCCATTTGTCTCAGACAAAAGGTTAGCAAAAGTTATTAAATATACATAAGTCGATCTATAGTGAGATTAATCATATATGGTTCCTAAAATGTACTTATACTAATTATATCATAATAAAACTAGTTTTTACTAAACAGGGACTTCCTGTAGGCCAGTGGTAGGCGATAAAGGCCAGTCACGCTTCGGTTGTGGGTTCGATTCCCACAGCCTTGTCCGACACGATGGGCTGTCGCCCGTCCTGAAGGTTGTCCTTTTTCTAAAACTACATTACTATAACATCACATAAATAATATCAAAAAAAAACTTCTATCCTTAAACAATACTAACATATTGTTAACATAATCCATTCCAATCTTTAGGCTTATCTAAAATACTTCGGTCCAAGATCATAGTATAAATAAAATGATTGCTTGAAATGTCGTCAACCAAGCATGTGAATACCATCATTTATCCCCCATATATCTTGTTGGTCACATTCCAATCATTTGAATACCTTAATCATGTATTCTCTTGAAAAATGAATACCCATTAAACCTTAGTGAAAACATGAATGCTGTCAAAAGTTAACTCTTTCCACATACCAAAATCCAAAAATTCTATATACTCAAACCATGATATAACCTTCTCCTTATATCAGTCATGATCTCATGAATATGGTCAAACATTTCATTTTCTCGTTTTCCTTTCATTATGCACATATCATCTTTTTTTCCAAAAATATCTCAATCACATTCCATGGTTACCGGTACCATTGAAAACCACAATATACCAATACATAAATATTCCAATATTCCACGATACTATATACAACGTTATTTTGGAATCCCATTACATAAACACTTAATCATTCCACCACATTGTTGTCATATTCAACATCGCCAATAGTGATCGCATGTGACTTCCCTTTGTCCATTGACTTAAGTGGTTTCTCATGTCGATCATCACTAACCCTTTTATTAGGGCATTTATTAGCATAATGCCCCATTTCCTTGCACTTGAAGCATTGAAGTGTATTAGGTTCATTCTGTGAATCCCTTCCTTTGTTCGCATCAGTAGACATCTTCTTCTCATCATTGGGGCATTAAAATGCCCGATGAACTTCCTTTCCACATTTGAAACATTTACTTATCCCTTTAAGACAATCTCCACCATGCTTCTTTCCACACTTTGAGCATAGGGAAACATTCATCTTCTTTTCACCATTATTCTGAGATTTCTCCTTGAAATCCATCTTTCGTTTCTTGTCAAAACTATGAGATGGATAAGTAACACCAACTTCCATTTCTACCTTGATAGCACAATGCACAATTTCTTCATAGCTACTGAAGTCTCTTATAGTTAATTCCCTTCGAAGATTTGGTTTTAATCCACTGAAGAATCGATCAACTTTACTTTCAGGTTGAATGATAAATCCAGATGCATACCTGGCAAGCCTTGTAAAATTCGCTTCGTATATACCAACAGATTCATCATCCTTTTGCTTTAGTTCAAAAAACTCCTTCTCCATCTTTGTTCGAAGAATACGAGGGAAGTACTTATTGAAAAATAAGTTCTTGAACTCGTCCCATTCCATGGACTCAATTTCATCTCTTGGCATTGTATTCTTGATAACATTCCAACATTGATAAGCTTCACATTCCAAACAATATACTACTAAGATGACTTTATCATGTTCAGAACATTGAAGAACTGAAAATATCATTTCAGTAGTACTGATCCATTGTTCAGCAACAAGTGGATCAGAAGACCCACTGAAAGAAGGTGGACATTTCCTCATGAAGGACTCAATAGAATATTGTTCCCTTCTCTGCTCATTTGGAAGTCCAAAATGATTCATAGCATGTGTAAGTATAGAAATACGATTTTTCACTCCATCTCCCATAACATTTGTTTGTTCAGGAGGACAATCATTGCATTGTCCATTACATTGATCAACACGGTTCCTTCAGGTTCCATCCATCATCTAAAACCCAAAAAGAATAGTGTGAGAGGTAAAAATCACGCTAGGGAAAACAATATAATAAAGGGGGAGTAACTTCAATATATAACATCTTAGGTTAGATTCTAAGATCGTTACCGTAGTTCTAGGACTATATCCTATACGTATACTTATCCTTAGGGACATCCCTAGACATACCTTAGAAATATCTCTAGGGGTATCACTAACGTTTTCGCATCCTAGTTTCCAAGGGTTGACTAAACCTTTCCTCTAATACCAACTTTAGAGACCCTAATCTTGACGTACATTGACATTACATTACTTTTTCGGAATACTTAGACATAACAAAAATACACACACAAGGACCGTAATAGTTTAGTGTCTTTGGAAACTCGGAATATAATCTTCTAATCTTATTGAAAGATCTTCAACATCTCCCATAAAGATCTTCCTTTTTTTATACCTAAAACCTTTCTTTATATCCTGGAGAAAAGAAAACATAAAAGGGTGAGATCACATGCTCAGTAAGGGTAAACAAAAGAAATATCAATCACATCATATTCATAAGAACATAACATTTTGAAAATCATAACCTGCAAAAGAGATCATAATATCATAACATGGGATAAATCATAGTAGTGAAATGTAATCCCAATAATCATAACTTAAAACATGAAACTTTATGGCATATACACATAATCATAGAGAATCATTTCTTATTAGTCAAGAATCATTGGCCAGACTATCTTAGTGGACAAAGTCCATTTCTTAACGGAGTTCACTCCTCGTTTCAGTCCTATTTCACTGAACCGATATAACCTACCGTTCCAGCCATGTCTATCTCATGAGATATAAAATCTTTACAAAATGCATTGGAGGGATATATAGGTCCCACCAATCTCATAATGATACCATTCTTATGTGTGCCACATAATCATAAATCATACATCATTTCATAACCCATGTAATAAAAATGGAATTCTTAAACAACATGAAATAATAAAACAATTCATATAAGATAAAGGAATTCATAAAAATAATTCCATCACAACATAATCAAATCAATTTAATAATAGGGATAGAAACAGAACCCTATATTATCTTAGATGGAAAATAATTTTGATAAAACACTTGAACTCCATTCTTGACGAAATTATCCTTTCTACTTCAAAAACATTTTCCTTTCTTAACATGTCATACAATTTTAAACTAAAAGAATTTGATTAAAAATAAACTTGAAAACTTGTAAAGTAAGCTTCTTGGAAATAATGTTTTAAAAATCCATTCATCCTGTATAAGTTAAAAAAAATTCTTCTCGTACTTTTGTCAGAAAAGTAAAAAAGTACCTCTTACGAAAAATGACAAAAGATTCCTTTCATATCTTTTACTATAAACTCACCAAAGGGTAAAAATGGATTTAAACAATTGTAGGTGGATGAAAATAATATTACATATTGATGAAACATGGATGTGGATGATAAAATACACCCCAGTAAATACCAAAGTATAAACAATCTCGGATAAAAATGAGATTGTGATATTTCCCTTACCTTAGGTCCAATTTGCTTCGTAAGTGTCCGAAACTCCTGTATAATGATTTAAATAATGTCATTGACTTATTCCAGAATCATACTCATTGTTATGATATCATATATGGTTCACTTATGACTTTATTTTACCTGTTCTTTTGTAAATTCCATGTTAAAGAGCGTTTTGGGTAAAATTGATTCATTTGTCGTCCGTGTTTTGACATGTAATTATTCATATGATTACTTAGATCATGATTACTTAATTCCAGAATATAAAACATTATTTATATATAATATATATTCAGAATATGCATATATATAATAGATCAGTAAATGGAAAGAAATACACCATTCATGGAGACGGTAGGCCGTACGTACGCATGAACGCTATTTTCGTTTCCTTATTGAGTTGAATGGAATTAAGTAGATGACATACATATATATACACATAAATCCAGTATCATTATTATGTAATATCTTTCATTATTACTTATTATATATACTTTATAATAATTCATGAATGGTCAACGTGGAGAATGAATCTCATCACGTCATGGAGACGATAGTCCCTACATACGCACGAGCGATGATATCGTTTTCATGATCGTGGGACTGTATTGGAGTGTATGTATACTATTTAAGAATCAATATCACATTAAAATAATCATATATAGTTATTATTTACACCATTATACCCATACAAGTAAGGTGGTGGTGGAAAATAGATTACACCATGGCGTGGAGACAGTATTCCGTACGTACGCATGTGCGGTGATTTCGTTTTCCGTGGGATGGATAGATGGTGAAATAGGGTTGTTTCATACTTATAATAACATATCAGTATATGAGTGATACTGATGTTATTACTTCATAATGAGACAACCTAAGAAGAAGAAGTGGAAGAAGAAATAAAGTTGAAAGAATCGGTAACAGACATTACCTCTTTTTTGAAGCGCCTCTTTGAGATCTCCATTTAGGGCACTAAAAGTGGTCTTTGAGGAAGACCAGAACCTCTAGGATGTTTCTAGGGAAGTGGAGAGGAGAAATTGGCAGGGGTTGGCCGAGCTTGAAGGCTCAAAGTGGTGTGAGGAAGAGGGGGAGGAGGTGCCCTTTTATAAGGGAGGAGAGGGGCACCATTGGAATAACTAAAACTATTATTTTATTATAAAGTCAAATTCAGTTTTAAATAGCTCAAAATTGATTTATTTCTAATCTAAGGTGGGGATGGGTCGCAATACTCTCATCCAATAGAATTTATACAAGTTTAGGTTCCTATTTTAACCTTATCATTTAGATTTAACATTAAGTAAAATAATTTTACTTTTACCGCGTCTTCTTGTGTTTTTATACTATAAGGTTAATAAACTTACTATAAGCAGCCAAACGAACCCCAAGTTGTTTGTTATTAATATATATAAGATAATCTAAGTGATTTGGCCGAACCTTATATTTTTAGGAATAAAATAACATTTACTAATATAATATTTATTTTAAAAAATATTTTATGTCAATTTTGACACTATTTAGGAATTGATTTTTGTGAAACTCATAACAGGATGATTAGTTTGAAAAAAGTTAATTAAATAAATACTAACATGTCATATTAACCTATAAAATTAGTGTAATTCATAAAAAGTCAGAAATTATATTTATTTGGGTATTTATAATATCAATTATTCTAATTTTTCACTATTATGGTAATTACTGCATCATCATTGTGTCATAAATAAATTAATTTATTTAATTTATAAAAATTATAAATAAAATATCATTATGTATTAAATCGTATTATCTTTCTAATGAATATTTAAAATCAAATTTATCTTATGTATAACCCTATATTAAAAATGTTTTAGTAAATAAACTTTGATTTTAACTCTTTTAACTCTTCTTTGAATTAAATAATAATAAATGTCCTAATATAATCCAGGTGGGCCTAAATGGTAATATTTTATTACTAAGGCTGTTTTTGGTCGAATTAATCTTATCCAATAGAATTAGGACATGTGTTAGGGTAATAATAATATCATTTTTACCCTTAATTACCCTACTTACTTTTAACCGTTGCAAAAAAAGTAAAAAGTTACTATTCACCAAAAATTATTTTCATCTCATTGAACCATATTTTACTTACTGACATCAACCATGTCTATCGGATTTTTGAAATTCCACTCACAAAAGAGGTAAAGTTAAGTTTTATGAAAAAATCATTTTTTTTAACTACCACATAGTGGTTTCACTATTCATCAAAAAATGAAAGTTTCCAGAAAAATACCAAAAATTACGCCTAAGATATATTTGATATTATGAACTCAAAAATTATATCTATTTTACCAAATTCAAAACATATCAGTTGCATTAATTAAATTAAAAATTAATTCCCGTCGTCAAAACAAATAGCGTGTTCTTAAGAGATAATAACTATCAAAAGATTGACACTTGTTGATGTCTGGTTTAAATGTGAAATTACATCCAATGACCAACATTGTATTAAATTGTAAAAATATATTCTAAATATACTTTAAAACCACTCAAATTAATAATTTATCACTATTCATTATTTCGATTAAAAAGGTTGGTTTTAATTAAAATTTAGTAATTTTCACTATTCATCAGAAAATGAAAGTTATTCGAAAAGTACCAAAATTTCACCCTAAGCTAATTTCGATATTCCGAATCCAAAAATGAAGAAAATTTTGAAAAATAAAATTTAAAAAATTTCAAAAAGTGGTTATTACTATTCCTAATGTCTAGTTTTAATAGTATTTTAATAGCATATTGTTGTTTAGTGAAACTCGTTATTGCGTACTACACATGATATCGAGGAAGGTCGTGATTGTGTGTAATGAAAGGAAAGTCAAGGATGCGTGATGTGTAAGCTCCTTTTGGTGTAGCGTACAACACAAGACATTAATGAAATTAAAAAGAATATTTTTCATAAAATCTCGAGGTGTTACATTCTACCCCCCTTAAAATGAATTTCACCCTCGAAATTCGTCCGGGTTATAAATGGTTTACTACTCGAAAGTTTCTTTAATAGAAACCCACATCGTAAAAAGGAATACCAAAACCAATCTTTAAAAACAAAAGTATGAAACGTAACGGTTACCCAAATAAACTAATCATTGGGTTTCCACATAGGTTAAAATATGGATATGGAATAGAAATCTAACCATCATGTTCTGATGGAGAGTGGTAGAGAACATGGCTATGAAAAATACAACAATCACAAATCTATAGATTTGTGATGATCTAAGGTACCATCTGATTCATCGGATATAAGGGAACTAGGACAACATTTTTGGTTTTCAAGATCATTTCCCTAAAGTTGATGAATTAAAAGAAATACTTACATGATTTTGGTACAATCTCACTGTTGTTCATGAATTGAACAATTTCCACTTCATCCCTTAAAGAAATGAAGTTGAATTTGTTATTCGTGAAGTGTTAACAGATCATGTGATAGAATGACGGGTCATTCCATCTGTCTCAAACAAAAGGTTAGCAAAAGTTATTAAATATACATAAGTTGATATATAGTGAGATTAATCATATATGGTTCCTAAAATGGACTTATACTTATTATATCATAATAAAACTAGTTCCTACTACACATGGACTTCCTGTAGGCCAGTGGTAGGCGATAAAGGCCAGTCGCAGTTCGGTTGTGGGTTCGACTCCCACAGCCTTGTCCGACGCGATGGGTTGTCGCCCATCCTGCAGGTTGTCATTTTTCTAAAACTACATTACCATAACATCACATAAATAATATAAAAAAAAGTTCTATCCTTAAACAATACTAACATATGGTTAACATAATCCATTCCAATATTTAGGCTTATCTAAAATACTTTGGTCCAAGATCATAGTATAAAGAAAACGATTACTTGAAATGTCGTCAACCAAACATGTGAATACCATCATTTTATCCCCCATATATCTTGTTGGTCACATTCCAATCATGTGAATACCTTAATAATGTATTCTCTTGAAAAATGAATACCCATTAAACCTTAGTGAAAACATGAATGCTGTCAAAAGTTAACTCTTTCCACATACCAAAATCCAAAAATTATATATACTCAAACCATGATATAACCTTCTCCTTATATCAGTCATGAGCTCATGAATACGGTCAAACATTTCATTTTCTCGTTTTCCTTTCATTATGCGCATATTATCTTTTTTTCCAAAAATATCTCAATCACATTCCATGGTTACCGGTACCATTGAAAACCACAATATACCAATACATAAATATTCCAATATTCCACGATACTATATACAACATTATTTTGGAATCCCATTACATAAAAACATAATCATTCCACCACATTGTTGTCATATTCAACATCGCCAATAGTGATCACATGTGACTTCCCTTTGTCCTTTGCCTTAAGTGGTTTCTCATGTCGATCATCACTAACCCTTGGATTAGGGAATTTATTAGCATAATGCCCCATTTCCTTGCACTTGAAGCACTGAAGTGTAGTAGGTTCATTCTGTGTATCCCTTCCTTTGTTTGCATCAGTAGACATCTTCTTCCCATCATTGCGGCATTCAAATGCCCGATGAACTTCATTTCCACATTTGAAACATTTACTTATCCCTTTAAGACAATCTCCACCATGCTTCTTTCCACACTTTTAGCATAGGGAAACATTCATCTTCTTTTCACCATTATTCTGAGATTTCTCCTTGAACTCCATCTTTCGTTTCTTTTCAAAACTATGAGATGGATAAGTAACACCAACTTCCATTTCTATCATGATAGCACAACGTACAATTTCTTCATAGCTACTGAAGTCTCTTATAGCTAATTCCCTTCGAAGATTTGGTTTTAATCCACTGAAGAATCGATAAACTTTACTTTCAGGTTGGATGATAAATCTAGATGCATACCTGGCAAGCCTTGTAAAATTCGCTTCGTATATACCAACAGATTCATCATCCTTTTGCTTTAGTTCAAGAAACTCCTTCTCCATCTTGGTTCGAAGAATACGAGGGAAGTAATTATTGAAAAATATGTTCTTGAACTCGTCCCATTCCAGGGACTCAATTTCATCTCTTGGCCTTGTATTCTTGATAAGATTCCACCATTGATCAGCTTCACCTACCAAACGATATACTGCTAAGATGACTTTATCATGTTCATAACATTGAAGAACTAAAAATATCTTTTCAGTAGTACTGATCCATTGTTTAGCAACAAGTGGATCAGAAGACCCACTGAAAGAAGGTGGACGTTGCCTCATGAAGGACTCAATAGAATATTGTTCCCTTCTCTGCTCATTTGGAAGTCCAGAATGATTCATAGCTTGTGTAAGTATAGAAATAAGATTTTTCACTCCATCTCCCATAACATTTGTTTGTTCAGGAGGACAATCATTGCATTGTCCATTACATTGATCAACACTATTCCTTCGGGTTCCAGCCATCATCTAAAACCTAAAAAGAATAGTGTGAGAGGTAAAAATCACGCTAGGGAAAACAATATAATAAACGGGGAGTACCTTCAATATCTAACATCTTAGGTTAAATTCTAAGATCGTTACCATAGTTCTAGTACTACATCCTATACGTATACTTATCCTTAGGGACATCCCTAGACATACCTTAGAAATATCTCTAGGGATCTCACTAACGTTTTCGCATCCTAGTTTCCAAAGGTTGACTAAACCTTTCCTCTAATACCAACTGTAGAGACCCTAAGATTGACGTACATTGACATTACATTACTTTTGTGGAATACTTAGTACATAAAAAAACACACACACAAGGAGTGTAATAGTTTAGTGTCTTTGGAAACTCGGAATATAATCTTCTAATCATGTTGAAAGATCTTCAACGTCTCCCATAAAGAACTTCCTTTTTTTTATAACTAAAACCTTTCTTTATATACTGGGGAAAAGATAACATAAAAGGGTGAGCTCAAATGCTCAGTAAAGGTAAAGAAAATAAATATCAATCACATCATATTCATAAGAACATAACATTTTGGAAATCTTAACCTGCAAAAGAGATCATAATATCAAAACATGGGATAAATCATAGTAGTGAAATGTAATCCCAATAATCATAACTTAAAACATGAAACTTTGTGGCATACACACATAATCATAGATAATCATTTCTTATTAGTCAAGACTCATTGCCAAGAGTATCTTAGTGGACAAAGTCCATTTCTGAACGGAGTTCACTCCTCGTTTTAGTCCAGTTTCACTGAACCGGTATAACCTACCGTTCCAGCCATGTCTATATCATGAGATATAAAATCTTTACCCAATTCATTGGAGGGAGATATAGGTCCCACCAATCTCAAAATGATACCATTCTTATGTGTGCCACAAAATCATAAATCATACATCATTTCATAACCCATGTAATAAAAATGGAATTCTTAAACAACATGACATCATAAAACAATTCATATAAGATAAAGGAATTCATAAAAATAATTCCATCACAATATAATCAAATCAATGTAATAATAGGGATAGAAGCAGAACCCTATATTATCTTAGATAGAAAATAATTTTGATAAAACACTTGAACTCCATTCTTGAGGAAAATATCCTTTCTACTTCAAAAACGTTTTCCTTTCTTAACATGTCATACAATTTTAAACTAAAATAAGTTGATTAAAAATAAACTTGAAAACTTGTAAAGGAAGCTTCATGGAAATAATGTTTTAAAAATCCATTCATCCTGTATAAGTTAAAAAACATTCTTCTCGTACTTTTGTCAAAAAAGTCAAAAAGTACCTCTTACGAAAAACGAAAAAAGATTGCTTTCATATCTTTTAGTATAAACTCACCAAAGGGTAAAAATGGATTTAAAAAATTCTAGGTGGATGGAAATAATATTACATATTGATGAAACATGGATGTGGATGATAAAATATACCCCAGTAAATATATAATTATAAACAATCTCGGATAAAAATGATATTGTGATATTTCCCTTACCTTAGGTCCGATTTTCTTCGTAAGTGTCCGAACCTCCTGTATAATGATTTAAATAATGCCATTGACTTATTAAAGAATCATACTCACTGTTATGATATCATATATGTATCACTTATGACTTTATTTTACCTATTCTTTTGTAAATTCCATGTTAAAGAGCGTTTTGGTTAAAATTGATTCATTTGTCGCCCGTGTTTTGACTTGTAATTATTCATATGATTACTTAGATCATGATTACTTAATTCCAGAATATAAAACTTGATTTATATATAATATATATTTAGAATATGCATATATATAATAGATCAGTAAATGGAAAGAAATACACCGTTCATGGAGACGGTAGGCCGTACGTACGCATGAACGGTGTTTTCGTGTCCTTATTGAGTTGAATGGAATTAAGTAGATGACATACATATATATAAACATAAATCTAGTATCATTATTATGTCATATATTTCATTATTACTTATTATATTTACTTTATAATCATTCATGAATGGTTAACGTGGAGAATGAATCTCATCACGTCGTGGAGACGGTAGTCCGTACGTACGCACGAGCGATGATATCGTTCTCAAGATCGTGGGAATATATTGGAGTGTATGTATACTATTTCAAAATCAATATCACTTTAAAATAATCATATATAGTTATTATTTACACCATTATACCCATCCAATTAAGGTGGTGGTGGAAAATAGATTACACCACGGCGTGGAGACGGTATTCCGTACGTACGCACGCGCGGTGATTTCATTTTCCATAGGATGGATAGATGGTGAAATAGGGTTGTTTCATACTTATAATAACATATCAGTATCTGAGTGATACTGATGTTATTACTTCATAATGAAACAACCTAACAATAATAAGTGGAAGAAGAAATAAAGTTGAAAGAATCGGTAACGGACATTACCTCTTCTTTGAAGCGCCTCGTTGAGATCTCCTTTTAGGGCACTAAAATTGGTCTTTGAGGAAGACCAGAACCTCAAGGATGTTTCTAGGGAAGTGTAGAGGAGAAATTGGCAGGGTTTGGCCGAGCTTGAAGGCTCAAAGTGGTGTGAGGAAGAGGGGGAGGAGGTTCCCTTTTATAAGGGAGGAGAGGGGAACCATTGGAATAACTAAAACTATTATTTTATTATAAAGTCAAATTCGGTTTTAAATAGCTCCAAATTTATTTATTTCGAAGCCAAGGTAGGGATGGGTCTAAATACTCTCATCCAATAGAATTTAGACAAGTTTAGGTTCCTATTTTAACATTATTATTTAGATTTAACATTAAGTAAAATAATTTTACTTTTACCATGTCTTCTTGTGTTCTTATACTATAAGGATAATGATCTTACTATAAGCAGCCAAACGAACCCCAAGTTGTTTATTATTAATATATATAACCTTATCTAAGTCATTTGGCCGATCCTTATATTTTTAGGAATAAAATAACAGTTAGTAATATAATATTTATTTTAAAAACTATTTTATGTCAATTTTGACACTATTTAGGAATTGATTTCTGTGAAAATAATAACAGAATGATTAGTTCGAAAAAAGTTAATTAAATAAATACTAACATGTCATATTAATCTAGAAAATTAGTGGAATTCCTAAAAATTATGAAATTATATTTATTTGGGTATTTATAATATCAATTATACTAATTTTTCACTATTATGGTAATTACTGGATCATCATTGTGTCATAAATAAATTAACTTATTTAATGTATAAAAATTATAAAGAAAATATCATTATGTAGGAAATCGTATTATATTTCTAATGAATATTTAAAATAAAATTTATCTTATGTATAACCCTATATTAAAAATGTTTTAGTAAATAAACTTTGATTTTAACTCTTTTAACTCTTCTTTGAGTTAAATAATAATAAATGTCCTTATCTAATCCAAGTGGGCCTAAATTGTCATAGTTTATTCCTAAGGTTGTTTTTGGTCGAATTAATCTTATCCAATAGAATTAGGACATGTGTTAGGGTAATAATAATATCATTTTTACCCTTATTTACCCTATTTACTTTTAACCATGGTAAAAAAAAGTAAAAAGTAACTATTCACCAAAAATTATTTTCATCTCATTGAACCACATTTTACTTACTAACATCAACCGTGTTTCTCGGATTTTTGAAATTCCACTCAAAGAAGCGGTAAAATAAAGTTTTATGAAAAATTCATTTTTTTAACTACCACTTAGTGGTTTCACTATTCATCAAAAAATGAAAGTTTCCAGAAAAATACCAAATATTAGGCCTAAGCTATATTTGAGATTATGAACTCAAAAATGATTTCTATTTTACCAAATTCAAAAAATATCAGTTGCATTAATTAATTTAAAAATTAATTCCCGTCGTCAAAACAAATAGCGTGTTCTTAAGAGATAATAACTATCAAAATATTGACACTTGTTGATGTCTGGTTTAAATGTGAAATTACATCCAATGACCAAAATTGTATTAAATTGTAAAAATATATTATAAATATACTTTAAAACCACTAAAATTAATAAATTATCACTATTCATTATTTCGATTAAAAAGGTTGTTTTTAATTAAAATTTAGTAATTTTCACTATTCATCAGAAAATGAAAGTCATCCGAAAAGTACCAAAATTTCACCCTAAGCTAATTTCGATATTCCGAATCCAAAAATGAAGTCCATTTTGAAAAATAAAATTTACAAAATTTCAAAAAGTGGTTATTACTATTCATAACGGCTAGTTTTAATAATATTTTAATAGCATATTGTTGTTTAGTGAAACTCGTTATTGCGTACTACACATGCTATCGAGGAAGGTCGTGATTGTGTGTAATGAAAGGAAAGTCAAGGACATGTGTGGTGTAAGATCCTTTTGGTTTAGTGTACAACATAAGACATTAATGAAGTTAAAAAGAATATTTTTCATAAAATCTTGGGGTGTGACATTCTACCCCCCTTAAAATGAATTTCTCCCTCGACATTCGTCCAGGTTATAAATGATTTACTACTCAAAAGTTTCTTTAATAGAAACCCACATCATAAAAAGGAATACCAAAACCAATCTTTAAAAACAAAAGTATGAAATGTAACGGTTACCCAAATAAACTAATGAATGGGTTTCCACATAGGTGAAAATATGGATATGGAATAGAAATCGAACCATCATGTTCTAATGGAGAGTGGTAGAGAACATGGCTATGAAAAAGACAACAATCACAAAGCTATATATTTGTGATGATCTAAGGTACCATCTGATTCATCGGATATAAGGGAACTAGGACAACATTTTTGGTTTTCAAGATCATTTCCCTAAAGTTGATGAATTAAAAGAAATACTTACATGATTTTGGTACAATCTCACTGTTGTTCGTGAATTGAACAATTTCCAATTCATCCCTTAAAGAAAAGAAGTTGAATTTGTTATTCGTGAAGTGTTAGCAGATCATGTGATAAAATGACGGGTCATTCCATCTGTCTCAAACAAAAGGTAAAAAAAAGTTATTAAATATACATAAGTCGATCTATAGTGAGATTAATCATTTATGGTTCCTAAAATGGACTTATACTTATTATATCATAATAAAACTAGTTTCTACTAAACAGGGACTTCCTGTAGGCCAGTGGTAGGCGATAAAGGCCAGTCGCACTTCAGTTGTGGGTTCGATTCCCACAGCCTTGTCCGACGCAAAGGGCTGTCTCCCGTCCTGCAGGTTGTCCATTTTCTAAAACTACATAACTATAACATCACATAAATAATATCAAAAAAAAGTTCTATCCTTAAACTATACTAACATATGGTTAACATAATCCATTCCAGTCTTTAGGCTTATCTAAAATACTTCAGTCCAAGATCATAGTATAATGAAAACGATTACTTGAAATTTCGTCACCCAAGCATGTGAATACCATCATTTTATCCCCCATATATCTTGTTGGTCACATTCCAATCATGTGAATACCTTAATCATGTATTCTCTTGAAAAATGAATACCCATTAAACCTTAGTGAAAACATGAATGCTGTCAAAAGTTAACTCTTTCCACATACCAAAATCCAAAAATTCTATATACTCAAACCATGATATAACCTTCTCCTTATATCAGTCATGGGCTCATGAATACGGTCAAACATTTCATTTTCTCGTTTTCCTTTCATTATGCGCATATAATCTTTTTTTCCAAAAATATCTCAATCACATTCCATGGTTACCGGTACCGTTGAAAACCACAATATACCAATACTTAAATATTCCAATATTCCACGATACTATATACAACATTATTTTGGAATCCCATTACATAAACACTTAATCATTCCACCACATTGTTGTCATATTCAACATCGCCAATAATGATCGCATGTGACTTCCCTTTGTCCTTTGCCTTAAGTGGTTGCTCATGTCCATCATCACTAACCCTTGGATTAGGACATTTATTAGCATAATGCCCCATTTCCTTGCACTTGAAGCACTGAAGTGTAGTAGGTTCATTCTGTGTATCCCTTCCTTTGTTTGCATCAGTTGACATCTTCTTCCCATCATTGCGGTATTCAATTTCCCGATGGCCTTCCTTTCCACATTTGAAACATTTACTTGTCCCTTTAAGACAATATCCACCATGCTTCTTTCCACACTTTGAGCATAGGGAACATTCATCTTCTTTTCACCATTATTCTGAGATTTCTCCTTGAACTCCATCTTTTGTTTCTTGTCAAAACTATGAGATGGATAAGTAACACCAACTTCCATTTCTACCTTGATAGCACAACACACAATTTCTTCATAGCTACTGAAGTCTCTTATAGCTAATACCCTTCGAAGATTTTATTTTAAGCTACTGAAGAATCGATCAACTTTACTTTCAGGTTGGATGATAAATCCAGATGCATACCTGGAAAGCCTTGTAAAATTCGCTTCGTATATACCAACAGATTCATCATCCTTTTTCTTTAGTTCAAGAAACTCCTTCTCCATCTTTGTTCGAAGAATATGAGGGAAGTACTTATTGAAAAATAAGTTCTTGAACTCATCCCATTCCAGGGACTCAATTTCATCTCTTGGCCTTGTATTCTTGATAAGATTCCACCATTGATCAGCTTCACCTTCCAAATGATATACTGCTAAGATGACTTTATCATGTTCAGAACATTGAAGAACTGAAAATATCTTTTCAGTAGTACTGATCCATTGTTCAGAAACAAGTGGATCAGAAGACCCACTGAAAGAAGGTGGACGTTTCCTCATGAAGGACTCAATATAATATTGTTCCCATATCTGTTCATTTGGAAGTCCAGAATGATTCATAGCTTGTGTAAGTATAGCAATAAGTTTTTGCACTCCATCGCCCATAACATTTGTTTGTTCAGGAGGGCAATCATTGCATTGTCCATTACATTGATCAACACGGTTCCTTTGGGTTGCAGCCATCGTCTAAAACCCAAAAAGAATAGTGTGAGAGGTAAAAATCACACTAGGGAAAACAATATAATAAAGGGGGATTACCTTCAATATCTAACATCTTAGGTTAAATTCTAAGATCGTTACCATAGTTCTAGGACTATATCCTATATGTATACTTATCCTTAGGGACATCCCTAGACATACCATAGAAATATCTCTAGGGATCTCACTAACGTTTTCGCGTCCTAGTTTCCAAAGGTTGACTAAACCTTTCCTCTAATACCAACTGTAGAGACCCTAATCTTGACGTACATTGAGATTACATTAATTTTGCGGAATACTTAGTACATAAAAACACACACACACAAGGACCGTAATAGTTTAGTGTCTTTGGAAACTCGTAATATAATCTTCTAATCATGTTGAAAGATCTTCAACGTCTCCCATAAAGATCTTCCTTTTTTTTATACCTAAAACCTTTCTTTATATCCTGGGGAAAAGAAGATATAAAAGGGTGAGCTCAAATGCTCATTAAGGGTAAACAAAAGAAATATCAATCACATCATATTCATAAGAACATAACATTTTGAAAATATTAACCTGCAAAAGAGATCATAATATCATAACATGGGATAAATCATAGTAGTGAAATGTAATCCCAATAATCATAACATAAAACATGAAACTTTGTGGCATACACACATAATCATAGAGAATCATTTCTTATTAGTCAAGAATCATTGCCAAGACTATCTTAATGGAGAAAGTCCATTTCTGAACGGAGTTCACTCCTCGTTTCAGTCCTGTTTCACTGAACCGGTATAACCTATCGTTCCAGCCATGTCTATCTCATGAGATATAAAATCTTTACCCAATGCATTGGAGGGAGATATAGGTCCCACCCATCTCATAATGATACCATTATTATGTGTGCCACAAAATCATAAATCATACATCATTTCGTAACCCATGTAATAAAAATGGAATTCTTAAACAACATGACATCATAAAACAATTCATATAAGATAAAGGAATTCATAAAAATAATTCCATCACAACATAATCAAATCAATGCAATAATTGGGATAGAAACAGAACCCTATATTATCTTAGATTGAAAATAATTTTGATAAAACACTTGAACTCCATTCTTGGGGAAAATATCCTTTCTACTTCAAAAACATTTTCCTTTCTTAACATGTCATACAATTTTAAACTAAAATAAGTTGATTAAAAATAAACTTGAAAATTTTTAAAGGAAGCTTCTTGGAAATAATGTTTTAAAAATCCATTCATCCTGTATAAGTTAAAAAAACATTCTTCTCATACTTTTGTCGGAAAAGTCAAAAAGTACCTCTTACGAAAAACGACAAAAGATTACTTTCTTATCATTTACTATAAACTCACCAAAGGGTAAAAATGGATTTAAACAATTGTAGGTGGATGGAAATAATATTACATATTGATGAAACATGTATGTGGATGATAAAATACACCCCAGTAAATACATAAGTATAAACAATCTCGGATAAAAATGAGTTTGTGATATTTCCCATACCTTAGGTCTGATTTGCTTCGTAAGTGTCCGAACCTCCTATATAATGATTTAAACAATGTCATTGACTTATTCAATAATCATACTCATTGTTATGATATCATATATGGTTCACTTATGACTTTATTTTACCTGTTCTTTTGTAAATTCCATGTTAAAGAGCGTTTTGGGTAAAATTGATTCATTTGTCGTCCGTGTTTTGACTTGTAATTATTCATATGATTACTTAGATCATGATTACTTAATTCCAGAATATAAAACATGATTTATATATAATATATATTCAGAATATGCATATATATATAATAGATCAGTAAATGGAATGAAATACACCGTTCATGGAGACGGTAGGTCGTACGTACACATGAACATTGTTTTCGTTTCCTTATTGAGTTGAATGGAATTAGGTAGATGACATACATATATATACACATAAATCCAGTATCATTATTATGTCATATATTTCATGATTACTTATTATATATACTTTATAATCATTCATGAATGGTTAACGTGGAGAATGAATCTCATCACGTCGTGGAGACGGTAGTCCGTACGTACGCACGAGCGATGATATCGTTCTCATGATCGTGGGAATGTATTTGAGTGTATGTATACTATTTCCGAATCAATATCACTTTAAAATAATCATATATAGTTATTATTTACACCATTATACCCATCCAAGTATGGTGGTGGTGGAAAATAGATTACACCACGGCGTGGAGACGGTATTCTGTACCTACGCACGCGCGGTGATTTCGTTTTCCTTTGGATGGATAGCTAGTGAAATAGGGTTGTTTCATACTTATAATGACATATAATTATATGAGTCATACTTATGTTATTACTTCATAGTGAAACAACCTAAGAAGAAGAAGTGGAAGAAGAAATAAAGTTGTAAGAATCGGTAACATACATTACCTCTTCTTTGAAACGCCTCTTTGAGATCTCATTTTAGGGCACTAAAATTGGTCTTAGTGGAATACCATAACCTCTAGGATGTTTCTAAGGAAGTTTAGAGGAGAAATTGGCAGGGGTTGTCCGAGCTTGAAGGCTCAAAGTGGTGTGAGGAAGAGGGGGAGGAGGTGCCCTTTTATAAGGGAGGAGAGGGGCACCATTGGAATAACTAAAACTATTATTTTATTATAAAGTCAAATTCGGTTTTAAATAGATCCAAATTGATTTATTTCAAAGATAAGGTGGGGATGGGTAGAAATATTCTCATCCAATAAAATTTAGACAAGTTTAGGTTCCTATTTTCACATTATTATTTAGATTTAACATTAAGTAAAATAATTTTATTTTTACCGTGTCTTCTTGTGTTCTTATACTATAAGGTTAATAAACTTACTATAAGAAGCCAAATGAACCCCATGGTTTTTATTATTAATATATATAACCTTATCTAAGTCATTTGGACGAACCTTAGATTTTTAGGAATAAAATAACAGTTACTAATATAATATTTATTTTAAAAACTATTTTATGTCAATTTTGACACTATTTAGGAATTGATTTTTGTGAAACTCATAACAGAATTATTAGTTTGATAAAAGTTAATTAAATCAATACTAACATTCCATATTAACCTAGAAAATTAGTGGAATTCATAAAAAGTCTGAAATTATATTTATTTGGGTATTTATAATATCAATTATTCTAATTTTTCACTATTATGGTAATTATTGCATCATCATTGTGTCATAAATAAAATAATTTATTTAATGTATAAAAATTATAAATAAAATATCATTATGTAGTAAATCGTATTATCTTTATAATGAATATTTAAAATCAAATTTATCTTATGTATAACCCTATATTAAAAATGTTTTAGTAAATAAACATTGATTTTAACTCTTTTAACTCTTCTTTGAATTAAATAATAATAAATGTCCTAATCTAATCCAAGTGGGCCTAAATGGTCATATTTTATTCCTAAGGTTGTTTGTGGTCGAATTAATCTTATCCAATAGAATTAGGACATATGTTAAGGTAATAATAATATCATTTTTACCCTTAATTACCCGATTTACTTTTAACCGTGGTAAAAAAAGTAAAAAGTTACTATTCACCAAAAATTATTTTCATCTCATTGAACCACATTTTGCTTACTGAAATCAACCATTTCTTTCGTATTTTTGAAATTCCACTCACCGAAGTGGTAAAATTAAGTTTTATGAAAAATTCATTTTTTTAACTACCACTTAGTGGTTTCACTATTAATCAAAAAATTAAAGTTTCCAGAAAAATACCAAAAATTAGGCCTAAGCTATATTTGATATTATGAATTCAAAAATGATGTCTATTTTACCAAATTCAAAACATATCAGTTGCATTAAATAATTTAAAAATTAATTCTCGTCGTCGAAACAAATAGCGTGTTCTTAAGAGATAATAACTATCAAAAGATTGACACTTGTTGATGTCTGGTTTAAATGTGAAATTACATCAAATGAACGACATTGTATTAAATTGTAAAAATATATTTAAAATATAGTTTAAAACAACTCAAATTAATAATTTATGACTATTCATTATTTCGATTAAAAAGGTTGTTTTTAATTAAAATTTAGTAATTTTCACTATTCATCAGAAAATGAAAGTTATCCGAAAAGTACCAAAATTTCACCCGAAGCTAATTTCGATATTCCGAATCCAAAAATGAAGTCCATTTTGAAAACTAAAATTTACAAAATTTCAAAAAGTGGTTATTACTATTCATAACGGCTAGTTTTAATAATAGTTTAATAGCATATTGTTGTTTAGTGAAACTCGTTATTGTGTACTACACATGCTATCGAGGAAGGTCGCAATTGTGTGTAATGCAAGGCAAGTCAAGGATGCGTGTTGTGTAAGATCCTTTTGGTGTAGAATACAACACAAGACATTATTGAAATTAAAAAGAATATTTTTCATAAAATCTCGGTGTGTTACATTCTACCCCCCTTAAAATGAATTTCGCCCTCGAAATTCGTCTGGGTTATAAATGGTTTACTACTCGAAAGTTTCTTTAATAGAAACCCACATCGTAAAAAGGAATACAAAAACCAATCTTTAAAAACAAAAGTATGAAGCGTAACGGTTACCCAAATAAACTAATCACTGGGTTTCCACATAGGTTAAAATAAGGATATGGAATAGAAATCTAACCATCATGTTCTGATGGAGAGAGGTAGAGAACATGGCTATGAAAAAGTCAACAATCACAAATCTATAGATTTGTGATGATCTAAGGTACCATCTGATTCATCAGATATAAGGGAACTAGGACAACATTTTTGGTTTTCAAGATCATTTCCTTAAAGTTGATGAATTAAAAGAAATACTTACATGATTTTGGTACAGTCTCACTATTGTTCGTGAATTGAACAATTTCCACTTCATTCATTAAAGAAATGAAGTTAAATTTGTTATTCATGAAGTGTTAGCAGATCATGTGATAGAATGACGGGTCATTCCATCTCTCTCAAATAAAAGGTTAGCAAAAGTTATTAAATATACATAAGTAGATCTATAGTGAGATTAATCATATATGGTTCCTAAAATGGACTTATAATTATTATATCATAATAAAACTAGTTTCTACTAAACATGGACTTCATGTAGGCCAGTGGTAGGCGATAAAGGCCAGTCGCACTTCGGTTGTGGGTTCGATTCCCACAGCCTTGTCCGACGCGATGGGCGGTCGCCCGTCCTGCAGGTTGTCCTTTTTCTAAAACTACATTACTATAACATCACATAAATAATATCAAAAAAAAAGTTCTATCCTTAAACAATACTAACATATGGTTAACATAATCCATTCCAATCTTTAGGCTTATCTAAAATACTTCGGTCCAAGATCATAGTATAAAGAAAACGATTACTTGAAATTTCATCAACCAAGCATGTGAATACCATCATTTTATCCCCCATATATCTTGTTGGTCACATTCCAATAATGTGAATACCATAATCATGTATTCTCTTGAAAAATGAATACCCATTAAACCTTAGTGAAAACATGAATGCTGTCAAAAGTTAACACTTTCCACATACCAAAATCCAAAAATTCTATATACTCAAACCATGATATAACCTTCTTCTTATAGCATTCATGAGCTCATGAATACGGTCAAACATTTCATTTTCTCATTTTCCTTTCATTATGCACATATCATCTTTTTTTCCAAAAATATCTCAATCACATCCCATGGTTACCGGTACCATTGAAAACCACAATATACCAATACATAAATATTCCAATATTCCACGATACTATATACAACATTATTTTGGAATCCCATTACATAAACACTTAATCATTCCACCACATTGTTGTCATATTCAACATCGCCAATAGAGATCGCATGTGACTTCCCTTTTTCCTTTTCCTTAAGTGGTTGCTCATGTCGATCATCACTAACCCTTGGATTAGGGAATTTAGTAGCATAATGCCCCATTTCCCTGAACATGAAGCACTGAAGTGTAGTAGGTTCATTCTGTGTATCCCTTTGTTTGCATCAGTAGACATATTCTTCCCATCATTGCAGCATTCAAATACCCGATGACCTTCCTTTCTACATTTGAAACATTTACTTGTCCCTTTAAGACAATATTTACCATGCTTCTGTCCACACTTTGAGAATATGGAAACATTCATCTTCTTTTCACCGTTATTCTGAGATTTCTCCTTGAACTCCATCTTTCGTTTCTTGTCAAAACTATGAGATGGATAAGTAACACCAATTTCCATTTCTACCTTGATAGCACAACGCACAATTTATTCATAGCTAATGAAGTCTGTTATAGCTAATTCCCTTCGAAGATTTGGGTTTAAGCCACTGAAGAATTGATCAACTTTAATTTCAGGTTGGATGATAAATCCAGATGCATACCTGGCAAGCCATGTAAAATTCGCTTCGTATATACTAACAGATTCATCATCCTTTTTCTTTAGTTCAAGAAACTCCTTCTCCATATTTGTTCGAAGAATACAAGGGAAGTACTTATTGAAAAATAAGTTCTTGAACTCGTCCCATTCCAGGGACTCAATTTCATCTCTTGGACTTGTATTCTTGATAAGATTCCACCATTGATCAGCTTCACCTTCCAAACGATATACTGCTAAGATGACTTTATCATGTTCAGAACATTGAAGAACTAAAAATATATTTTCAGTAGTACTGATCCATTGTTCAGCAACAAGTGGATCAGAAGACCCACTGAAAGAAGGTGGACGTTGCCTCATGAAGGACTCAATAGAATATTGTTCACTTCTATGCTCATTTGGAAGTCCAGAATGATTCATAGCTTCTGTAAGTATAGCAATAATATTTTTCACTCTATCTCCCATAACATTTGTTTGTTCAGGAGTACAATCATTGCATTGTCCATTACATTGATCAACACGGTTCCTTCGGGTTCCAGCCATCGTCTAAAACCCAAAAAGAATAGTGTGAGAGGTAAAAATCACGCTAGGGAAAACAATATAATAAAGGGGGAGTACCTTCAATATCTAACATCTTAGGTTAAATTCTAAGATCGTTAACGTAGTTCTACGACTATATCCTATACGTATACTTATCCTTAGAGACATCCCTAGACATACCTTATAAATATCTCTAGGGATCTCACTAATGTTTTCGCATCCTAGTTTCCAAAGGTTGACTAAACCTTTCCTCTAATACCAACTGTAGAGACCCTAAGCTTGACGTACATTGACATTACATTACTTTTGAAGAATACTTAGTACATAAAAGAACACACACACAAGGACCGTAATAGTTTCGTGTCTTTGGAAACTCGGAATATAATCTTCTAATCATGTTGAAAGATCTTCAACGTCTCCCATAAAGATCTTCCTTTTTTTATACCTAAAACCTTTCTTTATATCCTGTGGAAAAGAAAACATAAAAGGGTGAGCTCAAATTCTCATTAAGGGTAAACAAAAGAAATATCAATCACATCATATTCATAAGAACATAACATTTTGGAAATCTTAACCTGCAAAAGAGATCATAATATCATAACATGGGATAAATCATAGTAGTGAAATGTAATCCCAATAATAATAACTTAAAACATGAAACTTTGTGGCATACACACATAATCATAGAGAATCATTTCTTATTAGTCAAGACTCATTTCCAAGACTATCTTAGTGGACAAAGTCCATTTCTGAACGGAGTTCACTCCTCGTTTCAGTCCTATTTCACTGAACCAGTATAACCTACCGTTCCAGCCATGTCTATCTCATGAGATATAAAATCTTTACCCAATGAATCGGAGGGAGATATAGGTCCCACCCATCTCATAATGATACCATTCTTATGTGTGCCACAAAATCATAAATCATACATCATTTCATAACCCATGTAATAAAAATGGAATTCTTAAACAACATGACATCATAAAACAATTCATATAAGATAAATGAATTCATAAAAATAATTCCATCACAACATAATCAAATCAATGTAATAATAGGGATAGAAACAGAACCCTATATTATCTTATATGGAAAATAATTTTGATAAAACACTTGAACTCCATTCTTGAGGAAAATATCCTTTCTACATCAAAAACATTTTCCTCTCTTAACATGTCATACAATTTTAAAATAAAAGAAGTTGATTAAGAATAAACTTGAAAACTTGTAAAGTAAGCTTCTTGGAAATAATGTTTTAAAAATCCATTCATCCTGTATAAGTTAAAAAAACATTCTTCTCGTACTTTTGTCGGAAAAGTCAAAAAGTACCTCTTACGAAAAACGACAAAAGATTCCTTTCATATCTTTTACTATAAACTCACCAAAGGGTATAAATGGATTTAATCAATTTTAGGTGGAGGGAAATAATATTACATATTTATGAAACATGGATGTGGATGATAAAATACACCCTAGTAAATACATAAGTATAAACAATCTCAGATAAAAATGAGATTGTGATATTTCCCTTACCTTAGGTCTGATTTGCTTCGTAAGTGTCTGAACCTCCTGTATAATGATTTAAATAATGTCATTGAATTATTCCAGAATCATAATCATTGTTATGATATCATATATGGTTCACTTATGAATTTATTTTACCTGTTCTTTTGTAAATTCTATGTTAAAGAGCGTTTTGGGTAAAATTGATTCATTTGTCGTCCGTGTTTTGACTTGTAAGTATTCATATGATTACTTAGATCATGATTAATTAATTCAAGAATATAAAACATGATTTATATATAATATATATTCAGAATATTCATATATATAATAGATCAGTAAATGGAAAGAAATACACCGTTCATGGAGACGGTAGGCCGTACGTACGCATGAACGCTGTTTTCGTTTCCTTATTGAGTTGAATGGTATTAAGTAGATGACATACATATATATACACATAAATCCAGTATCATTATTATGTCATATATTTCATGATTACTTATTATATATACTTTATAGTCATTCATGAATGGTTAACATGGAGAATGAATCTCATCACGTCGTGGAGACGGTAGTTCCTCAGTACGCACGAGCGATGATATCGTTCTCATGATCGTGGGACTATATTGGAGTGTATGTATACTATTTCAGAATCAATATCACATTAAAATAATCATATATAGTTATTATTTACACCATTATACCCATCCAAGTAAGTTGGTGGTGTAAAATAGATTACACCACGGCGTGGAGACGGTATTCCATACGTACGCACACGCGGTGATTTTGTTTTCCGTAGGATGGATAGATAGTGAAATACGGTTGTTTCATACTTATAATAAAATATCATTATATGAGTGATACTTATGTTATTACTTCATAATGAAACAACCTAAGAAGAAGAAGTGGAAGAGGAAATAAAGTTGAAAGAATCGGTAACGGACATTACCTCTTCTTTGAAGCGCCTCTTTGAGATCTCCTTTTAGGCCAATAAATTTGGTCTTTGAGGAAGACCAGAACCTCTATGATGTTGCTAGGGAAGTGTAGAGGATAAATTTGTAGGGGTTGGCCGAGATTGAAGGCTCAAAGTGGTGTGAGGAAGAGGGGGAGGAGGTTCCCTTTTATAAGGGAGGGGAGGGGCACCATTGGAATAACAAAAACTATTATTTTATTATAAAGTAAAATTCGGTTTTAAATAGCTCCAAATTAATTTATTTCGAATATAAGGTGGGGATGAGTCGAAATACGCTCATCCAATACAATTTAGACAAGTTTAGGTTCCTATTTTAACCTTATCATTTAGATTTAACATTAAGTAAAATAATTTTACTTTTACCGTGTCTTCTTGTGTTCTTATACTATAAGGTTAATAAACTTACTATAAGCAGAAAAAAGAACCCCAAGTTGTTTATTATTAATATATATAACCTTATCTAAGTTATTTGGTCGATCCTTAGATTTTTAGGAATAAAATAACAGTTACTAATATAATAGTTATTTTAAAAACTATTTTATGTCAATTTTGACACTATTTAGGAATTGATTTTTGTGAAAATCATAAAAGAATTATTAGTTAGAAAAAAGTTAATTAAATTAATAATAACATGTCATATTAACCTATAAAATTAGTTTAATTCAGAAAAAGTCTGAAATTATATTTATTTGTGTATTTATAATATCAATTATTCTAATTTTTCACTATGATGGTAATTAATGTATCATCATTGTGTCAAAAATAAAATAATTTATTTAATGTATAAAAATTATAAATAAAATATAATTATGTAGGAAATCTTATTATCTTTCTAATGAATATTTAAAATCAAATTTATCTTATGTATAACCCTATATTAAAAATGTTTTAGTAAACAAACTTTGATTTTAACTCTTTTAACTCTTCTTTGAATTAAATAATAATAAATGTCCTAATCTAATCCAAGTGGTCCTAAATGGTCATATTTTATTTCTATGGTTGTTTTTGGTCGAATTAATCTTATCCAATAGAATTAGTACATGTGTTAAGGTAATAATATTATCATTTTTAACCTTAATTACCCTATTTACTTTTAACCGTGGTAAAAAAAAAGTAAAAAGTTACTATTCACCAAAAATTATTTTCATCTCATTGAACCACATTTTACTTATTGACATCAACCGTGTCTTTCGGATTTTTGAAATTCCACTCACAGAAGTGGTAAAATTATGTTTTATGAAAAATTCATTTATTTTAACTACCACTTAGTGGTTTCACTATTCATCAAAAAATGAAAGTTTCCAGAAAAATACCAAAAATTAGGCCTAATCTATATTTGATATTACAAACTCAAAAATGATGTCTATTTTACCAAATTCAAAACATATCAGTTTCATTAATTAATTTAAAAATTAATTCCCTTCGTCAAAACAAATAGCGTGTTCTTAAGAGATAATAACTATCAAAAGATTGACATTTGTTGATGTCTGGTTTAAATGTGACATTACATCCAATGACCAAAATTGTATTAAATTGTAAAAATATATTCTAAATATACTTTAAAACCACTCAAATTAATAATTTATCACTATTCATTATTTCGATTAAAAAGTTTGTTTTTAATTAAAATTTAGTAATTTTCACTATTCATCAGAAAATGAAAGTTATCCAAAAAGTACCACAATTTCACCCTAAGCTAATTTCAATATTACGAATCAAAAAAAGAAGTCCATTTTGAAAAATAAAATTTACAAAATTTCAAAAAGTGGTTATTACTATTCATAAAGGCTAGTTTTAATAATATTTTAATAGCATGTTGTTGTTTAGTGAAACTCGTTATTGCGTACTACACATGCTATCGAGGAAGGTCGCGATTGTGTGTAATGCAAGGAAAGTCAAGGATGCGTGTTGTGTATGCTCCTTTTGGTGTAGCGTAAAACACAAGACATTAATGAAATTAAAAAGAATATTTTTCATAAAATCTCAGGGTGTTACATTCTACCCCCCTTAAAATGAATTTTGCCCTCGAAATTCGTCCGGGTTATAAATGGTTTAATACTCGAAAGTTTCTTTAATAGAAACCCACATCTTAAAAAGGAATACCAAAACCAATCTTTAAAAACAAAAGTATGAAACGTAACGGTTACCCAAATAAACTAATCATCGGGTTTCCACATAGGTGAAAATATGGATATGGAATAGAAATCTAACCATCACGTTTTGATGGAGAGTGGTAGAGAACATGGCTATGAAAAATCCAACAATCACAAAGATATAGATTTGTGATGATCTAAGGTACCGTCTGATTCATCGGATATAAGGGAACTAGGACAACATTTTTGGTTTTCAAGATCATTTCCCTAAAGTTGATGAATTAAAAGAAATACTTACATGATTTTGGTACAATCTCACTGTTGTTCGTGAATTGAACAATTTCCACTTCATCCCTTAAATAAATGAAGTTGAATTTTTTATTCTTGAAGTGTTAGCAGATCATGTGATAGAATGAAGGGTCATTCCATCTATCTCAAAATAAAGGTTAGCAAAAGTTATTAAATATAAACAAGTCAATCTATAGTGAGATTAATCATATATGGTTCCTAAAATGGACTTATACTTATTATATCATAATAAAACTAGTTTCTACTAAACATGGACTTCCTGTAGTCCAGTGGTAGGTGATAAAGGCCAGTCTCACTTCGGTTGTGGGTTTGATTCCCACAGCCTTGTCTGACGCGATGGGCTGTCGCCCATCCTGCAGGTTGTCCTTTTTCTAAAACTACATTACTATAACATCACATAAATAATATCAAAAAAAAGTTCTATCATTAAACAATACTAACATATGGTTGACATAATCCATTCCAATATTTAGGCTTATCTAAAATACTTCGGTCCAAGATCATAGTATAAAGAAAACGATTACTTGAAATGTCATCAACCAAGCATGTGAATACCATCATTTTATCCCCCATATATCTTGTTGGTCACATTCCAATCTTGTGAATACCTTAATCATGTATTCTCTTGAAAAATGAATACCCATTAAACCTTAGTGAAAACATGAATGCTGTCAAAAGTTAACTCTTTCCACATACCAAAATCCAAAAATTCTATATACTCAAACCATGATATAACCTTCTCCTTATATCAGTCATGAGCTCATGAATACGGTCAAACATTTCATTTTCTCGTTTTCTTTTCATTATGCGCATATTATATTTTTTTCCAAAAATATCTCAATCACATTCCATGGTTATCGGTACCATTGAAAAACACAATATACCAATACATAAATATTCCAATATTCCACGATACTATATACAACATTATTTTGGAATACCATTACATAAACACTTAATCATTCCACCACATTGTTGTCATATTCAACATCGCCAATAGTGATCGCATGTGACTTCCCTTTGTCCTTTGCCTTAAGTGGTTGCTCATGTCGATCATCACTAACCCTTGGATTAGGGAATTTATTAGCATAATGCCCCATTTCCTTACACTTGAAGCACTGAAGTGTAGTAGGTTCATTCTGTGTATCCCTTCCTTTGTTTGCATCAGTAGACATCTTCTTCCCATCATTGCGGCATTAAAATTCCCGATGACCTTCCTTTCCACATTTGAAACATTTACTTGTCCCTTTAAGACAATCTCCACCATGCTTCTTTCCACACTTTGAGCATAGGTAAACATTCATCTTCTTTTCACCATTATTCTGAGATTTCTCCTTGAACTTCATCTTTCATTTCTTGTCAAAACTATGAGATGGATAAGTAACAGAAACTTCCATTTCTACCTTGATAGCACAACGCACAATTTATTCATAGCTACTGAAGTCCCTTATAGCTAATTCCCTTCGAAGATTTCGTTTTAAGCCACTGAAGAATCGATCAACTTTACTTTCAGGTTGGATGATAAATCCAGATGCATACCTGGCAAGCCTTGTAAAATTCGCTTCGTATATGCCAACATATTCATCATCCTTTTGCTTTAGTTCAAGAAACTCTTTCTCCATCTTTGTTCTAAGAATATGAGGGAAGTACTTATTGAAAAATAAGTTCTTGAACTCGTCACATTCCACGGAATCAATTTCATCTCTTGGCCTTGTATTCTTGATAAGATTCCACCATTGATTAGCTTCACCTTCCAAACGATATACTGCTAAGATGACTATATCATGTTCAGAACATTGAAGAACTGAAAATATCTTTCCAGAAGTACTGATCCATTGTTCAGTAACAAGTGGATCAGAAGACCCACTGAAAGAAGGTGGATGTTGCCTCATGAAGGACTCAATAGAATATTGTTCCCTTCTCTGCTCATTTGGAAGTCCAGAATGATTCATAGCTTGTGTAAGTATTGAAATAAAATTTTGCACTCCATCTCCCATAACATTTGTTTGTTCAGGAGGAAAATCATTCCATTGTACATTACATTGATCAACACGGTTCCTTCGGGTTCCAGCCATCGTCTAAAACCCAAAAAGAATAGTGTGAGAGGAAAAAATCACGCTAGGGAAAACAATATAATAAAGGGGGACTACCTTCAATATCTAACATCTTAGTTTAAATTCTAAGATCGTTACCATAGTTCTAGGACTATATCCTATACGTATTCTTATCCTTAGGGACATCCCTAGACATACCTTAGAAATATCTCTAGGGATCTCACTAACGTTTTCGCATCCTAGTTTACAAAGGTTGACAAAACCTTTCCTCTAATACCAACTGTAGAGACCCTAAGATTGACGTACATTGACATTACATTAATTTTTCGGAATACTTAGTACATAAAAAAAACACACACATAAGGACCATAATAGTTTAGTGTCTTTGGAAACTCGGAATATAATCTTCTAATCATGTTGAAATATCTTCAATGTCTCCCATAAAGATCTTCCTTTTTTTATACCTAAAACCTTTCTTTATATCCTGGGGAAAAGAAAACATAAAAGGGTGAGCTCAAATTCTTAGTAAGGTTAAACAAAAGAAATATCAATCACATCATATTCATAAGAACATAACATTTTGGAAATATTAACCTGCAAAAGAGATCATAATATCATAACATGGGATAAATCATAGTAGTGAAATGTAATCCCAATAATCATAACATAAAACATGAAACTTTGTGTCATACACACATAATCATAGAGAATCATTTATTATTAGTCAAGACTCATTTCCAAGACTATCTTAGTGGACAAAGTCCATTTCTGAATGGAGTTCACTCCTCGTTTCAGTCCTGTTTCACTGAACCGGTATAACCTACTGTTCCAGCCATGTCTATCTCATGAGATATAAAATCTTTACCCAATGCATTGGAGGGAGATATAGGTCCCACCCATCTCATAATGATACCATTCTTATGTGTGCCACAAAATCATAAATCATACATCATTTCATAACCCATGCAATAAAAATGGAATTCTTAAACAACATGACATCATAAAACAATTCATATAACATAAAGGAATTCATAAAAATAATTCCATCACAACATAATCAAATCAATGTAATAATAGGTATAGAAACAGAACCCTATATTATCTTAGATGGAAAATAATTTTGATAAAACACTTGAACTCCTTTCTTGAGGAAAATATCCTTTCAACTTCAAAAACATTTTCCTTTCTTAACATGTCATACAATTTTAAACTAAAAGAAGTTGATTAAAAATAAACATGAAAACTTGTAAAGGAATCTTATTGGAAATAATTTTTTAAAAATACATTCATCCTGTATAAGTTAAAAAAAACATTCTTCCCGTACTTTTGTGGGAAAAGTCAAAACGTACCTCTTACTAAAAATGACAAAAGATTCCTTTCATATATTTTACTATAAACTCACCAAAGGGTAAAAATGGATTTAAACAATTTTAGGTGGATGGAAATAATATTACATATTGATGAAACATGGATGTGGATGATAAAATACACCCCAGTAAATACCAAAGTATAAACAATCTCGGATAAAAATGAGATTGTGATATTTCCCTTACCTTAGGTCCGATTTACTTCGTAAGTGTCCGAACCTCCTGTATAATGATTTAAATAATGTCATTGACTTATTCCAGAATCATACTCATTGTTATGATATCATATATGGTTCACTTATGACTTTGTTTTACCTGTTTTTTTGTAAATTCCATGTTAAAGAGAGTTTTGGGTAAAATTGATTCATTTATCGTCCGTGTTTTAACTTGTAATTATTCATATGATTACTTAGATCATGATTACATAATTCCAGAATATAAAACATGATTTATTTATAATATATATTCATAATATGCATATATATAATAGATCAGTAAATGGAAAGAAATACACCGTTCATGGAGACGGTAGGCCGTATGTACGCATGAATGTTGTTTTCGTTTCCTTATTGAGTTGAATGGAATTAAGTAGATGACATATATATATATACACATAAATAAAGTATCATTATTATTTCATATATTTCATTATTACTTATTATATATACTTTATAATCATTCATGAATGGTTAACGTGGAGAATGAATCTCATCACGTTGTGGAGACGGTAGTCCCTACGTACGCCCGAGCGATGATATCATTATCATGATCGTGGGACTGTATTGGAGTGTATGTATACTATTTCAGAATCAATATCACTTTAAAATAATCATATATAGTTATTATTTACACCATTATACCCATCCAAGTAAGGTGGTGGTGGAAAATAGATTACACCCCGGCGTGGAGACGGTATTCTATACGTACGCACGCGCGGTGATTTCATTTTCCGTAGGATGGATAGATGGTGAAATTGGGTTGTTTAATACTTATAATAACATATCAGTATATGAGTGATACTGATGTTATTACTTCATAATGAAACAACCTAAGAAGAAGAAGTGGAAGAAGAAATAAAGTTGAAAGAATCAGTAACAGACATTACCTCTTCTTTGAAGTGCCTCTTTGAGATCTCCTTTTAGGGCACTAAAATTGGTCTTTGAGGAAGACCAGAACCTCTAGGATGTTTCTAGGGAAGTGGAGAGGAGAAATTGGAAGGTTTTGGCCGAGCTTGAATTCTCAAAGTGGTGTGAGGAAGAGGGGGAGGAGGTGCCCTTTTATAAGGGAGGAGAGGGGCACCATTGGAATAACTAAAACTATTATTTTATTATAAAGTCAAATTCGGTTTTAAATAGCTCCAAATTTATTTATATAGAAGATATGGTGGGTATGGGTCTAAATAATCTCATACAATAGAATTTAGACAAGTTTAGGTTCCTATTTTAACCTTATCGTTTAGATTTAACATTAAGTAAAATAATTTTACTTTTACCATGTCTTCTTGTGTTCTTATACTATAGGGTTAATAAACTTACTATAAGCAGACAAACGAACCCCAAGTTGTTTATTATTAATATATATAACCTTATCTAAGTCATTTGGCTGAACCTTAGATTTTTAGGAATAAAATAACAGTTACTAATATAATATTTATTTTAAAAACTATTTTATGTCAATTTTGACACTATTTAGGAATTGATTTTTGTGAAAATCATAACAGAATGATTAGTTCGAAAAAAGTTAATTAAATCAATACTAACATGTCATATTAACCTAGAAAATTAGTTTAATTCATAATAAGACTTAAATTATATTTATTTGGGTATTTATAATATCAATTATTCTAATGTTTCACTATTATGGTAATTATTGCATCATCATTGTGTCATAAATAAATTAATTTATTTAAGGTATAAAAATTATAAATAAAATATCATTATATATTAAATCTTATTATCTTTCTAATGAATATTTACAGTCAAATTTATCTTATGTATAACCCTATATTAAAAATTATTTAGTAAATAAACATTGATTTTAACTCTTTTAACTCTTCTTTGAATTAAATAATAATAAATGTCCTAATCTAATCCAAGTGGGCCTAAATGGTCATATTTTATTCCTAAGGTTGTTTTTTGTCGAATTAATCTTATCCAATAGAATTAGGACAGGTATTAGGGTAATAATAATATCATTTTTACCCTTAATTACCCTATTTACTTTTAACCGTGGTAAAAAAAAGTAAAAAGTTACTATTCACCAAAAATTATTTTCATCTCATTGAACCACATTTTACTTATGGACATTAACCATGTCTCTCAGAGTTTTCAAATTACACTAACAGAAGCGGTAAAATTATGTTTTATGAAAAATTCATTTTTTTAACTACCACTTAGTGGTTTCACTATTTATCAAAAAATGAAAGTTTCCAGAAAAATACCAAAAATTAGGCCTAAGATATATTTGATATTATGAACTCAAAAATGATGTCTATTTTACCAAATTCAAAACATACCAGTTTCATTAATTAATTTAAAAATTAATTCCCATCGTCAAAACAAATAGCGTGTTCTTAAGAGATAATAACTATCAAAAGATTGATACTTGTTGATGTCTGGTTTAAATGTAAAATTACATCCAATGACCAACATTGTATTAAATTGTAAAAATATATTCTAAATATACTTTAAAACCACACAAATTAATAATTTATCACTATTCATTATTTCGATTAAAAAGGTTGTTTTTAATTAAAATTTAGTAATTTTCACTATTCATCAGAAAATGAAAGTTATCCGAAAAGTACCAAAATTTCACTCTAAGCTAATTTTGATATTCCGAATCCAAAAATGAAGTCCATTTTGAAAAATAAAATTTACAAAATTTCAAAAAGTGGTTATTACTATTCATAATGGCTAGTTTTAATAATATACAAATAGCATATTGTTGTTTAGTGAAACTCGTTATTGTGTACTACGCATGCTATCGAGGAAGGTCGTGATTGTGTGTAATGCAAGGCAAGTCAAGGATGTGTGTTTTGTAAGTTCCTTTTGGTGTAGCGTACAACACAAGACATTAATGAAATTAAAAAGAATATTTTTCCAAAAATCTCGGGGTGTTACACTATGGATCCTAATGATATTATTTTCTCTATTAATAAATACGAGTTTAACCTATCAATACTAGCACAAACTTATCAAGGTAATCTATAAAGAATATATTCAACAAATTCATGATGATATATGGGGAAATATTAAGAACAAATGGAATTATTATTTACTCATAGTTTTCATACCTTGTGCAGAGTGTTGTGTTGGTTATCTCATATTTCTTAAGACTAAATTTATTATATTCAAAACAAAGCTCGATCTGGGAATAGAATTAACCTTCACATAGTTGATCAAAAAAGGAATAAATTTCAAGTACGTATGCAAGTATGTATGAGTTATTTTAAGAACTCAACATCAGGATTCTGTGGAAGACTAGGAAACTCTTCTACAAAGACATAAAAAACTCCATTATATTAGATATTTCATAAATTTTGATTTTTCATTCAACCATCGATGATAAATGACCCACATTAATAGTAATCAAAACATATAAAATGGATTTGATTTCCACTGTAATTTCATATTTATCATCACACTAATCGAAGTTCATAGGATTGTTTGAAATTTGAAAATGTGACTTCCTTTCTTAAAAAATTCATGTGGAATTTATATAAATATATCAAATACATGCCGAAGGTAACATAAAATTTTACCAGAGGGCGAATGGAAGGATTTTGATGAAGTGAAATCCCACATGCTTCAATCGGAGAGGAATCATATACTTGTGATATGTTCATCATACCATTGGAGGTTCTCAGTGATAATTTATGTCTAATAATTGATGTGGTATTTTGATACCCATCAAAAATTCATTAGATATAAAAAGAGTAGGATGATCTAGAGTCATATAACACATTTTATGTTCTAAAGTAGATGGTACATTTAGATTTTACCACAACGTTATCCAATCACTCATCAAAAATAGTGATCGTAAGATATTTATCATTTTACCCTAGTATAAAAGATTGGTGATAATAATAAAGATTACCAACCCTCATATTTGGTCACTTTTTATTATAATTATTGAACTCCATTTGGTTGAAACACTGAAGTGTGGAAGGTTAATTATGTATAGATTTATTTTTTATCATTAGCTAATTTCTTCATATCACATCTGTATTCATCCAATAGATTTCTTTCATTTCCTAACATAGAAAATTAAGTAGACCCTTTAAGACAATTTCCAATATGTTTTCATCCATACTTTAGACATGAAGGAAATATTATCTTCTTATATGTATGAATTTTTTTGTTTCCCATGAGTTTCTTCTTTCATTTCTTATCAGAATCCTATGATTTATGAGTTACTCCAATAACCATTTCCATATTTGGAGGGAAATATGATTAATTCATAGCAATAAAAATTCTCTTATGAACAACACCCTTTGAAGACATTTTTATAGATAAAAAATAATTGATAAACATTACATACATTTTGGATGAAAAAACCAAAATCATATCTAGAAAGTCTTGTAAAATTTTCCTTATAGGTACTAATGGATTCACATTCCTTCTTTTTTATCTAAAGTAATTTCATTTTCATTTTCATACTAATAATATTATGGAATTAGTTATGGAAAAATAATATCTTAAACTCATTCTACTCTATATTTTCAATTTCATCATGTTACATCATATTCATGGGTAGATCTACCACTCATATACATGTCCTTCCAAATGATAGATGGATGACATGAATTGTTCTTTCTCCAATCAATGGGGAATGGAATTACCTTTTCAATGGTACTGATACATTTCATAGAAACTAATGGATTAGTAGATCCACTAAAAGAATATAATGACCCTTGTTTTAATATATATATATATATATAGACACACTACATCTAGATAGATGAATATTCATCGCATAACATTACAAAACTACACCAGAACTAAATGGGTTTAGTGTATTTGGAAACCTAGAAACATAAAAAACTAGTTTCTAAAATTTCTACAACATCCGCTCCATATACCTTAAAAACTATAATTTTTCTTTACATGTCATAATTAATACATTATTAATATCCTAGGGAAAATATACAAAATAAAGGTTGATCTCATGTGCTCAGTAAGGGTAACCATAGGAGATATTTTGGAGTTATCAAGAATAAAATGAGCATAAGGGTATAGAACATAATCATAACAATTAAAAATTATCCACTTCATATAAAAAATAATAATCTTGAGTAAGGATAAACATAGGAGATATCAATCCATGATCATGTGTATGAATAAGATAATAATTTTATAATGATCACAACATATGTGTTTCAAACCCAACTTGTTAGAGATATTTAACATGATTTAAGGAATATACTATAATATTTCAGACAACATGGACCATAAAAGTGAGAAATAATTATAAACTAATAATAATCCATAATATAATGTCCCAAATTCTTTTCAACATCCTAAATATATTAATCCATTTTACATGGTATGAATAACCATCAATACCATCAATATTGTGTTTTTGGATACACAAGTTTCATAACGTGTATTGGGATGCTCCTATTTCCCATATTGGATTTGGATGCACCTGTTTCCTTTAGTGGATCAAGACTGTTGGGTTATTTACCACCATTATACAAGGAGATATAAATTTTTGTACAATGAATTTGGGGGAGATATAGTTCACACCCATCATATAATGAAATCCTTATATTTTTTCCATATTATTAAAAAACATTCATCATATAAACCCAGGAAAAGAAATTTGTTTCATAAACATTTCATTATATCATAACCTAAGGAAAATAAATAAGTTTCATAAATATCATGACAAAATAATCATAAACCATCTATAAAAATAATTAGTATTGTTTCCTGGAATAATATCAAAATTAAAGAATAAGTAATATCTTAAATGATATCTTGTAAGGAAATTAATTTTAAGATATCACTTTAAATTTTTCTTAAAAAAATCCAATAATAAAATTATTTATTTTTATAGAGGAGTAAAATTATAAAGAAAAAAAGTTTCTTTGAATGTGACCTTGTAAGATTGTAAATTAAATGAAAAAAATCATTCATCATGACATTGGTAAAATACACTCATGATGTATAAGTAACAAAAATTATTCCTTTTGTACTTTTTTTATAAAATACATAAATAAAAATATTCAGAAAATTAAAATAAATAACCCTCTCAAAAAGTTTTGAAAAAAAAAATAAAACATGACAAAAAATATCCTTAAAAATCATAATAGACTAGTAAAAAATCCAAAATAGTTTTAGAAAATGGGGAAATGGATGAAAATGATAGTTTAATGGGAAAATCTTAAAATATAGGTTTTAAAATAAAGTCCATTATAAATATCATATCAGAGAAGTGAGAATTATTAAAATGAATTGATTATGTGTATCAGCAATAAATAAACAAAATAAAAGTGAAAAAAAAATAAGACAATCATAATTAATCTCACACATAATCATAACATGGAATAATTAATCAACTAGAAGCTTGTCCTAATGAATGGAAATCGAGTATGAAGTACCTTGAAACTTTTTAATAAGTCAAATCATATGCCCTATACAATTAATAATTATTTAATGAAACACTGAATACCATTAAGATAATGAGATTGGAGATATGATATATCAAAGGGTAGTGTATACAACACACAAAATAAATAATTTGTGAATAAGTCACATATCTCATAGAAGTGAAAGTGATATGAGAAACCCTTACCCCATGCTTCCCTTTAGTTTAATGTAATTTAACCTCTTGTATAAGGGTTTAAAGAATTTTATTAATTAATTAGAAAAATAAAATAATATTTATAATAACTTATATGATTCTTTGATATAATATTACCACCCATTTATTAATAATATTTCATTATTTTCATTGTTTTGAGTGTGTTGGTGTCTTGGTTTCAGGGTTGGTTCACTTTTGCATAATTATGGATTTTCTTGTCAAATGAAAATAAATGCCTATAAGTGGTATTAATGAACATCAATAAATTTAAATGGTTCCAAAGAACCTTTTTAATTCTTACATGTGGATGTTTTTTATGATAAAATGTTAATGATAAATGATTTGTTTATTTTGGAAATTTTCCAGACCACCACAAACTAGTTTACTTTTATTTAATATTATATCTATATATTAGTTTAAAAAACATTAAATAGGTTATAATATAATAAATAAAATATGATTCAACCAAAATAATTCTTTTATCACCATCCATGAATTATGTAATTTAAAACAAATTAAAATCATTATTTACGGAGATGGTGAACTATCGTAATCTGGAAAATGGTTTCGTATGTTTGAATAAGGGGAGATAAGAAAAGGGGCATATAGAATATACTATATTTGAAATATAAACATAAATTATATACATGATATTGGAGTGATTTTTATTTTATCATTGAATTAAGTGAATAGAAATTATAAAAAGAACATAAATTAAGAGAGGTTGTTTGAGAAATTTATCTCTTCAGTATCCCCTCATTGATAGACCCCTTCAGAAAAATGGAATTTGTATTTGGTTGAGACCAGATTTTATAGGAAATGGGTAGACTGTGTAAGAGACACATTCAGTGGTTTTAAAATATTAATTTCTTGTTAGGAGAAAGTAGGGGGTGAGGAGTGGTATTTATACTTAAGGGGTGGTTTTACGTTATTAAATAATGATTATTTAATAATTAAAGGAAACTCCTTTTGGGTGGAATTAATTACAATGATTTTTTATGATAATAAATGATGTAATGGATGGTTATGGTCGAAAAATCGTCAACCACACATTTAATTTTTTTTTAATGTTTTACTTTTAATCTCTAACCCGCCACATTATTTTACATATACTATGGTAAATATTTTTTTTAATGTTTTTATGTTTTTATGCCAAAAAATTGAAAAAAAATTATAATATGATTTTTAATATTTAGTCATATTTTAAAAATTATAAAAATAGATGTAACAAAATTTCATTTAAAATTTATTTTTCAAAACAAAACAGAAAACATTTTCTTGGAAAAATAGGTTTTGAAGAACAAAAAATGATGTTACACCAAAATGATTTGTTAAGATAGTTTATATTTAATTAATCAGATTATATATAATTAAATTTGATTTTATATAAATTTAAAATCATAAGTTTAATTTAAAATATAAATAACATTAGAGTTTTTATAAAATCAATAATTTTTATTATTCAATAAAAAATTAACGTTTTCCGAAAATTATAAAAAGATCATCCTAAGATAATTTTGACATTATTAATCCAAAAATGAAGTTAATTTTACCAAATAAGTTTTTTTAATGTCTCAAAATATTATTTTTATTTATTTTCTTATATAAAGAAATAAAAATCTTTTTTGATGATAAAATATTTTCGAAGGATGAAATTATTTTTCTAAAAATTATGTGCATATTCACAAAGAGTATATTAATACATTAAAGATGAATTAGAAAATTATATATTCTATTATTTGGGTAATAATATTCATTCCATCAAGTTTAATGGCTATGTTATAATGGTCTTTATGAAATAATAATTATTTGGAGTTCGTTTAGTCTTAGTGTTCTATGAAAAGTATGCTACTAGAGGGATTATTTTTATTTAAAAATAGGTATACAGTAAAATATTAGGGTGTTTCATTCTACCCCCTTAAAATTAACATATCTATTAGAATTCATTACTCAGATACAGAAATAATGGGATAGCCACACCTCATCACATACTTAGTTTTCCACATTGATTCCTCAAATTTTAGGCTTCACTACAAAACGTTCACTAGGTGAGTGGACTTTTTTATTGATATTTATCTCTATGATCCAAAATCTATTCCAGTTGTTATAAATATGAATGATCATTATATGGGGGTATGACCTATAATTTTTCTAAAATTTAATAATCAGGTATGTACTTCCATAGGATAGATACATAAAAACACCAGCAACTTGAGAGAGATTCAATGGAAGTGTCTATCGATAAGCTACCATCTCGATATGATCAAAAAGTTCAAAAAAATTACTCTTAATTTGAAATTTTATTTCAAAATATAAATTTTGATATTTGAAAATTAATTTTTTAGAAACAAAATTTGTAAAAAGGGTTCATAAAACATCCCCAAAAAAGAGGGAATGTAAATGTACAAGGTCACCAAAAAACTAAAATTCTAATTTGTAGATCATTAGTAAAAAGTAAAAAATGTGACAGGGTAGAGAAGTAAAACGATTATGTTATGATGGATAATTTTATATACCATTGTGAATATTAGATAATTGGCCACAAAAAACATAGACCAAATAGGTCTGAAAAATTTCATTATTATATTCAGAAAATATGGTGATTGGATAAACATTTTCTTCAATTACTTTGAGAAGATATAATTACTTGATTTAATTTAATAAGAATAGTTTCACACATTGGATGTGCCTTTATCAATTTATTCATAATCTCTTACTCTATGAAATGAATTTCAAATTGTATTTCCTGAAGAAATATTGAATCATTTGATCTATAGTGGGATTGAATGTTATTCCTTATATCTCAAGTTATCATAATTACAAAATAGATATCTCAAGTTTTAAAGTATGAAACAATTTTCATATGGTTAAGTAATACATTAATCTCTAAAACAATATCAAATGTTTAATGAAAAAAATTTCACAATTTATTACCCATATTAACATTCCAAAAGAATAAAAATCCAAAACATTTGAAAGAAGGCCACTTTATTTTTATGAGAAACTTATCATTAATCCCCAAAAAACATGATGTTTCTCTTTATTTTTACACACTAAAATGTGGAGATCATTATGTTGTACTATCTTGAAAAATGGTGATAACCATAATTACCATAAAACCTTAGTCAAAGCATGTATTATTTCAAAAAATTAACACCCTCCTCGTATAATAAATCCTAAAATGATATAAACTCAATCCATAAACCATTGTTTCATCATATTTCTAATAAGTTCCATTGACATTAATACTATAAAAAAAAAATTATATCTCATTATTATCCAATAATCATATACATAAAATGTGTTATCCTTCAATTACTCTCATGTTCTCTAAGAAATATCACCTTACAACAACAATTACTATCAATGGTAACTTATACCATTCAATATATAGTTTCAAATCCAAATATAAAGACAATAGTGAAACAATCATTATATTTTTCATTATTATATAATAACATACTACTAATTCTATAAAATTATGATGTAATTATAATACATATACACTAAATCATTCCAATTCCTTCTTAAACCCTTAACCAAGATTCATTTTTTATTCCTTGTCACTTCTTTCTTCTGATGCATCATTCTTCATCTAATCATCATCTTCAACGTAATAATTACACATACAACCATTAAAATTATCATTATGATCTTCCCATTAGGTTACAATGTTCATAATTCCTATACAATACACATTCAAAACATTTAATTTTTTATTATTACTTAGGAATACCATTATATTAATCCATTGTGTTCACTGAACCATTCAATTTTCCATTGCAATTACTTTTTATATGCCCATATTTTCCACACCCAATGAATATTCTAATTACATTGAAATATTCTCCTTGATTCCTTACCCCACATTCTTTATGTAAGTAAAATTGATCTTTCATTCCTTTCCATTCACTATGAAACTCCATCTTTCTCTTATTAGATAGGCCAGGAAAATCCCCAATTTTGAGATTGTTGATCATATTATGATATTTATTTTTAATAATAATTACACATTTTCTTATTTTCACTCTTGTTTCATTAGTTTTCTCATGAGGATGATAATTCCATTATCCATCACATTCACTATTAACATGAATCCTTCTACTTCCATCCATTGTTTAAAATCCAAAATGTGTCTTGTGAGAAAAATTAACATTATGAGAAACAAAATAATCAATAGAAATTGATTATAAAATTTCAATATATGAAACCATAGGTTCAATCCTATTTTATTCATTATCATGACCAAAAATCTATAAAAACAAACCTATAATTAGGCATACTATTAAAGATATTACTTAATGTTTTCTCATCCAAGTTTCTAATGAATAACTAAAATATTACTTGATACCAAATATAACGAACCATTCTCTTTATACACAAATATTAAATCTATATAGATTAATATTCATTATATAACATAAAAAATCATGAAATAGTCGCTTGGGATTAGTTCCTTTTGAAACTTTGAATCATTAACAACAAGTTCATAAAAAATATACATTATCTCCCACTTATTCATTCCTTACTAGAACCCTTATTCAAATATCATGCATAATAACTTTTTCACATTCTCTAGTAACAAAAATAAAAAATAGTGATCTCAGATTCTCATTAAGGGTAACCATATGAGATATCAATGTTTTTAAAATCACAACATGAGTATAAGGGTATAGAACATAAACCTGACAATTTAATTTTATACCCTTCAAATCAAAAATCATAATCTTGAGTATGAATCGACATAGGAGAAATGAATCCATGATCATATATAATAATAGTATAGAAATGTGATCATGATCATAACTTAAAATGTTCACACCAATCCTTTCATATATCCTAAACATGAGTCATGTTAGAAACACTATCTTCTCAGAAAACATAGGCCACAAGATTGAGAAATCATTTTAAATTAATCATGATCCATAAGATCATGTCATAAAAATATGGCACAATCACAAAAATATTAAACCATTTCATAGAAAAAAAATTATTACCAAGACTATCAACATAGTGGATTAGGACACACATGTTTTGTAAAGTGGATAAATAGAAACATGTTTCCTATATTATATATGGACTCACCTGTTTCCTATAGGGAATATAGCATGTTTACTTCTTTCCCACTATTATCTCCTTATATATAAATCATCACCAAATGAGTTTTGGGTTATATATTTCCCACCCATCATATAATGAAACCCGTACATATTCATTCCATAAGAACATAAATCATTCATTATATTAGAATCCCTAAAAAGAAATGGGTTTAAAAAACATTTCATCACATATTAACCCATGGTAAATAAATGGGTTCCTTAAACATCATGCCATCATAAAAATAATACAATCATAAAAATAATAAGTAGAGTATCATTGAATAATATTAAGAGTATAGAATATGTAAGGTCTAAAAAAATTTCTTATATAGATAATAATTTTAACATATCTCCTGAAATAGATTATGAAAAAAATAATATTGCCATAGTCAAATCCTTTATTTTTAGATAGACAGAAAATTACATGGGAAAAATTTAATTGAAAAAAACTTTGTAAGACTGTAAATAAAAAATAAAATAATTAATTCATCCTTACTGTGGGAAAGGATTCTCATTGTGTGTAAGTAAAAAAACATGTCATCCAGATTTTTTCTATAAAATTCAAAAATAACCACATTTAGACAATAAAAAAAATCCTTTTTGACCATATTTTCTAAATTAAAACATGAGTAACAATGAAATTTAAAAATAATAATAGGACAATATAAAAATTTAAAAAATTATTTTAGAAAACAAGGACATGAAAGAAAAAATAAATTTTAAGGGGACCTTTGAAAGTAATTTTTTTAAAAAATGTCCTTTATATGTATCATATCATTGAACTGAGATTTAATAAAAAGAAATTTTTATGTGTATCTAATGTAAATAAATATGAAAATGTTGAAATAAAAAATAATATAACAAAAATGAATCTCACACATGTTTTTATCATAGAATAATCAATGAAGTAGAAGTTTATCCGAATGAATGAAAACTGAGTTAAGAAATCTCGTACCACGTAGTAATTAGTCAAATAGTATGACCTATAAAGTTAATGATTATTGAATGAAACATTTAAGACCATAATATTATGATATTAATTATACAATATGTCAAATGTAAGTATATATACCACCCAAAATAAATAAGTGGTGAATAAGTTAGATGTCTCACAAAGGTAAAAGTGAGACAAGAAACTCTTACATCTCACTTCTCTTTAATTTTATGTACATTAACAAAATGAATAAAGGATTAAAAAAATGTATTAGTTAATTAAATAAATATATTTATATTTATAATACATTATGTTATCATTTTATATCATCTTTATTCATGTTCATTAACAATATTTCATTACTTTAGTTGTTTCGGGTACATTTGTTTTCTAGTTTCATGGTTTGTTCACTTTTGCATAATTATGGATTTTCTTTCCAAATGAAAATAAAAACATAAAACTGAAAGGAAGTGATACTAATGAAAATAAAAAACATTAAATGTTCTCATATATCATTTTTATTTCTGATATGATCATGATTCATTTTATACTATATTAATAATAAATGTGAAGTTTATTTTAGCGATTTTCAAACAATCCCAAACTAGTTTGGTTTTATTTAATATTATGTCTATATTTAAGTCATAAAACATGTAATATGTTATAATATAAAAATATAATTATTATTTAACCAGCATAATACTTTTATAAATAGCCTTGAACTCAGTAATGGAAAAAAAAACAAAAAATCATTATACATAGAGACGGTTAGCTGTAATAATTATGAAAATGGTTTTGTTTCGTTGAATAAGAGGATATAAGAAAAGGGGTGGATATATGATATTATGTTTTAAATATAAACATAAATTATATACATGGTATTTTATTTGGTATTTTTTATTGGATAATGAGGTGAATAGAATGTAGGAAAATATAAGAAATTAATTGATATTGTTTGAGAAAGTTTCCTCTTCAATATCAACTCCTTAAAGGACCCCTTATGAAACATGGGATTTGAATTTGGGTGGGAATATAAGAAAATATAGATTGTGAGGGTGGCTAGGATAGGTTTTTTTATATATTTGAAACAAAATATGCTTCTAAGATGAAAGGGGCTAGGGAAGAGTGGCATTTATACTTGAGGATGTGGTTTTAAGTGATTAAATAATGATTATATATTAATTAAATCCAACAACATTTGGGTGGAATTAATTATAAATAATTTTTATCATAATAAATGCTTTAAATCATGTTTATAGATTATCAAACCAATATAAATTTAATTAATATTGTAGTTTTTAGGTATTTTAAGCTTTAACCATTTAACATTAACTATAGCACAATTTTACCTATACTACAATAAATATTTTTTTTACCATAATAACTTTTTAATGCCTAAAAATTGATATGACCGTATAAAAAAATTTATACTGCTTAATTATGAAATATTGAATATATTTTTAAAAATTCAAAACATTTATTTTTTAAAATTACTTTTAAAATTTCATCCTTCAAAACAAAATGAAAACTTTTTGTTAGAAAAAAGTTATTGAAGCCCAAAAAATGTACCTATACAAAAATATGGAATAAATATTACTTTAATTTAATTAATTATATTATTTATAACTAAATAGTACTTATGTTATAGTGAGACACATTTAGAATAAAACAATTACTTGTACATATAAATGAAATGTGAGTTTAACAAAAATTAGTATTTTTTACTATTCACTGAAAAATTAAAAAATTTAAACAATTTCCAAAAATTTATTCCAATAAAAAATTTCATGATGAATCCAAAAAAAATATTTTCATTTCATCTAATATTTTTTCTTAAAGTTTTAAAAATTATTAAAATTTACTTTCTGATAGAAATAATTAAAAAATATTATTTAAAGAAAACATATATTTGGGGAATAAAATGGCATCACTAAAAATTAAGTTCCTATTCACATTGAGTTAACTAATAAATTAAAATTGGGTTATAAAATTACATAATTTATAATGTGGATAATACTATTCATTCCCGCCAATTTAACTGTTTCATTATAATGGTCGAGATTAAATAATAATATTTTAGAGTTTGATTAAGCTTGGTATTCTATGAAAAGAAATCTATCAAAGGGATTAAATTTATTTTAAAATATAAATTCCATAAAATCAGGGGGTGTTATAATGAAAGTGGATGTTTCCTTAATAAAGACTCAACAACATTTTCTCCCCTCATTTTTTCATTCAGACTCTTAGAATGATTCATTGTTTGAACATTTTTTGAGATCATAGAAACAAAATTGTTCATTCCAGCTCCCATAACATTTGGTTGTTCTTGTGAAAAATTAATGAATTGTACATTTCATTCAAAATTAACAGGGTTACTTCAGGATTCAAAATTGAATAAAACTAAAAACCATAGTTCTTGTAACCCTAATCATAGTAGAAAACTACATAATGAAAAAATATTTTATATATTGTCTAAATGAGGACTCATGATTTTATATATATGAAACCATAGTTTTAACCTAGGACATTGGAGGTCATTATTCAAACCCATCTGGATGGATTGTAAAATGTTTATTAATTTCAAAAAAAATTGCCTTAAGAGATTCAAATGTGGTGCATGGTAAGGTCTTTTTCATGTACCATGTATTGATCAAGTCATGCCTACCACACAATTTGTAGAGTTATTACCCCCTGGTACATCTATTCCAGAACCACGTCTACTGATAGTATCCATATTGAAATGTATTCTATTACAAACTACTCTCTCTATCCTTATCCAAAATTCGAAAGTATTTTCCAATACCTAGATATATACTTATGGTTCGCACTAAATTTTTCTCATCATAGTTTCCAAAGGCAAACAAAAACATTCCTCTAATTCCAACTATAGAAACCCTGTATTTTCATACATATATATTATATATTTTTAGATGAATAATCATTAAATTAAGAAAAAACACACTTGATAATTGTAAAGGTATGATTCCATTGGAAACATTTATACATAAATAACTCGTTCATAATAATTATATATCTTCTCCCACAAAGTACCTCATAACTATAATCCTTCTTTGAATTATCGCATGTAATAATTATCATCACAACATGGGGAAAAGAAACATAAGAAAGGGTGAGATCATATGCATGGTAAGGATAAAAAATGGAAATACATAAACCTATATTGAGAGTACATAAAATAGAATATGGTCATACCATATGAAAACAATTACCTTCTATTTTTATGGAGAAGATATGACCAGGAACCCTTATAGAGGAGGATACATTTTATCCTTATTGTCAGTAATAAGGGGTTTAATTCTTGTACACTAATAACATTGGGTAACCATTTTCATTATTAATCGAAACTCCCAATTGTTCCCCCATCCATAACTGTGTACAGACCTACATTCCAAAGGTGGGAGGTTAATTGGGGTTTTAAACCCTATGAAACTTAGGGACTCACATTGGTTGAGAGTATGGGAGGTCAATATCCTCAAACCCTTTTGGTGGTAATTTTTTCCTACTTCGAGACTCTCTTATAGATTTACTGTATATTATAGAATTTATTCATAATACCGATATGGTACTGATTAACCTAAAAACGAATACAGGATACATTCCTTTTACAAGACGAACATGGGGATCTTGTCATCGAATCCATATGTATGTATCTGAGGCTCCTCATTTGTTTCCCAATAATGGTAATTTACTCATGTGTTGAATCTGTATAACCGGGTACTTAGGAATTTTGTGCCACGAAGGGAGGTGGTTAATATTCATATGTGGGGATTGAGCCATTATGAGGCATCCTATATATCCATGTTATTACGGATTTCAAAACCCCTGAATTTCTTTAAACCCATGTAGTTTAACATAATACAGAAAAAAATTGTGTGTGGGAACATCAAAACTTGATATTTGATCTCAAGTCTTAATGAGATGTCATATATATCCTAGTTATGACAGGAATCAGAGTTATTATATCTCGATCATTCCCTTCATACTCTTCCAAAGGTAGATACATTTTATGCGAGATGTTTATATCATTCCATTCATCGTGGTTTACATACTATGATTTCCCCTACTGGTGGAGATTCATGATGTCAATTTTGTCTTCATTGAAACTCTCAAATACCATGTGATATACACTAAGAGGGATAAATAAGGGATAAAAATTGATCATCCTCATTGCATATTTATGTAGTACTTGTGTACTCAAATAGACCTTTCACATTAATATATAGTTCAGGACTTGAAGAGGCATCCTATGTATCTTAGTTACGATATGAATCAACTTCATTATAGTTCATTTGATTTATCTGTCCACTGATGTATGAGGTAGAGTGATCAACCCATTTTAATGATTGGGTATCGATAGTAGAAATGTCAGATACCTTAGCCTTACATCAAAATGAATGATTATTTGTGCTCAGGATTTTTGAAGGCGTCCTATACATCCCATTTATTAAGAAAATCTTAGATCTCATAATTTTGTTAATTGGGGTATATAGACTGAAATTTCCCTTATATGCAAGAAAAATTATATTGTGCCACTAATAGGGTCATATACAATGATGGAACCCACTTTAATTTTTATAGGCTTATGATGCAAATGATATGATTATTGAAACTTCCTAAGCCCATGTAAGCTATCATCTATGTGAGAAAAAAAAGATGAAAAATGATCGGTCTCATTGCTTATAGTTGATGTACTTATGAATTGGGATATCTTTTTGTATAGTTAATATAGATTTCAAGAATAAGAGTGGAAATATTGTGTCTTGGATTGAACATTTCAAGGCCATCACATGATCATGTCTGACTTATTTGGAGAACATCGCAAGATCGGGCTAGCTTATCCAAGAATCCAATATATGATCCTAGATGATAGGCTAAGAGGGAATCACATTTTCTGGTTGGAATGTTCTGTTTTCATTGAAAGAGATGGATAAAATTCTTGGAGGGAATCAATAGATTCAATGAAACGAGTCTTAGAGAGCATTTCATGTCATGCCTGACATGCCTAGAGATGTCATGAATCTGGTCTAGCACGTTTTTGCGATATCAAAAGAGCTAGTTGACATGACCGGGTGCTACCATTAGTGTAACGACCCAAAGTATTTCAATAGAAAATTCCCTTCCTATATCTATGTCATAAAAACACAAAATAATGAACTACTAAGTGATAAGTGACCTTTAAACATAATTTTTTCACCCCTATGTTTTGAATTTTTAAAAATCGACATACACGGTTGTGTTCAAGATAGTTTTTGGAGTCTAATGAAACAAAAATATTTATTGGTGAATAGTAACCTACCCTTATGAATAGTAATATGACCCTTATGAATAGTAAATAAGAGTAACATTTCCTATTAATAATAAAATAAAATTTAGACATCTTAGAAAGTGACAATTTGACCTTAGTAAACGTTTTTGGTATTTTATAAGTCATAAATAAATAATTATAATTAATTAATTAATTTAAAAGAATATTTATTTTCCTGTAATGTATTCATAAATTATTGAATCAATGACTAATATTTTTTAGATAATTTTATAAGACCCTACGTAAATTTTGAAAGAACTATAAAATCAGTTTTAATCTTGAAAACTGTTTTTTTAAGTAAATTATGATTTTATTTAAATATTAAATTAATAATATTTAGAAAATTATTTTTGAAAAATTGACTTCATTTATGGATTATACACGTCGAAAAATGGTTGGGGTAAATTTTTGGGATTTTTCTGAGATACATGAATTTTTGGTGAATAGTAGAATACATTAATTTACCATATAAATACATTTTAATTAAAACCCACTATTCCTAACATCACAAGTGATGTAAGCACCAAAATCCAGAACTCACATGCCTTTTTTACTATTCTTGGTCATCCAAGACTCACTATTCCTTGTCTTATGTGAAATTAATAAACTAATCAATTTTATATTAAGGAAACCCCTCTCCCCTCCACTATAAAAGCCACACTTCACTCCCTCTTTTCCTCACACCTCTCAAGCTCCAAGACTTCTCTAAACTCTTCCCAAACACCTTCCCTAGCACATCCCTCGCGTCCAAAAGCTGCTGGTCTCATCAAAATTCCAAGCCTAGCTTCCTTAAAGAGGATCTCAAGAGGAGGATTCTAAAGGTAATTTCTCTCCCTCTTCTCCTTTAATTTCCTTTCAAGTTCAAGTTCCTTTCTTGATCTCTCCATACCTATATTCATCCAAATTGTTCTCTAAATCTAGTATTATATATATAATGTAATATTATGATTCTAATGTTATATTATATCACCCCACACCCTTTCCCTCTTCCTTTTATTTTATTGAAGAGAACGTTGTTCATGAGGTGTTAAATTTATCACCTTCAAAAACGACATGTTCTCTTCTTCCATTTCTACCTTCAATCTGGTCATGAAACCATTTTATGGTTGAACCAGAATATTTTATATGTATTATGTTCTATTTTATGTTCTGGAAATAACCTATGTCCTTATTACTAAGTTAAATGTTAAAACAAGAACGTTGTGATCCAAAAACCGCCCAAATTAACCCAAATAACCATCATTAAATTTTTATCTAATGATTCATCCAATTGGATCTAATATAACTCACTATAAAATTATTAAATCTACTATAATATCATTAATAACATGTAGTATCAGTTCTGGATGTTTACCCATGATCTACCCAAACATCAATTTAAGAATACAAGTGGACCGCTCAAGAAAACCATAAAAACGAACATCCCCGAACAATGTTTTTAAACTCTATAAGTCATCCAAATGAACATAATATGAAATAATGAAACAATAATGAACCCTATTAATGTATAAAAGGTTCTTTAATTTCTAATTAATTAATATAATGTCATTATACTGGACATTAAAGAGAAGGTGGCATTCGAGTACAAGGTAAGGGGAAATCTCGAACCCAATTTTCTTCCTTCCGGTTCTCCCTCTTTCACTCCATTTTTGATATGGTTACTCCTCAAAGATCATTTGTTCATCATTTACTTTAATTTTCTGGGATATAAATTTTTGTCACCGGTTTTTAATCCCATAAAAATGTTTTCCAAAAGAACTCTTCTTTCAAGATCTCACCTTTTACCTCTCATTCAAGGTTGATGGTTCTTGTATCAAGTATGTTGTTCCCTCTTTATTTTGGGAAACCAAAGCTTATGAATATGTTAATATGAGTTGAAACACATTCCATTCCATGGGTTATTTATGTACATGTTTTATATGTGTTCTATATGGAAATCTTGATAATGATAATGTTATGATGTGACGGGTGTGCCCGGAATTATATAGCGCAATATGAATGTTTAAATGTGACGGGTGCGCCCAGAATTATACTGCGCTCCAATGCATTGGGTAAAGTGATGAATCTCATGAGTAAATTTTAAATGATGTGTGAACATGATTCAAGATTTGTTCACAAGTATGTGTGATAGTTAACCACTAAGACATGATGTTTCATTTTTATGCATTGCCACATTTCAAGTCTTTTACTTATGCTCCTCTCATGTTCATGATCTTTTGCCTATGTTATGATTATGCTCACCCCATGGTGTATTTTTCTTATCTATCCTCTTATTGGGATTTTATCTCACCCCTTTTGATGTATATCCTCAGGTGGCTACATGTACTAAGGAGGGGACACGTGCTACTAAGAAGCTATAGAAGAAGAAATTAAATAAATGTTTATGGTTGATGTTGTATTTGTTATGTATGGTCCTAGTTTGCCCAAGACACTAAACCTCTGGATCCTCCATGTGTAATACTATTGTGTTGTTTATCTTTAAAATTATGTGATAGTAATGTAAGAAAAGGTCGGGTCGCTATAGTTTGTATCAGAGGAAAGGTTTAGTTAATTTGGGAATTAGGATTAGTAAACCCTAGAGAAAACCTCTAGCATGAGAATAAGTACAAATATGTACACAAGAATATTTACCTAGGGATCCCATATGTTATGTTTTTGGTATAATTGTTTAAATGGATAAGTTATTCATAAATTTTTTACTTATTTTTTGTTCTAACCTTTTCTATTTTAGAAAATGGTGGGAACCAGGAGAAATCAGGCCAACAACTCTTGCGAGGGCCAATGCAACGATTGCCCGAACGACATCCCCAATGATTTTCGAGGTGGAGTTCAAAACTTCATGGCGATTCTTACCCAATTATCTCGTGTTATGAATAATAACCATAATAATGGGGAACTTCCTTCCTTCCCCAAAGAGGGATAAACTAGCTATCGAATGTTTTATGCGACAACGAACACTGACGTTTTTTGGATCTTCTGATCCAGTAGTTGCAGAACAGCGGGTCAACTCCGTGGAGAAGATATTTTCTGTTCTTCACTATTCCGAGATGGAGAAGGTTAATCTAGCAGTTTATCATCTAGATGGATAAGCATATCAATGGTGGGATTTGATTAAGAACACCAAGCCAAGGGAGGAAATTGAAGAGATAGAATGGGAAGACTTTAAGATAACGTTTCTTAATAAGTACTTCCCACGAACTCTTCGAACGAAGATGGAGAGAAAATTCATAGAGCTCAAGAAAAAATAAGGAAAATCTGTCACAACCTTGGAAGAAAATTTCACAAGGCTCGCAAGGTATGCTTCAGGTTTTTTTATCAACAATGATAGCAAAATTGATAGATTCTTTAGTGGATTAAAACCACATCTTCAAAAGGCTTTTTCAATTCGAGACTTTAGGAGTTATGAAGAAGTTGTTCGGTGTGCTCTCAAAGTGGAGATGGAGTTTGGAGAATAGTCCCATGGCTATGTTGATAAGAAAAGAAAGATGGAGTTTCAAGCTGGTGGATCTAGTGACAAAGGTGGGAAGAAAAATCAACGACCCACATGCCAAAAATGTGGGAAGTTGCACCATGGGAACTTCTTCAAAGGTACGACGAAATTCTTTAAGTGTGGTAGGGAAGGACACCAAGCTCATGAGTGTCAAAAAGACATGAAAAGGAAGGATAATGTAGCCGATGAAAGGAGAGAACCACTCGTGGTTCAATGTTACAACTGTAGGGAGCTAGGGCACTATTCAAACCAGTGCACTAAACCTCGAGCTCTCGAGGGTAATCAGCGCTAGCAACCACCAAAGCCAAAGGAACAAGGGAAGGCTTATTCCATCACTACTTCAGAGGTGGATCATGATAATGAAGCCGTACAAGTTACACTTACTATTCACTCAAGAATGGAAAAAGTCTTATTTGATTCTGGTTCTACTCATTCCTTTATATCTTGCAAGTTTTCTAGAACTATAGAATCGAATCCCCGAAACCTTGAAGTAGAGATATATGTAAAAACACCAAGTGGTGAAATCATTGCAACCCAAGTGTTTGACTCTTCTCCTGTTGACGTATGTGCAATGATTCTTCCAGCAAATCTCGTAATACTTTCCTTGGTGGAATTCGATGCTATAATGGGAATGGATTGGCTCTCGTTATATAGAGCACATATCAAATGTCGGTAAAAGGAAATATGTTTTCATATTCCGAACCATCCCATGCTCCTCTACAAATGCAAGGAAGATCGTGAATCTCCTCTGAGAAAACCTTCAATGGTTTGGGTGTTGATTCCCTATGAAGAAATATACCTCACCCAAATGGTTGAGTCAAAGGAAAGTTCCAACTTTGAGGAAATTCCCATCGTAAGGGAATACGGAGATGTATTTCCCCAAGAGTTACCCAGAATTCCCCCGGATTGTGAGGTAGAGTTCTCAATTGAACTCATACCCGGAGCTACTCCTATATCGAAGTGCCCCTATAGGATGGCTCCTATCGAACTGGAGGAGTTAAAGAAGCAGCTGCAAGAGCATCTGGACAAAGGGTTCATACGCCCTAGTGCATCACCTTGGGGTGCACCAGTGCTCTTTGTGAAGAAGAAGGATGGAACCATGCGGCTATGTATCGATTATCGGGAACTCAACAAGATCACCATAAAGAACAAGTATCCTCTCCCAAGGATTGATGACTTGTTTGATCAGTTAAGAGGAGCTCAATACTTCTCAAAGGTGGATCTTCGTTCAGGATATCATCAGGTAAATGTGAAGAAGAAAGATATTCAAAAGACTGCCTTCCGTACAAGGTATGGGCACTATGAGTTTTTGGTGATGCCCTTTGGACTTACTAATTTCCCTGCAATCTTCATGGATTTGATGAATAGAGTCTTTAGACATTACCTCAACAAATTTGTGGTAGTGTTTATCGATGATATTCTCATCTACTCCAAGATCAAGGAGGAACATGAAGAACATCTAAGACTTGTTTTGGCGACATTGAGAAAGGAGAAGTTGTACGCCAAGTTCAAAAAGTGTGACTTTTGGATGAATCAAGTCACGTTCTTGGGACATGTGATCACAAGCGAGGAAATTTCTATGGACCCTTCAAAGACAAAGGCGATTGAGGAATGGCCAAGGCCCTCTAGTGTCACAGAAATTCGTAGTTTTCTTGGATTACCTGGGTACTATTGAAGTTTTGTGAGAAACTTCTCATGATTGTCAAGCCCGTTAACTAAGTTAACAAGGAAATGGGTAAAGTTTTTCTGGACGGAAGAATGTGAGGGAAGCTTCAAGGAGCTAAAGAGAAGGCTGATCACTGCACATGTACTCACACTAACGAAAAGTAGAGAAAGTTTTGTGATATACAGTGATGCGTCAAAGAAAGGCTTGGGGTGTGTACTCATGCAAAATGATAATAGCCTACGCCTCATGAAAGTTGAAGATCCATGAGAAGAACTACCCGACGCATGATCTAGAGCTGGCAGCCGTGATTTTTTCCTTGAAAATATGGCGGAACTACCTTTATGGCGAGAAGTGTGACATATACACCGACCACAAGAGCCTAAAGTATATATTCACACAAAAGTATCTCAACATGCGTCAAAGGAGATGGTTAGAGCTAATCAAGGATTAAGATTGCTCTATTCACTATTATCCTGGAAAGGAGAACAAGGTAGTTGATGCTCTAAGCAGGAAAGAACCTGCTACTCTATCCATGTTAAGGATTGAGAAAGACCCTATCTTCATGGATATGCAAAGGATGGATTTGGGAATTGTAAGGGAAGGGGATACATCCTACCTTGCCGAAATGATTGCGCAACCATCCATCCAACAGAAGATTAAGGAAGCACAAAGGGATGATGTGGAGATAAAAAAGAGGGTGAATGCAGTAAAGGAAGGGAAGCTGCAAGAGTTCCATATCGACGATGATGGTGTGATTCGGTTTGGAACGCGGCTTTGTGTGCCTTCATCACCCGGGATAAAGAAGGAGATATTGGATAATGCACATAGCTCAACTTTCTTTATTCATCCTGGAAGTACCAATATGTATCGTGATCTCCGAGAACACTTCTGGTGGGATAACATGAAGAAGGAGATTGCGGAATATATATCAAGGTGCTTGGTATGTCAGCAAGTTAAAGTTGAGCGGCAAAAGTCCAAAGGTATGATGCAGCCATTGCCTATACCCTAGTGGAAGTGGGAAAATGTTACTATAGACTTTGTCACAGGTCTCCCGAAAACGTCAAGAGGAAATAATGCGATATGGGTTGTGGTTGATCGACTCACCAAGACTGCCCATTTTATCGCTATTCAGGAAGACCTCTCACTTGAAAAGCTTGAAAGGATATATGTGAAGGAAGTAGTGAGATTGCACGGTGTTCCAATCTTGATTGTCTCTGACCGTGATCCAAGGTTCACATCTAAATTCTGGAGGAGCCTTCAACATGCTTTGAGTACTGAATTAAATTTCAGCACGGCCTATCACCCCCAAACTGATGGTCAGTCTGAAAGGACTATTCAGACACTCGAAGATATGCTAAGACCATGCTCTCTATAATTCAAAGGTGGATGGGATCAGCACCTCCCATTGGTTGAGTTCTCATACAACAATAGCTTCCACTTGAGTATTCAGATGGCTCCGTATGAAGCTCTTTATGGGAAGCGATGTAGAACTCCAACCTGTTGGGATGAAGTTGGAGAAAGAAAGCTAATTGGATCTGATCTTGTGCAGGAGATGACTGAGAAGGTTCAAGTCATCCAGAAACACATCAAAGCTGCTCAAAGTCGGAAAAATAGCTATGCTGACAATCGTAGAAGGGACTTGGAGTTCGACGTTGGAGATAAAGTCTTCCTTCGAATATCTCTATGGAAGAGAGTCATGCAATTCGGGAAGAAAGGGAAGCTAAGCCCGAGGTACATTGGCCCCTTTGAGATCCATGATTGTATAGGAGTCGTGGCCTATCGTCTGGAACTTCCACCGAATATGGCTCAAGTTCATGATGTGTTTCATGTATCACTACTGAGGAAGTACATACCAGACCCCTCACATGTACTAAACTCAGAGGTGGTACAGCTGGATGATGATCTCTCCTATGAGGAGCAGCCGGTAAAACTTTTGGACCGAAGTGATAATGTTCTACGCAACAAGACAACCCGCATTGTCAAAGTGTTTTGGAGGGACCATAAGTTTGAGGAAGCAACTTGGGAACCAGAAGAGGAAATGAAGGAGAATTACCCACACCAGTTTGTGTAAAGTAAAATTTCGGGGGGCGAAATTTCTTAAGGGGGGAAGAATGTAACGACCCAAAGTATTTCAATAGAAAATTCCCTTCTTATATATATGTCATAAAAATACAAAATAATGAACTACTAAGTGATAAGTGACCTTTAAACATAATTTTGTCACCCCTATGTTTGGAATTTTAAAAATCCGACATACACGGTTGTGTTCAAGATAGTTTTTGGAGTCTAATGAAACAAAAATAATTTTTGGTGAATAGTAACCTACACTTATGAATAGTAACCTACCCTTATGAATAGTAATATGACCCTTATTAATAGTAAATAAGAGTAACATTACCTATGAATAATAAAATAAAATTTAGACAACTTAAAAAGTGACAATTTGACCTTAGTAAACGTTTTTGGTATTTTATAAGTCATAAATAATTAATTATAATTAATTAATTAATTTAAAAGAATATTTATTTTCCTGTAATGTATTCATAAATTATTGAATCAATTCCTTATAGTTTTTAGATAATTTTATAAGACCCTACGTAAATTTTTAAAGAACTATAAAATCAGTTTTAATCTTAAAACTGTTTTTTTAAGTAAATTATGATTTTATTTAAATATTAAATTAATAATATTTAGAAAATTATTTTTGAAAAATGGACTTCATTTTTGTATTCTACAAGTCGAAAAATGGTTGGGGTAAATTTTTGGGATTTTTTTGAGATACTTGAATTTTTGGTGAATAGTAGAATACATTAATTTACCATATAAATACATTTTAATTAAAACCCACTATTCCTGACATCACAAGTGATGTAAGCACCCAAATCCCGAACTCACATGCCTTCTTTACTATTCTTGGTTATCCAAGACTCACTATTCCTTTTCTTAGGTGAAATTAATAAACTAATCAATTTTATATTAAGGAAACCCCTCTCCCCTCCACTATAAAAGCCACCCTTCACTCCCTCTTTTCCTCACACCTCTCAAGCTCCAAGCCTTATCTAAACTCTGCGCAAACACCTTCCCTAGATCATCCCCCACGTCCAAAAGCTGCTGGTATCATCAAAATAACAAGACTAGCTTCCTTAAAGAGGATCTCAAGAGGATGATTCTAAAGGTAATTTTTCTCCCTCTTCTCCTTTAATTTCCTTTCAAGTTGAAGTTCCTTTCTTGAACTATCCCTACCTATCTTCATCCAAATTGTTCTGTAAATCCAGAATTATATATATAATGTAATATTATGATTCTAATGTTATATTATATCACCCCACACCCTTTCCCTCTTCCTTTTATTTTATTAAAGAGAACGTTGTTCATGAGGTGTTAAATTTATCACCTTCAAAAATGACATGTTCTCTTCTTCCATTTCTTCCTTCAATCTGGTCATGAAACCATTTTATGGTTGAACCAGAATATTTTATATGTATTATGTTCTATTTTAAGTTCTGTAAATAACCTATGGCCTTATTACTATGTTAAATGTTAAAACAAGATCGTTGTGATCCAAAAACCGCCCAAATTAACCCAATTAACCATCATTAAATTTTTATCTAATGATTTGTCCACTTGGATCTAATATAATTCACTATAAAATTATTAAATCTACTGTAATATCATTAATAACATGTAGTATCAGTTCTGGATGTTTACCCATGATCTACCCAAACATCAATTTAATAATACAAGTGGACCGCTCAAGAAAACCATAAAAACGAACATCCCCGAACAATGTTTTTAAACTCTATAAGTCATCCAAAGGAACATAATATGAAATAATGAAACCATAATGAACTCTATTAATGTATAAAAGGTTCTGTAATTTCTAATTATTGAATATAATTTCATTATACAGGACATTAAAGAGAATGAGGCATTCGAGTACAAGGTAAGGGGAAATCTCGAACCCAATTTTCTTCCTTCAGGTTCTCCCTCTTTCACTCCATTTTTGACATGGTTACTCCTCAAAGATCATTTTTTTATCATTTACATTACTTTTTTGGGATATAAATGTTTTTCACTGGTTTTTAAGTCCATCAAAATGTTTTCCAAAAGAACTCTTCTTTCAAGATCTCACCTTTTACCTCTCATTCAATGTTGATGGTTCTTGTATCAAGTATGTTGTTCCCTCTTTCTTTTGGGAAACCAAAGCTTATGAATATGTTATTATGAGATGAAACACATTCCATTCCATGGGTTATTTATGTACATGTTTTATATGTATTCTATGTGGCAATCATGATAATGATAATGTTATGATGTGACGGGTGCGCCCAGAATTATATGGCGCAATATGAATGTTTAAATGTGACGGGTGCACCTGGAATTATACAGCGCTCCAATGCATTGGGTAAAGTGATGAATCTCATGAGTAAATGTGAAATGATGTATGAACATGATGCTAGCTTTGTTCACAATTATGTGTGCTAGTTAACCACTAAGACATGATGTTTCATTTTTATGCATTGCCACATTTCAAGTCTTTTACTTATGCTCCTCTCATGTTCATGATCTTTTGCCTATGTTATGATTATGCTCACCCCATGATGTATTTTTCTTATCTATCCTCTTACTAGGCTTTTAGCTCACCCCTTTTGATGTATATCCTGAGGTGGCTATATGTACTAAGGAGAGGACAATTGCTACTAAGAAGCTATAGAAGAAGAAATTAAATAAATGTTTATGGTTGATGTTGTATTTATTATGTATGGTCCTAGTTTTCCCAAGACACTAAACCTATGTATCCTCCATGTGTAATACTATTGTGTTTTTTATCTTAAAAATGATGTGATAGTAATGTAAGAAAAGGCTGGGTAACTATAGTTAGACTCTACTAACATGAATTGGTGCTTCCATATGTGTTAGGAGACACATCTGATGAACACCTCATGGCATGCATGGCTATCCCAGAGGGTTTCCCAAGAATTGGATGGCATGTATGGAGGGTTCCACGTGACTTTAATTTACATGTCCATAGGACATCACATGGTCCAAATGGTATACCAAAGGTGTCTTTTTTGATATGGGTGACATTTCCAGGTGTAGTCTCATAACCCAAGTTGTTAATTTAAATCATATGAGGATCATCTTGTATCTTCTTCATGTATGTATCTCGCCTTTAGTATTTATTCTAACCATTATATTGTGAATGGCTTATATGTGTTCAGTGTTTTCTTATTTTATATCTCGTGTGATTTAGTTGATACGTGAGTTGTTATTAGAATTTATTTCTCAATGTCATTCACTAGATCTATATGTGATCATGTGAGGTTATTATGCATTATGCATAGTCACTCTGGTTATTCCATAGATATTACCTGACGAGAATTTTTTCTGCTACCATGATCAACCACTCCAAGAAACCCGCTCTAGTGCTTGGGTGTGATGGTGCATATAGATAAAAAAGGACAACCCATTATTTTTATAGTATTGGTTCTTTTTTTATAATGGTGTGGGGGATTTATTGGCCTCTCCACCCCAGTTGTTCATTTCTATGCACTGAAAATATCATGAAAATCTTGGAAAGAATTAGTGGAGGGGACGTAGTATCAAGAGTCTTCATGAGGTCCTACCATTAATCATTCTGGGGGAGCCACATGTCTTTCTGAAACTACTAGTTCATGTCGTCAATCCTTCCATTATTTTGATATTTTAAATTAATGGGTATTTGTTCAAAAATTTGTACATGTCGAAAGGGTTGAATATTGTCAGGATGATATATTTTAGGGCCTTCCCATGATCATCGTTCTTGTTGGAGGGTCTTTATGTGATCTCAACAAAATTTTCTATAACCTTTCTCGAGATAAGGTTGGATTGATAGGGGTCCTTAGTGTGATCCTAAGTGACATTTCTAGAACCATTCTCTAGGAAAGGATTTCTTGTCAGGGGGACTTCTTGATATCAGGAAAGATTATCAAGGGTTCTTATGAGTCCTTAATATAGATAGCCTTTGCATGCCGTTTGATTTGTATGACATCAATATACTCCTTTCTCCTCCAATTTTATTTCCACTGTTTATTTTTAAAAATGTTGGGGATCTCTCTTGGTTGTATTAATGTTTTAAATACAATCACTCTACCTATTGGTGATGTGTTGTGTGACTGAAAAAGGTCCTATGGATATGAATGTGTGTTTAATAGATAATTACATATTTTTTTCATTGAAGATCCAGAAAGGGGAGAAGCATGAGGTCTCCTAGACATACCAGAGTCTCTTCTCATGATTATGGTTTCATGCTAGTGGTCTTTCACTAGATAAGGCAGACATGTCACCTGGCGATTGTAGTTTCTCAAATATTCCATGGAGTGCATCATGTGACTTTTAGGACCATAAGAGGATCTCATCTCCTCCACTTTAATTTAAAAATTTTATTTTACCAATTCATCGGGGTATTCAGATTTTTATTGAATTTTTTCAATGAATTTTTTCTCCCCACTAGTGAATCATCACATAAATTTTATTAACACAAAAGGATATTTATTTTGGATATTCTTCTCCAATTTTCAATGGACTTTGGGAAGTGATATCAGGTGGTCTCTGTTTGAAAATACACATGACCTAGGGAAGCTTATATGGAAACCACCATGTGATTGGTGGTTTTCCAGGGTTCCTTCACATGTGTATAAGGACTTATAGATGTGTCTCTATGATCCACCGAATGTTATGCACTACACGTGGCTCATTCGTGTGACCTTATGATGATCTTGTAGTCGTGTGCATCTTAGTAGCTTACAAGATCCATGAATCTTTGTCCACATTCTTCTTATTTTTCATTGTGGAGAAAACAATAGCCATATCTAGGTATTTCTTACTTTTTGAATTTTCCAATTGTCATTTGGTGGGAGTCAAAATATGACCCCCTTGGGAGCAACGTCTGCGAGGATATAGACTCAGTTATGAGGAAAGTAAATGTCTGATTGGTTTTTTAGCAATATCACATATCAATGTCTTGGGTGATGCATGGTATTCCGAGTGATTCTTGGTATTCCCTAGGATTCCCAATAGATAGGGCAGTGGATATTGGATTCATTCAATGGTTACATGATTCTACAAAGACCTCACCTAGATTATGATGTGTTTCCTCATTGCAAGACATTTCCATAAGTGCCAATTGTGGGACCACACTGTGAACGCATTTCACGAGAACCGTTCTTGAATAATTCTTTTTATTAGGTGCCTAATGTAGAAAATTAAAAACTAAACCTCATTAATTTCTTGTTATTTGGAAATTGGTATCTGATTGTTTTGAGGGATTCACAAGACCTGATGGCTTGATCGTATTATCCTTTGACTATTTTTCAACTTGTGTGACTGTTTCTGGCTAGCAAAATCATGTGTATTTGATGACTCATGTGGTTTCATGATTTCCTATGGGTTTATAAGACCCATGAGATCTTCAAGGGTCAGATATTTTATTCCCCGTTGGTTCATTATATGGTTGTCCAAGGTACATTGAAAATTATTGTGTACGAACATGGTAATCCCATCATCAATGAAGCAATAGGTCTAGTTTCACTAAATTTCAAAAAGATCATTGGTTCCACTGTAATCGTACGGATTCCCTTTATGATTTTTTTGACATAGGTGGAGGTTGTTAAAGATTGCCCAGTCTTTCCATTCCATGAATACTCTCTCCATGGTATAGCAGTGGGAGAGGAGTTTGGGAGAGACTGGGAGACTGATGATGATGAATCCATGGTTTTATTATCCTAGATGAGGGTGGATATTTTTTCTTTAGGAACAATAATTTCAAATTCAGTTTCATATGGAGGGAAATTCATATAAGGTAAAGGGAAATGGAAGTTCCCTACATCGTGGGGTCATCACTTCCATAATCTTCATGTAATCATTGTATTTGACTCTTCTCTTTATTTGGATTATTCTAAAAACAAATTCTAATTTGTTAAAAAAAAAATTGGTCCCTGATGATCATTATTGGAAGAGAATGTATCCACCTATCAGGATATGGATGAGAATTTGGTTGCATTAGAAGACCCTTCACCTTCAAGCCAAACCAGTCAACAAATGAAGACGACCAAGGTTACTACTAAATCACCCCCATTTTCTACATAAAACATTTCAGTAATCAGAACACATGATCCAGTATGGGTTGATTCACATTTGGAGGATAGTAACACAGGTAACTATTTTTGAACCGAATTATCCTTGATATAAGTGTGTTTTAGGGAAGGTGAATACATCTTCAAGACTGGAAAGTTTTTTTATTTTTTTCCATGTCACCTAATATTATCTTCTATTACTGTTGTCCTCAAGGTTGGATAGTGAAGAACATCATAGAGAAAAGAACTAGAATTTCCATGGACCCTCTCATCACTAGAGTGGTTCATTTCATCCCTTAAAGATATAGTTTGGGTAGTGGATTTTACCAGTGATGTGACTAATAAAGGTATGTGTATATCATTGGTCATATTCATCGATTTCCAGGTGATATACAATTTTTTATCTTATGACCGATAGACCCCTATTCCCCTTACTTCCGTATCGTTACCCTGAAAATTTAAGTCTCCAGTCACTACTCTTTACGAGATCTATCTGATTGGATAAACAATATAGAGGTTGGATCTCTTCCATCATTAATAAAGACTTTAGGAACAACTCTTTCTCTTTTCGACCTAGTTTCAAAATATTTTCATATCCCCAAGATAAACCTTGATGAATTTCATGGATCTTCATTACTTTATCAATTATTGTGATGAAAAATGTGGAGGTTTTTATAAAATTTAGTGTCAGAAACCCAAATGGATGAGATGAAGAACTGATTACATCATATTCAATTTATGTTTCCCACCCTTGGTTATGGGGGTTTCAACTATTCCACAATTCATTCCATGTTGAAGGAAGTGATCTATTTGAGGGTATAGAAGAGTTCCCTCGCATGTATGGTATTAGAAACTAAGGCCTCCTATTCATTGAAACAGAACTAGTACAAAGATGTAAATGATGATTCACTATGTGTAGTTGGGGAGGATTCCCACCAGACTATAGTTAATGTTGGGAAATTTGAAGCTAGTCATCCTTAGTCTAAAATCATCCTTCTTCAAGTAGAACAATCCTGATTCCATCATGCACTTCAAATATTTGTTAATACCATATTGAACATGTATGAGATACTTAATGTAGAGGAAAGATGTATTCTTGATGACATTTCTAGCGTGGATGAGTTTCACTGCGCTGTGGAGTCAGAAACTGAATCTAATGATCTACTATGCCCATCCGTACATCCCTATCGTAGAGGCTTTCTGAACTCAATGAATCATATGAGAGTATAATGTGAAGTAATTGTAATTTTTCAATATTTATTTGGATTATATGTTTATAGGAAGGAATCTGATAAGTACATATTCTTCTTCTTGTATGCTATAGGTGAACAGATCTGCTAAACATTATATGTTGTTGTCCAGTTTTTTTTATACATGATGTGACTAACATTTCACGGATATGATGTTTTTTGAATCACCAATGATACCCTTCCTTTTTATAATATCATGTAAACAATAATTTTTGGAACATAATATTTAAATCACAACATATTATTTTTTAGAAGTGCTCATGATTTCCCACAAACATGAGATTCCTTACTGATATATCTACTCTAATTAACAAAAGATCACCTAATTTTTAGAAGGATAATTGGGTAGGATACATGTACCATAGGTAGGGTTCTCTGTCCTTTTTCATTTATGATAGTCTTGGAGAGACCATCTAGATGATTTCTAAGGTTATATGGTTGACCTTACAAGCTATTTCAGACTAAACCGCTATTGTGCTGTAAATTATGGTCTTTTAGCTAGTACATTTGATCATTGTATTTTAAGGACTTTTAGATCAGGCCTTATATAAATATAGTTTTGGGTTATTTTATCTTATACCTTCTATCAATGTAGTTTAGGGTCTTTTAACTCGGACCTTCAATCATTGTAGCTTATGGAATTTTATATTAGGCCTTCTATCATTATAGTTTGGGGCTATTTATATTAGAACTTCTATTTATGTAATTTATGGTATATTAGATCAGACCTTATATCTATTTAGTTTACTATCCTTTTGACTAGAACATATATTTATGTACTTTAGGGTCTTTTAACTTGAACCATATATTTCTATAGTTTATAATTTTTTATCTCAGACCTTCTATCTCTTTATTTTATGCTATTTAAGCTCAGACATTATAGTATTTTATTTTAGGGTCTTTTAGCTCCGACCTGATCGATGGTCATGGAATATGGTGAAGAAATTCCAAGAATGACACAAAACATAATAAGACATTAGGTAATGCAGTGGTATTTCAAGGCTCATAAGTATTAGAGATCCTTTCCTACAAGGAGGATACGCATATGGTTGGTTGGTAAAAGAAATTATTAATCGTTATATTCACTAAAAAGATGTATCTAAACTCTTTTCCAGGCTCCATGGAAGGTTTATGTGGATTATATTAGTTGAGGGTGAAATATTAGGGTTGCTAGGTCCACCTGGATAGTTGGAAAATGGTTGATGTAAATCATAACCCAAATGACTCAGTCCACAAATATTGGATGGGGTAGAATTGATGATGATGACCAATAATACAGTATGGTTAAAGGATCCTTCATGGTGTTTCTAGGGCTCAGAAGGATTGAATCTCCTTTGTTATTAGGAGGATATTCCATTAGTTGGTAGGTCAAAGCCCTAATGAATTGATATCATGAAAAGGAAAAGATGTTTTGTTATCCTTTCTGAGGAAAATTAATGATTTTAAAGAATCCAATATCTAGATGATGTGGTTGGTTATGAGAGGAATGTTATCCAGGAAAGGTTCTAACACCCAAGGGTAATTTGGCTATTAAATTTTGAAGAACGAGACCTATGCTATGTGGTTTCAAGTCATGAGGTGTGGGCCATCAATGGTTCAAGAATGGATTATTTCATTCATGATTAGATAATGGGTAAAATATATTATGATGTAACATTGAGGATGATAAACCTTCATGGATTGTTTGGTACAAAGATCATAAATCATGGAACAAAGTGCTCGAGTCCAAATGATGATATGGGAAAATATTATTTGGAATAACCGAATACACACTATGGTGATAGGTTCTATGACAATGATTTTGACTCGCAAGAATAACCAATCCATTAATATTGGTCAATGGTTTCTCTGGTTGGTAGGTCTAACACCTTATGCATTGATTGAATTTTCAAAATAATATATATCTTTTCCTTCCCAAGGGCCATGAAATATTTGTGGTGACCCAAGATGCTTTGAATCTTGAAGTTTGATCTATGGAGAATGTAATCTCATGGAAGGGTTTGAGAACACTAAAAGTTGTTTCATGGAATATAAAACATATTTTCATGGTGATGAGATATGAAAAATCATTACTCTAACAATTCCATAAACCATGTGGCCAGGTAATAATATCATGGATTTTACTAGGGATATAGAGTGGATACTATGAGATTTATTCATTTTTTATTTCATCCCTAATATTTTCCTAAACTCTTGAGGTGAAGTGTATAGCTAGTGAAAATTTTAATTTTTCTTCAGATCCCTTTATAGGATTCCAATTTGAAAAGATTTTTTTCTCATTCACTATTAGATTATGCTCTTGAAATTTGAACCATTATAGGCTATATTCTATTTTTGTATATATTTAAACAATGTGAAGATAGTTTAAAGTGTGAACACACATAGACCATATTTGGTGGATTTCACATAATATCCTAATTAGGAAACCCATGGTCAAGAGTAAACCAATATACTTCTCAGCGATACAAAATAATTTTTTAAATCAGGGATCTATCTTCTTGGGTCATGAGTAATGATATGGGACAATCATATAGGAGATGAACCAAAAAACCATCATGTTATGGGTTCTACCATATTTATTTCAGGATCACATGGAATATAAGTCCCTCCTTAAATATCTAATAAGTCTCTGGTTGTTGGGTTTAAGACCTTTTGTATCAATAGCATGGAAAAAAATGAGAGATCTATTTTCCTCCACATGGGCTAGTAAAGGTTTTGGTAATCTAAGGTGCTCAAGGAATGAGGTATGGTATGCAAATTAAAGTGATTTAATAGATGGTGAATGAACCCCTTGATCTGGATGACCATGGTAAGGATCTTGTGTTCCTTTGCTATGGGATAATGATGGGTGATGGTCTACATAGTTTAAAATCATGCTGAGGGGAAGTATATTCTTTCATGATGTTTATCATAAGGAAGTAAGGAAATATTTTTTGTTTAGTTTTAATGTCATGGGACCAAGATGTTTTCCTTACAATTTAGCATCATGCTGTAAGAAAACAATTGTTGTGCAATTTCAATGACATGCATCCAAGAATTTTTCCTTTTAGTTGAACGTCATGTGGTAAGGATGTGATAACCGATGTGAAAATATGTGCAATATATATTACATGAATGAAAAAAAATCATGTAGATAAGACTCATATGTAGGAAATAAGGCATGTACAAATCATCCCTTATATAATTGGGGTGCATGTTTTTTCCAGTTTTTATAACTAAACCCATGATTGAAGATCCATGTGTCACTATGTATCCTATGATTGAAGGAATCATGAAACACACAGTTCTTGAACAGGAAATTCTCTATATAGGTTTAACCTATATTCAGAGGTGTTGATTGTTTCTATTGATTGACATAGTTATACCCAGTATTGGAGATCTAAGCATCACTACATATCCTGTGATAATAAGAATGAAGCCACATTTTGATCCATAAGAAGGATCATAATGCGCAAATCTAGACTATATGAAAATAGAGGGAATTCTTATGCTTTTTGTGACTAGGCCGAGGAATGATGTTCTAGGTGTCACTACATATCGTATGATATCATGAATAAAGTCACATGTATCTTCAAAATGGCATTGTGGTATGAGTCTAACGAAAATAAAAATGGTCCTCACCAGCGAGGTTTATAGGACTGTGTAGTTTTATATCATGAAAAGGATATCAAACATGAAATTTAACATCATGCATAAAGGAATTTTGGTAACACTTTTAAGGGACTTCATTAATAAACCTTGATGATCCTATCACGAGTTTTTATTCCTTGTTTATGAAGGGAAGAACTTACTGAGGTTCCGAATCTCACGTGAGCTATGCTAAGTGTAATAAACAAGTAATAGAGAGGGTTCTTATCTCCATGCAGTGGTGGTTATAGATAAGACATGGTATATATTTATATTGTCACCACTGGACAAGGATGTAGGATTGATACATCCCTAGGTGTCCGGTCGAGATGAGAATCGAGCCATACATAGTTCTAAAAAACCCATGTAGTTTAATATAGTGTAGAAAGGACATTATCCAGTCATTTTAATGAATTTTGGTAACAACATGGATCACCAAATGTGAAAGTAAAAAAATCCTCTGGATGGGACCAATAATCGAGTTTTCGATAGTTGTACATCTCTTATTATGGTAGGAATCAATCCCTTCCTAATTTTAGAGACCCATGAAGTTTACTATCGTGTGTTGAGGGCATCAGTTGTTGAGATTAAAATCAAGTAGTAAGGATGAGGGTCACCCAGCATTAAAGAAAAGTATGGTTTCATCTAGGAAAAATAATAGGGATTTAGGCATCACCGTGTATCCTATGATGATAGGAATCAAGTAACATGTAGCTCTAGGATGAGGAGATTCCCTATATGGAGATAAATATCATGAGAACATATCCACCTTAATTTATATATATCTCTCACATTTGTGGTGATTTTTTAGTGACATATTACTTTCCATGTAGTTTAACATCATGCGGTGAGGACATGATCTATGCATTTTAGTTTCATGTGTTAAGGAACTGCATGTATTGTTTTAATTCATGTAACTGGGATAACTTGGTACAATTTATCTTCATATGGTTTGGATAGTCTTCTATGAAATTTAATATAATTTAGTGAGGAAATATCCATATAATTTAATTTCATGTGTTTAGGAAATGGGATACAATGTAGTTTAAATTCTTGCTATTAGTACTTGAGGTGATGTGCAGTTTATCGCCTTGCTTCTAGGAAAATCTTGTGAAATTTAACATCATGAAATTAGGATGAGATAATAATGTTTAACATCATTCAATAAGTATTAGATTGTGTTGTTCAACATTATTTAACTATGATGTTATGTCCTTGATAATAGTTATACAATGTATTTACTGAGAAAACTCTCATTGGTGGGGGTGTGACACACTCCCCATCCATTGTAGTCAACGACTAGGATTTATTATGTCAAACCATATGTATAATGTAAGGCCTCTATTATTTTTGTTCATTATTTAGTGGATTCTTCCTTGGTATCATTGGGGTTTTGAGAGCCAATAGTAGTTCTCCATGAAGAAATGAATAGAGGTGGAAACTTTTTTTAAAGGCTCATGTGATCTGATTCTAATGGACCTTAAGATTTTGTAGGGTACATAATATGTTCTCATCAAGCATCTCCAATTCATCTAGTCACTGCTGTTATTTCTCATCACCTGACAGGTGTTCTCAAATGGCTATTCAGTGTGAATGCATATGGAATTATATGGGTAAAACCTCATCATTCTCATACACCAATGAGTATGTCATTGCTAGGGTAGAATTATGAATGGTGGTATGATATTACCATAAAGAATGGTGGATCTTCCCTGACTAGGAATTTATATCCTTTCTCACCATATTATGGAGTATATTCGATAGAATCTTACTCAATTACTCAATCTATCTTTTTTCTACTCCAAAATATTCTTCATCCCTACTTTGTTCACAGGTATTTCCTTATCCCATTGGGTTAATATGTCGGTATCATAAATGAAATACTTGATCTTCTTAACCATGGATGGGGGATATGGCCCAAAAAATCCATTCCCCAAATGATGAAATGTGAAGAATATTTAGCATTAAGTGGAAATTTTAAGCACTGATGGACGAATTTTTCATGGATCTATCATGAATGAAATACTTTGGTGGACATCACATAGTCTTGTTTCATGGTTTTACAATAGTAACCTAACCTCCTGATTTGATGAGACATCCAAATTCTAGACAGATGAGTGCAACGAGAGCCTATACAGACTTCTTTGATGATGGCATAAATCTCCCTTTCTGCATTCCATTAGAGGATTATTTCTTCAAGTCCTCACATGTAGATGGACATATTCCTGTAAGGTTCGTCTAGTGATAGGGGCATGTTATTCCTTTTTATGTGATATTCTCCATTGATCCAATTTATCTTGAGTTAGGAATCAAATTTCTTATCTAGGTAGGCTATATGAAGCTATAGGGATAGTTCCAAGCTAGTGATAAGGGCTTGGTATTCTTCCTCAATATTCATGTAGAATTTGGATAGTGAGATATACTAGTGAAAAACATCACTTTCAATAAATACAAAAAAATATCAAATCTAACCTGATTGAGCATCAGGTATTCATCTTTTTACCGATATGACACCAGGAGGGGCCTTCAAAATACATCTCCCGTGTCTAGGGAGTACTATGGGCATATAAAACCTCCTCATCTAGATGCTTGGAGCCAAATTTTGTTTTATCCAGAGTAGGATGTTATGCTAGGATATCAGGAAGGTCTTTCCCTTTCACCAACATTTTTTATACGAACTGAACGTCATATCGTTGTAGAATGACCATCCATCAGTCCAAGTTCCCAGTCAACATAAGGAAGCAAAGGATGTACTTGATCGGATCAATAAGATATACAAGAAAGAATTTTTACTACTCTAAGTATTTACTAATATTTTTCACTATGAAGATGAGTGTAATGAAGTTCTTCTCAACATGAGAGTATCAGATATCTGTACCTCGAATCATCCAACTGATGTAGTAAATACATTTTTCACTTCCTGCATCATTTTCCAATGCAAAGAGAGCACCCATTGATCATTACCTAGAGCCCACATAAATGATGATTGGACTCCCTTCCACATGATGTATAAGAACTGATCGGCGTAGTAAATACTTCTGTAGACTTTAGGAAGTAATCCTAGCATTCATCGTCCAATTGATAGGTGATTCCATTATTAATATTCCTGGTGAAGGGGAGATCTTTTTCTGATGATAAATGCTGGTGAGGTTCCCTTGGATCCCCCTCATTTATTTGAGATTTATTAGGGGTGACATTTATAAAATAGAACTTGTATTTTAAAGGTGACCTTGATTCTAAATTTGAGTACCACAAAGACAAGGAACTTCCCTAATGTTTCCCTAGACACACATTTCAACATATTCCTCTTCAGGTTGTGTTGTCCTAGATTGTTGAATATTTTTTAATGTTCTGTAAAATGATCGCATTACTATCAGGAGTTAAAAACCTGGTCATAGACATAAAATTAATCTATTCTTATGATGAAGGATATAATGATACGATGCATGGATCGTTGGTAAATGGAACTATCATACTTTTATCTAAAGGGCATTACATGATAGCAAAAGATCCCCTCAAGCCCTTTGAAGGTAGTGAATTCTTCATCTTCAGGGGCCATCTTTATTTGAATGTACCTTAAATACCAATACATAAAAGAAAGGTAATGTAAGCTATATATTTTATCTATTAACATATATATGTTTGGAAATATGAAATCATCCATTTGGGAGTGTCAATTATGGTCTATGAAATCAATTCAGATCCAAATTTTCCAATTAATCTTCTTGAAAGAGATGATGTTTTAAATCCATATTTGGTATTAGAATTCCTAGAAAATTTTGGATTTGATCAATTTGTAAAGATTACCCTCTTCATTGTTGGATGAAGAGGGGTGAATCATCCAAGATTCTTTTTTGAAGCATCGAGGGTCATCAGGTAAGTTGTGATGGTGCGTAGCCACATCTAGATCGAGTCTGGTATTTCTGTATAGTTCCAAGAGAACACATATAAATGTTTCTTTAGAAATGTGATGTTTATCACATTCTGATCAAGGGGAATGGATGAACTAATCACTATAGGTTGCAATAATTATTCTATTCTAAGATTTATTTTCCTAAAAAAATATTGGTGGTGGATAGGGCTTCCTTGAATGAGGGGGGGGGGGGGTGTTGTTATATAGGTTATCCTTATCTTCCTATACTTCTGAGTATATAGAGATATTTCCAAATGAAATATGAAATATGGGGGATTCTCTCTCACTATTGGGTTAAGAGTGGCTATGAGAAGAGACATTGCCACACCTATTACCTGAGTCATTACAGAGAGATGTTGGAGATGATTTTCTTTATCACTCTCATAGGGGATTGGAGGATATTAGATCGTAGAGACCAGGTATTTGACCTCTATTAGATTTTTTGGGTTCACATAACTTCCATCAAGCTTTCTCTAGGGATTCACAGGGGTGGTCCCCACGCCAATGAGGGTTGCAACCTATATACCATCATCTACCATTATTTGTTTGGCTTCCATTTTTTTGGAAATCTTCCTCAGAATATGCAGCTCTGCAGGTCTTGAAAGGGATTATATCACCATGTAGTTTTCCTACCTTTATATTAATGGGATATTTTTGAAATTGTTTGAATCTTGAAGGTACCACCATTTGGAAAAGAAGACAAGGATATTTTAGAAGGAAATCTTATGTGATGTCTTACTGGATAACCATAAACTCAATGTCAAATGTGAGGTCCCCAAACAGGTCTTTGAGTTTAATATTCCCAAGAGGACTTTTCATAGACTTATAATACCCTTAAATGTCCATATTTATGGGAGATAAATACCCTTATCTATATCCCAAACATTGTAGGTTTCGAACTGGGATGATATTGGTCCTAGAGCCGTTATCAATCATATCCCTTTTCATGTTGACATTATTGTGTCTTCTCAAAACATATTGGGCCTGATGTGTCCCGGGATGACCTCTTCTTTGTCATGCTCTGTGAAAGAGATGGAAACATGGAATTCTACTGACATGGTCTCCAATTAATAGCCCTAGGTAACAATGACTTCTAGCACATATTTTGTGGGATTTGGTGGTATTTAATATGTGTATTCTTGAGTTCTTTCGAATGATGAATCCCATTCAGAATTAATCGATCATTTGAGAAAACTCATAGAAATTTCAAATTATCGTACTTTTTTTTCATAGGTTGGTAATTATTGATGTGGGGTTTCCCCATAATATGTAGACTTAGATACAAGGCATTTGAGTTAGATAGGTGAGGTTCATATACAATGGTCATGAGATCATTTTTTCTGGTTTTGTTGGTCATTCACCTCTTCCCCGCTCTCTAGGTCAATCATATAATCAACACCTTCAAGGTGATCATGGAAGAAAAATTGGAATGGGCAACAAATAGAGGGTTTTGGGACTACCCAATACCTATTTCGAGCCTTCTAGAGCACTTTCCCATGAGTCTCATCTGCATAAAATTCGTTTATGGGTATGTGATGGAAATATTGGGTCTAAACACACTTGTTGCATCTCATATATCCTCGATATATGAAAATATATCCTCCTTTTCTCGGGTTAGGTATGGGAAACTCATATTCTGAGGCATATTGAACATTGGAGAGGGCGTCTACCATGTTTATCATGTTGAAAATGAAAAATATGAATTCCTCTCTTGATAAGTTTTCCCTTTGTTGGGGATGTTCCAATGATTTAAATGTCATAGCTAATCAATATGTAAGAGTTAGATCTTACGTTTGAGTAGAATATGACTCCTCATCTTCAATTCCTTCTAGATTTTAGTTTTAATGAAAGTATTTTGGAGGAATATCTTATGTTAACACCATAGTTGGAGGAGCTATAGTGGGTCTATTCATCTATTCTCTCAGGGTGGAATGATCTCGATCAACTATTTTTAGAATCATCATGCTTTTAAATATCCACTCATGTTTGTCCAGAACATTATGCCAACCATCCTTTTCTTTTATCCATGCTACAGTTATGAAATCCACCTTCTCTGAGGTGTTTTTTAACACCGCCTTTCTAAAATTGATATTTCCTTGAAGGGAATATTTTAAGAATAAGTAATCCTATATATTATGACCTAGCCTTCAATGGAAAATGCATTATTCAGGATGGTTGGTGATTTTTTGCTCATCGAGATTCAAGGACTGTGGTAGCTTGAGCATGTCATTTTCCATGAGTGCCACAAAAAAACTGGGACTTCTTCATTTAGGAAGGAGTATTCTTTACTCATCCATTCTTAAAATCCATGGAGTCCATTATTTCTTTGTACTTCATGCCCAGGGGGACCCTGACATCTTTTTAATTCTGGATGAGGGAGATTATATGGTTATCCCTACTTGATAGTCTATTCTAGATGATTTAGTAACTACCTAGGTATATGGATGAGCATTGCTTCTAGATTTAGAGTGATAATTGTTGCTTCTGATTTTGATAGTCATGTAACCTATGTCTAGGAAAATAGTTGAAATTTGGATTGGGTTCACTAAATGAATTCCTCAAGACATTGTTCCATTTATAAGAAACCATAGAACCCATCTAGATACATTATTGGGATTTGAGGTGTTTGCAATTCATCCTAGATATTATTAATATAGAGTTCTGATTGTTGTTCATTCAAGAGAGGGATGCTGGTGAATTTTTTAAACCTTACCATCTAGCTATAAAGTTATACACCATATAATTTTTAGATTTCTTGAAGCTTTTTAGGTTTAAAATAATCTTTTCCCTCAATGTGGAGATTAAATAATAAAGTAATTGGGGATGGGGGGATTCACATCGTATAGAAGATCCTTCGGGAAGACAACTATACCAAAAAAAATATGTCCCTATAAAATTCTATAAAAAATATCATATTATTTTGACTATTGATCTGGAGGGACCATCATCAACCCACATCGGGAAATGAAGTTTGTGAGATATTTTTTGGGGTCTCTTAAACTATTAAAAGAAGGGAAGGTATGGTTTACAAAATTTAGTTGGGGAAAAGTGTCATACACTCAATCAAGATAGGGATTCCTCACAGTTTTAATAGGTGTGTATATGCCTTACATAGATTTCATTTGAGTATCCAAGGACTCAGTGACATTAATCAGCTCTAGGGATACCACTTTCTAATCCGCCTCTCATCAATAGGGTGTGGATAGTGGCTAATGAGGTGTCCCCACCTTCTTCTCCAACTTATTCTTAATTCATCATAAGAATGCATTTTTATCCAAGAGAGTTGGAGGTTTTCATTGAAATAGAGGGATATAATGGTCATTTTTTACTTCCTCATCTATGTAGACCGACTTCTTAGATCTGTAAGTAGTCTGATGCTCATATTATGCTCTTGTTTTTGGATTGACTATGGGAGGGAGAATATTCATCTCTTCCAAAAGATGATAAACTACAATAATATTTCCCTTGGGTAGATCCTAGTTGATTCATATGGGATTTTGTATATCACTCTCATTTTGAGACAATTATCCCTCCATGAAAGGAAATCCAACTCTCATGGATGGTGATTGGGTTGTATCCACACATTTCTATTGTTTCTATGATAGTGTTTTTCTAGAGAGGTGGAAACTCAATATTTAGTGGACCCTTATTTTGGATCCTTCTCTTGTTCAGAGTGTGTGAAACCTCAGTTAGTCCATTCAGATCAACTTCCTCTTAGGGTAGGTTTTTTGTGATGTCTCTCTCAAAATATATTTCTTGATCTACAATGTATGTCACATTTATAGTGATTAAATTCACAAATTAATATCAACAAATTGTAATTGTTTCATTACATTCAACCTGACATGATGATTCTACACTACCTTTAGTAGAGTAATTATTTTAACCCCTAACCATATTGGGCCATTTTGTCTCTCAAGAACTATAGGGTTTGATTTCATTTTCCATACATTCCTCTTATCCTGGTCTATGAATAGTGACATGGAGGAAGTTTTTGATCAAGATTATCAAATGGGCCCTGAATAATAGATGTTTGTATTGTGGTAGGTGAAATAGATGAGATACTAACAATTTATTTTCACCACCCAACCTAAAGAAGACTAAATCCCTCTATAGTTATGATGATGATAAAAATCCCATAGTTATACAGACTGGGTGTTATTTTAGGACACAATTAAAATTTATTGATCATATTTTCAAGGATCCAATGATTTTAGTAAAAAAAATTGATAACACCTGGGATAGAAAATGTGATATAAATTTCATTATCCCTGTTGGATCGAGTTAATCTGGAATCCTGATTGATGTCGCCAGGACCCTATTAGGGGATGATGAACCTCTTGTTGGTGACTGAGATAAATTCCCACAATACAGTTGGTATGGGATTGTTCATAGCTTTTACTGATATGTTCTAAATCCTTACAAGAATTGAATATTACAGAGGTGGAGGTGGTGGTTTGTAATTATTCAGCTCAGAGATATGGGCCATCTCTTAGATGGATTTTATGACAGCTGGTACTATGGATCATTTTAGGCGGCATATTTTTTCTCACGTAGGAGTTTGGGTGAGACAACAGTACATAGTGGGAATAAATCTCTATGATATATTGTTTGGTAGATCACAAATTGAGCTTTGGTGTCTGAAATTAATTAGTATTTCTTTAAGGGGCTCGGTTTGAAGTAATGTTGCATATCAACTCCCTCTATTTTTGTTGTATGTGCATATTTGAAATGGGTTCATTCTATTGTATTGACCAACTAGCCTGAGCATTACCAGGTTCCATGATTTCAGTAGAGTATATTGGAATATTGGACGCTTTATCTTATTGGTTTTGAAGTTAAAGGGGTGCTACAATGTGTAATTCATCATAACTTGCACATGTTTGATGTAAGATTCATGAAATGGATTATCAGATTAGCTAAATAAGGTTTATAATGCAATGTCGGAAATTGTTTTGTAGATCTGCATTATTTTTTTTCTAGTTTTAGATCCCATGTCATGGGTATAGAGGCTAGGTCCAGCTGAAAAAGAGCATCTTGATGTTCTGATGGTAAACCTCATATCCAAATTAAGGGATAGTTCTAGTCATCATACATTAATGAGAATCCCATATATTGTTTTGTATATTTGACACACACTCATTTTCTTCCTCATCTGGGATCTCATAGGTAGAAGTGGTGAGGGGGAAGAACAATATGGGGATTTTTTTTATAGATAAATATCTTCATATGTCAGTTTTTCACTCATCTTCATTAGATATACCTAACTCTATCCAGTCATACCATAGAAGATGCTTCTAAGGGTCACCAACTGACAGGGGTAGAGTGTTGTTAGAAGTTTATGGAGAACTATATGTGGTTGACCTAAATTTTTTTATCAACTCTCAATTAGAAGGAGGGTGAGATATTAACACCTCTCTGTAGAGAGGTGTCAAGGAAGAGGAATTATTTACTTATCTGTGGGAGATATCACCATTTGGTGGGTGACCATGGTGAATGTTAGGAGAAGAGTGTCTATGATCCATCTACAAAATACCACAAGGATTACTATCATGGAAATTCACATATTATTCTTTATTTTTTTGAAGTGTTGATGAACCCTTGGGTGTTGAGATTGAATCTCAAACAACCTCAAGAACAATGGAATTGATTTGATTAGGAATATGGGTCATGTTATGCATCATGGATAAAATATGTTGACCTGCCATATGAAACTGTGTAGGGATATGAGTCAACTATGTTAAGATTTCCATTACATGTTTATAACTATCTGGTGATATGGGAATATGAGCCCAATTCTGAGAATCTAATGTAGTATGATGATGGATTGTCTCATTATTGATAGGAATGTGAGAATATAGTGAGGAATGTGGCATTATTACTTGGTGAGACTCGATATGAATGAGAATATGATCATGATCATTAGCCAATGGAATATTACACTGGTCTTTCATGGTAAGAGTATGATCCATACACAAGGCATGTTCCACTGTCACTTATTGGGCCCCAGTTGGAAAAAGAATATGATAATGGTCCAAATATGCATTCCCCATTGAGATATGATGACAGACCTCCATAATGGGGGAATGGATAAGAGCATCCTCATGTATTTCCTCAAAAAAGATGTTGGTGCAGTCGTTCATCAATAGAAGTAGGAATATAGGCATGGATTTCAGGATCTAATGGAATATTCCTAGCAGATTCACTGGCAGTAATATGAGCCCATCCCGAGGTATGTGTCATTCTCACATGGTTAGCCCCAGCCAGGATGGGGATATAAGCTCAATTATGGGCATTTTGAGTTTTTTGATGGACTTATTCAATAGGAATATAATATTGTCCCAAGAAATGTTCCCCTCTCTCTTGGTGATCATTATCCATGATGGGGATATGATTCAGTTCCCGAACCTTTGGAATACGGACATGGACTTTTTTGACTGGCATGTCACCTTTTCCCAAGAAAGTGCATCTCTCACCTAGTGAGCCCTTGTTAGAATTCAAATATGTGCCTAATCTGGCACTTCATCCTTTACCAAAATATGCTGATAATACTCCTAGACTGGAGAAATAATGTTCACTTACTTTTGAGTAGCCACTTGTTCGTGATGATTATAGTGTTGACATATCCAGGTAATTGGGTTTGGAATATGTAGTCTTCCCTACATCTGAACCAAAACTAGAATATTCCAGTATATTTCTTCATCCATTTCTATGATGTATTTTCATTTTAACAAGGTTTTTACAGGGATTTAAGCCTCTCAGTTTTCTATCTCTTTGTTATACCAATGTATGTCTTTGATTGTAGTGGGGATATGAGACCACATACAACATCTTTAGGATAATAAAATCTGCTGATTGGATTCATGGATGGGAGTAGGGATATCTGCCTCCCCAATTACTACTTTAGAAATATGCCTGGAAACTTGTTGAGAGTGAGTAGGGATATGATCCTACTTGCTAGTTACTATTAGAATATTCTTACACACATCATCAAAGGGTGTGGGTATCTGAGCCCACTCGTTGGTATCCATATCCTTCCTCTCCTGATGTTTCTTACTTTCTGACCTTGCATGGGAGTCATAGGTGGAAGTGCTTTGGGTGGTACCATAATAAAATGAATGGTGGGTATCTATGGGATGGTGTCAATGATAGCTGTTAATAGTATCCTTGCTCAGGGGTCCCTCAGCTGAAAGAGAGTTGTATTATACTTTCTGTTCCACATTCAGTGGTGACTGATGGTGGTTGTTGTTGTTCTCTAGGAATAAGCACCCTAAGTTGTTGGTTGTGGTGAGGAGGGCCACTGACTAAGCTTTATCATTCCATGGGGGTGCAAACTCTTCTTTTTCATACATAGATACCCTCATGGTCATCTAACATGGTAGAGATTGTACTATATCCTTGGTATTCCAGGACCATTTTTTTCACCACCCCAGCATGATGTTGTTGATATTGTGAGATCATTTTTTAACCCGCATGGGTTGAAACTATTAGTAATTTACCGGAATACCCTATAGATGATGAATACATTATATTATATTGGGGTGCTATTGATCAGTGCAGTATCTGTAGTTATATAGAAAATGAGAAACAAGTTTATTGATTTGGGAAATATCATAGGCATGATGTGTGATCAATCAGATATGAATTGTTAATAGAATTTTCCTTTTTTTCATGAATCAACCATTCTGCTCGTGTAGGCTTGTCAACGCATGGCTAGACTTATTTCCTAAGAGCATCAGTTACAGAGGATCATCAGTAAAAAATTTGATACCCTTATCATATTTGTTTTTTGTGCTAAAAATGTGTTCCACCATATGTTTTACAATCATTCTTCTATTTGATATAATCAAGTCAAGTTCAATATTTTTTTTATAGTTTGAAAACAAAATGGCATGATGGATAATAACATAATAGTTTTTTTATTGAGAGAATCATGTTGGGATCCCTTTTTTTGTTTGTGTATAGTGCAAAAACAAATTGTGTTGATTTATAATAAACAAATAATTTGTTTATTGAGACATTCACATTGGGTTCACAATTTCAATTTCGATGGAGAAGATATGAAATAGAATCCCAATCAAGGTAGATTCAGTTTGGTTTGATGGTTTTTTGTGGGGGGTTCGGGTTTTGCACTACAAATAACATCAAGCTACCATTTCCATTCTTACAGGAAAATCCAAATGGTTCCCTCATCCACAAATGGGTGCATACCTACTTTATAAAGGCATGTAGTAAATTGGGGTTTCAAACCCTCCAATACTTAGGGAGTCACATTTGTTTAAATGATTTGAGGTCATTCTCATTGTTCTTTTTTGGGTGGAATTTTTTCCTACTCTATGACTCTCTTATATATTAATGATAGGTTCGATAATCTCTTCCTAATCCTGATACGAGACCATTTAACCTCAAAAAATAATATAGGTTAAATCAAATTTACAAGAAGAAGAAGGGGGTATGATTGTTGAATCCATCTAAATATTTTATGTTCTTTATTCGTTTCCCAGTAATGGGAAGCTGATTATGTGCTGAAGTCGTATTACCAGTTACTTTGGAATTTGCTACCACACACGGAGGAGGTTAATATTACAATGACTGGAATGAACCACTACATGGTGAACTACATATCCTGTTTATTGCAATAACCAAACTCCATATAGTTCATTAAACACATGTAGTTTAAAATTATACAGAAAGGACGTGTGTTTGGGAACTTAGCCACTAGATATTCGAGCTAGAGTCTTGAGAATAAGTCCTATGTGTCTTGGCTTAGTAGTAATTAGAGATATCATAGTTAGATCATGCTTTTGGGAATAGAATCATTGTAGATTCCATTAAGTGTAGAATATTTATATCATTCCACACATCAGGGTTTACATACTGATATTTTATTGGATGGTGGGGATTCAAGATGTCAATGATGGGTTCACTACTTCTCCCAAAACACACATGAGCTATTATTAGTGTGTGAAACAAGTGATTACATGTTGTCATCCTCATTTAAAATGGATGTGGGACTTGTTTAATGAGACAACACATCGATGTTAATATAGATCATGGTATTCAAAGACTAGTCCAACATATCCTGGTTATGGTAAGAATAAGTTTCATTGTTGTTTAGTTGAGTTCTCTGTCCACTGAGAAATGATTTAGAGTGATCATGCAATGGGAATGACTGGTTCCCAATGGTGTAAATGTCAGAGACATGAGGAATAAATAAAAATGGATTCTTATACGTGTTCATAATTTAGGAAGGCAGCATACATATCCTAGTTATTGTAGGAATCACAAATCATGTAGTTTAGTTAATATGGGATTCCACATTGACATATGCCTTATATGAGGTACATATCATATTATGCCCCTAGTAGGGTATCACACACTAAAATTTCTCATATATGTGGGACATATTATACTAGGTCATTGGTTGGGGCCTACACACAAATGTTTCACATTCCATTTTATAGGATTACGATGAAAATGATATGATTATTACAACACCCTAAACCCAAGTGATCTATGCTCGGTGTGAAAAATAGGGGATGGAAAATGATTAGTCTGAATACTTATGGATGAGGGAATTATGTACTAGGAAGACACTTTATATGGATAATATATAGCTCGGCCCTTGGAGAGGCATCTAATGTAACACCGTAAGATTTTTTGAATTATTTTTTTAGAATTAATTTATATTTTTGATATTTTTCATATCACAAGACATTGGAAATAGTTATACATATATATAAATGTAAATATATATATATATATATATATTAAAACACTAATTAAGAAATTCTTTTCACTTGGCACAATATTTTCTTGCGCTAGACACAACACTAACAAGGTGTACATTACAAGCAACATCAAGTTTCTACGAAGCATCATTTTATTATATTTTTTAATTATATAATTATAACCATTCCATTAAAATTAGTTATATGAATATTAATAACTAATTTTCAAATATTTTATATAATGTTTTTATAGAAATAAAAAATATTTAAAACAAAATATATATAATTTTTGGGAAAGTCCTTATATATTTAAAAATACTATAAACTACACTTCATGTCCATCTATGAAAAAAATACATTTAATTTTATAAACACATAGAAATATAATTTGATAAAATAAACTTCAATTTTTAATTTTTAATTCCAAATTTATCATAGGATAAATTTTTTGGATTTTTTTTGCAAAACGTCATTTTTTTATAAATAGTGAAAAATACTTCTTTTTAGTTAAAAGTGCATTTTCATTTAAATATTTATTAAGGTAAATTATATTTTAATTTTTCTAAGGTCACATTAGATCAATTATAAATTTATTAATATAATTTAGTTCATTAGAATCAATTTAAATTTTAATGTGAATATAAAAAATTAATAATCTTTTGAACTACTTTCTACCTTAAAAACTCGTAATTTTAATCTGTTTGCAGGATTTTCATTAATCTTAACTTTATCTCTTATATGAATTGAATTTAAAAAAAATTATAATAAATTGTTTTAATCAATATAATATATATATTCTAATAATATCAACTTAATTTTGGACCAAAATGATTAGTAAATGTGATAAAAAAATCACGCTGATCAAGGTCAAAATAAACTTAGTTGGGGATTAAACCTTAATATTAGGAGGCCTAATGACCAATACACTTGTAAAAACCACATTTTATTGAAATATTTATGTTTTAAATCATCAATTTTTGATTTTGATCGTTTTTTATGACTTTTTTATGTAAGAACATCTGTACAGCAGACTTATTTTAAAAAAAATCCATGTAATCCCTTTTCCTTCTCTATAAAGGCCACCACCTATACCTCTTCCTAACACGTATAAAACCTCTTAAGATCAGCTGATATATTCCCAATACACTACCCAATATAAATCCTAGATTCCTAGATTCCTTACCTTTGGTATAAGGCAATCCAAGGATGCCTTTTGTACATACAAAAAAGAGTTACCTAATTAAGAGGTAATTTCTTTTCTCAAGTCCTTTCTTTTATTTTCCTTATGCACCCCCTACAATCTATTTATTCCAATATTATATAAAAAAACCAGTATAAAAAATATACTAATTTCTTATGATAATGGTTTTACCTAAAATTACACACACCTCAATCTAATGGGTAACGAATGTACTGTTTATTTGTATGGTGATCTAATGCCTCTCTAAATGATGATTGTTCAATTTTTTGTACCACCTCTCATGGTGGATATTATGATGCAAAATATATTTATATAAGTCATATTATATATTTATTATACATTTATGCTTCATTATTCCTTTTTACAACAGGTATTTTTTTACTTTCCATTTTGTGTAAATACGATTATTTCATTGGAGGAAGTGTGGACAACTGCCTCCTCAAAGAAAAATGATCCATTCATACAGTAAAAGGATTTTATTAAGGATTTTTTTAGTTAATATATATGATATAATAAAAAAATTTATTAATTATATATATATATATTTATGTGTGTGTGTGTGTCTATTTTACTTTTTTTCTTTCCACTTGAAAATTAAACAGAAATAGCATTCATGCATATGTACGACCTACCTTATCCATGAACAGTGTATTCTGTTTCATAATTATATATTCTATATATTATTATAAAACTCATATAATTTATATACATGATATTTATATCTGGTTTTACATTCGGGAAATCATGATATAAGTATAAGGACTAAAGATATAACAAATTAGGACACATGTGAAGAATAAAGAGAATATTACCCAAAGTGAAACCTTAACATAGGATGGTTAAAAGAGGGTAATATAATGTTGTAATACATCAATATATGGTATTATATATAATAATATGGTTATGTAAATGATTTATAATAAATTTATATTTATTATATAAGTAGTTCAAATATGTACAACATGTGTAAATACACATGTTAAGGGGATTTCATCTCACTTATTATTTCTGTGAGATACATTCTATGTTCGCCACTCTTTCCTTTTTTGTGGTGTATTTACTGCTCACGTTTTTTTCTATGTGTCTTATAAATAATTTATGGGTATTAAAATATATATTTTATTATCTTTCTTTCATGGGTCCTATGTTTCAAATGTTACCAAATCAGAAAAATAGTTTTTTCTCAATTTTCATTCATTGAGACTCATGTTTTGTTGTGCACCTAAATTCTATTTCAAGGTGTATATACTTAAATTTTACATGTTAAATCATGAATTTACTTTTTTAATGTTATTTTATGATTCATTTAAATTATTTTTCATACATGTAGATTATGATACCATGTTAATAATTTATAAGATTTTATTGAGACAATCTCATCACTTTCGAAGATTGTTTGTGTTTGTGTTATTTGATGACATATTGTGATCCATATCTCAAGAAAATTAATTAATTTTATTATTCTATATTTATTAATGATTTATTAATATATTGGTACCAATTATTCATCTATTTTTTAAATAATAATGTTAATAATTTGTTTTTAAGAAATCCCAAATTCACCTTCTTTTTTGGTAGGAAATATGTGTTCCTTTAAAATAATCTTTTCCAAAAAGGGTTTCTAAGAATATTCAATTATTCAACTATTATCATTAAAATCCATTTTTAACCTTTTTTCATTTTCTAATTATTTCAACTGAATCTTCCCATAACATTCTAAATGAGACATTTTTTTGTGCTTTTTATCATTAAAATGGAAGTTTCTTTTTACTTGGTTCAACATGCATGGTTATATCCACCATCATTCATCGGAAGATTTATTTTCATATTTAAAGGTTAATATTTAAGAAAATATTTTTAAAATATATTTTCAAGGGAAATGGTTTTTCAGATTTTTTATGCTAATTTTATAAGTTTTCAATGACAATCGTTTTCATAATGCTTTTACGATTATTTTATATGTTTTCAAGGGAAATTGTTTTAAAAATATTTACAAGCATTATTTTTAGTTTTTCAAGGTATTTTAAAAGGAATGGTTTCAAAAAAATCATTCTTTCTTTTATAGGTTTTCAAAGTGTTTTAAAATAAAAATGAGTGGAAAATGTGTTGATGATTATTTTTTTAAATTTTCAAGAAATGTGTTTTTCAAAATAATTCCATGTCTTCTTTATAGATTTCCAATGTATTTTCTATGAAAATTATTTTTAAATGGTTTTATACATTAAAAAAATTTCAAAGAAGTTTGGATAATTTCCTCAATAAACGTTTTTGAATGATACGTCAATATTATTTTACATCTTTGATAACATCTATTAATTATACTCATCCCCCTCTATGAAATGATTTAAAGGTTCCATTCATATACATTATAGTAATTTGTAATGCTTAATGTCAAGGTCCTTATGAAATATTTTTATCTTTAATGGGTTATATTCTTATGAAATCATTTTCTCTTTTATGAGTTATGCTTTTGATGAAATGAATATGAAACTTGTATATTTTTATATAGGTTATGATATGTTTACAGGTTTATAATACACATTTCATTTCACAGATTATGATATGGTTATTTATGATATTATGGAACCTGTATGTTTGATTTCATTATGATATGGGTGGAACTTATATCTTCCTACAATGCATTGGGTAAATATTTATATCTTATGAGATAGACATTTCTAGAACAAGAAATGGACTCGGTTCAAAATCATAAGGTTTCACTGGGAAATAAACTTTATTTAGTAATACATGGTTATAATGAGGAGTGATCTTTATTTTTTTAATACATGGATGGAATGAAGAGTGAACCTGGTTCCATAATTCAATGATGTAATGGGGTTTGAACCCAATTTTGTAAATTATTTTTCCTCTAAGATGGTCACTGCAGTAATTCCTTGACTACTATGGAAATAATTATAAATTTTTATGTGTCTGTCATAATTCAATGTTTCATTCCTATTTTATTCTTTCACGGATTGTGTTCTTTATTTTCTTAATTTTAATTCCTTATTAACTACAATTATTTATTCCATGATTCATATATATGATCTTTGATATGAAGTATATGATCCTATATTTTATTGATTATGATCTCATACCCTTATACTCATGATTATGCTTACATATCTCTCTGGTTTAGCATTATTGAGAATTTGAGCTCGCTACTTTCTTATGATTCCTTTAAACATGTTATGAGGAAGGTTTTAGGTAGAAGTACTAAAGGTGGTGACCTTAAGAGATATTTTGAAGATCTTTCAATAGTATAGAAGATCTCATTTCCATGTTTTCAAGGACACTAATCCTTTGCGGTCCTCAAACATATATTTTGGTAATATATGGACGATTCATCTAAAATGATGACATATACATGCATGGAATTCCCCATTAACTATAGTTGTCATCAAAGTAAATGTTAATAATCCTTTGGAAACTAATATGTGAAAACTTTAGAGATATACCGATGTATATTTTTTAGGATATGTCTATGGATTTCTCTATGGATAAGTGTAAGGATGAGATAAAATTTAGGAAAATTCCCTAGATTTTTTGTAAAGGATAAAGTTATTAGTTTCTTATAAATACATCCATATCCAGATACTAAAAGTTGATGTGGCTCTGGAATAGATGTACATAGGTGTAACAACTCTAATAAGGTGTTCTGGACAATACTTTATGAAATATGGTACATGAAATTGGGCCTTACTAGACACCTGGTTTGACACTCTCAGAGATATGTGTTGGGAATGCATAAACTCATCATGAACGATAATGGGGGATTTAAATATACGTTTTCTATGAATAACCAAGGATGAACCAAAGATGTCATATGTTAAGAAAGGTGTCATGATTTAGAAATACTATAAGAAAATTCTTTTAATGACTATGCGGTTTCCTTCTATGATAAGTAGTGCTCAAACTTTGCATATGGTTTTAGTCCATAGAGGGAACCAAAAGGAAATAGTTTAATGTTGAATGACATGGACGATTATATAATGAAAATTCAAGTGGCATGATAGTGAAATATATTCTTATCATTCATATTTAGTTTTCAAAGAACGTGATTAACAATGTGTACTTTAACCAACTCTCAGACTCACCAAGTAAGATAAAAAAGGAGTTTTTTGAGATTTCAAGTAATGGATACCATGGAGGAAATAAGATTTAGTTTCCCTTGTGTCATGAATGTGGAAAGAATCACCTAAGTAAATATATTATAGGAACATGAATATGTTTTGACTATGGTAAAGAAGGACATAAAGCAAGTGATAGTAAGAAAAAATGAAAAGTTTAGTTAATGCAACAGAATAGAATGTTGGAATCCTAAAAATATCATCGAAGGTTATGTGTTTTACGTGTGAGGTAAATAGTCACTATACAACTCAATTTCCCAAGATGAAAGCTCCTAAATGGAACCTGTAAGGAGGTGTGTGTAATGGTTACATTTTTTATGATGAAGAGACTATAGATGAAATTTAAAAGGAAAGTAGTATTATGATGAGGTAGCCTTGTGAATTGTTTAAGGATGACATAATCAATGTTTTTAGGTATTTGAATTCAATAATTGTGGAAGGAGAAATATATAATGTTTTTTTAGTTTTTGTTATTCACCATGGATTTACAAGAACAAATTTAATGGTTCTGATGGAATAGAAAATTGATATAATGGCAAGGTGGTGTCCATGGAAAATGAATGGTTAAGGGAATGATAACCCTTAATATGTTTTTTATGTTTGGATAATATTTTTTGGATAAAGATATGTGGGATATGAATAAGTAATGTGGATGATACTGATTACCTTGGAACAAATGAATGACTTTTAGACTAGTATATTATTCTATCATGGTTAAATTTTGCATCTTTTTTAGATTTATTGAATAAATACAATTTAATTTGAACAAGGAAGCATGAATCTTCTCAAAAAAAGATTTATGGTAATTGAGGTCATTACCATATTTCAAGAGAATATATGATGAGGATATTCACATTTTTGGAATGTAAAAAAAAGAGTTTCTTTGTGATGTATGGGGGAATTAATGTTAACCTGATTTCCTGACACACTTATTAAATGTTTTGAATTTTCATAAGGATAATCATTCATAAAAATTTTATGTTAAATGTCGTAGGAAGTATTTATGTATTGAGATTGTATTTAAATCCTTGGTTAAAAGGATTTATAGTGATTAAACTTATTTAAAAAGATGTAGATATTCTTTATCTTAGAAATTATATTAGTATGGTTTTAGAAAATTAATTGTTGTATATAAGGTGAAAACCAATAATGTCTTCCAAGGATATGGGTTTAAACCCATGATAGAAGGAAGATAAGGGTTTCAAAACTACCACTGGAAGATGCATTGTCCTAGTTATTGTGAAATTATTCGTGATGAATAATTATTCATGAGGAATAGATACTTCTAATTTTTAATTTTAATATATTAACCATATTCATTTTTATGAATAGTTATAGATAAATAGTTATATCTTTCTTTCTTTTATGAGCCTCGAGATTTTTTAACAGTGTTTTTTAGCACATTAGGAATAAAATCTAATTATCGGATGTCCATTACATAAAGTGATGGATGAATTATAAATTGATAAATTCAAAACTAAATAAAGAAATTTTGTATATAGAAATATTTCAGGTTATTATATTTCCTTAAATTCTTGCTCAATGAATGAATTACTCAATGCTAGGATAATGATCAAAAGGAAATGTGTTGTCTTAATACCATAATGTTGTTGAACTGATGGAATTTAAAGTCATCACAAATCTATGAACATGAGGTCCTCAAAATTTCATTGACGATTAAAATTTTTTTATTGATGACCTAAATAACTACCTATAAATATTTACGCATTTCCTCCATGTTCAATCATCACTCCCAACCTATGTTCTCCTATGTGGAAACCCGGTTATATGTTACATTAGGAAACTATTTTGGTCACAGCATTCCCGTTGAAGGGATGTTTTAGAATTAATTTTTATTATTTGGGTTTCTATGAATGATACTTTCACGTACAAAACAATTGATAACCAAGATGAATTTCGAGGGTGGAGGTCATTTAATGTGGGGTAGATTGTAACACCACAAGATTTTGTGAATTATTTTTTGAAAATTAATTTATCATTTTGGTATTTTTTATTTCACATGAAACTACAAATATTTCCTTATATATATATATATATCAAGACACTAATCCGAACATTCCTTTAACATAAGACGAATTTGGCTTGCACTACTTGTAACATTGACCTGGCATACGTTACACACAACACCAAGTTTATGTGAATCATAATTTTATTTAAAAATTTTAAATGATATAATTATAAAATGTCCATTAAAAATAGATATATGAATATTAAAAAATTATTTTTTAAAAAAATATATTGGTTTTATATAAACAAAAAATATTGATATTGAAATAAATTTTTTTTGTAAAGTCCTTAAATGATTAAAAATAATATTAAATACACTTCATGTACTTATTTGAAAAACAATTTAGTTTTAGACACATCATGAAATTTTGTTTGATAAAATGAAATCCATTTTTGAACTTATAATTATTAAATTATCTTAGGGTGAATTTATTGGATTTTTCTGGAAAACAATATTATTTATGATTAGTAAAAAATACAGCTTTTTAGTTAAAAACTAGATTTTCGTTTAAAAATTTATTAATGTTAAATTAAATTTTGATTTTTAAGGGAAAATTATATAAATAATACATATATTAATAAAACATAGGTCATGAGAATCAATTTCACTTTGAAATTGAACATAAAAGAAAAATAAACTTTTGAACGTATTATTTACCATAAAATCCATAATTTTTCACGTCTACAAGATTATAATTAATCTTAATTTTTCTAGTCCTGTGAATTGAATTTAAAAAACCTAAATAAACCATTTTAATCATTATAATATTTGTATTCTAATATTATAATCCAAATATTTGGCCAAAAATATTGTAAAAGTGATTAAATTTAATCACAATGATTTAGATCACATTAAGCTTAATTAGGGACTAAACCTTAATCATAGGGATCCAAATTACTTATCATATTGTAAAAGATAATTCTTCTGGAAATATATTTTCCATAAAACTTCAATCATTTATTTAGTTTGGTTTGTTATATCTTTTTTAGGTATGAACATGTTTACAATAAACATATTTTCAAAAATTCCAAGTGATTCCTTTTCTATCCCTATAAAAGGCCAGCACCACTCCCTATTCCTCACACATCTAAAAACTCTTATGATCGGCCAATATCTACCAAATACACTTCCAAAAATTCCCCCTTTACACTTATAAGCCTTTCCTTGGGTAGAAGGAAATCCAAGGAAGCCTTTTGGCACAATCCAAAAGGAGTTACCCGATTAAGAGGTGACGTCGTCTCTCGGGTCTTTCCCTTTTATTCTCATTCTCCACCATCTCCACTCTCTTTATTCCATGATTTTATAACAACAATATTACCATTAATATACAATAATTTTTTAGGTTAATGGTTTGATATTCACTTAAACACACCTCCATCAAATAGGTAATGAATATATTGTTTACTTGTAAGGCGAATTACCACCTCCCTAAACGATGCTTGTTAAATACTACTTACCACCTCTAATGGGTGACATTATAATGGAAAAAAATTTATATATGTCATATATTATATTTATTATTTATTTGGGCTTAGTAATTCCTTTTTACAACACGTATCTATTTACTTTGAGTTTTATGTTAATATGATAATTTCATTTGAGGATATGTGGACTACCATCCCTCAAAGCGATATGATATGTTTATACACTACATGTATTATATTAAAGATAGTTTTAGTGAATATATATGATATATATGATATCATAAAGATAATTTAATAACATATAAATATATTTCATTTACATTTTTCTTTCTATAAGATAATTAAATGTAAATAACATTCAGGCGTACGTATGACCTACCGTCACCATAAAAAGTATACTCTATTTCATACATTTATAATATATAGATTATTATATTAAAAATATTAAATATACACAGGATATTTATATATTGTTTTAAATTATTTAAATCATGATATAATTATAAGGAAAAAATATATAACAAAATTAAGATACATGTGAAGAATAAACCAAATATTAACCAAAATGAAACCTTAACATAGGATGGTTAACAAGAGGATAATATAAGGTCATAATAAAACCATATAATATATAATATATAATAATATGATTCAGTGAGATTTTTATAAAAAATAATTATTTATTATAATAGTATTTTGAATGAGTACAATGAGATTCAAGATACAAGGTAAGGAGATTTCATCCCACTTTTTATTTCTGTGACATACATGCTATATTGTCCACTCTTTCCTTTTGTGTTGTGTATGAAATACCCATGATTTTATTCCACGTATCTTTTAATTGAATTTATTAGTATTCACATATCCATTTTATTATCTTTCTTCCATGGGGTCTCTGGTTAAAAAGTTACAAAATCGGTAAAATAGTTTTTCTCAATTTTTCTTCATTGATACTCATGTTTTATTATGAACATATATTCTCTTTTGAGGCGTATATAATTCCATTTTACATGTTATATCAGGAATTTAAATTATTTAATTTTATTTCAGGCTTCATGTAATTTACTTTTTTTATATCGATATTATGACCCCTAGTAATCAAGTTATAAGAGTTTGTTCAAACAATATCATCAATTTTTTAGATTGTTTATGTTTACGCTTCCTTTCATGAAATATTATTATCCATATCTAAAAAAAATCATGAATTTTTGTCTAATATATTTATTACTGATTTATTCATATATTGACACCATTCATTCCAATATTTGGTATATAATATTGTTACGAAATTGTTTTTATGAAAATCCAACTTTACCTTTTTTCGGTTAGAAATCTGCATTCCTTTAAAATCGTGTCTTTGAAAAAAGGTTTCCAAGACTATTATAATAATATTTAATGAGAATTAAAATAATTTTTAAATATTCTTGTCACTTTCAAAATTAGGAATTTGTTTAAACATTTTTAACGTGAAAAAGGATTTTTTTTACCATAAACAACATGTAAGAAATTATCCATCGTCAATCCATTGAATCTTTACTTTATTGTTTTAAGGTAAATTTATTCGAAAATTATTTTAAAATATATTTTCAACAAAAATTGTTATCAAAATGTTTTCAATATTATTTTATTTTTTTCAAGGAAATTTTTTTTCGAAATGTTTTCAATCTTATCTTTCATGTTTTCAAGAAATTTTATTTCAAAATATTTACAAGGCATATTAATATGTTTTAAAATTATTCTCATAAAAATTGTTTTCAAGATATTTTGAATATTTCTTTATAATATTTCAATGTCTTTTAAAATAATTTTTTTAAATGTTTTTAGTTTTTATATATGTTTTCAAGGAAAAAGGTTTTCAAAATGATTGTATGTTTTTTTATAAACATTCTAGGTATTTTCTAAGATAATTATTTTCAAATGGTTTAATGTATTAAAAACCCTATTTTAAATAAGAAAGAATATTTTCATTAATATACATTTTTTAAAGATATTTAAAAAAATCCATCAAATATGAAATCCGTTTATAATACCCATTTCCTTCTAAAAATTGATCTAAATGTTCCATTCATATTCTTTGTATGAATGGGTTATGTTTTATTTCAGGGTCTTTATGAAGTCTATTTCTCATTAATGGGTTATATGTTCATGAAATGAATTTCTCCTTAATTGGTTATTATTTTGATGAAATGATAATGAAACCTGTATCTTTTTTCACAGGTTATGATATGTTTACATGTTTAGAATACCCATATCATTTAATGGGTTATGATATGGTTAATTATGATCTTGTGGAATATGTATGTATAATTTAATTATGAAATGGGTGGTACCTATATTTCCTTCCAATGCATTGTGTAATGATTTATATCTCATGAGATAGACATGGATGGAATGATAAATGAACTCGGATCCGTAATATATATCGGGAATGGGAAATGAACTCGGTTCAGTAATATATGACTAGAATGAGGGGTTAAATCAGTTCAGTACTTCTTGAATACTATGGAAATCATTATATATTCTTATGTGTCTTCCAAAATTCTATGTTTCAAACCTATGTTATTAATTCATGGATTATATTATTTAGTTCCTTCAGATTCATGACTTATGAACTACCAATATTTATTCCATGATTCATTTATATTATCTTTGATATGATGGGTAAGATCCTCTATTTTAATGATCATGTTCTCGTACCATTATGTGCATGATTACGCTTACATATCTCCCATGTTTTCCTTTATTGAGCATCTGAGCTCACCCTATTATTGTGTTTACAAGCTGTAGCCTATGGTGACTGGTTTTAGGAAGAATTATTGAAGTTGAATATCTTTATGAGAGATGTATAAGATCATTCAAAAGGATATAAGATCTTGATTCCATGTTTCCAAATACACTAAACCATTACAGTCCTTGGGTTTTTTTAATGTACTAAATATAAATTTAAAATGAATAAATATCCTTGTATGTCAATATTGGGATACATTACCCTATATATACTAGTTATGGAAGAAATCATAGTCATCATAGTTCATCTTGATTGGGGATTATATAATGACATTTCCCTATTGAACCAACCTACTTTTCATGTCTGACATACATGATTGCTTTCTTGAGATGCCTTTATTGTCTATTTTGACACATCGAAGGTTGTCTTGACATGTCTAGTAATATTGAAGACATTTACAAATACAATATCATGATATATTTAAATTTTATTAGGGATGTTTCATATCCCAGATGGCATATTTTACAGTCATCTCATGATCAAGGTTGTATTGTTTGAAGGACATCATAAGATCTTGACAACTCATCCTAGAGTGCATCGCATGATCAAGACTGACATGAAAATATGGATACTTATTATCTAGATTACACTCCCTAGTGTCATCACATGAGCTCTCAAAAAATCGTTTAGGGCGTCGTGAGAGTAAATGAGACATGTCTTAGAGGGTGTCACATATCCTCGATGACATGTATGGAGGACAACATGAAGGCTGGATGGCATTTCTAAGGAATATCTCAAGAGCCTACATATATACTCTACTAAAACCTTCGGAATCTTCTAACCTAAATTGATGCCTCTTCATGTTCCATGTGACGTGTATTATGACATTGAAAGTATAGCATCCCATACTTTTTATTCATATATACTACATCTAAAATAGAAGAATATTCATTAAATTATAAAACAAAACCACACCAGAATCATATAGTTTTAGTGTCATTGGAATTTGAGATAAATAAAAAAGTGATTCCTAAAGAATATACATCATATACCACTTATTCCTTCATAACTTGAACCTTTTTTACACATCTTAGTTAATATCATTCATCAAATCATTAGGTATGATTTCCTTTGTACATATATGAAACTCTGATACAATGGTTTAAATAATTATACTAACTTATTCCAGTATCACATTAATATTTATGATATCATATATGATTATCTTATATCATCTTATCCCCCATTTGTTAGTAAATATCATTATTACTCTTGTTTCATGTTTTAACTACTTCATTTTCATATGCATGTTTTTTCAAATAAGTCTTAGATCTTTTACATAGGTAATAGTTCCATCATTTCTCGAAAGGTATTATTGTAATATATATCAATTTTATTCATTATATTCATTTATATAATAAATATTTAATGGTTAACCAAGAAAATGAAATGCATCATTTCTTGGAGATGGTAGGTTGTACATACACACGAGCGATAATATTATTCCTTTAATGGTAAAAAGGTTAGAAAATTGATGGTGTATTTTTTTTCAGAATAAATTTCTATTTATAATTATCACAAACACACACACAAATATATATATATATATATATATATATATATATTATTTCATTCATTATTACCATCCAAATAATTAAGTGACGATAAACAGATTTCACCCTAGTGTGGAGATTTTTTGTCGTGCGTATGCAAGCGTGGTGCTTGTTTTTCATAGGATGGATAAAAGGTGAAATATGTTTGTTACAAAGTCATAAAAAAATCTCCCCATATTGATGATATGGTATTTATTACTTTAAAATGAAAATAACTCATGAAGAGTAACTAGAAGAAGAAATTATCTTGAAAGAGTCGGTAAAGATTATTACATTTTCATTTGAAAACATTCTTTATATCACCTCTTAGGGACAATAGGTTTGGACTTTTTGGATGAAATGAACATATAGATTTTGTATAGAGAATTTTAGATTTTATATTTGTATGTGGTGTTCAATATTTAAGGATTAATGTGATGTGATGGAGGATATTCCCGTTTATTATTGAGGTGTACAACACATTTGGAATTTAAAAAATATATTAATTTATAATATAGATAATAGTAATTCTAATACATCAAAAATTAGATCATTTCTAAGATAATATGATATAAGGTTTAAATATAATTAACCAATATATTTTTGATCAGTTTTTTTTATTATATTTACCCTTATCATTTTGATTGACCCTTAGTTAACATATCTCAATTTTAGCTAAGGTAACAACTCTTTTAATATTAAAAGGATTTTACATTACTTATGTGATGTAAATTTGACCATAAATGAAAATTTTATTATATTTTAGACCATATTATTATAATTTTATATTTTTAAATATTTTTTATGTTTTTAAAATGAATTTAATAAAATACTATTTTGGTAAAATATCATTATTGTCAATTTTGACACTATTGATTACATGGACTTTTAAAAAAGTTAATATAACAAGTTAAATTCAAACCAAATATTATATATTATCAATAATATGTTAAATCCATAAATTAAATTTGTTTATCACATTAATTATATAAAATTATATTGATTCTAATATGTTAAGTAACATTTATTTGATATTTTTATTAATACACTATCTATTAATTCAGTGTTGTGTATTTATTTAATATACTTATTTGTTTAATAAAATTAAAAAATAAAATACCATGATAAAGGAAAATCATTTATATTTTAAAATTTTATTTATATTAAAATATATTTTTTGATTATCTCTAAGTTTAAAATGATAAAATATTTAAAAAATTGATGTCACATCTTTAAATTTTCATTAAATATAATATTATAAATATCATAATATCATCTAAGTGTATCAAAAAGTAAAAAATAAAATTTCTTAGGAAATTAAATTTATTAATTTAAAATTTTACAATATCATTTGTTCCTAAAATACTTTTTCTCATTTGGTTTCTAAAGGGATATTTAAGTCAAAGAAATTGACATTTTTTTCCATTCATTGATTTAAATATTATATACATCATTTTCATGAACAAGTGTAAATTAAAAAACTTAATTTAGACCATGATTTGTTAAGGTTTTATGTCTATTCGTCCAATAATTTTTTTCACATGTTTCAGGGACATTTTATAGTCTTTATGATTTTTTTTTAACCTAAATTACCATTATCATGGTAACAAAATTTTGGAAAGTTACTATTTATATTAGAAAAAACTAAAAGGGGCTTATTCACTAAATTTTGACATTATAAATCCAAATTTGGTAACCATTTTTCAAAATTCAAAAAATATAATTTTTGAAATTTAATTTAAAATTATTCCAGTAAACTCCCATGAAAAAGGGTCTTTCAGAAAAATGCTCATTTAAAACATAAAATGTTTTTATAATAAATTCATGTATAAACTCATTTTAGAAACCCATAATTGGATTATTTTAAATTAAAATGACCTAATTAAAAATTTTAACTAATCAAAAACATAATTTTACCTTTTTAATACATTAAAAGAAAATAATGATGTAATAAAAATAGTATATTCATCAATCTACAAAAAATATTTGTTTTCATAAAATTATAAAAAATATTTTTAAGATAATTTTGATATGATTAATCAAAAAATAAAATTAATTATGTCAAATCCATATTATATAACATTGAAAATATATTTTCCACTCATAATAACAAGATAAATTCATTTTTTGAGAAAATATATTTTTGAAGAATAATGTAATTTTACTACACATACATTCATATTTAGTTAGATCATTATATTAATTTAATAAAATAATTGTTTATATTAATTTATATTAAATTAATATCTAGGTTATAATTGTCATTTTATACTAATAGAATCTCACATTTCTATTAAAATCATGGTTTCATGCAACAGTTTTCATTGAAGAATTAATATTATTTGTAGGGAAATATTTTTAAATGGTCATGGTGTTACATTATACCCCTTTAAAATGGATTTCACACTCAAAATTATTTACTTGGATACAAATAGATGAACATACCTCTGTCTCATCACACCCTTAGGTTCTCAATTAACTTCCTCAAATTTGTGGTTTCTCGACAAAGAATTAATGAAATGAGTGGGATTGTTTCCTAGAACATTCTATGTATGATTTATAAACTTTATTGGTTTTCCTTATTTAGAAAGATCTTGATCAAGTGGTACAAATTCTATATTTAATACATGTGAAGGATCAACAATTTACATTCCCATGAGAGATAAATGAACACATTTTGAACCTAAGAGACATTCGATGGTAGTTCATATCGATAAGATACATTCCCAACTCGATCCATCATTTTAAAAGTCTAAATATAACTGGTGCTTAGATTTCCCTTCTTAAAAATTCTCATTATTATGTCATAGAGAGATATTCATATAAATACAATTTCACCGGATGTGGACTTAAATTTATTTAATTTTCCACATCTTTTTATTTTATTTTTAATTATATAATTTATTGATTTTAGAACATTTGGATGATTAATGAATTTTTTTGATTTTTATAATTTAATTAAATAATTAATAATATTTTTTAATTAATTTTGTATTCTTAGTTTTAAAACTACTTATTATCTCCATTTTTGTTTTTTGTTAATTTTCAATATACTTATTAACTTTTTATACATCTTGTAATTTTTATTTAACATAGTGTTTTAGCGTCTAATTAATTTATTTAATTATTTGAATCTTTAATTTTAATTTTAACAATTTATATTTTTAATATCAATTAGTTTAACATTAATTAGTTTTATTAATTAATTTGATTACAATTAATATGTTAATTCTATATTGTGAATGTATATTTTCAAATTTTAAAAAAAATATGTCTTTAATTTATTTATTTTGTCTATTTATTTTTAATATAAGTTTATGTTTAATCTTTAATATTTAGTTTTCAGTTTTGATTATTTTAATTAGTTAGTGATTTAAATTTTATTAATTTAAATTTTTAGTTTTAGTGTTAGAATTATGTTTTTAATCATTATTTTGTTAATCTTTATTTTTTTCTTTTAATTTTTATTTTCTTTATATTTTGTCACTATCAGATAAATAAGTCCTCATTGGGAACCCAATAGTGACACATTTTGTCTTTTTCCATTTTTCAGGAGTGACAGACAAGGTTCCCAGACACCGTTGCACACTATTATCACCTACAAGCACTGAACCCTCCCCTCTTCCATCGGTGACTAGAGTCGCAGATAATATCAATTATTGACCCCATTCGAATTAAAAATTTCTTACCAAAACACCCTCACTATCTCACTGATTCTACTACAACTGACACTCCCACAACTATCTCACCATTCATCCAATCATCCCACCGACACCGTTACAGCCTAAAATGACTCACCAATGAATCCCACTCACCTGTGTTGTCTCCTATTATCTCACCATCACTTAAACTCCATTACATAACTCACCGACACCATTGTTCTTTGAGTCATTGAATGATGTTCCTTCATCAGTTCCTCATAACCAGCTGTCTCACTACTGCTCGCACCTCCATGACTCATCGGCAGCTTCACATTCAAACTCCAGCAATCAATGAGTCGAGGCTTCATCACAACCACAAATCCCGGAAAATCTAGATTCAATCCAGAGATTTGAAATCAAGAGCCAAAATAGAAACAGATTTGAACAAATTAAAGAAAAAGTAGTCCCAAATTGCTGGATTTAAGAAACTCTCTCTACATTTGAAATGCTACTTGAAACTAATCCCATGACAATGTAGAAGAACCATTGACACCTCATAGGGTCATTGTCAGACCTTTATGATTCCACCATTAATCAGAGATATGAACCCCAGATCATGATATCTCAAGACTGACGTCGTTGCTTTGGGAAACCATGAATCTGATGTCGCTCAAATCACTAAAATAGGTCGTCCCGCCTGAAGGGTATGTCGCCGCTGCTCGAGCCGAGCACGGTTGTGGCTGGATGCTTCGAGAAGAAGCTACAATTCCATTGTTGTGCAGAATAAGATGGGGAAGGGGAGATAGAATAAAAAATTTAAAAATAAAAACAAAAATTAATATAAAAATATTAAATAAATTTTAATAAATTATAATAAATTAAAATAATATAGAGTCAATTAAATTAATTATTAAATTAAATAATTTACACAACGGAGTAGATCTTAAATATCAATATTAATAAATTAATTAAATAAATAAATTACATTTTTTAATTATAATAAAATAAATATTAATAAATTAATAATATCAAAATAATTTAATAAAAAATTAAAATAATTATCATTTTAAAATCATCTTAACTAAATTTAGAAATAATTAATAATTAATGGTATATCTTAAAAAAAATAACATAATAACTATTAATTAAAATTGTTATATAATAACAAATAATAATTAATATAATCTAAATAACTTAATAATTTAATATTTTCATTAATTTAATATTTATAATAATTAATTAAATATGTATTTTTTTGTATTAGGTTTAGAACTACTTTATTCATTCTATATTTTTCTTATTCGTTCACAGATATAATAAGAAGCTAGAATCACACCCATATTCTGCCCAACAATTGATGGGAATTGAGTTTCGAGGGAAAAGATAAAGTCACATGAGCTTGCAGACAAAAACGCATGTGTACGGTGATGCAGTGAAGAACTTAAATATATCGGGGTATATAGGGGTGAAAAATTAGCAGTTTATATTTTATTTAAAAATAAGATTGGAATTAATATATGGGACATTATTCACTTTACACTCCAAAACGTAGAGATATAGAGCAGCTCCATGAGTCCACTTAGAGATGGAGACCAAGTAAACTAGAGTTTCAGAGGAGCAGAGCAGTAGTGACGTAGTCATCATTTTTTATAGACAATTTCTTTCTCTATTTCATATTTTCTGAAATTATATAATTATTATCACTTGAACATGTTTATGATCTTAGTTTAATTTTATCTGGGTAGATAATTTGAAATTTATACTGGTTTAAATATTTTTCTTCAACATTTAATTTCTTAGGAAGGAATCAAATTCAACTAGTGAGGTTGGTTCTGACTCCTGAAATCATAATTTTCTTAACGCATCATTTTTTTTAGTTCAATCATCCATGATCCTTTAATGATATCGATCATATAATCAATTTAATAAATCTTAAAATACAAAATTCAGTAACTTTCTACAAGATTGTTTCCTGATGACTTTTTCACATATTATTTTGTTGTATTTGGTGCTGGAAGTGGAGAACCGTAAGAACTATAATAGATTATGTTAATTCTAACAGTGAGAAATATTTTACAATTTTTTTCTGAGGTGTGAATTCAGTCAAATGAAGTAACAAACCTTTAAACCATTATATTTTAAATCTGTAGAGAAAAAATATTGAACAACCCTCAACATTCTTGTTCATTTCTCTTGTTCATCATCACATTTTCATTTCTTTCTTTTTTTTTGTTTCATATTCTATTTAATAAATAGAAAATAATAAAAATGGTTTCATCTTGTTTTCACATCACTAAATAGAAATAATAAAAAAAATATAAAATAATGCATTGCTTAGAGAATGAATAAACCCTTAGACCACTCACCTACCTTCCTTGTGGTTCAACCCTTCACTACTATACTAGTGTAGGAATACAATTTTAATTTTTAGGGTCGTGAAGTCCTCTGTACCCAATCAAAATTAGGTACCTTTGTAGGGGAGGGAATGAGTTATGTATTCTTGGGTTTTAAAATCAAAAATAGAATCTAAAAAAATAAAAAAAAACTAATAAAAATGTGGTTCTTTTACTACTACTTTCTTTTGTCTGCTAAATTGTTTTGTTTTCCTTGTTCTGAATTGAGATATTTTGTGTTTTTTCAATTCTCATTCAAGGATAACTGTTGTAAAATTTTATAACACATAAATGACATCCCTGAAATTTTTATGAAAATTCATAGAACATCCAGTAAGTGACATAGACATTATTGAATTTTAATCACTAACTTTATTTATAAATATAAGGAGAGTTGCAGTGAGGTATAGGATATGTTCAATGAATTTTGAGTTCAATTTCCCAATCATGTAATCCCCTTAAATGTTATTTTTAATTTTTTTTATAATATATTAGATGACGATGAGAACAGTATCCTTCAATATCTCACAAAAGGGTTTATAGTGTATCATAATGAAAAAGAGTTGTGGCAAAATTTTTGATGAATTTGTTAGAAAGGATAGGGACAAACTCTCATTTTTTGAAACATAAAATGATAATCATTTGGAAAATAAGATCAATGAATTAAATAAGTTTTCTAAATTAGAAAAAATGGAAATTTCCAAATTTAAACAAATAACATCAAATATGGAATTGATTTGGGAACATAGTGATAAATTTACCAACTCGTTTAGGAACATAAATGAAGAAAATACTCAAAAATCTATAAATGAAATTCATGAGTTAGAAAATCAAGTTGGTAAAATCACTCAAAAAATTGAATTTGAAAAGATTAAGATAAGATTTATTGTTTTAACTATCTTATCCAAACTCTTTAAGCCTATAAATATTGATAGTGATTTATTGTCTATGGAATTTAGTTTAATGGATGTTGAATTAAATTCCATATATAATATATCAAATATTCCTACTTTTGTTGTTTCTTAAATTGGGGTTGAAGATTTTATTCATGCATCTGATATAATAGTGAAAGAGTAATCTGAATAAATTTAAATCATTTAATAATTGTATCAAATTGAACTGGATAAAAAAAATTATAATTTTCTTGTCAATACATAGTTCATTGAACACCTTGTTAAGATAGTTTTCAAGTTTTGAGAGTAGAAAAAAACCATGAGGACTTAGTTCTACCCTATAGAGAACCTCACTTAATGTTATCACTTAATTTAGGTTTAATGATTTAACATTATGAAACAATTTGAGATCATAAAATAAATATTTCCACAACGTCTAAAGGGTATTTCATAGTGAATTTTTTTTTTTGAAAATATTTTTTCAGTTTTCATAAGTTTTGGAGGCCACAAAATTCATTCTTATGTAAAAAACATTTGGTATGTCAATATACGGTTCTTATGGACAAGAAACCACACCCCCTATTTACTATGGTTAGTTTCATTGGGAGTCCGGTTGGGATGTTAAAACCATCAATTCATGGGAGGCAACCAATGGTTTTACTACATTCAATAATTTTTTTCATGTTTTTTGGTTTTTAGAATTTTAATAAAATCTAACTAAAGATGTAAAAATCAGGGCTTTATGGGAGTCAACCCACGGTCTTTCTTTATTTTTTTTACTTATATTTTTTTATGGTTAGAATAAAGTCTTTCTTTCTCTGCCTTTACGAGAATTTTGTTTTTGGTCTTATTGGTCTTTTTTTAGAGAATGATGTTTCAATTTTCAAAAGTGGAGAATAATTATTGATGTTTTTAAATTCATATGGAGTTAAATTATGCAGTATTAATGGATAGATATAGTCTGGTAAGTTCCTTAATTTAATCATTGGATTTTATTGCATCTTTATTGATGTTTCATTTACTGGCTGCTACGGGAAAATTCTACTACATTTGTCTCATTGTTAAAAAAATCATCAAGTATTGGTTGTTAAAAATTCCTTTTCATGTCTTATTCTACTGTAAATTGTTTTTTAGTTTGTTATTACTAGAAAAGAATTCAATAGTATTTTTTGGTGTGCTGACAAATTCTATAATTTACGAGATTGTTGTAGGAAATCAGATTTCAATTTTTTTAAATCTCTTCAGTATTTGAAATTAAGTGTGGGTGGTATATTAAGGTTGGAATTTATTTTTAAATTTAATTTTCTCTAATTTTATTATGCTTAACTTATATGTTTTCTGATTTAATGAACATCTGTTTCAAACAAAAACTCAATCTTGACTACACCGAATTCATTTTGTAATCACAAGTTTCACAACCAACTATTTGAACCTAATTTAGAATATATATCACTACATGTAATGATAATGAATTTAATCTAGCTTTACTATGATTTTTGTGGAAAACAATCTATTTGAACTCTAATGAGACCCCTAAACATGTAAATAACATGCTTAATTTAAAATTAGTTTTATTACTTCATGTATAATAGTTGTCTCCTCCACTTTTGAATTCAGCTATGTGGATAAAGATGAGATTTATTTATGGGGGATGCGGTCAACTATATTTGAGTTAAGCTATGCCTTATTTGAATCCCATCAATTACCAGTGATCTTAAAAAAAATAAAAAAATATTATTAATATTTTTTAAATTATTTCCCAATTTTAGTCTCTTTAGGATTCACAGTGTAATTCAAATAAATTTACCCTAAGTATGATACCTTTTTGATAGTTAAGAGTCTCTCTAAATAGAAAATATTTTAGGATATGTCACTGTGGAGTCAAATTTCATAATGATTTTAGAATTTTCTGTTTAGGAACAAAATTTGATAGTTATATAGGATAATTGTTTATGGAATTGATATCATAGCGTTAGGAAACTATTAAATAAAACATTTTCAAAGGGGATTCACTTTTTAATTTTTTTTAAAAATAATCACCTAAGTCATCCAATGTAAATGATATTCATATAGATATTTTAAAACTGTAGTAAAATGGGAATTTGGGAAACCATGATGAACCTTTGAGACACTAGGTACCAGGACTATTTCTGTTAATAAAAGACCTCTTTACAATTTTGAATAAGTGCATATGCATAGTGCCCAGTACAAGATACATGATATGAGAAAAATAAAATAATGTGGCTAGTGAAAAAATGTATTCATGAAGGTGAGGGAAATAATGAATTCCAGATGTATAAGAGGACATTATATTTTTATGGAATCATTTAACTTTTATCAATAAGGTGATTCAAAAAAATGAATCATTTTTTCTTTTTGGAACATAGGGGAATGTCAAATTAAAAATTACCTTTTTTAAGTTCTTAATTCCACCAACTATTAAAATATTTCCACTCTTGAACATAGAACACGGATATGAATTGGAGTAATTCATTAGACAGTCTCATATTTGAGACAAGACATCCTAAAAAGTGGATGATTCTTTGTTCACTTGATCACCATATAGGTGTTTTATTTAGACAATATTTATTTTGAGAGATTCGTTTTAAAAATCCTTACTTACAGTTCCTTGTCCTATTTTTTTAAATTGACTGACATGTTACCTTTTGAGTTGATTAATAAAAACACATTTCTATTTCTCAAACTAAATAAAACGTGAATATTTAATTTTAATTGGCCGCATTTTTCTGATTAATAAATTTGTGTTATATTATAATTTAATTCATTAAGTGATAAATTCATTATAATTAAATTTTTACTTTTTGATATAAATTTTTTTATTTTCTCCATTGTTGTTTTTGGTTAATTTTCTATATACCTATTATTTCTTTTCTTCTTGCCATTTTCATTTTATGTTAATTTTTATATTCTAATTAACTAATTTAATTAATTGAATATTTAATTTTAATTTTAATATTTTACTGTTTTATTATCAATTACCTTAACATTAATCAATTTTATTAGTAAATGTTATTAAAATTAATAAATTATTTCTGTAATGTGAATGCTTATTTGTCACTGACACTCCCTTATTGTACCACTAATTCGGCTCCCTCCAACACTCCAGTAGCTATTTCATTGTTCATCCAATATTCCCACTGACACCGCTGTAACCTGGAATGTCTCATCGATGAATCACACACACTGATTTGGTCTCATGTTGTCTCATTGTCACTGCAACACCATTCCATAATTTAACAACACTATTGTTCTCTGATTCACTGACACATCTTCCTACACTGGTGTCTCACAACCAGCTGTCTCACTAATTCTTTCACCTCCCTGACTCAAGGACAACATCACATTCAAACTCTATTGATCAAAGAGTCGAGGCACCATCACCACAAAAAATCCAAAATGATCTAGACCCAAACTAGAGATTTGACATCATGAACCAATATGGAAACTAATTTGAAAAAATTGAGGAAATAGTATTCCAAAATTAATTAATTTTAGAAACACTCAGTAGATCTATAATGATACATAAATCCGAGCCCATGCTAGTGTAAAATAAGCATTATTGCAACCTAGGGTCATCGTCGAAGCTTGTCAATGCCACCATTCATCGAAGATGTGAACCTCCTATTCTAGAGAACTCAAGACCGTCGCCACTATATTGGGAAACCAAGAAACTGAAACCGCTTGGATCACCAAAATAGGTCATGCCACTTAAAGGTTTCGTCGTCGCAGTTCTAGCCAAGGAGGGAGACAATCGGATGCCTTGGGAAGATGCTGAACCCCACTACTATAAAAATGAGGATGGGGGTAGGGAAGATAGAAAAAAATGAAAATTAAAATAAAATTATATGCAATTAAATTAAAATAAAAACAAAAGTTAATATAAAAATAATAAATAAATATTAATTATTAATAATAAATTTATTTAATACTGAGTCAATGAAACTAATTGTCAAATTATATATTTTAAACAAAAATAAAAATTTTAAATAAATATATTAATAAATTAATTAAATAAATATTTAAATAATATTAATTATAATTAAAGAAATGATTATAAATTAATAATCTTAATAGAATTTAATAAATGATAAAATTAATTTTCTTATAAATAATCATAAATAAATAATTTAATAATTAATAACTAATGATAGTCCTAAATAAAATTACATAAAAACTAATAAATAAAATTTTTTATATTAAAAATAAAAATTAATATAACCTAAACAACTTGATTATTTAATTGTTAAATTAATTTAATATTTTTAATAATTAACTAAATAAATATTTTCTATATTTTTATTATGTTTAAAACTGATTTTTGTGTGCTTTTTTTCTTTTTTGTTCACATATACAAGAAAGAGCTAGATTCATGTCCAAATTCAACCCAAAAACCACTAGGAATTCAGTTTTAAGGGAAAAGATAAATTATATGGGTTGCATGACAAAAATGCACACCTGAAGTGACACAATGAAGGTCTTACCTAAGTCGGTGTGTATAAGAGGTGACATAGTAGTATATTATAGTTTATTTACAAAGAAGATTAGAAGAAATATAGGGGACTCGATTCACTTCATAGTTGTTAATGTAGAGAGGAGGAGAAGATCCAAGAGACCTCTCGGAGATGGAGAATAAGTAAACTAGAGATCCAAAGGAGTAGAGAAACAGGGAAGAAATCATCATTTTTTTGAGATAATTTCTCTATAAATTTCATATTTTCTTAAATTCTATAATAGTATACTCTTGAACATGTTTGTAATCTTAGTTTTATTTTCTCTTGTTCAAGATTTTTAAATTTATTTTATTTTTAATCTTTTTCTTCTTTATTTATTTTCTTAGGCATGAATCAGATTCAACCAATGATGTTGTTTCTAAGTCATGAAATCTTTTTTTTCATTCATTAGTGGTTTTTAGTTCTATCATCCATGATATTTCAAAGAGACTGATCATCGAATCAATTAAACAAATATTAAAATTAAATCATTTGTAATGTTCAGCATGATCGTTTCCTGTTGATGTTTTCTAATGTTCTTTTTCTGTATTTGGTTATTCAAGTGGAAAACCTCAAGAACTATAATAAAATGTGTTATGTCTTACTACAAGTAATATTTAACCATTTTTTTCAAGGTTTTCATTCAATCTAATGATGTAACATACTTTTAAACCCAAAGATTTCAAATCTCTAGACAAAACATCTAGATCAACCCTCAACGCTCCTTTTCATTTCTCCTATACATCGTCATTTTTTCAATTCATTTTTTTATTGTTTCATTTTTGTTTATTATATTGAAAAAAAACAAAACTGTTTCATCTTGTTTTCAGTTCACTAGATAGAAAACATAAAAAAATAGAGTTCAATATTGTTCAGAGAATGAATAAACCATTAGAACACTCTTCTACCTTCCATGTGGTTCAACCCTTCACTGTTGTACTAGTGTAGGTTTAAAATTTTAATTTATAGGGTTGTGATGACCTATGGATCCTATCATAACATGCTTCAAACACTGGTTCTTTTGATCAATTATCAGCATAATGTTTTTTTGAACTTGAAGATACTCTTATGCGTTAATGAATAAGTCCCTCCTTCTATAACATTTCCTCATATAGATTTTCTCCAAATATCATTCCATACACATATTCATTCTATCATGTTAGAGTTCAAAACTTATTACCATAGAGGGATTCACAAGTGGTCTTAATACTAGTGGGATGAGAATTTTAGAAACAATTCTACCATGGATATGTGTTGATTGAAACCTCTATTAAAATCCATATATAAATATTTAAACATTTGTTTTGGAGGATTAATTATCCTCTTATAGTGAACCTTTATCGGATGATGATAAGATGTGAAAAAACTTAACTTTATATCTAGATCCTACTAAAGACTTCTCCAGAATGTCAAGATAAACCTCAGGTTTCAATCAGATATAATGGAATGTGGTACTCTATTAAGTCTCACAAATTCCTTAATATATATTCTAGAAATATGATCTAAAGATATGTCTAATTTGACATTAATGATGCGTTTTTACTTCTTGGGGAGATCCACTATCACCCATATAGCATTATTAAATTTAGATGTTTTGGGAATTCTGATGATAATGTCCATTATTATGATTTCCCATTTCCCACCCAGTATGGGTATGGTTGTAAAATCCCCATAGCCTTTTATCTCTCAGTAATAAATTGATGAAAATAAAATCATTGAGAACCATAATATCTAATATCTCTCTTCATTACATCCCACTTAAAATACACTTTCAGGTCAGTATACATCCTTTTTATTCCATGATGAATTGAGAAAGATGAACTATGAGACTCATCAAATAGCTCCCTATTTAGTTCAAGCATGTGAGGAATAACAACATGGTTCTAAAATCTTATTATTCAATAAATATCATTGTTTAATTCAATAAAATGTTTTATTACTTTTTTTATCTACATATTCCTTATATGCCTCCTTAAACTTCACTAATATAGTTGGTTAAACATTCCTTTGAAAAATATTGGATTTCCACCTCAATTTAAAATTTCTAGATCCATCCTTTGAAAATCCATAAATATTGGAACGTTTTTTATCCTCATCAAAGATAGGGTAACATGGTAATTTCAACTCAATCAATCTACCACTTTGTTCGCATTCCCAAGGTGTTAATTCTTTGAGATGTTTTAATATTTAATCAACACCAACCATCTCCTTTGGTGTATATTCATCTCCTTTTATGTGAAAATATACTTCTAACTTTTAGTATTAGTATATATATCAATCCATTATTCATTAAGATAATGTCTCCATGTCATTAATTCAATGATTATCATAGATAACACCAAATAATCAATTGGGAACTTTTTCTCATGTATTTTCCATTTTTATGAGGCATAATCAATCATCATTTAATTTTTCATGAGAACACATACTATACCCTTCTTGGATGCATTATTGTAGATAAAAATCAATTCTCCGCTATAGGGTACTACGTGCATAGGTGTACTGAATAACCTTCTTTTCAGATCCCTGAAATTAGCTTCATATACCTCAATATATATGAACATAGTTACTTTCTGATTAAATTTGGTAAGATGATTAGGTAATCATGAGAAATATTTCAAAAAAATTATAATATAGAGACAAACCAATAAAACATCGGATATTATTTTCTATTATTGGTATAATCCAACATTCAGTAACTTTCATCTATGTTGGATCCATATATATACCCTCTCTTGAGATTATATGACCAAAAAATCACTCTTTATGAATCCAAAAGTTACACTTGGTAATTATTTCATAAATTTATCCTTTCTCAAGGTCTTCAGAACAATATTAAAGTGATATTAATGTTCTTCATGTATCTTACAGAATATAATAATATATTCTATAAATACTATCACAAACTGATCGGGATAACATCTAAATAATTTATTAATTAAATCCACGAAGAAAACATGTCAATTTGTATCACCATAAGGAAACACTATAAATTCATATTCTTCATACCTTGTATGGAATATCGTCTTGGGTATATCCTTTTTCTTGACCCTTAATTGATGTATTCCTAAATAAAGATCAATCTTGGAAAATTATTGAGCTCTATATAGTTGGTAAAGTATGTCATACTCCACATCACTAATTATAATCACATGAAAGTTTTCTTTTATTTTTGGCTTAAGATGATTCTAACATAAATCATCATTGATAATCATTATATTATGTAATTAGTTATCAAAAATTCACGCTTTCCTTTCACTTAATGCATTGAAGTGTGGGCGGTGCATTGTGTATATCCATTTTTCTATTTACATCATTTGTTAACTGTTTCCTATCACACTAGCTATCAATTAAATGATTACCTATTTTCCCACTCTTAAAATAGTTACAAGTCCTCTAAAGAAAATTTCATCCATCATTTTTTCCACACATTGAGAATAAATTAACGATCATTTTAATTTCACTATGCAATTTATATTTTCCTTTGAATTATATTTTTTTTATATAACACATATTATTGATGGGTAAATCTAATATCTATCCCAACATTCAGAGAACATAAAATGATATCCTCATACCTACTAAAGTCCCTTAAGGATAATTCTCATTTTAATGCACTAAAGAATCGATCAACCTTATTCTCAGTTTGGAAGATAATTCCTGAATCATACCATGAAAGTCTTGTAAACATTTTTTTATATGTACCAAGATAATCCTCATCCATATTCTTAAACCCCTATAACTCCTTCTTCATAATCATATAACGAATAAGAAGAAAGTACTTTTTGAAAAATTTGATCTTGAACCATATCATTCCATAGAGTAATTTTCATCTTGTTGCCTCATATTCTTGATGAGGTTGCACCATTTGTATTCTTCACCATTCAGACGATAGACTACTAAAACTAATTTATCATGTTTTGAAAATTGGAGGACCAAAAATATTGTTTCATTTCTGAAAATCCATTTTTAAAAAAATAATGGGCAAGAATACCCACATAAAGTATGTTGTTGATTCATAATTATGTACAAAACAAAAAATTTTCACTCTATTTCTCATTTTAAAGTCTTTAATAATTCATTTCACGAGATAATTGTGTTAGCATAGCAACACGATTTTTCATTTCATCTCCCATAACAACTGGTTTCTTAGGGGGAAAATATTTTCATTAAAAATCTAATTCAGCATTAACGAGGTTCTTTTATCTTCCATCCATTTTATAAAACTAAAAAACATAGTGTTAGAAACACTAATCATACAGGGAAAATTGTACAATCAATATAAATTACTTATAAAAGTTCAATTCAAAACATATTAGGTTCTATCCATTGTTATTCATGATCATTACAAAAAATTATTAGATTTTATCCTATACTTAGACATATCATTATGGATATTACTATGGTTATCTCATCCTAATTTCCAATTGTCATGTAAACCGTTCTTTGATACCATTAATAATGGCCCTTACATTTCATTCATAGAAAATACTTCTAAAATAGAATAAGATTCTTTACATTACATAAAATACCATGCCAGAACCATATATGTTTAGTGTCTTTCAAAACTGGGAGCACGAACAACTGATTCAAAAAACATCTACACCCTCCCCCACTTATTCCATCAAAACTAGTATTATTTTTCACACATCTTATTTAATATCTTACATTATATCCTTAATTATGATTTCCATCATACATATATAAAACTCTTATAAAATTATTTGAGGAATTTTTTTTAATTATAACAAAACCATATTCATATTTATGATATCATATATGATCCTATTATATCATCGTATTACTCCTTTGATAATAATACTCCATTATTACTCTTCTTTTGGGTGTTAACTGCTTCATTTTTCTATGCATGTGTTATCATATAAGTCTTGGTTCATGTGCATAGGATAAAGTTCCATCATTTATAGATTTATTTTTTTGTCATATATATCATATTTATTCATTATATACAGTTATCTAATTATTCTTAAATGATGAATATGGAAAATGAATCCCATCATGTCATGGAAATCGTAGGTTATACGTACGCATGAGCGATAGTATCATTCCTTTAATGGTAAAAGGGTAAGGAAGTTGATGGAATATAATTTTTTCCAAAACCAACATAAAGTTATTATTATAACATTTATATATATATATATTACCATCATTATACCCATCAAAATAATGTATTTATAAAAAATAGTTTTCTCTAACGTGTGGAGATAATAAGTCATTCGTACGCACAAGTAGTGCTTCTGTTTTTCATACGATGGATAGAAGGTGGAATATGGTTGTTAAAAAATCATAAAAAATATAATAATATAACTGATATGGTATTTTTTACTTTTCAATGTAATAAAAAAAAGAAGAGGATGTAGAAGAATAAATAATCTCGAAAGAGTTGGTAAAGATAATTACCTCTTCCTTGGAGAACTTCCTTTATATCTCCTCTTAGTAACATAAGGGGTGGAATTTTGAGAAGAGAAGAACATATAGAATGTGTATATATAAAATTAAAATATAAATCGAAAGAGTTTGGTTGAGCTTTAAGGATTAATTTGATCTGAATTAGTGAGAGTGTAGGTTCCCTTTTATAATTGAGGTGAGTGGCACTTTTGGAATTTCAAAAAATATTAATTTATAATAAATTCCATATCAAAAAAAATTACCTAATTAAATTTATTAGAATTTAATATGAGGCAAGGTTTTAATATAATCAACCATTATATTTTTGACTTCTATTGGTATTATTTTAAACCTTATCATTTTGGTTAACCATTAGTTAACATGTTTTAATTTTAACTACAATAACATCTCTGTTAATATTAGAAGGCTGTAATTTTTAATTTTTTAGTGTAAATTAGACCATAAATAATCTAATTATTCCATTTTAAACCATATTATAATTATTTTTTATTTTTAAATATTTTTTATTATTTTTAAAAATAGTTTAAAAAAATATTCAATTGATAAAATATCATTACTGTCAATTTTAGCACTTCACTATATTGAAATTTAAAAATAAAAACATTATAAGTTAACTTTGAACCAAATATTTCATTATATAAATAATTAATAAAGGTAATATAGAAATTTTTCATGTTAATCATCTCCAATTATTTTTATTTTAATATCTTTTGTAACATTTATTTGGTATTTAAATTAATTAAATAATTACAACATTAGTGATGTGTAAATATATAATATACCTATTTGTTCATTAAAAAAATACCATAATGAATATAAATATTTTATGTTTCATAAGAATATTTATAGTCAAATGCATATTTTTGTAACCCTATGTTTAAAATGATATAATATTAAAACATGAATGTGACATCTTTAAATTTTCATAAATAAAATATTATAAAAATCATAATCACATTTTTGTGGCACAAAACGTAAAAAAAGGATTTAAATCATGAATATATATTTATTATTTTAAAATTTTACATTAATATTCATTAATAAAATACTTTTGTACCCATGTGGAGACATAAGGTATATTTAAGACAAAGAAAGTGACATTCTATTTAATTCCTTGATTTAAATATTATATATGTCATTTTCATGCTCAAATTTCCCTTAAATAGGTTAATATAGATCCATATATGTTAATTTTTGAATTATATTCATCCAATAAAATTTTTTCATGTGTTAGAGTAATTTTATTGTCATTTTCATTTTATTTTTAACCTAAACTATAATATTTACCCTTTATCTTGGCAACAAAATTTTAAAAAATTATTTTTAAAAATAGCCAAAAATAATTTGAGCATTGTCAATAAATTTTTACATTCCGAATAATTATTTTTTATCCATTTTTTTAATTTAAATCATATAAGTTACATATTTTAAATTAAATTAACACCGGTGAAATTTCATAAAAATAGATTTTTGGAAGACTACCCGTTTAAAACATTTTAAGTTTTTATAATAAATTAATCTAAATAAATTTTTTTTTTAAAATAATTGCATTATTTTAAATAAATATGAACTAATTAATATTTAAAACTAATGTTAACATAATTTTACCATGTAAATACTTTAAAATGTAATATAGTTTTAAATAACAATTAGTATTTTAGTTATTCCATTAAAAATTTAATGTTATCTCAAAATTATAAAAAAATAATTTAAATATAATTTTGAAATGATGAATTCAAATATTAAATTTATTTTTCAAATCTATTTTCTATTACTTCATAATAATTAATATTATCTCATAAAAAGAAGAAAAAATTATTTTTTAAGAAAATGATTTTTTGAAGAATAATGCTATTTTTCTACCTATACATTCATATTAAGTGGGACCGTTATATTAATTTCATAAATTAGTTGTGTATCTTTATTCCCAAAAAATTAACATCTAGGTTATAGTGGAAATTTTATACTAATAACATCTCCTAGTTCGTTTAAACTCATTGTTGCGTACAATGAAAGATAATAAAGAATTAAAATTATTTAAAGGGAATTATTTATTAAAATATCATGGTGTTACATCATGGATTGAATGGATAGAGTAGAAGGATTTTCAAAATACATGGATGGAATATCTTGAGGGTGTCATGGGACTTTCTTTGACATGTCACGGGGCTTTTCATGATCCCAATAGTATACCAAAGGCGCATCGTGTGATCAGGGTGACATGTCCTGGTGCTATCGCCGGACATGGACGGTTCATGCCAAGAACAAAAGGATTAGCATGTATCTTCTTCACTAAATTCCCCCACCCTTATTCATTATTATTTACTTTATGTTTCTGTTGACTTATATTTGTTTAGTGTTAGCTTATTTTATGTCATGAGTGATTTAGTAGAAGTGCAGGATGTTCTTAACATGTCTATCTAGTATTCCATCATGTGATCTACAAGTGATCTCATGAAGTGTTTATCCATGCTGCAAGGTCACTCCAATTTTTTCCTTTTTCTTACCTGATATGAAGCATTTTTGGTTGTGAGACCAGCTGCTCTGGTGAATGGGTTCACTAGTGAATTTGGATGCAAAAAGTTCAACCCTTTGCCCCGAGATAAGTGTGATATTTTTCTTTTTATGGTGTGCAATTTTTATGCCCCACCACTGTAGTTTTTTGTCTCATTACATGGATCATATCATGAGAATCCATGCTATAATCAGAGAAGGTTCCTCATCATCATGTGTCTTCTTGAGGTCCTATATTGAATCAATCTTGGGGTGTCACGTGTCTTTTAGAGAACTCAAGACAATTATATAAAATCCTCTTTTATTGTGTTATAAATAATTAATGGGTCTTTCTTGAACTATGAAGAAAAGTCATTGAACTTTTATATTGTTAGGATGACATGTATGAGGGCCTTTGTCAGACCAGGTCACCTCTTGAATGGTCATCATGTGATCTCATGTGACACAACTAAAACCATTCTCAATCCATGGTTGTCTTTTAATGGGTCCTTCTTAAGATCATGTCGACTCATATATGGGTTTAATGAGTCTAGGTTTGCAGATATCCTAATAGTGCTACATGATGTATACAACCACAAGAGTCACCCACCTCCTCCACTTTTATTTCCTTTATTTATTTTACAGTGGTTTGATATCTCTCGAGGTTGTATGAATTTTTTCAAAGAAAATCACTCTACCACTTGATGATGAGGCACAAGGAAAAAAGGTTTTAGGGATATGCATGAGAATTTCATGGATAATTCCATCTCTTTGTCCTTCAGGGGCCAAAGGGTGGGAGTGAAAGGCCTCCTCGACATACCCGAGGCTCTTCAAATGATTAAGATGTCATGAAAAATGGATTTCATGAGATGAGGAGGACATGTCATTGGGCGCTTATGGTTTCTTATGGATCGACTTGAACATGTATCATGAAATTTACAACCGCAAGAAGCTCATGCCTCCTCTACTTTTATTTCCAATTATTTATTGTAAAATGGATTGGGCATCTCACGAGTTTTACTGAATGTTGTCACGGGATATTTCACTCACCATTGATAATGCATCATAAGAGTTTTACGAACACAATAAGCTCTCTAATTTTTTATCTTTTCCTCTTATTTTCGAAGAAATTTTGGATGGGTTGTCAAGATATCAGTGGTTGACAAACCAAATGACCCGGGAGAGGTTATCTGGCTTCTTCTGCATGACCAATGGTTGTACAGGGCACCTTTTCAAGTGTAGAAAGTATTTTCAAAGTGGCTTCATGATCTAACATGGGTTATTCTTACATGTGGCTCTGTCACGTGACCTTCTGTTGGTAACTTGTTCACATGTATCTTAGATTCTTACACAATCCATAAACCATTTTCACAATATTCTTCCTTTGTTCTCGGGGAAAATAATACCCATATCCCGACATTACTTCTATTTAGAAAATTTTTATGCTCATTTGGCAGGCTTCAACACTGGCATATCAAGGGAAAAAACATAATTCATGGAATAAATTTTTGTAGTTCATCTTATATGAATAATAAAGAAATAAAATATCATAGGTGATGAGAACATAAAATTGGAATATGAAAATGAATTTTACAAGAAACATTATCATAGAAAATATTTTGTTAAGGAAACCCACATATATATACATAACATGTTAGGCATGTGATAACCACCCATGTTCCTGATTTGAGCTTGGGATAACCTTCCATATATGATCCTTTCAAGAATTTTATAAGCTCTTATTTTCACTTCGAGATTATAAAATATTAATCACTACCCAGTTAATTGGAGGGAGATATATGTCCCACCCATCGCATAATCCAAAAATTTGTGTTCCGCATGAAAATAAAACACTAATCATATCATAACCCATTAAATAAAATGGGTTTCAAAAATATTCCATAATATTATGACACATAGTAAATAAATTGGTCTTAGAAACATCTATTGATCATTAAAATAAGCCACACATTAAAATTATAAGATTGGTGTTACTTGATAATATCCCCATAAATTAACAATTATTGTTAACAAATGTCATTTTGGATGGAAAATAATTTTGAATATACACTGTAAACATTTCTTTAGGAAAATAACATTTATTTAGATTCAATTTGTAAAACAAAAAATGCTTGAAACATTTTTGAAATATATTTATTTGAACATTATGTTTCAAAATTATAATGGTATCTTTAAAACGTGGTGTTTTCATGATGGTAGGATATTTTTTACATGTTAAACCAAAGATTTCATTCATATTTTTTGTAAAAATAAAACCGAAATTGTATTAAAAAGATGATGATGATTAATTATAAAAATTATTTTTAAAAAATTAAAATAAGGGTAAAAATTTCGTTATGTAATCTTAGAGTAACCTCAAATAAAATTAGAAAATTGATATATAAGAGAAAATTATTTTTTCCTTAAAAATATACAATTGGTTTTAATTAAAAGGATTCTATTGAAATCATGATAAAATACAGATATGAAATTTTAAGGAGTACTTGTACCCTCAAGAAAAAACTATATTAGAATAAATTATTTGTGTTTTTTGAGATATAGTCCATAATATTTAATCATCAGAAGCATAAACATAAACAATTTTGATAAGTGTTGAGATTGTATCATAAAACCCTTAACACTTTAATAACATTGAATCATAATCCCCATAAAGGAATTACATTATATGAAACATAAAATATTATTAGAATAAAGAAATTAATGATATTAAATAACTTAGGGTCTTTATCCGGGCATCATAAATTAATATGGGTGTATAATATAATGTATTTCCCAAATAAGACAAATTTAGACAAAAATACATTACCTTAAGTATCGACATACTTCCTAAACATTTTGAAAAACTATATAATAAAAATAATTTTTCTATCCATATATCATATAATATATTAATTACTTACTACCTTTCATTTCCCTCTTATTTACAATTCCATGTCAAGATCACAATTCTGTTAATAACAGCTTTGGTTTTTGTGTATGTTTTGACTTGTTATTTTATGTCATATTTCCTTCAACATGGTTACATAATATAATAAATAATAAAATTGTTATAATTTTAATTTATATTTAGTATATATTTTTTCAAATTTATCTATAAAATTATGATAAAGTAAATCAAATACACCATTCAAATATACAGTATGTTGTATGTATGAGTGAACACTATTCCATTTTGTCGACGGATGAAATGAAAGAAACAGAAATAATATATTAACATTAAATAATCATATTCATTTCCAATATATCACATACAATAATTATATTTACCCTAAATACATTCCATTCAATTAATTATGGAAAACTGAATCACATCTCTTTATGAGGTGATAGTCCACCACACACACGAACGACGTTATCATATCCCCCATTGAATGGAATGTAAGAAAGTATAAGTGATATCATATTAAATTAAGTATAATTATGTTAAAAATTATATATATATATATATTCATTTAATCTATCATTATCACCCTCAATGTAAAACATAAATGAAAAAACACATCACAACAATTCGTGAGGCGGTAGTCAACCATACACTCAAGTGATATTATTGTTTTCAAAAGGGTTTGGTAGTTAGAAGGTATATGTGGATGTTTAATTAAGAATTATAAAAATATCATAAATATATTACATATAAATAAAATCAATCATTATAACCATCTGTGATATTTGGAGATGGAAAATGAATAACGTTGGTTCACGAGGCGGTAGTGCACCATGCACACGATTGGTAGTTTCATTTCCCATTTGATGAAATAGTACGTGGATAAAATTTATATAACTAACATAATTAAATATAATTATATTTTCAATATTGGTGATATTAAATCAACCAAATTGAATAATATTTTTATGTAGGTATAAGAATATGTAAACCAAAAAACACATATTTTTAATCTTTACCTCCACATCAGAAAACCAATTTTATATTATTCTAAAGGAATCCTAGATTGGATTTATGACCCAAAAAAGAACTAAAGGATAGAGGGAGAAAATTATGGAATATATTTTGGATTTTTTTGGCTATGCCAAAGGGTATTTTAATTATAATGTGGAGAGGATAAGGGTGTCTTTGTATAAGTAGGTGAGATGACACACATGGAATGGTTGAAAATAATAATGTGTACCCTTGTTTTTTCACATGAAAAAAGATAAAACAAATTGGTCATTATCAAATAAAAGAGGATATAAGGTCCCAATATTTCTAGATAATGGGAGGTGGAAAACATCCTAGGTCATTTTACTCCTTTTCATTTTCGTTTAACCCCCCACCCCCCGGAAAAAATTGTTTTAACCCTAACCGTGGTAATTAATTATTAATGTTTTTACAATTTATTTTGACAAAAAATTAATTGTTACATATATTGTAATATATATTTTGATGATAATAAAAATATAGAATCAATTTTTTAAATTAAATTAATAGAATTGGTAAAATATTATTTGAAGTTAGACTCTTGGACATGACGAGATAATGATTTTCCAAAGAAAATGATCTAAATAATGAAAGGTTTTTAAATAAAAATTCATTTTGAAATTGATTCAAATTACCATTTTAAAATAAAACAAATATCATATATTCATTAAAGAAAAAGGATTCTTTCAATAAAACCATATATTTTTCACTATTAATCAAAAAATTCAACTTTCCAAAAAAACCCCAAAAATCACTATAATAAAATTATAAATTATAGATTCTGTAAATAAATAAATTTCTTTCAAAAAACATTTAAATGTTTCGAAAATTGCCTTTATTGTTTTTCAAAAATACTAAGAAAATATTTTTAAAAAAAATTATATTTTCGAAACATATTAAGACTTTAAAAAATTAATTAATGATTTATCAATATGATATATTTATTTAAAACCATTATACATGATATTTAGTTTTTTATTCAAATTTAGTTCACCATATTTAATAGATTGGAAATAAGGACCATGTTTGAATTATTATATTAATTGGTTTTCAAGATCGTTAAAACAAAGTGTTTCATGTAACACGATCTATCTATTAAACTAAATATATTTGATATATATATATATATATAATAAAATATAATGGTTTTATAATACTGGACATCATAACTATACCATCAATACCTCGTTTCAAGACATCTTACATAAATGGCTAAGCCTTAGCCAAAAACCTAAGCTAGTTTATCTAATGAGACCAACTGATACATCGAGGAGATATAGGGGGCCCCATCCATCACTTAATAAGTAAAATGCATTCCTAATATGAAAGAGGATAAATACAATAAAAAAACATTCATATTAAAAAACTATCATATAGAATTTTAATAATTTCCCTAATTAATTAACAATATCAACATAAACATTCATATTGTAAAACATTCATACAAATTTTAATACTTTACCTGATCAGTAAACATAATCATAAACCATATAGAGATATATGGATAATGGTGTCAAAATAGTATATCCACATTAAAACTGACCATAAAACATCAAAATATATAATAATTATGGTATCATTAAAATATATTCTCAATGGATCATATGGTAAAATTTGGGTTTTTGTGTTAATAAATAGAAATACCATACATACTCAATTAAATTTTAATAAGTAAAATATACTTTTCAATTAGAAAATCACTTTAAAGACTGTATATTTTCAAAATAATAGGAAATAATGTTTCATTAAAATCAACATAGTAAAATTATAAATGAATCTTTAAAATAATATGTTTTCAAGATAGAGAGTAATGCCTTAAAATTAGTAATAGTTAAAAAACATTCTTTTCACAAATTTACAAAAAGGATAAAGTGTACCAATTTTAGAAAATGACATTAAAATTTCATTCATTTTTTTAAAAAAAATTAAAAAAATTAAAAAAATATTTTTATTAAATAATTTTGATAATGTTAAAAATATTTTTTGAAAATATTATTATAATACATAGATATGAAAGAATGAACATTTCTGGCTGGAGTGAGAAATAGTGTCATATTTTCTCAAAATCAATTTTCTCAATATCTCAGTCATTTTAAGTACCAAAGGGAATAAATTGTAACAATAACATTAAATTTTCATGATTAACCATTGTTTATTTAAATTTATGGGTTTATTATTGAAGTGTCAAACAATTCCTCCAAGGGAGATGTGAACAAAATCAATCCTGAAAAAATAATGAGATTCTGAATTAAAACATTACCACTTTGGTAACATTTTAATAGAAGTCTCCAAGAATGAAAGGATCATATGTATATTTATATCCCATTTTCTCATGATAAGGTTCACAAAATAAATTCATAGTAAGTATAAACACAATATAAAATAAATATGTGGTGAATATGGTATATGTCTCATGGATGTAAAAGTGATACGAGAAACACATACCTGAGGTCTGATTCCCATAATACATGTTCATAAATATATTATAATAAATATAGAATTTTTATAAATCAACTAAAGAGATGAACCTATATTTCATACCATATATGATTTTTCAATAGTCTTTTTGGACGAATTTATTAATAATTGTTTATTAAAATCATATTTTTGGGGATAATTGCTTCATTTTTCATGGATGTATTGTTTTTTATAATATCATCCCATTTTCAATGATTATGGTATCATAATTTAAATAATTTTAAATAGGATATAAATATAATATATATTAATTATATATTATTTTATAATATTCTTTAAATGTAATAAATGAGAGATGTATAACACCGTTCACAAAGATGGTTGGTTGTATGTACGGATTATATTTATTTATATTTCTCTAATAGATCTAATGTAAGAATGGTAAATAATATTTCACCTTAAAAAATTATTATATAAAATATATAAATTATATTCATTAAATATATCATTATTATCATTCATGTAAAAATAAAATGAATAACATTGCACATAACTACAGGGTGGTGGTAGTTCACACGTAAACGTGAGTGACAGTACTGTTTTCCTATGGATTATAAGGTAAGAAGGTATATGTTATATTATAATAAAAAAAAGTATTTTAATTTCATAAATATCATATAAATATGATAAATGCATCATTATATACAATCGGGATAGATATTGATGGAAAAAGAATTCAATTGGTTTGTGAGGTGATAGTCTGTCGTACACACCATCAACAATTTCATTTCCAATTTGATTAAATAGGATAGGTATTTAGCTTTTTTACATTACCATAATAATTTATCATTATAAAAGATAAACTAGTTTTATAATTTTAATAATGTTTTAAAATATTTTTTAGATTTAGAAGAAAAAGTAAAACAAAAACGCATGGTTAATAACATTACCTATTCTTCGTACAACTTATTTAGGTTTATACCAAAAGCCTACCTATAATTTATTCCTTAAAAAAGGAATATAATATGTGGGGAATGATTTAAATAATATATTTTTTAGTAATTGGTGGATTCAAAATTCTTAGGGAGTGTGATGAGGAGAGAAGGTGGATGGCCTTTTATAAGTAGGGAAGAGGACAAACTAAGAATTTATGAAAACAAAAAAAAATAAAAATGTTTTTTACATCACACAACGATCTCGAATTGATAATTGTCTAAATATTAATTATATAAGGTAAAAAAATGTCTATTAAATATGAATTTTAAATGTTTCTAGGTCATTCGATCTCTTATCATTTTAGGTTAACCCTGCAGTAATCCTATTTTAACATTAACTACAGTAACTAATTCTTACAATACTTACAATTTATTATCACCAAAAATTATGTAGATCATTTAAAATAATATAAATTATTCTAAATCAAAATATGGAATACATCTGTGAAAATTCAATCACATAAGACCTATAATTTAATTTAAAATTTATCTCATATAAGTGTCAAAAAATAGGTTTTGTAATGAATAGTTCTTATAAGTATAGAATGTTTTAAAATAAATAAATTTAAAATTGATGAAAATAATCAAAATTGTATTTATTATCATATAATTCAAAAAAATTATTTTTAAAGTAATTTTAATTAAATTTTTATCTTTTAAATGTATTAAATAAAAAGGCATTTTTCAATAAAAACTAGTATTTTCACTGTTCATAAAAAATTAATCTCCTAAAAAATTGACAAAAAAACACTCATTTTCTTTTAGATATACTAATTTAAAAAATTAATTTAAATTTTTTCAACATATTCACATAAATTGGGAAAATTAATTGTAAATTATGTGTAGAATATATGAAAAAATTGCATGTAGAAAAAATACCATCTTTCAAAAAAAATTCCTTTATTTCAAATGAATTTTTTTTATTATCAATTTTAAACAAATGAATTTATTTATAAATTTATGATAAATATAAATTTTATAATTTAGTTAGAATTATTCATATCCTCTTGTTTAATAGTTATCTTATAAAGACATAAAATTTTACGATTCATTCAGAATCGGGGTTTCATATATCCTAAGATATCAAAGAGATTCAATTTAAATAAAAACATTTGAGTGATAATTTACTATTAGTGTTATGTATGTAATAATATATCTAAATCAGTGTTCTTCTATTAAATTATCATGGTGTTACATTATTTACATTTCCTTTGTATCCATATAATTCTTATAATAATATAAATAAACAAACTCATTAGTATAGTTTTACTATTTTTTATTTTCATACCATGCGTGTGTATCATGGTTCTTATTCAAACAACATATTTTCCATATATTTTGTAGGTCATAAATAAGAATTCTATGATGTTTTTTGGTCGATTTTGGGAAACATTAGTAAGGCAGTACACGGGTTTTGTAATTGTGTCAACCCTTGTATTTTTTTATTATGTTTATTCTCTATTAATCAACCTCATAATTTAGTTATTACAAGAAATGTTAAAATGGAGTTTTATAAATCCTAATACATCTTACTGGATGACTAGTGTCATATCTTAAGAATTAAAGTCTGGGAAATTCACTATCTTAATCACTTATGTATTTTGGTTTTAAATTTTATTAGTTTTGAAAGTAAGAGAGTAATGAGGTGTAATTATTTTTTTGAATGAAAATAATAATATTTATTCCAAAATTTCCAAAATAATGGATGAATAAAAAGTCACACCCTTATATTAAACATTCAAATACTTCCATGTCTTATAACCTTGACCCTTAAATTCGATTCTCTATGTGTTCCATCATTCTACATAGATCTGTTCTACTTAAATTTTGTGAATAGGAATCACACTCTATGTAAATCACCTAAGTGATCACCTCATCATGCTCTTAAATGGGTCACAATCATGATTTTATTCTCCATTCATATCACTACTCCAATTTTTAGAAATTTATAATAATAGGGGTAGAGAAAACATTTTTAAAGAGTTCCAAAGAAAATCAGAAGGTAAGAGACATGAGGAAATATCTTATCCTTAGCCTCTCACTATATGGAGATCCTCAAAGTAATGTATATGGAATTTTGTTAGGATTGTTAGCTCTGAATCACTAGTTCTCATGTGATGGGTAACCATTGGTTTATCCTTTCAAAATTTATGGGAGTTTTAGAGATCATTAGCATTCTCAGGGGGTGAGAAACATGTTGAAAATAGGGTGAATAAGAAAAATATTATGGATAGAATGAAATTAAAATTTAAATATAGAAAAATATACAGGTGTTACTATTCAACAATTTGTGTGTGATGAACATTTTTTATTGGGAAAATAGAATTATTTATAGATTTTTAGAGAAAATATTATTTCTCCCCACATTATAAAGTATGCTCCAACTTCAGTTGGATGTGTTCCATGTGTTCAGCTTAGGGGCTGTGAGGTATTTAGTTAGAAAAATATTTTGGGTCTAAAACTCCCACCATAAATTACACTTGTTCTCTTTCAACAAATTTCATAAACTTTTCTGTTTCAATATTACATAAGTATAGTACAAAATAATGCTCCATTTTGGTCTCATATGAGTAATTTCACATGTTGGAAAGTGGAAAAATGTCCCCATTGGAGATTTGGGGATGGTCATGTATTAAGCTTGGATAAAATCAACTGGTGGGACTTCTAATCATCATATAAATGATTATTAGGGTAAGATAATCATTTAAGTAAATTGATCAAGTATCAATTATCTAGATTTAGATATAAGTTCTTGGGTCTTCACTTATTCAAATTGGGTTTTTCACTCTATTATTCACAGTTGACATAGTGATGGACTTGTTAAACTATGACATCATCTTGGAAATTTTATCAGTATTCCACTAATCTTAGATTCAATGACATGGATCTTATTAAACAAATATTCATGGATTTATTTTTTCATTACCAGTTGAATCTCGCTTTCAATATTCCATAATTCTACACATGTTGGGATTAATGTATCTAAAGTCAGATTCTAGTAAATGGTTTTGTTTTCATGTTACATGGCTTTGTCATGAATAAGGCCAGTTTTTTAGTTATGGTACGAGATTGTCCAAGTGTGTCCTTGCTAATGTGGGTGGAAAGGAGGTTGGGTTCTGCTTCCTTGTTTGAATAACATATTTTTTTGATATTTAAGGAAATTGATCTACGAATTATTATATGGGAGTCTTAAAACCTATGGTTGATGAGTGGGGATGTCTCAAGACCATTCTATATTCATATAATTAAATATAGAATGAACTATAGGGACAAAACAAACCTTTCTTGGGATGGATTCCCATATAATTGATCAAAGTGGAATTTTGGATCATAATTCATTAGTCTCGAAATAGAGAACATGTGTATCATCATCCTCACATATAATTGATTCGATATCAAGATAAAAATCCATAAGCTTATACTACTAAAATTTGTTGTGATCTCAATCAATTTTGGTCTCTTTGAAGTTAATATTCAACTCATAAATGAAGTTTAATGGATCTTATTAGAGGCACTTCCTATTCGATTCTTCTGTAATTTCATAGATTTGATATTATTAAAGTTGGTTTAGTGGTCATCATATTCTTTAACCTATTTTAAAGATGGTTACGTACCAATTTTGACTATGATTATGATGGTAATGTTCAGATTCAATATGTGGTGTGGTCATATTTGTTACATTTCCCTGCATCTCTTTATCTTTCATTCATATGATATCCTAATCTATGTCGATACTGAATTTCTAGTAAGGATTTTCAAGGTTGATGCACTCCATAGTGAAGTGTTTCCATGTAAGAAGGTTGTTCCCATGGATTTTGGATCCATTGACACTCAAAAATGGATGGTTTTACTGGAATAAGAAGAAGTGAGGGCATAGTTGCAGAATGGGTTCACAGTAACAGTGTGCTTCACGATTGTAAGGGAACTTAGTGAGTCGTAGTAGGTCAGGGTATAGTATACGGAACTTTCCCCACATGTTAGCTGGTTCATGAAAGAATGTTCGATTCTTGGTAAAATACCTTGAGTATCATAATTTTTTCATTGTAGTAGTTTCGACATAATGGTCACACATAGGCAGACGTTTGTAGACAATTTGCACAATTTTACATTTTTTCACGGTTTCAGCCCCTGTAAAATTTTCCTACACAGTACAATTAAGAAAATAATTTTTTTTAATTAAATGATTAATGAAATTAATTTCAAAATTAATAAAATAATTAAAATTAAAAATTTATTTCCTTTGAATCATTTAAATCCAAAATTAATTTAAATTCATTTTTAATTATTTTAAATCATATTTTTTTAAATCACAATCAGTTCCTATATCAACATTTTAATCACATTTTAAAATTATTAAATGAAATTTCAATACATAAAAATTTCTATTATTTATTGAAAAATAAATTTTTGAAATCAATTTCTAGATTTCATCGAATATAAAAAAATAAAATAATTATAACTCAAAAAATAAATCCATTTGAGCATATTAGATGGTGATTAAATTTGGGTTAAATAAAAAAACATAAAATTTCACCAATTGGTGTATAGATTCACTGTTAAATTTAAAAAATGATTAAAAAATTAAAAATCATCATTTTATCCATGTAGAAATTTGATATATATATATATATACATAACTATAAAAATTAATTATTTTTCAGATTTTGTTATTAATAAAGTGGTACTTTTTAATCAAAATGGATTTTTTTGAACATTTTGTCTCACGTCACTCCCCTACAGTTCAACTGTTGCACCCCAGATAAATTTTATCAATAAAACATTTTACTAATGGGAAAAACAAATGGTACGTCCTTGAATAACCTAAACATATAGGTTAGTGATAATAAAATCATAAGCCCATAAATTATTTGAATTTTCTTTCGTCCTAAAAAAATTTAATTCTTTCCTCAATTTAATTCAATCAATGTTCTATGTCTATAGATTGAAAAAAAAATAGATTTATGTTGAATAAATGTTTTTACAAGAATTTATTCCATTTATGTCCTCACACAATGTTTCTTAAACCGATGTTTGATGTTCAACATTTTTTTAAAAAAAATAAAATATATTCATTATCAGTCAATTGCCCCATTCATCATTTGGGTAAAATATTTCCCTAAATAAAATATATAAATTCTTGATAATAAGAAAATTTAATGAAAAATAATATTTTTAAATTTTTTTCATCCATGTATGTGTGAATCACTTCAAAAATGAACTTACTAGATGTGTATAATTAGATTACTCAAGCATTTGATGCCCAATGTACTAATGATTCCCCGTGGGATCCCAATTTCCATTTTTAATATAGTTTCAATGGTATTTTATTGATTAGTTTTGAGCTGACTCCCTAAGTTATTATTTTTCATAGAGGTCGAGTTACTATTGATTATATTTAAAATTATAGGGGCATAATACCAAAATTCCAATTCAACAAAAATGATTTCACCCAAACAATTTTTCCATGTTCAATAAGAAATCCTCTAGTTGGTTATATAAACTAGTGAAGATAGTCGAAGTTTACAAAAACATTAAAAATATTAAAAAGACCTATATACAACATTTACAAGAGTATTTTTTCAGTTTTTTTTATATTTTTTAAATTTTTCTAATTATACAGACTCACTAAAACATAATAAAATTACTAAAAAGTTTTTATTTATCGATTTAAAAGTATTCCTAAAACCCATTAAAATCTATTCCTAAATTGGACTCAATATCTTCTTGCATGCTTATAAATGTCACTACCCTCCATGATTTTCATCATCTAATTTATGAATGAAAATAATATTTTTTTATTAATGGGGTCAAAAACAACTGAAAAAAATTGAAACCATCTCGTGTTCCTTATTTAACATTTAGGTCCATGTTTGTCTCTCCCAAGGGCTCTTTTTATATATTTTTGACCTATCCTCCAATATCGTTGTCCTCGTTGTGGTATCCCATAGAAAAATATATTAAACATTAAAAAATTTATTAAAAATTAAGAAAAGAGGAAAAGATAGAGAATAAAAGAGATTTCTTGTAGTTTACCCTATTATTGGGGGACATATATAGACTATCTAAAGTTGTAAAGCCCTATGGTCATCCCCAATCCACCAAATGATATAGTCTTTATGAATAATACCACCACATTATATTCCTTCAAAAATTTCATAGCATAAATTCATCATAGATTCCCCCTTAAACAGAGTTATTTAAGTTCACACTAGATAATTGTGATATACAACCCATGGTAGGGGTGATAGAATTATGTAAGGGGTCTCTTAGGATTATAAGCCATCTATTATTGATTTCACTTCAGCTAATAGCTACTCTATTTAGCTTCTTGTATAAACTCATACAAGGGTGTGTCAAAAGATAATTCATATTAAATAAATTTAAAAATTTTTAATTCAGATATAAAATTTTACACTCATAAGAATACTCATAAATTATGTATTTTTTTGAGTTACTAATTGTAGTTACCCTTCTAAAACATCTCCCACAATTTTATATTTTTTGTGATGTTAAGGAAGTTGTTGATTCACCATGTGTGTGCAAATTTATACTTATTGAACCAATTTATAGTTGGAATTCCCTTTTATTTAAATAATATTGGGTTGTCAGTATTTGTAAAAGTATCTCTTATCTATAACATCTTCATTATCTTGGGTAGGTTAAAATATTATATAAATATAATTTTTTATGGTGGAGTATTGTACTGTAATTTGTATAAATTTGATTCAAATGTGATCAAGGTAAGGAGATATCCTTTTGTTATTTAATATTGATTTTCCAGTTGTTAATGAATGTTAACTATATCTTATAATTATATTATAATTAGGGTGGGAAAATGGGGTCCATCTTTTTCATTAGCCCTTTTCAATACATAAATAATTCATTACATGGAAAAACACTTAATAACACATATGGAATTTTATATCATAGTTTCTTAAAAGTAAAAAAAAAATGAATAAAATAAACAATCCTATAATCCAATCGAAATACTTATTCAAGGGTTTATTCGAAGTTAATTTTAAGTATTCTCAAATCATGGTGGCATGCATTAAAATAAAGGGGTGTGCATAAATCCCATTAATGTATAAAAAACGGAAATAGAGTATGTATGATCATCATGGACAATAAATTATTTAGAGCTTATGATAATAATAATAAGTAAATGATACATAACATGTAAATTCAGTTAAAAAAAATAGGCATTCATAAGCATACTGCCAAGGTTTTCTGATAATGATTCTAAAATCAAAATTACCAAGGATATTAACCAAGGTATCATAAAACTTCCCATCAATAGAGATTATTTTATTCCCCAGTGCATTAGATTTCATTTAAGGTGAACCCTTTATATGTATTAATTCATGTGATCCACATTAATCTTAGTAAATCATTTCCTCATTGACTTGTGGAGAATAAAGAATGGGTTTCATGTAGAATCATTTCATACTTTACTACTTAAGGACTTGAACATTACATTATTATTTATACCAATTAAATGGAATATGGGTTTTCTATATTTCAATACATGATTAAATAAATTATATTTACAACTAAGTGAATACACATGGATAAATATATCATTTGGGTACTCAAAATAAAAAAAAAATCATTAGAAAGTGAGTAATTCATGATATGACTTTTGTCACATGATGGTAAAATATTGGAATAAGGAAATGTACTAAGGGGACATGAAGAAGCTCTCCAAATTTTAAACAATATTTTTATAGTAAGGGGACAATAAAAAGGGTATTGAAATAGTATAATGTAACATTTAACAAAAATCAAGAAATGAGGTACTTGAATAGAAAATGGGTTGAAGAGAATTTTATTACCTTAAATCCTGCTTTATTCATCTCTTTTTTACCTCATAAATAGTAGAATTTGGTTTGTTAGAAAATAAATCTATGAGTTATTTATGTTCATATTTTGTCACTATTTTTCTATTATAATCATTCGATTATATATCTTAACATCCATTATAATAGTTAAAATATTTTTATATTATATTTTTCTTACAATTTCTTGTCTTTCTTAGATTTAATGATCATTATTAATTTATATTAATACAATATTATTATTAAATATAGACAAATACAAAGAATTTTATTTATTAATTATATATTATTAATAAATTTTTATTAACAAACAAAATATTTTCGATATGTAGAGAGTTGGAAATGTCCCTTTGGGTGGTTAATAGACCGTTTATGTGACATTATCAAGAATGAAAAAAAATGGTAGTATGAAATTTAAATATATCATAAATTAAATAATTACATTAGTTTGAGAATTTTAATTTAATTTTTTTTATAATACATAATTATCTAAATAATATTAGGGTTTTAAATTGGTAGAAAAAAAGAGGGCGAAAATAATAAATTTAGAGAAGTATTTATAAAAATGAATCTTTTCTTGGTGTGGATTCTATTATACAACACTAAATTCCCTTGATGTTTGGATTTTTTCGACCAAAAATTCCATAACTATTTTAAGGATATTTAGAGAGGGTTTTCTATAGAACATTTTCATTATTAAGTGTGTGTGGAGTGATTTTACAAGGGAAGGTATATAGGTTATTTATACATTAGGAGAGGGATATTTTAGAAAACATATTGAATAAAATATAATATTCATTGTAAATACAAGAATAGTAAAAATTTTGACATAATAAAACATATTCAAAACAATATAAAATTATTTTATTCCTTTAAATTAATTTATAATCAAAATTTATAAATTTAATACAAATGAAATTTGGAAAAGTGATAAAAAATATTGGAATAATTAACACTTTAAGTTTTGGAAAATACATTTTTTTCTTTGGAAATTATGTTTATAACATTTTAATGTTTCATTTATATAATTAAATTTCTTTGGATGAGATAATATTTCTATAATTTAATAGTTCATTATTAAATCATGAATAATGTAATTTAAAATACATAGGTTATGAAGAAACTATATTTGTACTATTCTCCTACAAAATTAAGTATTTAAAAAATTTACAATTTGCAGCCAATTAATAATTCCCACACAATGATTTAAAAGTTGAAATTAATTTAATAAAAAATTCTATCAATGATAATTTTATTTTTTATATAAAAAATATTATTTTTCATGAAATACCTCAAATACTATTTATTTAAAATCTGCTTGTATTTTATACAAATTTATAATCATGGTATTCACTTTATGGAACATATTACATATATTTTATTAAATTTATCGTTATAATTATTATTTATATCAAATTTTATTATTTTTTGATTAAATTACTATAATAAATTTCAGTTTATTATTCCCAATGATAATATTACTCTTCCGAAAACTATAATACCACCTATAAATACCTATTCATTATTTTATTAAAAATTCACTATAATTCTTCACAAGGTTTTACATTATCATTTCTTATGATGGAAAATGGTTTACTAATTTTTTTTATTTTATTGAGTTCATTTCATGGGAGGGATTATTTTGGAATATTAGGGCGATCCATATTTTCCCATTTTAGTTTTTTTCTATTTTTCTACTCATTGAGATATTTGGAATTTTAATGGGTTTTTTGTGTGACTAATTTTACATTATTTATTAAATAAATAAATTGTTTTGATTGGACTATGTAATGTATTTTTAAAATAATATATAATATAATATAACACATAATTATTTTAGAAAAAAAGTTATTAATAATTTATAGGTCATTACATTATTCCCCCTTTATAAATTTGGTCCTGGAATTTGAACACATATTCTTGTTTTGAGAATAGATGATGGTACTTATATTTCATTTTTTCCTCTACTTATGAAATCAAATTTCCATTCTTATTGTTTCTCCATATCACTTTTATATGGTGATATTTCTTATTCTGTATAACTTGGTCTCCACAGTCTAAGAGATTCACCACCTACTACTCAAAAGAGATGTCATTCTCAACTTGTTCAACCTCTAGATTCTATACATATGAGGAATTCTGTATATAATTCCTCAAGATTGATGTGGAACACATCATGAATTTCATCTATGTTTGGTGGAAGTGTTTTGTAATAGGCTACCACACCTATGCGGTAAAGGTTCTCAAAGGGGCCAATGTACCTAAGAAAAATGGTTCCATTCTTCCCAAACTACATAACTCTTTCCCATGATGATATTTTAAGGAAGAATTTATCTCTGAAATCAATCTCTAAATGCCCTTTAAGGGTTTAAATATATAACTTATACCAACACTAAGGAGATTTTATATATTTGTGGATTGAATGAACATTTTATGTGATATGTTGAACAATATTGGGTCCAGGTCACTTTCATTCACCAACTTCATCCCACGAAGTGTGAATTCCACATCACTTTCCATATATTGATTAATAATGGCCATTTTAATAATTGATTAGAAGTTTATATTATATGTAAAATAAATTAATTAGATATGTTGATCAAATACACCATTAAATTACATTGAGTGGGCACTTAATATATCTTCTATTGTCAGAGTGGTCCTATAAGATTTTCAATATATTTAGGGGTGATAATGCATACTAAAATTCAATTCAGTATTCATAGATCATTGAATACATCTCATAAATTGAGTTTTTGAAACATGGATCATAATAAGAAATTATTGAATGAAGCACCCCTTTAATCCTCACAATATCATTTACATAAATCTGGGAATGTTGGTCAAGATAGAAATATTTTCAAATATAAATGAAGTGGGAAGAATGGTCGAGATGATCTAAAAAATCCCTTATCATGTTATTTCCTTTGGATTTCTTCAGGAGACAAGTGAAAAATCCCAGAGTGATGTTCTCCCATTTCCACGCGGGTATAGGAATTGGTTTCATCATAACCATGGAATTTGTTCTCTCTTCATTAACCTTATAATAGATTGTGAACATATAGGTTTAGAGACTGATATTCTTATTCATGTTGTCCCACTAAAAGTTATCCCAAATATCATAGTACACCTTGTCACTCCAATGATGGATGGAGAAAATGAACTATGTGTAATACCTAAAAGCTCATTCTTTACATAAGTTGACGAATTTACACAATGGCTAGTTCCCAATCCACTGATAACCTCTTTATCTATGTGTATATCATGAAACATACCATCATTGACTAGATTCACCTTATTTTGAACCTCCTAGTCATCCATTCATGCCTACCTAGTCCCCACTATGATATATGTATTGGAAATAATTTTTTAAATTCAGGATTTATTCTTTTTAATTTTTATTTTCCAGTTCACCCTTTGCATATCCAAAAAGGTAGGGTCTTTCATGACCCGCTGTATATATAAAATAGAAGGTTATTTTCTTCTAAGATCATCACTTACCATATTCACCTATTATTTTTGTTATTTAATCATGAAATCATATTACCTGATAAGATCTAACCATATTCCCATAGACACATTGATATCCTTCTACATTAATATATACTTCAAAAATTCGTGGTCCAAGTATATATCGCATTTTTTCTCATAAAGACAGTGTCGCAATATCTTCAGATAAAATATGTTTGAAGTTAACTCTATGTCCAGAGAATGATAGTTCTCATTATGAGTTATTAACTACAACGATACCTTAGAAATCACCTTGAAATTTTTCATGAGTACAATTCAAATAAATTTTTTGGATTCATCACTCTAATCTAATTATACATCCCCATTAGAAAGCAATATTAGTGTAGGTGAACTAACAAATATCTTCTTTAGTTTGTAGAAACATTCCCCACGCTCTTTTATCCAGATAAACATGACACCCTTTTAACTTAGCATGGTTAGTTGATTATAAATATACGAAAATATTTTCACAAACCTTCTATAGTATCATTTTTGGATAAGAAAAATATTAATATCTTTTATAGTTGTAGTGTGTGGCCACTCCTCCATGGACTTTTCCCTTACCAGATCATCTAATATTCTTTCAATAGGTAAAATGATCCCCAATAATGCATATTTTTGTAACCAAAAGTCACATTTTTTTTCCAAATAGACCATCCTTCCCCACAGTTTTTCATATAAACCATGGTTGATACTCAAGATCCTCATGAATTTTAGAATATATCATAATATTTTAGATAAAGACCACCAAAATTTTCTCAAGGTAACATTTAATGAATTTATTCATCACACTCATAAATATGATATCATAATTAATAAATATATAAGGAATTACAAAAATCTAGTTACTTACATATCTTGTTTAGAGGGTAGTATTTAGGATACCTTATTTACTCACCCTTAAATGGTTATACAACGTTTGGAGGTCAAAGATGGAAACGAATAGAGCCCCATGAAGAAAGTCGAACAAATCATCAATCCTTGAAAGAGTATATTTTTCCTTCATTTTTACACAGATAATTTCTCAATAATAAAATCATAGACACATTGATCCATCCTTATTTTACACCAATAGAAGAGGTTCTCCCCAATGATACCCACTTGGAAAAATTAAATCTTTCAAAAAAATATCTTTAACTTTCATCTTTAATTCATATAACAAAAAAATATTCCATTATAGGTTAAGTATTAAACTAAACATGGTTCCCCAATGGATTTGGATGATACTCTTCCTACAATTTCTTCGAGAGTAAGACATTAATCCATCACAGAGTGATTAGATACATAAGAGATGCTTCATCCCATAGCATGTCAAGTGGTATTAGATTAGTCTATATTTCTTTTGATGATCTTGAACATTGATTTTCACTATTGTGAATTCTTGTAAACTCAATTAGTATTTGAGTTTTTTTTCTCTTTTAGAATAGAGTAACTATTTGAGTTTCTTTATTGAGGTTGTTCAAAAATGTTTCTGTTGTGACAATATATTTTAAATATTCTATGGATAGTATTTATTTTGTGAATATTAATGGAGTTTCCACATTCAGTGGAAATAAATAAATTTTTTCAAAATAGATAATGTTAATGTACTTACTTCCATTGGATGTATATATTTTATACATTTTGAATATTGGTTTCACACCAGCTACACAGGAAGACACTTTGACTCGGGATATAAATATAAATTCAATGATTTATAGAAATCCAAAAAATTAAAATTTATTATCAGTTATATTGGTTGATCTTTTAAATTTTATGGTAATAAAGACCTTCAAATTTATTTAGGATAATTAAAAACTATATGTCAATGATATATCAAATTAAGAAGAGAAAAATTGTAACTTGTAAGATAGACATATGAAGATAATTTTATTCATGATTGAAAAAATGATTAAAAAAATTCAAGGTTTAACTAGGTTATGAGAATAATGAGATGATGTGGTGACATTATTAAAGATTAAACAGTGGTAGAGAAGATACTTCTTATATTACCAGAAAAATTTTATTATATGTTTTTGAATCTAGAGGAACATTATATTGATATTCTTTATTTGGGTGAATTTTATATTATATTTGTTATATAAAATATGAAAATTGTATTAACTCCTAAAAAAGAAGAGTACTGTTTAGAATGAAGTCTCATTCAATATTGTAAATAATAAATTTACCTTAAATAAAATTGATGAGTATTATGAATATTATGTTGGATATTCTAATTCAGATGAATATGATTATATGAGTTTTTAAACACTCGTGAAACACATCAAAAAAATGTTCCTAAATAGTAAAAGGTCAACAATATGGTAAGTTAATTTTCATGTGCTTCAGTATGACAACCCATATATTGAATACACTTTATTTCTGGATTTATTACATAAATAAAAAAATCATACAGTCCCAAAAGATCAGGGAACCTAGTGTATTTGGGAAATTAGATATATATAATTACAACTTAGAATCATTAGTATGGTGACATCATTTCAAGCATCCTTAACATGCTCATAAAATACTGTCATTCTTCTAAAAGTAAATGGGATGTTCTGGGGACATACATAATAAAGGGATGAGCTATAAAAACATTTAAAGGAATAAAAAATAATTGAATACAGAAAAATAGTACATGTGAGACAAGAGGTATATCAAGGTTAAATAATAGGGGTTAGAATCATAATCATTTTCAATTATTCATGAATAACATGATATCATAAAGGAAACATGGGAATTTATAAACTATATAAAACATTACATTATAAACATAAGTCAGGTCTAGAATCTAAGAAATAATAAATTATTATTCTTAGTATAACCAACTATGATCTATAATTTTAATTTCATGAGATTAAAAAAAATTCCAATGCATTGGATGGATATATAATTTAGGGCTCGCCCATCACTTATATATCATGTACATGCATTTGTGTGCCACATAGAATAAACCACACAAGCGTGTATGTCATAAATTTTGTCCCCATTATTAAATTGTGTTGGTTACGTAAATTAAAATCCATAATAAATTAATTAAAGGTACAAATATGTAAATACCCTTGAGTGGAAATGTTCATGGGTATTTACTACACAAGTATTTGGTATGGAAAATTGCATGATAAATTTTAGTAGCATAAAGGGTGCGTATAAATGTTCATAGAAGTGGTGAACGACAGATAAATTAGTGTATCATTAATTGTTAACCATAAATACATTAATAAAAATATTTAAAAACATATCCCAATAGGGAAAATTATAAATGAAAAGTCACAGTACAAAGGAAGTTTTTGAATAGAGAGGGGAAGGAAAAGAACCTTTAACTTTAGATAACGATTCTAAAATATAGGAAGGGGAATACAATGAAAATGGGGTTCCATGGGAGGACTCTAAAGAGGTAAAGGTATAGTAATTATATTCTCTAATTGTTTTTAGTGAATAATAATAGGAATTTGGGTGGTTTTATATAGACAAAGAGATGAGAGTTCATTATGAATTTCAAAACATTGGTTTTTGACTCTATATGATATAGTAATCCAAGACAAAAACAAAACCATCGGTTTTACCCCATACAATCTAATAAATATTGTTTATTTTTCATTATTTTACATGTTTATTATCTGATATCATTAAAATTATACCCTTACCAGTGTGGAAGTTTGTCATTTTTACATAGAAATTATTTTCAAATCGTAAAATAATATATATGTTTTAGGGAATTGATTAATGGATTATGGAAATAATAAAATGAACTAAAAAACATCATTTTAAAGGTAAAATATATATTTAGTCATGTATATATTTTATGTCATCTATTAAATTACTTTTGGGTCATTATGATTTCATAATACATAACATATTTTTTACTATATTTAATTCCTACTTGAAAATTCAACTCTCTTATAAAATTATGAAAAAATTGCAATGAATTATTTTGACTTGGTGATTAAAGAATGATATTTAATTTGTAAATATAATTATTTGAGAATGAGAGCTTTTAATTTTGAATCAAAATACCCCTTAATTGAGAAATACTAGTTTTCTGGACAATAAATTTTTTCTAACCCTTTTAATAGTTACATTTCACTTCGTAAAATTAAATTTTCATTTATATAAACATATATTTTTTGAAATTAATATTTTAATAAAATATATTTTATTTTAAATCATATTCAATTCATCAAAATGAGTTTCATCGTTAAAAATATATATTTCTGAAAAATAAAATTTTAACTTCATTGTGTCAAAATCATATATTTATAAAACATAACATCTAAAATATTTATATTCAAAATTTAAGGGTTATGATAAATAGCTCATTATTATAAATGTGAATGTATTAATGGTAAGGTGTTTGATGATGATATTTTCATGGGGTGGTTCGGTGAACATGGTATGTGTCATGATCTTCAAGAACATGAACATATCTAATAAAGGGTTTAATTCATGTTATTGTTGTTGAATAGATTCTTGATATTGGTCTAATGAAAATTCTAGTGATGTTATCCCCTTAAAAAGTTTTGGTAAATTGAATTAATAGGGTTTCACCCAACTGTTTGAATGAATCACTTCCATTTTCCATATCATTTTGAATTTACCATAACCATGTATATATATATATATTAGTTTCTTGTTCGATTTAATTACAACTAGACACACACACACCACACACTTATAAGAGGGAAATTTAAGTAATAAACCACCCAAATGGATAGCCTACACATAACTCCCTTTTTTATTTGGTCTGTGATGCATAGGCCTTTCATTAGATGGCCCGAAGGACCCTTCATTTGAAATAGAAATATCTAATTACATTATCACATACATGGTTCTCCACCAATTTCCTGTATAATACAAGTCTCACTGTCTACCAATGTCATGCCTTTAACCCTCCCCCCAGTGTCATCGTCTATGTTAGTGCATGCATCATAAATCCCCATAGGGGCATTCCAATATTCAAACCCTGGAACTTTAAGATGTAAGGTTATGGGGATTGCCACTCAAGAACCACCCCATATACATTACCATCAACTAATCTTAATATCATTGTATAAAATTTATAAAAATAATTTTCAACAAATTAATGATCTTTTAAACCCTACATGATATAAACAATAACGGTCCAAAATAACCAAAGTAATTCAAGTGTTTTATATATACATTACATAATAATGTATTTATATTTTTAGAATGAGAATTTCATTTATAAAAATTCTGTTCATTACGTTTAGGTATGGAGGTATGAGAAACTTTACGGAAAAAACCGAATGATATAAGAAGTTGAATTTGAAGTTGAGGAAGATTAATATCATGACTTTTCAAGGAGAAATAAGAAAAAATCAATTTAGGGATGTTTTCATCACATTTTTAAAGAAAAAATTCTTCTTCTATCAAAAATATGATATTTTTATCCAAGAATAACAAAATTTCATGTAATTGAAGTGATAGTGGTTATTCCTCAAGTAGTATAGGTGAGAATAAATTCATTGTAGTAATGGATTTCAAGCACTTAAACATTTAACATGACTCAAAAAAATAAAATTTGAGTCCACCATAAAGTGATGAAGAGTTATGAAAATATATTGAAGGAATTTTATAATTGTTTCTTCATGGTTTTTTCAATAGATAATGAAAATAGTGGACTGAATAATTCAACTAATATGGTTGAATTTTAAAAGGTATAATTAGAAAATAAGGATGATGAGTTTCTAATATATAGTTGGGAAATAAGATACTTAATCACCAAAATGAAGAAGAAGTTATTTGTGTTAAAATAAAATGATCATGCATATGTCAAATAACATGAGCCTATTAGAGTTATTTTATTAGAAAAAAATAATATAAAATATTTCAAATATTATGTTTCTAATTCCACATATGATGTCGGAGATTAATTATAGAATGAAAACATTATTTTGGTTGATGTGAGATATAAATATTTATCTAATAATAAATTATCTCAAACAATTCTTCATCGAGATCATGGAATTATTAGAGAAAATATTATATCCAAACATAAGCTGGTAAAGAAAAATAGATGCACATCAGATAAGAATGTTCCAAATTTATTTTCTTTTTAAAATTCAAGCATTGAACAAAAAAATGAAATTGTGTATGAAGTCTAAAAATAGAGGAAAATGTATTTAATAAAGGGGAATAAGAGTATATAATCCTAGAGTTATGGATATAAATATATATAAAAAGGTAATGTTTCTAGATAGAATGGTATTTTAAGAAGAATATTGACCTTTTATAGTCAAGGCTTATTATGTGGAGACTATGAACAAATTATAAAAAAAATTCAATTTAGAGGAATGAAATTTCTTCTCTTGAAGAGTTATGTAACTAACACATACTGGGATAATCCGCCCTTTTAAATAAAATAATTAAAGTAGAAATCTATTCAATAAACATTTTTACAACATCAATGAATTGTGTGGGATATGTGATCAATATGTTTATATCACTAAATAGTGGCTCAGGATTTTTCCAGCTCAATAGTTTCAAAAAAATACTTTGATGATTTCTTATTAGTGAAAAGTTAATGAAATTAATAAAGAATAAATTACTTTTAATAAGAATAAATAATATTATGAGAATCCATTATATTTCTTAGACATAAATTATGGTTATGAAACATTTTTACTCCAAATTAAGGATTAGGGTTATCTGATGTATAAGATATCGTAAAGATGAATGATGAAGGTGCTGATCTTATAGGATAGAAATTTAAAAGTTCTAAAAAAGAATACACATTCAACATTCCTATGTTTAAATATTCATTAGCATAAAATATTTTGGTTTTGGTGGAGAGGATAAGTTCTCTCAATATATAATTTTAGATAACATATAATTCATCTAATACAAGTGTTTGTGAGGAAAGGGGGAGTAGAATACCAATCACGTGGGGTTAAATGTAAATACATTCCTTCCCTCATCAAAGGCTAAGGTATGATGAATTTTTCCACTCTCTCTTATTCAATGGATATTTATTTTTAAAGTTATAGAAATCATCTTAAATCCATTTATTGTTATTCCTTATGGTTTATAAAATGGGGGAGAATAACAATATAAGGGGAGAATCTAAATATAGTTTTTAAACCAAATAGGTTAGAGATAAATTATTTAAGGGTTGAATATATTTAGATAACTGTTTTAAAAGAGCTAAGTTATGATTTCTACATTGTAGTAAAAGTTATGAATTTTTCTAACGAGATTACTGAGATTGGATAAAGGAACTATTTATTTATAGTTCATAAGGTATAGTTTTTAATATTTGAAGAGATTAATTTTAATGAAGTCAATAAGAGTTGGAAAAATATTTGTTAAAAGGTGGATGTTCTAACTTAAATAAAAAACATGACATTATTTTTTTTGATCATGTTTCTATATTGATTTTCCTCAAGTAATTTCTTAATTATTTTGTGATTATTCATTTATATGTGTATTGAATTTGGAAAATGGTTTCTATTCATTGGTCTCCATAAAAACACAAAGGGTTGGATTAACAAGCCCATGAATGAAGAAGATGGTGAGAACGGTACTGGTTATGACCATGGAGTTTTTGTGGATTAAAATGGTGATTTTGATGTAATGAATTATAAAGAATAAGAAATGTGGAAGAGGGGAAGAAGATATGATTCATGTGTTGTCTTTAATTATCAATAGAAAAATAATATTCAAACCCACATTTCATAAGACATTTCATTTGACGTAGATATCACTATCAAATTTTGGGTTGATTTAAATATAAGGGAATAATTTTTTATGTTAAATATGGATGTAAAGAAAAGTTCTGGAGGACTTTAAATGAATCTATATATGAACTTTGTAGTTATGATTCTATATATAAATTAATTTGAAATTTATTATAATCCATACGATTAAATATTGTATTTCAGTGCATGTTGTATTAAAATCTTCATATGTGTTATTTAATCTAATAATATGAAGTAGTATAAGTTTAACTCTATCTTAACAATGCTTCATTGGAATAATAGGATTTTTGTGGGATAATCACATCAAAAAATGTAAATTGTGTGAGAATAATGTCTTTTTATTTTAGTATCTATATAAGACTGATTTTTTTTAAATGAACTTCATTTAAATATCAACTTCGAAATATAGAACTATATTTGATTAAATATGATCTCAAGTATGAATAATTGGTTCTATAAATATATATGTGTTATAATAAATATAATATGGTTAATGAATAACAACTTCCGGGAAAAGATCACTTTTTTGTTTCATTCTAAATGATTCTATGTTGCCCAAGAATTATATGTTTTGAATGTAATGTTTTGTCAAATTAATTTATTTCAAATATAATAAACATTATATTTTTTAAAAGAATAATCTAGAATAAAATATGATGATACTATAGTAGTTTAGTTGTGGATTAAATATAATGAAGTGAAATCATGATAGAATATGTTATAGAATAAGTTCCATCTGTTGAAAAAGTATTTGATCTCATGATGGGAATTTGTGATAATTATTATTTGAGATATTTTCTTTTGGTTCAATATATTGTGTACAATTAATGGTTTGACACCGCAATCTGGAAGGCATCAATAAAATAAGAGAATGGTGTTATCATGGAGAATATTTTTATTCCATAAAGAGATAATAAGTTGAAAAGTAGTTAGAGGAACAATTTTATCACACTATAATCATTGTAGTCACGTTTTGGTGACCAAGACAAGTCCAACAACTAATGAATAATCAGGATAGGTTGGAGAATAAGTTATGAGTGTTGAAGGTAGTTTATTTTCTTCAAATTTGGATTTTAAATTTAAATATGAATATATATATTTTTTTTTTGATTCTACTATATAAGACTTAATTGAACAAGAATATTGCATGAAATATAAATAATGTTGTATTATTAATAGGATATAGCATAGATAGATAATAGTAAATGAGAATGTTCTATTAGAATAAGAAGAAATATATATATTACATAATTGTATTATGTGTGATAATAACACATGTGAAAAGTGTTTTAGAAGAAGGAAGAAGTGAAACTATATGTACAAAGTGATAAAGTATTGTACTACTATCATATTTTATGCAGAATATCATCCATTGGAAGAAAGACAATCCATATGTCATAAATGTACTATAAAATTGTTAAACTTATCAAAAGGCTGCATTTTTTATTATCTTGTAACATGAGTTCATGGATATTTCCTCATAATTTGTTCTTTCTAGGTTGATTATTGTGGATCATTTGGTGTCAAGTGATTCTACATCATACCAAGGGTTAACAACTCACTTTGAGTTTTTAACTTTATATAACAAGTTCCTTTGTATTATTTTTATAGTGTGGTTGAGATAAACAAAGATATGAATCAATATAACAAGTTATGGATTCTAATTTCACCAGACATCAAAAAAGTAAAATATGGTATATTTTTCACTGATTCACCCCTAGTGAACCCAAAACATTCCTATAGTATCACATAATTTTTAATAATCTATACACCCATTCTATTGTTTAAACTATAGTGATTTTCAAATATCATTTTGTTTTTTGTATATTCATTATTATTCCCTAGGTATTCATTTTTTTATAGTGATAGCCTACTCACCATTGTTAATACTATGTTTATAGTGATTATCTATTAAACCATGAAGATGAATACTTATTTTAATAGCATATTCACATTTTATTGTGTCTTATGGTAATGAATTGTTCATCTTGGTTTATTATATAAGTCTTGGTTACTATCTCACTCATACTCATGTGATGATGGTGATAACCACTTCACCATTAGTATTACTAATTAGAGAGATATGTCTTTCACCTTATTTTTGGGTTATATTATTATTATGACTGTATAATCTTATTATTAATTATTATTTTGATTTTTTTTATATTGTGATTAAATAGGGGGATAGATTTTTTACCTTGTTATTTCCTATGTTTATAACCAATTCAACATATTATTGATTATATCAATGACACATTTTCCAATTATCTGATCATCTATAATGATGATCTAATCATCAATACTCATTACTGGTGTTTATAAATTATTTTCCTATAAAATTATTGTTATGGGAAATAACTTATAAATATTATTATTATGATCAGACCATGGGGGTACCCAACTTATTCTATCATAAGCTAAAATAGATGTGGTCACTGACTCATGAAGATTCTTATAACTTAGGGATCTGAAATGGTAATGTTTATTCGTTTTTACTAGAAATATTATATTTTTTAGAAACCAATATATTTTTGGATTTATATAGGTCTCTCATTGGTTATATTCCAATTGAGTATATTTTTACCACCCAAAATTTTCCCCATTGTTGGTGGATATAATGTGTGGTCTCTGATTATGCTAATCAAAAGAACTCTATGATCGATGATTGACATGAGATGCCCAAATATATTCAAGGATAAGACATAGTGATGTCTCAATCATAGATTTTTATTTGTTGACATTATTTTGTATATTTTGGTACTTTCTATGTATATCATTATCTTAATAAGAGATATTGTACCTTAGGTAATATGTTTATACCATTAAAGTGGGTTCTTATTTTTTTATAACATGTGATGTTTTACTATTGTTTTCTTCTTTTTGCTTTTTATATTTTCTTTTTATTATGTGGATGATTATAAGTTATCATATAATTATTAATTAACTTTATCAGATAAATTTTATATTCCCCTATTGTATGGATATAATATCTCTTAAAATTGGTAGCCTTCGGGGTATGAGGAGGCATGCATGAAGTCATATTACGTACTCAAATCAATGTTGTTCATGTAAACCTAGTTGGGGATCATAATAATTGATAGGAATCATATGTTTTACTTTCATTTAAATTTTATCATGTAATATAAACATATAGGTTTCATCCATGAATGGTAAATACCATAAAAAAGTATGTCTAAAATCTATATAGGTAAATTTCATGTTTCCACCATGTGGGATTATTTTTCTTCATTTTTGAATCGAATGATTTTTAGATTTTAAAAAGTATATTTTTTTATTTGTTATTTTTTATTTTACCCTTTTCCTAGATTATAAAAGGTGGATGTGTTCATAAGTCATATATGTAATTTAATATTTGGATGGCATTTTTATACTAATGTGTGATTGAAAACAAAGTTCCTATAAAATTTTCAGTTGTTTATGGTGATAATAGTAAGTTATGTAGTGTTTTCCTATTTAATTTTTTGATGGAATGTTACATAATTATTTATTAGGTTAATGTCTTTACAATTATTTCTACATTACGAGGATAATACTTTTGTTATGTACCTATCTGGAGAGAGAGTAAATTATGATATTGAATACCTGTGTTTCAGGGTAACATAATGTTGATAACATTTTTATAATTTAGAGGGATTCAATTTCTGTTAATAATTTTCCATATATGTGATATTAATAATTATGGTAGTTATATACTGAGTAATGAGTTTCTTATTTCAATATTTTACCTCCTTATTAGGATCTAATAGATCACTGGGAGAGTGGGGATCAGTATGTCTCCACTAATTGTGGCATCATAACCTATAAAACAATCACGAAATAGATTTTTATATCTGTGATATAACAAAAAATATTATTTATTTTATATATCATGGAATTAAAATTTATGATAAATCAATGTTAAAGATCATGGGGTGTTACAATTGTAGTATAAACCCTTATTTTAAATAAATTATAGATTAGATACTATTGTGTTTTCCATAAGTATTCCACAAAGTAAATTGTTTTAAGTATAGATTTTTTATTATAGTGTGTGTATCTGTATATATGAGATTCCTAAAATAAATAATAGTTAGCGTGTTTTTATTTTCTAGGTGATATGACATGATATATAGTTTCATAAATTTACTCATACATTAGTTGGATATGAGGAAAACAGAGTTATTTCCCTTAGGGATTAATTGAGATAAAATATAATAGATCATTTCAATGTATTTTGTTGAGATTTGTTCTTGAGATCATGATCTAGGTTCCCACAACTGATAGGATCCTAGTCAATGTTGGTTTTTCAAGACATTTTAATTATTTAATTAGAATCAAGATCATTTATTTATGAATTTTTCTATAGATAATTTATTGATTTATTTATGAAGTGTGAGATAGGATAGTTAGATACAAGTTTATTTCAAATTTTGAGAGTGAATGTCTCTCTAAATTCTATCTTTTCTTTCAGGTACCTTTAACCAAAAATAAATATAATACAGAGAAAAATTCATTACTATGGTCATGAAGAAATTATAATGGTTTTATATGATTGAACTGTATCCAAAATGTGGATAATTTTTTTGTATGTGAGGATAAAGAGTTTAGATAAAAACATTTCCTTATATTAGAATTATGGGGATTTCTAATTTATTTGGATATAGAGGAGGATGTAATGCCCAAATTCATGTGTAACCATGATAGGATAGTGGTTCCCCAAATGATATTCAAATTTAGGGTGGGAATGAACATTTTTTGGGTTCAATATTACATCAAGTGATCTCTTAATATCATTCTAATAATAATAGAGTGCTCTTAAGACTAAGAAATATTATTTTAGTGGAATCCACCATTTCATCAATAATATTTTATTTTTATATTTAATTATGTTTTCATTATAATGTAATATTTTGATATATGGGGCTGTATTTTTAGTAATTTATAAAGACTTTGATCATTGAAACACGTTTAAGAGAGTGATCAGAATGTTTTTATATTTAACCAATATGTTTCATCATATGGAGTTTTTATGATCATACATGGGATTTTCATGTGATTAAAATTTGCATATTCAATTTGATCCTTAGTATGAATTTATTGGATCTTTGTATAGAACACATGGATATCTACTATCAATAGATATCTATCATGAAATTTAATGATTGGTTTCATACCAAAAACATGGAGTGAGATATTAATTCTAGATTGTAAATACATGATTATTAATATCTATGTTTGATCATACCCTAGTTTTTTATGTTTTCTCAAGGGATGAGGAGGATAATAAATAGTTATCCTTCTTCTATTAGTGGATCAATAAATGATTATTTCCTATGGAATTATAATTGTTTCTATCTATGATAACAAAATGATTTTATGACTTTTAAGATTGTAGGAAAGTTTCCAATATCAGTTCAACCATATATGATGGCAATAGTGGATATGATACTTTATAATTTACAACTAGTTGTCCTATAAAAGAAGGTATATATTCACCTCAGTAGTTCACATTTGGGTGTTCCCATTTTGTTTTTCATTAAGTGTAATTCTAGTTTATGACTATTTAGGGATTAGAATAAGATGATTCTTGTGGTGATCAAGAACTATAATCCTCTTCAATGGATAACATGTTCAATTAGTTGATGGGAGGAAAGTGGTTATATAATTGATAAAATTTAACGGTATAATTAACTATGGGATAGTTATACTAATTTATTTTTTGGATTAGTTGAGAGAAAATTAATTTTATTATGATATGAATTCATTTTAAATACATATAAATAGTCATCCTGATCTAAATAATTAAGTACTTAAATTAATATCTCAATTATTTCATGTTCATGCACATCAATGACATTTTATTCTAATCCAATGCATGTGGTTTTATTAAACATCTTGAGTTTGTGTTGGAAAAAAATGGAGTATCGGTTTTATTTCAGGATATTAAAATTTCATATTTAGATACATTATGTACACCTCTTAAGGGATGTGATATTGAAGTAATGAATATAAATTAACACTATGAAGGTCGATTTATTGGTTTCTTTAGAGGGACATGATAAACTTTATAATATACAAAGTTTATTGGGATTAGAAATCTATAATTGAAGATTCATTTAAGAGACCTAATAATTAATAGTAATGATGATGGGCTTATCATTAAGGGTGGAAATTTCTAGTTGTTCAACACTTGTGAGAGAGTTTCCTAAGAACTAATGTGGAGGTTGATGACTAGAACGTTCCTAATTATACATGATTTAGGTAAGTTCTGTTGATTTTAGAGTTATGGATGAAAAGTAATGTTTAGAGATCTCTTAATGAATGGCATGAAATGACTATCATATTGGTGTAGACTATTGAGGCTTCATGAGAGGAACTATAACACCCTATATTTATATTGTGAAATTCCATTAAATAAAACCCATGTGTTAGATAACATTTCATACATGAAAAAATAGATAGAAATGAATAATTTTTTATTTCAATTTTTTGTAATATTATAATATAAAGTGAAACAAAATGAAATATATTTAAAGATAGATAAATAAATCATATTTAAAAAAATTAAAAATGGAATAAAACTATATGTAAATAAAAATACAAAAAGATTTAAATTTTCATTATCAAAATCTTCTATTTTGGTCAAAATTCCAAAGATAACATTATAAAGAATGAAAAAAATTAAAATTTGATAAAAATATTTTAATTAAATAAATGAATATGATGAATGGATCTTAATGAAGTATATAAGGTTATATACAGGAAGAGAAATGGGTAATATCATCATTGGGAATATGGCCATTAGAAATATAGTCATTCTATATATGTGTTTAATATATTATTAAGGTCTATATGGAATTTTTACAAACAAAACATAATTTCATGATGCAATCCTATCATTTCGGCTTCACAAACACTTTTAAAAAACTGAACAGTTAAGATAGTGTCATATTAGTTGAACTTAGAGATTTTTTCTCCGTAATTCTTTGTAATTATCTCACTCGGTTCACCAAGAAAGATATAGTATATTACAATGCCTCATGAAAAAAATGGAGAGAAAATTCCATCAGTATCAGTTAACCATCATCCATATACAATTAGGAATTGAGAATAAACAATAAATACAATATGGTATGAAATTGTATGACAATTAGATAAACAAAACACGCTACAAAAAAGGAGAAGCAATTCTGCCGTACATCATCAATCAAAATATCACCACATGTAGTAGATCAACACATGACATATAAAAATGAAAAATAATATGATTTCAAAAATATAAAATTATCAAGGTGTATTAACTTGTATCACATTTATCCAATAATATATCCCCATCCTCCACAGGCTAACATTGGTCCCTTTCTCTAAGTTGGATACCTACAAATAAATTTGTAACACACAATTTGATTCACATAAATCATTTGAGTAACAAAACAAACATGAAACCACAGATATTTCTATATCGTAGTTTCAATTGATTTATATTGGTGGATGCATATATGAAAATAAATAAATAAATAACAAGAAAAAATGTTCCCTTTTCGGTTCAACATGCACCAATCAGGACACTATGAACCTCATCTATATCTTATGGGGTCTATTCCTAATGGAAGGAGTCTCCCTATACAAGAACACCATTAATTAGTATATAGAGTGTGATATCATGAGGTTATCAAAATAGTCATCATCCAATTTTTGACAAGTCTTCCCCTAAGATTGTGGTCCTATGAAAGAATGTCATCTCCATTTTCTATCAGTTAAGTGGTTTAAAAAAGGAAATCTCAATAGATAACCTCTTATACAATCCAACCCCTCCCATTATGTCAAGTTAACTATGATATGTCTCTTCTATCATCTATCAATGAGGAATTATAAGGAATAATCACAATACCCAACCTCCCATAGAAGTCTAACTATCTCATAAGGGTGAGGTCCCATTGATACGTCACATAATAAATCTTAATAAATCCATAACATGGTAATTATGAGAAAAACGTAATTCAAATGGGTCACATATCCTCTTACTAGTTATCCCCCCATCATATTTACCATGAACTGACCCCATGTACCTATCCTAATTCAACCCAAGAAAATCTCTACACACTAACTATGTCCACTCACGGACACCTTCAAATTATAAATGATTCATCATCCATATGCATATGATAACAAATAAGCTCATCCCAACCTTTGATGATAAAAAATATATCTATTAATCTCAACCTATCTATAATGGAATCCATAACTCATGTTATGTAACAACAAGATCTTTCATCGTAATGAATCCATTTAATTCATACATATACTCTAAGTCTTCATTACATGTCATCCTAACACTCCTATCCAATTTTATATTAAAAAATAACAGGGTATTGAAAATATATTCACTCTTATATATTAGAGACCATAAAATTTTATATAAATGTTGTAACATGACAAGAACATCCTACTTAGTGATTTGAAAAGATCACTCATCGAATTATGTTACCTAATTGAATATTAAATAACCGAATTAAAAATTAAAAAATAAACGTTATAATTATAGATTGGTCATTGAAGAAGAGTAAAAAATTAAAAAAATGAAATATTTATGGCTTAATAGGGGAAATACATTCGAAGGTATAACAACAATGATCATTGATACTTAAAACTCTGTTAGACAATCTTAGAAGAATTTAGTATTCTATAAAAGACTCTAAAATAAAATCACAGATGATTGGGGTACAAAGATGGGTATGAAGATTGAAATGATAATTTATAGGGTGAAATTACCTAATTATTCATAAAAAGGACACCCATAAGGCACTGGGTACCTTGTCTAACTCTACCAGGTACATAGTGCCTGTACGAGACACATGTCCTCTGTGGAACTACATTAGGTACTCAATAACCTTTTAACACAATTTTAGTTTTTCCCCTATTTATCATCTTCAAAAATTTCCTAACCACTGTTACCCTGTAAACCCGCCATTGATTAGTTAATATAAGATAATTTATATCCAAAAAATGTTCCAAATATTTATACATAAAATTTTAATGTCATTTTAAAATCACCCTCTAAGGTCTTATTGTCCTATTGAAATGTATCTATAGAACATTATGGAATTTATCAAACTATTGGACCCAAAAATTTAACTCCTACTCACTATTCTCCTTTTGGATATTCCCATACTAACATTTCACCCAGATAAGATTCGTTATATTAACCAAGAGAATTATATTTCCCTAATTTATGATACACACTAGGGGACTCTATATAAATTTATATTCCTACGACTCGATATTTTTACTATAGATGTTTTATGTTAGGTACAGATCATACTTTTAAAGCTACAACATGTGAACAAATAATTTCACATCTCTATGTCATACAGAAAGATGGAACTGGTAAGTAACGAATCTGAACAATTTTATAGTCTCATATAGACCAAAAAATGAGGTTATATTTTCCCTTTCTTAATAAAACACCAATGAAAAAAGGCTATACTCAAAGTAATACTCAATCACCAATGGATAACTCTAGGGTTCCATACCATTGGTCAGTATATGAATTATACATGAACTATGTAGTAACCAATATCTTCATGGTAAAATATACACACTTGGTGGTTTCCTACACAAAGATCAATGTGATCATCACTGACTCACCCACCTATAACCAGTAGTGAGGTGGGTGCAAGGGGATACAAGGCAGATCCTTATTAGAGTCCATATGAATCAATAGAAGAAAATTCATATTATATGAAATCTCATCCATGAAAATAATGTCATCACATGCTTCCCAAAAATCAGGAATGCATACCCTAATCATGTCATTTTTATCCTAATGTTCCTATTAGTTTGTTCTTGAAATCAGGGATGATGTTTAATACTCATATTTAACTATCCTCATGTGACCTTCTATAGGCTCTACCAAAATCTAAACATGAAATGTGCTTCTTGATTTGATACAATGTTCATGTGTAAAACATGAAATTGTATTAATTTCTATATATACATATTTTTTCCTCATCCACCAACTTAGCGTCTCAGATAGTCATGAAATTAAATAACATCATTGTCTTGTAAAATCCCACCCATAGTGCATCATGGCACCTCAAAGTCTTAGGGAGTCTCATAGAGAAGATTATGGTCATATAATCCAATTTCCATAATGGAAATAGAATTAGTTGTCATAACCCAGCTGGTCATTATTGCTCTGCCTATATGATCTAGTAGGTATCGAAATGAGATATAATTCTAGTAATGTCATTCCTCAAGTCAGGTCCCCAGAAACCCTTCCAAATTTAATGATATATCTTTATTAATTGTGTATAAATGGACCAACATTAGGTATTGGAGTTACAAGTAAATTAATATATCATATAATAAAATACCACAAAATTTCCAGGGACATATATCACCCCTTACAGATATTGAGAGTATCTCCGGGTTGGCTTATCCCCTCATAAACCATTAATATATGACAATACCATCATAATTAGATTCATATATAGCCTTGATTTGATCCAAAAAATATATGGTAATTAAAAAACAGGTAAGGGTTATGAGCTCTTAGCCCTATGATAGATAAATATTCCAATTATTGAGTAAGATCATTATTTTATGCTCATTACCTACCTTCTCCAACATCACCATGTTATGATAATCTACTATGTAATTCCCCACCCATGTGTTGTACATCATCTCAGGGTCAAACAATGAAAATTAATTATCCCAATGAATAATTTTCATGTTCATGTATTATTGGTAGAATATGTACAAAAAACTCTTCTATTCCATGTAAATAAAAAATCACTAATTGAAAAATAATAACCCCATAATTTTAAGGCATCAACCAAAAGAATTATCTCTTAGTCAAGGGTAAGATAATTCTACTCAAGTGGATAATTCTCATGAAACTCATAGGCTAGTGCAATCCCCATGAATCAACAATTATCCCCTTACGACTCCAAATAAAGTGTGGTATATGGTATTTACCTTTCCAAGGACAAGTAAAATTATAAATATAGAAAACTACAACATCACTTTCAAATTTTTTAAGGCCTCTTCACACTAATTGATCTACAATAATTTCTCACCTTTCATGGTCAAAAATATCATTGCAACTACAAATAAAGATAAATCCTTGATGAAAAACCGGTAATATATTTCTACTATAGGAATTCTCATGATATTTAGCACGTTTTTGGGTCATTTCAAATACATCACCACCTTCACATTCTTTAAATCAACATAAATCCCCACCTCTGATCTCATATGTTAGAGAAAGTGAACCTCCAAAATAAAAAATGAATGTGTTATTATTTTTGATGGATAAAGAACAAGGGTAGAACTTAACATGAACTATATATTCATGACATGTGACTTTCTGATCCATTAGTAGAATAGAGTATCATCAACAAACACCACCATGATATTCCTAGGTTTTGATGGAATATTGGGTTCATGAAACCCATGAACACCATCAGTGAATTTTTAAGACAGTGTGGAATCAAAAGACACTCATATATCCCATGAATACTCTAAAAAACATATTTAGTATTTTAACTCCTACCACATACAACTAAAGGGAGACTAATCATAGTTAAATAAAGTAAAAAATATCATCATCCATGAATAGATAAAAGATATCTTATGTCCATGATAATTTATACCTATTTTCCCAGTAACATTGCTTATTTTAAAGTTTTCCAAAAAGAATTCTTAGTCTACAGCCATAGTTCCTAGAAAATATAATAGAATAAACCCAATGATAGGTTCTTTCAGGAATTAAAAACAACACCTCAAGGTCCTAAAATAGCACCTTTATCTATCTCAACATGGATATTGAAATAGGACTGGAGGGTGGCGATATTGGATCCACACTATACATGAGATCAATAGTGAAACTGTTCTCCCTATGATAGGGAAACACATTAAAATATTCTAGAAACACATATCATAATTGGTCTAATATTAGGGTAATGTTATGTATAATTATCACATAATATATTTCAATAACTATACCCAATATAAAAAATTTAATGGTCTCTCTATAACTAATTATAGGTCCCTATTTACCCACCTACACGTATTATTGTCCTGTAAAACATAATCATCTCTCATAACAGAGGTAAAGGTCAATGAAATATTATTTCAATCAATGTGAGCTCTAAATCGATTCTATTAATCCACCCCATACATAACATCAAAATTATCCATATTTTTTACACTGAAATTATAAAAGTGTCTCATCCCCAGTAACTATGGAATTTTCTAAGAATATTTATATATAATACAAAATCATCCAAATAGGATTATTAATATCCTACATTATAGAATAGAACTCTATATCCAACCCCAATTCCTATATCACATAAGTAAAGAACATCAAATGAGGTACTCATTTATCAAATATTGAAAAAAGTAAACATGAAACCCAAACCATACCTATTGAGGTTAAAGGACTGAATACACTAATAGATAGAACTCGATCTAAATCCTAAACCATTACTTCCATGAATCTATGTCCCATTCCCCTTAATCTTGGACATCACAAATGAACTTATATTTAAATAATTATTTGTTTTAAATCCTTAGAGACCCTCAGCTAGATCCATGAAATGATCACCTATATGACACTATGTTTCTTGATTAAGCTTTATCTAAATCATGTTTAGGTTTCTTTAATATCACTTAATACACCATTTAAACCCTTCCATGTAATGCTAATATAGAACACTTGATATTCCCTATCCAACTAAAATCATGGTACTTTCTCATGTTTCTACTACCTGAACATTGAAAATAAGTCCATCACCCACACATAAAACACAACAGCGAAGCTCATCCAAATAGATAAAGGGGAAAAACTCTTCGACACAAACTCTAAATATTTATTCCATAGAATATTCCATCATATATTATATTCATACCACAATATTTGGGCATACATTTTATACTATAAAGGACACCACCCATGCCACTGAAGATAGTAAGAGATCCTATTACACTCCCCAAACATTCTATACAGTGATATGATTTCATACTACATAATAATAAGATGTAAAGTTGAACATTCGTGCATACCATATCACATATGGATAAATTATGATCTAAAACATGGGGTTATTCTGTGCCACAATCCCTTCCCAAAATGGAGAAAATGCATCATATCAACGAAAAGAGTAGTATATATAGTTATATACATTTCCCCTATAAAACATCCATAAGATCATGATATTCATCAAGAATTAGTCAATTAACAAAAAAATTACTTATAATATTTGTCCTATGAGGCCTTCCAATACATGTTACCATGACTCTTATCTAAAAACATGACCCTACAACATCTTCTAATAGGTACCTAAAGCATTTAGGAATTGAAATTTACATTCCTATAATAAGGTGTTTATACCTACTCGAAAACACGTTATATGATATCAATCTACTTCTTAAAATCATGAGGACCACTTGTACCTAAACAGGTAAAGGATTGTAATTTTATTAATCTTGAGAAATATGTACCATATTAGGTCTACCATGATGAAATCCCCCACCTATGATCATCACTATGTGAAAAACATGGGTTATAGGGTCATAGATACCTAATCCCCTAGGGAATAGTCATGATTATTCTAAACTCTGCCCCCAAAAAATCTTGTGAAACTAATGGATAATCTATATCCCTACGAACATATTAAGTATGATACTCAGTTATCACTATGGGATGTCCTTGAAGATGATTTTTTTATACATTAAAAAAATTAAGAAACACATTTTAATAAATTAAATCACAATAAATTTTAATCATCATACATGGTAACAAAAATTCATCACCCCAAGGATATATTCCTTAGTAGTATACGCACAAGACGCCAGATATCCAAACACAATAATCACCCTCATTCCTATTCCAATGTTCTAATTCATGCAAGTTAGTCAATCACATATATAATAAAATAATCAATATAAAAAAGTAATAATTAGTTAGATGACATAAATAACGTATTTATGAAAGCGCATAATATATAATTGTTGGAATTTAATTAATTTTAACCATCAACAATCACATACAAGAAAGTGTATTACATGTGAACCTACATGTCAAATATTTTTGCATGAACTCATGCACTCTCAACACCTTGAAAAATTTAAAAACCTAAAAACATTAACTATTCATAAAGACTTGAAAAAACATTAAAACACAACTGAAAACCAATAAAATGAATTCTACTAACCTAGAAACTCAACCATCTTCAATAAAGGTGTCTTCCAAATATGGACCCACCTCCTAGTCTTGGTCCAAACCTTCCTATATCATATCCATTAGGACCTGAACAATAATATTAAAATTTATATATTATACCATTTTCAAATTTCCTAATCCTTCTCTCTAATATTGAGTTATTGTACCACAATTCCTCATTCATGTCACACAATCTTCAAGAGGCTATCAAAAAGAAGTTAGGGAATAAACCATATATTTTGGGATTCTTCCCTTGATATCAAATAAACATAAATCATATACATCATTGAATAATTAATAGCCCATAAAGATAGTAAGTTCACAAGTGGTAATAAAACTCAATAAATACAACATAATATAAAAACGATATTCAATTCAGTCATACGTAATTCATAAAAATATCCATAGAAATTGATAGATCAATACATGTGATATACAAATATAAAAAAATATCAGGGGCATAGTAAAAATTGATATCATAGTATGTCATAAAATAAAATATTTCACCAACATGTCCTTATAATATGTATAGTAGCTATATATGAGTGGATACATTGATACAAATTAATAAACAACTTATAACTAACTAGAGACAAAAGTAAATTCATGTACTTAACAAGACACCACAAACCTCGACAATGCAAGATGTTGTTGACTCTAAAATAAAGATGTCACCATATACTAAATCCATCAACACCAGTATCCAAAGAGTTATTTGAGGATATCCACACAATATCGATTCTATCATATAAGTCAAACATTTCCCTTTGTGTAAGATCACATTGATAAATCTAATAACTATTAATCATAATCGAAGAAATATATATATGGGGTCTCAATAGAAAGCCACCCAAATATTCCAAACTCTCCTCTTGGAGAGTGGTCCCATAGATATGTGTGTTGGGATCATGATTTTTGAAGGTGTTTTGAAGAAGCTATATTTTGTTATGGAAAATCTTGAGAAGGTATTTTCTTTTTTTCAAAAGATAAGTAACTATAATTTATTATGTTCTACAAAAAAATTCATAATATAGAGAATATAGGATTGAGTTTTCCAGAACAATATAATCAGATTCATTTTTTCATACAATGTTTATCATAATTTTTTTCTAGAATGATTATCCTATATTCATAAAAGTGTCATTGAAAAAAGTGTTAAATGTAGTAAATATGAATATTCATTATTATTTCCATAGTACCCAAAATCTTTTTTATTGAAAAGACCACATGATCATTACCAATTTTAAAGGGTGATAAAATCATTTGGGTTTTAAAATTTCTCATTAAAAATAATTGACGAATTTAATCAGATAGAATCTATCAATAATAGGTTTAGACAAGTAATTATTGGGTTTGATGTTTATGATGGTTTCAATAAATGGTTGTACGAAGTTACACACTTCATTAAAGTAAAACTGAAATTCGATATTCTATATAAAGATTCAATGAAATATATAATGTTATGTTCATTGTTTTTTTATGATGATTTTAACTCAAAGAAATGTTTTCAGTGAACACAGGGTAGTTTTAGAGGAATTTTATTGGATAAAGAACTTTAGATGTCTTCACAATATCTCATTAGTCAGAGTCTATTATATGAACCCTCTATGTTATTGAAGTTTGTTTACCTTTTTTCCATGTATATTGGATGTACAAGTATGAATTTATGAACTAAATTTGTTAAAGGATGATAAGAAACAAGTTTCTAAGTAATCAGTTAGAAATTTTTAGTGGATGTTATCATACAAAGTTTTTTGTATAAAGTTAATCATTCATATTATGGAATGTGAAGGCACGGATGAAAGGAATTTTATAAATTTAATATAATAGTTTATGCTTTTGGTCAAATACTTTGGAAAATTCTCTAGAAATTTTTGTAGGAACAATGAACGGAGAATCATTGGTCAAATATATTGAAACAAAGTTTCTATAGGTAAATGACTACAAGGTTTGATAATATTGAAGAATTTTTATAAATCTATGTTTCACATGGTTTATTAATGTTGTGGATATCATAATTTTGATGAAGCTTCAATTATATTCTTGAATAATTTAGAAGTTTCTAGTTAATTTATTTAAGAGATGTTTTTGGTATTTAAGTTTTAATTGACTAGGAATGAAAATGGATTCTTGTATTTAAATATAACTATGATTCAATAAATAGAGTATTGAATTATTATATGCTTAGAATATTGTTCATTCAAGAAAAAGTTGGGAAAATTGGAGCATATTTGAAAATTAAATTTGACATACATTGTAAAGAAACCACATATATATGATATTTGGATGGTGACTCCCCATCAGTTGGTATCATATGGACTGTAAAGAAGAACAATAAATATAGTAGTGTAAATGTGGTAGTTGGTTAGTTGTTTAATATGAATATGTCAATGGATACTGGATAGTGTTTTATTTTAGTTGTCATCAGATAGATAGTATGTCAAGGTGATTATATGGAAAATGTGATAGTATTGGTTTTTGTCTAAAATAAGTCACTAGAAAAACCCTTCTTATGGATAACCATAAAATTAAAGGAAGTTATTTCCTACTCTTAGGAAAGGAAGTGAAGAATATTTACTTTAAATATTATAAACTTTTTATATATATCAAGTAGTATAGTGAAAATATAATAAAGTCTTTTATTTAAGTTTCTTATACTTTTAATGAAAATCATTATCACATCATTTCCTCTATGTGGGGAACATGAAATTTTAATTGATTATAGTGAAGTAAAAGTGCATTGGTATTACAAAATTTTTCAAACAAAATATAAAGGATGATTTTCTAGTGGTTTGTGTGGTCTTGAATTATTTCCAAACCATGGAAATTACTATTAACCCTTACTAAATATTAAACCTCATAAATATTTTTCTTCCTATTGTGGTGATTATGTGATTGTTTTTAGTTAAGTGATATCTCTTTAATAGTCAGATAATTATTTTTCATAATAAATAATATCTAAATATAAAATATCATTGACTCTCCCCTCCCTAAATTAGTGATCAAACAGATCATGATCTATCCTTTTTAGCGTAATCAGAAGAAAAATCCCTTTTTTGAATATTTTCTAAAGATTTTTGAATAGATATGTTGTTATGGATGTTAAAAACGTTGTGAAGAGTAAGGGGGTTATTTTTTTCTGTGAGAAGAACGATCATATCTGGAGAGATATAATGTTTCTTTATCTTATTCCTATTAGTTACGAATTTATTGAAGTTGTTATAGATAGTTTTAATCCTTGTGTCTATGGTGTTCCATTGATATATATTGATAAGAAAAGTTTGGAGAATGATATCCGTGCTATAAATTATACACATTCCTCACCATATAAAAGAATTTTTCATAATGTTAAATGAATTTTAATGGACATAGACACTAAGGATGTTCTTTGGAATATATATAAAAGAAATTCTAATGTAAAGAAATGGAAGTTGAAAATATAGATATTGAGTTATGATGATATTAATTTGGGTGATAATTAATCTATTGGTGACATATTTTTTTCGTTAAATGATATTGTAATCAACATAATATTTCTTGGTGGGAATATGGAAGACTCAACCTTTTTTAATGAACTATATGTACCCATGTTTTTTCAAATGACATTTTTGGAAAAAAAAATTAAATTTTTCTTTCAGATGCTTACAAGGGATAAAATTGTATTTTTTCTCCATCACATGATCAAACATAATTTTTTGGTCAAATCTATTGTTCCAAGAATATGGTTTTTACCATAGGTAATGAATTTGGTATAATTACATGCCATTTGAATTTTAGCGAAATTATTAATATTTAAAATTTAATATGTAAAATAATAATTTATTTGATTAGTTTATTTAGACATATATTGTAAAAGAAGTGTCAGATATAGATTTTTATCTCCACCTTTGAATCTAGGATGAGGAGGTATATCTAATAGGATCATAAAAATGATTTCAGTACTAAGGTCGAACCGATCCCATTTTTCATTTTCTTTTCTTTTCCTTCCTTTTTCTTAGTTTGTATTCTTCAATTTCATTTTATTTTCATCTTTTCTGCAATGTATTATCAAATAATCCCCCAATTGACTTCCTCTACCACGTGATTGAGAGGAAGGGATACGGATATAGTGAAAGATAAAGGGAGAAACCATAAAGGATCTCAGGAGGCACTGGATCGTTTTGCTGCATCTATGGACCACGAAAACGGGAGAAGCACCGGCAGTCCCACCGTAGGGTAGAACATTGTTATTTTTTTCTATATATCCCAATATTTTTTTAATTATCATGTTTAAATTCCATTATATTATTTACTAGTATCCCTTTAGAGTTGATCTACTTCTTTTGAGGAGAAAATGGGGGATTCATGGAATTTTAGAGGTTTTCTATCCAGGAATACCCATCTAGGCGACATGTGGTTTAGGGAAAAAATGAAGGGTGTTCATATTACTTGGGAAGATTAACTTTTTAGAGTATATTTAATGTATAGGTTACACACTCCATATACTATACTCATATGTGTAGTCGACTACTCGGGCATGTTTCCCGTAAAAGGGACACAGTCCATGTAAAGTACACTTCCAAACCCTATGTGGGTCGAACACCATGTAGAAGTACATGGTTGGACTATATACATGGCCAAACCTTTTTTAGTGCCTAGTTAGGAACACAATACATGGTAAATTTAATGAAAATTTTAAAAACATCATATACATGAGCTTTTACATTCCATGAATAGGCAGAAGTACCTGTCCAGGTGGGTCCTTGAGGGAGCACACCATATACTAGGGTACCCACATTGTGTGCTCCTCCTTCGCTGCCTTTTGAGGTGATTTCTCTTTTTTATGACTTGGATTCAGACATAGACCCATGATTAGTCCATTCTGAGTATCATTTCACATATATCTTGGTGTTGTGACCCGTGTAGTGATTTTAGGTCTCCTTAGTGGTGTTTTAGACATTTCATGAATAGATATTATCTTCTTCTAGTAATTTAATTCAGTTATATCCTAATACAAAGACTTGATATGATAGTAATAGGTTGGGTGTTTAGAGAAACCTAGTAGATACTTTTACCTAATATGTTCAATGCTCTATATCTCATGACTAATGCCTTTATAAATATCCTTTGAGGCCGTCTCCCTTGTGATATGTTACCTTTATTCCTATAAGCCCGTGAGACTAGTTATTTCCAAGGATCCCTTGTAGGATTTCATTATTTATGTTTCGACTTATTGGATCCCTTGTAGTATACCACTATCCTCTTACTTTCACCATGGTTCCTATGGGGTATTCCTTTTCTTTTACGATGAATTATGAAATCACTTGTCAGGTCCTTATACATGTATATCATTCTAAGGATCCCATATGTGATTCCTTTTCTTTCTTATAATTAGGGAATCCCTAATTGGAATCCTCCTTTTACCTTTTTAATTGAGAATCCCGATTAGGATTCCACTCTTATGTATTACTTAAGGGGCCTAGTGGTTACCCCTATGTTTGACCGACCCCAATCTAGTACATTGTGTTTCGGATGAGATGGTAGCATGTGTCACCTTGGAATCGATGAAAAACTTGTAAGCTTATGGGGATATGGAATTAGTGTTGGGTTTATGTGTTCTAACACCCTCTGTATTTTTTATATAATTTGACATGATAATTGGTGATACCATAATGATACTTAGAGGTTCTTCATGGTTGGTGGCTATTGATCTTAACCTGAATCATCTTTCTTTATCTTTGGGATTCCCAAAAGTGTTATCCAAGGATGAAGCTTCAAAGCCATGTTATTTCCCTATTTACATTTATACCCAGAGGTACTACCTGGGATCAATATGTTGAGCATGTATGTTTTTATTATTATATTATTGGTATTTCTATAGGTTCTTCTTGGTATCTGGATGTTGAGCCTCAGATTATGATATATGGGTATGGAATCCCTTGTATTGATACTCATGGATTATTTTTCTATCATGGATTATGAGAATTATTCTTCTCTCATTATATTGACATGTGATGAGTATGATTAATCATTCTTTGATCTGATTATACTCTTGTATTATTACACTCTCTCGAGTGATGGGGGTGATTACACTCTACCTAAACAGATACTTGACTATGGTGTTTCACATCATTGGATACCTATGGATGATTATGCTCTCTTAGATGAAAGGTATGATTAGAATATTCCTTATTAGATACCTTCAGGGTTGGGAATAGGGTCTCACTGTTAATTTCTCCTTATAGATCTTCTGAGGGTCGAAACCATAGTGTTCATCCAAGTTACGAATGTTTTTACCATCTACGAACTAGGACTTAGGGCTCAGACATTGGACTGGGTTTACATTGCATTATAATCATGAGATCTATCTCTTTTCCGTTTATAGTATTTCCATATGTACATCCCTGGAATCATTCTTTACAGTGATTGGTGGAGAGTACGGGTGAACCCAATGATAGGATGAGTATCCCCCTGTGCTGATGTATCTTCCTTAGAAAAATTTATGGAATTGGATGAAGTGGGTATATGTCATTGGGGATTATGGACCCATAGATTTAATTAACTATACACATCATGTGTTGAATGGCATCCAGCTCATTTTCCTTGAAGAGGATGTCCAGGAGATTAAGATTAAAAACCCAAGGATCGACTTCTGTTTTTTTTATGCTATTTCAATGACCATACTCATGTATACTCAAATTTATGTTTATATGTATAGTTATATCACTATACAGATATATATATATATAATTATATATATTCATGATAGCACTTTCCCATTAAATATTGATTATAGTCCCAGGGGTGAGCTGTGTCTTTACATTATTGGATTTACTTATCTATTTATTTATGTCATGTCTTGGCTGAACATATCCCTTTTTCATGAACTAGTGATAGTATATTTATAGGATCATCATTGGGGTGGTTTTGTTTATATTATATTCTCACCCTTTTACATTAACCTCAGTGTGCATATAGACCTTATATCTTCTTTTTAGGTTGAGCACATATTTCTTGGTGGATATGGTTGAGACCTAGAGTGGAATTATCGAGTAGATACACTCGTGTGGGTTCCTCTAATTGGTCTAGTCTATTTTGAAATTATATTCTTATTGGGTATGTTTTCTATGTTGGAGTTATTAGTAGATCCTAGTACTTTTATTTAAATATTTTTTTCACACTCTTGTATTTTTATGGTCAGCCCAGTGGGTGACCAGTGTTGTATGTATGACATGGTTATTAAGGATTTTAATATATTTTTCATTTTTTTTAAAAATGTTCTATTTAAGTTTATTTACTACTTCTGAACTCTATTTGTTTATTACTATGTATGATACTTAGTTGTTTCCTATGGTTTATTACCCTAACATGAGGTTATAGTCTTCCAACTAGCACAAACTAGCCCCTCACTGCTTGTCAGCAGCCTATGATGTATAAGGAGGCTCACTTGAGGCCTCATGGAAAACTAGCTCAAAGTATGGATCATTGTAATCTAGTTAGGGACATTAAAAGTTGGTATCATAAGCATTCCTTTCCAAGGATTTTCTATTAGGGATATGGTATATGGGAGTACTGGGAATGTTTCAAATCCAATGATGGATATAAGACTAGTTTATCGAGAACACTTGTTCTGGAAATAAGTCCTAGTTGTCATTGGTATGGGATTCTTGTTCTAATATTCGATGTTACAATTGTATATGATTTTCCCCTTGAGAGAATGAAATGTTTTTTTGATGTTATATTATGATTTATATTGGATTTCCTCCTCTTAGACCATTGTAAAGATGCAAGAGATATATTTTGACCCTTTTCTAGAAAAGACTATAGGAGTCTTATGAATCATATTTTGAGGTTATGCTTTACATCATATAGGCCTCTTAGTGTGTGATTATAACTAAAGACAATGGTCAATTTTTTAACATTTAATCAAAAACAAAAAAGGTTTTTTACTATAAAGTTCTTTGGTATAGTTTTATTAAAATGATCCTACTTTCATATATAAATTTTGTAATGATGGAAGGTGATGTGGATCTATATCGATATGTTTGGTGGTGAGGCTATTGACTCTGTCCTCTTACATATGCGGTGTAGCAAAAAAATTTCATTTATATGGGAACATGATACACATGTTTTATTCACTTTTGGGGGGAATCATTTTGTATGTGTTTATCTTGTTGTATTGATGAGTATGACGTTGATGGATACTAAGACATTTAATGATAATTGGACCTCCATGGGTATTACTATATACGTAAACCCAAGTATTGTAAGTTCAGTGTCTCTTCTAAATTGGTATCATGACCTCAAGGTATTACTTCCATATGAGGATTCTTAGGGAAATATGGACCTTGTATGCCATGTTTAATGTTTTGACCCTCATAGGTCATTGGGATGCTTACCTTCTATTGAGATATTTGATATTTCGGGCTAGTTGGTTATACCTCATGACCTAATTGTGAGAATTTATTTTTAGGGATAGGTTAAGTCCTACAGACCCTTATTTTAACTCAAAACCTAGTAGGTCGATATTCATTTTGATCAAGCGAAACTCATGTAAGACTGGTTATCCAGTATTTATAGATTCGTTTTCAGGAAATGATCAATTTTATGTGATCATTATGAGACTGATGAACAATTAGTGCTCTGGTTTTTGCGATATATGCATATTGATGTATTTAGGCTTTGGAGAGAACCTATGGTTATTTGTTATCAAGACAATCTTCGATAAAAATTTCTTTTTTGGTACCTAGACTAGTCAACCATTGTTTCCGCACATGCTCATGTAGTTAGAGTGCAGTTTGATTCTCGTAACTGGAACGATGTCGGGTGACATGTGGTCATGCGAATAAAGTCATGGAATAGGTGAGGCATACACTTTTGCAGAGGAATTACAAGAAATCTTGGGGATTAATGAAACATACATTCCTTGTTTCATAGATTTTTTTTCCTTGTAATAGATAAATTTCTGGATTATAAGTCAAGTGATGAAGGTACACACTATATACATGTAGTTCTATTTAAATCATTAATTGGTGTGCTGTCGTGTGAGAACCTTGTACTGATGTTTCCATAATTATCTATGGAATTTTTCCCATGATTTTTTGTTAATATAACAAATATCCCTCCATGGAAGAGAAGACAACTAAATTGATTAGGTATTATGAGATGGTTGAACCGCATTTGATCCAGAACATGTGTTCCTAAGGGATGTGGTGTCGGGTGTTGTTGAACATTGGAGTATCCTATTTTGTAATGATTATAGATAAGAATAGCTATACACACCCATTTTTATAATCTTAGTGTAATTATAGTAAGATATTATCATGATCGGTCTTGACATTATCTGGAGTATGGTGAGAGAGTTTCATTTCAATGTTGAGAACATTTTATTTTCTAATGTCCTTCCCCGTTGGTTGGTGAAACCTACTGAGGTTCCGCTAAAGGTGTTGTATGAGGTAATACATATGGTGGTTAGTTTACCATTGTTTCTTTTAGAGTGATGAATATCAATTTACATTTTAATTTGGAGTTCTCTATGGTCCATTGATCTCGGAATTTCATTTTGAGATGATTGAAATGGTATTTCTTTGGTAGGTAGTACTAGATCAGTCATTGTTTAATTCTTTCCATGTAGCAGATAGTTGCAGATTCTATGAGATTAGTCATTGGATAGTCAAAAAATATTTTCTATTAAGATGCACAGAGTGAGGGCATGGATTATATTCTTCCCACCTAGATTCATAAGGATGATAAGGTTTATAGTGTGGACATGGTAAGGTACCTTGTTTTTTGAGATGAGAATTTTGAGAAAAAAATTCCATTGTTATATTGGATGCTTGTAAGGGGAAAAATGGTATTTACCCCTATAATATGATTTTATATAATTTTTTTGACCACTCCATTATTCTAGCAATAGGTTTTTTACACTATGATGTGATTTTGGTAGAATTACGAGTTGTTCGAATTTTAGTGGAATATGTAGAATTTAATATTAATTAAATTAGATAATAATTAATTCACATAGGTTTGTTTGGTCATTTCTTTTGAAAGTAATGTTATATTTATATTTAGTCTCCACTATTGAGTTTATAAAGGGGGGATTTCCTCATAGGGGCATAAAATTGAATGGGGTGTTGGGGCCAGCCCGAGCCCCCTTTTCCTTTTTATTTTCTTTTTTTTACTTTTTATTTTCTTCTTTTATTTACTCTCATTTTAATTATTTATTTCTTACATTGGATTATCGTCTATTACCCCACATGGATTTCACTATCACATTACTAAGAGGGAGAGTGAGGGAGAGAGAGAATGAGAGAGGGAGAGGAGGAGGTACCACCGTAGAGCTCATGACAAGCCAGATTGTCAGGAGACAGTTGTAGACCCCAGAAACTGGAGAATCTCTGATGGATTCCACCCAATGGTTTTCCATTTTTTGTTCTACCAAAAATACCTATATTTTTTATTTTAAATTTTAAATCACCTTATAAATTTTTTGAGGACCCCTTGAGGGTGGATCTACTTTTTTTGAGGGAAAAAGGGTGTTTAGGGGTGTTTTAGAGGTTTTTAGTTTGGAAAAACCTGTCTACGTGACTTGTTGTTTAGAGAACACTTGCATTGTGTTCATCTTATTCATGTAAGATTATATTTTCATAGTTCCCATTGTTTATGGGGTATATAAACCATGTACTCGTACTTAGTTATATATTTTTTCACCCACCCAGGATGCATGTGAAAGGGTCTCATGTCACGTAAAGTATAGGATCAGACCCCGTATGGGTTGAAATCCATGCAGAAGTACACAACCAGCCCATATACATGACCAGACCCTGGGAAGTATACTCGTAGGTACCTCGTATAGGGTTCATTACCTGTACATGTTAAACACACTATTTAGATGTTGAACACGCTATATATGTGGAATTTTATAGGCCATATACATGATAAAGTACATGCCAGGGTGGGACCATGATGGTACACATAATGTACTAGGGAACACATGTCCTGCACACCTCTGTTTCTACACTTTGATGTTATTTTCTTTTATTATTCCCCATAGTCATATTTCAACCGATGAATAGTCCATTCTGAGTGTATTTTCATGTAGACAGTGATGGTAAGACCCATGAGGTGTTTTGAGGCATCCTAGGTGGAATTTTATATTTTTCTCAAATGGAGCGGATTATTCTCAAATAATCAAATTTAGTTGTATTTTGAAAGAGATACATGAAATAAGAGTAATTGGTTCGGTGATTAGACCGAACTAGTTGAGAATTTGATTTGATATGGGCTATAATCTATCTCTTGTGAATAATTTCTTCCTAAATTACCCTTGAGGACTTCGTCCCTACGAGATGTGGCCTTCTACTGTATGAGGCCATGAATCTGTTGTTTCTAAGGATATCATATAGAATTCCCCTATTTAAATTTTTACCTATTGGATCCTTTATAATTTTCCACAATCTTCTTAATACTAACATGTTTCCCATTTAGGATAACATAGTTGATAAGATTACCTAAGGAATCCTATATAAGATCCCCATACCTTTATACCATTCTAATAATCCCATGTGGGGTGCCTCTTCTTTCTTATAATTTGATAATACCTTGTAGTATTATTCCACTAACCTTTTCTACAATGGATTCTGTTTAGGATGCCTCTCTTGTTTAAGACATTAGGGACCCATTCGGTACCCCAATGTTTTGCTCGCCTTGATCTAGTACATTGGTTTTGGGTAGATATGGTAGAAATTGTTACCTTAAAACATGTTACGAACTTGTATGTCAATGGGGTTGTCAGAGTAGTAGTGGTTCTAGTTATTTGTCCACCCTCACTCCTTTGATTAAATATTCATATGTTTATTTATGATGAAGTAATGATATCCATAATTGAATCCTGGTTGGTGGTTGTTGATCTCAATTTGAGTTTCCTTTCTTTCTCTTTTGGATTCTCATATGTTCTTACCTAGGATCCGACATCTGAGCCACGTTATTTCCATATTTACATATATACCCAATTAAACTTCTTGGGATCTGGATGTTGAGAAAGTTTGTTTTAATTATTAAAATATTCGAATTTTTAGAGGTCCTTCATGGTATCTGGCTATTGAGCCTCAGATTATGATATGTGCATATGACGTTCCTAGTGATGATACTCATGGATGGTTGCACTCTCTTTAGTGATGAGGATGATTCTAATATCCTCATTTTGACAAGTGGTGAGGATTATAACACTCTCCTTGATCTGATTTTTATAATGGATAATTACTCTCTCTCGAGTGAAACAGAAGATTATTCTCTCCCTGATTGATTAATTCACCGTAGTGTTGGAGCTTTATTTTCACATCAATGGATAACTGTGGATTATTACACTCTCATGTATGATAGTTATGATTATCCTCTCCCATATTAGAGACCTCCATGGGTGGGAATACATCTAACCAATGAGCTGTCTTTACATATCACTTAAAGGATTGACCCTTGGGGTTCATCCACGTTCTGAATGTCTTGTCCCCCTACAAACCGAGACGTAGGGCTCAAAAATTGTACAAGATTTTCATTTCATAAGAATATTGGAATCTAGATCATGTCCCTTTATAGTATTTTTAGATGTAGTCTCCTATAATACTTCCTTACACTTGTTATAGGCAAGTATATGTTAACCTAGGGTTAGGAGGTGTATCCCTCTATGGTGGCGAAGATTTTTTAGGGAAATTTCCAGCATTAGTCGATGGTATTTTTTAATGGGGATTATAGACCTATATATCGACTTAATGATACAAGGTTTGAGTCATATGAAAACTATGTTAATTCTCCCACATAGTATTTCAAGGTGATCGAGATTACATATCCAAGTTTTAACTGGTATTTTTTTATGTTATTTCATTCACTATACTCATGTGTATTCATATTTATGTATATATATATTGGTATGATACTATATGTATAAAAATATAATTATGTAAATATATGATATCACCTACCCAGTTTACTTGGATTATGGACCTAGGGGTGGGCTATGGCCTAATATTATTGGGTTTACTTATCTTTTCAGGTGAGTCTTGTTTAAGATTAACATATTATATTAGCATTCACTTATGACAGTATATTTACAGGATCATCATTGGAGTTTCCTGTAGAGATTGTATTGTGTCCCTTATATGTTCACCTTAGTGTGAATATAGACCATATTCCTTTCTTTTCAGGATGAGCATGGATTTCCAAATTTTCACAGAGGTTATATACATGGAATTGATTATAGTCATAATGACCTGCTATTCTCAATATCTCACATCACATGAATCGTATGACTTTCATACTCTTACTATCCCCATATACCCATACACATGGTCATCACCATAAACAGATAAGGTCTATATCTTATATATAGGGTTCACATTATCACACTTTCCAATTTCACTATTACCAAAGTTTTCATACTTGATGCTTGGTTAACTTAAATTATAATTATAATTTATATAAAAAATTGCTTTATAAGTTATAATTGGAATTTTATTTAACAAATTCCATATAATAATAAAGTGAAATAATTATATAATGAGCCTCCAAGAACCTTAATAATCAATTATGTAATATTCCAATATAATTTTAATTTGAAAAACACTATATAATTTGTTTATGATACTTTAAATGAATATCTCAATGTCATAAGGAATGAAATAAATCATAGGAAATCATAGATATTACATGGGAATCCTACATGCTTGATATGATGCATAAACATACACACTTTTTCCATTTTTTCTAATAGTTAAGAAACAAATAAACCATAAATCCAAAGATCATATGTGTCACCAAAGGTGAAACATTTTAGTGCTAAAGTGGAAATAAAAATAGTAATCCAATATTTGGAAACATGGAATTTTCTCATATGTGTGTTAGCTAGTCCTTTAAACATTTTATTTTCCTATTCCCAAAAATTCTCTATCATCTATGTACTTTGCCCAAATATTCAAAAAAATAATAACTTTCTCTAATACCAATTTGTGTAATACAACCACCCTATGAAACTTGATAGTTCCCAGATCGGTGGTCCCCACAAAATATTAGTCAATCATTCCCAAACCCTAGAGGCTTCTGACAATTGGTGAGGATCCAAAAAACAACTTTGTGAGACTATAAGCTCTCTCATAAAATTATAAATAACAATATAAATAATATAAACAAAAAATATCTGACCAAGTAATATCATAGAAAAAAGAAAGAATCAATAAATTACCACAACATCACATACTATAAAAAATGGTGGTAATAAAAAATGATAGGAATTTCATACATAAAATAGATCCCCTATTCATGGATCACATACATTAATTTTCCAAAAGAAACAAAAACACAAAACTGGAAGACTCAATAAAAATGGTATCAAGTCTGAGACCGGTCCCAATATCCTATGATATATCCTAACTATTTTGATCATGCCTAATTATTAGGGTTATTTCCATTATATTTTCCATCAACCATTATTTTTTCTCATGTACTAATGTTTTCTAGATTAGAGTGTGAGTATGACTCATTAGTCCCCCACCAACAGTGTCTATAAATATATCTAGTCTGATTAAGTTCATTTTGGTGTGAAAAAATAAAAAAAATAATGCAGATATAGATAAATATATAAACAAAATCATCAACCCTAGGGTTCCACTCTAACACCTATGATCAACCATAATTTCCTCATCATGTTCCATATGTCTCTGAACATAAGTATCGATCAAGGGGAGAAATATCCATCCCTAGAATATGACTACCTCCTTGAGAAATATACCCATCCTGAATCAATAAGGTACACCCTATAAAATATATACCTACTAGAACATGGAATTACACCCAAGGAAATATACCTATCCTAGAACATGAAATTCCACCCATAGTAAATACCATCGCTTGAACCATAGGATAAACACCCTAATAATCCCAATCCCAGTAATTATAAATTTAATACACTCACAATTTATCATTTAACATTTCATCATTCCATTAAAATTAAATAAATAAACCATATACCACACTATTAAATTATCTCTTATCATTTAATTATCTATATTACCATTATATAAGAAATTGTATACCACTTTCCATTCATAATTTAACAATTTTAAAATTTCCATTATTCATTAGTACTTTCCAATTACTCTCTATGAAAAATCATTTCTAGTTTTTCACTTTATTTAACCAATCAAAGTTCAAACCATACATACACAATACTCTTAGGTTCATCCATCATATAAGTAAAATTGTCATTTTTTAACGGACCAATACATGTGTAATTTTCCAGAGCATACAATTTAATTAATTTATAGGTCAATGTATGGTAGGATGCTTGACTACATAATTCACACAGTATAAAATGAATCAAAACAATTATTATAGCTTAAGTTCCTCCTATATTATACTTTTATACTCCTAATAGTTTAATACTATTTTCTAATTTAGGATGAAATTGAAAGAATTAAAAAAATAAAAACAAACCTAAAATATGGTATAAATATATGAAAATGGTCTGAGTCCACTTGGTAGAAAAAGAAACTAATAAGGGGTGGATATGTAGCATTAAACATTCCACTAGCTCACTATCATAAGGAGCAGTGTGGGATTTTTCTAATTAATAAAGGATAAATCTACTTGGAAGAGGGAGGCTGGGAGGATATTTGTGAAGGGGTGTTTCACATCCTAGAGAAGGAAGAATCTTCCCTTTAATTTAATCCAAAAAATTAACCAACATAAAAAATACATGGAAGGTGGGTCATGGTATAAACTCATAATATAAAACATGAAAAAACCATATAGATAACCTCCCCACTTATTGATTCTATCATGGCGTGACACTTAGGAATCATGTTGTGACCCACCACAAGTCTAGTATGTTCCTCTAAAACCACTCTCGAGCCATTCCTAAAACTCAAATAACTTATAAAAGGGAAAAATATAGAAGGTTTAGAAAAACCATAAATGAATTCACACATTGAGAAAGGATAGGGTTTTATAAAAACTACATGATCTCCAAATACAATAAAATTTACATTACTAAACATAAAGACTAGAAGTAATCCCCTCACTTATACCCAAGCATCGACACAAAAAAAAAGTAATCATTACCCATTCACAACTAACTAGTAATGTCATTCTAAATATTCATAAAAATTCACACACAATGAGGGTCAAACCCTCTAACATCTAATGGGTGTCTCCCCACCCAGACATCCATAATTATATAAGTTTTTCTCTTCCCAAGACATGTTTCTTCAATCCTTAAAAACACCTATCAAGTACCAAACTCAAATCGATCGTACCATGGTACACAAATCCATCACCATTTTTACCTCATAATAGTTATTAAAATGCTTCAATTTCATCAATACCACATTCCACTATGATCATAAATGTCTCTCTAGTTACCTCATCCATCCCACTCCTAGGGTGACCCCTTAACTAAGGCCCACTAAATATCCATGACTCTTATCCGAGTAATCGGGACTAGGGGGATTCATCACCACACAATTTTTCATAAACCTTTTAAGATTACTTATAATATATAAAATTCATAATATAACACTAAAATAACCATTATAATACTCCATATAAAATATCTACAATGCGTAACTAGCACAAACTATACCGAACACACTAAGCTTTCTCAGAAAATCCATGATAACCCTCACCCTTTTCTTATAATTCAAAGTCTTATCTAAAGAACCATCACCCAATTTCTTATCCAAAACCCATATAAATAATATCCACACCCAACATTCATACACCCTAATAATATCCAGTCACATAACCTAACTCATGTTTCAATGAGATACACATCATCAAATCTAGGCTCACGTTCTGAAACAACTGACCATAATTCTCCTTCATTAAATTGTTATCTAGCCAAATCACCTTTGATGTTTCCTATACAAACCAATATTTCACATATTACAATAACACAATTCATGAAACCTATTAAATCCTAATAAAAACCTAAAAAACCATGAAACAAAATTTATATAGGGATCGGTATCTTAAAAAAAGGCTCAAAAAAACTTTTGATCACCAAAACTCACTAGTTTTTTCAAAAAAACCCCCTTGAATCCATGTGTTTTTCACTAAAACTAATTTTTTGACAAAAACATTATCTTATTTGGTAATTTATTTTTCTAAAACCCAAATAAGTATTTAATATACACATTAAAAATGCACTTTTAAAACATTTTCCCCATATTTTCTAATAATTATGAAATTCCAACCAATTTCAAAATCATAAACTATATATTTCATTTCATGTAAAAATTGATTTATAAAACCTTTTTACATACACCTCATGTTACTACATGAGTTTTCTTTTTAAAATAGTTTTTTTATGAAATCTAATTACCCTAAAACTAATTCTTAATTGGTATCCAACAAACCACAACCAATAAGAAGTCAAGAAATCCCCTAAAATACATGTTAATCAAATCAACTAGTAAAATATATTATAGAAATCATTGTTTATATTATAATATATTTTAATTAATAATGGATAATATATAGTAAAAATATCAATCAAAACAGCCAATCGGCTCATTTATCATTCCCCAATCATGATACTATCATGATGTATTAACATGATCACTAGCTCCCAGCCATGACATATGAATCATCAAAAGTCTCATATATCCCTATTTAGGATTATCATTCCAATTCAAAACCTCACTCATCCTAGAGTTTGTAGAACCAACATTTCACATTACTTCAAAACTTGGGTTTTATCTAATGCTATGCTAGATTTGCATACTACCAATCTACTTCCTAAGTCCCATTAACCTAACTCCACCTATAACCTACATTATCCCACCTAAAATCTTGCTTTGATACCATTTTTTATTACCCTAACCCAGGTCTTCCAAACGACACTCATGAAAGGATACTACAAGTCCTTGGGTGTTCCACCCCATATTCCCAATGATGTAAACTATAAGTAAGAACCTAAACTATCTAAGGGAGAATATTCAATCATATGTGAATCCCAATGCCCTTTCATGACTCTGTCAAAAAAATGATATTCCTCGTATATGTGGGGGACCAACCCAAAACCTTTAGAAAAAAATAGGGATCCATGGGTACCCCCATATTCTAGAATAATAAGTAGTAAAAAAAATTATATAAAGCATAAAATAAAATAGAATATTATAAATAGATAAAATGTATTTCAAGAATCATAATACAAATATATAAATGACACATTGGTTGAAATATAAGAAAACCCACAATTGAAAAATAAATAAATTTATCCCTAACCCGCATAATCATTTTACTGAATCTTCATCCTTTATAATCTTCAGGCCCAAACCATGTTTCCAGATTTAAGAAATATATATTCCTGAGAGAATACATAAAGGTCAACCCATGTATATTAGATTCCATGACATGTATATTTATAGGATTTGAGTCTAATAAGCCAGTAGGATTCCCCATTTCCTCAAAAATACTAAAAGTTATTGTGATCAAGTGGATGTGCATGAAATATGTATATATAGATTTAATATCTTCCATGTTTACATATAATACTATATGTCAAATTTTTGTCTTCTAACTAGGACACCATGAAACCCAACCACACCAATTTTGATCAATTCCCCTAACAACTCTATCATATTCACCTCACAATGAATCCATGTTTCCCTAGTGTTAAAAAGAGGTCTTCTTTTTAGTGTTAAATAAAGGGGGCATGACCCTAAACCTTTTCAAAAAAATACCATCTGGGAAAGAAGTATAAAGATAAAATCATGAAAATTAAGGGAACTATCTAATGACAAAAGAAATTATAGGATAGAATCTATATAGGAAACCTATCACATAGGAAAACCCATCAACTCGAGTAAATTATTCATAGCTACATCTTGTACTCACTGGGGAATGAACAAAAAACAATTTGAAGGCATATTATTATCAAACCTCTTACATAATCAAAATCATACCATCTAGGTATGTCACATCATATAAACCAAATAACACCATAACTAGGTGGTTCCCATGGAAAATTATATGTTTAACAACATCGGGAGTGATTTGAGGAGGCATCGTTGTAGCAAACCTCTCACATGAGTTGAACCATCCCCCATTGGTTGGTCCCATGGAATAATCCAAACCACAATGTCACATGGTGTGTCTCATATCCATTGACATCATAACCCAATATCCTCATATTCAGTGCATGGTCACAACTACCATTCACAACATATCATATAGAAACTTGAAATAAACAAATAGTTGTTTAAAAAATAAAACATTGTCCCAAAAGGATATATTAATAATAAAATCACCACAGGTACACCCCTTGTATTTTTTCCATAATAACCTTTTATGGTGCCCATATGGACCATGTACATGTACCCAAAACCTCCACAAATTAATGGATCATCACATATAATCATATTCAAGACCCTTATGTATTTTAATAATTAACCATGAATAAATAGATCACTCTCATCCCAATTCATCCAAGATAAAATCCCTACAACTATTCAAGGAACTAGTCATAGTTTCATCAATAACAATCTAGGTTACTCATATCATCCATCTAAGGGGTGAATCAAATCAATATAGACCTTCAAAAAAACTTTAATACCAAAAGTGATACATTATAAGGCCAATTAATGTACCCAAATGAACAATAATCCATACACTCTTTTATAAAAGTATAATATGGTAATGGGATCATATATAATCATGAATCAACATGAAAAAAGTCTATAATTCTATTAAATAATAATAAACCTACATCAATTTAATAAAATCTTTAGAAAAGGTGTGTTTCCCACACAGGGTCTATCAGACTAAAACAATTCTCAACTGAATCTCTTCGATACTTTCTATAAAATACAGGTAAAAATACCCTTCATTATCTATTTAAAAAAATAAATCACATTACATCCTTACCCACACTAGGACCTTGGCCAAAATACCCAAAAAATCTTTAAAAACACCTCATTTATTTTGAAACTCAATTTCAAAAACACCACATGAAATCTCCCTCTTCACCATGAAATTTAATTCTAAAAAATTCCTAAAATGAATCAATATTTAATTAAAACATATTTAAACTAAAAATCAAAAAATTAAACCAATTTATATTTCAAAATAAAACTCATTCCACTAAAACAATAATAAAAAGGTCTATTAGAACTCATTCAACTAAGGAACTCCTGACAAACCATCTAGCAAGCTATGTGGTCCATGTTAACTATTATGAGGTTGGTTGTCCATCCTAATTTAAGGATTTGTCCCATAAAAATAAGGAATCATTATAAAAATAATAAAATTGATTGAACATGAATATAAAATCACCAAAATACCATGTGACATACTAAATTCAAGGCCACCTACCTCATTCAGAGTTAACCAGAATCTACTTACTATAAAACCATGGAAGATATGGATTTGATGAGGAAAAATATGATAATAAATAAAAATACCAAATTTAAAAGAAAAATATAATATAAAATGAAAATTTCGAGATGAACCATAAAAAAATTATAATTGATTTTCTCCTTGCCCGAATAAACTCCCTAGAGCAAATAGAATGGTGATCTAGAAAAAATCGGCAAAGAATTCCCTTTGGGAGGAAGGATATGGGGAAGAAGAGACTCTTGGTTTATTCAATTAATTATGTAAAAATGTTATAAATCGGCCTTTATTACCCATTTAAATAATAAAACTCAACATTTTATGAAAATATAAAAAAAATCATCACATACAATTTTTTAGCAAATTATGGGATTTGTACATATGAGATCTTACATATGGGTAACCCTTACTTATCATCCCAAAGGGACCTTAAATGTCACTTTTTTATCACATGAATGACCCTTACATGTCATAAATAAAATATCCTTATGTATCATAGGAAAGTCATGTATGTTTACATTTTTTGAATAATGGAAGGACCCTTATATACCTAGGAAATAAACCTTATACATCATACTAGTAACCCAAATGTTCCAGACTTTACCATTTTCTATGTGAAGTTTATTCCTTTAATATCTATTAAATAACCCCTAAATATTAGAAAAAAAGCCTTTATTTATAACCCTTAGTCATAAAAGTGACTCGTATGTATCAAGGGAATTACCCTAGCATATCATAGGGAAGGTCTATACATTTCCATTTTAGAAGAATGGAAGGACCCTTATGTATCATAAGAATCCTAGAGTTACCTTTAAATTTTTCCAAGGTAACTCTTACATATCACGATTTATTTCAACCCTTTTCAATTTTTATGGCCCAGGTTAACCCCCTAATATTAGGGTTTTAATTGTACATATTGGGTTACTTAACTTTTTGTATCCCAAGGTGACTACAACACTGATATGATTTTCCAACTAAGAAGTGGACCCTTAGGTATCAAGAAATCATAACCTTTAATATTTTATTTATAAAATAATTTCTATTACTAATACATGGAAGATATATAGTTAATCTTATGTATCAACTAGATTACCTTTACATATCGATCCTCTGGTATCAATAATTTTACATTTTTTGTCACACATTCATCACCTAGCTCTTATGTATAAGAACTTCCCAAATGTAAGAGTTTCATTTTCACATAAAGGATCTTTAATTGAATATTTCAATTTAAAAAATATATATAGTATGTCCAATACACATTAAAAATTCACCCATACAAACATTGTTTATCCAATTCTCAATAAATTCATAGTAACTTAAAAATATACCTATGATCATCTAATAAACACCTCCATTATAATCGTAGTCCCTAAAAACATCCTCCAAACAAAATCCTTGTAATAAACAACTTCTAATAACAAAATTTATAGTATGGTCACCCTAACCCCACTCCAACACTCACCTAATTACCTGAAACAACTCTTAATCCTCTAATAATAAAAAATTCACTCCAAAAATACCACTTTCCTTTTTCCATTATATAATTTCTACCTTGAGCCAAAAAATTAACTTTTATATTTGAAAAAATAACCCTTAAATTTATTGGTAATTATAGTAATAATAAGGTCTTACACATATGAATCATTCATTTGTTTTTTGTCATATGGTTACATTTGAATTTGAAAGAACATATGGGGGGAAGGCGTCATGGATGCTATTCAATACCCATAACTATTTTAATATAAGATCTACATAGTGATGTCCAAATTTGATTATGAGTTTTATGTAATTAATGTTATTATTTATTTTATCTTTTGGTTGTGTTGTTGTCTTTTCAATTGTGAGATTTATATTTCAGTGTTATCTTACATTATGGTTTTATTTTTTGGGTGATTCTTTATTCTTGTCTAATTTTACTTTTATTCTTGGCGATGAGAATAATTTGAAAATTATGTAATAAAGAGGTCAAAAAATTCATTTACCTATTATCTATGAGTTCTGAGGTATTAAAGGTTGGAGTATTGAGTTTTTAAGTTGATTTTGAATGAATAACTAAGTTTTTGTTTTTATCAAAACAATTACACGATTTAGTCCTCACTATGACATTCTTTCAATGAATTCATCTTAGTTAGTGATGTAATCATGGTATGGAGGTCATCATTTTGTTAAGGGTGTTGGAAGATTGAATATTTACTATAATGAGAAATATTTTTCATGGATTTTCCTACCACTATTTGGTTTTTCAAAAATACAAGTTCTGTTTTGAAATTATATTTCATTTGATTTTCTTATAAAAGTAATAACCATTTTAATGTTTTTAATCATGATTTTGGAAATAATTTTTTTGTGGAAGGGATATTTTGGTTTCATGTAATTAATTGGAAGATAATCAAGGAAAACACTTAATTGTTTTTTAGATATGCCATGGTTTTGGGAAAAAGTGTGGAATTTAAAAGTGTTTGACAAGGATATTAAAGGTTGGGTTGTGGTTTAAGAATCTCAATTTTCAAATATGGTTTAACCAAACTAAATCACACTATGGTTTATGATATTACCTAGATATTCACTCTCAGATATTATGCCAAAAAAATTATTTTCCATAATAATAGTATCAATAATATTATTTGAATAGCCTACACACCCAATACCTTTTAGGTTAATAGAATCATAAAATTAGTGAAAACCTTTAACTAAAAAAATTTCTTTCTAATCTAGTTGACATTTTCCAACTAAACACAAGACTCGTTATTTTATATTTAGTCTTAAACACCACCAAAAAAATTCCACTCATCATACCCTTCAAGACATATCATATGTAATGTTTTTTTATATCCTAATAAAATGGAAACATAAGAAGGGTGATCTAAAACACTCAATAAGTGGTAATTTAGAAAACTATCATTAATTAAACAAGGCATGAATGATATGGAAGTGATAAATATCAAGTAAATATTTCAATATAACTAATAACAAGAGTATTAAATAAATCAATGAATAAAAAAATATTATATGTAGTCACATAAAAAACAATAAATGATTTCATAGTGATGGGATGAATAATTTTGAACATTATAAATATATCATCAAGGCGTCGTTCCAATAAATCAAAGATAAATGGGTAATAGTTACACACAATACTCATGCTTGTTTATCTCATTAAACCTAACATTCACAACCTAACCCATTCCAGGGAACGAGCCACAACTACCCCAAGCCTGCCTCTAAAGGCTAGGGGTGGCAACAAGTGTCGAAGGCATAGCAAACATGGGGGGTATTTTCCTATGTACCTATACGCACACACATCCAACTAAATGAAAAATTTTATAGGGAAAGGAAAACAAGACACATCACTACTATATATAAACCACAAACATGCATAAAACTCTAAACAATACAATTACAAGTGCTATAAAGTAAACTGAAATGAAAAAAGGGGAAAAATAAATGCCCAACCAGAAAAGTGCCACAACCTGGGAGTAACTAAAAAATTAAAATAGTTGCGAGAGACCCACTCTTGGATCCCAATCTATAACCATATTACATGGTCCAAGAACCCATATCTATAAGCTCCTCTAAAGTCATGATCAACTTGTTCGTTATATGCATATGGCACGATACGTGTGGGAAAAGTTGCTACAGGGGTGAGTATAGAAATACTGAGTAGGATGCCTCAAAAAGGAAAAGGGGGATCCGTAATAGATACAACTCAAGAGAAAATAAGTAGATGGTAAAAACTACCGTAAAGAGTAATTTTAAACCCAAAAAGATAGTGAAATAAAACTCATCCAAACACATGTATCTTGTAAAAGTAAGAAGATGAACTTCTTGTTGAGTCTTCTCAACCTATAGTAGGAGAGTAGACTCATCCATCCATGAGAATATAGACACGGAAAGCATGTGGCATACTTCACATGTCTTCATCTATCTATGAAGGATAGTAGCCAAAACCCAAGAATTGGGTACTAAAACAGGATATATATATATATGGTCAATCAAAGAAACCCAAATGAGGGAGTAATGGGATCACCATATCACAACTCAACCCAGTAAAAGTCACCAATAGTTCCATAAGTAAACACCAAAAATGCCCAGCATCCATCATGTCCACCCTAAACAAACGATTCGAAGGGGCTTAATCACCATACCTTGATACTATCATCTTTGGGAGGATCTATCTCACCCACACAGTTTTAGGTCACATCTCAAGTACATGCCTCGATTGTAATAGTGCCCCTTTTACTCATCGAGTCCATATTTACATCAAACCATATATCGTTACTAATCTTCATTGCCAGATGGTGTAAAAATTGAAGTAGAGGACCCACTCCATAGTGTGTTAGTGGTATTACCTCTAGTAGTAGTCATAGGGTATTTGTGCCCTGGTACATCAGAAGGATCACACCCAATGTCATTAAGGACCCATGCCCATGTCGATGGAGTGTTATAATCTAAATCATAAAGGACATGCCCCATACCTGGTAGGGGGATTCCACTCAAAAGTAACTGTACAGGACCCCTACCCATGTCGATGGGGGATTCCAATCTTAAAGTCATCTTAGAGGACCCTCACCCTAGTGAATCAAGGGGATTATTCTATAGGTCATCATAGAACTAAACTAGCCATCTCGGTTGCATTGTACCTCTTAGAAATCATCAAGGAATGCCACTACCCAGCCCAATTGGAGGGTAAGCTAAAAAACTCTGATAAACCTACCTAAACATAGTCATCGTCGAACATTTCCAGAAAAGGTGTCATGCCCAAAACATCATGCATCATATCTCGAAAACCGCTAAGGAGGGAACCATCACGTTCTATACAGAAAACACTATTTATGGGCAACTCAGATGCCAAAATTTGAGTCCAAAAGAAAGAGATACAAGAGATATAAGATTTATTTAAGTGGTACATGGTGCATGTGGGGACCACATGACATTTGACACTTCCTTATTACATGGATGTGTACCTATCCATACTCGGGTACTAAATTGGGCACTATTACCCCTATTCATGCCACCACACTCCCAGAACACATGGCACATCCTGACGAAAGGCTAAGGAGCACACGATGTTTTTCGCTGGTCTAAAAGTTTGAAAATGTAACTTTACTGATTTTCCTCTTTATATGGCCCCATATATACAAATAGATCACACCTTTGTGACCCATGTGAAAAAAAACACTTGATCGACTATTCATTTGCCCGAAACGGACAGTCAGTGAAGAAACTCCATTTCGCAGCATTATGCATGAACGGTGCTCCGTCGGTCCCATGTCTTGTTCTTAGAACACCTCATATGCATAGCCCTATTGCAATTCTCATGGAAAAACACATGGGATGGGATATTCATCTGTCTAAAACATACACCCAATGTAAAGGTCACATTTCACTGCAAACACTCCAACCAGGTCTTGTGGGGCCCACAACTCAATTTTGGTTTAAGCGCCAGGAATTAGTATTGAAATTTATATACAAAATTCAGGGTCATTATGATGCATATGGTGGGTCGATCAGATGTCCCATGAATAAATTATGGCAGGTCGAAGTTTTAATAATAATAATATATTAATTTTAATTGAGTATTTCGGGGGCCCAAGCCACAAACCCAAATTATAAAACTCTCAAACATGCCTCAAAAGGTCTGTCTTGATGATATGAATTTATTTCCATAGACAGAACACAAAATGCATGCTCCTTTTAGTAGTTATGGGTGTTCGAACATACAGACCTGAAGACCCTCTCCGGCCTGGCCCAATCCAATTCAGCCTTGCCCAACCAACCTCAGATGAGCCTGTCCAACCTTTTCCTAGCCTGATACTGCAATGTCTCTCTGTTGTGCTCCCGCTTGCATGTTCGGTGCTCCACCATCATCCTAGACACCTCCACATGGTGCCTCCACCGCCACACGACCGCCACCGGCCATCGTGGACCACCACACGATGTTCATCCTTCCACAAACCACCAGTAACACCTCAGTGATCAAACAAATAATCCAAGACCATATCTAGGATCTTTGGGCCCTGATATATAATGTTGTGTTCTTCGCTTGACGTTTTTTTGATGTTTCAATGCGATGAAAATAAGCTGCTACATCGATCTGTCGTTGCTCCTCCTCCAGTGTCTGAATCTCAAAACCATCATATATCCAGAATCCTTGGATCATGACCTTCCCAGATCCATGCTTCTCTTAAATACAAAATGAATTTTTGACATGTATAAAAGATTATTGATGTAGAATTCAAAGAAAAAGAAATCTAGAATTGAAACGGCTGATAGTCGTGTTAGTATGTCCATCGACAAAGATTTCCATGGTAGTGAAAATTACCAAAAATCAAATTGGACAACCAAAACATCAATCCAGGGATGTCGAATCCAAAAAAAATAATCCTACCTATATTTTTGATCTGTCGTTAATTTTCTACACTCTAATCTACTTGGAACTAACATTACATTGTTATTCACCAATAATTCACTGTCAAATCATCATTGGAAGGAGTGGATTGAGCTCTGCCAGCTGTGGGAGGAAATGATCCAAACCCTTTCTCATTTTCTTAAACACCTACTTATAGAATTTGACAATTCTCTCACCAAAGGTCTTGGGATCCAAACATCCCGCACCCTCTAACATTATAATGTTCCTAGTAAAACGCCCTATTATGAACCCAACGATGGTCTCATATTTCCAATCTGAGCCCTCATTCAAGAGTTATTGAAATTAACATATGAGATAAAATAATTTAATTTAATTATCTTATTTATGGTGATGTCCTCCCTGACATTTTTTATAGAATTTCTGCACTGATAAAAGTTATGTCCCGCCTAGGTTAAATTCCTTGCTATGGACTAAATTGTGGCATTAAATTTATGATATGAGTTATAGTTTAATAGATATCCCATTTTCGTAACATCATATTTTAAAATAAATTTAATATTTTTTATAAAATTAATTCTAAGAACACTAGGACTCAGAATCCCATGTCTTCTCAGCACCTAACTCTAGAAATATATGTAGAAATATTTCAAATCCATTCAAGGAAAAAACTGAGTCTCTACATCATTCCCTCCTTCAATATTTTCATACCCAAAAATAAAAATAGGTAAAAAACATAGGATACTAAGCTAACACCTAGATCTACCACTCCCAGAAACTCTCCTGCATGTTTATGTGCTGCCACATCATGCAAACTGAGGGGATTGTCCACCCAAATATATTTCACTCCTATTGATGATGTGTGTAGAATCACACACGTATCTCTTGAACTGTGACATGTGGAACATGTTGTGAACCCACTCCAATTGATGGGATAGGGTGAGGTGGTATGAAATCCTACCAACCCTATACATGTTCTTGAATGAACTGATGAACTTTGGGGATTTCTTGACTTCCTGTCCAAAAACCAACACGCAAGCCCTCAACATATCCTCCAACACCAAGATAGTGTGCTCGGTCTACCCATCATTCTGGGGGTGAAAGTTTGTACTCATCTGTAACTAGGTCCCAAATTCCTCCTGTAAGCCTCTCTATAATTATAACATAAACCACATGTCATGATCAAAGAAAAACAATGAGGGAACCTCGTAAAGGTAGAATATCTACCATATGTACAACCCCCCCAATCTCTCCACTGAACTCTGGTCGCTGAACACAAGGAGCTACACCAACATTGTGAGTCAGTCTACTATTACCCAGATGGAATCATGGCCCTTCATTGTGTGTAGAATCCCTATGATGAAGTCCATGGATATTTCATCCCATTTACACTATGGGATTTCAAGAGTCTACACAACTTTCTATAATCTGGTGCTCATCCTTCACCTATTGAATGGTGAGGCATCATGAGGCGAACTTAGCTACGCTTCATCTCATTTCAGGCCACCAAAATAGTCACTGAATATCCCTATACATTTTTCCCACATGGGGATGTATAACTATGAGAGAATTTTTGATCTACCATATCACCTCATCCCCATTTCCAAATAGAGACACTACTTACACCTAGAACAAGATCTCATAATTTCCTCCCTTATAATATCCATCTGGTGAATCGCCTATGGATATAGGAGTCAAGAAATATCTCACAGTCAATATCTTGCAACTGGGACTCTCTGACATGCCTGAGAAGCAAGGGATTAGACACCATTGACTGAAGAAAAATTATACCCACCTCAGGTTCAAGTCTCTTTACGTGAATACAACCCATAGAATTTGGGGGTCTGTGAAAACTACCAAGCGTTCTCCCAAAAGGTAGTGTCTCCACATCCTCAGAGTGAATAAAACCACTACCAGCACCAAGTATTGAGTCTCATAATCTTTTTCATGGGGTCTCCATCACATTGACCTGTACTTGATATTTACTATATCAAGATTGAAATTGAGCACACAAAGGTAAAAAGGAATAGGGAAGGTGAGTAAACTCATCCAACCTCAAGAAACTAGACACAGAAAGACCACAACGTACCCTAGGTGTCTTATCTTCACTTAGAAGGAGAGTATTGGTCAAACAAGGAACTCCACCACACCCACTAGTGGAATCCCAATTGAAAGTAGGTCAAGCAGAAAAAACTCCACTAGAAATTCTAGGACATACTCTGACACTCCACTGCACAACCCCGCAATGAATTCACATGTTAGAGGGACTCATTTACCACACCTTGATACAATCCACTTTGGGCGGCACTGACTCACCCTCACTATTTTTCTAACATTACAATAACGTGTCTCGGTGGAGGAAGGACCCATATTCCTCATGCATTCAAAGGTATGTCAAACAACACCAACACATGGTTACACTGACACCCTACATCTCCCTAGTAAGACCCCAAGTAAGGAGTAGGGAGAAAAGATTACCTAATATAGTTTCTTACATGTTCTACCATGAATGGTAGAAGAAACAAAGAGTGTACTTATTATCATCTCACGTAGTGTAGGATCGTAAACATCCAACACATGTAGCTGCTCGCAGCCCTGACCACCATCTCCTTAATCTAAATGTGGGTTTCCTAGTGGTGGTGGAAAGACCTTGTAGCATCATCCACCAACCATAATTCTTACTTATTATCTTCCAACACCACCTCCCTAGGGACCACCCTATCTAAAGAGTATGGATTAAGGTCTACGAACCTAGTCTCATACTCAACCACTGTCATCCCTCCCTTCATGAACTCCAGATTCTCTTGAATCCAAATGGAGTGTACGTATGAGGGTAGCACTCCTTATGTAATAGATGTTGTAATTCATCCCACGAGAGTAATGACTCATCATTCATATAAGTAAATAGCCTCCATCAATGCCCAACTACTCTGTAGAAAATAATAGATTTAAAAGTCCCCATCTATTCCCTTGGTATCTGAACAAGACTAAAGAGTTTGACCACTGGCTCTAGACAAACCTTCGCTGGCTCAGGATATGGCTCACAACACAGCCTTAGCAATCTCTATCACTGGAACTCGTGAATTGTACTCAGCCTACACACATCCTCAACCCACTCTACTAGGGATAACTACTGCTCCATATGTGGAGGTGTTTTTACATACCCACCTAGATGAAGGGGATTGTATAACGGACTATGATCTAATGCCTCGCTGCTCATGGAATAGTTTTCATGAACTACAGAAAGTATCCCAGATGGAAATCATTGTAGAGGCATCCTGGAGATCCTCAAGGAGTACTGAGTTCTGATGAACATATATATATTGACGACAATGGGGATCTAACTCAAGAAGGATAGTTAAAGACTCTATCCTATATGATTCATCCACCAATTTTCTCTCCCACAAATTTCTCAATGTATATAGTCGACTAGCGGGTAATCAAGGTCCTGGTGAATGGCTACGTCGGCCACCACACCATCACTGGAATCCATGTCCAGAGAGCCGCACTCAAGACACATTGATATTATTTCCCTAAACCTAACCAAGGCCATTTTTGTAGGGAAACATTAAAACAACATCCCAATAGTTGAACCACCTTTGATACCACTCTTCATGACCTGACCCTTTTAAGGGATCGAGCCACAACTACCCCAAAATCACCTCCATAGTCTAGGAGGTGGAGACCAGTTCCAAATGCAGAAAAAACGTGGGGAGGAATTTTCCGTTGTACCTGTACACACACATGCAGCCAACTCAATGAAAAAGTGCATAGTGAAAAGAAAAATAAGATACAACACTACTATATATGAACCAAAAACATGAATAGACCTCTAAACAGTACAATAACAGGTGATGTGAAGTAAACTGAATGAAAAAAGGGAGAAATACACAACCAATCCTAAATGTTCCAAAACCTAGAAGTAATTGAAAAATTAAAATAGTTGAGAGAGCCCCACTCCTTGATCCTAATCTATGACCACCGTATGTGGTCCAGGCACCCATATCCCTAGGCTCCTTTGAAATCATGATCAACCTATCTATCATCTGTATATATCACAATATGTGAGGGAAAATCTCACATAGGGTGAGTATAAAAATACTCATTAGGATATCCTAAAAAGGAGAAGGGGGAGAAGTAAGATATACAACTGAAGATGAAAGAATTATATATAAAAAAAGTACACTAAATAGTATAGCTCAAACCAACAAGATAGTGAAAGAAAACTCATCCAAACACAAGGAGATCATCAAGGTGATAAGATGAACTTATCATCAAGTCTTCATTACTTATATTATGAGTGTAGACTCATCTAAACATGAGAAGCTAGACACAAAAATCACATGGCATACCCCACACATATTTACCTCTTCAGTATGGAGAATAACCAAAACCCATGAAGTGGGTATAAGAATAGGATATATATATATATATATATATTCTCAGTCAAAGAAACTCAAATGAAGGACTAAGGGGATCTTTATATCACATATGTTCCTATGAAAATTGACCAATAGTTCTAGAAGTAACCCCCAACGATGCCCAACATCCCTCACATCTGCCATGATCATGCGAGTCGAAGGGTCTTAATCACCACACCTTGATACTATCATCTTTGGGAAGCCATGTCTTGATCACATAGTTTTAGGCCGTGTTTCAAGGATGCATCTCAGTGGGAAATGTATCCCTCTTACTCATCAAGTCCAGAGTTACATCAAAGCATGTCTCTTCACTGATCTGCATAGCCAAATGGTGTAAAAATTGTAATATAGGACACACTCCCTATTGAATCAGGGGGATTCCACTCTAGTAGTAGTCGTAGGGGACCCTAACCATGATACATCATGGGGATTCCACCAAAATTCATCAAGGATCAGTGCCAATGCCGATGAGGGATTCCACTCTGAATCGTTGAGTACCCACGCTCTTCCCGGTAGGGGGATTCCACTCAAAAGTTATTATAGAGTACTCATGCCCATGTTGATGGGGGATTCCACTCTTATAGTCATCTTAAAGGACCCACGCCTTAGTGTATCAGGGGGATTCTAGTATATGTCATTAAGTAACTACAATGGATATTTCTATTGGATGGTACGTCTCAAAAAGAATCAAGGAACACTGCTTCCCACCACAGCTAGAGGGTAAGGTTGAAAAACTCTAATAAAACTGCTAAAACACAGACATTGTTAGACATTGCCTGAAAAGTAATTATACCAAGAACATCTATCATCATATCTCAAAATCCACTATTGAGGGAACCATCACGTTCTATGTGAAAAACACTCAGAATATGCTACTAGAATTCCAAAATCTGAGTCTAAAAGAGGGAGATATGAGAGATAAAATATTTATTTAAGTAGTACATGGAGCGTGTGGAGCCCACGCAATGTGTGGCCCTACCTCATCACTTGTTCATGTACCAATCCATATCCAGGTACTAAACTATGAACTAGTACCCCTAGCCATGCCACTGCACTCCCAAAGTACATGGTATGTAATGACCCACTAATTTTCATTGTCTTGAGAGTACAACGATTCAATACTGGGAATTGTGAGACATCCCCAAGATGCCAAAGGATGGAAAAAAATTCCAAAGTATTTCAAATACAATTGGGGGAATATTTATCCTTTAAGAAATAAAATAATAAACCAATAAACCATAACCAAACCATTCACTAAATGATGAAATAAAAAAATAAAGACAACTAAACACCTTAATGTATCTCAAAATCACATCAAAGTGTGAAACAGTGGAAGAAAAAATGAGTATCAGAGTACACAAAAGATAAAAAACTAAAGATTCACAAGAGACCACAAGACTCCATGCTTCACAATCTCCAAACTTCACAATCTCTAAACTTCACCATCACCGAACAGCCCAAGTATCATGAGGTAGTGTTAAATACATTTGAAACGTTACCTTTTCCCCAGTCCCGAAAGATAGCATTTGCAAAAGTACCAAAGTGTCAAAGCATAGGTGAGTATAAAACTCAGTAGGTTTTCCCCAATGACTTCCCTATTCGTGCCACTAATATTTAATGGTTAGCATATTATATAAAATATTTTATATAAAACAATTTACCAAAATAGTTTATAACCAAATATTAAAAAGTTCGAGAACCAATCATATCCAAGTGAAAACAAATGTGAATGAAACTGATTTCCAGAAAGTTATTTTCCAGAAAATACTAATCAAATATTAAAAAAAATCTTATTATCATTTTGGCATACCCAATCCATACTTCACAATTCACCCACACATGCATGCTTCATTCAACAGTTCCATACTCATGAGTGGTCTCTCGTCCAATTACCTTGTTTCCCACTAACACCTACCCCAGATCCAGGGTCTCGTGCCTTGTTACCAAATGGTACTCATCCCTTATTAAGGTCCCATTAATCACGAACTCACACTAACACCATTTATGCTGAATATTTCCATTAAAAAAATAAACCAATTTAATAAAACTGAACTTTTATTGAAAGCCAATGAACAACCAATTTTAAAGAAACATTTAATTTCAATAAACATTTCCCTTTTATTGAAAACATCTAATCCAATTCGTGTTCCAACAATCCAAAAAAATACCCTTCTTAAAAGCCATATTTTCAATCCAGGAACCAAATTACTCATTCAAAATCCACAATTTTCTAGATTTCACGACCGTCACTCAAGAAGATTTATAGTAAGTGTTAAAACACCAAATAAAAATCAATCCATCACAATATATTCAATTTGAAATCATTTCAATCATTTCTACACAGAGGATCCAATAGTGAAGCCTCCTGCCTCAATGGTTTTGAAGAAAACTAAAACAAATGAAATTTGCATAAGAAAAGAGGGTTGATTCTCAAAGAACCCTCCTTAAATATATTCTCCTAGAGAGATCAAGAACAAAGATCATAATTTTTGGCAACTACCAACCTAGATCTAACTATAACGGGTGTAGATCTCAGGAACTAAGATAAGAGGAGAAGTGGATCTAAGTAGATCTATGAAACTAATCAAGAACGAAGAAGAATGATTATGTACCACAAGAATCCGGTTTTGATTCACCAAGGGAAGCCTTTAGGTCACCTTTGGATCAATGGTAGAACCTTATTTGGCCTTGGGAGAAGAAAAATTCTGATTTAGGGCTATTAGGGGTTAAAAACGAGTGAGTTATGGCAAAAATGAGTGAGATCAAATTTTTTAGGATCTCATTTTGACTCTACACATGGTTTGACCACACGGTTAGGAAAACTGTGTGCTAACCGTGCAGTAGCCACTACCCTCATGACTTCCCCTTGCACGTTCTACCAAACCATGCTCCAAATATGTTGGAGAAACTACCTCAAGAGGACCACTATCATAGTTCAGCCGCATGGTTAGACAAACTATGTGTCACTCGTGCGAGCTTCACTTAGCCCCAAAAACACTTCCAAAATTCTTCCAACTCTCCCATCCATCACCCTTACATTTTATAACCATAAAAATCATCAAGTAAGGGTTAAATACCATAAATTGAGGGAAGTAAATTCTCCCCACCATTATTATTTCCTTCTTCATAATGTAAAAAATCCTAACTGATTTGAAAGAGTTCTAGCCATTTCTCTTTCATATCCTTCTCATGTTCCCAAGTCTCTTCCGGAATATGGCCATGCTTCAATAAAACCTACACTATACCGATTCTTTTTTCACGCAAGACTTTCTCTTTAATATCCAAAATCTATAATGGGATATGTATCAATGAAACATTCAGATCTGGGTCAACGTGATCAGATCTGATCACATGGTCATGATTAGGCTGATACTTTTTCAACTGAGATACATGGAAGACATTATGCACCGAAATGAACTGTGGTGGTAATGTTAACTGATATACCACCTCTCAAACCTGTTATAGTATCTCAAAAGGACCAATGTATCTAGGAGAAAACTTTTCCTACTTCCCTAAATGATGATGTCTAAGCCTTGGAGATATCCTCAAGAAGACATGATCACACACAACGAATGACAACTATCTTCGATGGTGATCTAAATATGATTTATAATGACTATGAGCCATATCCATCCTCTTTCTATTCAAATGGATCTTATCCATTGTTTCATGGACAAGGCTCGGCCCAACTAGTGAAGTGTCACCCATTTCCACATAACACAATGGATAATGACAAGGACGCCCATACAGTGATTCAAATGGAGCCATATGTATTGAGGTATGACAACTTCTATTTTATGAGAACTCCACCAAGGGTATATGCTCTTCCCATGAGCCACCAAAATCCATTACACAAGCCCATAACCTATCTTCCATCTTCTGTATCGTTCGCTCAGACCGGTCATCTATCTAAGGATGATATGTTGTTCTCATAGTCAACTGAGTCCCAATGGATTTTTGTAAGTATTGTCATAAACAATACTTGAACCTCGGATCTCTGTCTGAGACTATTGAAACTGGTACACCATGCCTCTTTACCACTTATCAGATACAAATTTTTTATAGATCATCCACCGTATGAGTTTAATGAATTGGAATGAAATGGGTCGACTTGTTAAGGTGATCCAATATCACCCATATGGAATCGTCTTTCCAAACCATTCTTGGAAGACCTTTAACAAAATTGATCACTGTTTTCTCCCATTTCCACACTGGGATAGGTAGAGACTGCAACATACCTACTAGTCTCTAATGCTCTGCCTTAACTTTCTGACAAGTTAAACACTTAGAAATTAACTCAGCCACTTTCCTTTTCATGACTCTCCACTAAAAATGTGTCATCAACACCTTATACATATTCTTTGTGCTTGGATGTATAGCCCATCTCAAATGGTGGTAAGCATGAAGGAGTTGTTCTTGAAAATCCATAGGTACAACCATCCAATCTCTAAATTACAAAACTAAACTCCCATCAAGTTTCCAACCCTCAATGGTCTCCCCACCATTGAGTTTTGAACTCATAACTAGACGTTCTTCATCATATTTTTGTGCCTCTTTGACCATATTTACCAAATAAGGAATAAGCATGGATGAAAATAAAACTGCAACATCACCTCGGTCATCACATTTCACATGTATGTTGTCTAGGACCGATATCAACTAACATTCATCTAAATCTTCTTTTGCTAACTGATCATGTGACTTTCTACTCAATGAATCTGCCCCCTAATTTCTTTTCCCTGGTGTATACATCAAGTCAACGTCAATCATTTGTAGAAACTCCATCCATATTCTTTTCCACATATTCAAATCTCGCTATGAGAAAATATGTTTCATTCTTTTTTGATCCATGAACATAGTGAATTTATCACCAAAGAGATAGTGTCTCCATGTTTTCAAAGCATGAATGACTATAGCTAACTCCAAATCATGTGTTGGGAAATTCTTCGCATGCACCCTCAATTGACTTGAACCATAATCCATGACATGGTCTCCTTACATGAGAACACAACCCAACCCTGATTCTGAAGCATCACAGTACACCACATACCCATGTCCTAATTCTGGAAAAATCAAGATAGATGCTGATGTGAGACAAACATTTAGTTCATGGAGAGACTTTTGGCATTCCTCTTTCCACTGGAATGGGGCATTCTTCTTTGTCAGAGTTATCATCAGTTAAGTTATTCATGGGAAATCATGCACAAAGCGTCGGTAGTAACCATCTTTAGCAATAAAACTTTGTATTTTGAAGACATTCTTCAGTGGTATACATGAGATGACATATTCTCTCCTTTCAGGATCAATATAAATGAATTTTTAATAAATGACATGACCAAGAAAACATACTTCTTGTATCCAAAAATTACACTTTGATAATTTGGAATAAAAATGGTGATATCTCAAGATTTGCAACATTGTTTCCAAGTGATCCTCATGGTAAGACATTGTCTTTGAACAAAAAGTGATTTCATCCATAAACACCACAACAAAAGAATCTAGATATCACGGAAATATCTAATTCATCAAATCCTTGAAGACTGCGGGTGCATTCGTTAGACTGAAAGGCATGAAAATATATTCATATTTGTCATATCTGCATCTAAAAGTTTTATTTGGAATATCTTCCTTCTGAATTCGCAATTGGTGATATCTTGATCGCAAGTCAATCTTAGAGAACCATTAAGCTCCCTTTAATTGATCAAACAGATCATCAATGCATGGAAGTGGATATCTGTTCTTTATCGTAATGTGGTTTAGCTAATGATAATCAATGCATAGCCGAAGAGTTCCATATTCTTTCCTCACAAATAGGACAGATTATTCCCACATAGATATACTTTGTAGAATGAAACCCTTTCTTTATATCCCCTCCAATTTAACTTTCAATTCCATTAACTCTATTGATTCCATCCTATTAGATGGAAGGGAAATAGATTTGGTCCCTGGAAGGAGAACAATCATAAGGTCTACTTATCTTAGAGGTGGTAACCATTAGAAGTTATTGGGAAATACATCTGGAAATTAATCCGCAACTAATAGAAAACTGTTTTCCTAGATCTCTCTCATTGATGCCATGGTCAACACTATTGACTGATAAGAGATCATTCCCACCATTGGTGCCAACAAGCTCTTCTCAAGTTTATTTACCATCATCGCTCCTTTGAAGAGATAATCGATGTCATCCTCAATCATGAAACTAACTATTCCCCTATAACAGTCGATGTGAGACTTGAGAATTGTAAACCAATCCATACCCTAGATTATATCATAGACATATATTTCAAACATCAAGAAGTTCCATTTTAGTTCATCTTCATCAACAGTTATACCACATGCTCAACACAAAAAGGCATGACATTCTCTTTCCCCGAGAGGAGATTGGATTTTTAAAAAATAAGGCATCATTTCCAACACTAAAAATAGAAAATCAACAGCATGAGAAGAAATGAAGTAATGTGATGCACTAGTATCGAAGAGAACTTTCACAAGGGTATAATTAAAACTAATTTTACCTCTCACCATAGATGTTCTAGCCTGATAATCAAAAATCATCTTCTTTCCTCCATAGAATTGCTTAGTCGCTGCACTATTCTCCTTATTTCCTTACTAAGATTTCCCTGGTTGAGGAGTCATGGTATTTCTATGATAACTATGTCTAGATCTGCTCTGCTAATGAGAATGATTTTGTTGTCTTCACCCTATCAAAGAATACAATTCTTGTGACTCCTGATATGTGTCTTGAGCACCTGACCTTGGAGCACTATGAAAATAGTGCTGAATATACCCCCATCTACTTGCAATTATGGCATGATCTAGGTTGTGTCATACACTCTCACTTTATGTGGTCAAATGAACCACATTGGAAACAACCTGCTTTGCTATTAGGTTGTGGAAGAAGGTTCACCGATCCAGCTGTCTGATTCTAATTTTCACTCCCACCTTGGAAATAGGTTTCCCTTTTACACTTTCTCCTAGTGGTTGAGTTCCCACCATTCCCTATAGGTATCATAATACATCCTCCCATAGATCCCAAGATATCACATTCAGCTGCAGTCGCTCTGTTCACTATCTTTGTATAATCTATAATATATAGCACCGCAATCTTCGATCGAATCTCCTTCTATAGCCCCGATTCAAAGATGCCTGCCATCAAGGATGCACTTTCTGCAACTTCTGGAAGAGAGCTTACTAAATTTAATAATTTAAATGCATACTCTGTGAACAAGATACTCTCTTATTTCAGGATGAAAAAGTTCATCCTTTTCTGGATCTTAAACGTGTGAGGATAGAATGTTTTGTTGAAAAAAATCCTAAAAATCCTCACATGTAAGACCTTCATAAAATTTAGCCTACACCACTAAATCCCACCACTAGAGTGTAAGATCCTCGAGCATATACATTACTGGATTGACCTTTAGCTCTATTAGTGTGTTGATGAACTTGAAGATATGATTCATCCTACTAAGCCATACCTCCACCTTCTCTGGTTCAACATCACCCTAAAGGTTATATGGATTCTTCTTCATAAACCAGATGGTATGATCCATATGCCTTGGCTCATTCCTCCAGTTCACCATATCCACAGCTTGAAAATCTTGGACAATACTCTGAACTAGATCTTGGTTTACCTGTGGTTCAGGTGCAACCACATTTTCCACAGCTTCTTCGGATTGGTTTCGACGACATCTACTGGGTTCCATTTTCTAAACCAACAAAAAAATCTATCAATATCACTCTGTAGAAACTGATGTCTAATAATTTAAAATTCTATCACATTAACTATCACAACATTGTTTTCCTATGGTTAATCATTTTTGAAAAAATTCAACATGATTTTTTGAAATCAAACAATTTTCAAAATGGTTCAACCATGCTTTTTCAAAGTCTTTTATTTGAAAACAGTTTCATACCATTTTTAGAAATCAACAATTTTTAATCAACAAGAATCATTACAAGAAATGAGGTATGCACTCTTAGTGGGAATTAATTCCTCTATAATGCATGTCATGATCATCTCATTGGATAAACCCATGACAACGATATTCTAAACATTCTAGAAGTGTCTCCAAAACACTTATGTACCCAACTCCCTATTAACCTGAAGTTTAGTAAGAAAGGGTTCTCTGCATCCTTTTATGTTATACATCTCAAGTTCTGACAATCCTACTTTTTTATAAGATTCCAACCAAATGAATAGATGAAAATGAATTCCTACTCCAAGACTAATAACATTGATGAGTACTTGTTAGGCAAGGAACGAACAAGCTGATAACATTTTTACTACAAAGAAAGGACCAAACTGATATCATTTATAATGACCTTCCAATTATAATTGTCTTAAGAGTACAAATAATCATTAATGGGTCTTAAGAGACATCCCCAAGATTCCAATGTCTGGTAATAAATGCCTGAGGGTTTCAAATAAAAGTGGGAGATGATTTACCCTTTAATAAATAAACCAATAAACCAAAAAACTATAACCAAACCATTCACTAAATTATGCATGGAAAAAAGAAAGACAATTGACCAACTTCATGTATCTCAAAACCACATCAAAGTGTGTTACAGTAGAAGACCAAATGAGTGTAAAAGTACATAGTTGATAAACAACTAAATACTCTCAAGAGACCATAAGACTCCATCCTCTATAACCTCCAAGCTCTATAATCACCGAACAACCCAAGTATCATGAAGTAGTCCAGAAAACATGTGCAACGTTACCTTTTCACCTATCCTAGAAGATAGCATCTGCAAAAGCACCAAAGTGTCAAAGTAGGGGTGATTATAAAACTCTGTAGGTTTTCTCCCAATGACTTCCCTACTCACACCACTAGAATAAAATGGTTAGTCCATTATATAAAATAGTTTATATAAAAAAATTTTCCAAAATAGTGTACAACCAAATATAAACAATGTTAAGAACCAATCATAACCAAGTGAAAACAAAGGTAAATGAAACCAATTTCCAAAAATTTATTTTCCATAAATACTAATCAAAGATTAAAAAACTATTCTTATCATAATTTTGGCATACCCAATCCATAGTTTACAACACACCCACACATGCATGCATCCTTCGACAATTCCATACTCATGAGTGGTCTCTTGTCCAATTACCTTGTGTCCCACTAACACCCACCCACAATCTAGGGTCATGTACCTTGTACTCCAATGGAACTCATCCCCTATTAAGGACCCGTTAAGCATGAACTCACACCAACACCATTTATGCTGTATATTTCCATTACCAAAATAAACCACTTAAACAAAACTAAAATTTTACTGAAAACCAAAGCACAACCAATTTCAAAGAAACATTTAATTTCAATAAAACATTCCCTTTTATTGAAAAAATCTAATCCAATTCATTTACCAACAATACAGAAAAATATTCTTTTTGATATCCATATTTTCAAACCAAGAACCAAATCACTCCTTCAAAATCCCCAATTTTCTAGATTTCACAACCGTCGCTTAAGAAGGATTCCAAAAAGTGTTTGATGACCAAATCACAATCAATTCATCATAATAAATTCAATTTTAAATAATGAAAATCATTTTTACCTAGAGGAGTCAAGAGTGAAGCCTCCTACCTTGAAGGTTTTGGAAAAAACCATAATAAACGAAGAATGCACAAGAAAACCAGGTCAATTCCCCAAGAACCCACCATAAATCAATTATCCTAGAAAGATCAAGACAAAATATCATCATATTTGTCATACAAAAACTTATATCTACCAATGAAGGTCATAGATCTGAGGAACCGATATAAGAGGAGTAGTATATCTAAGTATATCTAAGAAACTGATCAAGAACGAAGAATAACGATCACATACCCCAAGAATCCAGCTTGGATTCACCAAGGGAAGAATTTAGATCGCCTTCAAATTGATGAGAGAACCTTCTTTGGACTTAGGAGAAGCAAAATCCCAAGTTACGGTTGGTTTCAGTTAAAAATGAAAGAGTTATGAAAAAAATGAGTGAGATCATATTTTTAAGGATCTCATTTTGAATCTATGTACGGTTTGACCACATGGTTAGGAAAAACGTGTGCTAAATGTGTGGTATCCACTACCCGCAAGGCTTCCCCTTGTACGGTATCCCAAACCGTGCTCCAACCATGTTGGAGCTACTACCTCAAGAGGACCACTGCACACGGTTTGGTCGCGCGGTTAGGCAAACCGTGTGATTCCTGTACAACCTTCACTTGTCCCCCAAAAACACTTCCAATGTTCTCCCAACTCTCCCATCTATAAAAATTACATTTTATTACAATAAAAAATCATCAAGTAATGGTTACATACTAGAAATTGTGAGTAATACATGGCACATCATATCAAAAGGATGATGAGCACAGGATGCTCATTGATACTCTAAAAGGGATAAAACATAATACTACATACTAGCCTCCTCAGATGGCCCCAGATAACCAAACAGATCACAACTTTTTGATCCTTGTGGAAAATGCATAGGATTGACTACTCATTCGCCCAAAATAGACACCCAGTGAAGAAACTTAATTTCACATCATTATCCAAGAATGATGCTTTGTGGGACTCGTGACTCGATCTTAGAATACATCATATGGATGGAATCATTTTTATCCTCATGGAAAGTCTCATAGGATCATCTATTCATCCATCCAATATAGAAACCTGGTGAAAAAGTCATATTTCATCACAAACGACCAAAAAAAGCTTCATAGGGCCCATGCCTCAATTTTGGTTTAAGGACCTAGAATCAGTCTTGAAATGTACACGTAAAATTCAGGGACGTGACACCGCTGATGGCATGTCTATAGGTCATCGCATGAAGAATTTACGGCATTTCAAAGTAGTAAAAATAATAATAACATATATTTTTAATTGAGAATTTTGGGGGCCTGAGCCACAAACATGAATTATAAAACTCTCAAACTTGCCTCAAAATGTTTTTCTCAATGGTAGGAACATTTGACCATATATGGCATGAAAAATGGAAGATCCATTTTGGAGTTATGGGGGTTTAAACCTGTAGGCCCAAAGATCCTCTCCAGCCCGGCCCACTATGGCTCAGCCTAGCCTAACTAGCCTCAAACCAGCCCACCCTGGTGCCCTACGCCACCTCGTGTGCCTAGCGCATCATCGTGGTTATATCCACCTTTGCGCGGTGCCACCGTAGCCACGCGAGGACGCCACCAGCAACTCCCATCCTCTGTGGACCACTACCTATCAGTGGTCCTTCCACAAACCATCAGAAACACCCTAGTGATCGAAAAACGAATATGAGATAATATTTCGTATCCTTGGATCCCGATCTACACTCTTGCGTTATCCTCTCAAAGTTTCATTGATGTTTAAACATGAAGAAAAGTATCTTCTACTTCTTCTCATCGTTGCACCTCTTTCGGTGATAAAAACTCAAAACAATCAAAGATCTAGAATCCCTGGATAATGACCTTCCTAGATCCATGCTTTTATGGAAGATCAAATGTCATTTGGATGTGTTAAAAAGTTTATCGAGGAAGAACGCGAAGAACGGATGAAGAACACAAAGAATGAGCGATCCCGAATTAAAACTATTGATGGTCGTGTTAGTATGGCCATAAAAATGGTTTTAAAATTACAAAAAATGACCAGAACTCAAATTGGAAAACCAAAATTTCAATTGGGGGATGAAGAATCTGAAATAAGAATACAACCTAGATTTTGGATCCGCTACTACGTTCAATGTGCTCTGATCTACTCAGATTTGAAGTTTCCTCATGATCATCCAAGAAATCGGCGTCGAATCTTCATTGGAAGGAGATTATGGAGCTCATCTGGCCATTGGAGGAAATGAGAAAAACCCTTCCTCATTTCCTTAATCAACTACTTATAGAACTTGACAATTCTACCACCAACGGTTTCAGGATCCAAACATCCCACACCCTCACACTTTATGATGCACCAAGGTAAAACACTATATTACAAAATAAACGGCAGTCATGGATTTCCAATCCAAGACCTCATTCAAGATTTAATCAAATTTACCTCTGAGATAAAATAATTTTATTTAATTATAATTTTTACAGTTACATCTTCTGTGGAATTTTCTATATAAGGCTCGTGCAAGAAAAATTATGTCCCACCTAGGGTAAATACCATGCTTTGAACTCAAATATGACCTCGTATTTCTTATCTAAGCCACCATTTAAGAGATATATTATTTTCATCTTATCTGTATTATAAAATAAATTTAATATTTTTATAAAATTAATTTCGGGTACACCGCACCTCGGAATCGCATGATGTCTCAGCACCTGGTCTAGAAATATATGTAGAAATATTCCAAAGTCTTATAAAGAAAAATCCGAGTCTCAACACTAATGATGCTTCAAGGGGATATATAATTTTTTTCCACACTCATCATTAACAAAGTCAAATTAATTCATCATATAATGGAATGAATAAATAATAAAATACACAACCAACATGTATTAGTAATCAAAAAGCCTCTATATTGAAATAAAAAGTATAAGTATTGTCAATATTTCCCTAAGAAATAAATAGAATAACTCACTTAGTGAACATCCTTCATAAAAACACCTTATTGGGTAATAGTTATAATATTTGGTCAATTATAGTAAAAAATAGAGAACTAGGGGAATTGATTTATAAGATACCCATGAATTAATGAATATAGACATGAAAGAGAAAAATGAAGTCAATAGAGATATGAGGAGTTATAAATAACATAACCCATATGAACACGGTTAGGTTTTAACAATAATTTTATAATATCGTATATAGAGTAATAAATTAGACATAAAATCAAAAGAGATATATCTTTTAGAGTTTGACAGGAAAATATAAGTGAAATTTTAAAAAAATAATTTTCATATATCTTTTATAATATAATTATAAAAACAAATTCTAAGTCACTGTAACAAATTCCATTTCAAGGGGTGAAAAGTGGAAATTTAAAATATTAATTTTAAAAGAATTCAAAAAATTTAAATCTTGAAATGGAATGAAGTTCAAAATGTGAAATGTGGAGTGGAAGATAAAAATATACATAGTGGAATGAAATCCATTTATTTATTATTTGAAAAAATTAACCTTTTTTTCAAAAATAATATTCATAGAATAATTAGTATATAATTTTATTTCGAAACCCTTGGATACTTGAATAAGATTCTTCAAAATGAATAAATAAAATAAAATTTGGAATGGGTGATCATTTAGTTAATGTTACAAACAAGATTATTTTTAAACTTTTATAAATAAAAGAAAAAGAGGCCCATGTGGAAAACTTTAAAAATATTCAATTAAAATTTTCTAGAAAATTAAAATATATTACAAATCATATTTATAAATATTTTAATTATAGAGAATAACATTCATGAAAGAAATATAAATAATTCGGATATGGGGGAAAATTATTCCTCGCAGTAAAGAAGTGATAAGGTTGAGTCCACAAACTATCAACCATTTAGTTGAATTATGAACTGAAGGGAGGTGAAACCGCAAGAATACTTGTAAGCCTCAATAAAGATATAAGTGAAAAAATATAACTCAATCACATGATGGAAGGAACTAAACATATAATATTGAAGTTCAATAATAAGGTTTATAACTCAATAAATGTAAATTAAGTTAACAATACCCTTGAAGAATTTGGTAATGTATGAGTTAAGGGTAATTTAATAAGGATAGAGTAACTAAAAGTTAAAAAACCTTGAGTATAAAATTATTTTATAAATATGAATTCATTAAGTTAGTATTTTCACTATATACAAGTAAATTGGTACATAATAAGAAACATGTATCAATGAATTAAAATTTGAGATAAGTAACCCATACCTTAGGTCTCATTTTCTTCATCAGGTTATTCCTCCTGTATAACAAATTTATCATTATTTATTTTTTATAATAATTTAAATTTATTTATTGTTATTTTACTCAAAGATAAAATGGATTGAACATATATCTTCTTTTAAATAATCTTGTTTTGTTTCAATTTGATGATTTAAATTATTTTTAATTTACCATTTTGAAAACTTATTTCTAAAATATTAAAATAAATTTATATTACATAATCTAAATTAAACAACCATATAGTAAGTGATAAGTAAAACATTAATAATGTCTTTGTACATGGATGAACCCTGAAATTATGAGGACATGTCAAAAGAGGGGGAGAGAGTATATTTTATAAATTGATTAAAGTAGCTATACCAATATTATAATAACAGTAATTTGTTTTATACATATATAAAAAATACTCTATAATGTTATAAAAAGTTGAATTTATTGGGAGAGAAAAAATAAGTTTAAAAAAGGAAATAATGAAAGAGAACCGGGTATACATACTTGTGGAATATTTACTCTTTTTAAATCCTTGAAGGCCTAGGGTTTTGTCACTCCAGAATGTCACTAAGGGTTCTAAGATACATAGGGGAGTGGAAATCTATAGATCTTTTTATTTCATAAGTGTTATAGAAGTTATTTTACAATTTAAAGGAGATGGATTTTTATACATGAAAAGAGCAGTATTTTTAGGTTAAAATAGTGATTATTTTAACATTTATCACAACTACTTTTGAATGGTAATATACAATGAAATTAGTTGGTTTATTGTTCAAAAATGAGTGTTTTTTTAAATTTAGATAAAAAAATATAGAATGAAACCATCCATCCATTCAACTAAATACTAAGAACAAAAATATTTTTTATTAGGATAAAATATAATTTATGTTACAAAATGTAAAATATAACCTTTTAAACACAAAATAATATTTTTTTAATTTATTATTTTACCCATTAAATACATTTTTGGTCAATAAAATTGTTTCACATATATTTATACCCTGATTTCATCATTTTTATTTCATAAACGATGGGGTAATTATAAAAACTATATTTTCTAATATTCACCAAAAAATATAAAACATCAAAAAAAATCCATAAAAGTCACCCTAAGATAATTTATATATTATTATTAGAAAAAATTCATTCCTTTTTATAAAATTTAAATTCTAAAATTTATGAATCAAACTTTTAAATGAAAACATATAATATAAAAAAAGTATTATTGAAGAAATTACCTCTTAAACATTAAGTTTTCTTAATATTAATTTATATAAAATACTAATTAAATTAGTATTAAACATTATTTTCTACCTAAAAATATTTTACTACATTAATATTTTTAAATGGTTAAATTTCATTTATTAAGATAAATATATATAATATATAGAAAAATAAAATTCATCAACAAAATATGCCTCTTAACACTAAATAATTTTAATCACATTTCTTTCATTATTTATCTTCAAACCATCAATGCTTTTAAATTCAACGGTACTAGAAAAAAAATTATTTAAAATTATAAAAATATTATAAAATTAATTAAAATGATGAATTTTAACTATATTTTTATTTACATTAGGTTTTATGCCTCTAATTTTCATAATGATATTTTATATTTTATTTTAACTACCTTTATATTTCATTTGTTTCAGTGTTAGATGGAATAAAAGAAATTTAACATGGTGTTTATTTAGATTTAAAATTTATACACAAATTCTAGGGAGTTAAATTCTACACCCTTAAATAAATTGTTCCCACATAATTTTAATTTATCACATAACAAAAATATGTGAGGGTGTTATTAATAGAGTTGTTACTCATGATATAGTAATGTATTGAAATACTTCATAATGGTTTATAAATATATTTTGAATCATAAAAAACATATCCCTTGGGATTATTAAATCAAGTGAACTGTTATACCAATTTTTGTTCCCCAAGTAAAGATAAAAATAATACCCAAACAATTTATTTCAAGGTTATTACCCATAGAAATATTTGAGTCTGGCTGTACATCCACTTTTTTGTATCCAGAGGAGGATTTAATTGTTAGGAACCCCACACTCTATACTTTACCATCATTTTAGATTGTTTTTATATATTCATATTTATCCTCATGGTTTCCACTAATGTATTATAGTCCTAATTCCCAATAATAATTAAATATAATTTTATAAAGATATTTTTTAATAACACCAAACCAAAAAATCATGGATACCTATTCCCCCAAAACTCATATTAACAATTATATCCAAACAACATTGATCACATAACAATCAATATATTATTATATATTATCCAAAAATATATTAATATTTTCCCAAAATATCATTAATTTGTATAACATCAAATAACATACCAACCTCGAGGGAAATCAATAGCTTAATCTTGTATTCTTCTTAAAATCCAATAAACATCTCAAAAAATGTCATTAATCACTACAAATAAAATCTCATATGACCTCAAAAAGGGTATATGTGCCTTTAAACATATGATAAAACATGGAATATACAACTCTAAAATTATCCTTATACAATAATATCCTAACCTCTAAAGTTATTTAATCCCTTCTTTGATACCAATTGAGATGTCCCAGGTCCTACTCCCAGACCTAGTGCTAAAATCATATTATTTTCCATAACAACAATATCAATAGAAAATATTGATTCACTTACACACCCAAGACCTTAGGTTTGGTGTTTTAGATAATTAGGAAAAACCTTTGACAGGAAAAAAATAATATCTTTCTCATCCAATGGATATTTTCCCCACAAAGCCATAGACACCTAATTTTATATTATGCCTTTAACGTCTCTCAAAAAAATTCCAACTCATAATACACATAAATAAATATCATATGTAATGCTATTCTTTATAACCTGGTGAAATAGAAACATGATAAGGTTGAGATCAAATTCTCATTAAGAGTTAATATAGAAAAAATATATCATGTTTAAATATAATCTGAATTATAGGGTAGGAATAAATAATGAACAAATCTTTTCATATAACGAATGACATGTCCATGATATGACAACGCTGATCTTTTATTACACAATTATACATAATGTATTACATAAAATTCACTTGATACAACATAGAATATCAAGAGGTCTAGTGTATTTGGGGCTTAGGATCATTACATAACCACTTAAAACATGAAAAAAAACATATTTATTGAAAACTTCCTTTACATGACCACTGCATTCCCTCGTACTTAGCATTACATGGGATAACCTGAGGACATGCATAAAACAAGGGTGACCTAGAAATCCTGGTAATAGGATAATCATGGAATAACATGAGGAATACAATACATGTTAGAAAATATGCATATCAATAGAGCACAAGAGAAGCATTAACATAAAGGCATGGTAAAGCATGATAATCATAACATGGAAATGTGGAAACAACTCTTAAAATGGAATTAGCATGAGTTAGGGATCATTCCAAATAGATCATGAGTAAACCCTCATTGCACATGAAGCACGAGTAAACCCTCATTGCACTTGAATTATCATGAGTCAACACCCATTGCACATAACTTATCATGATACTATACTTTACCCAATGCATTGGTGCGCTATCAGAGCACACCCATTTTAAACATTTAATTTCATGAATAAGTGTGCCACACGGATTATATAACATGGATTCATAAAACATAATCATTTATTCCACGATAAAGGAATGTTTAAAGATAAAATTTTCAAATTGAAATCACAATAAATAATTTCAAAATATTGACAAAATCAAAGCTTTTATCAAACCATTTTCAAAACCATTTAAAATATTAAATAAAGAGATTTTTGAATCAAAGTGTCCCATACCACTTTGAAGATTTTGAAAGAAATTTCAATTTCAAGACATTCATGTACATATGAATAAATCCTTAAAACCATTTTTAATACATGGACAATAATGTGAAATATTTAGAAGATTATACCTTTAAAACCTTTAAAATGATATTTTAGTTAAAGAGTTTTTAACAAAATGAGAGTTCCTAGAATACAAATAATTGAGGAATAACATTTAATCAGAACATAATAATATCATGAGAATAAAGTTACTCATGATATAATATTCCAAAGGACATTATATACACCATATAAGAGTGAATTGGTGCATATTAATAATGAAGTCTCAATGGAAATTTAAATTGAGATGAAATCCCTTATAAAGACGGTATCCTTAGATTAAGGATAAATCAATAAATAAAATTATGTGTGAAAAATATAAATACACCCAATATAAGTGGATATTAAGTTTAAAACAATCAGATTTTATTCACCCATATTCATAGCACAACATAATCAATAAATAGATGTTTAACCCAAAAATTGAAATTAGGTTAAGAAGTTTTCTTACAGGAATTCGACAGCATAATGGCGGCACTTTAAAATTCAGAAAAATAGGTTTATGAGAGAGAAAAGTATATCTCATCACATGGAAATAAAATTTACACCAATACGGATATATAAGAACATATCCCAACATAATAAGATGTAAATTAAAAGACATTACAAAAAGAGTCTTTTAAAAAGAGGAGGGTGAAAGGTTCCCTTACCGATTTGGTAACTTAGGAGACATACAGCCCATGAAATAAAGATAACACAAAGAATATGTAAAAACCCATAAATTGATGTAAATTACACAAATAATACTATCATGGTCAGTACATCCACCACACAAAAGGAAATAGTGGCTAATATGGCCTGAATCTAACGGGAATAAAAAGTGAGCTGAAAAACCCTTACCTCATTGTAATCAATCGAGTCGTACGAGAAAAGTTAATAACCAACAAATGAATCACAGAATACCATTAATATAAATATAATAATTATAATATATATATCAAATGTCAGTACACAATACACCACATGCAATAAATAAGTGGTGAACAATGGAAATCTCACGAAATTAAAAGTGAGATAAGAAATCCTTTACCTTGTGTTTGACTTGACTCATATGATCTTTGTTCTTCCTGAATAATAAAATTAAGTTAATTTATAATTTATTCATAACATTTATAATTTTTATTATTACTTTTATATCAATTATTACTTTTCAATAACAGTTAGTTAATTATTTGAGTTTATATCGGACATTTTCTCGATGTTCGGAATTTGAGTTAAAAATGAACTTGTTATAATTACAATTTGTCCATGTGGTCAAAACTCCATTATCTCCAGAATGATATTAATGTTTTAGATATCATATATATCATATATATCCAGTGTGTATATATATATATATATATATATTTACAATAGTACATAACATTTGGAGATAAGAAATGAAATGCACTGTTCATGGAGATGGTAAGTCGTATGTACGCATGAACGCTACTTTCATTTCTATTTAATATTTAATAGAATGAAAACTTAATGATAAATAGGTATATTATAATTATAGTATAATATCATATGATATATATGTTACATAATTTCATTAACGACATCTTTATATGTTCCATGTATGTTAAGAACGAATCATATCACCTTGAAGGGGTGATAGTGCACACTTCCTCAAATGAAATTATCGTGTTTACACATATTGGAAGGGATAAAGGTATATTTGTAAATAAAACTTACAGAATCATATAGAAAACAAAAACATAATATATATCATATATAAATACATTTTCATCATAATGGCCACCATGAGAGGCGGTAGGAGATAATTGAACAATCATCGCTTCGTGAGGCGTTAGTTTACCATCCACAGAAACAGTATGTTCTTCACCCATTAGATGGAGTTTTGTGTAATTTTAGTTCAAATAATTCTCATAAAAACATCCTAGTATATTTATTATACTGTTGTGGTTATAAAATAAAGTAATAAAGAGAGTTTAGGGGGTTGGGGAAGTAAAATAAAACAAAAGAACTTAAGAGAATGTGTTACCTTTAAATCGCGTAACTCCCATTGGTTTGAACCAAAAGTGTTTCTTGAAGTGTTTTTTACCTAAGGTAAGGCTTCTAGGAAGAATATAGGGGTCTTGTGAGATTATTTGAGCTGAGTTTTCATGATCAAAAGGCTTGAGAAGTGTGATTAATGAGTTATAAGTGAGATCTTTTTATAAGGGAGAGGAGGGGATCTTTAGGAAAGTTTGAAACAATTATTTTATTATAACCTCATATTTGGTTTCAAAAAGTCAAATATTCATTAATATCAAAGTTAAGATGACTAATGGTCGAAATAAAATAATCTAATAAGAATTAGACTTGTTTTGGATATTTTTTTAATATTTATAATCTTGTTTATATAAATCATTTATTAATGAGGTAAATATTGTATCATTATTGTGTCATTAATAATTTAATTTATTTGATGTCCACAATTTATGAAAAAAAATACCATGATGTAGGAAATATTTTTATATTTCCAAATAATATTTATAGTCTAATAGATATCTTATATAACCCCAAGTAAAAATTTATTTACTAAAAGATATTTGTTGATGACATTTTTATCTTTACTTTAAATTAATTAATATAAAGTGTCATTATTACTCCCATGTGGATTCATGGGGTCCCAAATTCAACCCAATGATTCCGATAGTCGGATATCTATTATAAAATAGGATTAGTGAACTTTTTAGGGTAATTTAATACTATTATAATATTATATTTGACCCTTATTTATTATATTTACCCTTAAATCATGATAAATAAAATATTTACTGAAGTAAATATTTAAAATGTCTAAAAATAAAAGTTACCTATTTATACAATTTGGACCTACTGATTCAAAATATGGAATCCATTTTTTCAAATTCAAAACACAGAAGTAGAAGAAATTAATTTAAAATTAATTCTCATTGTTCAAACAAATAGCTTGTTCTTAAGAAATATTAACTATCAAAAGATTGATAGTTTTTTGTGTCCAATTTTAAAATGAAATTACATGTAATGACTAAAATTAGATTAAATGGTAAAAATATATTCTAATTAGACTTTAAAACCAATTAAAAATATATTATAACTATATAAATAGATTAGATTAATAGGCACTTTTGAATTAAAATACAGTATTTTTCACTATTCCTTAAAAAAATGAACATTAACAGAAAAATACCAAAATTTCATCCAAAGAAAATTTTGATGTCCTGAATCTAAAGAATAATTTTATTTTTTAAAATAGAACATATAAAAGTTACAAAAAGTATATTTAAAAAGGGTTCTCCATTAAATGGTGTAAATCTAAATTTTAGTGAATATTAGAGTATTTATGCTTAAAATTGAATTCTTTACTTATTTTAACCCTCTAACGTTTATTGGATAAATGTAAAAATATTCAACAAACATGTATCATAATATTGTAGTTAGTTATATTCATTCTCCCCAGTACAACGGCTAGGAGTTAACTACCATTTAGAATAATAATATTATATTATTAGTGTGCAATGTAAGATTTCAAAGAAACACATTGTTGCGTATCAGGAACACCGTTGAACATAGATTTCCCTTTAAAGTAGAATAAATATTTAATTCACAAATATTAATAAATATGAAAATGTAATATTCTTTATTTTCTTGAGATGTTACATTATTCTCTCCTTTTGGAAATTGCGTCCTCGCAATTTTAAAATTGGGCTTGGAAACTTCATTGAAAGTCCTACATCGGAAAGAGAGTCAGTAAAACTATCACTTTATAAGAAAGAAACAGAAGTAAAAAGGTCACCAGAGTTAACTGATACTAGGATTCCATGTAGGAAAACATGGATATGGAAGAGAAAACAAACGGTCAAGTTCTGATGGAGAGTGATAGAAAACATGATTAGCAGAAAGTTAACCACAAGAAAATCACAAACTTTTGATGCGTTAAACGTTATTTGATCAACCAGTAGGAAACGTAAACCAACAACATTTTTCTTTTACATTCCTTTTCATAATTTTGAGGAATTCATTTACTACATAGAATAAAAACATAAGGAAATATACTTACCTTCATGTAGTGTTTCTACCTTTAATAAGTTTCTACCAAAAAACTAATCTTTTCTCCAAACAATGAGCATTAAAAAAGGCTTGGTCACATCAAAGCACAAGAATCTTCTTCTAGAGAATCACATATTCCACAAAAGAATAGCTTCATATTTCCCCCATCCTTAGACATAAACTAAAACCAAAATGGTTAGTACGAGATCATATAATCCCCAAAATGGATAATCCTTTATAAAAATAAATACTATTATTAATCTCCAAAATTCAATAAAAAGTATCCAAATTTCTAAAAAGACCACTAAATACACAATCATCCATAAAATTCTTCAAATTACTCCAAACTAAGATTGAAACCCGAAAATTAGAAGGATTTAATCACAAATTCTTCCACAATAAATCTCAATATTTATCTCCAAATATAATCGACTACTCTTAAAGTCTCGTACTAAAGTGTTATTAACCTAATCACATATTCTCTATGGTAGGTTAATCATTTTCTAGAAATAACCAAAATCACCATATGTCCACAATAAATACATAGATTCTTATAAAAAAAAATCAACCATCCCTCCACAATTGAAATCCTATAGTATTTTATTTCCCTTAGGCATATAGTATTCCAAAAGAGAAAACATCTTCCAAAATAACCTTTATCATTTATTAACCAAATCATTTTCCTATACTAAGGATATCCATTAGATAAAACATAACTTCCAAAAATCAACTTATTCTTGATCCATAAAACCATTTAGCTTAAAATAATAAGTCATACTAACCAGGGACTTCACGTAGTTTAGTGGTAGGCGATAAATCCCAATCGCACTTTGGTTATGGGTTCGATCCTCGTAGCTTTGTCTGACGCGAAGGGTTGTCACACGATCAGTATTTTTTCCTTTTTATAAAACTCAAAATTAACCCTAACATGTTTTAACCTTAAAGGTTTTTTATACCTTTCATTTTCACCCCCAACAAATTATGATAGTACTGCTCGTATCCAGACAGGGATGTATTTTCTTGTTAATCCACCTACTCAATACCCACCAAAACATAGGGATGTTTTTATTATACTTAGTCTTGTTTCTAATGATTTACTAGGTTTTCTAATCCTAATCTCAAAAATAACTAAACCTATCCTCTGACACCAACTATGAAAACCCTGATCTTTTATTACACAATTATACATAATTTATTACATAAATTTCACTTGATACAACATAGATGATCGAGAGCTCTAATGTCTTTGGGGCATAGGATCATTACATAACCACTTAAAACATTAAAAAACATCTTTATTGAAAACTTCATTTACTTGACCACTACATTCCCTCGGACTTAGCATTGCATGGGATAACCTGAGGACATGCATAAAAATGAGTGAGCTAGAAAGCCCAGTAAGAGAATAATCATGTAATAACATGAGAAATACAATACATGTTATAAAATTTTAATATCAATAGAGCATAAGAGAAGCATAAACATAAAGGCCTGATAAAGAATGATAATCATAACATGGAAATGTGGCAACAAATCTTAACATGTAATTAGCATGAGCCAAGGCTCATTGCACATAGAGCATGAGTAAACCCTCATTGCACATAAAACATGAGTAACCCCTCATTTAACTTGAATTATCATGAGTCAACACCCATTGCAGATAACTTATCATTATACTATACTTTACCCAATGCATTGGAGCGCTAGCAGGGCGCACCCTTTTTAAACATTTCATTTCATGAATAAGTGTGCCACACATATCATATAACATGGATTCATAAAACATAATCATTTCTTCCATGATAAAGGAATGTTGAAAGACAACATTTCCTCATTTCAATCACAATAAATCATTTCAAAATATTGACAAAATCAAATCTTTTATCAAACCATTTTCAAAACCATTTAAAATATTAAATAAAAAGATTTTTAAATCAAAGTGTCCCATACCACTTTGAATATTTTGAAATAAATTTCAATTTCAAAACATTCATGTACATATGAATAAATACTTAAAACCATTTTTAAAACATGGACAATAATGTGAAAGATTTATAAGAGTAACCTTTAAAACATTTAAAACGATATTTTAGTTAAAGAGTTTTTAACAAAGTGAGAGTTCCTAGAATACAAATAATTGAGGAATAACATTTAATAAGAACTTAATAATATCATGAGAATAAACGTATTCATGATATAATTTTCCAAAGTACAATATATACACCATATAAGAGTGAATTGGTGCATATCAATAATGAAGTCTCAATAGAACTGTAAATTGAGACGAAATCCCTTATAAAGACGGTATCCTTAGATTAAGGATAAATAAATTACATAATTTTGTGTGAAAAATATAAATACACCCAATATAAGTGGATATTAAGTGTAAAACAATCAGAGGTTATTCAACCATATTCATAGCACGACATAATCAAGAAGTAGATGTTTAACCCAAAATTTGAAATTGGGTTAATAAGTTTTCTTACAGGAATTCGAAAGCCTATTGGTGTCACTTTAAAATTCATAAAAATAGGTTGATGAGAGAGAAAAGTATATCTCATCACTTGTACATAAAATTGACACCAATACGGATATAGAAGAACATATCCGTAGATTATATGATGTAAATTTAAAGACATTATAAAAAGAAGTCTTTTAAGAAGAGGAGGGTGAATGGTTCCCTTACCGATTTGGTAACTTACTAGACATACAACCCATGAAAGAAAGATAACACAATGAATATTTAAATACCCATAAATTAAATTATATTACACAAATAATATAATCATGGGCAGAACATCCAACACACAATAGGAAATAGTGGCTAATATGGCATGAATCTCACGGGAATAAAAATTTAGATGAAAAACCCTTACCAAATTGTAATCAATCGAGTCGTAGGAGAAAAGTTAATAACCACCAAATAAATAACAGAATACCATGAATATAAATAGAACCATGATAATATATATATCAAATGGCAGTATTCAATACACCACATGCAATAAATAAGTGGTGAACAATGGAAATCTCAGGGAATTAAAAGTGAGATAAGAAATCCCTTACCTTGTGTCTGACTTGACTCGTATGTTCCTTTTTCTTCCTGAATAATAAACTTAAGTTAATTTATACTTGATTCATAAAATTTTTAATTTTTATTATTTCTTTTATATCATTTATTACCTTTAAATAACAGTTAGTTAATTATTTGAGTTCATATCAGACATTTTTTTCGATGTTCGATATTTGAGTGAAAAATGAACTTGTTATAATTACATTTTGTCCATGTGGTCAAAACTCCATTATCTCCAGAATGATATTAATGATTTAGATATAATATATATAATATATATCCAGTTTATATTTATTTATTTATTTATAATATTACATAATATTTTGAGATAAGAAATGAAATGCACCGTTCATGGAGACGGTAAGTCGTACGTACGCATGAACGCTACTTTCATTTCTATTTAATATTTAATGGAATGGAAAATTAATGATACATAGGTATATTATAATTACATTATAATATCATATGATATATATGTTACATAATTTCATTAACTCTATCTTTATATGTTCCATGTATGTTAAGAATGAATCATATCACCTTGAGGGGGCGGTAGTCTGCACTTCCTCAAATGAAATTATCGTGTTCACACATATTGGAAGGCATAAAGGTATATTTGTAAATAAAAATTACAGAATAATATATAAAACAAAAACATAATATATATCATATATAAATACATTTTCATCACAATAGCCACCATGAGAGGCGATAGAAGATAATTGAACAATCATCGCTTCGTGAGGCGTTAGCTTGCAATCCACAGAAACAGTATGTTCTTAACCCATTATATGGAGGTGTGTGTAAGTGTAGTTAGAATATTTCTTATAAAGACATAATATTATATTTAGGATACTGGTTTTTTTAGAAAATAAAATAATAAAAAGAGTTTAGGGGGTTGGATAAGTAAAATAAAACAAAAGAACTTAAGATAAGATGTTACCTTTAAATCGGATAAATCCCATTGGTTTGAACCAAAATGGTTTATTGAAGTGTTTTCTACCTAAGGTATGGATTATAGGAGGAATATAGGGGTCTTGGGAGCTTATTGGAGAAAATTTTTCACCAGAAAAAGTCTTTAGAAGTGTGAGTAATGAGTTAGAATTGAGGGCTTTTATAAGGGAGAGGAGGGGCTCTTTAGAAATGTTTGAAACAATTATTTTATTATAACCACATATTCGGTTTCAAAAGGTCAACTATTCATTGATATCAAAGTTAAGATGAATCATATTCGAAATAAAATAATCCAATAAGAATTATACTGGTTTGGATATTGTTTTAATATTTATAATCCTGTTTTTATAAATCATTTATTAATGAGGTAAATATTGTATCATTATTGATTCATATATAATTTAATTTATTTGAGGTCCAAAAATTATAAAAAAAAATACGATGATGTAGGAAATATTTTTTATTTTTCCAAATAATATTTTTAGTTTAATAGATATCTTATATAAACCCATGTAAAAATTTATTTACTAAAATATATTTGTTTATGACATTTTTGTCCTTACTATAAATTAATTAATATAATGTGTCATTATTACTCCCATGTGGATTCATGGGGTCCAAAATTCAACCTAAGGATTACCATGGTCGGATACGTGTCAGAAAATAGGATTATGTCACTTGTTATGGTAATTTAATATTATTATAATATTATATTTTACCCTTATTTATTATATTTACCATTTAATCATGGTAAATAAAATATTTACTGAAGTAAATATTAAAAATGTATAAAAATAAAAGTTACCTATTTACACAATTATTACTTACGGATTCCAAATATGGAATCCCTTTTTCCAAATTCAAAACACCGAAGTGGCAGAAATAAATTTAAAATTAATTCCCATTGTTCAAACAAATAGCGTGTTTTTAAGAAATATTAACTATCAAAATATTGATAGTTGTTTGTGTCCAATTTTAAAATTAAATTACATCCAATGACCAAAATTAGATTAAATGGTAAAAATATATTCTAATTAAACTTTAAAACTAGTTAAAAATATATTATAACTATATAAAAAAATTATATTAATAGGCACTTTTGAATTAAAATACAGTATTTTTCACTATTCCTTGAAAAAATGAACATTTTCAGAAAAATTCCAAAATTTCATCCAAAGTAAATTTTGATGTCCCTAATCCAAATAGTAATTGTATTTTGTCAAATAGAACATATAAAGGTGAAAAAAAACTTGATTTAAATAGGGTTCTCTATTAAAAGGCGGTAAATCGGCCTTTTAGTGAATATTAGAGTATTTATGCTTAAAATCGATTTATTTACATATTTTAACCCTCTAAATTTTATTAGATAAATGTAAAAATATTCAAATAAAATGTATCATCATATTTTAGTTAGTTATATTCATTTATATTAATACAATGGCTAGGCGTTAACTACCTTTTAAAATAATAATATTATATTATTATTGCGCAGCGTAAGATTTAAAAGAAACCCCTTGTTGCGTATCAGGTACGCCATCAAACATAGAGTCCTATTTAAAGTAGAATTAATATTTAATTCACAAATATTAATAAATATCAAAATTTAATATTCTTTATTTTCTTGGGATGTTACACATTAGATATATCAATGGATAACACGACAATTTAAATAATTTCATGAAAAATAATAAATTATTTCATATCGATGGATGGCATAATAATAAACGTCATAAACATATAACCAAGGTATTATTCCAAGACATCATATATAAAAGGTTATGTTTTACACTAAATACCCAACTCATTTAGTCATATGAGACCTACCGATGAATAGTGGGCCTATACTACTCTGGGACCAACCCATCACTAACTAAGTCCAATGAATTCATTATATTATGAAATGGAAAAAATAATACATAACCAATATACCTTATTAATCAATGACAATAAATATTTAAATAAAAATTACATGGAATTTCAATATTTCCTCAATAAATAAAATTAATAACTTTCTCAGTCAGCATCCTTAAAAATAACACAGTATAGAGTAATGGGTATAAAATTAATTCAATAATAGAAAAAAAATATAGAAATATTTGAAGTGATTTAGAAAATATCAATGATATTAAATAATATGGAAATTAATGAGAAAAATAATGTCAATAGAGAGATGAAGAGTGATAGAGAAAATAAAACTTATAAAAAATTAAGGTATAAGCTAAAGATTCATAAGATCATTTAAAGTGTAATATATTATTCATAACATCAAATAATATATTTCTTTTATGGTTTGTGATGTAAATACAAGTGAAATTATAAAATATATATATATATATATATATTATTTAACAATTTTGTAAAAAAATATTCTTATTCACTTTAATAAATTCTATTTCAAGGGGTAAGTGTTGAATTTTTTAAAAGTTGGGGAAGATTCCCCTTTTTATTATTTTAAAAAGTCCTCTTTTTCCTTGGTTGATAGAAACCATGACATATCCTAAAGGCCGAGTGGGAATTTAATCTAATAAAAACATAGCCCATAGGACCTGAATTTTGGGTTTATTGTAGAACTGCACTGCATCCTGTATCATCTTGTACTCTTTCCTACACCTGCATCACCAAAGTCCATAGGAAACTTGTGTCTCCCATGACACGCCAACATGAGAACCACCAACACCCCCACTACTAACATCTCTAGGAAATTCCCACCTACCCCCTCAAATGATGTGCCATTGATGGTTTAACCCCTAACCTCATGTAGTCTGTTTGGGTTCCCTTACACCTCATCCAACACTCCAACTACAAGGAGTGAAAAGGAAACATTTAAAAACTTAATTTTAAAATAATTATTAATATAGAAACTTTTAGAATAGATATATATATATATATATATATATATATATATTATGTGTTTGGGGGTACATTAATAATTAAACATACAAACACACCTCACACATATGCTAGAAAGGCATACCATAGTACCCCTAAGGGGATAGCCCACCCATAAAGCCTTATTTATTCAATACATGGCTTGTAGGCCTAGTGGTTATGAATCCCATTACATGGCCCATAGACCCAATGGGCATAAAATCCCATTAAATGGCCCATATAATAAACATATTTTAATTAAAAAAATAAATCAAAAGGAGAATTATATTCATTTCTTTCATTATTTATTTTTTATTATCATTTTAATATATTTATTACTATTTCATTCAAAGGGGGGATTACATGAAGGCATGTTTTCTATAAAAATAATCCCATTTTGTTTTGATTTTTTGATTCTTGATTTTTTTAATTTATTAATTTATAAAATTATTTATAAAATTATATAATACATTAAAATGAATTTATGTTGTATAATCTATATTAACCATCCATGTAGGTTAGTATAAGTAAATAAATGACAATTTTCTCATAGGCTGATGAAACCATCCATTATCATGATATAAAATAGCGTGGTCAGAGATTATATATTATAAATAAATTAAAAAAAATTATACCTATACCATAATAATATTAATATTTTTTATACATATATATGAAATAATTTTTAAATATATAAAACAGTAAATATAATAAGTGAGTGGAAAGAAGAATAACAAAACAGAATCAAGATTACCTCTTTTTGGAAGATTTACTCCTATAATAAATCATTGAATTCTTGGGGTTGTTTCACTATATAATGTTACTAAGGGTTGTAAGAGACTTATTAGAGATTAAATGGGTAGACCATAGTCTTTAAAAATATAATTGGAAGATATTTTATAATGGAAATGAGTTGGATATTTATACTTGAGGAGATGGGTAATTTTGGATTAAAATGTTGATTATTCTATCATTTGGGCCAACTACTTTTGAATGGTAATTATTCATTAGAACTTATTTGTATTAGTATTAAATGAAAGTGGTTTATTTTACATTTAGTTCATTCAGAAATGGAATAGAAATTTCCAACCACTCAACTGAGTGAAAAAAAATTATAAGGATAAAATATGTTCTTGTTCCAGAATTTCAAATAAATGTTTGTAAACGCAATATTTTTATATTAATTGTTTAAATAATTAAATAAATGTTTAGTTAAGAAAACAATTTCACAGATTTTCCATTTATTCTTACATTATGATTATCTCATAAGAGTCACGGTATTGGTAAAAACTATTTTTTGGCTATTCACTAAAAAATAAACTCCTTTTAAAAAATTAAAAAACATCACCCGAATATATTTTTCACATTATTATTCCCAAAATGAAGTCATTTTTATAAAATTAAAACTATAAATTTTATGAATTTAACTTTGAAACGAAAACAATAATATATTGAAAAATATATATTGCAGAAAAATAATTTTTAAACTTTAAGTGTTCTTGATCTTATTTTATATTAATTAATAATTGAATTAGTGATAATATATTAGTTTTTACATAAAAATATTTTATTATATTAATCCTTATAAATTTTTAAATTTAATTTATTATGATAAAAATACCTAATATATAGAAAAATATAAATCATTAAAAAATAGGCTTTTTAACACTAAAACATTTTTATCACGTCCCATTAATTATTTATCTTATATCCATTAAACTTTTTCAATTAATTGGTATTAGAACACATATAATTATTTTCTAAAACTATTATAATAATACACAAAAAAATAAAATGGGGAATTTAACTATCTTATTATTTACTTGAGGATTTACTATTCTTTTTATTTTTCTTAATGATATTTTACATTTTATTTTAACTATCTTTTTATTTCATTTAGTTTATATTTTTTGTGAAATAGGATATTTAACATAGTATTTATTTGAGGTAAAAATACACACACAAATCTTAGGTTGTTACATTATATGCCCCTTAAATAAATTTCAACCTCGCAATTTTAATTTCCCTCACCAATGAAAATTTATGAGGGTGTTCTTAATATAGTCATCACGCATGATATAATATTGTATTCAGGTCCTTCATAATGGCTCATAAATAGAATGGGGATCATACAAAATATAATGACCTGGGATTTTCATACATGGATATTATATATTTTTTTATGAACATTCAATACATTACACAAACACAATCCTGAGGATTGTAAAGGTATTTTTCCTTTGGAAAAATGGAAACATAAATAATGGTTCATATGTGAACTATATAATCTCCCACTAATTTATTCATAACCATCTCCCTTTTAATAAATATATTACATAATATATATCTTTATAAACTCGGGAAAATAAACATAAGAAATGGTGATCTTGGCTTCCTAGTAAGGGTAAAAAAGGGAGATACATAAACATAACATGATCATAAGGGTATGAGAACATGAGAAATATATTTGAAAACTATACCCTACATATCAAAGATCGTAATCTTTTATCATTGAATAAATATTGGTTATTCATAATACATGAACCATAATGGAATCAAATTATATAGTTCATGAGAACATAATAGTGGCATAAGATAGGGAATTTTGAAATACACATAAGAATATAAAATCATTTCAATAATAGTTGAGGATCATCGTCATGTTTATCATAGTGTAATGTGTTCACTCCCCAAAACATTATAGTAGTCAGGGATAACTCCCTAAACTATTATAGTCTACAAAGACCCTTACTGAACTAGGTTCACTCCCTATTCAAGTATTTTTTATCTCATAAGATTTTAGTCAATACCTAATGAAACAAAGGGAGATATAGTGGTCACACATTACATATTGAAAATCATAAAAATGTGTGCAACAATATCATAGAAAATTTATCATAATAGAACCCCTGAAAAGAATTTTTTTTCAAAATCATTATATTATAGCATAGACCATGGAAAATTAATGGTTTTCATATTCATTTCGTCATTACATAGCCCATAGAAAAGAAATGAGTTTCATATAAAGTTCATTATTTCATAAAACATGGAAGAGAAATATGTTTCATAAAAATTTCTTCATAATAATAATAATAAATCCTAAGAAATAATAATGATGGTATAAATATATCATTTCACCAGTGAAACAAAAGCGATGCCAATAGTTATTGTCATTGATGAAAAGAAATTACATAAAAATCATAAAAACATTCTACAAGAAAATATCATTTTTAATTTGAAAACACTTATTTAAAATATACAAATATACAAATATTAAATAAAAAAATTTTGTAAAATAATCCTTGAAAACGTTAATGGAATCATTAAAATATTATGTGGTCAAAATGGCAGATCATTTTTTAGATAGCTGTGAAATCCTGTTCTTTTTGGATCGGATGAATTTCCAAGGGATTTTGAATTTTTTGCAGTTACTACATGAGCTATTCCAGAACTTACGGGCCCTGTAAGGGTTCCCCCTCATCCCTTTAAAGGGGGGTTATAAAAATAAAAAAAATCCTTCGATCTATTCGAGAACTTACTACATAGGATGTTTTTTAAACTGAGCTTCAGAATGAGATTCTGAGAGTTGAAACACTTCAATTTGATGTTTTTTTACTTAAGATATGACCCGAGTAGTTTCCCGAGAATCTTGAGAATTTTCAAGAGCACAAAAACAGTAAAATCAACTTTTGATAGACCTTTGGAGGGAGTATAGTTTGTCTGAAACTATATGACCCACATCATGAAACTGTGTGATTTGTTATAGGTGGATAGAATCTATGAAAATGGTATGGGCACAGTTTTCTAAACCATATTCCTAGACCTCACGGGTAGTGGTTTGGGAAGTACCTAAAAACTATTCATCTTGTGGTTGGCACATGGTTTATAAACTATGTGGGGTGACTAGTTGCCCAGTGGAGGGTGCATAGTTGGCTCATATTTTTCCAAACCATTCCTCCCAAACCGTGCATGAAGACATATTTCAAAAGTTTAATTAATTTAATTAAAATTAAATGAAAATTAAATAAAACCCAAATATACGCATCTCCCCCTCTCACTCGAGTGTCGCAACATGCCCACCCCATCCCATGGCATGTGACCCCCTCTTCTAGCCTCTTATTCGTAGGCCTATTTCATCCTGAACTCTATCCAATTTTGTATGATCCTTCAAGGTAAATCCTTCTCCTTTTTCCTCTTCCATATTCTAGATGTTTTTTCCTCTCTTCATCTCATGGTGAGGTTCATTCAAACACTAGGTCCAATGGAAATCCATATTTTTCTGTTTCCTTCAGTTTTGGGGTGTGTGGAAGGCTTCTTGGGACCTCATCATGTGATTTTCGACATGCACCACTAAAGATGAGGTAGATTTCATTGATTTGGTTCATTTTGAACATTTTGAGGTATTTTTTTTATTGTTCTCCATTTTCACTAAATTTATAATTTGGGATTCCATAATTTTTGAGGTAATGGTAATTTTCCTTTGGTACATTGGTCCATTCCAGGGGGTTTTTGAGTTCCTAGAATTGTTTATAGAACATTTGACGACTCTTGGAGGACTTGTACTCATATACATAGGTATGTATTTAAATATATATATCTCTTCCTTGTACATATTCCCTCATGGAAATGGGAATATGTACATTTGATTAAGGGGTATATATATATAGGAATTTATGTGTGTGAAAGTGTGGAGAAATCATTGTCATTGTCAAAGTCTTCAAGTACCGAGTGTTCATCTTAGTCTACTTCTTTGGGTAGGATCCCTATCCTTGAATGTTAATTTAAGAATACACTAGTTTCCTACTAAATGATTCTTTGATAAAATAAATTTTTAATATTGGATGAACTTCTCAATTATGAAAAATGATTTGTTTGAGGAAAAAATCATGTTTTTATAATAAAACCACCCCAATAGAGTTTCATTGTCTTCTAAGCCAAAAAGTATTGATTATATGTTTAATGCATGCTTGGCTTAATGTTTTTTAGTTTTCCCTATGCTTGGATGACATAGTGCATTGTAAGGCATGTTTAGAACATGGCCTCTAATGGAGTTAGTAAATGGATATTTCCCCTTATAAATGTTTAGGGAACCATTGCACCTTCTAAGTGACATCTTGTCCCTTTTATTTTGAATTGACCTTGCTTGAACCAACCAAGGGGTGAGTTCCAATGATTTCCTAGTTAGGGGAAGCTTATATTTATAACTACAGTGAATTTTTTTACTTATTTAAGATATGTACTATCTCCCTTTCATTTTGATGATGTTGGGTTAAATGGTTCTATTGAACTTGAATTTTATAATGGTTAATTTGGAAAATGTGATGGATGGGTGGGTATACCCATGTGATAGGAATCACCGTGAATGGGAAAAATGTGGGGGTATACCCATGTGACATGTTTGAATGTAATTGGTTACATGAGTGAGTAAACTCTTTTGTTAAGTTTAAATATGAATTGTAAACAATGATAGGGTATGCTCATTGGTTGTCTTTATATCTTTTGATTATGAATTGGGATACATGAGTGGGTATACTCATGAGATGTTTTTTGTTATGAAATGTGATTAATGAGTGTGTATACACATTTTATTAATTGAATGTAAATGTTTATATATGAGTGGGTAGACTTATATAGTGTTGAATGTTAAATGATATGAAAGGGATGAATAAATATATAGATTCAATGGATGGCTCTCCATGGATCTTGAATGTGGTAGTGGACATATGGGTTGGGTATGCCCATTAGGTCTTAATTCTGTTGGAGTCCTTTGTCTTTTCTTTCCCTTGGATTCATCTTACTTGGAATCGTGTAGGACATGTCGGGTATGACAAGCTCCTAGGACTCCAACCAGTTCCTTTACCAAGTTTCCATCAATAATCTCAGGGTACTCGATGAGGATGTCTTGGTCTTCAACACATTGGATATATCCCTTTGTGGTATGATTGTTGACATAAAACACGGTTGTGATATATATGATACAATCAGTTATTGGCCTTTTAAGTGGTAAATTGTGACATGTGTGATTATACGTCTTGGTCATGAATGTTCTCTCTCTTTTTTTGTACGGAAAGGCCATGTTGTTTATTTATGCATCATTTTTAGCTGCCTTATTATAGGAGCTTGATCATCTTGTGCAGTGATACTTGAGTGGCTATTTTTACTATCACTAGTTTAGAAATTTACATGACATGAGCATCTTACTTGTATCTAATGATTATTTTTTTACCTACACATTACCTTAATTTATATTTCATGGAATGGATTGGGATAGACACCATGGGTGCCAAATTACTGAGATGTTATCTCACACCCTGCTCAGTTACCATTGGTATCAAAGTATACCTTCTTGTTTTCAGGACTATGGACCTTTTCTTGTGCTATTTTTCTTATACCTAAGAAGTTAGGAGCACAGAACTAATATGGAGTTCAATATTTACATGGAGATCACTTTTGGGATTTTTAGTTCTTTTCTTTACTTGAGTTCTATTTTGTATTGAATTGTAAATCATGTTGATGTTACTCTTGTATATTATGTATCATCATCTGGCATACATGCTTTGTATAAACTAGTGGTGGCCATATTCTATAAATAGTTGATATTACATTTTTCTTCCACTGGTTTATCATTTCTTTACACTACACCTGTTTTTTCTTTATATTTACTATCTGATAAACAAATGTGTTAGTCTAACATGAGGGTATAGTCTCCCCACTGAACTATATTTACACCCTCACTGCTAGTCAGTATCCTTTGGTATATGGGGATATGCACATTAGGTCATGTGGTTACTGGTCCTTCTACCGGTTTAGTGGTCAGTCGGTCTAGTATGTTACAAAGTGGTATTAGAGGTTAATTTTTTTTTGTCTTAATATTTTGGGTTTGGTAGACAGGATACTAGGAATGTGTCAGTGCATGTTAAATAGTTTTTTTAGATTGATCACCCCACATATGGGAAATTATCAGGTACCTAGGGTTGGGAATTGTTGTCCATGTTGTTTGATATAACAAATGATTATTATTTCACCTTGGTTAACTGGGGTATTTTCCAATTCTTATGGATTTATGTAAATTTATGGTATTTTACCTATGGAATGGAATTTCAAGGAAATAACATGACATGAATCATATTAGGAACATATAAATTGACATTCCATGCATATTCAATGCCATGTAGTTGTATTAGTAGGTTTCCTGCTAATGTTTGTTGTGTACTTTGGTGTTATACCATGCTTAGTTATACCTATTTAGGTAACATTCAGCATGCCTAATTATATAACATGATTAGATCATTATATTCCATGTTTCCTCTCCTTTTATCATGTTTCCCTAATATTTCATGCTTCTATGTCATAACATGATTTTGTGTTAGTGCTTATGATAACATGCTAGATATCATTTTATGTGTAATTGGTTACATGGAAAAAATTTATTGGTTGCGATCAGTGGGATCCAATTTACAAATTATAAAGTGTATGGGAGCTTCATGAATTAGTAAATACAAACACATACCAAATAGAAATGGATGGTGTGTTTTGAAACTATGACATGTGAAAGATGTTTAATTTTGATCTCAAATCATTTCAGTAACTACAAAATGTGAAACTGGAATCAAGTAGGTTAGTTGGGGTATGTTTTTATGAGATTACTATATGAGGTTTCTTTAAATATTTTAATTTTTAACAACTACTATTGGGTTGCTTTCTGAAGAACCCAAGTTTGTTTAATGGGCCCCTCATAGGTCGTTTTATGAGTTAAAAGGAATTCATATGGTAAATTTCCTAATTATTATGGAATGACAAAGAATGTTAAATGTTTAAAAGGTAAATTTATGATACTTGCCTATTTTTTCTGAATCTGTTGGATAAATTTGATACCAAGTGCCTTGATTTATAAAATTTTACTTGTTGTTTTGTTTAAAATTCCTTCAAAATATTTAAAGGTTTAAGTGAATTAATGAAATTATTTTAAAATGGAATATATAGTGGATTCCTTTTTTTAAACCCTAATGTAAGGGTAGGTTAAATGTTTCATATGATGTGCCTTGGATCAAAGATGTGAGTGTTTATTCGTAGGCTCATTATATTCAGAAATGGCTTAAGTAAAACTCTTTTGAGCATAGTAAAATCTGTTTTGTGTGACCTAGTGATGGGGTTCATGATTATGCATCATAAGGGACTAGCTCATGGTATGTAGCATACATAGAGCATGAAATTCCTTTTTAATACCATGATATTTTTGATGTGTGGTGCTACATGGGTGTCTTTTTCCTTTCTAGGGAATTAAATTTATAAATGAAAGCCTTGTTCGATGATTAGTAATTGCATATTGATCCTTAATATGGGAATGAGAATTGAGTAATTCTTGGTTCAGTTGGTTAGACTTTCCATAATCATGGTCAGCTACTTAGGAGTTCATTTGAACTTCTATTTTTCCCCTGTGATGGATGAATTAGTACATCATCATTTGAGTTAATGGTTGTATGAGATGATATTCTTTTGAGCCAGTTTCTGCATGATTCATATAATACTTTATTTCATAGGAAAGATAGACTATGGATAGTATTCATAATTTTCTTTTTTATCTTTTTAACTCAAGGTAGTATGTGTTGGTATACGTGTTACTCATCGAGTGTTAAATGATTTAATGATTTAGTTGAGCTCGATCAAGTTTTTGACCCATGTTTTTTCGATTACCTTATCAGTTCATCTCCGAAGTAGAGTAGCATGGGTGTTAAGGAAATAATTTCTTCCCACTTCTTAGGAGGACTATCAGGACTCAGTTGTTTTGACACACTGGTTTGTTTGATTTCAGTTATCATGCCAAATGATTTGACATATTAATCGTGATTTATAGAATTTTACACATACATTTGAGGTTTTCATGATCTATCATGCTTGTGAGTGGTTGGTCTCTTCTTATTTTATATGACTAGGACACTCCTATGGTGGGTAGGTTCACATCAGTTTTGTTAAATGTTTCCTTCCTTGTAGAGGAGTCGCAATTAAGGAATATAATTAAAATGGTTATATCTATTTTTTAATTCCATGGAGTCTTCCATGTTTTTCATCGGGTCGGTGCTTGCTTGGAATCACGACATTCACAATGTAGGCTTTGAGAGAAACCATTTAGAAAATCTATTAGTCTTGGAAGGGTTTTAATGGCAGTGTTTGGAAGATCATGAAAATATTAGGTGGTATAGGCATCGTGGTTCGATTGATAATGTGTAGAAAGGTGAATCTGAGCTTGTTTCAAAAGAATTATACTAGTCAGTGGGTCAATTTTTCTTTTGGTTTTCTTGGTTTCCTCTTAGTGTACTCTTTGGATTGAGATGGGCATGCCCCCTATCTTGACATCATCCTGGATGCACTATGACAGTTTCAGTCTTATTCCATGCTAATATTTAAAACCTATGGTATTATTTTGGGATCTCTATATTGGTTTTTTGTTGTAAGTGTGGTTCTTTTAAGGCATGGTAAGTTTAGAGGGATACTTGAGTTCCCACATAGGAATTCCTTATATGGGTTCTTGGACACCAGTCATTTTCTTCTAACATTATTGTTAGGTGGATGTCGCTCTGGGATTAGTCGATGGATTAATGTGGATGTTTTGTCCTTGTAACATTATCTCACTTGTAAATGTGGAGTGTAGGATACCCCGGGTTAGTTATGTGGAGTCCATTTTACTGAATTTTAGGTTATCCTGGATGGGTACTCATGCTTGGAGGTGTCTTTAAAATGTTAATGAATTTCAATGGTCTAGATCCAGGTTATACCATTTTTCATGATGTGGCACAAAAGTTTTAAATGGACTAGTGATAGTTTGACCTAGGAACGTAGCTGGAAATCAGTTATTCCCTTTGGTGTATATGCTTGTGCTAACTATTGGATGCCTTGGGGGAAGGAATTGTCGTTTAGTTTTAAATTCTATAGCCATTTAATTAAAGAAGGTATGAGATAAGTTGATCGGATTGGATTAAAGTGTTATCCTTCTTGTTCAATGCATACAGTTGGTGAAGAAACTATTTTACAAGCACATCACCAGTTTAAGTATAGTGTATTTTATGGGTTTTCCATGTCTTACGAAGAAATCATGTGTGGCTAGTTTTTTTGGTTGAGCGAGATTCGGTCATTCCATTCATATGAGGTCCCTGATATGACCTCAGGTGTAATCAGGTTCTCCCATTTAAACAAATCATGTGTTAAGTTTCTCTAAAACACTTAGTATGTACCCTCTTAGTAAATTCCAATGGTGGATGATCCATGGTTAGAAATCGGTTGTTAAATTTTAAGACCCTTAGTGGACAACACCGATGGGTAATTATTTAAATAGATGAAGATGAGATCATGTCACTACTTAATATGGTTTGGTTAAGTTCCATTTCAATGTATCAATTTGAAATTTGATCTTTGGTTTGAATTTAGATGGCTGAAATGCCTAAGGATTGTGAAATGATTTAAGGTGTGTTAGCGTTTGGAAATGAAATGTGATCGTGTGAATGAGACTTCATGGACCTTTTAGTTCAGGTGATGTTTTCATTTTTCCCCCAAGGCTTCTCAGAGGTGATAATTTCTAATTTAAGGGATTTTATAATCCCATGTTTTTGGATTAAATGTATTTTAAATTGATTTTGAATTTTTAGCATTTACCAGATCAGCTGTTTTTTAAACTGGGATTCAAAATGAAATTTTGAAAGTTGGAATGCTTCAATGTGATGTTTTTGTAATTTTTTTAAGGCTTGAGTAGTTTTTGGGGAATATTGAGGAGCTTTGGGATTTTCAGACATGGAAAATAAACTTTTTAAGGACCTTCAGATGGTGCATGGTTTGTTTGAAATCATGCAGCCCATAACAGGAAATCATGTGACCTACTATTGGTGGAAAGAGGTTATGTGCACAGGCTGCACAAGCTTTTCCAAACTGTGTCCCTACCCACATGGTTAGTAGTTTTGGGAAGAACCTAAACAATATTCACTGCATGGTTGGCACATGGTTTCGAGACTATGTTTGAAAATCCATGGAGAGTTCCTAGGTTCCTAGTAGAGGGAGCTTGGTTGGCGCATGGTTTTCCAAACCATGTGGCCCAAACCTTGAATGATGACATGTTTCATTAGTTTAATTAATTTAATTATAATTAAAGTAAAATGAATTAAAACCCTAATTTACTCATCTCCCCCTCTCAATCATGTGATGAAACACCCCCTATCTCTCCGATAGCACGTGGCCCCTTCTCTCGACCTCCTCTCCATAAGCTAATTTCATCTGAATTCCTTCTGATTTCACAAAATCCTTCAATGTAATGCCTTATCCTTCCTCATCTTCCCTATTCTGTCCATTTTTCCTCTATAAATATCTCATTGAGGTTCATCCAAACCCTAAGTCAATGGGTAATCTGGATTTTCGTGCTTCATCTGATTCTAGGGAATGCGGAAGGATTCTCTTGAACTTTTCATTTTAGTTCCCAAGTCCTCTTCTAAAGGAGAGGTGGATTTGTTCGATTTGGTTCATCATCAACGTTTTGGGGTATGTTTTTCAATTATTCTTCATTTTCTCTCAATTTATAATTGGTTATTCTATAAATTTAGAGGTTTTGGTAATTTTCCTTGGGTGTGTTGGTCGTTTCCATAGTGTTTTTGAGTTCATGCCATTGTTTATAGAGCGTTTTATGACTCCGATATGGATTTCAATCATATACATAAGTGTGTATTTATATGTATATATATTTATCTTCCTGGTAAATATTCCCTAATGGATACAGGAATATGTACATTACATTAAGGGGTGTATATATATATAAATGAATGTATGTGTGTGAAAGTGTGGAGCGATCATTCCCATCGTCAAAGTCATCATTTTATGATTGTTTGGCTTGGTTTACTTATTAAGGTAGGATCCCTATCCTTGAACATTAATTTAATAATGAATTAGTTTCCTGCTAAATTCTTCTTTGATAAATTAATTTGTGAATCTTTAATGAACTTCTCAATTATGTAAATTGATTTTTTTGGGGATAAAAGTCATGTTTTTTTAATAAAACCCCTCCAAAGAAAGTGAGAAATATTTTTAGCCAAAAAGTATTGATTAGATGTGTAATGCATGCTTGGATTAATGTTTTGAAGTTTTCCCTATTCTTTGATGACATAGTCTGTTGTAAGCTATGTTTAGGACACAGCCCCTAAAGGAGTTAGGAAATAGAGATTTCCCCTTATAAATGTTTACAGAACCATTTCACCTTTTAAGTGACATCTTGTCCCTTTTTTTCAAATTTCCCTTGCTTGAACCACCCAAGGGGTGTGTTCCTATTCTTTCCTAGTTAATGAAATATTATAATTATAACTAATGGGAATTGGTTTTCCTAGTTAGGATATGTACTACCTCCCTTCCATATTGATTTTTTTGGGTTAAATGTTTCCATTGAACTTGAATTTTATAATGGTTAATATGGAAAATGTGATGGATGTGTGTGTATACCCATGAGATACGAATAAATGTGAATGGAAACAAATTTGTGGGTATACCCCAGTGACATGTTTCAATGTAATTTGTTACATGAGTTGGTAAACTCTTATGTTAAGTTTAAATATGAATTTTAAACAATGAGAGTGTATGATCATTGGTTGTCCTTAGATATTTTGATTATGAATTGGGATACATGAGTGGGTATACTCATGATTTGTTTTTGGTTATGAAAAGTGATTAATTAGTGGGTATACTCATTTTAATAATTAAATGTAAATTTTTATATATGATTGGGTATAATTATATGGTGTTGAATGATAAATGATATGAAATGGATGAATGAATATATAAATGTCATGGATGGATCTCCCTGGATCTTGAAAATAGTAGTAGACACCTTAGGTTGAGTATGCCCCTTGGTTCTTGATTTTGGGGGATACATTGTTCTTTTCTACACATTAGATCCAGTATTCTTAGACTCGCGTAGGATATTTGTGGTATGACATGCTCCTATGACTCCAAACAGTGCCTTTTCCAAGTTTCCATCGAGATGATATTGGGACTCAACAAGGATGCCATTGTCTTTAACACATTGGATCTAGACCTTCATGGTACGACTCTTAACATACGACACAACCATTAGATATATGATACAATTGGTTATACCTCTTGGCCAAGGTAAATTGTGACATGTGTGATTATACAGATTGACCGTGAATATTCTGACTCTTTTCGTTGTGAAAAAAGGAAGTGTTGTTTATTTCTACATGATTTTGAGATGTCTTATTATAAGAGCTTGACCATCTTATGTAGGGAGCATTGAGAGGCTATTTTTAGTATCACTGGTTTAGTGGTTTTCAATCCAATAGAAACTTACTTGTATTGATTTCTTATTTTTTTACCTGCACAATTCCTTAATTTATATTTCATGGAATGGATTTGGCTTGACATCATAGGTGTTGGCCTACTGAGATGATATCTCAAACCCTAATCTGTTACCATTGGTCCCTATATAACTTCTTTTTTGAAGGTATATGGACCTTTTCTTATGATATTTTTCTTATACTCAAGGAGTTAGGATAAGACATGGAGCTCTGGATGCTTATGTAGATCACCTTTGGGATTTTTAGTTCTTTTATTTACTTGAGTCCTATTTGGTACTGAATTTTAAATCATATTCCATGTTTCTCTTTTAGATTATGTATCATCATATGGTATTCTTTATATAAATTGGAGTTTCCCATATTCTATAATCAGTTGATATTCAATTTTTCTTCCACTGATTTATCATTACTTTAAACTACATATTTTGTTGCTTGATATTTACTATCTAATAAAACAATGTGTAACTCTAACATGAGGGTATAGTATCCCCACTGAACTACCTTTACACCCTCACTAATAGTCGGTGGCCTCTGGAGTATGGGGATACACACTTGAGGTCATGTGGTGACCGATCTGGCTACAGATTTAGTGATTAGTCAGGTTGAGACGTTATAATGTCGTACACTTTAAAACAAAGATTCCTTTCACATTTTTTCAAAAATTAAAAAGCACCTCATTTAAAAAATGAAAAGAATATTTTATTTAGAAAATTTTGTGAGAATTCAAACAATGATAGGAATTATATAAAAAACATATGTGATTTTCGAAAAACAACTTTAAAACGTTTTTTTGAAAACAGGGATATGGACAAAAATCATTTTTGGTCGAAGAGAGAAATAAAGATGATTTTTAATAAAAAAAATAATTTAAACTATTGAGTACATAAAGAGATTCAAATGAAGGTAGAATGTGTATTCTAATTAAATAACCATGGGAGAAGAAAATTAATGAGTTTCTTGAGAGAAGTATTATAATATTTTATTATCAAAAACATAATCATAAATAATCCTAATAAACGATGAGATTTTAACAAAAAAATATTTACCAATTTGGTATATTTGAATCATAATCAAGATTAAAGATTAACCTGAAATAAAAATTTAAATATCATTAAAATTGGGATATTCATTATATACTTTCCAAAGGGAATTACATACACCTCATAAATAAAGATAGGTGCATAACATATCTTATGTCCCAAAGAAGACAATTTGATACAAAAATCCCTTACCTTAAGTCTCGACTTCATTCATGAATTTTAAAACACCATATTTAATAATTATAATTTTATTATACATATATTATAGAACCATACTCATATTTACAATACCATATATGTTTTATTTATAACTTGTTATTAACTATTTATCGATAATTCCTTGTTAAAATCATGTTTCATGTAATAACTACTTCATTGTTCATATATGTTTTGATTTTTTATTTTTAATAATTTTAAATTAATCATGGTTCTATAAAATTCAAAATTTTATTCATTATATAAATATAATATATTTTTACTATATATGTATTTATATTAATCCATAAAAGTTAGAGATATAAAATGATAAACATTGTTCATGGAGACAGTAGGATGTACGTATGCATGAGCATTGTTTATATATTTTAACGAATGAAAAAAAGAAATGAAAATAATATATTACCTTTAAAAATAATTTTAATGTCATATATATCACATATATTTATTAATTTTATCCTTGTTACCTTTAATTCAAAGGTTTATTGAAAAATGAATCACATCGCTTTGTGAGGTGATAGTCTGTGGTACACGCAAATGATGTTATAGTATTCACTATGGAACATAAATAAAGAAGGTATATATAATATTATAATTAAATAAATATTATTATATCATAAATATAATATATAAATAATATATATTATTATATCCACCTATGATAAGTGGTTATGGAAAACAAATTTTGTCGGTTTGTGAGGCGGTAGTCCGTCGTACACATGATCAATGGTTTCATTTCCCATTTTAGGGAATATAAGATAGTTATAGGACATTAACTTGAAATAAAAATATCTTAATTATAGTTAAGAAACATATGATATTATATCATCAGGGTTTAATAATATTTAAAGAAGGTGGAGGTAGAAATAAAATAAAATGATCGGTTAAGGATGTTATCTCTTCTACAGACAACTTCTTTTGGTTTGCACCATATGAATTTCTATGATAGATTTATGAGAAAACCAAGGCTTCTAGGATGATTTAGGGGAATTGGGGAAGTTATTTTTTTATTCATTTTCTAAAAAAAATTATTTTTAACTATGAAGAGGGGAGGTGAGTGGTGTCCTTTTATAAGTGCGGGAGGGGACACACTTGGAAATTTTTAAAAGAAAAAGGTGTACCCATGTTTTTATAATGTATCACGGATCCCAACTGGAATATTATTTATAATATAAGATATAAGGTCGTAATATGGGAATAAAATGGGTTTTCTAAAATTTTATAGGTCATTTTACCCCTTATCGTTTTTTTACCCACAGTAAACCCATTTTCACTTTAAATGAGGTAATAATTTCTTACTACTTTTACAATTCATAATGGTAAAAAAATAAGTAAAATGTAACATCACAGATGCAGATTCCACTCGAAATGGTTCTTCGATCCCAGTTGGTCACAAGGCCTCAAGAGCATCTCCCCAAACACCTGAGGCCGCCGACTAGCAGTGAGGGCATAGGTGAGTTAGTGGGTAGACTATTCCCTCAATACTAGAGTATCATAGAGGAAGTCAAAAACATGCAATATCATAAGTGAAACAAACAGAAAACTACTAAAATTAATACAAGACAGGTATACATATTAATAACGAAAAGTGACACATATGCAAAATGATGTCGACGGTACATGTATCTTGAAAGCATCCAGAATAGTACATGGAAATAAAATACAATACAAGTATCCCAAAAAGAACCAAAATACCAAAACATATCCCAGCATCGCAAGACTCATATTATTCATGTGCTCCCCTACTCTAAAGTCGCAATAAACAACTTGTACTAGGGATCTTTCCCCTGTCATCACATGAAACCATATAATCTGTTTGGGTTCCCAAGGAGGCCCAAATCGGGTGAGAGAAAAACATACCAGTAGGAAAACACCTAGGTCTATACAGTTCTAACAACAATTATAAAAAAGTGATAGAAATTGCAAACAACAAGTAAGTAAGTGCATATGCCCATGGCATAAGTCTACTAGAAAGTAAAATAGAACAGCCCTCAAGGAAACCTGCAAAAGAGTGTCATCTCCTAACAAGGCAGCTACAACCAATTAAACAAGTCACACAGCGAGGAAGTACATCCATCTGTATCATGTAACCCACAACCACGCAGTATAAAATGAACATGTATCCCAAGTCCATGTTATATAGTGAAGTAGCATCCCCCGACCATGCCATATAGTGAAATTTAGACCCCAAGGGATGGATCCAAGGTGTCAGCAGACCAAGGCATCCAAGTAATGATATCTAGACCCAAAAGGGCCGGATCTAAGGAGAGTGTCCAAGGCATCCCATTGAGTCCCATCGGCATCCATGGTGGAAACTCGGTTAGGCACTAGTTGGGTTCCCTGGGTCAGGGAAATAGCAAGTCCTACACAAGCCCAAGCAATCTAGATCCTATGGGGTAGAAAGGCCTGAGGCATCCCACGAAATAAAGACCCAAGGGGCAGAATCAACCCATGGCATCCACAATTGCATTCCAGATCCAAGGAGAGAAGTCCAAGGAATCTATCAAAACATTTAATCATTAATTATAGAATTAAAGCATTCAAGATAAACATTAATAACCAGGTGAGTATCCCCACTCACGTCAATAATCAGAAGCAATGAGTATACCCACTCATGAGAACCATTTATCAAAACAAGCATATGGGCCTACCCTCTCATATAGACCATTTAATATGCCATTAGTAATTTACATATATGTATACCCACCCATATTATCTATTTAACATGCCAAAATATCAACATAGACAAGGTATAACATGATATTCGTTGATCAAGGAGGAAGTACATCTCTTAAACATGATACTCAAGCAATCAAAGCATTAAAAGGCTTCCTCTAACTATGAAAGTGCAAGAACACACCCCTTGGGTGGTTTAAACTAGAATAAAAAAGATATTACACTTAATGTTCACCCATTGGGTAACCTTGAAAAATATGAAGGGTGTCAACACACCAAGACAGAACCTATGGGAATCATCACAAGGTCTTGCTACAGTTACTAAAAGCTTTCTCGCTAAAAAATGAGACCTCGCTGAAAAGTCCAAAAAAATGAATTTTGGATGAATTCTCTAAAAACACCAATAAAATCCAAAATAATGTATAGACCACCAAACTCACCTCTATATTATAAATCTCCTCTAGTATCGTGTCCTGATTCATCCTAGTATGGAAGAAATCTGAAGAATAGATAAAGAATGGATTATTAGGGCATATGAGCCTAAATCTAAATAGCACAGTCATTCTTCCGAAGAATCAAGAACAACTAAAAAAATCAAATACTTACTGATGTGGTTCCAATGTGACAGATGTCACTTGAATTGGAGTCCGTACGGCTTCAATATATGAAAAACTAGCTTAGATGGATTTTGGGTTCCAAAAACGAGAGAAAACATATTGTTAGTCAAAAAAAATCTACCGCCTCTTCTATAAAAAAACCATTGGGTATGTACATGAAGTGTACCTCAAGTACAAAGCATGTAATTCCCTCCTATATTTCTGAACCAGAAAGGCTACACATTGTGATGGCCAAGTACACGGTGTGTACTTGAAGTACACGGCGTGTAGACCAAGTACACGATGTGTACCTGGCCTGCGACCAGATTTCAACCTATTTTCTCCTTTCATTCCCAAAAACAACCCAATCGGACCATGGCCCGACTTAAGGTCTAATAAAAAAAATTAAACAAAATAAACCCAAAAAGACGATTTGTACCTCAATAAAAACCAAGGATCTTACAATCTTCCCCCCTTATAGCAATTTTCCCTAAATTTTTCTCTGAAGGGTGGTCATGATTCATCTGAAAACAACTCCATCCACTGAGCATGTACATCAGCCTCCCTCTCCCAAGTCTCATCCTATAAATGGACATGCTTCCATAGCACCTGTACTAGGGGAACTGATTGGCCTTGGAGAACCTTTGCGCTCCTATCAAAGATATGAATCGTATGATCCTCAAAGGATGCATCAACCTGAAGCTCAACCACCTCAGGCTAAAAAATGTGAGACAGGACTGAGTGATAATGGAGTAGAAAAGATACATGGAATATGTCATGCATGTCTTGGTACCTCTTAGGTAACTACAACCGATATGAAACCGACCCAACTCTCTCCATAATCTCAAACGGCCCGATATATCTCGGTGAAAGTTTACCCTATCTTCTAATCCTCTTGTGTCCCAACCTCGGTGAAACATGAAAGAAAACCCGATCCCCGACCTCAAATTCTAAAGGTCATATGTAGTGATCATCGTATGATTTAAGATGAGACTGTGCAGTAGCCATCCACTTTTGAATCAATTGGACCTGCTCAGAAGTCTCCTGCATGAGATGCAGTCCCAGTAAAGTTGACTCACCTGCCTCTAACCAGCATAGGGGATAATGGCATGTCCTATCGTATAAATCCTCATAAGGTTCCATCTATATTGTTCCTTGATTACTATTATTATAGGCATGCTAATAAAGGAGAATGTACCTCTCCCAAGAGCCCCCAAAATCTAGGACGCATTCTCATTGCATGTCCTCTAGCACCTGTATCATACACTCTGATTGGCCATTAGTCTGAGGGTGGCATGATGTGATCAGAAGCACCTGTGTACCCAGCACCCTCTGAAAACACTACCATAAATGATATGTAAAGGGGGAATCCCTATTTGAAATGATAGTTAACAGGACCCCATGAAGTCGTACCACATATAGAATGTACAACTTTCCAAGATAATCAGCATTGAAGATCTCCATGATCTGAAATAAATGTGATACCTCTATAATATTTTCAATGACAACCCACACGTCATCATTGCCTCAAGGTGACTTGAGAAAACCCATTACGAAATCCATCGTAACATCATCCCATTTCCACTCCAGGATGGGTAACTCATGTAAAATACCATATGTTCACTAATGTTCTACCTTCACTTGCTGACAGGTGGAACACATTGTAACAAAACCAGCTACCTCTCTCTTCATTCCCAACCACCAGTACTGACGTCGCAAGTCACGGTACATCTTGGTAACCACGAGATACACTACCCAAGATAAATCATGAAACTCCCACATTAACTCCCCACGTATATTCAGTGGAACACAAAAACTCCCATGGATACACAATATTTCATCATCGTCTACCAAAAAAGCAAAAGGAGGGTCCTCGCCCACCACACCTTCCCATAGAACTAGGCCTTCTGAATCCGATGTCTTCCTCATCCAAACTCTATCTAGAATGGTAGAATTAATAGATAAGCATGAAAGAAAATTATTCCCTTGTCTGTCGTGAACCTCCAGATGCATCTCAGAATTCAATGGCATAAGCTTCCACTCACTACTAGCATGTTGCACTGCCTGTATCTAAGTCCTCCTGCTCGGTGCATTGACTATTGTATTACCCTTACCAGGCATGTAGGAAAGATCAAAGTCAAAATATTTTTGGTACTCCACCCACCTTTTCAAGCACAAATTCATATCATGTTGTATAAAGATATACTTGAGGCTTTTGTGGTCCATGAACACCACAAAATTCTATCCCAAAAAATAGTGTCTCCAACTGCACAATGCATGAACAACTACAGTTAACTCTAGATCATGTGTAGGGTAATTAATCTCATGAGGCCTCAAATTCCATGACCCATACACAACTACTCGATATTCTTGCATCATCACTACCCCCAAACCAATACCTGAAGTGTCACAATACACCGTGTAGCTCTTTCCCTGCTCTAGAAGTATCAAGATTGGTGCTAATGTCACCCTCCCTTTTAACTTTTCAAATTTTGTCTCACAAGATTCTAACCACACAAATTTTACATCCTTTTTATTAAATATCATCAACGGCATTCTTAAGCATGATAAGTCCTGTATAAAATACATGTAGTAGCTAGATAACCCTAAGAAGATCTGTATTTCAAAAATGTTCTTGGGTTGTTCCTAGGAAGCTACATCTCTCACCTTCTCTAGGTCCACTGACACTCCTATCTCTGAGATAATGTGTCCTAGGAAGTGAATCTGATCCATCCAAAAGTGGAAATTTGTGAGCATAGCATATAATTGATGCTCTCTCACTGTATTCAAGACGATCTCAAGATGGTTGGCATGGTCGCGTCGATTGTGGGAATACACCAAGATGTCATCCATGAAAACCACCACAAAAAAATCCATGTAAGGATGGAACACTCAGTTCATCACCTTCATGAAAACTCCTGGTGCATTCGTGAGACCAAATGGAATAACCAGATATTCGTATAACACATACCTAATATGAAAGGTTGTATGAGGTATGTCAATAGTTCTAACATTCACCTGATCATATCTTGACCTCAAGTCAATTTTCAAGAACACTCAACCTCCTTGAAGTTGATCAAATAGTTCATCTATCTGTGGCAAGGGATATCGGTTTTTAATCATCATCTAGTTCAGTTTCTGATAATCCATGCATAGCCTAAGAGTTATGTCCACCTTTTTAACAAAAATAACTGGCGAACCCCATGGGGAATTACTGGGTCTGACAAACCCCTTCACCTCCAAATCCTCTAGCTACCTCTTTATCTCCTACAACTCCATCGTGGCCATCCTGTAAGGAGGAATGGATACTAGTGCAGCTCCTGGCACTAGCTTGATGGAGAAATCCACCTCTCTCTTTTAGGATGTAAACCAAAAAAATCATTAGGAAAGAAATACCTGAAGTGCTCAACCACTAGAGGAAAGTATGCCTGACTCACTCCCTGATCCTCCAGAAAAAAACTAGCAATATGAGATGTCATCCCACCAAGCCCACGATGCTCGGGTCCAACTCTTCTTTCATGTACATCCCATTCACCCTTTTGAATAAACACTACACCCTATAGTGATGTAAAAGTCACCCTCCAGCGATAGCATTCAACATGCGCTCGAAAAGATAGGAGACAGTACATTCTGAGAATGACGTTGAACCCTATCATCTCAAGGAAATAAAGATCCCAGATGAAGTGACACCCTTTGACCTTAAGGGGACACGTTGTACACTATCATACATCACCCTTCCTAACTCCCAAGAGTGTGTCTAGCATCAAAACACCCTCAAAAATCAAAACAACAATCCCAAGTCTCTTTACCACTCATGATGAGATAAATATGTGAGAGGCACCTGTATCGAAAAGAGAAGATGCAGCAGTAGGAGCTACTAAATTCATACCTCCCACCATAGATGGTCTAGGATCCTACTCTTATTGGGTCTATTAAACTACATAAGTCTGAACTATACCATGACCTTATGACCCTGCCTAGCTACCCTAAGTTGATATGCCATGCTGCCTCGGAGAACCCGTTGTATAGCTACCACAGCCATGACCACCACTTCTCTGGCCTAATCGGCCTACACTACTACAACTCCCAGCCAAACGCAGAGATGAAGACCCTACTTCTGAACCTGACGTCGGACCTAACCCCCTGCCACTGGAATCTGGAGGGAGGGTCCAATAAAACTGGTGCATGTTCCCCCATCCTTCCGCAAGCTCGACACTCAACTGGGTCAGAGTTGCACTGATTTTTCATGTGGTCTCATCTCCAACAATGATTAAAAACCACCAAGCTACCTGCACCCACAGTCTGACTATCACTCATGTCACAGGAAGCCTAAAAATTAAACTTCCTACCTGAAGATGTAGATCCACTGGGGCGAGAAATATCACTCCCCTATTCTGTACCCCCAAATTACCTCAGGTTTCTCTCTATGATCAGTGCCTGATTCACAATATCAGTGATAGAAGGCAACTTGAACATGTTGACCTGAGATTTGATTGAATGTCTGAGACCTTCCTCGAAGTGTCTCGACCTCGACAGCTCATCAGTAAGATATATCATCAAAAAATGTTGCAGCTATGTAAAGCATGTTGAGTATTCCATAACTACTATTGCACCCTGCTCCAGACACATGAACTCACTAGTCTTCTCTGCTCGCAGAGTACTAGGATAAAAGTAGTCATAAAAAGGGGTTTGGAACTCATTACAAAAGATATCACATAGCCCATCATCCAGGTTCAAAACATCGCACCAGCTCTTCGCCACACCACGTAGCATGCAAGTCCCGAACTTGACCCTTTACTCTGGGGGTGTATCTGGATGATCTAAAATTTCTAATGTGGTCTCTGTCCATATCTTCGTAGCCTGTGTTCTACCATACCCTAATAACATAGGAGGATGTTACTACTGGACCACCTATGTTAGATCAACCATAGTCAAGGCTGGTTGCGGTGCTCTAGGGAAATTCTCTATATAGAAAAAGAAACCCTCCTAAAACTGTGCCTCAACTCCTTTGTTAGAAATAGCCTCAGGTGCAACAGTTGGAACTATAGGAGGATCAAGCGGTAGACTATTTTCCACCATCTCTGAAGTACGTTCATCACCTCCATTGCGGCATACCACTAGAGGATGTCACGATGGCATGTCTCTATAATTCCAAATGCATGCCTCAGAAAATAACAACATTAAGGCCCAAAGCTCAAAAGAATAAGACAGGTCAAGTCCCTTCCTAGAAACCAAGTCAAACCCACAGCCTGCTCCTAAAGCCGAGAATGTATAGAAAACAACCAATGAAATACTCAAAATTGTGCCTCTCTCCCACTCAAAAGTCGGGTCTAGGTTAAGTCTCTGTTTTCCATTCGAGTTTTCATTTCCATTTCACATTCAGTTATTCAGGAAATTTTACCAAGGGTTTACCAATTTTTAAATCTATGAGGGCCCATAACACCTCAAGAACTAAAAAAATTTCTCCCATTCAAACCATACATATAACAAGTTCATTAAGCATTTACCTTTTACTAGTGTGTCATTTCCCAATTCATAATGGCCCATAATCCATATAGATTGAAAAGGACATCACAACTTTATATACAGCACCCAACTAACACAACAGCAGGCACAACTATCACATCGACTCTTAGAATAGCATGCAATGTCTAATTCATCCTAGATGGAATGACATAATTCATGGAAAGTGATTCTAACAAGTTCCTATATGATGCATGAGATGGAACACCCTCATCTCATTGGGTTGCAACTAAAATAAAACCCAAAAATTGCATCAACAGTAATAAAAAAATCATGTGCATCACCCAACGGTGAAATCAACTCAACTGTAATAGTCAGAATCCAAAAAATCAGAACTCTTTTGAGGAAATTTGTCTTTTCCATGTACGTGGGGTAGCTACTACTAGGCACAGTATATTACCAAACTCAATTTCCTTACTATCCATATTTAAATTAACAAAACAGTAATTCAAATCAGAAAAAGAAAAATCCTCTACTACTACTGTATAATGTCCCAGACCCAAATTCCACTCGAAACGGTGCTCTGAGACTAGTTAGTCACAAGGCCTTATACGTATCTTCCCAAATTCCAGAGGTTGCCGACTAGTAGTGAGGGCCTAGGTGAGTTAGTGGGGAGACTCTGCCCTAATTACCAGAGTACCATAGTGGAAGTCAAAAACATGTAATTTTGGAAGCGAAACAAAGAGCAGACTACTAAATGTAAGACAAGAGAGGTATACATATCAATAACCAAAAGTGTCACATATACAAAATGATACTGATGGTACAAGTATCTAGAAAGCATCTATAACATTACATGGAAATACAATACAATAAAAGTATCCCAAATAGCCCAGTCATTGTTCTAAAGAATAAATAATGACTAAAATGGAATCTAGTACATACAGATATGTTTCCAACGTGATAGACAATGCTCGAATTGGAGTCCAGGAGGCTTCAATATATGAAAAACTAGCTTAGATGGATTTTGGGTTCCAAAAATGAGAGAAAACATATTGTCCATAAAAACAATATACTACCTATTTTATAAAAAAAACCCCATTGGGCTAGTACACGGCGTCAACGTACACGGTGTATACTTCCCTCTTTATTTTTTTGAACTAGAAAGGTTACACGTCGTGATGTCCAAGTACACAGCATGTACTTGAAGTACACAGTGTGTAGAACAAGTACACAACATTACCTGGCCTGTGGCCATATTTTAGCCTGTTTTCCCCTTCCTTTCCCAAAAACAACCCAACCAGCCCACGGCCCGACCTAGGGTCTAAAACAAAAAGGAAAGTAAGACATTTAATTCAAAAAGAAGATCTGTACCTCAAGAAAAACTTGGGATCTTATATTGAACTTATTAGAAAAGATAAATTATAATGATTAAAAATATAGGATCCATTTTCAAAATTAAATTCACATAACTAAAAAATTTTAATTTAAAATTAATCTGTCTAAAGTGATGAAAATAGGCTTTCCAAAGAGAAAATATTAATAGTTTAAAAAGTTTTTATATAAATATTCATTAATAAAATGATTAAAATGGACTATATTGGTTTAATTATAATATAATTAAAATAATTTTACTTTTAAAAGCATTTTAAAACAAAATTTATCCTTATAAATTCTTTAAATGGGAAGGTGGTTTTAAAAAATTCAATATTTTTCACTATTCATCAAAAAAATTAATCTTTTTTTAAAAATTCATAAAAATTCACCATAAGATAATTTTGAAATCTTAATTCGAAAAATGAAGTTAATTTTTAAAAATAAATTTTCTAAAAAAATTAAAAAATTATTTTATTCATTATTTACTAAAAATTAATAAAATCATTTTTGAGAAAATAGTATTTTCAAAGCATATAAATAGTGGAAAACATTAAGTATTTTTATTCAATATGGTTTCTTTATATAAAACCTTTATACTTAATGTTTAAAAAACTTATTCCTATTCATACCACTAAGTTTAACAGCTAGTTTATAACATCAATGTTAAATAGTCATATTAATAGTATGTTATGTTTCATTAGAACTCAATGGTGCATGTAGAACAAGATATAAAAGAAATTAAATTTGTATAAAAAATATATATTTCATAAAGTATTGGGTTGTAAAATTATACCCCCCTTAATATGAATTTTTACTTCAAAATTCCATCAATTTGGTAAAAACAACTAAGGATTCTTCTTTCTAATTACATCTTTGTATTCTCATATAACATCTTCAAACTGGTGGATTCACCACAAAACATTGACCAAGTGAGTAGTCTTGTTTCATAGAACATTCTCTATACCATCTTGAAACTCCATCAGTTTTTCGTCATAAGAAACATCATGCTCCCACATTATGACCTCTGATTTTAGTACACATAAAGGTCTTGGTATTTACTTCCTTATGAGATATACATGGAACACATCTTCAAATTGAGAGAGTTTTGGTAGAGGCGCTAATAGATAAGAAATAATCCTAATATGATTAATAATTTAAAAGGAATCAAGATACCTAGGTCTTAGTTTCCCTTTCTTATTGAATATCATAACCTTCTTCAATGGAGAATTTCTTAGAAACACATTATCACCAACTTAAAATTCTAGGTCACACTAGTGATCCTCAATATAACTATTCTGTCGAATATGTGCCACATTTATGTGTTATTTAATGTATCTAACATTATTCCCATTTTCTTCATCTATCTCAAGTCCCAATACATTTCCTTCTCAAACTTCATTCCAGTATGTTGGAGCTGGGCACTTTTTTTCATGGTGGGATTCATTAGGATCAATCTGAATACTCTTGTGAAATCTATTTTTGAATGAAAAATAAAATAAAAGATGGTGTTGATCCCAACCACCTTTGATATCCAAATAAAAATATATCAATATACCTTCTATGATTTGAATTGTTCTATTAGACTGACCATATGACTAAGGATGATACGCAATGATGAAACTGAACTCTGTATCAATAGCTTGATGAAGACTTTTACATAAATTTGACGTAAACTTTATATCTCGATCAAACACCAAGTAATGTGGCACTACATACAATCTTACCACTTTCAAAATGTATATCATTGAAAGTTAATCCAAATATAAATATTCTCTGATAGAGATGATGTGTGTTGACCTTGTAAGGTGCTCGATTATAACCCTTATAGAATTGTTCCCTTTAAACATTTTGGGGAGTCCAATGAAAAATTACATGGTAATATTTTTCCATTTCCATTCTAGTATGGGTAATTCCTGTTACATCCCCTTAGAATTTTTTCTCTCATCCTTAACTTTTTGACATATGAATCATTGAGATACAAACTATGTGATGTCTCTCTTCATGTCATCTCACAAAAAAAACTCTTTAAAATCACTATACATCTTCATAATTCTAGGATGAATAGAGAAGAAATAACTATGAGCCACCTCTAAAAAATCCTTTTTTAAATTGGGTATGGGTGGAGAAAATGAATAGTTTTTGAACCTTATCATTCTATCATAATCACGGTTAAACTCGGGAACATTTCTCCCCTTTTTATGAAACTCTATATTTTTCATATGTTCCTCTATAATACCCACTTGGATAGATGGTTGAACCTTCATTTGTGAGTGAAAATATTTATCCACATTCTTATGGATAAATAGATCCATACTTTTCAAATCTAGAAATATTAGTTATTTTGTGATCCTCATTATGGATAAGCTACCATAATCCTTTTTACTCAAATCCTCATCCACATTATTTTCTTTCCTAGGGTGGTAATGTACTGACCAGTCATAATATTTAATTAGATATAACCATATCCTATGAGGCATGTTCAACTCATTCTATGTGATTATATACATTCAACAGTTTTTATCACTATATATATAACACTTTTCCCCATAAAGACAATGTCTACATATCTTCAATGTTAAAATTACTGTAGCTAACCCCAAATCATGAGTTTGGTAATTTTTATCATGAACCTTCAATTATTATGAGACATAATCTATAAACATTTTATTATAAATAATAATTCATCCCAATACCTTCCTATATGCACCACTAAAGATTAAAAATGCTTCTCCACTATAGGGTAATGTAAGAATAGTTGTGCTGACAAATCTTCTCTTTTGTTCCTTGAAATTTTCCTCACATTCATTTATCCAAAAGAACTTGGATCCCTTTATAGTTAACTTTGTGATTGGTTTAGATATTCATGAGAAATTATCCATAACCCATTGATAATATCCATCCAAACAAGAAATATTCAGATCTCATTCACTATTGTTTTTCTGAGAAAATAATCAATAGCCTCCATATTTGATGGATCCACCGATATACCCTCCCTAGAGATTATATGACCCAAAAATTAAACCTTTTAAAGCCATAATTCACACTTTGTAACTTTTTTATAAAACTTATCCTTCCTTGGGGTCTTCATTAAAATTATCATGTTATCGCCATGCTCTTCCTTATGCTATTAATAGAAAATAAAATCATCTATAAAGAATAAGAAAAACTGATCAAGGTAACATCTAAATACTTTATTTATTAAATACATGAAGATAGAGGTGGAATTAGTAAGGCCAAATGGTATCACTATATACTCATAGTATCCATATGTTGTATAGAATGATTTATTGGAAATATCCTCCTTCTTGACCCTCATGTAATGATATACATAATGAATTTCAATCTTAGAAAAGTATTCAGCGATGCACAGTTGATCAAACAATTCATCAATATAGGTTTGAGGAAACTTGTTCTTGATTTTGGTTTTGTTATCTCATGAGAATCAATGAAAATTCACTTCATTATATCTTTATTATTCACAATGAGAATTGGTTCACCACAAGGTAACACACCTGGATAAATGAATCACATGTAATGATTCTCCAATATATTCTTCTTTAATTCTTGCAACTCCATTGGGTACATTATATAGGGACTCTTTAAAATATGTGTGGAACCAATTATGATTTATATTGAAAACTAAACTTCATGATTTGGTGGAAGACTATGTGAATATTTTAGACAGACGTTGACGGATTCACTCACAAGAAGAATAACATTTATTTTTAGGTTCTCACCAAACATCTGAGACAAATACCACTTCTTAATTGGAATCAAAACTCAAATGATTTATATGAATTCCATCAGAAGTTCATATTTATCATTTCAATAATATACAAACTTATGTTGGTTTGGAATATCAAATGTGACTTACCTTCCTCAGTAATTGATGTGGGGTTTAGATAGATAAATCCAATCCATTCCTATGATAACATCAAATTAAACCAAAGGATGAAGGACCATAGTTACAGAAAAAAAATTCCCACAAACTTTAATCGAAGAGGAATCATATAATTGAGATGTGATCATCCTACCATAGGGAGTTTTCACAACTAATTCTATATCTAGCCATGTTGGTGGAATTTTGGAACCCTTATAAAAAAATTAGATATAAAATAATGGTTAGATCCATAATCAAAAAAGATATCAGCTGTTCAAGAGTAGAAGGTATGTGTTCCTTTCACGACACCATTTTCACACCCCTCATTGAAAATAGTTATTTCTGGAGATTTCACCATGTCCATTGGATTAAGAGTTTACTAATTTATATCATTATCATTAACCATCATATATGAGTAATAGTTAGCATAGTTCCCATACTCCTTCTATTTAAAGCACTAGATTGTGCATCGTTCATTTTGTGGTGTTTTCTCTCTATTCACATAATTAGTTAACTTTTTCCCATCACATAATCATTTTATTTCACTAAGACCATACCATATACACTTAAAACATTTACCATTCCCATTAATATAGTTTCCTCCTTATTTCCGAGCACACTTCATGCATGAAGGAAAGCTCATCTTATTTTATTCATGGTTCTTAGAGTTTAACTTAACCTCCATGTTTCTTTTATTATCAAAACCATGAGATTTATGGGTAACTACATATCAATTTCCACCTAGAGAGCATATAAAATTATTTCTTCATAGAAACTAAAGGCTCTTTATGGCTAAAACCTTTCAAATACTTGGTTTTAAACAAATAAAGAATTTATCAATATTTATTTCAAGTTGGATGATAATTTCATATGTGTACCTCATAACTCTTGTAAAAGTTTCCTCATTGGTACCAATGGATTCATCATCCATCCGATTTAGCTAGAGTAATTACTTCTCCATTTTTTAATGAAGAATTAAAGCGAAATACTTCTTGAAAAATATTATTTTAAAATCATACCACTCCCTGGAGTCAATTTCATATTATTTCCTTGTACTCTCTATAATAGTATCCCATTGATCAACTTCACCATAAAAATGATTGAAATAAAAAATTATTTTCATGTTCTGAACATTGGATAATGGAAAATATATTTTTAGCGGTACTGATTTATTTCTATGTAACTGGCTTAAGAGTGGAACCACTAAAAGATTATATATGATTCCACATTAAGGACTCTACAGTATGTGTTTGCATATTTTGCTAATTTATAAGATTAGGATGATTCGAAGATTGATAAATTTTTGTGAGCATAACAATGAGATTTTTCATCCAAGCTCCCATAAAATTTGGTTGCTCGGTAATAAAATCATTCCATTTCCTGTTGCACTTGGAATTTACACAGTTCCTTTCGGTTCTTGACATCAACTAAAACCAAAAATAATAGTGTCAGCAACAATAATCATGGAGTGAAAACAAATAGACATGAAAATTAATTTATTGTATGTCTAAATCAAGACACATTATTTTCAATCCATGAAACTTAATGTTTAACCTAGGTGATTTATGTTCATGATTTATTCAAATCCTTCATGATGGTTCATAAAGAAAATATAAATTAACAGAAGCATATCCCTTGGGAGTGTTAACCCAAGTTCAGAGTAAGGATCATTATCATGTACCAAGAAATGCTCGAGTTAAGCTCGACACTCCTTTTTTAGAGTTATTACCACTAGGTATATCTATCGAAAAACCAAATCCACTTTTAGTATCTATATAGGGATTTATTTCTAGGTAAACCATGTAATATCTTCCTTAACAAAACATTAGGATGTTACCATATACTTAGTCTTATCCTAAGGGATTTCAATAATGTTTTCTAATCCAAGTTTACAAAGGTTAACTAAACATATCCTATAATACTAACTATAATGACCCATTATTTTCATACATTGATATTACATCTTTTTTAATGAACATTTATTACATTATACAGACACGTACTTGAGGATCGTAAAGGTATAGTACCTTTGCAAACATTGAAAGTTGGAAACATAAAAAAATGTTTTGTAGGTTAATTATATCATCCACCACTAAGTTCCTCATAAATATAACCCTTCTTAGAAAAATAATACATAACACATTTCCTCATATACTAGGAAAAAGAAACAGAAAAAAATGGTGAGATCAAATTCTTGGTAAGGGTAAATGATAAAGATAAAAAAATATAGCAAGAGAAGAATTGATGGAGACCATGATAATAACATTTTAAAACCACACCATGTATATCAATGATCATAATCATTAGTCATGGAATAAATATTTTGTATTTAAAAGAAATTAATTAAAAGGAAAACAAATAGTATAAACCCTGATATCATTATAGTGGAATAAGACATGGAATTTTAGCTTGCATATCAACATAAAAATCATTTAAATAGTAGTCAAGGATTATTTCCAATTCTATAATAGGTGAATGCGTTTACTCCCCAAATAATCATAGTATTCATGGTTAACTCTCAAGACTATTATAGAGTAAAAATTCCCTTACTAAACGGGGTTCACTCTCTATTACTATCCTATTTATATCATGATATTTCAATCCTTAGCCATGGAATTTAAAATAGATATAAATTCCACCTATCACGTAACATATATCATAAAAATTTATACCAAAATACCATAAAACTTTCATCAAATCACCAAACATGAAAGTAAGTAGGTTTCAAAATCATTACATCATATCATAACCCATGTAATAGAAATTGTTTTTATATATATTTCATCATAAGATAACCCAAGGAAACTAATTGGGATTCATATATAGTTCATCATAAATAACCTATGGAAAATAAGTAGGTTTTATTAACATCTCAACATCAAAATGATAAAAAATCCTAAGTAATAATAAGTATGTCACAAATAGATCATATCCCTAGTAAAATATAAAAAACACCAAAGGTTTTTTCATTGATGAATATAAATTTAATAAAAAATAATTAAAACATTCATGAAAAAATTATCCTTTAAATTTTAGAAACACTTCTAAAAAATATAAAAACACACAAAATACTAAATAATAAATTTTCTTTGAAAATAATTATAAAGTTTTTTAATGAGAGACTTAAAACATTGTATGTTCATGAATGCAGAAAATGTTTTTTATGTCTTACACTTTAAAACAAAAAAAAATCATTCATATTTTCAATAAAAGACAAAAGCACCACATTCAGAAAATGTAAAGACGATTCCATTGAAAAATTTCTTTTGAAAAGTAAAAAAAGTGTATAAATTAATTTAAACAATATGAGGGTATTTTTTAAAAAAAGATCATTATATAATTTTTTTTGAAAAAATGGATATGCAAGTAAAATCATTTTTGACAGAAGAGAAAAATAAGGTTGATTTTTCGTAAATAAATTATTTTGAACTCCTGAGTAAATAAAAAGTTAGAAATGAAGGGAAAACATGTATTATCATAAAATAACTAGAGGAGAATAAAATTCATCATTTTCTGGAGATATAGATCATAATATTTCATTATTGAAAACATAATCATAAACAATCCATATAAATGATGAGATCGTAACAGAAACGTCTTTACTGCTTGGGTATCTTTGAATCATAATTTACAATAAATAATAACATAAAATGAAAATTTAAATATCATGAAAATAAGAATATAATTTATATACATTTAAAAGGGTAGTATATGAATCTCCAAAAATTATATAGGTTCATAACATTTCTTATGTCCCAATGAAGGAATTTGAGAAAACAATCTTGTACCCTAAATCTCAACTTCCTTCATACACATTAGAAATTCTTGTATAATAAATATAAATTTAGTATAAATATATTATAGAATTATAATCATATTTATCATAAAATATATGATTTATATATGACATTTTATTACATCCTTATCAATAATTCCGTGTTAAAATCATGTTTCGTGTAATAATCAAATCATTTTTTCTATATGTATTGGTTTGGTACTATTGGTCCTTTTATATTAATCATGGTTCAATAATATCTTTAATTTTAACCATGATATAAATATAATATATATTTTTTATATATTTATTTACAGTAATACATAAAATTTAGATATATAAAATGAAATACATTGTTCATAGAGATGGTAGGTCGTACGTATGCATGAACGTTCTTCCATATTTTAACAGATGAAACAAAAGAAAAGTAAAAATATATTCACTCTAAAGAATCACTTTTATATCATTTATGTCACATATTTTTATTAATTTTATCCCAATTACCTTACTTGAAAATTGTTAGTGGAAAATGAATCGCATCGCTTTGTGAGGCGGTTGTTCGTCGTACACACAAATAACGATATCATATTCTCTATAAAATGAAAATTAAGAAGGTATATATTATATCATAATTAATAAAGTGTTATTATGTTATAAATATCATATATAAAAATTATATTGATTATTTTATCCATCCATGAGAATTAGTGATGTAAAATGAATTTCTGTAGTGTGTGAGGAAGTAGTATGTCGTATACACGATCAATGGTTTTGTTTCCCATTTAAGGGAGGGGTGATTGTTCTAGGTCATGACCTTATCATAAAAAATATCATTATATTTAATATAATATTTTTATTATAATTAAATTCATTAATAATATTTTAATTAAGTTCGGGAAGAAAAAATTAAAACACACGGTTAAGGATGTTACCTCTTCTTGAGACAACTTATTTTTGTTTTCACCAATAACCTTCTAAGGATGAATTTATAACCATAAAAAGGATTCAAGGATGATATAAAGGATTGTAGAAGTTATTTTTTTAGTTATTAGATGAACCTAGTGGATTTATAGTCAGGAAGAGGAGAGGATAGGGGTGGCCTTTTATAAGTGGGGGAGAGGACACGCATGGAATTTTTGAAAAGAAATAGGTATACCAACATTTCTTATGACACAGGGCTAAAAAATGGACAATTATTGAGAATAGAAGATATAATTTATAAACATGGCCATAAAATGAGGTTTTGACTAGCTTATAAGTCATTTTAACCCTAATCATTTTATTTTCACCCCTAGTAAACTCATTTTCACCTTATCTACGGTAATTATTTTTTACTATTTTTACTATACATAGTGATAAAAAATTAATATGAACTTATTAGAAAATATAAATTATGCTAATTCCAAATATTTGATCCATTTTTTAAAACTTAATTAATATTAGTGGAAAGTTTTTATTTAATTTAAACCCTCATATGCGATGAAAAAGTGGTTTGAAAAGAGAAAAGTTTCCAAGGTTTAAAAAGTTTCAATATGAGAATTCATAATGAAATTGATTAAAATGATTGATATTCATTTAGTTATAATATAATTGAAGTAATTATACTTGTGAGACCATTTTAAAAAACAAAACATATAGATTCTTAAAATGGAAAGAAATTTTTCAATAAAAATGAATATTTTTTACTATTTATAAAAAATGATTTTTCAAAAAAAACCAAATAATTAACATAAGATAATTTTTAAATTTTTATTCCAAAAAATAATTTAGTTCTCTAAAATTAATTTTATAAAAGTTTAAAAATTAAATTTATTAATTGTTCGTAAAAATAAATAAAATCATTTTTTAGAAAATAATATTTTTGAAGCATTTAAAGACTAACAAAAATTGGGTACTTTTTATCAATATTTTTATTTATAAAAAATATTATATATAATATTTAAAATGTTTTCATTACTATTAAAACCTCCATGATTAATATATAGGACATAATTTTCTTGTTAAATAGTAATATAAATAGAAAAATATGGTTCGTTTGAACTTGGTGTTCTGTGTAGTGCAAGCTATCGAAGAAATTAAATTTAATAGAAAAAAATATTTCATAAAATATTGGGGTGTTACAGAAACCGTATACCTTAAGATTTTCAAACCATGTATATAGTTAGACTAATTTTTTATACATTAATTGAAGATCTATTTAATACTCAACCAAATTTTTTTAGGGTTATTATGCATAGGCGCATCTGAGCCAGAGCTTGAATCCACTTATTTGTATCTAGATAAGGATTTAATTTCTAGGAAATTAAAAACTATATAATTTAATAAATTTTAAGATGTTTACCTATATTTATATTTATCCTCAGTGTTTCCACTAATTTATTCTAGTATTATTTCTAAATCATAATTAAACATAAATTTATTAAGATAATTCTTACTATTTAAAAATTCATGGAAACCTATTCTCCTGGAATTCAACTTAACCTTTATATCCAAACCAAATTAATCACATTCTAATAAATGTTTACCTATATATACTCCAAAAAGGTATTAATATTTCCCCAAAATAATCTGAATTTCCTTAACATCATATTACATTCCAACTCTAAGGAAAACCTATACCTCAAACATGTTTTCTTCCAAAAATGTATTAAACATATCCCAAAATTTCATTAAACACCTTAAATATAATCACATAAGACCTCAAAAGGGTATTTATACATTCAAAATTATGATCAACCTTAAGCTTATTAACGAATGATGATATCTATAAGATATTAATAATCCTTATTTGATAAAATACTACCCTCTAAAGTTAAATAACCCGTGATTTGGTACCAAGGGATATGCCCCATATCTACACTAATGGATCTGGTTCTTAAAAAAATTTATTTTCCAAAATAATAATGTCAATAAAAAATATAGATTCACTTACACACCCAAGACCTGAAGTTTTGTGTTTCAGAGAATTAGGAAAAACTATTCAGTAAAAAAACACATATTTTTCAAATCTAATAGAAATTTTTCCTTCTAACCCAAGGAATTATTATTTTACATTAAGTCTTCAATATCTACCATAAAATCTTTCACTCATGATACCATTCAAGACATATCATACGTAATATTATTATTTATAACCAAGGGAAATGGAATCATATGAAGGGTGAGATCAAAATTTCAGTAATGGGTAATGTAAAAATATATATCATGGATTAAATAGAGAATTAATTATATGAAAGGAATAAATAATAAACAAATATAGTCACATAACTAATAACAACAACATGAAATATATCTATGGTAGAATAACAATGTAAATAATCACATGGACAATAATAACTAATTTCATAGGGATATAATCCATATAATAATACGTCATAAATATATATTCAAGGCCTCATGTGTATCACCCATATATTTTTATAAAATATTTCTCTTTCAATAAATTTAATTATACAATAGCTTGTGTTGCACGCAACTATGAGATTAAAGGAACCGTAAGGAACTATTAGTATAACTTGTCAATTGAATTGCAGATAATAAATGTGAAGAAATAATTTATGAAATAAATATAAATCTCTAACTCATTATGAATGTATTGGTTAGTTATTAGAAAGTATTCAAACAATTTTAGTAAAATCAATTTATTCTTCAAAAATGTGTTTTAATTATTTTTAAATTTTTATAAGTTATATAAAATGAATTTGACCAAATTAGTTTAATTTTTTAATTCATTATCTCAAAATTATCCTAACATTATTTTTTATGAAAACATTTATTCTTCAAGGAATAGTGAAAATACTGGTTTTTATTAAAAATTATATTTTCTTTTAAAGTCATTACAAGGAAAAATTATGTTTTACATTTGTTTTAAAATTTATTTAGTTAATTTTGACTAAAAATAAAATAATTATTTTTCAAAATTATTTCACACATAAATTTATTATAAAAACATTTTATGTTTTGAAAACGGAATTTTCTGAAAAACTATTTTCCATAACATTTTACCAATTTTATTATAAATTAAATTATTCAACTTTTATGTTTTGAATTTTGGAAAATGGATACAAAATTTATATTCATATGGTCCAAATTTAGTGAATATTTCCCTTTTATTTTTTACTAATATGAATAGTAACCTAGGTTAATTTTTTCACCACAATAGAAGGTAATTTGGGTGATCTTGGTTAAAAAAATGATAAAGACTATAAAATGACCATAAAACATGCTGAAATTTTAATGGATAAAAAATTTTTTCCCTTAACATATAAGGATATAAATTAAGTTTTCTAATTGACACACTCCCAAGAAAATAACTTATATAATATTTAAATCAAATAAAGTCACAAAATGTCACTTTCTTGGTTTTAAATATCCCTTATGTGTTCGCATGGGGAAAATGGTCTGTTATGAATGAATATAAATTTAACTTTTTAACTTAATATACATAATTTAATTCTCTAAATTCATTTTTGAATTTTTTTTCCACTTAGATGAGATTATGATATTTATAATATTTTATTTAATAAAAATTTAATGTTTTCACATTCATGTTTTAAATACTATATCATTTTTAATATATGGTTACCCAAAATATATATTATACTATAAATGTTACTCAAAAATATATAAGGTTTTTCTTCATCATATAATTTTATTTTTAATCTTCTCTAAACAAATAAGTATATTAAATAATTAGTGTAAAAAATAATTTTCTAGAATAACTTGAACTATTAAGGATATAATAAAATATTTTCTTCAAAGTTAACTTTTCATCTTGATATTTGTAAAATTCCAAAAATGAATAGTGTCAAAATTGACACTAATGATGTTTTGTAAAAATAATTTACTATTAAATTGATTAAAATTCAAAAAACATATATAAAATAATAATTATAATATGATATAAAATGTAATTAATTGGTCAATTATGTTCTAATTTACATCACATAAGTAAAAATTACTACCTTTTAATAGTGATAAACTTGTTACCTTAGTTAAAATTAAAATAAGTTAACTAAGGGTTAATCAAAATGATACGGTTTAAAATAATAACAAAAATTGTATGAAATCTATTGTTTAATTATATTAAAGCCTTATATCATCCTATTTCAAATAAATGGCCTTTTTGATTTATTTATATTTGTATTTAATTTATTATAAATTAATATTTTTAGAAATTCCAAAAGTTCCCCACACCACAATTATAAAAGCACGACTCCTTCCACATTTATTAACATCACATTGAGCCTTAAATATCAACCATTACCTAAAAATTTAACTTTTAAACTTCACTAGATACATTATATAGTTTATTTTATTCTCAAAATACCAACCTTAGTATCCCTAAGAGGAGACCTAAAAGATGTTATCCAAAGTATAGGTGGTCATCTCTAGAGACTCTTCCAAGATTATTTCTTATTCTACTTCATATTCAAGTGTTATTTCCATTATAAATTAACAAATCAAGTATATATTTTATTATTATATTTTTTTATAATAAAACAACCATATTCCTTCTTTTATCCATCCTACAAAAAATAAAATCACCCTGCATGCGTACGTACAGCTTACCATCTCCACGACGTGGTATAATCTGTTATTCATCACCACTATATTTAGATGGGTATAATGATGGAAATAATAGATATATCTAATAATTATAACACGGTTTTTATTATATAAAAAATATGTACACCATCCACTTCCTTACCCTTTCACCATTAAGGGGATGATATCATCGATCGTGCGTATGTATGACATACCTCCTCCTCGACATAGTGTGATTCATTTTCCATGATCACAATTAAAGAATGATTATATATATTTATATAATGAATAAATATGATATATATCACATTAATATCATTATTTAGATGATTTAATGATATCCTATGCACAATATCATAGACTTATACGACAAAAACATGAATAGTAAAATGAAGCACTTAACACACAAAAGAAGGGTAATAATAAAATATTATTAACAAATGGGTAATAAGATGATATAATCGGATCTTATATGGTATAATAAGTATGAATATGATTATTTTATAAATTAAAAACATTATTAAAAATATTATAGTGATGGTTCATATACGTACTAAGGAAATAAAATTGTAGGTATGGGTTAGTTTTATAATCTCATTATTACTCAAGATTGTTTATATGTAAGTATTTCCTGTGGTATATTTATCTTCTATGTCCCTTTTTCTTAAAAATGTTTTCATAAATACTGTTACTATTATAATATAATTTTTTAAAGTAATTTAACCCATTTTATAATTTTTACTAAATAGTTTTAAATGAAACTTTTATCATTTTCAAATGAGATCATTTGTGAATTTTTTGGAAAAAGTATGAAAGGAGTGTTTTTTTAACTTACATAAAAAGAATGTATTTTTACATTTTAATTCAGCCTTAATTCCATGAATCTTCCCTTATAGGCTTATAAGGTTATTTTCAAAAAAAATTATTTCTTTTATAATTTCATGTTATTTTAAGAAAATAAAATATTTTTAAAGAATAATGGGTATTTTCCAAAAGAATTATTTTCAAGTGATCTCTGAAAATTATTTTTAATATAAGATAACATTACTTGATATTATTTATGATTTAATAAGAATATTTTTCAATGATATTATCCCAATTATATCTATGGTTGGTTTATATTTATTTTGGAATGATATTTATGAAACCCATTTCTTTCCCATGGGTTATGTTATAAGGGAATGATATTTATGAAACCCATTTATTTTTATGGGTTCTGATATGATGAATGAATTTTGTTCTTGTGGAAAAAATATGTATATTTTTCATTATGTGAAGGTTGGGCCTATATCTCCCTCCAATGTATTTTTTAATGATTTATATCTCATGGGATAGACATGAATGGAATGAGGAGTGAACAAAGGTCATAAATACATGGCTGGAATGGAGAGTGAACATGGTTCAGTAAAGGGTTGTGTCCACTATGATGGTCTTGGAAATGAAAATTGAATAATATGGAAATGATTTTCTATGATTATGTGTATGCCACAATTCTATGTCTCTTATTATTATTTCAGGGAATATTTTCATTGATCCTTTATGAATTTATATGATTTATCCCACTACATGATATCAAGATTATTTGATTTGAAAGATACAATTTTCAAATCATTTATCTATATTATTATGACTAATGATTGTGGTATGATTTATATCTCCCTTCTTTTCCCTTAATTAGCATCTGATCACACCATTTCTTATGGTTATTTTCCAAAAAGATATGAAGAAAGGTTTTAAGTAAGAATTAAAATGTTATTGGATTTATAATGAAAAATATTATCACTATGCTCACAAAAAGTTCTCAATCTATGAATCATCTATGGCATGAAAATTAAAAATGTAGGGAAAATAGTTTTTTGAGTCCTTTATGAGGCAGCATCCACCGTCCTTTAGTGGGTCCTCTAATCCACATGTGGATGAAAAATGGATCAGTACCATTGAAAAAATATTTTTCATTTTCCAATGTTCCAAACATGATAAAGTAATTTTGGTAGTCTATCATTCAGAAGGTGAAACGGATCAATGCTGGAACCTCATCATGAAAATGAGGGAATAAAATAAAATGTACTCCATGGAATGGGATGAGTTCAATAACTTATTTTTCAATAAGTAATTTCCCCATATTCTTTGTATAAATATGGATAAGGAGTTTTGTGAGATTAAGTAAAATTATGATGAATCCTTTTGTACCTACAAAGAAAATTTTACAAGACTTTCAAGGTATTCTTTAGAAATTATTATCCCACCTAAAAGTAAGGTTGATTGATTCTTCAATCACTTAAAACCATGTCTCCAAAGATCATTAACCATGAGGGACTTCAATAGATATGAGAAAATCATTGGATGTTCTCTCAAGGTTGACATAGATATTGGAGTCACCCATCAATAGTATGTGTTTGATAAAAAGATAAAAATTAATTTAATGGGAAAATCTAAAAACTATAGTGAAAAGAATTTTAGCTTTCATTAATCCTCAAGTTATAGAAAGAAACATAGAAGAAATTGTCTTAAGGGGATTAGTGAATGGTTTACATTTGGGAAAGAATGTCATGAGAAATTGATTGTTGAAGTGATGTGAAAAATATATCCAAGGATGTGAATAGAGAAAAGGTTATACAGAATGCACCTCCCAAACATCAATGATTCAAGTGAAAGGGAAATAGGGATTATGCTAACTAATGCCCAAATCTAAGGTTTATCGATGATTATCAACATCAAAAACCTATTAAGGCCAAATAAAAAGGAAAATCACATGAAATCAATACTGGCGATGTGTATTATGTCAATGAAGTGGTCAAAGGTACATTTACCATCCACTCTAAAGAAACTAATGTTTTATTTGATTCTGGATCTACCCACTCTTATTTTTTATAAAGAATTTTATAAGGGTATGCCTATATTACCTCAATAATTATATGTTAAGTTATGTGTGAAAATATTCAATGGAAAAATGGTCACATTACAAGTTTATAATTCTTCTCCAATTGAATTATTTGGGAAAGTGATTCCTAAAAATCTTGTGATCCTTCATTTAATTGAATTATATCTGATTATTGGAAAGGATTGGATTTATATTTTTGGAGCCCATATCAATTACTGAGGAAGATAAGTCACGTTTCATATTCTGAATGAATCCACGATCACTTATTGGTTCAAGGATGAATATGAACTTCTAGTAGGAATTTCATCCATCTTCTGGGTCTTAATTTCTATAAATAAAGTTCATATATATCAAATGGTTGGGGACAAACTCTTCATTAAAGATAAAACTATTATACATGATTTTGATTATGTTTTTTCGAAATAACTACTAGGTCTTCCACTGAATCATGAGGATGAGTTTTCAATAAAACTCATATAGGGTGATATAACAATTTTAAAGACTCCTTATAAAATCGACCTAATTGATTTGTTGGAATTCAAGAAGCAACTCCAAGAGGATCTTGATAATGGAATCATAAACCCTAGTGAATCACCTTGGGGTACATATGTTTTTTGTTAAGAAGAAATATGGATCAATGAGACTATTTTTTGATTATATATAACTTCATCAGATCACTAACAACAAAAAATATATGCTCTCTCATATTGATTATTTATTAGATTAAATATGTAGATATCAATACTTTTATAAGAAATATCTTTATTCTGAATATTGATGTGGCCTTAAAAACACATGTTTTGCCACATCTTTTTCATTAATTTCTAATTAATTAATTGGTTATATTTGTGCTTTATATTAAATATTGACAGTTTTGTTTTTTTAATAAATAAACTTAAAATTTAATTAATTTTTATAATAAATCGTGTATTATAATCTTTAAAATAAATAATTTATTTTTTACATTAATTTTATAGACTAATAATTTTTTAATTTAGACTTTTGTTTTTATTCTACATAGTTAATAATTTATCATTAATTAGCTAATTAATTAATTCTGCATTTGCATTTAGATAATGAAGCTTTTATTTAACATTACATGTAGAAAATATTAATTAATATAATCTAATCTAATTTTTAGTTAACTTTTAACAATTCAATTTTTATGAATTTAAGTTTACAAACTCTTTTCCTCTCTTTAATTTGATTTCATTAATTAACATAAATTGATTAATAAAATAATAGTTATCTAACTTCTTTAATTAATTTAATTTGAAATAGTAGTCTTTTATAAATAATTAAAATTTGTTTTATAATTGTTTTAAATTAATATTAACTATTAATAATTTATTAGATTCTTTATTTTTTAGTTTTAATTTGTTACAATTTTAGTTTTATAAAATAAAATTAATATTAATTTAAATTTAGTCCATTTGGTTTTATAAGTTTGTTTAATTTTATTAGAACTTGTATTTTTATTTGTTTTAATTATTATTTTTAGTTTTAATAAATTATTTCATTCATTTATTATTTCTTTATTCACGCATCAGTTTATTTTTCTCTGTAAATTATGTAGGTTAATGGTGGCACCCCGCTTAATACAGTCTCACCGGTTTGATTCACAGATGCACCGTTTCCTCATCCACCGTGTCTCCTCACTCTGTTTCAGTCACGGTGGCACCGTGACCTCATTTTCATGGTCTCATCATCTCTGCATTGCCACTGTAAGTCTCACATTGTTTCCCTATATTGCATACCAGTTTCATACTAACTGTAAGAAACTCAAACCAGAATGGTCCAATTTCAAAAGTATATCTCAAGAAATCTCCAACCACGAAACACTACAATACACAATTTAAGAATCAATACAACAAATAAATGATGAGAATCCACCGCCAATCTTTGGAGTTGTCACATCCTTCCATTGTCCATCGTCCATCTATCCATGGTATTGGAGATGAAATCGCCACTAATGAAGAAGAATCACCCCCGGTTCCCAGATCTGGAGGGTGATCTGAGCCTGAAGCCGCCACAACAGAGGAGGAGGCTACCGCAGCCTTCAGGAGGAAGAAGAAACCTTCCTCTTTCCTGCGTCGCTGCTGGAGGAGTTCCCGCCGTCATCTAATGGAGGTGGGATCCAATCCTATCGAACTGAAGATTCTCATGAGCAGAGGATCCGAACCAAGCCATTTTTGCCACCTGGAATCTCACTGCAAACCAGTCCAAAGTTGAAGAAGCGTTGCTGGAGCTGAAGGGATCCAAATTCGAGTTGCAGCACTATCTTTTTCTTGGAGAAGGAATCCAAGAGACCCCTCCCCCTGCTGCGTAGCGTGGAAATGGGGGGATGAAGAACAAAAAAATAATAATAATAATAAATAAATAAAAATAACTAATAGATAAAGTAAAAGTTATTTATAATAAATTAATCAAATAAATATAATATAATACTTAATAACTTTCATATGTAACATTTATAATATTAATAAATAGCTAAGTTATAAAATTAAATTTAAGATAACTTATAAGAATTTATTAAATTATATTTTGAACAATAATAATTCATAAGTTAAATTAATTACTAAATAAAATAAATTTATTGAATTTTGAATAAATATAATAATTGAAATAATAATGTAATTAATTTAGATCTAATTTAAGAATCTTGTTAGGTTATAGTATCTAATTATTAACAATACTTAAACTAATAAGTTAAGTTTTAATAATAAATTAAAAAACTTAATAATTATATTTTATTAAATATTTAATAATAAATTATTAATCATAATAATACTAGTTAATTAGTAATTAAGATTTTTTTATTTAACGATTAGTTAACTTTTTAACAAGTAATATAACTTTAAATTAAAAATAATATTTCTTTTCTTTATTTGCGTATTCATTTATTTATTTTCTGTTCTAACTGTCCAGGTTCATTCAAGAGTCGAGTATTCATCCTGATTCACTTAACTAACTCAGCGGGAGTTAGTTATGTGAGAAAAATTAGCTCGATGTGCCTGCCGCAAAAAAACACACGTGTGGGGTGCACAACTGAGGGACATTTTGGAGTCAGTGGACATGAACGGTGATGTGCAGTAGATGATAGTTGGGTTTTAAAGGAAAAGTAGCAACAAAATTTGTGGGAGAGGAGGCTTATTCTCTTTCCACGATCACATCATTTGGAGGCCGAAGACTCCTAAGAGTTATCATAGCAGCACTGGATACGAGCAGGAGGCCTTAGAGCCTGAGTGTAGGGTAGTATTAGGGGATTTCTTCTTCCTTCGTGATGGAATTCTTGTACACTGTTCTAATATGCCTTCATTTCCTGTATTAATAATGAGCAAATTAATTGGCTAAATCTTCGAGCTTGGGGAATTACTACTTCTACTGATTACTTTTCTTCTTTTTTACTTAATACATTAATGTGTTCAGTATCAATCGGCGAGATTAATGCTGAGTTCTTTCAATTGCTTTTCACCACTAGAAATTACTTTTCAAAACTCCACAATCAAATCGGCAAGATTGATCATGGACACAACTTTTGAAAAATAATAAATTCACACTTACTTCGGGAATTATGGTGGGTTTGTCCTTTTTTCATTATCCTTTCTAAATTTTCACAGTTGATTTTTTTTGGAGTGGATAACTCTATAATCAATCAGCCTATGTGACTTAACTCTTGGCAAGGGAGTTAAGTCATTCTCTTTTTGGTGGTGCAATTCAGTAACATTTACGTTAATTGGAATACTTTTAAAACCAGTACAATGGAGACTTTTCCCCGGGCATTTTACTTGATTGTTCACTATTAGCATTTTATGTCTCTGTTTCTTACTATTTTTGGCATGTTCCTTGTTTCATTATTGTTTAGAACAAAAACTCAAAAAGACTGTAGTGTTTCATTAGTGCACAATATAAAAAAGTTCTTTTAATAAAAATACAAAAAACTATTCCACTACTGAAAATTGTGGGATCTTTTGGATGTTTTTAGAAGAATAGTGGTCAAATTTTCCTTCTCTGTGGGTTCGACCCTGCTTGCCACATATACTGTTTTTAGTAGGATTATAAATTTTAAACTTTTACTAGCTTCAATGATGGTTTAGGTCAAGTTTTTTTCTCCATTTTCGGGGAATCCATGAGCCATTATTTTTCTAAAAATTTAAAAAAAACATATAAAAAATACCAAAAAATTTAAAAAAATTAAAACATAAAAAAAATATGCTCCATTTACTACTGAATTTATACTATTTTTTGTATTGCTGAACTTCTGTCAGTTATACTGTTGTGATATTTTGAACTATTATTACACTTTGAATGAGCACAAGAGAATTTATTGTCACATTATAGTCTTCAAACATTGAATTAGGAAAACATTTAACTACTCCTAAATACATTGTAATGAAGAATCAGAATAATAGAGTTGATCAAAACATGAATGTTCTACAGCCCGTAGTTCCAACCATTCATTTACCTATACTTATGGAGTTTCAAATTCCAATAGTATCAAGTAACCCATATTGTATTAGGTTGACCCCTAGGTCTAGGAACTATGAAATTAAGCAGTCTCACCTTTCTCAACTTCCTTCATTTAATGGTCTTCCAAGAGAGGATTCACTTGAGTTCATTAGAGAGTTCTATAGTTCTGTACAACAATTACTTCTGTGAGAGCTTTGTGAGGAGGAGTTGAGATTGAGGATGTTTCCATTTTTCCGAAGGGGAAGGCTACGACTTGGTTTCATAACTTTGATGAAGAAATTTTTGAGACCTGGGAAGAGGTATTTACTGCCTTTATATCAAAATTCTATCCTAGGAACACCACCTATGATATTAGGAACAATATTACTGGGTTTGTCCAGGATGAGGGAGAGTTATTTCATGAGGAATGGGATAGGTTTAGAAGACTCCTTAGACAAATTCCCATTCCCCAATTTTCTCCCCATCTACTCATGGAAACCTTCTATAATTCTCTCACCCCTTACAACCAAAATTTAGTTGACCAATTCTGTGGGGGTGACCTTTCTGACTCCAATGCTGATGAGCTAAAACATGTTTATGACAAAATTTCTCAAAAATCTCAACACAAGTGTTCTAGGAAGAGGGTCATCCATAGAGGTAAAGACAATCCTCATGATGCTATTGTTAGTGATAGGGTCTTAAGGGAGCAATGTAATCATTGTGGGATGTTCGGTCACACTCATACATGTTGTCCTAATTTTTATCTCCCTATCTAGTTTGATGAGAGTTCCAAATTTTTGGATTTTAGAGCTAGGAACCAAGGGACAAATGATCATTACTCCAATCAGTGCACTTCTAGTTATCAAAATCACTCAAACTTGTCCTGGAAAGAACAAGGTGTCATAAAGCAGACCACTACCCCTAACTACCAACCACACCCTAAAATTTATAACTCAAAACAATATGGTGTTGAATCTTTTAATTCTCAAGGGGAGTTAAAGGGTTTGTTACAAAATGTTTTGGGAGATATCGGTTCATTTAGGAAGGAAACAGATGGTATCATTCATAATTTAGAACATCAAATATTTCAAATGGCTAAGGATAAAGGTGATAAGGAAAAGGGAAAGCTACCAAACACTTAAATTATTAATCCAAGAGAGAATATCATGTTTGTAACCACAATATCTGGCATTCAAACACAAGAACAAGTTAACCAACACTTTGGGAAAAGTAAAATTGATGAAAAAAATGAATCTATAAAGAAAAGTCTTTTTTATATAGAATCTTAGAATCTAGACAGTTTTGTTCAACCTCAACAGAATATTGAATTTACATTTGAAGAGGTTAAAGAATTGATGAAAATGAAGTGGGAATTAATTAAATAATAAAAGAAAAATTATGTAATTTAGTAGAAGAAGAATAATCAACCTGTTTTTAAAAATTATTCTCCTCCCATTCCCTTCCCTGAAAGAGTGAAGAAGAATAACGAACCTAACTATTTGTGGTTTCTAAAAATGATTCAAAGCTTTAGTATCAACATTCCATTTATATAAGCTTTAGATAAAATCCCTTCATATGTTGTTTTTATCAAAAGGTTTCTAAAAAACAAAAATGATTGGAAGAAGTTGGAAAAAGTTAATCTCAATGAGGTGTGTAGTGAAATCTTTTTAAAGAAGTTGCCTCCAAAATTAAAGGACCCTGGTAGCTTTATTATTAAATGAAAAATAAGATCAAGTGAGAAACTTAATTGTTTGTGTGACTTAGGAGAAATAATCAATCATATGTCATACTCCTTGTTTAAAAGGTTGGGTATGAGGGATTTCCCACCAACTTCTGTTTGTCTTCTACTTGCTAATAGGTCACTCACGCACCCTTTAGGGATGGTGGATGATCTATTAGTGATTGTAGGAAAACTTACACTATCGATAGACTTCCTTATCTTTGATATGGAGTGTGATGAAAAAGTACCAATCATCTTAGGGAGACCTTTCCTTGCTACAGCTGGTCCTGTCATAGATGTGTCCAAGTGGAAACTTACTCTCCAAGCTATTGATGATGTGGAGGATTTGTTAGTTTTTGAAATGCCTAAACATGTGGTTGGTTGTGATTTGATATATGTTGCTGACAATCAAGGTTTTAAAATTGAGATATGAGCTGAGTATGCTTCTTTTCCTCTTGAGGTCACAGAGATTATGATTCCCCAACCTATTGAAACTTTTCTTCAGGATTCTATTCCTATCTCACTCCTTCATCTAGATGAGAAAAATCATTCCCTAGAAACCATTAAAGAGAGTGAGTCACATTCTTGTTCTGAACTTTCTCAACATTTTTTTGAAAGTTTGCCTTATGAAATCGATTGTCTAAGGGTTTCTGAAGTTGGAGAAAGTTCTAGTCTGAGTCCTGATGAAAAACTAAATTGTGCCCATTATGAGAAATTGTATTTTCTAGGAACATTATTTCTTGATCAGTTTGATGTTGTTTGTGATGACTTCCAACCTAAAAATGAAAGATTCACATCATTTGAGTCGTCTGTGTAAATTGGGTACCACCTGTTGGAACCTGAATATGATTCCTTCTTTCGAGAGTTTTCTGAGTTGTCTTTTGTGCAAGCTGTTCTGGGAATATTCTATGAAAATACTGAAGAGTTTTCTGATTATTTTTCTTCTAATTCTGGGTTTGAGCTTACCTCAAAGTGTGGGGGAAGCCATGTCAGTATTACTGGTCAATTTAGTGATTTTATTATGAAGTTTTTGAACATTTTTAGAGTTGAGGAAGTGTTTTTTGGAGGACAAAATAGGATGGACAGTAGATTATCAATTCTTTTGTAAAAATAACTTTTGAGAATATTGTTTGGTACTGTAGATGAGAATGTATTGGTTGATCCTATTCTTGAATCTTTAGATAATAGTTAAGTTCACATTTTTGATAATTCATTCCCATTAAATGATCATGGATATAAATATCTGGGGAAATTAATTCTGACTAGGGACTTTAAATCTATCACTGCATGGGAGGCAACCCATGGTCTTTGTCTTTTTAATAAATAAAAATTTGTAATTAAATAAATTATAACTGAAGACTTTAAAATCAGTGCTTCATGGGAACCAAAACATGCTCTTTCTTTTTATTCATTTTTGTACTGTTTTTTGTTGAATAGAGTGATGCTTTGTTGTCTTCCATATTCTCTATCTCTGATAGATTTTTGTTCCTGGTTTATATGCTTTGTGTTTCTAGGATGTTGCTATTGTTTCATTTAAGGAGTGGAATTTACATGATAATCTCTGGACAAGAACCTAGTCAGGGAAGTACTTCAACTTTTTGCATCTATTTCAGCTCCTATTTTTGCTAATAAAATTATGCTCACTAAAAAAATATACTCTATATGTTTTGGCTTTAAAATAAATTATGATTACTTAAAAAATATTCTTCTACATATTTTATGAAAATTTGATGCATATCTTGCATATACTAAAAAACTTTTGCATCATGTCACAAAGTTGAATTAAAAATCTGTATGTTCCTGTTGCTGTGAAACTGAAATTAATTGTTTAAAACCCATTCATTGCATGAAATTAAGTGTGTGGGGTACATGTTTGCTAGTACTTGTGTTTTTCATTGGAAAAAATTAGTTATAGGGTGTGTAGAATGAATCTTTCAGCTATATTGAACACCCATTTGAATCATTCTTTGTTAAAATTCTTACACCCAATTATTTGTGCACCCACACCTTATATGCTACTTTTGAACTATATTGAAAATCTGTTTCACTGGGATAAATGATAATGAGTGTATTTGCTAATGAACCTGATGTTAATTTATTCATTATGGAAAACAATATCTTTGAACTTTAATGTGCCCTTTATACATGTCATCTATCTACTAAATTAAAAATCTATTTTGAACTTTAATTGTTTAATTGTTCTTCTCCACTTTGAAAGTCAACATTGGGGACAAATTTGGATTTTAAGTGTGTGTTAGGGGTTCAATTATTGACCATTCTAAACTTTTCTTAATTTAAATCTCATCAATTCCCACCGCAACTTCAACTTTTTGTCAAAAAAATTGGTTAAATTTTTTTCAAAATTCTTGCACAATTTTAGGCTTTTCATTGTTTTTTCAAATGTTTTTTGCCTAGGGAGAATATTTATCTAGTAGTTAGGATTTGTTTTGAATATGAAATTAATGATATTAGATGATTTCTGAGTGGTCTTTCTTTGTGATTTAGTGTAAATATGGTTTAGAGCCTAATTTTGAGGGTAATATGGGTACCCTTTTAATGGAATTATGATAATAACTCTTGGAATTGGAAGATTGATTTTGAACATAGGTGATTAATTTTTCTTTTATTTATTAAAGTGATTACCTTAATGAGACAATGTAAATGGTTTTTATATAAATCTTTCGAAACTGGAGTAATTTGGGCATCTGGGATCCCACGGTGAGTCTCTGAGACCCTAGATGTTGGGTGTGTTTCTGTTTACTATAATCCCTCTGTACACTTTGAAATAAGTGCATTTTCACAGTGCTTAGCACATGATACATGTCTTGGGAAAAATAAATAAATTTTCTAGGGTCAAAAACGAGTTCATTAAGGTGAGGGGAATGATGAATGCCAAATGAATAAGGGGTCAATTGGTTTTTATATGAGTCATTTAGGTTGTATCATAGAGGTGATTCAAAAAAATTATTTACTTTTGGAACCTAAGTGATTATTCAAAGTATAAAGTTCATATTGTTAAGTTCTTAATTCCACATAAAATTTACCTTTGGTCACTCATTGACTTTGGACTTGAGCCTGGATTGAAGTTAGTCACTAATTTGTAACACAGTTGTGGCATGACTCTTTCATGTCTTGTTGATTCATTACTCTCTTGACTACCTTTGAGTATTTTTTCTAAGTAAGATTCATATGAGCAATTTATTTTCTAAGAGTCTATTGACATATTTTTGTCCTTTGTTTTGATGTCTTGTACATGTTACATCTTGAGAAATTTAATAAAAACATATTTCTATTTTCAAAGATAATAAAACATGAGATTGTTTGAGGACAAACAATGTTTAAGTGTGGGGGAATTTGATGTGGCCTTAAAAAGAAATGTTTTCCCACATCTTTTTCGTTAATTTTTAATGAATTAATTGGTTATATTTGTGCTTTATAAAAAAATTGACAGTTTTTTATTTTTAATAAATAAACATAAAAATTAATTAAATTTTATAATAAATCATTTATTATAAGCTTTAAAATAAATAATTTATTTCATACTTTAATTTTATAGATTAATAATTTTTTTATTTAGACTGTTGTTTTTGTTCTACATACTTACTAATTTAACATTAATTAGATAATTAATAAATTTTTTATTTCCATTTACATAATAAAGCTTTTATTTAACATTGAACGTACTAAATATTAATTAATAAAATCTAATCTAATTTTCAGTTTCCTTTTAACAATTCATTTTTTATAAATTTAAGTTTACAAACTCTTTGCCTCTCATTAATTTGATTTCATTAATTAACATAAATTGATTAATAAAATAGTAGTTATCTAATTTATTTAATTAATTTAATTTGAAATAGTAGTCCTTTATAAATATTTAAACTTTTTTTATAATTGTTTTAAATTAATTTTAACTATTAATAATTTATTAGATTCTTTATTTTTTAGATTTAATTTGTAACAATTTTACTTTTATAAATTAAAATTAATATTAATTTAACCTTAGTCCATTTTGTTTTATAAGTTTGTTTAATTTTATGAGTACTTGTATTTTAATTTGTTTTAATTATTATTTTTGTAACGCCCCTACCCTAGTTACCAAGAGTCAATGCATTATTGCGTAACATTGGCATGATCACAAAAGATCAAGTCTCGAAAGACTGATTAGTTTAGTAGCCTTGGAAACACTAGATACATTAATAAATGTTACATTAAATCATAAAGTGAAAAACTACAATAACATAGTCTCCATTGTCCACACTCATATCCCCTTCAGACTATCCCTGCAGGTCATTCCTAAAATACTTCTTTACATCCTGGAAAAATTAAAACATTGAAAGGGGTGAGCTCAGATGCTCAATAAGGATAACAATATAGCAGAAGCTTTCATAAATAAACATAAACATTTAAGGCATTTTATAACTGAAAAAAATCCTTTTAATCTTGAACTTCATCATAATATGGCAAAATAAAATGAAATAATGTCATTTACTTATTCACATGGATATTCTACTGGTCGAATAATCACATGCAATATCAATAACCACTTTCATAATGATGGAATGAATAATGTCAGACTATCATAACCACGTAGCCAAGGCCTCATGCCAAGACTACAAATAAGATTTTGTCAAGGCCTCGTGCCAAGACACTAATTTGTCTCATGAGACCTGCGGATGCATCGAGGAGCTATAGTGGGCTCCACCCATCACTTATTAAGTCCAATGCATTCCTCATATGAACAGGTTTAAACACATCATTAACCATAACATAATTGTATCACATAAAACATTCATAAAGGAAACATAACATTTCCACATTTCAATCACAAGATATCAATACAACACATTTATATAGTAAAAACATTATCAAAACCATTTTCAATACCAAAATAAAAGAAAATTAAAACTTGGTATTTATTTTTCATTTAAAAAATGTTATGGCTTCTAGAAGAAGTAAAAACTCAAATAATAGTCATTGAGGTAGAGAATTAGTTGTCGCCTCATACGTAAGAAAAAACATTCCTTTTGTCGTTTAGTAAAAACACTTCGTATAAAAGTATTCCTTTTGAATAAAAGTAAAAGTCAAAGGGGTTTATACACCGTATAAAGGAAAGTTGTGTATAAACCAAAATATGCCTCAATGAAAGGAGATTGAGACGAAGTCCCTTAAAAAGAACATTTCTTAAAAAAAATAGATCTATTATGTGTATTCACTATAAGTACACATAAAGAAAGTAAAAATACAAGATAGGACATAATAATATCATTACATAATTTGAAATTATGAGATTAACCCAAAGAATGGAAATTGGGTTAAGAAGTTCTCTTACCTCGTGTCCGACTTGACTCGATCATTCTTTAATCTCCTGAATAATAAACTAGAGTTAATTTATATTTGCTTAATAAACTTTTTTATGTTCATTATTCCTTTTATATCACTTATTACCATGTTATGAACATTATGTAATTATTTAAGTTAATAACGTCCATTTTGTCGATCTTTGGTACTTGAGTCAAAAATAAACTTCTTATAATTACAAGTTGTTCATGTGGTGAAATATCCATTATATCCAGAATTATATTCATGATGTGGATATCATATATATCATATATATCCAGTATATACATGCATTTATAATATTACATAACATTTAGAGGTAAGAAATGAAATGCACCGTTCATGGAGACGGTAAGTCATACGTACGCATGAACGCTACTTTCATTTCTATTTCATATTTAATGGAATTAAATTATAATTATATAAAGTTATACTATAATTCCAGTATAATATAATGTATAATACCATTTACTCCATCCTTTATACATCCCACATATGCCATTAACGATTCAAATCACTTTGAGGGGGCGGTAGTCCGCACTTCCTGAAATGAAATTATCGCGTTTACCCATAATGGAAATCATAAAGGTATGCCATAAATGAGAAATAAATAAGCATAAGGAAAAAATAAACATAATATATATATCATATATGAAAATAGTTTCATCATAATGGCCACCATGAGAGGTGTTAAAAGAATATTGAATAATCATCGTTTCGTTTGGCAGTAATTCGCCACCCACAGAAACAGTATGTTCTTTAACCATTAGACGAAGGTGTGTGTAAGTATAAATAAAATCCTTATCATAAAAAAAATCCTAGTATATTTTATATACTTTTTTTGTTACAAAAGAAAGGAATAAAAAGAGTTTAGGGGGTTGGAGAAGCAAAATAAAACAAAAGAACCCAAGTGAAGTCATTACCTTTAAAATCTGGTAACTCTTTTTGATTTGAGCCAAAGGCTTCCTTGGGAAGACTTATGCCCAAAGTGAGGCTTATAGGAGTAAGAGAGGGAAGTTTTTAGAGTATTTGGGAAGAGGTTTCTCGAGCCAAATGGCTTGGAAGGTGTGAATAAGGTGGTAGAGGTGGGGGCCTTTTATAAGAGGAGAGGAGGGGTACTCTTGGAAAGTCATGAAATGTTACATTATTATGAAATTATTTTCGGATTTTAAAGGTCCCACAATGATATATTTCTAGTATAAGGTGATAAGGGTTCGAAATATACTCATCCAATAGGTTTTTGACAAGTTTATGTCTTAGATTTTACATTATCTTTTCATTTTATTTAAATCGTTAATTAATGAGGTAATCATTGCATCATCATTGTGTAAAAAAAATTAATTTATTTAATCTCTAAAAATTATAAAAAAATTACCATGATGTAGGAAATCTTTTTATATTTCCAATTAATATTTATTGTCAAAAATTTAACTTATATAACCCCATGTAATAATAGTTTTAGTAAAACAACACATGTTTGTGACAATTTTATTTTTACTTTAAATAAAAAGTTATTAATGTCATTTTCTTACCCATGTGTCTCTATGGGGTCCCCAAGTTGACCCATGGATTGTATTGGTCGTCCATGACTCATAAAATAAGTGTAGTACAAGTGTCAAGATATTTTCATATTTTTATAATATCATTTTTACCTTAAATTTCACTAATTACCTTTAATCACGATTAATAAAACTTAAAAGTTACTATTCACCAAAAATTATTTTCATCCAATTCAACCACATTTTACTTCCTAATTACAACCATTTATGTCAGATTTTTCAAATTAAATTCACAGAAGTGGTAAAATTTTATTTAAACAAAAAAACAGTTTTTTAACTACCACTTAGTGGTTTCACTATTCATCAAAACTTGATGTTTTTCAAAAAAATACCAAAAATTCACCCTAAGATAAATTTGATATTCTGAATTAAAAAAAGATGTATATTTTACAAAATTCCAAACATATAAGTTGAATTAATTAATTTAATAATTAATTCCCGCTGTCACAACAAATAACATGTTTTTAAGAAACAATATATATCAAAAGATTGACAATTGTTTATGTCCAATTTCAAAGTGAAATTAATTATAATGACAACCATTGGATAAAATGGTAAAAATATATTCTAATTATACTTTAAAACCACTCAATATTATAATTTATCACTATATATTATTTTTATTAAAAAATTTGTTTTTAAGTATTTTTCTATTCATAGAAAATTGGAAGTTCTCAGAAAATTACAAAAAACTCAGCATAGGCTAATTTTGATATTCCAAATCCAAAAATGAAGTCCATTTTTAAATATAAAATTTATATAATTTCAAAAGGTGGGTATTACTATTCATAACGGCTACTTTGATTGGTTGTGGTGCGTTAGAATCTCGAACATGCGTACAATGCAAGTTATTGCATTATTGAAAGAGAAGTGTACCGTGGAAACTTGGGGTGTTATAATTTTTTTAGTTTTAATAAATTATTTCATTAATTTATTATTTCCATATTCACGCTTCAATTTATTTTTATCTGTTTATTATATAGGTCAACGGTGGCACCCCTCTTAATACCGTCTCACCGGTTTGATTCACGGATGCACTGTTTCTTCATCCACCGTGTCTCCTCACTCGGTTTCAATCACGGTGGCACCGTGACCTCATTTTCACAATCTCACCATCTCTACACTGCCACCGTAACTCTCACAGAGTTTCCATATCTCATGCACCGGTTTCATCCAAACAGCAAGCAACTCAAACCAAAATGATCCAATTTCAAAACCAGATCTCAAGAAATATCTAACCACGACACACTACAATACACAATTTAAGTATCACTACAACTGGTAAATGTTGAGAATCCACCGCCAATATTTGGAGTTTCTGCATCCTTTCATTGTCCACCGTCCGGTTTTCCGTGGTGTTGGATATGAACTCACCACTAATGAAGAAGAATCACCACCGGTTAATGGATCTGAAGGGTGAGCTGAGGCCGAAGATGCCACAACAGAGGCGGAGGCCACTACAGCCTTTCGGAGAAAGAAGAAACCAGCCTCTTTCTTGAGCCGCTGCTGGAGGAGATCCCACCGCCATCTGCTGGAGGTGGGATCCAATACCTTCGAACTGAAGCTGCTCATGAGAAGAGGATCTGAACCAAGCCATGTTTGCTGCCTGGAATCTTGCCGCACACCAGGCCGAAGTTGAAGAAGCGTCGCTGGTGCTGAAGGGATCCGAATCCGAGTCGCAACACTATCTCCTTCTTGGACAAGGAATCCAAGAGACCCCTCCCCCCGCTGCGTAGCGTGGAAATGGGGGGATGAAGAACAAAATAATAATAATAATAATAATAATAAATAAAAATAAAGAAAATATAAATTAAAAGTTATATATAATAAATTAATCAAATAAATATAATATAATACTTAATAGCTTTCATAAGTAAATTTTATATTATTAATAAATAGATAATCTATAAAATTAAATTTAAGATAACTTATAAGAATTTATTAAATTATATTTTGAAAAATAATTAGTCATAAGTTAAATTAATTATTAAATAAAATAAATTTATTGAATTTTGAATAAATATAATAATTGAAATAATAAAGTAATTAATTTAGATCTAATTTAAGAATCTAATTTGGTTATACAATCTAATTATTAATAATACTTAAACTAAAAACTTAAATTTTAATAATAAATTAAAAAACTTAATAATTCTATTTTATTAAATATTTAATAATAAATTAATAATCATAATAATAATATTTAATTAGAAATTAAGATTTTTATTATTTAACGATTAGTTAACTTTTTAATAAGTAAATTAACTTTAAATTTAAAAGAATACCGATTTTCTTTCTTTGCGTATTAATTTATTTATTTTCTGTTCTAACTGTCCAGGTTCATTCGAGAGTCGAGTATTCATCCAGATTCACTTAATTAACTCAGTGGGAGTTAGTTACATGAAAAAAATTTGTGTGACGTGCTTGTTGCGAAAAAAGCACACGTGTGTGGTGCACAACTGAGGGCCTTTTTAGAGTCGGTGGACACGAGTAGTGACGTGCAGTAGATGAAGGTTGGGTTTTAAAGGAAAAGTTACAGCAGAATTTTTAGGGGAGGAGGCTTATTATCTTTCCATGATCACATCATTTGGAGGCCGAAGACTCCGGGGAGTTAGCAGAGCAGCACTGGAGACAAGCTGGAGGCCTTGGAGCCCGAGTGCAGATTAGTATTAGGTGAGTTCTTCTTCCATCGTGTTGTAATTATTTTCCTATGTTCTAGTATGCCTTCATTTCCTATATTGATAATGAACAAATTAATTGGAAAAATATTCAAGCTTCGGGAATTATTACTTCTACTGATTACTTTTCTTCCTTTTTACTTAATACAATAATGTGTTTAGTATCAATTGGCGATATTGATGCTGAGTTCATTCAATTGCTTTTCACCACTAGAACTTAATTTTCAAAACTCAACAATAAAATCAGTGAGATTGATCGTGGAAACATCTTTAGTAAAATAATAAATTCACAATTAAATTGGTACGTATGGTGATTTCGTCCTGCTGTCATTATTCTTTTGAAATTTTCACAATTGATTTGTTTTGGAGTGGTGAACTCTATAATCAATCAGCCTGTGTGGCTTAACTCTTGGAGAGAGAGTTAATTCATTCTCTTTTTTGTGGTGCAATGGAGTAATCTTTATGTGAATTGGAATACTTTCAAAACCAGAAGAATGGAGACTTTTCCCCGGGAATTTTACTTGATTGTTCACTATCAGCATTTTATATCTCTTTTTCTTACTGTTTTTAGCCTATTTCTTATTTCATAATCTAAATGGAGGTAATATATATGCATCTATCAAAGATTAAAGTTATTGAACAATGTCCTAGACCAAAAACAGTATTTGAGATCCAATTTCTTCTTGTTCTATCTAGATATTATCAAAATTTTGTGAAATATTTATCATGATTATTTAGCATACTCACCAAGTTGACTTGGATAGGAGTTGAGTTCAGATAGATGTAAGAATGTGAAGAAAATTTCAAGGAGTTGAAAAGAAGTTTAATAAGTGAAATTGTACTCACACTACCCTAAAGTGGATAAACGTTTGTTATCTATAGTGATCCATTAAATAATGGGTGTGGATGTGTTCTCAAGAAAAATTATATGGTGATAACTTTTTCCTCACGGAAAATTAAAATCCAAGAGAAAATTTACCCAAAACATTATTTGGATTTTTTTTATGTTAATTTTTTCATTAAATATATGGAGGTATTATCATTATAGAGAAATATGTGACATATATATTGATCATAAAAGTTTAAATTTATATTTTCACTCAAAAGGATATGAATATATGCCAAAGAAGATGGTTGGGGTTGATTAAATATTACGACTACTTAATATATTCCACCCTGGGAAAATGAACAATGTGGTAGATTCTTTGAGTCAAAAGGACCATGCTCACCTATCAATGATGAGGATCATAAATGATACAATATTTATGGATTTTCAAAGGATGGATCTAGAAATCATAAAGTAGTGGTAGGAATATTATCTTTCTCAAATGAATTTTCTACTATCTATACAAGTGAAGTTAAGGAGGTTTTTAAGGAATATGTAGAGATGCAAAAGAAGGTGAGGAATTTTTTTGAGTTTATCATTGATTGTGATGTAATAATAAGGTTTAAGAACCAGGTTTTTGTCCCTCCAATACAATATTTATCGTAGTGTCTATTAGATGAGTCTCATTGTTCATTATTCTTTATTTATCCTGGAAGGACAAATAAGTATAGAAACATGAAAGAGTATTTTTTACGAGATTGCATGAAGGGAGATATTATAGAGTATGTTTCTCATTTCATGGTTTATCAGCAAGTTAAGGATAAGAGATAGAGTTCTAAGAGGATATTAAAACCATTACCCATACCAGAATGGAAATGAAAAAACATCACCATAGATTTTGTCATTGTACTTTCCAAAACATCTAAAAACCATAATTCTATATGGATTATAGTTGGTCGCCTTATGAAGTCGAAACACTTCATTGTTATTATAGAATATTTATCTCTTTACCAGCTTTCTAGAATATATATTAAACAAGTGGTAATATTTCCTAGAGTACCACTTTCCATTATATCTAATTAAGATCTGAGATTTAGCTCGAAGTTCTGGACATTCTTAAGTAGGATATGAATATAGAGTTATATTTCAACACTACTTATCATCCTAAGAAATATGGCTAGTCTGAGAGGACAATTGAAACTCTAGAATACATTTTGAGAGTTTTTATATATATTTCATAGGTGTTTTGGATCAACACCTACGTTTCATAGAATTTTCTTACAATGATAGCTTTCACTCTATTATTTAGATGGATCCTAATGAAACCATCTATCGTAATAAGCTAAAAACTCTAACATTTCATAATGAAATTTGGGAAAGAAAGATTTTGGAACCTGGTCTAATTGAGGAAATTGAAAAGAAGTTTAGATTTATTCAATAGCACATAAGAGCATCTCAGAGTTGACAAAAAACATTATGCTCACAGTAGATGAAAAGTCCATGATTTTTAAGTGGGTGAAAAGGTATTTATATGAATCTATACTTGGAATGGAGTAATGAGATTTTTAAATAAGTAAAATCTCAGTCCTTGGTATATCAGTCCTTTTAAAATTCTTGATCGTGTTGAACAGTTATCATATAGATTGGTTATTCCACTGAATCTCTCTCAAGTTCATGATGTGTTTCATATATCTCTTTTGATAAACTATATACATGAAACTTCATATGTAATAAAAACATAAGTTGTACCAATGGAACAATATTTTTCTATGAAGAACAACCAATAGAGATTCGGGATCATAGAGAAAAATCTCAAGACCACTGGCTTGTTTAATGTTTTTTGGTAGAACCACAAATTTGAGGAAGTTACGTGGGAACGTTAGGATATAACGAGGAAAAGGTATCCTTGTATTTTTTTATTGAAGTAAATAATTTTGAGGAATAATTTCATTTTAAGGTAGTAATAATGTAACACCCATATATCTTTATGACAAATTTCTCTTTAAAAAAATTAATTCATCAATAGCTTGCATTACACGCAAAGATGAGTTTAAACGAACCGCAAGAAACTATTAGTGTATCCTAGTAGTTAAATTGGTGGGAATAAATATTAAAAACAAATATATGAAAAAAAAAATATCTCTAACTCAATATTAATTTATTGGTGAGTGCTTATAAAATAATCTTCTAATTTTAGTAAAATCACTTTATTCTTCAAAAATGTGTTTTCTTGAAAAATGAGTTTTTCATATTTTTATATTTTTATAAGTTATAGAAAATGGGTGTGAAAAAATTAATTTCGTTTTTTAATTCATTATATCAAAATTATCTTAAAATTATTTTTTCTGAAAACATTTTTTTTAAAGAATGGAGAAAATACTAATTTTTATTGAAAACTGTATTTTCTTTTAATGTATTTAAAGGAAAAAAAATTATGTTTTATATTAGTTTTAAATTTTAATTAGTTAATTTTGATTTATAATAATCTAGTTATTATTTTTTTAAATTATTTTATAGAAGAATTTTTCTAAAAATATTTTATGTTTTAAAAAGGGTATTTCTTGAAAAACTGTTTTTCAAGGAGTTTTACCATTTTATTTTAAATTAAATTCTCCAAATTATATTTTTTTAATTTTAAAAAATGGATAAAAATTTATATTTATAAGCTCTTATTTTATTTAATAGTTCCATTTTTTGGTAATATGAATAGTAACCTTGGTAAAAAAAATACCATGGAAAAAAGTTCAATTGGATAATTTTGGTTAAAAATAAAATGATAAAGAATATAAAATGATCATAAAACATGACCACATTATGTTGGATGAAAATAATTCTAACATTAACACATAAGGATCTATATTAATTTTTTTAATGGACACCAATTCAGGAAAATGAATTATATAAAATTTAAATCATAGAAAGTCACAAAATGTCACTTTCATTATCTTAAATATTCATTATCTTTTAAAATGGGTAGAAGGTATGTAATGAATGAATCTAAATGTACATTTTTAATTTAATAATAATATTTTCATTATATATATTTATTTTTTACTTTTTTGGTCACTAATATTATATTATGATATTTATAAAATTTTATTTAACAAAAAATTAAAGTCTTCACATTCATTTTTTAAATAATATGACATTTTTAATATAGTGTTACCCAAAACATATATTCAAATATAAATATTATTCAGAAATATATAAGATTTACATTTGTCATAGTATTTTATTTTTAATTTTTAGTGAAAAAAATAGTATATTAAATAATTATACAACAATGATGTAATAATTATTTTATTAATGGAAATATCAATTAAATGTTAATAAAAATATTAAAATAAATATAATTTGAAATAATTAATGTGTTAAAATAATTTTTTAAATTAAATTGACTTATTAAATATTTTTTGAAATATTTTTTTTTAAGTTAACTTGTCATCTTGATATTTTAAAAACTCCAAAAATGAATAGTGTCAAAATAGACACTAATGATCTTCTATCAATTTAATATTTTGTTAAATCAATTAAAATCATAAATAACATTTAAAACTTAAAAATAATTATAATAGGGTAAAAATGTTATAAATTTTTCATTTATGTTCTAATTGACATCCCATATGTAAGTATTACAATATTTTGATATTGAAAAACTTGTTACCATAGTAAAAATTAAAATAGCTCAACTAAGGGTTAATCAAAATGATAAGGTTTTAAATAATACTAAAATTTGTATAAAATCTATTGTTTTATTTGTTTACAACATTATCTCATCTTATCTTAGAATCAATTTCCTTTTATAGGTATATGTATTTACATTCAATTTATTATAAATTAATATTTTTCAAAATTACAAAAAAGCCCCTCTCCTCAATTATAAAAGGGAAACTCCTCTCTCACTTCTTCACGTTACGTTGATACTTAAATATTGACCATATCATTCCTATTTATCTTCTCAACTTTCCTGGATACATAAAAGGGTTTTTTCACATGATATTTATTTTTTAAAAAAATATATACACCATACACTTCCTTACCCTTTTACCATTAATGGAATGATATCATCACTCATGCATACTTACTGCCTACCATCTCTACGACGTGATGCAATGTGAGTCATTTTCCATGTTCACCAATAAATAATGATTATATAGAACTATATAATGAATAAATATGATATATATTACCTTGATATCATTTTGGAGATGATTTAATTATATCTTATAGACAAGAACTGGGACATATATGATAAAACATGCATTGGAAAAAAATGTAGTTAACACCCAAAAGAAGGGTAATAATGAAATACTATTAACAAATGGGTGATAAGATGATATAAAAGGGTCATATATGATATAAATAATATGAATATGATTCTATCATAAATTAATAACATTATTCAAACCATTATACCAGAGTTTAAAATATGTACAAAAGAAATCAAACCTAAGGTAAGGGTTAATTTTAAAAATATCATTATTATTTAGGATTGTTTATACATAAGTATCTATTAGGGATAATTATCTTCCATGTCCATGTATCTTAAAAAAATTTAAATTCTTTTTTACCCATGTGTGAATTTTTACTAAATGATTTAAAAGGATTATTTTTTTCATTTTCAAACTTGGTGCTTTGTGAATTTTCTAGAGAAAGTACAAAAGGAATAATTTTTTAACTTATATGGCATAAATGGATATTTTTTCTTTCATGATTTCATAATAAATTGAATAATACCTTACAATCTTTAAAAGGTTATTTTCAAATAAAATTTTTTATTTTAAAATTTCATTTCATTTTAATAAAAGAAATTTTTTTCAAAGCAGAAAGGATATTTTCGTCAAGAATTATTGTCAAGTGACCTCTCAAAATTATAGTCCATATATGATAACAATATTTGATGTTATTTTTTTTAGGGATATTTTTCAAGGTTATTATCCCTATTATTTATAGTGATGTTTTATTTTTATGATGCAATGATATTTATGAAACCCATTTATTTTCCATGGGTTATGTTTTGAGGGAATGATGTTTACGAAACCAATTTATTTTTATGGGTTCTAATATGATTAATGAATTATGTTCTTGTGTCACACATATGTATGGTTTTCATTATGTTATGGGTGGTACCTATATCTTCCTATAAAGAATTGGGTTAAGATTTATATCTAATGATATAGACAAGACTGGACCAAAGAGTGAACTTGGTTCATAAATACAGGGTTGGAATGGAGAGTGAACATGGTTCATCAAAGGACATTGTTCTCAATTATGGTCTTGGAAATGAGCCTTCACTAATATCGAAATTATTTTCTATACTTATATGTATCCCAAAATTCCATGTCTCATCTTATTCTCACATAGAACATGTTCTTTTATCCTTTATGAAATTATATGGTTTATCATATGACATGATATCAGGATTCTTTGATATGAAATAAATAATTTTCAAATGTTTTGTTAATATTATTATGTTTTATGATTATGATATGATTTATATATCCCTTTTTTACACTAACTGATCATATGATATCACTCTTTATTGTGTTTCTTTTCCATAAGATATGAAGAAAGGTATTAACTAAGATGTGTCAAAAAAGGTTCTAATAATGAAGGAATAAGCTGGAGACGATTTAGATGCTTTATGAATCAGTTGTTTATGTTTCAAAGTTTCCTAAGAAACTAACCTATACAGTTCTATATTAGTTTTGTTATATTATTTAATTAATATTATTCTCTTGAGATGTAATATCTATAGATTAAAAGTTTTGGTTGTTATATCATTCCTAGATATCATACAAAAATAGGTAGGTTTTCCACCAAATATGAAATCAAGTTTTTTTCGAGAGACCAACCAATTCAACATGAACCAATATATTCTGGGGGTCTCCTGTCACTAAATAAGACCAGTTAATTTCACATATAAAGTAATTAATGAAAAATTAAATAAATGTAATGACTCTATTTTTTCATGTAAAATTTTAAAATATTTAAGGGAATTTTTTTGAAGCCATGTGTAGAGTCTGTTTGAGATTCTATGGATTAGGGAGGATCGGATTTGATATAATAAAAATATTAATTATATTGTTTCACACACACATTTTTTCTGAAATAATTGAATAAATCATGAATAGTGTCTTCTATGGGAAATCGAATACTATAGTTAAATCTTAAATGTATGTTTTTCCCTCAGCAAGACAAAATATTTCTGTACATCGGGTATGGTTTAAATGAAATTGTGGGTGGATTCGTGAATAAATAAATTATTTATTTATTTCTTATTTATTAAATAAAGTAAAAAACTTAAACTCGTCTATTTAATCCAACTAATGTAAAATATCTAAGGTTAGCTACATCACCCTCTGGATTGATAGAGGAGCAGTTTGAGGAAAATTATTGTATGATAAATGACATATTTTGATTTGGAGATCTGTGTGCCAGAGGAGTTTTTGGATCTCACCACAGACATCGATGTGTGATCATTCATCATCAAAAATTGATCCAAACTCTGGGTAGCAATATTTTTTATTTTTTATGAGCCCTATTTCAGTTTTACCCATGTTGAGCGTGAATTAATTCCACAACAAATTAATTCATGGGTTGATTATTGATTTACTATTATTTTTTAATCTTCATAGAAATTAGGGATTGGCATTGATTTGGTTAATACCTATTTATCTATTATTAATGCATTTATCTTATAGAAATATATTAATTCCAACCAAAACAATGTATGTGTTTCATTACTCTTGTTGTGTTTGGTGCATTTATTCCCCTCATTATTCGTACATTCATCACGAGTATTTTTCATTGGATGGAAGTTCAAATAATACCCCATGACTATCATTGAGAAATTTTTATTTATTAAAACAGATCGATATCATGGGTTTAAGTTCATTATTTATTCCATGATATAGGTACGGTGTTGTGATATAGAATCAGGATTGGATGGGGATTGGTGGTTTGTGGTTTGTTGTTACGGTGGTGGTGTAGCATGATGGGGGTTGATTCCTAAGTGGATTGGATATTCTAAATCTTGAATCTAGAAATGAAGATTCTAAGTCAATGATAAAACTTAATTTTATTCAATTTTTATTTATAATAAACTATTTATTTCTCCCACATTGAGTTTTGATGGTTGATTTTATAAAGATTTGTAATTATAGGATGAATTTGAAAATTGCATGATAATTCTAGTATTTCAATTTCAATTACACTTTATTATTTTTATTTTAAAATTTTAATTTGGAATAATTTTAATTCTAATTTTTTTGGTGGATTATATACTAATATATATACATTTGTTATTGAGATAAATAAATTTTGATCCATTATTTGAGGGGATAGAAGTGGAAATGAATTCAATGTTGATGTGGATCTGACTGGATTGGTCCATCCACAATAATTTGACAAAAAAAATTACCATACTTGGATTAACTTAAATTTTTCAAATATTTTATATTATATTATTTGGATCATTTTATCCAATTGGTGGAACTAATTGTTTTAATTCCATCATAGTCCAAAATTTGTGTGAATTTGATGCCTCCAAATTCATTAAATCTGTCAGGATATAAATATTATCATCAATTATTTGACCATAAATCCTTTAATATGTCATTAAATATTATGAAACTTTTATGGTGGAAGAGAAATAAATATAGAAAAATATCCAAATAATACCATATTCCAAAAAATTTCCATTAAGTTATCCAAAAATTCATGGAAATTTTATAAATTGAATCTATATTACCTATCTATAAGGAATTATTTTCATTAATCATCTAGTAAAATATCTTTAAATATATAGAAATTGGATCTATGATTTTTTGGGTTGATGCATAAGAGATATTTGATCAACATTAATGAAGACAACATGTTTTAATTCATGCATTTAATGGTTAAAAAATTTGTACACTTTATAAGAGAATAATTAAAGTAAATATTTTCAAACTGATTTACATATAAATATGAACTTACTCTTAAATGTACAAGGTAATTCATCAATCAAAAAAAATTATCTTCTATTCCCCCCAATTTATTTTGTTCAATTCATTTTTATTTTATTTTTTTATTTTTTTATGTTGGAAAATAAGAGTTGATACAAGATCTGAATTTTCTCATTTAATCCAATTCTTAGGAAACATATCACTTTGATGACTCATCTACCCATGGAAGAACAATTTCATAGTAATCAATCAACTTACACCACCTTCACGTATTTATTTACAATCAATGGACATGATTTAATTTTTTAAAAAAAATATTATAAATTAGTCGGGTTAAAGTATAATTCCCATAATCAATAATTCTCATCTATAGGGTGGATATTCTTCCCTAACTTTCCAAGGATCACAGGTTGGTTTTTTGAATAAAATCAAATCAGGGTTCCATGGTTGGAATCCCCAAAGTTGACCTAAGGTTTAATTATTCTTTTCCTTATGGTCGTGTTAATTTTTTAGGGTTTGGGAATTCAAAAAATTAGGGGATTATAATTAAATGAATTTAAATATATGGATAATGAGGATGAAAAATGGAGGGGAAGATTAAATTGATTATGTTCCGTTATTTAGGTGTTTTCCAATAAATTATTTTCAGGTTCATTTTATTTTTTTAATAAATAATTTCGTTGTTTTTCATTCATGCATTTTTCATCCCACCCAAAAAGACCATTTTTAATTATTTTATAAAATATATATATAAACTAATTAAAATATAAAAAATTGGAATTGGAATATTGAGTGGTCAACTAAAAGGATCCCCGAGAGACATAAAACCTAGGGAATCCCATGTGCTACACTTAGTTAAAATTCATGAAATATTTTGAGAGCACCCAAGATGGAATTCATTAGTAAATGATAGATCCTGGTTTCATGGGTGTGACTGGATTCTAGATAAAAGGAATTATTAGAATGAGTAAGAACCGAATTGAAAATCAATGTCTTTAAAGAATCCTGATATACATGGATTATAGTCTGAATAATACATGTTGTCTGGGAATTTGGATATAGTGGATAGGGTTTATAAAAAATAAAATATCACAAACTTTGTGGGACCTACCACATATCGTGTGACCCATGACTGGAAACTTGGAATATACCCTTAGGTTAAATGCGCATGGTCACAGCCAAGTGCACGAGCATTGCCCAACTCTAATGAATGACTAGGAACCCAAACAAATCTCAGTATACAGGCATGTCCAGGTATGCAAGAATAGCCAGAGTATGTGGGCATGGCCGAACTACATTGTCCTGGCCACAGCATACAGGAATACTTGGGGTAGTGAAGAGACATCTTTTATACCATATACATGTTGTGTACCTTCACCATGGATGTTTGAGGCCTTTTTTATCTTCATTATATACCAGTATCTCTAGGGTATGTCCCCTAATTCTATCCCTACAAGGGTATAATGTTGAATCATGTTCGGAGAAAAGGATATAATCCCATCTATGGGATTATTCTCAGATAGATTTCATGAATACCTCTCTGTGGCCTATGGTGTGATCCTCTATCATTGTCTACTTTTCTATATGTATATTTTAGGAATCATCATGAACAATGTACCCAGGTGTTGATCCCCTAATTAGTGGGTCATTTTTGGGTAGGGTCTGGTATAACCCATCGGTCCTAGGTGAGATCCCCTATCTGTGAATATATATCTTATAAGTTCCAGAATGTACTTATTACTTTTAAGTATTCATGATCATCATCTCTTTAATGACCACTATTAGTTTTATCAAACATATGGAGTGAGTTATCCTAAACAAATGTTACCTTGAATCCTCAAGAAGAATCACAGGCTGGGAGTATGGTTTTAGTTTTACCATGAGACTTTGTATCTATATAGAGTATATATAGGTTATTATGGTAATATATCATATTCTTATTAACATTAATTTAATATTTTTAGTGGTCTATCGGCTTGATGTTTTATTTTTGGTGATTTATGATTGTCCTACTGGTTATTGTTATACTCAACCCTACAGGGATCTACCCACACATATCATGTCTTTTGTTGACGATAGGGCATTTGATAGTGTCATCGGTGGACTATGAGTAAATTGAGTATAGTTGAGCTAGACAGACCGTGGTTCATATCAAGTGTTTCATTTGACAGTAATATCCTACTTTCTCAGTATTTTGGACACTTTTATAGTTTCGGTGGGTTTGTATTTGGTCCTTTATGATTTCTAGTACTTGTTTTGTAATCTTATGTGGGATATTGATATATGAATTCATTTTGGTATCAGTTTTATATTACTTTTCAGCATTATGTGGTTCTTTGGAAATGTGTGTGTGTACAGGTACATTAGGCTAAGGCCTCTGATTTATTTGATATGCCTACTCAATGCAAGGCATCAATGTCTAGCCTATTAAAAAATGATTGGGGTGTCACATGTGGCTTAGTGTTATCATAAAAGGCCCCGGTAGGATAATTCGTGATATATTGGTGTTATAGGAGGTCATATTAAAACCATATTTTGGATATTTTCTAGTTGTGAGGTTTTTTTGACATCTAGTAAAATAGTTTTTAAAGTGTTTCAAGTTCAGATCTCAGGATAGGGAATCCAATGTTGGTGTAGCAGCCGACATACCTATTCACCATTACTCCGCTAACCTAATTTTTTAATTGATATATGTAGGCCCTGGTTTTAGGGAACCATTGTTCAATGCATCATATAGGAATGGATTGTGGTTCTCATGTCCTTCTTAAGTCATATCCCCAGATATTCTCATTCACTGTGGTACATCTTGTCAATTTTAGGATGCCTATCTGTTGACTTCCAACTAGTATTTCATAGTAGTATTATGAGGATGATCCACCTAGTGATGTTTCTTTGATACACGATCATGTTTAATTGGTGGTACCTTCAGGTGTTTTTGTAGTCTTACCACCACCCATTGAGCAGCAGGTTTCACCAGAAGTACTGAAGGATGAGGTAAGAAGGTTGAGCACACTTTAAGAGGTTTCGATATAGCATTCCCTTAGGTTTCATGGTTATATATACCCCCAGTAAACTAAGGACTTCCTTTAGGAAAGTACGTGATTTTTTATCCTTATTAAGACACCGCCAAACCAGATGGTGGGCCTAAAGGTGATCCTTCTTCATGGAATTACATAGATTTTTTTAGTTCAGTGTCTCTAATTTATAATGCGGTGACTCGTTCTTGAGTAGTGTTCTATTGACTTTTTATAGAGGATTTCAATCCAGCTTTGTTGTGAGTGGTACGTATCTAGGAGCTTCTATAGCTTTAGCAAGGTAGCATGATTTTGGAAGTTCATTTATTAAGCTTCCCTAACAACTCACAATACTCTATGGGTATGTTTCAAGATGAATTATTTTGAGAATGGTCTCCACAAAGATATATGACATAGTGTAGTATCTCTCAATATTCCTACTTATAATGGATTGGCCGAGTGATATTTAGTTGTATAGAGTTCCTTGGTGGAGAAATAGACAATAGTTTGTGTTGTTATTTACAACCCTAGGGTTGAGACTTAAAAATATATTAGTCTACATCATACTTAGGGATCCATGAAATCTAAGCACTTTTAGAGGTATTTTCAGGATATAGGGTTTACAGTTAAAGGATCATAGGATAGTTCCAGTGATCTGAGAGAGAGGCTATGCTACTCATGAGATGGTTGGGGAAATCTCATGTGGGATTATCTTACCCATTGTATAGCCGATAGAGAGTTTGTCTATGGGAAAACTAGGTAGAGGTATTAGTTAGATCATTGAAGTCTACAGGGTGGAATATGTGTCAAAGGAGCTGGGAGAGCAATGGGATGGGGTTTATGGTTTGATTTGTTACTACCACCACCACTTGGCAGTCCACACCAAGATCAAGAAGCTACTAGTTAGGGATGAGGACAGCTATAGGTAGTGTAGGCCTATTAACTAGATTCTCTATGGATGGTTCAATTTATGATCTATATATTTTCTACCTTATATGTGGTTTTTATAAACACAAGTTTCAGTTATTCCTTTCTTTCCACATCTCTTGTTTGAGATCTAGAGGTTTCAGTTTAGCCATTGGATTGACCCTTTTGATTTGAGACTCCTACTAGGGAAGATTCGGTGATCAAATGCTTCTACTAATAGTGTTACCTAACTCTTAGAGGATATATATTCATTTTTTTGATCTTTTCGTAGTATAGATGATACTTTTTGATTTCATACTATGTATAGACTGGCTCTCTATGGTTCACGCAGAAATTGAATATTTTGGGAAGAAGATGTGGTGTGTCTATAATGATGAGATTATTTTTTTCTTATTGGGTGAGAAGGAACCACAAAAATATTAGTATGGGTTCATATATAGAAGTATTAATTCAATTACTCACCAGTTTTATAATGTGTAACTTATATCAAAATATATTTTGGGTTTTTAAATTCCTATTTTGGTGGAAGATTATGAGGATATCTTCCCAGGGGACGTGTCCGACTTAACTCCCCACTAAGATATATACTTTTAAACAAAATTTCACCCATTTACTTCCCTTATATCACTTCTATCATATTTAATGGACCCCATAGATATTATTGAGATTAAGGTGTAGTTGGAGGAGTTACAGATGAAGGGATTTTTCAAACTCAGTGTGTCTCTTTGGGATACCCCAATATTGTTTTCCAAGAAATCATACAGAATCTAGAGTTTATAGGTGGATTAACATAAATTAAATTCAGTGAATATCAAGATTAAGTATCCATTACCAATAATTAATAACCTCAACGACTAGTGGAATGGGGTGGGGCGGTTCTTAAATATTGACCCCAAGTTAGGCTATTACTAGCTTCATGTTTTGGATGATGATATACCAAAGATGGCATTACAATGTAATTATAGTTATAACTAGTTCTTGGTGATGCCTTTTGGAAGGAATATTTACCCATAAATTTTCATGACACTCCTGAATTGGATCTTTCATCCCTTATTATATCATTTTATAGTGGTCTTCATCGATGACGTCTGAGTAAACTTAGCATCTGAGGAGGATCATGTGAGACTCTTGAGGATAGTCTTGGACATAATCTGAGGGCATAAGATTTATATGAAACTCTCAAAGTTTCATTTTCATATTTTAGAGGTCCTATTCCTAGGAAATGTCATCTCGGATTAGGGAGTGCAGTGGTCCCGATAAAGGTCAAGGTATTGATATCTTAGGACCACACAAGATTTTGATTGAGGTTTAGAGATTCCATGAGTTGGCATGATAAAATCAAATAATTCTACACAATTTCTCCATGGTTATGAAACCCATGGATTCTTTTAATTGAAAAGGGAATCCTTTCATATGTACAAAAATATTTTGTCAGGATTTTTAACAGCTATGGTAGAGTTTTATAAGAATCCCCATATTAAAAATTATAGATAAGAGTGTTGAGTACATAGTTTTAATTTATGTCTCTAAAACTAGTCTTGTATGTGTTCTGATGTAGTTATAGGATGTGATAGTCTATGGGTCTTGGCAGCTGAGTCCCCATAAGTATAACTATGTGACCCAAAATATTGAGATGGCAGTGATGGTATTCTTCTTGAGGATGTGGTGACACTACCTTATGGGTGAGAATATTTTCATCTATTTTAACCATAATTTCCTCAAGTATATCTTCTCCCATAAGTATATCAACTTAAGATAGAGGATATAGTAATTATTCCTCCAAGATTATGACTTCGAGAAACTCTATACACCTAGAAAGGGGAAAATGGTGGTATATTATCTTAGTAGAAGATATGGTTTGTAGTAATTGATCAAGATTTTTGAGTAGTTGGCCTCATTGCGGTTGTCCTTAGCAATAAATGTTTGTTACCCTGCAATTCTGTATTGTGTTAGGGAGGCTCATCTTGGAGATAATGATTATGAGACCTTTCATGTTTAGATATACACTGGACAAGCTGCTGATGGATTTTTAAGAGGTGGGGAGCATGTTATCCTTTCTATGTACAAACCATGGTACTAGAAAGTTTATGAGAAATGGTTTTAAAGGAGTTTCATGCTTCTATAATGGAGTTATATCAAGGTGTGGTGAATATTTACTAGCACCTTTTAAAAAATTTATGGTGGTCGGGAACGAAGAAGTGTGTAATAGATATTTGTCTATCAATGTCTAACTTGAAAAAAAGTTAAGTCAAAGCACCAAGTTATAGGGTGTTTGACTCAACCCCTTGAAGTTTCAGAGTGGGAGTTTGATGGTACATCTATGGACTTCATGATGGGGTTTTCATGATCTTCTAGAGTACGTGATTCCATCTAGGTGATCATAGACTAATTCACTAAGTCAGACCACTTCCAAACTATCTGAGAGTAGAGTTTAGTGGATATCATGAGATGAATTTATGTTTAGTAGATAGTATGGATTCACAAAGTTCCCTCAATTATCATTTCGGACCATAATTCTTGCTTTACATCTGGTTTATGAAGAGGATTATAGGTGGCCTTTGGGACTCATTTTCACTTGAGCATTGTGTTTCACCACCAGGATGGGGTCCATATTGAGCTGACCATGTAGTTTATATAGGATATACTTCAGTATTTAATGTAATACTTTGTCTATATTTTTTAGGATTACCTACCCTTGGTGGATTTTTCATACAAAAATAGATATTATTCCACTATCGGTATAGAACCATTTGAGACCTTGTATGGGAGACCCTTTATGTAACCACTATACTAGATTGATCTAGGGGGTCCATTCTTATGGGCCTAGAGTTAGTGTGAATGACAACATAGATAGATCCAGATCATCTAGGAGTATATGCAGACTACCTCATGAAATCATAAGTCCTATGTGGGTTAACCCTTGGCATGACATAATCTTTTTGTGTATAAGGAGATTGGATTAAGTGAAATCATGGGCAGATTAATAGATATATAACTTTTTAATTATTTATTATTTATTAAATTACCCATAAAACATAATCTCCTCTATTTAATACTAAGAATGGAAAATCCTTAGGGTTATCCACATAACCCTAGGGATTTAAGGAGAAGCAATTGGAGGAGAAATTTTGGATGATCAATGATAGATCGTGATTTAGAAATAAATGTGACAAATGAGTTTTTAGATCTCACCAACCACATCAACATGTAAACATTTTTCTTCAATGATTAATCCAAACTCTAGGTAGGAAAACGTTTATGTTATATTAACCCTATTTTTAGTTTACCCATGTTGAAATTGAATTAATTCCCTAAAAAATTAATTCATGGATCAACTGTTGATTTATGCATACTGTTCTATCTTCTTAAAAATTTAGAATTTATATTTTTATGGTTAATATTTGTTTAAATTTTATTTATTATTCATTATAATGGAAATGGATTGATCCCAACCTGAACAATGGTTTAGGTTCATTCCTCTTGTTGTGTTTGTTGAATTTCTTCCTCCCTCTCTTCGCACATTCATCACTAGTATTTTTCTTTGGCTGAAGTTTCAACAAATTCCCAGGAATCTATCATTTCAAAACTATTATTTAGTGAAACAAATCGATATCACAGGTTCAGGTTCAAAATTTATGGAACGATGAAGGTGTGATGTCAATGACATAGGATCAAGAATGGATCAAGATCAACGGTTTGTGGTTTAGCATTATGGTGGTATTGAGATGTGAAAAGTATCAGTTCTCAAGTGGATTAGATGGCCAAGATTCATCCACCTACAATGTAAAGACTAGGTTAATGCAAGATCTTGGTTTTATGGGAGTGTTTGGAAGCTAAAGTGAAGGAATTAATGGTGGCAGTAGAAACTATTATAAAACTAGTGTTTCTAGAAAATCCTCATATAAACAGAATGTAGTCTGAAGAACAAACACCATGCGGGACCCTAGATCTGATGGCTTGGGTTTTGAAAAAATAAAATATCACACATTGTGTGGGGCCTACCACATTCCATGTGACCTATGAATGGAGAATTAACATGTACCCCTAGGGTAAAAAATCATTTAAATGGTCAATTAAATAGACACAGTCAGAGTACATGGTCATGGGCCCGCACTTGGATACGGTAATGAACTCGGTCATAGTTAGTTACACAAGCACTGCTAGGTACATGAGAATGGGTAGAGTATACTGGCATGGCCTAAAATATATAGGAATCGGCCAAAACACATAGGAAAACCCAAGGTAGTAAATACACACCTTTTATACACTAAAAATGTTGAGTACTTCCCCTAGGGATATTTTAGGACCACATTTACTTTAGCACAGGCTAGTATCTCTTGGGTAAATATCCTTGGTCCATCCCTATGAGATAATAGTGAGGAATTTCATCCTGGGCATAGGATGAGTTCCCATCTATGGGGTTAGTCTCATATAGTGTTCAAGAATCCCATAGTGTTCCCTACCGTGGGATCATCTATTATCTTCTTCTTCCCAATATGTGGTTTTAATGAATCATAGTGACCAACATACCAAAGAATTGATCCCCTACATAGTGTTTTATTTTCAAATAGGTTATGGTATACCCCACGGGACCTGGGTGAGATCCACTATCTGTGTATTGATATCTTCTGAGTTCCAAAGTTTACATCTTACTAGAAAGGCCCAAATAGCATGACCTCTTAGATGAGTTCTATTAGTGTTATTAGACCCATGGAGTAAGTTCTCCCAGAAAATGCTACCTTGAAGTATTGAGAAGAATCCTAGGATGAGATTTTGGTTATGGATTTACCTTGAGACTTAGTGTCCATATTGAGTATATCAGGGTTATTATTATTATGTCTCATATTATGATTGTCATGCCTTTATGATATTGAGATGACTACCCTCTTGATAATTTATGTTTTTTGGTTTTAGGGTGTCCCACAAGGTATTGGTATTCCCACCCATGCATGGGCTCTACCTACACATGTCATGTTTGATGTAGATAGCAGGACACTCGATGGAGTCCATGGTAGACTAGCAGCTGATAGAGAATATTTGAACTAGACAGGCCATGGTTCATACTAGGTGTTATATTTTAGAGTTGTCTCTTCATTTCTTTGAAGTTTGGAATCTTTTATAGTTTTAGTGGGATTGTATCTATCCCTTTTTCATTTCCAATACTTTTTCATACTCTGATGTGGGTTATATATGTATACATGAATTTTGGTATCAGTAGTATTTTACCGTTCATCATTATGTGTGTATTTGGAGATGTGTGTGTGTGTGTATGTACCTTAGGATAAGGAATCCCATTTATGTGATATTCCTACATGGTACTGATCACTATCCAATGGCCTATTGGAGTTGTTAATAGGGTGTTACAATGGGCTTACCACTGGGCAGGTAGACCCTAGTGGGTCGATTCGTGACAATACATTACCAACATGCCTTAATAATCAACAGGAATCCATATTGATATATCAAGTACACGAATTGAATATATTTCCTTAATCAATAAATGCAATAGATTTCTTAGTAATAACCCTTCATGCTAAAGAACATGGTCATGAAAACACAATATGAAATGGGTATATGATTGATTCAATAATATAATAAAAAATATATAAATATGGGAAGAGATATAAAATATACCCATGAAATTAAATAATATGGACATGAAGGATAAAAATAAATTCAAGAGAAAGATAATGGGTGATAGATAACATAACCCTTATGAAAAAGTATAGTTATAAAGTATAAATTCATAAGATAATTTGGAGTTTAATAACAGAGACAGAACTTCAAAGGATATATATCTTTTAGAGTTTATGGGTAAAAAATAAGGGAAATTGTAAATATAATTTTGATAAATCTTTTATAATATAGTTGTAAAAAAAACTTCTATGTTACTTTTAAAAATTATATTTAAATGGGTGAAAATTAGATAATAAAAAACATAATTTTAGATTAATTCTATATATTGAAACCTTGAAAATAAATAAAGTTAAAAATAGGAAGTGTGGATAGGAAGATAAAAACACAAGTTGTTAAATAAAATCTATTTATTTATTATTCTAAAACATTATCCATTTTTTTAAATTTAAAATTAAAATAAAAATTAAAATAGTATTTTATTTGAAAGGAAATAGTTGAATATGAAGAATCATTCTAAATAATATACATAAAACTGGTAAAATACACTCATACGGTAATTATTAAAAATAAGAATATTTTCACGCTTTTTAAAACAAAGTTAAAAATAACCAATGTATAAAACATTAAAAATATTTCATTTAAAACTTTTGTAAATATATGAAAAGTTTTATAAAATGACCTTAATAAATCTTATAATTATATATAATAACAATCTATAAAATAATATAAATAATATGGGATTGTAATAAAGAGATTCATGGCCAAAAATAACATATAATGTCAAGTCCATAAACAATTAAACATTTGATTTATTATTAAACCATCATAAACACAGAAAAATAAATATAGAAAAAATATAATACAATTATAGGGTGGAATAAACCAAATTTATAAGGATAAAGTTAAATAATATGGGTTATAACTCAATGAATATAAATTATGTTAACAACAAACCTTACTATTTAGGTAAAGTATGAATCGAAGAATAATGAAGATATAGAGATTAAATGATATTGAAACTCCCAAGAGTAAAAAATTATTTAAGATATTAAAATTAAATTTGGTAGTATTTACACCATATAAAAGTAAATTGGTGTAAAATAAGAAACATTTCTCAAGGAATTGAAATTTGAGACAAAGAACCCTAAGGTTCTATTTTATTTTATTTCACTTGTTCTTCCTATATAATAAACATGTTTTTATCATAACAATTAATATATAAGTTAATTATATATCTTTATATCATTAATTATTAATTATAATCATTGTAATTTATTTATTACTATTTCATTTTAAGATATAAATGCTTAAAGACATGTTTTATTTTTAATTTTCATATTTTGTTCCGATTTCAGGATTTTGGTTATTCATAATTTATCATTCTGTGAAATTATTTTTAGAATATTATAATTCATTAAAATATAATTATATTTCATAATCTACACTAATCTTCCATATTGGTGGTGATACAAAAATCACTGGAAATGTCCTCGTGGCCGGATGAAACTGACCATTATCGAGACGTTTCAAAAGAGGGGGAGAGAGAATCTATAAAATAAAAAAATTAAAATAGGTGTTCATGTGTCATAATAAAATTAATATTTTATGTAATTATATATTAAATACTTTAAAAAGTTATAAAAATGGAAATTTATTAGGATAGTAGAAAGAAGTGGAAAAATAAACTGATGAAAGAGAATTGGGGTTACCTCTTCATGGAAGACTTTCTCCTTTACTAAATCCTTGAATGTTTGGGTTTTTTTAGCTCAAAAACATCCCTAATGGTGTTAACAGTCTTGGGATATGGAAATGGATAGAGGATAGGTTTTGAGAAGTGAATGAGAATTTGTTTTCCAAGGTAAAGGAGAGGGGTTTTATACTTGAGAAAATGGGTATTTTTTTGTTAAAATATTGATTATTTTATCATTTTAGACAAATCCTTTTTAATATTAATGATTAAAAAATATTAAATTTATTATTAAAAAATGGGGGGGTTATTTTACATTTATATCAACCCAAAAAATAATTTCAACTTCTCACCACTCAATTAAATGAAAAGAACCAAATAAAATTTTTCAGATAAAATATAATTGAGGTTTCCAAATGTAAAATATAATTTTATAAATTCAACATAATGTTTTTAAATTTATTATTTTACTCCTTGGTCAAAAAAAGTTTTTATACATTTTTTATTCATTCTTACATCATGATGTTGTCATAAAAGTTTCGGTAATTATAAAAGTTGTATGTTCTAATATTCACCAAAAAATATATTTCTTGAGTTTAATCATAAGAATTTACTCTAAGATTATTTGGATATACTAATTCCAAAAATTAATTCCATTTTATAAAATTATATTTATAAAATTTCGGAATTTAACTTTTAAATAAAAACATATAAAATAATAAAAACCATTTTTATTAAAGGAAATGATATTTTTTTACTTTAAGTGTTCTTAATATTATTTTATATCAATTAATTATTAATTTAGTTTTAATATATTATTATATTCATTGAAAAATATTATTATAGTAATCCTTTAAAAGTTTTCAATTTATGTTATTAAGATAAAAATACATAATATATAGAAATACACAATTAATCAAAAAATAGGATTTTTTTTACACTAAATGATTTTAATCACACACCATTAGTTAGTCATCTTATAAATATTAAATTTATACAATTAATTAGTTTTAGAACACAATAAATTATTTTTAAAAACACTAATAATAATATGTAAATATTTAAAATGAGTAATTTTAACTATCTTTTTATTTACTTGAGGTTTTTACTCTTCTTATAATTTTCTTAATGAGATTTTATATTTTAATTTAAATATATTTATATTTAATTTAGTTCCTTATTGAGAATGATATAATCAATTTAACATAGTATTTATTTAAAGGAAAAAAATACAACATAAAATCTAGAGGTATAACAGTTTAAGAAACCACATTGTTATTTTTTTAGTTTTCATTAAATTAATAAATTTATAAACTCACTTACTCTTTTATTTTGGTTTTACTTATCCTTGGGGACCCTAGTTGATAGAGAGACCATACATAGTGATTTTTTAGTGTTTTAGTTAATATTTGAGTTCCTTTTGTCTCATAGGATCAAATCTATGATATTTAAAGTATCTATTTTTCAATACATTCCTCATTTATTTTATCCCTACATATTATCATGGTTTTGTAGATAGTGGTTGAAGTATTGATTTGATAGTGGATTAATATGAGCTTAATGGAATATAAGTTTGTTTGGAGTTCTTCATGAGTTCATAGAGGCTTGAATATTCAAGTATCATTCTACAATAACGAATTGGTGTATGGGATTCCACCTTTTATTATTATACATGTTATTTGAATTAGAATATTATGTTTGATGTGATGATGGGTAAAAGTTTTTATTCTTATAATTTTAATAATAGTTAAATTGTATAGATGGGGCCTATATATAAGTGGGAATTAAAATGATGTGGATTAATAAATTAATGCAATAATGGTAATTTTTTTAAATAGGGAGAGGGGATATGGATTAGATTGATTATATGAGTGTATAAATACAGGGATTGATAATATGGGAGAATAAATTGAGTACTTGTCATGAAATACTTATATAATTTAATACATAGTGTAACTTATAATGTTGATTTTCCATTGGTTTAAACCATGATGGTTGTTTTTGATATGTTGTAATTTATGGTATGGTGGTGGTTATATTGTAATGCCCTAACCTGGATGTTGCTATACCAGAACCCTAGTTTGGAGAGGCACATGGACTCAAGAGTAACACCCCATATAGTAGATGTTGTCAACTAGTAGTGAGGGTATGTGTAGTTATCATGAGAAGACTATTCCCTTATTTCCATATTGCACAATATATAAGTAAATAAGGGAAACATATACAACATCACAAACCAAAAAAAGAGTTACAAGTGAAAAACACTAAGTCATATCCCATTTGATATTAAAATTATGCTACACGCAAATAGTTATGATAGTAAATAATAAATAATTCAATAATATCAATATCAATGGGAAAACATAGGTAAAAAACAAAAAGACAGCACAAACCAAAACGTTGTGAACTCTATTAGGTACGGGGATGGGAAGCGAGAGCCGATGGGCCAGGAAATTAAAACATTTTGCGTCACCAGAGTGAAATAACATCATAAATTTGGGTGATCTTATCCTAGTACAGTCCGAGGAAAACACGTGGTTTAAACGGAGTATAAAAATATATAGAACATGTAACTCGTTCGGATCTAACATGCACAGGCCAGTCGCAAGGTGCCAGCAACCATTGCTCAAAGACTCGGATGTCGAATACCTCTAGTTCATCCACACATGCCTCTTGAATCTGATAGAGCATAATTAATCTGAAACCTGGTGCAAGCGTGGTACTCTGACGATCACTTCAACGTAACAACGATCACCACAAGCTAGCTTCTTCAATATGAGGAGACGGATCTTGAAGAAATTTCTTGTTTGAGAGAGAATCTCTCTAGGATTTAGGAATCTATAGAGGCTCTAAATCCCAAAAAATTAATAGTCTACATGGGAAGATCCTATATCCACATATATAGTGAATATCTACATTACCTAGTTTGGTTTCCTAGCCCCCATGTAATAAACATTCTCTATACAATTATTTTAAATATTTTTTTATGAAAAAATAAATTATGAATTAAATAATATTTATAATTTATCACTAAATATAATATATATTAAATATAAATTAAGTGATAAATGTTGTTCTTTAACTCTACTATCATATCCTAATAATATTAAATGAAAATAGGATATTTTTAATAATATTTTCTCGAATAATATTAATCCTTATGTTTACTTAATCACTTGTAAATACATGCCATAAATAAATTCAAAAAAATATTCCAAAGTTGAATAATTAGAGAATTTATATATTCCTTGGTGATCCATAGAACTTGGATAATAACCAGACCCATGGTGGGGCCCACCATGTTCTATATTCCTATTCAACAAAATATGGCAGATTCTCAAGGTGGTATTATGTGTGACCCTCAATGCCCATATCTCATTAATAGTGAATAATATTCACCGACCAAGAGAGGGGTCTATAAACCCATAGAGTCCCCTATAGAGATAAATAAAAGTCAAAGAAACAACTACCTTCCTACAAACATAGTTTGTGTGATATAATCTCTTCATCATAGATATCTCAATAAAGCAGGATGCGCACTTGTGTCATAATAATTTTCCTTACTTTTTTATTTTTTTATATGTTCAGATGGAATTACCTTTGACTACCATGGACATAGATTTAATGAAGGTACTACCATCCTAGTCAACCAGGCCCGAGATATCTCTTCCTCAACCCGGATGCGACAAATCCTATCTTGATCATTCAATCAATTTCTTGTCACCAATGACGTACCCAACAAAAACTACCTCACCATGACATCATCACCATGGTTTTCATCTTTAATCAAAGTACACAATCAAATGAAATGCATTGATAATGATCTCAAGTTAGGAGACCATCAAACATTCTCGTATATAGGAATGAACAATGACACCAGAAACATGTGGTGTTCCCATTAGCGGGTCAGTCCTCATGAACTTAACTATTAGAAATCATCATGTGTGAACTTCAGGAGAAGAAGTCTCAATGATTATGATCCCCCGACACATGATAGTCTCACATAATTACTGCCCTGTCAGAATGATGTAACTAGAACATAGGACATTACTTTAAGATTACTTTCATATTATCTTGAGGTTCTAATTATTCCCCGGGGTCTGTTGTAACCCTTTGATACAATATGTAATCTAAGGACATTTCTATAAACAAAATAGATGTAGAAGTATCTACACTATTATGAAAAGATAAACACATGTATATATAACAAAAATTATACATGTGGTGTTAATCAAAGTACAACATAATTTTGGTCTAGGGAACCCACTTTCAATACTCCCACTTACACTAGACCCAACTGCTAACAATTCTCAATCTGCTAGCTCTCACATGAGAATCATGCTTTTGATGATATATGGATTTAGTCATGGGGTCTTCCACATTGTCCTTTGTGGATACTATGCTAACTGCAACATCACCTCTCTGAGTAAAATCCCTCAAGAGATGAAATTTTTGAAGTATATGATTTTTCCTCTAGTGAGACATGGGATCCTTGGAAAGCACCACTACAGCAGTATTATCACAATAAAATGGTATAGGGTCTACACTGCTAGACACAACACCAATGTTTGAGACAATTCTAGGTATCCAAACCACTTCCTTTTCTATATCGGAAGCTACTTTATACTCGTATTATAGTATAGAATTAGAAAACACATATTTATTTGGGCTTCTCAAGCTCATTGGACCACCGTTAAGAAAAAAAATATGTCTCCTAACTGTCATTTTAGATCATCATGATATATATAGAAACTAGCATTAGTGTATCCTCTCACTACTGGTTCTTCATCTCCTCCATTCACCAGGAACATATCCTATGTACGCCTCAAGTACTTTAGGATAGTTTTAACAGTTTTCCAGTATAACTCTCTGAGATTAGCATGATATCTACCCACTAAGCTTAAAGTAAAGGCAATATCAAACCTAGTACATATTATAGAATACATTATTGAACCCACTGTCAAGGAATAAAGGATTCTACTCATTTTATCAATATTCTCATGTGTATGTGGACAAATTTTCTTAGAGAGATTAATACCATGTGACATAGGAAAAACCCTCTCTTGGATTGTTCTATATTGTACATTTTGAGTACCTTGTCAATATATGTACTTTGACTTAGCCCAAGTAACCTTTGAGGTTTATCTCGGTAGATATTTATCTCTATAATATAGCCTGCTTCACCTAAGTCTTTCATGGAGAAGAATTCATTTATCCAAGTTTTAACTGACTGTAATATTTTCCCTTCATTCCCTATAATTAATATGTCATCAACATATAATACTAGGAAAATGATGGAATTCCCATCTACCATCTTATAGACACAAGGATCACTTTTATTTTTGACAAAACCAAATTATCTTATAGATTCATCAAAATTAACATTCCATGATTATGATGTCTGATTCAAACCATAAATGGATCTCTGCATCTTGCACACCTTATTAGCATTCTTTGAACTGAAAAACCCTTTGGGTTGATTCATATAGATGTATTCAACCAAATTACCATTTAGAAAAGCAGTTTTGAAATCCATTTTCTAAATATCATAATCATGAAAGGTTGTTATTCCAAGAAATATTCAGATGGATTTCAACATTGCTACTAGTGAGAAGGTTTCATCATAGTTGGTGCCCAGACATTTCTGAAAACCTTTCACAACTAGTCTTACTTTATATGTATTAACCTTACCATCCATGTATATATTTTTATTGAATACCCATTTGCAACCAATGGGTTTTACATCAACTTGAGGGTCTACCAAATCCAAACTTGATTTTGGTACGTGGACTCCATCTCAAAAACTCGTAGAATCTTTCCACTTAGCATCTTCTTTTCCTTAAACTGCTTCATTGTAGATTAGAGGTTAATTATCTTCAAGGATTAATTTTTCACCTAACTCAGTGATAAAAACACATAACACTCTAGTTTTCTAACATCTTGAGTAGTCCTATGCAATATTTTGGTCTTGGGAACCACTTCTTCTTCCACTTGCTCTTGTTGAGATTTTTCCCTTACCAACTCTTATGCATCTGGAGAATTAACTTCATCAAACTCAATATTGATCCCACTATTTCCATAGTAAATTCTTTCCTTTCAAGAAATATGGAATGTATTTCCACAATAAATTTTCTATCTAAAGGGTTATATTGGTAATATCCTTTGGTTTACTTAGGATAACCTATAAAGATGCACTTTGTGCTTCTAGATGCTAATTTTTCACTTGGTAAAGTCTTGAAAACTTTCTCACATCCCCATCTATGTAAGTGTACCATATTGGGTTTCTTTCAACACCATAACTCCTACAGAATTCCATATGCATCTTTAGTTGGTACTTGGTTATGGGTATATGTCAATCTCTACAAATCATATCCCCAAAAGTATAATGGAATATTTTCATGACTCATCATTGATCAGACCATGTCAAACAAGGTCTTATTTCTCCTTTTACTAACACCATTCCAATGTGGTGTATAAGGAGGAGTGAGTTTGGATACAATCTCACACTCCTTAAAGTGATCAATGAAAGATTGGTTAAGATACTCTCTGCCACTATCTGAGTGTAGTTCCTTTATCTTCTTACCAAGATGGTTTTCTACTTTATTTTGGAATTCCTTAAATATCTGAAAGGAATTATACTTATACTGCATCAAGTAGATATATCCATACCTACTATAGTCATAAGTAAAATTAATGAAGTATGAAAAACCACATCTTTCCTTTGTTGGAAATGGACCACATACATTAGTATATATTAATTCCAGTACTACATTGTCTCTTTCTCCCTTCCCTGTGAAATGTGATTGGTCATTTTTCCTTTTAAACAAGTTTGACATGCATCCAAGGGTTTTAACTATACCATGTCTAAATACCCTTCTTGATATAATCTTTGTAATCACTTCTCATTTACATGACCATATTTAAGTGCCATAGGTGGATGATATATGAGTCTTGCTTGCTAGTATTGTCATTGATTTCCATTATAGGGTTTTTGAGTTCAAGAATATATAAACCATTGTTAAGATGTTCTGTACCATAACACATGTTATCCTTATAAAAGAGACAACATTTTTTTTCTGAATATGAAATAAAATCACATAGTGTCCAAACTTGACAGAGAGATTATGTTTCTAAAACCAAACCACTTGGAAAAGTAAGGTGATAATATCCCACTACCAAGGCTACCAGGCTTACACCATTTTCAGCTCATAGATCTACTTAACCATTTTCAATCTTCTTAAACCTTCATGGTTGTTGTATATGAATACAAATGTGTGAGCCACATGCCGTATTCAATACCCAACTTTTAGAAAATTATAGATTACATTTAATGACAAAAATACCAAAAGTAGAAGCGTCATCTTGCTTCTTCATCCCAGATTTTCAATTTTTCTTCTAGTGGCCTTTCTTGCCACATTCAAAGCAGACAAACTAATGCTCATTGTTATGCCTCTATATCTTTGACTTCTTTGAAGAACAGTGTTTTGGTGTCTTCATCCTTGACTTGGCCTAGACCCCTTTACCTTTCACTTCATTCTTTTTTTCACCATAAGGACAGATGAATGGATATTTTTTATATCCTTTTTAGTTTGGAGAACTAAATATAAAAGGTTTGGGAGAGGCTTTTCCATATCATTCATGTTATAATTGAAAATGAAAATCAAGAAGCTTGGTGGTAAAGAGGAATGAATGATATCCATTGTTATCTCTTGGTTCAATTTGAACCCAAGGGCTTCAATCCTCTCAATGTACCTGATTATCATGAGAACATGAGGACCTGTTTGGTTCCTTACTACTAGCATGCACCTATATAGGGAAATTGATATCTCATACCTTTCCTACCCAGTCCTCTCCAAGTATAATTCTTGAAGATGTGAAATAATCTTGTAGGCATCCTCATCCTCATGCATTTTCTTCAATTGGCTAGAAATGGATGACAACATGATGCAATGAACATCAAGTTCATCTTCTACATTCTTTTTCCATTTATCTTTTTCCGCCTTACATACTCCCTAAGGAGGATCAGCAGGAATTGAGGATTCCAGCACATATAGCTTCCTTTTTTAGTGTAGTACTATGCGCAAGTGCCTATACCACTCCTGCAATTTATTACCGGTTAGGATATTGTATTTATCCAAGATCGATCGTAGTGATAATTTACTTGTGGTGTTTCTGATTTCCATATTAAATCTACAACAGATAAACATTTGCAGTTAGTGCTTTATATTGATTAACATTTAACATTTATGATTCATTAATTATTATATTATTTCAATGTCTCCCACTATCTTAGCGAACCCAAATAGCCCTCGATATTGGATTTGGAATACTCTTTTGCATGAGTATCCTAGTGGAAAGGATCCCTAAAACTACTCCTCATAGTCTAAAATATTTGGCTATGACACAACTTGGAGAGTTTCTTGGTAGGTACAATTCTGGCCAACTACATTAACACACAGTTCCTTGTACTATTGAGTAAAGTCCCAGTTTTTGGAATCCTAACCTAGTTCCCTCAACATCTTGCCTCTAAAGTGATAGAAATCTAGATTTAGCTACATCTTTTCTACCAAATTTAGTTGAGTCGACCCACTAGTCTTATAGAAACTCCCTGGGAGTAGAGAGCACTCTCAACATTAGATGACTAGCACTCTAAATAGCCGGTTTTTCTCAAATTTGAATGATGGAAGGATTTAAAATTGATATCTATTTGAGGGATTTTTTATTATTGATGAATATAATCCATTTCTATTTAATATGTTCAAACTAGGTTGTCTCACTCACAACTGAACAAGAAATATAAATATATTCTTTATATATTTATGCATTTTTATCTTGTTTACTATTCTATGTGATCAAGTAATAATCATGCACTCACATAAAATAATAAACAGTGCATGAAGGTAAAAAATGCAATCTGACAAGTCTTGAGAATTATACTATGATCGATCCATAATGGATCAATATTAACCCAAGGGCTTCTATACCTGATTCAAAACATGAATCATATCATAGCTTTACCTTAGTGCATAGTGCTCAGATCCAGTCTAGATTTCCACCACAACATGGAGGGGTCTAGGAATTGGAATGTGATCATCTTATAACAAATTTACTCACACACAGGTTAGGGGATCTTGGGGTGTAATGGAAAACTGGTACAATTGATACGCAGACCCTTATACATATTTGAATTAAAAAGATGATTCACAGACTTTCATTTATATAATTAATTATTACAATAATTTACACATTCAATAAATAATTAAATAAATAATATCCATACATGCACAAGTCGGTCGCTAGCTCAAGAACAGCTGGTATAATACAAGTGCACAATAAAAATTAAAATGCAATAAATTTAACCAGTACAAAGGTGTTCTAATAAATTAAATGACTTTTAATAAATTCAAATAATTTATTTATCAGCTATAATGTTTAATTTAATTTCTTAATCCAAAACTAAATTAAACCATTAATTAAACTAAAATATGAAATTAAATTAAAATTTGGATTCTATTATTTTTAAACCCCAAAAATTAACTCTAATTAATTTAATTTAAAAACTAAATTTAATTAATTAAATTAATTTAAATGGTTTACCTCCAATTGGGGAACGAGTCTGATTGGACTACATACTGTAGTGAAGCTGTATCACCGGAGTTGTTCATGACCGCGGTGTGACCACGACCTGTTCGAGGAATGACCACGACGCGACTAGTCGGTCTAGTGATAGCTCATGCAGTACTGGAAGGAGCCAGCTAGGATTATAGTGAGCGAGGAGGGAGGCGAAATAGGAACGACATGGGTGGTTAGTATATAGGTGATGGTTTGTATGACATGAGGAGGGTTGTGCATGCAACCACGCAGTACAGCACCAGTTGAAGGCATCAGTCAGTTGGGGAAGGTTCCACGGTGGTGGCCTCAAGCCGAGAGTGGCGTGGTGGGGCTAGATCCTGGCGGTGCAGTGAGCCCGGACAGTGGTGGGGCCTAAGACGGGGGCGGCATGTAGTTCCGGTGAGGTGAACAGGGGGCGACGGCTTATTGGTGGGGTGTAATATGGTTTGGCCATGAGGGAGAATGGAGGGAGGGATGTTCCATGAGATAGGGTTTAGGGTGGCCTGGAAGGAGACCCAAGTGAGGTCTTTCCTCATTTTTTTAAATTAAAGTCATCCTTATGGAAAATAAATTTTTCAACACAAATTGATTTACATGTAATACACCCCATTTATAGTTTGTGAAAAAAGTAAATTGACTTTAAAAATTTTGTATAAACCTTTTTCAAATATAACTTAAATTACTATATTACTAGAAGAAACATTAATGTAATGTAAATATATATTGTTTCAATTTCTCTCTGATAATTGATCACTACTCGATTAAATCTAGTGACCGGATTTTGCCCTCAACTTGGTTGGATCCCGGTATTTTTAATAACACAAATACAAATTAAAATTTCATTCTGTAAGAATAAAATTTAACAACCTGAAATCACAAATCCATTCAATACGTCGTAGATTGAATTAAAATTTTCCAATGGTCGTTACTTGGACATTAGAAAATAGATCGATGTGTGGTTGGATTAGTTGAAACTGTTTTAACACCCTCGACTTAAATTTAATGAGATTTAATTTTTTTTGTCTTAGAAAAACCACACGTCACTCTAATACAACTATTAGGTGCCGGAATGGGAAGCAGAATATGGTGGGCTGGGAAATTAAAAAATTTGCATCACTAGAGTGACATAAAATTATAGACTCCAATGATCTTATCCTGGTACTGTCTGAGGACCACACTTGGTTTAAAAAGAGTACAAAAATAAACCAAACATGTACCTCATTCTAATATGACATGCGCAGGACTATCATAATGAGCCAAAAACCATTACTCGAAGAATCTGATGTTGAATAACTCTATATCTTCCACACATGACTCTTCAATATGATCATGTGTCATTAATTGGAAACGAGGTTCTATCATGGTACTCTGACGATCACTTCGATGCAACAATGATCAACATAAGCAAGCCTCTTCAATCCAAGGAGATGGATCTTGAAGAACTTACTTGTTTGATAGAGTCTCTCTCTATGATTCAAGAGGATATAGAGGCTCGCAATCCTAACAAATGAGTAGTCTACATTGGAAGAGCCTATCGCCACTTATATAATGAATATCTATATTACCCAGTTTGGGTTCCCGGCCCCTGCATAATAAACATCCACAATACATGTATTTTAAATAATTATTTATGACAAAATAAATTATGCTATAAATAATATTTATAATTTATCACTAACTATAATATATATTAAATATAAATTATGTGATAAACATGGGCCTTTAACTTGAATTTCATCTCTCGAAAATATTAAATGAACCCAGGATATTTTAAATAATATCTGTTCGAATAATATTAATACTTGTATTTAATTATTTACTTGTAAATACATGTCATAAATAAATTCCATGAATTATTCCAGAGATAAATAATTAAATAATCTATTTATTCCTTAGTGATCCATAAAACTTATATAATATCAAGACCCATGGTGGGCCCACCAAGTTCTATATTCCTATTCAATAGAATATGGAATATTCTGAAGGCACTATTGTGTGTGACCCTCTAGGAACTAATCTCAATAGCAGTGAATAATATTCACTAACCAAGAGTGGGGTCTAGAAACCCATCGAGGCCCCTATAGAGATAAAGAAAATTCAATGCAACAACTACCTTCCTATGAACACATTATGTGTAATATAATATATTAGTCATCGATATCTAAATAAAGTATGATGGACACTTGTGTCATCTCCCTTTTCCTTGCTTTATTATTTGTTGGTCTATCTAGAAGAACTTACCTTTCACTACCATGGCCATGGATTTAATGAAGGTACTACCATCCTAATCAACCAGGCCTCAGATATCTCTTCCTCAACTCGGAAGCGAAAAATCTTATCTGGATCATTCAATCAATTTCATTTCACCAATAACGTACGCAACACAAACTACCTCTCCCCAAAATCATATCCATTGTTTTCATCTTGCATCAAAGTACACAATCAAATGACATAAATTTATAATGATCTCAAGTCATGAGACCATTACACATTCATGTAGATAGGAACGACCAATGACACCTAAAACATGTGGGGTTCCTATTAGAAGTTTTATCATCAAGATCTCAACTACTAGAAATCATCAAGCACAAACTTCATGAGAATAAGTCTTAATGATTATGAGTCCCCAGCACCTGATAGTATCACATCATCTGAGTCCTGTCATAATGATGTAACTGGACCATAGGACATTACTTTAATATTACTTTCATAGTATCTCAAGGTTCTCATTACAGCCTGGGGTCTTCTATAACCCTTCAGTATGATATGTAATCTAATTACATTTCCATAAACAAAACGGATGCAGATGTATCTACACTATTATGGAAAGATAAACAGATGTATATATAAAAAACATTATAAATGGGCTGGTAATCAAAGTACAGAACAAGTTGGGTCTAGGGAAGCCACTTTCAAAAATCTCTCTCCTAGATCCCAACTCCCAAGCTCCAAACTAGCCAACAAACCAAACATCTCATCAAGACATGCCCTAAATCTGCAACTTATGGCCAACAAGAATCTTCTCAGGTACTCAAGTGTCATTGCGGCTTGAGAAGGGTGTGTGTATAACTCAATTGGACACTAGTAATGCTGTGAAATAAAAATTTAGTCTATTAAGAAAAAACATAAAGGTGTGTAATAAATAAATGAGACGGTGGTAATAATAAACTTTTTAAATAATTGGAACAAAGTTAAGCCTCATGTATCATGAGGATAACCCAGATTGACACTACTATCTTCAGCCATTTTATGAATCTATTATCTCATTAGAACCATCATGTCTCAATGTTTTTCCAAGGAGAGTCACTGATGAAACCAAAATCAAGTGTATGGAGAGGAATCTATGTGGATCATTTGAGATTTCCCTTTCAACAATAATCATTTTTCTGGTCTAAAATCAATGGATTTTCCTTAACATTTAGAAGCACGACTTGATTGGAATATATGGATCACATATAAGGAATTCCATACCAAAAATAATTAAGATAAATTTGGGGAGATCATTAAATGGAATTCAACAACATACACACTTAAGAATTCATGACATTAATCTATGGAATTCAATAAATGTAGACATTACCCAAATCGAAGGGACACCCCCCCTTGTAATTCATAATAGTTAATCTATGTAGAATCCCCAGGTTATATTAAGGAATTCTATATCCTTGGAATTCACTAAATCCAAGTAATTATTCACACACAAAACTAACATGAGTCCCCTTGTAGAATCCAAGGATCATCTGTAGAATTCCATGAGAATACATTTTATAAAAAATCCAAGGATATTTACAAGTCATTCCGATTCTCATACACAATTCCCATAATATCAACAAGATATATACACATAAAAATAAAAGGAAATTTAATGTCTCAAGACAAGGTCCTCCACTTTGATCAATTCGTATAAAAACTATTTTAACACTTTAGTCCAAAAATAAAATTTAAACAAAAATCACTCTTTCATTTATAATTTCCAAGGCTATAGGTTGTAACAAACCAACATGAAATTCCATATAAACTAACATCTAAGTCAATTCAAAAATAACATAAATATAATTCTCAATCTACACAGGTTGGTGACAAGCACCATGGAATCTAGAATTAACATTTGGGAAGGATTTTTTCCACAATAGAAATAAATAATAAATGTATATTGTGTCTACATTATCACATTAGTTAGTTAATACAACTATAACATGATATAAAATTGAGAACAAAACAATATTTAAAAAAACAAGTCTCATGTTGGTCCATGACTACCCACCATGTCCCAATACACCCACCCTTGGTCACCCTAGCATGAACCCACAAATCAAGAATATTAGAGCATGAGCACCTCCTATAAGATCATAAAATTTGTAAACATTAAAGGGTATAAGAATTCTATGAGCTATAGAGCCTATTAGGATTTCACTAAAGAGTATATGTTCTTACTTTATATGGTCATTCAAATATTCTAAAAGTGGATAAAAATAAATTTAGTAAGAGGATATAAATTCTAAAAAATAGAAAAAAATACATATAAATTATTTTACAATATAGTTAGGTTTAAAATTTAAGTTTAAACATTTCAAAATAACTTACCAAACCAAAGATGGAAACATCACATTTAATCATTGAAACCCAAAAATTTTCTTGAAATGATTTGCAAAGAATTACACAATCCAGATTGAAATAAAATAGGGAAATTAAGAACAATTACTTGATATCAAGGGTTGTAAAAAATTCAATACAATAGTGTTAAGTTGAATCACATCGATAAATATATCAATCAATCTTAGTAATCAATCAAGAAAGGAAACTCTGGTTCCATATAGTGACAAAAAAATATATTATGTATCGAGTATGATGTAGATATATTTCATGATTATAACCTAGATATGATAGTGAGTCCTCTATAGTTAATAAAATCAAAATACATCATGACTGTTCATCGAGCTTACATATAGTCGCATGGGTCTCAATAAAACTAGTTCCACGCACACCCACCTTCTTGGTAGCACATCCATGCACTAAATCTTTTATGTTCTCTATGTAACTACTATAAGGGGTGTGAGTATGCTATCAAAGCATATATCTAGTTCATATAATCTAACTACCAAGGTTCCCATGACTAGTCAAAAGAGGTGGGTCATATAATCAAGTTACAAGGATGAAAATGGGGATCCTTATAAATATCATGGGATCGTACCCTCAACATTTAAATCATGGGAATGTTCCCTTAAATATCATATCACTCTCACCACTAAGCTCCATAAAAGTAATTAATCCTTTTTAAAAAAACCACCAATGGGAAGTACAAGAATCAATCAAGTTACATTAATGGATTTTTACAAGATAGGATCTTCATAAACAGCCAATCAGGCCATCAAACATCAAAAATTTAATTCAAAACCTTCTCTAAAATTCAACCTTTAAAAATGGTAAATAAACCTAGTTCCCTTCACAACCAAAATCATAATGTCAAATAGGCCATCAAAATAATAATTTATCTCAAAAACGATCAAATGAATTCAAGGAAGTTTCAAAAGTTAAAAGGACTTAAGGACATTTAAAAACATAGGTTTACACCCTCTTTCCAGGGAAATAAATCAATCATTTCAAATAAATGAAGAATTAACATTAAAAAAAAGGATAAAATAATTCAATGAGGTCTCTTCATTATTTCATAAATTCAAGAAATCAAAACTCCATGGAAATCATAACATATTTCAAACCATTTCATACAAGTCAAACCATTACACTTTAGAAATCAAAATTAGTCCAAACCCCTCAATTTCTAGAAGGTAAAGTTGTAAAACTCTTTAAAATGGAATTAAAATCAACATATTATTCACCAATTTATAAAACCATTAGAAGGATCAAATGATAGGTTCAATTTATTTAAAAGAGGATTTCACAAGGGAATTCAAGATAAATAATTATAGAAAATGTGTTAGAAGGAGGAACGTATATATAAATTCTCAAGCAACAATGAATTACAAAATAAAGTAAAATCATAGAAACAACTACTTGGAAAATCTGTAATCCAACCGTAATGGATCCGAGATGTGTCACCTCCAATAACGACCGCTGAATCTAGGAAGAGGAATCTCGATAAAAGTGAGAGGGATCCTAGATCCAAAATTACACGTCAATAAACCATGATCCAAAGTAAAACAGGGACATCACAAATTCTATGAAGAAAAAGTCAAAAGAATAAAATATATATCAAATGTTGAGATGAGAGAAACCTATTTGAATAAGATCACTATTTTGATCAGAGCATCAATCAGCCAATTGATGAGGTTGTAAGAGACAAAATATATCTAGAGGGATCCAAAAATAAAAATGAATGAATTATATTTTAGGGGGAAGAATTTTATGTTAAAATAGGGGTATCTAGATTTTAGTTATAATTTTTGGGGCATTAAAAAACTTGATTTCATAGTTTTTTGGGGAGGATGCATGATTAGGAATAATTGTGAACCTAACCGTGTACCCCAAAAAGACTCTCTATAAGAGATGAACGTTTTTCATACAAGGTTTTAAAAACTCTGTCCTAACTAGACATCCTACTATAGATCTCCAAAAAAAGTTCATAATTTCCTAGGAAAAGTTGTATGATTTTTACTAATCATGTGCCAACTTTTCTCAGTCCTGAAAACCTATAAAAAACCCCAATAAAATTAAAACAACCCATGAAGCGATTCAATCAAAGGATTCTCAAATTAATGGGAAAAGCGCCTAAAAGATGGTAACATGATTTTACAATCTCCCCAGCAAAGGACTTTCTAACCCCAGTAAGATTATAGACCAAATTATAGAACAAGATGAAAAAATAAAAACTCCCTCACTCATCTTGTGAGGTGAAATGTCCATATTCTAGAAGAAATATTCTGCTAAAGGTTGACATCACACACAACTCTATGATCAACACACCAATATAATCATAAGATTTTAAATCTTAGAAAGACTAAAGAACAAGAATAGGTCTCCCCGCTATTTAAAGATTCATCAAAATGGTGTAACATGAGAAAATCATGTCCCTATAATCCAAATAAGATACTTCAACATTTTTTCAAGGATAACATTTAAGGGCTGATACAAAAAACATTAAAAGAATGGTACATCCAAAAAACTCACAATTTCTATAAGAAAAAATGATCTCAAGATCCATCTATGATCAAACATCCAGGATCAAGGAAACCATTTAATATGTATTTCTACCTTAAGAAAGTGCTCTATAGTAACCTAATATTTTCAACATCGAGCCCCACCCCTCAATGAACTCATAAAATCACACTCCAGTACCTAGAGATGTCTCGTCCATCAAGAATTCATATTATCCTTGTTACCCAAGTACATTCCTAAGGTCTATCCGAGTATAGTATAAAATATCTCAATCATCTAGTCCAGTGCAAAACAGGACTCTACACTCTCACTAGGGAGATCATCTTACATGTTAAAATTGATCTCTAACCATCAAGGAAAAAACAATAGAATACAAAGAGATAGTATCCAATACGAATAATATCTAACACTTACTATAGTAATAAATCAATGTAAATAAATAGAAGGGGTTTTGATGAACAAAAACCCCCAATAATTTTGAGGATTATCAATATTTCTATATTTATAAAACATTACAATTTTCTTCGAAGGATGGAATCTTGATATAAATCCATCATAATTTTCAAAAATCATTCACCAAATTCTAGAAATTCTTCCATGGTTTTAAAAACAATATTCCCATTTTTCAATTATCAAAAATATTTCAATTTAAAACCCCTTACCAACCAAATTTCATCTAAAAATGTTTCTTTAACACATAACAAGATTCTATGAAATTTAGTTTTCCAAGAAAAACATATCAAAAAAAATACTCTTTAGTAATTGAAAAAACTTTGAAAATCACTCAAAAATCTTGATTAATTCCTCAAATTTTGTTTTTAAAAAGTATTTAAAATCATCAACATAGAACTTAATATGAAAATACCAAACAAGATCATGAAATAACCACATCCATAACCCTCCTAACTAACCTCACACAAGTTAAGTCACCTGGAAGAAAGTAGATAATGTGTCAAGTTTAGAACCCAGTTAAAACTATGTGTGGCATGGTTATATGGGTTGTAAAACCACATAGTGACCTCACAAATGTTCCTCGATGTATTTCCAGATCAGTCACATTGATTCCTCATAATTTACTAGACTGTGAATACATGGTGCGACTATGTTCATATTTCTATTCTAGATAAAAAACCCATAAGATATTCACAAAATCAAATATAGTCTCATTAGAAATCTAAATATCATTTTTTATTAGGAAACCAATAATTTAAATAAAGTCTCAATTCCCTACATCTTTAGTAACTCAACTCTCATTGTGAGCAAGTAGTGATCAAGAACCCATTCACAAACTACCTCATGAGCCCCAACACATCCTTAATCTACTTCTTAACATAACTCACCCCAAATAACATAATGGGCTTCAAGGAGATGTTCTTACTTTCAAATAAACACCTCCTATGAAACCATTTGTAATGAATTAACCCATAATTCCATATAAACTTGTATCTGAGTCAATTCACCACTAACCCAAAGAGCATTCTCGATCTCCACAGCCCGAAAAAAAACACTTGGGCATCCATAATTAACCTTTGGGAATGATTTCACCCATAAGAGAACAAAATAATCAAAGTAAACTATGGAAAAATCATCACAAAATTAAATAAATACGACCATGACATGATAGAAAATTGAAAACAAAATACGAGCACCAAAACCCTATCTCTTGTTAGTCCATGACTACCCATCATGACCCAAGATACCCACCCTTGGTAACCCAATAGTGAACCCACAAAGGAAAATTGTGATAGCATGATCATTTTCAATAAGGTCATAAAATATATAAACACCAAACAGTATAAGCATGGTGTGATCTATATAGCCTAATAAGATTTCACCAAAGGGTCTATGCAGTTACATCATAAGTTAATTCAGATATTCTAAAATAGGAGTAAAATAGAGTGAGTATAAGTATTTAAATTTTATATAGGATAAATAAATCCACGGAAATTATTTTCAAATGGATTTGGGTTTAAAAAATAAGTTTAATCATTTCAAAATTATTTACCAAACCAAAGTTAAAAACTTGACATTTCACCATTGAAAAGAAAAATATTTCTTGAAAATATTTGAAAAAAAATTACTAAGCTAGAGTAAAATTTAACAGTAAAAGTAAGAACATGCTCCTTTTATAAATTGGGGTACAAAATTCAATACTGTAATGGCAGGTTCCTTTCTAGCTTATTATTTTTCTAGTTTTGGGCATTATAAGTGTTCCATAGGAGGCTTGAGGAGGTTCTGTGGTGGTTGGAGGTGCTGTAGGGTCGTTGTGGGATATTCATGTCGTGAGATTTTTATGCAACATGAACTTATGTTTCATGGATTATGTATCCATATATATTCATAGCCTAGGTGTTTAAATATAATCATCTATGAAATATATTCATGTCATGAGAGTAATTCATAGCATGTAGTTAAATCAGGCTAAGGTGATGTTAATTTCATGTAAAGATGGTTTTTGGGAAAAACTCATGAAATTCATGTCTTGAATTAGTTATAGGAAGTGAAAGTGTCAATTTCTAGGCTTTTAATGGTTCTTTAATATAAAACCCTTCACATTATGATATACTAATTTTCCCTCCCGTTTGGGCAAACCCTAGGTGGCGCTGGGAGGATCGTCATCTCCCTTCCTCCTATTTTGATATATTGGTTCTAGTGGATCCTCATTGGATACCTATGGTGACTTCTATTATATTTTCCATGTTTTTGTATTGTTGTTATCTCATATATCCACTAAAGTGGTGCGGTTTTGGTTTAGGTTATGATTTGGGATGAGTTTTTGATAACCATTTATGTGGTATAGGTTGATCCATGGGTTTTTCATGCAGTTGTGGTTTCAGGGTGTTTCTTCTTCTCCCTTTGGTGTGTAGTGAGATAAAAAAGGTACTTTGTGGTTTTATCACTTTTTTATATCATATCGTATGGGTTTACTCTAATCTATCAATGGGGGTGGTTTGTTCAGGCCTAATCAAGATAAATTAATTCGTTGATTAAAATTGATGTGGATGAGGAATGATTTTCATGATTTTATAGTATTGATTTTACTGTGATGTTGGGTTTGTACAGGATGAATGACCCACTGAAAATCATGGTTTTTGGGAGCCTTTTCTTACACTATGGTTTTTTGATGTCGAAACCTTGTTGTGTGTTGTTTTGATATCACCCTAAAAGAAAAATTAGATGACCAATTATATTTGGATAATGAAATGGTTACCCCTAGTTTTATGGTTTTTCTGATAATGGCCCTGAGATAAAGTGAAATACGATGTAAAACCCGTTTTTAAATCTATAAAATGGTCTCTGATGTGTTTTGATGTGTGGTCATTCTTCTGGGGAAGATATGTCTGGTTTTTATGTGGTTTTAGGTGATGTATGGTTTGTTTAGAAATGATTTTGGGGTGGTTAGGTGATATTTTTTTACCATGATTTTGGGGCAGTGAGGCAATGGTTCGATGGGAATGATGAGCTGCTTGTGATGACTGTTTGTGTTATTATAGAAACCCGAGTAGTGGTGGAATAATTATTTAATAATGATTGAAATGGTTAGGGTTTGTTTTGGTTAAGAGGATGGAAATTACTAATGAATAAATAAATGATTGAATATGTTGTTAAATGTGGTTTTTGGTAAATAATGAAATGAATGGGATGGATAATGGAATTGGTTGGTGGTGTGAGATGTGGTCAGTGGTTTGTGTGGGGTTATGCATTTATAGGTGGAATAAAAATTGGGTGTGTTGTGGGTTTGTTAGTGTTTTAATGTAAACCCAAAGGTTGGGATTGTGTGTGGGTATATGTATATACTTTTATATTCCTTGTTCTTTTTATACGCACAACACTCGCATAGATCACTTTGTGTCGACACCTGTATTTTCACATAGGGGTGGTTTTTACAACATATCGGTGCTAAGGATAGATGTTTGGATACCAGTTCATTCCTTATCTCTCTTCCAAGTGAGTAGAAACACATATTTTGTGATGGATGGAGATATGTTAATCCATTTGGTGATGGACCATGTGTTTTTGGGTGATATGTGATATGATCGTGCTATGGGGCAGTCTCTTAGGTGTTTTTAAGAGATGTGGGATATGTTTGTATTGTGGCGTGGCTTATGGAGGGGTTCATTAATGGTAGGATGAGGGGACTAGGTTAAAGTCCTTTTTTATTATACCCTACTACTCTGGTTATGGTTTTGATGGGATGGCCCTGGTGACTGCGGGCAAGATGAGATGTGATCATGTTTTAGAACAGTTTCGATGGTGTCTATGGGTGTAATGTGATGTGACCATGTTATGGGGTGGTTTTATACATTATATGGAATATATGGGAGTTCTTGTATGTATGAATATGGTGTGTGAGAGTGGAAAATTAGTGGGAAAGGGTTGCATGGTACCCTTCATCGATATGCTTCTTACAATGTTATTATGCTTGGATTGAATTATTTGGTGAGAGTACCCTAGTGCGGTTAGGTTGGATAGTTGACATATTTAGGTGTTTTTGGTTCTGGTGTTTTCTCACAAGTTCATTAGTATGCTCATTTCACGTGTCCACGAGCTATTTTGGTTTTCCTACTGAGTATACTTATATTATCACCCTACATATATAAACTGATTTTTAAGTTTCCATGAGGATTACGTGGATCATGCTATACAGTACCAGCTTGGACATTTTTTGGGTAGTTTTTTTTCACTTATTTAGATTTTCTTTTGGGTATTTACTTTTGTATACTTTTATTTGTATTAGTTTTATTTATCCATGCGTTAATAGATAGTTTTATATTTTTCTATATTATGTCATGAAGTTTCTTGTGGATTATTCCTCAAATTTCCCGATCCTATATTACTATAGAGGGTAATGCCTCCCATTTCATGATATTTTTATAACCTTGGTTCTAGTCTCCATCCTAAGTCCTACTTGAGGTGGGAATTGAGAGATCATTATCTCTCTAATCATTGTGGTATCTTTGGAAGGAGGGGGTCATAACAGAGTTGTATCAAAGGTGATGGATGAGAGATGGGATGGATTTTAGAGTTTGGAATAATGATTATTGAATGGTTTGTTATGTGTAACGTCCCGATTCCAGAACCCACCCAGATATTCCCCATACCCATTTGGTCACATGGCCTCAAGCACATTTCCCCAAATGCCAGAGGCTGTAGACTAACAGTGAGGGCCTTGGGTGTGATAGCGGGGAAACTATGACCTCGTTGGAAGAGTACACAGCAGAAGAAAAACAAAAGAAATAGTGGAAGCAGTAAACATCCATACAATATCAAACAGCGGAAGACTGAATGTAAAAAACAACTGGAGCACATATATAAATGATGCATGATACATATTTCTAGGAAAGAATCCAAAAAAGTCACAATGCTGGAATAAAAATAGTACTAAACCAGAGTACAGAATAAAATATAAACAGATCCTCATCATCTCAAACATATGCTTGTTCCCATGCTCTCCAATTCCACAGCAAGTCAAGTACCAAAAGTAGAAGGGCATTTTCCCTTATCTATACCTGCAGCAATATAATCTGTTTGGGCCCAAAAGCATGGCCCAAACAGGGTGTGAGAATAGATCCCAATAGAAAACCACCCGAATATCTATGCCTAATATTCAGTGAATATATGGCAATTAAAAGTACATAAAACAGTAAATAGGAAGGTACAAAGAAGTAAACAATCCATAGTTTCAATATCAAGCAACAGCGAACAAACAGCTAAACCCCAAACTGGTAACCCTCTGGGAAGTACTCACATCCATCCCCTCTGGTCCTACATAAGAAGTACAAGCAACCCTCTAGGTAGTGCACTCATCCTAACCCCTCTAGTTCAATATATAAAGGCTCTCTGAGGAAGCACTCATAGTCAACTCCCCTTATAGTCAAAGGTAGTCAGGAACTCTCTGAGGAAGCTCACATGGCCAATTCCTCTAATAGCCCCAAGGTCAAGGACTCTCTGAGGAAGCTCACTCAGTCAATTCCCCTTATAGCCCAGGTCGTTCATAGACTCTCTAAGGAAGAACTCGCTATCAATTCCCCTTATAGTCTAAAGCAATTCAAAATAATTCAAAGACTCTATGAGGAAGCTCACTCGGTCAATTCCCCTTATAGTCTAAAGAAGTTAAGGAATCTCTGAGGAAGATCACTTGGTAAATTCCCCTTATATCCCCAAGTGGTCCTAGGATCTTTGAGGAAGCTCACTTGGTCAATTCCCCGTATAGCCCAAAGTGCTCAAGGACTCTCTGAGGAAGCTCACTCGGTCAATTCCCCTTATAGTCTACTACACCGGGTTCCCACAACCCTGTGTAAGTCAACGAGCATAGAATTACAATATGGAAAAAGTGATCCAACAGAACTACTTGGCTAAACAGTCTATACCATATAAACATGTCATAACACAACTCTCCATCCTACAGCAACATGCATGGAAAATAGGTAAAGCAACTAAAGGCTAAACAGGACCAAACGGTCGTAAACAGAACATGAATGGGAAAAACACATCCAAAGCATAGAAATCAACCCTATTCATATACAAATAGCTTCTACTCAAACATCCTAGCATGGAAGACAATCAACATGGGTAAAACGGTAAACACACAATACCCTGTTCAAGGGTATTGGTGGAATTTGCACAAAATACTCAAAGACTTTGAACGGAAAGGCACAAACCACCTACCTCGTTGTTGTAGGAACAATATACATGATCCTAGAATATTGAATCACCCTAGAATGTCAAAGATATATGTGATTCCAATGAAACCAATGGTGTTTGATTTAGAGGACAGACAGAGGCTAGGGGGTTGGTTAAATATCCACGGCCGTACAGAGCTCTCAGTCGAATGGGACCTAAAAGAATAGCATTCTGGCGATTAGACGTGACCTTGGTGTGATTAATGAAAAAAAAAGTACACGTCGTGTACTTTTGAAGTACACGGTGTATACTCTCCTTTTCCATAATCTTCTATAAGAAGCCTCCAAGACACTCCCACACGGTCGTGTGTGTGGCTACTACACGGCCAGCACACAACCTCCTGCGAAAAGGAAGTACACGGCGTGTACTCATAAAGTACACGGCGTGTACTTAGAAAATTTCTATAATTTCCTTTTTCCTCAAAAACGACCAGAAAAGGAAAAAAATACCTGAAAAGAAGATCCGGGTTCTTATAAACTTCCCTCCTTAAAGAAATCCATACCTGAATTTCCCTAGCGTGGCATAGAAGAAGAATCCTTAAACAGTTCCAGCCACTATGATCGTACGTCTGCCTCCCTCTCCCAAGTCTCATCCTGTACTCGCCCGTGCTTCCATAGCACTCATACCATAGGAACAGACCGTCCATGGAAAACCTTTGTACTATGATAAAAAATCTGGATAGGATGATCCTCAAAGGATGCATCCACTTCCAACTCATCCTCCTCTTGTTGGAAAACATGAGATGGGTCTGAAAAGTAACGTCGAAGCTGAGAAACGTGGAAGACGTCATGCATGGCTCGGTACCTCTAAGGTAACTGCAACTGATAGGCAACCGGCCCAACTCTATACAACACCTAAAATGGCCCGATGTACCTCAGAAAAAGCTTACCCTGCCTCCTAATACTCTTGTGTCCTAACCTCGGTGTGACATGCAGGAAAACATGATCCCCAACCTCAAACTCCAGAGGTCGTCTCCGCTGATCAGTGTAAGACTTCTGACGAGACTGTGCAGTAGCCATCATCTTCCAAATCAACTCTATTTGTTTTATGGTCTCCAGAACAAGATGAGTTCCCAGAAAAGCTTCATATACCACCTCCATCCAACATAAGGGTGATCGGTATGGCCTACCACACAAAGCCTCATAAGTTTCCATCTGAATAGTTTCTTGAAAACTATTTTTGTAGGAAAACTCCATAAGAGGTATATGCTTCTCCCAACAACCTCCAAAATCCAAAATGCTTGATTGGAGCATGTCTTCAAGCACCTGAATTGTATGCTCGGACTGGCCATCTGTCTGAGGGTGGTAGGTTGTACTCAAAATTACTTGTGTACCCAGTGCCTTATAAAGCCCCTTCCAGACCTGAGAAGTAAAACGCACATCCTTGACTGAAACAATGGAGTGTGGAACTCCATGAAGACGTGCAATCTCTCGTATGTACAACCATCCCAGCTCATCAACACTGAAGGTCTCCTTGATCGGAAAGAAGTGAGAGAACATCATGATTCTGTTAATGACAACCCATACCGCATCATTCCCTCGAGGTGAACTCGGAAAACCAGTCACGAAGTCCATCGGGACATCATTCCACTTCCACTCGGCAATAGGTAACTATTGTAAGAGCCCTACTAGTCACTGATGCTCTGCCTTCACCTGCTGATGAGTGGAACCCCTCATGATGAAACCAGCAATGTCCCTCTCCATACCTGGCTACCAATACTGATATTGTAGATCACGATACATCTTGGGGACGCCAGGATGAACTACCCAAACTAAGGAATGAAATTCCCGCATCAGCTCCTCGCATATGTCTGCTAGCACCCATACACACCCCTAGAAACGCAAGATATCATCCTCGCCTATGGTCCATCCAGGAATAGGGTCCTCTCCTGACACAATCTCCCTTACGACTAGGCCTTCATAATCTGATAACTACCTCATTCGAACTCGATCAAGAAGCATAGAGGTAACAACTACAAATGATATAAAATTCTTCCTCTGTCTGTCGTGCACCTCCAAATGCATATCAGAGAACAGATTCATAAGTTTCCACTCACTACTGGCCTCCTGAACTACTTGTATTTGAGTCCTCCTCCAAAATGCATCAGCCACTACATTTCCCTTCCCAGGTGTGTAGGCAAGCTCAAAGTCAAAGGACTAAAGATACTCGACCCACCTGCACTGTCTCAAATTCAAGTCACGCTGAGTGAAGATGTACTTGAGACATTTTTGGTCAGTGAAAACCACAATATTATCTCCTAGAAGATAATTTCTCCAACAGCGTTGGGCATGAACAATAGCTTCCAACTCCAGATCGTGCATCAAGTAATTCTTCTCATGTGGCCTCAACTGTCGAGACACGTACGCAACAACTTCATCTCCCTTCATGAGAACAGCTCTCAACCCGATACTTGATGCATCACAGTAAACAGTATAGCTCTTGCCCGAATCTGTAAAAACTAGTATCGGTGATGAAATCAACTTCCCTTTCAGATCCTGAAAGGATGACTCACAAGAATCTGACCATAATAACTTCACACCCTTCTTAGTCAGACCCATCATCAGGGCTTCTAAGCATGAAAAGTCTGGTATGAAACATCTATAGTATCCATCCATCCCTAGAAAAGTCTGCACCTCAAATATGTTCTTCATCTGCTCCCAAGAAACTATATCTCTCACTTTCTCTGGGTCTACAGATACTTCTACCTCTAAGATAAAATGAACCAGGAAGTGAATCTGATCCATCCAAAAGTGGCACTTTGAGAGCTTAGCATATAACTGATGCTCCCTCAAGGTACTCAAAACGATCTCAAGATGGGTAGCATGTTCATGTTGAGTGTGATAGTACAGCAAGGTATCATCCATGAAAACAACCATTAAGGAATCCAAGTATGGATGGAACACTTGGTTCATCAGTTCCATGAAAACTGCAGGTGGGTTCTTGATACTGAACGGCATAACCATATACGTATACAGACTATACCTACTCCGGAAGGCTGTAAGAGGTATATCTGATGGTCTAACACACAACTGATTATAATTGTTCCTCAAGTCAATCTTTGAGAACACCCGGGCTCCACGAAGCTGATCAAAGATTTCATCAATCCTAGGCAAGGGATATCGGTTCTTGACCTTCAACTGGTTTAGCTTCTGATAATCCACACAAAGCCTAAGGGTACCATCCACCTTCTTCGCAAATAGGAGAGGAAAACCCCAAGGGGAAGTACTGGGTCGGATGAAACCCTATGCCTGAAACTCCTCCAACTGCTTCTTGAGCTCCTGCAACTCAGTTGTAGCCATCCTATAAGGAGGAATGGACACAGGTGTCGCTCCTAGAACAAGCTTAATCGAGAAGTATACCTCGCGCACCGGAGGTAAACCTGAAAAGTTCTCTGGAAATAAATCTCTGAAACGATCCACCACTGGAGGATAGTATATCTTTGAAGTCCCCTGGTCATCTATATATATACTAGAAATCTGGGTTGTAACTCCACCCAACCCATGATTCTTGGGTCCCTCTTTTCTCACCTGGACATCGCATTCTCCCTTATGAAGAAAAGATTCACCTTCTGGTGACGTGAAACTCACCCTACAGTGATAATAGTCGACGATTTCCTGGAATGGAACTAACCAGTTCATTCCAAGAATGATATCATAACATGTCATATCTAGGACATAGAGGTCTCATAGAATGTAACATCCAGCAACCTTTAGTGGTCACTACCTACACTGATGTACACTTGTCGTTCTAGTCCCCAACGTTGTGTCTAGCATTAAGATATTGGCAGAGGAAAAGATATAGAGCCTAAGTCACTCCATAACAACAACAGATTTAAATCTATGGGAAGCCTCTGTATCGAAAAGAGCAGAAGATAAAACTGAGGCTACTAAGATCGTACCTCGAACTGTGGAGGGTCCAGGATCCTGATTCTGTTGGGTATACTCCACTAAAAAATTATGGCCTATGTCATGTCCCTATGACCCTGCCTGACCGATCTGAGCTGATCCATCCTACTGTCACAGAAGAACCGGTGACTGACTACCACGGCCACGACCTCCACCTCGGCCCGAACGGCTAGAAGAACTCTAGTTCCCAGACTGGTGAGAAAATGGTGGCTCTACTCCTGAATGTGGGGTCATAGAAGAACCCCTGTCACCAGGTGCTGGTGAGAAGAACTGACAAAAGTGCTGAAGGTGAACCATCTTGCCGTAAGATCAGCACTCCCCTAGGTCGCTCGGGCAACGTGTCCCTGTGTGCCCGCTCTTCCCACACTGGTAGCACACCACCTGGATACCAGAGGATGCATCCCACCTACTCTAATCTCCTCGTGAAAGCTCCCTACAGCGCTTCCTGCTATCAGGAGGAGGAATACTAAATTTGGATGCCGAACTGCCCTGGATCACCGCTCCAGAATCCCTCAGATTGTGCTCTGTGATTAGCGCCTGGTTGATGATATAAGATATCGAAGTCAGCCTGATGATGCTCACCTGGGATCAGATGTCGTGCCTCATACCATCCTTAAATTTTCATCAAAGGAACAACTCGTCACCTCCAATAATAGGCATGAAACGCTACAGCTCTGTGAAGCGAGAGGAATACTTCATAACAGAAAGAGTACCCTACTCCAGACTCATGAACTCTTGGTCTCGATCATCCCTCAAGGTCTCCGGATAGAAGAAATCATAGAAGATTCACCAAAAATCATCACAATCCATATTATGCTAGAAGCCCGCCTACGATATCACATCCCACCACCTCTTGGCAGAGTCCTGAAGCATGTATGTAACAATATTCACCCTCTTCTCTGGAGGTATCTCCAGATGCTCGAAAATCATTAGCGTAGCATCTAGCCATGACTCTGCAACCTGGGTTCCCCCATCCCCTGTGAAATTAGAAGGACGCTTCTGCTGAAAGACCCACATCAATTCTTCCATTGACGAGGTAGGAGACGGCACTCCCTAAAAGGTCTGCATTAGCCTCAAAAATCCCTCCCTGAACTGTGCATCAGCACCTATGTCAGGTACAATGGCTGGTGCCAAGGCTGGCACAACTGGAGGATCCACTGGGTGTCCCTGATCAACCATTTCTGGTGTCTAATCACTGCCTAGAAACTAGCGCATAACCGAAGGATGTCTCGGTGGCATGACTCTACAAGTTCAAGCGCACACCTTAGATCAAGATTATCAAGGACTAAAAACTAGAAGCATAAGAGGAGAAAAAGAGACACAAGGCATTCAAGTTTTACCAAACATGACTACACGGCGTGTATAATTACTACACGGCGTGTTCCCTTGAGTCATTTTCATAGGCATGTACACCTACCCAAACTGTTCATGTAACACCCGACACACATGGTGTGTTGTCTTAACACACGGCATGTACTTGAATCCCCTTTCCCTGCCCGAGTCCTTCTACACGGTTAAGCCACACAGATCTCCTAAGACAACACTACACGGCGTGTTCGAGGTTGCCACGGCGTGTTCGAGGTTGCCACGGCGTGTACTAGATAAGCTTCACCTAGCCCGTGTTGTTAGTGACACAGCCTGACACATGGATCAAACTATACATAATGTTCTGGATAGACATGGCGTGTATGTGAAAGGATAACACTGACCCATGTTGTTCGTAACATGGCCAGGTACCTGGGTCTGACTACACGGTGTGTTCAAGGCTGACACAGCATGTATATATTCAGACTTATCCATCTGTGTTGTTAGTTACACAGGTGGACACCGAGTTAACACCACACGGCATGTAAAGAGGGTATAATACATGTCCCCACAAGAAAATCCCTATCACGTGCCTCTTCCCACATGGCTTATGACACGGTTAGAGATTACATGGTGTGTACATAAAGTACACGGTGTGTACTTAAGAAAAATTGTTTCTTCTAGAACAGAATAACACATGGCATGTAATCAAAACTACACGGCGTGTATTCTGGGTTTTTCCAGATAGTAAGCCTCAGAAACTTCTCTGGAGCCCATAAAAACACTGAAACAAACATTAAAGGTTCCAAATTCCGATTTGTGAGGGGGCATACTCCCCGCAAATCAATGTTTGGCATCTTCTACATGCTATAACAAGGAAAACAAGGCAATGATCCACCAAATTTCGGTCTAGGAGGGACCATAACACCTCAAGAACCAAATTTTGGCATTCATTCAAAAAAACCCTTAAACGAAAATACCCTATCAAAATAGAAAGTATTCTTAGCATAGAATATTTCACAAAAGCATGCATATTCTACACAACATCTATCACAACAACATGAAATCGCTAATACATCCTAGATGGCATGGCAAGAATGCATGACATGTGATTTATAGCAAGTGCCTATATGATGCATGAAATGGCATACCCTCATCTCATCGGGTTGTGATAGAAATAGAACCTCAATAATTTCAATAGTAAAAACACAAAACATATGAGTGTTTGTGCATGTTCATATTTCCTTTAATTTGATTTCTTGTGATTTTGTTTGATTACTTTTCCTCTATATATTGATGATATCTTAATTTATGTTGTTTGGATGTTTGTGATTCTTATCACATTGGAAAGATAAGATATTTATCTATATTTTATTAGTTGATGAGGATGTTTTAAAATTCTTATCTATTTCTCAAAAAATTCAATGAAGTTGCTACTATGGTTTTACAAACTCTACATTTCACTTTTTTTTAAACATTTCTATATTTATTTTACTGTAACTTCTATGGTTATCCGATTTACATGAAACTTGATTATATGGAAAGATAAAATTTTTATCTTGATTTCATTAGTTTACATAAAAGTCTAAAAATATCTTTTGAATGGTCTTTAATTACTTGAACTTATGCTATGCTGTTTTATAGTACCAATTTTTCCAGAATTGTTTTGCTTCTGTTTTTTAATGATTTTAGGATATGTAGATGTTGGTTTTAATTGGTTATTTTTTTTGAAATATAATAAGTTTTTCAAAAAATCATTATTTTTTAACAAAGTCTGAATCTTCTGTTAAGATCCCTTAAAAATTCATTGAATTTTGTCAAAATATTCTGTCCAGATTTTTATCTCAAAAGTATGGTTCATTTTTATCACAAAATTATGGTTCATTTTTTATCTCAAAAGTATGGTTCATTTTTATATCAAAAGTATAGTTCACTTTTTATCTCAAAACTATGGTTCATTTTTTATCTCAAAAAATTAGGGTTCATTTTTATCTCAAAAGTATAGTTCATTTTTATCTCAAAAGTATGGTTTATTTTTATCTAAAAAAGTATGGGTCATTTTTTATCTCAAAAGTATGGTTCATTTTTTATCTCAAAAGTATGGTTCATTTTTTATCTCAAAAGTATGGTTCATTTTTATCTCAAAAGTATGGTTCATTTTTATCTCAAAAGTATGGTTCGTTTTTATCTCAAAAGTATAGTTCACTTTTATCTCACAAAAGTAGGGTTCATTTTTATCTCAAAAGTACGGTTCATTTTTATCTCAAAAGTATGGATCATTTTTATCTCAAAAGTACGGTTAATTTTTATCTCAAAAGTATGGTTCATGGTTTATCTGACAAAAGTATGGTTTACTATTCATACCTCTGTTATTGTTCATGCCCTACGTTACTATTCATACCCAACGTTACTGTTCATATCCTATGTTACTGTTCATACCTTACGTTACGTACTGTTCACTCCGAAGTTATTGTTCCCTCTGAAGTTATTGTTCATTCCGAAGTTATTGTTCATTCCGAAGTTACTGTTCACTCCAAAGTTACTGTTCACTCCGAAGTTACTATTCACTCTGAAGTTACTGTTCGTTCCGAAGTTACAGTTCATTCCGTGCACTTTTTTTAAGAATTTATTTTCTACAAATATATGGATTATTTTTTAACAATTTTTTTTAGAAAAATCTTATTTAAATATAAGGATCGTAATGAAAGAGTTTTTAATGTTTTTAGTGCTATATTTAGAGAGAAATTAATAAAGATTTTCAACATCTTTTACAAATAAATTTGGACGTTTCAAGATTGTTTAAATTCAAATGTTTGAATTTAATTTCAGAATCTGCTGCTAGTTTTCAGGAACTGTTTTGACTACATTTAAATAATTTTAAATCGATTTGAAATTATGTTTTGAATCATTCAATTCTTTTATTATTCTAGATATTTTATTTGAAGACTTATTCAAAATATTTTTAATTCATCTATTAGATGTTTATTCAACGGGAATAAAGAAGCAACAGAGATGCTATTTTCATGGAGATATTTATAGGATCTATTGAGTCAATTAGTTTTGAATATCCTAAGGAAGCAGATTTGTTGCACCTGCTAGATATTTTTATTCTCTATATATATCATTCTCTATTGTATAAAAAAAGGTACAACACAATAAAAAGAGAAAGTGTTGTGAACATTGAATCTGTTGTGCATTGGCAACGTCCTGTGTCACTCTGCTTTACCACCTACTCGTTCTCTCAAGCGCTGAATTAATTCTGCTTCGACTACAATTGCATTGATGAGACGTGCTAATCTAAATCTCAATAACCAGTACCTGTGCTTTAATTTTTATCTTCTTTATCATCTGGTTCTGAGTCTGTAACACTACTTCCCATCTCTCACACACACTCTTATTTTTTTATTTATGCTTTTGTACACAAAAGTATTATTTGTTATTCTTTTTCCTCGGGTTATGACTCCCATATTCTAAAGTCAGGATCTTAGGGTTATGACTCCCTGTATCTAGGATCAAGACTGTTTGTGTTGTGACTCCCAGTATCTAAAGTCAGGTTGTAAGGGTTGTGACTCCCCACACAAAAGTCATTGTCATGGTTTTCCCTCCACTATAAAAGGATTTTGTAATTTGGTTATGATTCCCCTTTAAAAATAATTTTTAGTGTACACGTATCTCTCGCTGAGTAGAGAGGTATAAGAGTAGAGTAGGCCCACTTTGGATCGAACTACTATAAAAAACATCCTTGCATTATTTACTTTTTCTGCTGCTTATTAACCTTAATAATTAACTTTGATAATTAATTTAATTAATCAATTCATTTGATTAAAAAATTTAATCTGGTCTATTAACCCCCCCCCCCCCTCTAGACCATGCCATTACCTTGTCCGACCTAACAATTGGTATCAGAGGGAAATGTTCTTAATAATAGTTTTGTTCTATATTTCTTTACACCAAATATCGGCACCAATGGTAATTCCTTAAGTAATTTATCCAACCAATTTTTTTGAGTCTGATTTTATATTTTACTGTACTAACCTATTCCTAGACCTCACAGTCTAAGGATAAAGATCTTATAAGATGGAAGGATTGAACCCGAATAATTCTTGGATTTCTCAGAAGCCAGCACATTTTGATGGAAATGATTATGGATACTGGAGATCCTGAATGGAGGCATACCTCAAACAGTTGAGCATTGAGAACTGGTCTATCATATCAAAACAATACACACTGCCTGAAGCTAATCCAGATACTCTTGAAGGAATTGATGCTACTAGATATGTCTTAAATTAAAAAGTCATTAATATTTTATATTGTGATATTAAAAGAAGTGTTTTTAGTCATGTGTCTGCATGCAAGATAGAACATGAGATTTGGAAGATTTTTCAAGTTAATCACCTTGGCTCTGAAAAATTGATCTGAACCAAGTTTGGAATGCTTCATGCTGAGTATCAAGACTTCTAGATGGGTGAAAATGAAACTATAAACCAAATGTGTCATAGATTCACAAGTATTTTGAATGGAATGGATTCACTTGGAGAATATCTGGAAAATCATTTACCTATTGAAAGAGTCCTAGGAGCATTACCCAAGAAATGGCATGCAAAGAAAGTTGTCATTGATGAAAGCAAGAACTTAAAAGAGTACACACTTGAGGAATTGATTGGATCACTAATACAATATGAACTGGAAATGAAGAACATAGCTGATGAGGAGAAAACAAAATAAAAGGTGTAGCATTTTAGTCTATAAAAGTTATGTCTAATAATTCTTCTGATTCTGATCTACAGGATATTGAAAAGGAAGACATGACTCATATTGTAACTAGAGTCTAAAATATAATTAAAAATAAAGGTTTCAAAAACCAGTTTAGTACAAATAATAAAAAAGAAAAATATAAGGGAGATAAGAAAGGTGATAAAATTTACAATGCTATAGATGTAAATTGTTATGAGTATAGGAAGAAAGGTCATATCAAACCCGATTGCCCTAAACTAAAGAATAAATAAAAATACAAAAAGAAGGACAAAAAGACATTGAAAACCAGCTAGAGTTGTACTGATGAATATAATTCTAGTGAAAAATCTGGAAATGACAAAGAATCCTCCAACATGTGCTTCATGGAATCACTGGATAAGGTTTGTAATTCTAGTAATTATTCTGATTGTTCTGATTCTTAATATGAATCTAAAAACCCCAATGTTTTTGAATTAAATAAAGAAATTGAATGATTAAGAAAATATATTTTCAAATCTTCTGATTTATACAATAAACTTAAAGAAGATAATTAAAAACTTATTTCTGAAAATAAATTAATTTTTCAAGAAAATAAAAAGTTAATAAACACTGCTTCTACTTGTCATTCAATAGTTTTTTATAATTTGAAAACTTCTCAAGATCTGAATGAGAAATTGAAAAAGGAAGTTGGATGTCTTAAACAAAATTTATCTTCTTTTATTAAAGGTCGTGAAAAATATCATGAGTTGATGTCTTTGACTAAAACTGAGAAAAATAAATATGGTTTTGGTTATGATAAAATATTACCTCAAATGTATAAAACCTGTTTTGTTAAAAGTATAAATGGTTGTACTTCAACTGTTACTTATTTTGAATGTGGCATGAATGGTCACTATGTCAATGACTGCTCACTTAGATTTAAATAATCTTTGGGATTTACAAAAACGAATATTTCAAAAGCCTTATTATCGAGAGTACCTTACAATACATGTTTAAATTATGTATGGGTGCCTAAAAATTTTATTACTAATCCTATTGGACCCAAAGTATCCTGGGTACCAAAATTGTCAATTAATTGATTTTTGTAGGAAAAATGCCCTGGAATTCTCAAGAACGACATATGGTGCATGGAAAGTGGATTATCTAGGCATATGACCAGAGACCCATCAAATTTTACCTCATACAACACATGTGATGGAGGCACTATTACTTTTGTAGACAATTCCAAAGGCAAAGTAAAAGGTTTTGGAAAAGTTGGTATTTCAAATTCTATATTTATTTCCAAATTTTTATATGTTGAAGGCTTAAAACATAATTTATTAGTATATCACAAATATGTGATGATGTAATGGGAGTTAAATTTCAAAATGATAAATGTTTAGTTTTAAAATATGATTCTATATTATTTCATGCTAATCGAAAATATAATATTTATACAATTGATTTTTATGAACTAATTGTTCAACATGTAAAGTGTTTGAATGATGTACAGAATAACTGCATCCTTTGGCACCGACGTTTAGGTCATGTTAATTTCAGAATGTTGCATAAGCTCTCAAAGCATGAGAATGTTTTACAGCTTACTTCTTTGAATAAAGAACAACTTCATGTTTGTGACGCCTGCATGAAAGGGAAGAAACACAAAATTTATTTTAGACCTATCAATCATATAAGTACTATTAAGCCTTTACAGTTGGTACATCTTGATTTATTTGGTCCAACTCAAATTTCTAGCCTTGGTGGAAAGAAATATACTTTAGTTATTGTTGATGATTATAGTATATTTTCTTGGGAATATTTTCTATCTCATAAAAATGATACTTTATCTAAATTCACTACTTTCTGTAAATTAGTTCAAAATGAAAAAGGTTGTATGATTATTTCTATTCATAGTGATAAAGGAGGTGAATTTCATAATTTAGATTTTGAAAAATTCTATGAAAAGAATGGATATTTTCATAATTTCTCTACTCCTAGAACACCACAACAAAATGGTGTTGTAGAACGTAAAAATAGAACTCTTATTGAAAGAGATCGAACTATGTTAAGTTACTATAATTTTCCTAGATATTTTTGGGCTGAGGCTATTTTTGCTGCATGTTATATTTCAAATAGAATTCTAATTATAACTTTTCTAAAGAAAACTCCTTATGAATTATTCAAAAATAAAAAGCCTAAAGTTGGTTATTTTAGAGTTTTTGGCTACGAAGTTTTTATTTTAAATTCAAACGATAATTTAGATAAATTTAATGCTAAAAGTGATGAAGGTATTTTTCTTGGTTATTCTAATAACAGTAAATCAAATAGATTTTATAATAAAAGAACGATGGTTATTGAAGAGTATGTTCATGTTATGTTTGATGAAAATAATGTTAAAATAAATTCTGATTCTAATGTTATTGATAATGAGTTTTGAGATTTTAATTTTGGTGAAGATATTCCTCAAGATAATATTGAATTAATTGATGGGGAGCATACTATTTCTCAACCTGATCTAAGATCATGGAAGATTCACAAAGATCATCCTATTGAAAATTTAATTGGAAATGTTGATGCTAGTGTCAAAATGAGAAATTCAATTTTAAATTATTGTTCCAATTCGGCTTTTATTTCTAATTTTGTTCCGGTTAATATTAATGATACTTTAAAAGATATGAACTGTATTGTTGCTATGAAAGATGAATTTAATTAGTTTGTTAGAAATAATGTTTGGACTTCAGTAGAATTGCCTGAAGATAATCAGGTAATTGGAACTAATTGGATCTTTAGAAACAAGCTGGATGAATCTGGATAGATTGTCAAAAACAAATCCATACTGGTTGATCAAGGATACTATCAAGAAAAGTTATAGACTTTTGAGATTTAATTTCACCTGTTTCCAGGTTAGAGGAAATTAGAATTTTTTTAGCTTCTGCGTGTTTTCAAGGTTTTAAATTATATCAAATGGATGTAAAAAGCGCTTTCTTAAATGGTTTTATTACTGATGAATTTTATGTTTCTCAACCCCCTGGTTTTGAAAATGAAAAATTTTCTAACCATGTTTTTAAATTATCTAAAGCATTATAGGGTATCAAACAAGAACCTCATGCTTGGTATGAAAGACTTTCTTTATTTTTATAAAAAAATGTTTTCAAGAAAGGCAATTTTGATCCAACTATTTTTATTAAAAGATCTTATGAAGATATTTTAATTGTTCATTTCTATGTTGATGATATAGTTTTTGGATCATCTAGTGAAATTCTTTGAAATGATTTTTCTTTATTGATGACTTCTAAATTTGACATGAGTTTAATGGGAGAATTAAAGTTCTTTCTTGGACTTAAAATTTCTAAAAGGAAAAATGGAATTTTTCTTAATCAATCTAAGTATGCTAGAGAGTTATTTAAACGATTTGTTCGTGATTCCTCTAAATCCCTGAAAACTCTTATGGGTACTAATTGTAAATTAGATAGTGATGCATCTACTAAATCAGTTGATTTTACAGTTTATAGAGGTATGATAGGTGGCTTGCTATATTTAACTACATCTACACCTGATATCATTTTTAGTGTTTATTTATGTGCTAGATTTCAAGCTGGTCCAAAAGAGAGTCATATTAAAGCTGTTAAAAGAATAATTATATATGTTAAAGGAAGTGTTGATTCTTGTTTATTTTATCCAAAATATAACTGTTTTGATTTAACATCTTATTCTGATTCTGATTTTCAAGGCTATATAATTGACCAAAAAATCACATCAGGTATGTGTCATTTTTTGGGAAAATGTTTAAAATCTTGGTCATCTAAGAAACAATTATCTGTTGCTTTATCTACTACAGAAGCTGAGTATATCTCTGCTGCCAGTAGTTGTGCTCAAAGTTTATGGATTAAGAAAACTATATGTAATTTTGGTGTTTATCTTGATAAAATACCTATTTATTTTGATAATACATCTGTAATTTCTATTTCTAAAAACCCTTACAAAATTCTAGAACAAAACATATTGACCTTAGATTTCATTTCATTTGAGATCATGTGAATAAGGGTGATATTGTTTTATAATTTATCCCCTATGAAAATCATCTTGATGATATTTTTACAAAGCCTTTAGACTTTTCTCAGATTGATAAAATTAAAATTTCTCTTGGTATGTTGGAATTTTAAATTTTATTTGTTGGATTTGTTTAGGGGGAGCATGTTTTCACTTTTTGTTTATTTAAAAAAAGGGGGAGAAGTTTTGGAGAGAAGTTTTGGGGAGAAATAATTTGGTTTTAATCATTTTAAAAATTCATTTATGGTTTAAATGTTTTGGTTTTTCAATTAAACAAAAAGTTGGGGATTGTTTGTGCATGTGCATATTTCCTTTAATTTTATTTCATGTGATTTTGTTTGATTACTTTTCCTCTGTATATTGATGATATCTTAATTTATGTTGTTTGGATGTTTTTTATTATTATCACATTGGAAAGATAAGATATTTATCTATATTTTATTAGTTAATGAGGAAGTTTTAAAATGCTTATCTATTTCTCAAAAAAATCAATGAAGTTACTATTTTGGTTTTAGAAACTCTACATTTCACTTTTTTTTTAAACAATTCTGTATTTATTTTACTAAAACATCTACGATTATCCGATTTACATGAAACTTGATTCAATGGAAACATAAAATTTTTATATTGATTTCATTAGTTTACATCAAGGTATACAAATATCTTTTCAATGGTCTTTTAATTACTTGAAGTTATGCTATGCTGTTTTGTAGTTGCAATTTTTACAGAATTTTTTTTCTTCTATTTTTAAATGTTTTTAGGATCTGTAGATTTAGGTTTTAACTAGTTTTTTTTGGAAATATAATAAGTTTTTCTACAAATCATTAGTTTTGACCAAAGTCTGAATATACTGTTAAGATCCCTTAAAAATTCGTGGAAGTTTGTCAAAATATTCTATCTATATTTTTAACTAAAAAGTATGGTTCATTTTTATCCCAAAAGTATGGTTCATTTTTTATCTCAAAAGTATGGTTTATTTTTATATCAAAAGTATGGTTCATTTTTTATCTCAAAAGTATGGTTCATTTTTTATCTCACAAAATTATGGTTCATTTTTATCTCAAAAGTATGGTTCATTTTTATCTCAAAAGTATGGTTCATTTTTATCTCAAAAGTATGGTTCATTTTTTATCTCAAAAGTATGGTTCATTTTTTATCTCAAAAGTATGGTTCATTTTTTATCTCAAAAGTATGGTTCATTTTTATCTCAAAAGTATGGTTCATTTTTATCTCAAAAGTATGGTTCATTTTTATCTCAAAAGTATGGTTCATTTTTATCTCACAAAGGTAGGGTTCATTTTTATCTCAAAAGTATGGTTCATTTTTATCTCAAAAGTATGGTTCATTTTTATCTGAAAAGTACAGTTCATCTTTATCTCAAAAGTATGGTTCATTATTTATCTGACAAAAGTATGGTTTATCGTTCATACCCTATGTTACTGTTCATACCCTATGTTACTGTTCAGACCCTACGTTACTGTTCATTCCCTACGTTAACGTTCATACCTTACATTGTGTTATTGTTCACTCTGAAGTTACTGTTAACTCTGAAATTACTGTTCATTCCAAAGTTACTATTCACTCCGAAGTTACTGTTCACTCTGAAGTTACTATTCACTCTGAAGTTACTATTTATTCTGAAGTTACTATTTATTCCATGCAATTTTTTAAAAAATTGATTTCCTGCAAATATATGGATTATTTTTTAACGATTTTTTTTTGTAAAATCCTATTTAGATATAAGGATCGTAATGAAAGAGTTTTTAATTTTTTTGGTGCTATATTTAGTGAGAAAATTTAATAAAGTTTTGCAACATCTTTTACAAATAAATTTGGACGTTTCAAGATTGTTTAAATTCAAATGTTTGAATTTAATTTCAGAATCTGCTGCTAGTTTTCAGGAACTATTTTGACTACGTTTAAATTATTTTAAATGGATTTAAAATTATTTTTTGAATCGTTCAATGCTTTTATTATTCTGGATATTTTATTTGAAGACTTATTCAAAATATTTTGAATTCCTTTATTAGATGTTTATTCAACGGGAATAAAGAAGCAACAGAGCTGCTATTTTCATGGAGATATTTATGGGATCTATTGACTCAATTAGTTTTGAATATCCTAAGGAAGTGGAGTTGCTGCACCTGATAGATATTTTTTTCTCTATATATATAGTTCTCTCTTGCAGAAAAAAAAATGTACAACACAATAAAAAAGGAAAGTGCTGTGAACTTTGAATCTGCTTTGCATTTGAAACGTCTTGTGTCACTCTGCTTCACCACCTGCTCTTTCTCTCAAGCGCTGAATTAATTATGCTTGGACTACAATTGCATTGAAGAGACGTGTTGATCTAAATCTCAGGAACCAGTACCTGTGTTTTAATTTTCATCTTCTCTTTCATCTTGTTCTGAGTCTGTAACACTACTTCCCATCTCTCACATGCACTCTTATTTTTCTGTTTATGCTTTTGCACACAAAATCATTATTTTTTATTATTTTTCCTCGGGTTGTGACTCCCGGATTCAAAATTCAGGATCTTAGGGTTGTGACTCCTTGTATCTAAAGTCAAGACTGTTTGGGTTGTGACTCCCGGTATCTAAATTCAGGTTGTAAGGGTTGTGCCTCCCCACACAAAAGTCAGTGTCATGGTTATCCCTCCAATAGAAAAGGATTTTGTAATTGAGTTATGATTCCCCTTTAAAAATCATTTTTAGTGCACACGTATCTCTCGCCGAGTAGACAGGTATAAGAGTCGAGTAGGCCCACTTTGCACCGAACTACTATAAAAAACATCCTTGCATTATTTACTTTTTCTGCAGCTTTTTAACCTTAATAATTAACTTTGATAATTAATTTAATTAATCAATTCATTTGATTAAAAATTATAATCTAGTCTTTTCACCCCCCCCCCCCCCCTCTAGACCATCTGCCATTACCCTGTCCGACCTAATAATTGGTATCAGAGGGAAACCTTCTTAAGAATAGTTTTGTTCAATATTTCTTTACATAAAATGTCAGCACCATTGGTTATTCCTTAAGAAATTTATCCAGCCAATTTTCTTTGAGTCTTATTTTATATTTTATTGTACTAACCTATTCCTAGACCTCGCAGTCTAAGGATAAAGATCTTAAAAAATGGCAGGATTGGATCCGAATGATTCTTGGATTCCTCAGAAGCCACCACATTTTGATGGCAATGATTATGGATATTGTAGATCCTGAATGGAGGAATATCTCAAACAGTTGAGCATTGAGCACTGGTCTATCATGTCAAAACAATACACACTACCTGAAGCTGATCCAGATACTCTTACAGGAATTGATGCTACTAGATATGTCTTAAATTACAAAGTCGTTAATATTTTATATTGTGATATTAACAGAAGTGTTTTCAGTCATGTGTCTGCATGCAATAAAACTCATGAGATTTGGAAGATTTTGCAAGTTACTCACCTTGGCTCAGACAAATTGATCCAAACCAAGCTTGGAATGCTTCGTTCTGAGTATCAAGACTTCAATATGGGTGAAGATGAAACTGTAAACCAAATGTTCCATAGATTCACAAGCATTTTGAATGGAATGAATTCACTTGGAGAATATTTGGAAAATCCTATACTTATTGAAAGAGTCCTACGAGCATTACCAAAGAAATGGCATGCAAAGAAAGTTTCTATTGATGAAAGCAAGAACTTAAAAGAGTACACACTTGATGAATTGATTGGATCACTACTCCAATATGAACTGTAACTGAAGAACATAGTTGATGAGGAGAAAACAAAATGAAAAGGTTTAGCAATTAATTCTATAAATGTTGTGTCTAATAATTCTTATGATTCTGATCTACAGGATATTGAAAAAGAAGACATGGATCAGATTGTAACTGGAGTCTACAAAAGAATTAAAAAGAAAGGTTTCAAAAACCAGTTTAGAAGAAATCATCAAAAAGAAAAATATAAGGGAGATAAGAAAGGTGCTAGAAATTTCAATTCTACATATGTAACTTGTTATGAGTGAAGGAGAAAGGTCATATCAAACCTGATTTCCCTAAACTAAAGAATAAAGAAAAATACAAAAAGAAGGACAAAAAGTCATTGACAACCAGCTGGAGTTGTACTTATGAATCTGATTCTAGTAAACAATATGGAAATGATAAAGAATCTGTCAACTTGTGCTTCATGGAATCATTGGATAAGGTTTGTAATTCTAGTTATTATTCTGAATGTTCTGATTCTGAATATGAATCTGAAAACCCCAATGTTTTTGAATTAAATAAAAAAATTGAAAGATTGAGAAAATATATTTTTAAATCTCCTGATTTATATAATAAACTTAAATAAGATAATGAAAAACTTATTTCTGAAAATAAAATAATTTTTCAAGAAAATAAAAAGTTAATAAACACTGCTTCTACTTCTCATTCAACAGTTTATGATAATTTGAAAACTGCTCAAGATTTGAATGAGAAATTGAAAAAGGAATTTTAATGACTTAAACAAAATTTATCTGCTTTTATTCAAGGTCGTGAAAAATATCATGAGATGATGTCTTTGACTAAAACTAAGAAAAATAATAATGGTTTTGGTTATGATATAAGATTACCTCAAATGTATAAAACCTGTTTTGTTAAAAGTAAAAATGGTTGTACTTCAACTGTTACTTATTTTAAATGTGGCATGAATGGTCACTATGCCAATGACTGCTCACTTAAATTTAAAAAATCTATGGGATTTACAAAAACTAATATTTCAAAATCCTTATTATCAAGATTACATTACAATAAAAGTTTAAATTATGTATGGGTGCCTAAAAATTTTATTACTAATCCTATTGTACCCAAAGTAGCTTGGGTACCAAAATTGTCAATTAATTGATTTTTGTAGGAAAAATGTCTTGGATGTCTCAAGAACGACATATGGTACATGGACAGTGGATGCTCTAGGAATATGACCGGAGGCCCATAAAATTTTACCTCATACAACACATGTGATGGAGGCACTGTTACTTTTGGAGACAATTCCAAAGGCAAAGTAAACGTTTTTGGTAAAGTTGGAATTTCAAATTCTACATTTATTTCCAAATTTTTATATATTGAAGGTTTAAAACATAATTTAATTAGTATATCACAATTAAGTGACGATGTAATGGAAGTTAAATTTCAAAATAATAAATGTTTAGTTTTTAAAGAAGATTATTTATTATTTTATGAAAATTGAGAAGATAATATGTATACTATTGATTTTGCTGAACTAATTGTTCAACATTTAAAGTGTTTGAATGTTGTAAAGAATGACTACATCCTTTGGCACCGACATTTAGGTCATGTTAATTTCAGAATGTTGCATAAGCTCTCAAAGAATGAGAATGTTTTATAGCTTCCTTCTTTGAAGAAAGAACAATTTCATGTTTGTGATGCATGCATGAAAGGGAAGAAACACAAAATTTATTTTAGACCTATCAATCAGATAAGTACTATTAAACCTGTACAGTTGGTACATCTTGAATTATTTGGTCCAACTCAAATTTCTAGCCTTGGTGGAAAGAAATATACTTTATTTTTTGTCGATGATTAAAGTATATTTACTTGGGTATATTTTCTAGCTTATTAAAATGATACTTTATCTAAATTCACTACTTTCTGTAAATTAGTTCAAAATGAAGAAGGTTGTATGATTATTTCTATTCGTAGTGATAAAGGAGGTGAATTTCATAATTAAGATTTTGAAAAATTCTATGAAAATAATGGATATTTTCATAATTTATCTTCTCCTAGAACACCACAACAAAATGGTGTTATAGAACAGAAAAATAGAACTCTTATTGAAAGGGATCGAACTATGTTAAGTGAATATAATTTGCCTAGATATTTTTGGGATGAGGATATTTTTTCTGCATGTTATATTTCAAATAGAATTATTATTAGACCTTTGCTAAAGAAAACTCCTTATGAATTATTCAAAAATAAAAATCCTAAAGTTGGTTATTTTAGAGTTTTTTGCTGTAAAGTTTTTATTTTAAATTCAAAAGATAATTTAGATAAATTTGATGCTAAAAGAGATGAAGGTATTTTTCTTGGTTATTCTAATAACAGTAAAGATTATAAAGTTTATAATAAAATAACGATGGTTATTGAAGAGACTGTTCATGTTATGTATGATGAAAATAATGTTAAAATAAATTCTGATTCTAATGTTATTGATAATGAGTTTAGATATTTTAATTTTGGTGAAGATATTCCTCAATATAATAATGAATTAATTGAGGGGGATCATACTCCTTCTCAACCTAATCCAAGATCATGGAAGATTCTCAAAGATCATCCTATTAAAAATATAATTGGCAATGTTGATTCTAGTGTAAAAACCAGAAATTCTATTTTAAATTATTGTGTCAATTCTGCTTTTATTTTTGATTTTGTACCTGTTAATATTAATGATACTTTAAAAGATGCAATATGGATTGTTGCTATGAAAGATGAATTTAATTAGTTTGTTAGAAATAATGTTTGGACTTTAGTAGAATTTCCTAAAGATAAGCAGGTAATTGGAACTAAGTGGATCTTTAGAAACAAGCTGGATGAATCTAGACAGATTGTCAAAAACTAAGCCAGACTTTTTGATAAAGGATACTCTCAAGAAGAAGGTATAGACTTTGAAGATTCAATTACCCCTGTTGCCAGGTTAGAGGCAATTAGAATTTTGTTAGCTTTTGCGTGTTTTCAAGGTTTTAAATTATATCAAATGGATGTAAAAAGCACTTTATTAAATGGTTTTATTACTGAAGAAGTTTATGTTTCTCAACCCCCTGGTTTCGAAAATGCAAACTTTTCCAACCATGTTTTTAAATTATCTATAGCTTTATACGGTCTCAAACAAGCACCTCGTGCTTGGTATGAAAGACTTTCTTTATTTTTATTAATAAATGGTTTCATGAAAGGAAATGTTTATCCAACTCTTTTTATTAAAAGATCTTATGAAGATATTTTAATTGTTCAGATCTATGTTGATGATATAGTTTTTGGATCATCTAGTGAAATTATTTGTAATGATTTTTCTTTATTGATGTCTTCTGAATTTGACATGAGTTTAATGGGAGAATTAGAGTTCTTTCTTGGACTTAAAATATCTCAAAGGAAAAATGGAATTTTTCTTAATCAATCTAAGTATGCAAAAGATTTAGTTAAATGATTTGGCCTTGATTCCTATAAATCCATGAAAACTCCTATGGGTACTAATTGTAAATTAGATAGCAATGCATCTAATAAATCAGTTGATTTTACAGTTTATAGAGGTATGATAGGTAGCTTGCTATATTTAACTACATCTACACCTGATATCATTTTTAGTGTTTATTTATGTGCTATATTTCAAGAAGATCCAAAAGAAAGTCATATTAAATCTATTAAAAGAATAATTAGATATGTTAAAGGAACTGTTGATTCTGGTTTATTTTATCCAAAATATAAATTTTTTGATTTAACATCTTATTCCGATTCTGATTTTGGAGGCTGTATAATTGACCGAAAACGCACATCAGGTATGTGTCATATTTTAGGAAAAATTTTAATATCTTGGTCATCTAAGAAACAATTATCTGTTGCTTTATCTACTGCAGAAGCTGAGTATATCTCTTCTTCTAGTTGTTGTGCTCAATGTTTATGGATTAAGAACACTTTATGTAATTTTGGTGTTTATCTTGATAAAATACCTATTTATTGTGATAATATATCTACAATTTCTATTTCTAAAAACCCCTTACAACATTCTATAACAAAACATATTGATCTTAGATTTCATTTCATTTGAGATCATGTGAATAAGGGTCATATTGTTTTAGAATTTATCCCTTATGAAAATCATCTTGCTGATATTTTTACAAAGCCTTTAGAATTTTCTCAGTTTGAGAAAATTAAATTTTCTCTTGGTATGTTGGAATTTTAAATTTTATTTGTTTCATTTGTTTAGGGGGAGCATGTTTTCACTTTTTATTTATTTACAAAAAGGGGGAGAAGTTTTGGAGAGAAGGTTTGGGGAGAAATAATTTGGTTTTAATAATTTTAAAAATTCATTTATGGTTTAAATGTTTTGGTTTTTTAATCAAACAAAAGGGGGGGAATTGTTTGTGCATGTTCATATTTCCTTTAATTTGATTTCATGTGATTTTGTTTGATTACTTTTCCTCTGTATATTGATGATATATTAATTTATGTTATTTGGATGTTTGTGATTCTTATCACGTTGGAAATATAATGTATTTATCTATATTTTATTAGTTAATGAGAAATTTTGAAAATGCTTATCTGTTTATCAAAAAAAATCAATGAAGTTGCTATTATGGTTTTAGAAAATCTACATTTCACTTTTTTTAAAAATTTCTATATTTATTTTACTAAAACTTCTATGGTTATTCAATTTACATGAAACTTGATTCAATGGAAGGATAAAATGTTTATCTTGATTTCATTAGTAAACATCAAAGTCTAAAAATATCTTTTGAATGGTCTTTTAATTACTTAAAGTTGTGTTATGCTGTTCTGTAGTAGCAGTTTTTCCAGAATTGTTTTGCTTCAGGTTCTTAATGATTTTAGGATCTGTAGATTTTGGTTTTAATTGGTTATTTTTTTGGAAATATAATAAGTTTTTCTACAAATCAATAGTTTTGACCAAAGTTTGAATCTTCTGTTAAGATCCCTTAAAAATTCTTTGAGGTTTGTCAAAATATTTTGTCCATATTTTTATCTCAAAAGTATGGTTCATTTTTATCACAAAAGTATGGTTCAATTTTTATCTCAAAAGTATGGTTCATTTTTATGTCAAAATTATGGTTCATTTTTTATCTCAAAATTTTGGATCATTTTTATCTCACAAAATTATGGTTCATTTTTATCTCAAAAGTAAGGTTCATTTTTATCTCAAAAGTATGGTTCGTTTTTATCTCAAAAGTGTGGTTCGTTTTTTATCTCAAAAGTATGGTTCATTTTTTATCTCAAAAGTATGGTTCATTTTTTATCTCCAAAGTATGGTTCATTTTTATCTCAAAAGTATGGTTCATTTTTATCTCAAAAGTATGGTTCATTTTTATCTCAAAAGTATGGTTCATTTTTATCTCACAAAAGTATGGTTCATTTTTATCTCAAAAGTATGGTTCATTTTTATCTCAAAAGTATGGTTCATTTTTATCTCAAAAGTATGGTTCATTTTTATCTCAAAAGTATGGTTCATTGTTTATCTGAAAAAAGTATGGTTTACTGTTCATACCCTATGTTACTGTTCATACCCTACGTTACATTTCATACCCTATGTTACTGTTCATACCCTACATTAATGTTCATACCTCACATTATGTTACCGTTCACTCCGAAGTTACTGTTCACTCCGAAGTTACTGTTCATTTTGAAGTTACTGTTCATTCCAAAGTTATTGTTCACTCCGAAGTGACTATTCACTCTGAATTTACTATTCACTTAGAAGTTACTTTTCATTCCGAAGTTACTGTTCATTCCGTGCAATTTTTTTAAAAAATGATTTTCTGCAAATATATGGATTATTTTTTAACGATTTTTTTTGTAAAATTCTCTTTAAATATAAGGATCGTAATGAAAGATTTTTTAATGTTTTTGGTGCTATATTTAGAGTGAAAATTTAATAAAGTTTTTCAACATCTTTTACAAATAAATTTGGACATTTCAATATTGTTTAAATTCAAATGTTTGAATATAATTTTAGAATCTGCTGCTAGTTTTCAGGAACTATTTTGACTACGTTTAAATAATTTTAAATGGATTTAAAATTCGTTTTTGAATCATTCAATTCTTTTATTATTCTAGAGATTTTATTTGAAGACTAATTCAAAATATTTTGAATTCCTTTATTAGATGTTTATTAAACGGGAATAAAGAAGCAAGAGAGGTGTTATTTTCATGGAGATATTTATGGGATCTATTGACTCAATTAGTTTTGAATATCCTAAAGAAGAAGAGCTTCTGCACCTGCTAGATATTTTTATTCTCTATATATATCATTCTCTCTTACAGAAAAAAAAAGGTACAACACAATAAAAAGAGAAAGTGTTGTGAACTTTGAATCTGCTGTGCATTTGCAATGTCCTGTGTCACTCTACTTCACCACCGGCTCATTATCTCAAGCGCTGAATTAATTCTGCTTCGAGTACAATTGTATTGTTGAGACATGTTCATCTAAATCTAAAGAACTAGTACATGTGCTTTAATTTTTATCTTCTCTTTCATCTGGTTCTGAGTCTGTAACACTACTTCCCATCTCTCACACGCACTCTTATTTTTCTGTTTATGCTTTTGCACACAAAAGCATTATTTGTTACTCTTTTTCCTCAGGTTGTGACTCCCGAATTCTAAATTCAGGATCTTAGGGTTGTGACTCCCGGTATCTAAATTCAAGACTGTTTGGGTTGTGACTCCCGGTATCTAAAGTCAGGTTGTAAGGGTTGTGACTCCCCACACAAAAGTCAGTGTCGTGGTTATCCCTCCACTAGAAAAGGATTTTGTAATTGGGTTATGATTCCCCTTCAAAAATCATTTTTAGTGCACACGTATCTCTCGCCGAGTAGAGAGGTATAAGAGTAGAGTAGTCCCACTTTGGACCGAACTACTATAAAAAACATCCTTGCATTATTTACTTTTTCCGCAGCTTCTTAACCTTAATAATTAACTTTGATAATTAATTTAATTAATCAATTAATTTGATTAAAAATTTTAATCTGGTCTATTCACCCCCACCCCCCTCTAGAACATCTTCCATTACCCTGTCCGACCTAACAGTGACTCATCGAACAGTGAAAATCAGATCAACCGTAAACTTGCAAAATCAGAAAAAATTGAAATAAATGTGGAAGATTGGCTTTTCTCTATACATGGGTTAGCTACTCCTGGGCACAGCTTATTACCAAGTATCTATTCCTTCCTATCCCTGACTAAAGGATCCAAAGAGTAAATCAAGAGAAACTAATTCCTCTGATACCACTTTGTAACGTCCAGGTTCCGAAAGTCACCCAGAGGTGCCCCATACCCGGTTGGTCACATGGTCTCAAGCGCATTTCCCCAAATGGAAGAGGATGCAAACTAACAGCGAGGGTCTTGGGTGTGATAGAGGGGAAACTATACCCTCATTGGAAGAGTACACAGTGGAAGAAAAACAAAAGCAAGAGTGGAAGCAGTAAACATCCATAGAAGAGAAAACAGTGGAAGACTGAAAGTAAAAACAACTGGAGCACATATATAAATGATGCATGATACATATGTCTAGGAAAGTATCCAAAAAATTCACAATGCTGGAATAAAAATAGTACTAAACGAGAGTACAGAATAGAAGATAAAATCACCTCATCATCGCAAACATATTCTTGTCTCATGCTCTCCATCTCCTCAGCAAGTCAAGTACCTGAAGTAGAAGGGAGCTTTCCCTTATCTGTGCCTGCAACAATATAATCTTTTTGGGCCCAAAAGCATGGCCCAAATAGGGTGTGAGACTAAATCCTTGTAGGTAACCACATGAAGATTTTTTCCTAATATTAAATGAATATATGATAGGTAGAAGTACAGAAAACAGTAAAAAGGAAGGTACTATGAAGTAAACAATCCATAGTTTCAATATCAAGAAACAGCGAACAAATAGCTAAAACCCAAACTGGTAACCCTCTGGGAAGTACTTATATCCATCCCCTCAGGTCCTACCTAAGAAGTAAAAGCAACCCTATGGGAAGTGAACTCGACCTAACCCCTCTGGTTCAATATATAAAGACTCTCTGAGGAAGCACTCACAGTCAATTCCCCTTATATTCTAAGGTAGTCAGGAACTCTCTGAGGAAGCTCACACAGTCAATTCCTTTTATAGCCCCAAGGTCAAGGAATCTCTAAGGAATCTCACTCATTCAATTACCCTTATATCCTAGGTCGTTCATAGACTCTCTTAGGAAGCACTCACCGTCAATTCTCTTTATAGTCTAAAGTAGTTAAAAATAATTCAAAGACTCTCTGAGGAAGCTCACTCGGTCAATTCCCCTTTAGTCTAAAGCAGTCAAGGACTCTTTCAGGAAGCTCACTTAGTCAATTCCCCTTATAGACCCAAATGGTCCAACGCTCTCTAAGGAAGCTCACTCGGTCAATTCCCCGTATATACCAAAGTGCTCAAGGACTCTCTTTGGAAGCTCACTCGGTCAATTCCCCTTATAGTCTACTACACCAGTTTATCACGGCCCTATGTAGGTCAACGAGCATAGAAATACAATATGGACAAAGTAAAGAAACAGAAATACTTGGCTAAATTTTCTACATCATATCAACATGTCAGAACACAACTCTCCGTCCTACAGCAACAGGCATGGAAAATGGGTAAAGCATCCAAAGGCTAAACAAGACCAAACAGTCGTAAATAGAACATGCATGGGAAAAACACATCCAAAGCATAGTAATCAACCCTATTCATATCCAAATGGATTCTACACAACATGAGATCATGGCATACAATAAACAGGGGTAAAATGATAAACACGTAATACCCCGTTCAAGGGTATTGGTATAATTTTCACATAATACTCAAAGACTTTGAACAGAAAAGCGCAAACCACCTACCTCAGTGTTGTAGGAATGATATACGTAAACCTCAAAGACATAAACACCCTAGAATGTTGAATGTCGATGCAATTCCAACACAACCAATGGTGTTTGATTCAGAGGAATGATAGAGGCTCGGGGGTTCGTCGAAGATCTGCTGCCGTACGGAGTTCTCAGTCAAACGAGACCTAAAAGAAGAGAATCCTGGAAATTAGATGTGACCTCGGTGCGTTTAATGAAAAAATAGTACACGGCATGTACTTTTGATGTACATGGAGTGTTCTCAACTTTTCCATACTCTGATTTAAGCGGCCTCCAAGTCACTCCCACACGGCTGTGTGTGTGGCTACTACCTGGCCAGCACATGGGCTCCTGCTGAAAGGAAGTACACGGTGTGCTCTCAAAAATTACATGACGTGTACTTAGAAAATTTCCAGAATTTCCTTTTTCCTCAAAAATGAACAGAAAAGGAAAAACATACCTAAAAAGAAGCTATGGGTTCTTACATTATGTAAATAGTTCCATTTGACCTTGGTGTGTGACATAGGCTAGGGATACCATTTAGGTTATAGGATTTTATCCCCCCCTCCCTCATGATTCAATGCATATATTCTGAGCTTATAGAACAACTAAGTGTGGTGGTCCTATTTATAGGATAGAGACCTAGGATATGTGCATGGATCATGATGAAATGTTTTTCTATTTTAGTTGGGTTGTTTTGGGAAGGTTAAAATGAATAAAGTGAATTAAATTGATTCTAAATAAAATTTCATACTATCAGCCTTAGGATGTTCTCGTTGTTTTCATGAATGGATCTTATTCTTCATCCATGTGTGGTGTAGGTATTTAATTTTTAGAAGGATGATCTTGTTAATCATTTTAGGTTTGATCTAGTATAAGAGGATGAGGTTTTCAAAAGGTTTTTGTGCACTTTTCATCAGTGGGCTTTGGGGAAGTATGAGGGTGATGTTTCGAACGTGGAGATAGAGAGTTTACTGGAGGATATTGAGATCCCATTAAGTTTTATCTGAGCACTAGTGGGATACTAGTTCTCTTTGGTAGTTAGTTAGATGTGAGGATCTATTCGTTATTGGTGGATTTTGTATCTGGGTGATTATAAGGAGGAATATGTTTCATGAGTTGACTTTCAGAAAGAGTTCTGGGTAGAGTTCCATTCAACGACCATGAAGGCCGTGAAGAGGTAGGAGCTTATTTCTCTTCAGTAGGGGAGCATGTTATTGAAGTAGTTAGGAATAAAGTTTGACGACCTTTTGAAATTTTCCCTATATATTTTTATAGATTATGATTCTCATGTAATACTTCTTGAGGAGTCACACCATTCTTCTATCTAGTATAATGTTACTCCAGTTACATTTCCAACATATACGGTAGTTTGGAATAAGGTGGAGGTGATCGAGAAGATGCACTCTTAAGGAGGTTTACTATGTGTGGGTAATTAGAAGTTTTCCTCAAGGATAAATTTTTTAGTACTAGTTCTTAGGAACTAGGACCTTTGAGGTTTTGACTAGCAGAGAGTTGAGCACTGAAGCTTACCTTTCGGCCCTCTTGATTCAGTGGTTTTTATTATTTTCCTCGAGATATGAGGATAGTGTTTTTTTCTGTAAGATTCAGGGGAATCACTAGAAACATTTCCCAGTGGTTTTTTTTAACTTATTTTGGTGGAGTCAGATAGGTTCACCACTAGCCTTAACATCAGTTTCCGATGAGACCATTTCGGCAGTAGGGGAAGAGGGTTTATGATTCGCTGAGGGGAGATGGATTGACTAGAGTCCAACCTCATGATGTTCATCATTTCTAGGTACTTATACCTGATTTTGGTCATAGAGGTGGTTTTTAGTAGATAGGTAGAGGATATTGGCAAGTTCAATTGCACACAATAGAGGTAGCAGTGCTAGAGGGGCCATAAATCATTTGAAGTATGCCTAGTTTATCGTCTACATTGTTGGTTCCTTGCTTGATTTAGTATATTCACACTTCTTTGTTTTTCTGTCACACCCCGACCGCAGACGCCTTTTATTTTATTTCTTTCTTGGTCCTGGTTTAAAAATTTTCAAAGTTTAGTTATATTGGCAAGTTTCGCATCGGTGCGCGTTTACCGCGCCGTTAGCGGTGACCGTGCATTCGTCCCGGGTGACCATGTGTTCACCCAGCATTTTGAATATTAAAGTTTTTATGTTGACATTAATATAATTATTAGTATTAAATTGTTATAAATATTATTTTTATTTTTATCGATATTATTATTATTATTTTATTTTATTTTATTGGTTCCGAGTGTCTGCGCCGTGGTCCAAGCTACGCCCCGGATTAGAACTTTTGTCGTTTGATGTTTTATTTTGGGTTTCAGAACTGTGCGTGGCCGCCGCGCGGTTGGCGGTCGCCACGCAGTTGGCCCGGGTGTCGGGAAAGTGCTCTCCTTTTATATATATATATATTCTTTTATTATTATTATTTTAATTTGGTTTGGCTCGCGTTATTATTAAATGGTAATTTTTATTAATTTTGATTATTTTTATATTATTATTACTATTTATATTATTATTATTATGGTTATTATGTTATGGTATTATTATTATTATTAAGATTCGGTTTTTATTTATTTATTTACTTATTCAATCTTATTATTATTATTATTATTATTTTGTTGTTATTATATATATATATATATAAATATATATATTTTAACCAAAACCCAAGTCCCCCCACCCTCTCTCTTCTGTGCGGCGGCCCCCTCCCCCTCTCCTTCTCCCCTACCCAGCCACGTGCCCTGCCCACCTCACCGGCCCTCCGCCATGCCGGCCCTGCCCGCCTCGCCGGCCCTCTGCCATGTCGTCCCTTCCCACCTCGCCGGCCCTCCACCATGTCCTCCCTCCGCCTCGCCGAACCCCCCCCCCCCCCTCGTCCGGCTCCCGCTCTGCCCGGCGCCCTCCACCGCTCCCCCCTGGCCTCGCGCGACCACCGACGCCTGCATCGCCGCGCCGACCCCGCTCCTGACCGCCGCCCCCTCCCCTTCGGCGTCTCCGCCCCGCACCATCCCTGTTGTCTCCCCGACGCCGCACCGCCGTCGGTCCAGCGGACGCCCTCTCGGCCTGCTCCCTCCGTCGCGCAACGCCGCCCCGCGCCGCTGCCCTCCCGCCGGATCCCAACCAGCCGCCTCCGCTTCCCACCTGCAGCGGCGCTCCGCCGAGCCTCCCGCTGGATCTCGGTCACCGGCCGCCGCCCTTGCTGGCTCTGCGCTTTCCGGCGCCGCCCCTTCCAGTGTCGCGGCGCCCCTACCGGCATCGTCCCAAACTTTCCGCGCCCTGCCGACGTCATCTCGGCTTGCACGTGCCCTGTCGGTGCTATTTCGGCCAGCGCGCAGCCTACCGGCGTCGTTCCGGCCAGCCCGCGCCTTACCGGTGTTGTCCCGGCCTCCCGTTGCAGGTCCCGCAGCCCCGGTGAACCCCACTCAGACCTTTCTAGTTGAGAATACCTCCGCGCTGAGGTGAGGATTTTCATTGTTTATTTGTTTGAATAATTTTAGGTCAATACTTTCTTGTGTTTTTGAGTCCCTGGTTATTTTTATGTTTTGCGTTGGTCTGTGCCGAGTCGTCGGCTTGCAGGTTTTTGTGCGCAAGTGTGAAGCGGGTCACGTCATCATGTTTGGACTACAAGTGGAGGTAGGTTTTCTCCCACTGCACTTGCCTTTAATTTTAGAATTTATTTATTCCTTGTCTTTTTATTGAATTTCAGAAAAATTTAAAGTAGTATTAAATAGTTATGTTTAGTGCGGTGACCTGCTAAAAATGAAATATGTTTAATTCTTGAATTGCACTGGAAGCATTTTTCTTGGACTTAATTGAGTGGTTTTCTTGTGATATGGCTAAATGATTTCTTTTGAAGTGTGCAAGACATGTTGAAGTGTGATTGAAAATGGTTTTGATGTGAGTAAAATGGCCGGTGTATTATTTATGGAAAATTGTGTTCTCTTAAAACCTTGAATAGAGAAAATGCTCGTTTTGCCTTTAAAATTGTTTTTGGAAACTTCAAGTGTGGATCATTTGTTGTTGAAAAATGTTTTCCTTTGACGCGTGAATAAAATTTTGGATTTTATTTCAGAAACAGCGTTCCTTCAAAAAAATGATTAAAGGCCCATTTGGCTCTTGATAAAAGTGGAATGCATTAGGATATTGGAAAATGGTTTTTCTTGTGACACCAATATGCTTCAGTTCTAAAATGTTGTTTTGAGTTTCTTAAATGAGGTTCTAAGTGTGTACTGGTTTTCAACGTGATGGCGTGTGTTGTGTCTGTTGGAAATGTTTTGCTATTACATGGTTTCTAAGGCCCGGTTGGCACTTTATGGAATGTGAAGTGATTATATATATGTATATATACGTACTTATGGGGCATCTCTTCCGGTGGACTTCCCTTTGAGGGTTGTCATGTAGCGATGTCCGTGTAAGGGGTTGGAAAGTGCGGTGAGATGAGTCACGCATGCGAGAGCCTCCCACTTCCACAGTATTATTAAAACTATCGTGGGTTCCTGGGCATCTTTTAGAGAATCTAGTTACGGTTTCTGGCTAACCCGATTAGACGGGTTAGTCCCCCCTTTGTAGGTAGGCCTTGTGGGGCGTGCCACTGGTTGGCTGTTAGGGCGGCCAGTTGGTTATTGACTGTGGAGTACCATGCCGGTAGGTAGTCTGAACCCAAGTACGTCCAGGGGTTTTCTAGGGATGTTTAGGACCACCCATGGTCACTTGATTTTCCCTGCTTGTTTACTTTCAGTTGTTCTTTAGAGCTTATACTGGTTACTTTGTGAAAATGGATTTCAAATGAAAATGCGTTATTCTCTTTGTGTAAAATTTGAAAATGTAACACTTATTTCCCTTTTAGAATTAATTTGGAACCAATGAAAAGAAATTCAACTTTTGAAAATGAATAAGGGTAATGTATCGTGTTTTGATTTTATAGTGAAACGTTAGGAAAGCTTACTTTTATACATTGTAGTTCAAACCTGGAATTTGTAAATTCTTTATTTACTGGAAGTGCTTTGGGATTTGTTGATGGGCTCACCTACTGAGTATTTTTTGTACTCACACCTATCTTTTACCATTTTAGTTGCAGGTTCCTTGTGTTCAGGTTTTCCTGTTTTGAGTCACTCAGTGATGGAGTGACGCTGGTGTTTAGTTGGGTGGTGACCGCGAGGTCATGTGGAGGTACGGTTGTTGTGTAGTTTTTTTTCTGTTGTTAGTGTTGTCTGTTTTGTTTTTTTGTTTTCATTTTTCATATCCTGGTTTGTTTGGGCTAAATCGTTCCCAAAGATTAAAACTTGATGCCCGGCACTAGTTTCCATCCCGGGGGGATCAGGAACGCCCCTCAGGACTTGCCGCGGACCGGCTCGGGTGACCGGTTCAGGGTCGACCCAGGCCGGTTCGTGACAAAATGGTATCAAAGGAGGTTCTTGTTATTTGGGTTGTCCGGTAGGTGGAGATTAGGACTGTCGGAACTCGAGAGGTAGGTATGGGAAGGACGTCATGGACCCTCTCCCGTTCCGCACCTCGAGTCACCAGGGGTAGTTCGGGAATTGTGTCCTTGTCTCTTTCTGAGTTTTCCTGGATTGAGAGATGACGACGGAGGCAAGCCGACGTTACGTCATGATTTCACATGGAGTAGTGACCCATGTGGAGTTTGAGTACACGGTTTGAATTCCTCCTAGTGGTCGAAGATTACTTGGGACATGGACCACTACCATGTCGCCAGGTTGAGCGTGACTACTAGTCCCTCACTCCAGTGGTTGATGCAATTTTGGGTGCTGCTTTCATTTTGGTCGGTGTAAGTTCTTTGTTGGAAGTGGAAAAAAAAGTTTTTTGAAAATTGGATTTATTTCTTTTAAATGACTTTAAATTTATGAAATGAGTTTTAAAACTGAATGCTTTTGGATTGGGAAAACTGGTGTTTTCTTGGAAATTGGTCGAGAGTGGTTTGGGGTGAAACCTCAGGTACTCCTTATGAACGTTTTCACATGTGAGAGGATGCGTGGGAAGTGCATGTTGGTGTGTATTAATGAAAGTGGATGAAGACATGTGCAGCGGTTCATGAGATTACCTAGGTGTGTTTGAAATTAAAGGCTTGACCTTGTTTTCTAAATTTGGCTTTTAAAGAGGAAAATGGTTTTGGAATGCGGTTTTGGGTTTGAAAAATGGATTTGGTATTTAGAAAGCGGCCTTGAAATCTAAAAAGGAGGTTTTGAAATTTAAATGAAAAGGGAATGTAAAAAAAGGATTTTATTTTGGGTTGTGTCTGTATTTTTTTGGCCTTTGTGCTGACTGTTTTGATGAAGGCACTTTTATTGATGTTGCTTCGGTTTGATGTTGGTCTTGATTCTGTGTTTTATATGTTGTTCAGAAAATGCCTCCTAGAAAGGTCCCCAGTGTTTTTGGATGAGTCATGCCCAGTTTTTGGTCCTTATCAGATTTTGACTGTCCTTCATGGTGATTAGGGTTTGTCAGAGACAGTAGCGCAATTTGAAGAGGTTTTGCACGTCTTTAAGGTATTGGGAACTCCCAACGCTGTTTGAGTACATGCTATTTTGAGTCTGTTCGAAGGTCCAGCTTTGGACGAGTGAGAGTGGTTCGCCCCGCCATCATGATGAGTTGGGATGACGTGGGTTTTCCCTAGCGTTGTCTTCGTCTGATGGTTTATACTTGTAGAGAGGAAGATGAATAAGGTGGAAGAGCTCATGTGTCCTCGACATGGACAACAGATGTGAAATCATGTGTTGAAAATTTCAAGGATCTTGTATCTCTTTTCCAGAGATAGCATCGCAGGATCTGATAAAAACTCCTCCCTTTAATGGGTGTCTTCGTCCAGAGATCAAGGAGTGATTCCCCCCTTTTTCGGGCATCACTTTTGAGAAGTTGGTGCATAAGGTGTTATTAGATGAGTTAGTCTCCAGAGCACAAACAGTTGGCAATCCACCATATCCAGTTGCTCGTGTAGGTCTCCCATCTGACGAGCAGAGTGTGTCAGATGGATCTGTTTCCAAAGAGTCCTCTACAGTGGCTCCGTTTTTTAGTTCGTCAGACCGTCTAATGGTGTACCATCAGTATGTACATTTAGGGTATACAAGGTCTTCATGTCACACCCCTTCAATGATATGTCATCATTGCAGGTGTCTGGATCATCTAGAGATGTTTTACAGGGAGAGTCGCTTGAATAGGATGGTATGATCGGAAAAATGTCAGTGCCTGACTGTGATGCAGGAGATGCTTCAGCCATCAGAGCCCCTGCCACAGGTCTCGGGGTGAAGCTCGCGCACAGTCAGGAGTTCCCGAGGGTGTGAAGCCTTGGGTCGGGTTTTGTGTTCGGTGTTGGAAGCAAAGCATTAGAAGTCCCTTTGTTCTCATTCTTCCACTATTAAAGTTTTGGTGTTGTCATAGGTTCAATGTATCGTCGTGAGGTTAGGATTAGTATGTTCGTTCGTAATCCAAACAGTCTAGTTTTCCTGATTATGGTGTTCTGGATTGTGCGTTTTTCTTAAAGGTGTGTTTGGATCTTGCGTGAGTTAATCTCGGTTTGACCATGTTCATTTGGAGATGTAAGTGTCTTGGAATATTTGACAATTTAGTAGTGCTCGAGTTTACTTCGTGGGTTAAGTTTCTTCTCGTAAGTCCTTCTCAGGTGTTCGGGGGTTTTGGTCTAGGCTAGGAGTTCTAAGTCCTAGAGGAGCTGTTTTTCTCTTGCTATAGAGGTTAACTTGGTACAGTTGGGAGTTCCCGCATCGCCCCCCCCCCCCCTCCCAGGGTGGTGTGGTTGAGTGTTAAATTTTCTGCACAGGTTGAGTTCTTGTGGTGGGGAGAACCCCTTCGTGTTCTCCCCTCAGCCTCGGACTTCAGTTTTCTCTTGAATCGGTCGGGTGTGACCTGGGTAGAGTAAGGACATCCCGAGAATCTCAGTTCTCTTCGGTTCCTTTAGTTCGGTTTGGGAATGGACTTGGATGTTGACCGACTTTTGGCTTGGTGACTTTCTGGGGGCAGAAAGTGTCTGTGGTGGGGAGAATTGTCACACCCCAACCGCAAACGCCTTTTATTTTATTTCTTTCTTGGTCTCGGTTTAAAAATTTTCAAACTTTAGTTATGTTGGCAGGTTTCGCATCGGTGCGTGTTTACCGCATCGTTAGCGGTGACCGTGCATTTGTCTCGGGTGACCGTGTGTTCGCCCAGCATTTTGAATATTAAAGTTTTTATATTGACATTAATATAATTATTAGTATTAAATTTTTATAAATATTATTTTTATTTTTATCGATATTATTATTATTATTTTCTTTTATTTTCTTGGTTCCGAGCGTCCGCGTCGCGGTCCGGGCAGCGCCCCGGATTAGAACTTTTGTCATTTGATGTTTTATTTTGGGTTTCGGACCCGTGCGCGGCCGCCGCGCGGTTGGAGGTCGCCGCGCAGTTGGCCCGGGTGTCGGGAAAGTTCTCTCCTTTTATATATATATATATATATATATATATATATATATTCTTTTATTATTATTATTTTAATTTGGTTTGGCTCGCGTTATTATTAAATGGTTATTTTTATTAATTTTGATTATTGTTATATTATTATTACTATTTATATTATTATTATTATGGTTATTATGTTATGGTATTATTATTATTATTAAGATTCGATTTTTATTTATTTATTTACTTATTCAATCTTATTATTATTATTATTATTATTATTATGTTGTTTTTGTTGTTGTTGTTATATATATATATATATATATATATATTAACCAAAACCCTAGTCCCCCCCCCTCTCTCTTTTGTGCGGCGGCCCCCTCCCCCTCTCCTTCTCCCCTACCCAGTCGCGCGCCCTGCCCCCCTCGCCGGCCCTCCGCCATGCCGGCCCTGCCCGCCTCGTCGGCCCTCCGCCATGCCGGCCCTCCGCCTCGCCGCACCCCCCCCCCCTCGTCCGGCTCCCGCTCTGCACGGCGCCCTCCACCGCTCCCCCCTGGCCTCGCGCGACCACTAGTGCCTGCCTCGCCACGCCGACCCCACTCCCGACCACCGCCCCCTCTCCTCCAGCGTCTCCGCCCCGCGCCCTCCCTGTCGTCTCCCCGACGCCGCACCGTCGCCGGTCCTGCGGACGCCCTCCCGGCCTGCTCCCTCTGTCGCGCAATGCCGCTATGCGCCGCTGCCCTCTCACCGGATCCCAACCGGCCGCCTCCGCTTCCCGCCTGCAGTGGCGCTCCGACGCGCCTCCCGCTGGATCTCAGTCGCCGGCCGCTGCCCTTGCCGGCTCCGCGCTTTCCGGCGCCTCCCCAACCGGTGCCGCGCCGCCCCTATCGGCGTTGTCCCGGACTTTTCGTGCCCTGCCGATGTCATCTCGGCTTGCGCGCGCACTGTTGGTGCTGTTCCAGCCAGCGCACGGCCTACCGGCGTCGTTCCGGCCAGCCCGCGCCTTGCCGGTGTTGTCCCGACCTCCCGTTGCAGGTCCCGCAGCCCCGGTGAACCCCGCTCAGAACTTTCTGGTTGAGAATACCTCCGCGCCGAGGTGAGTATTTTCATTGTTTATTTGTTTTTATAATTTTAGGTCAATACTTTCTTGTGTTTCTGAGTCCCTGGTTATTTTTATGTTTTGCGTTGGTCCGCGTCGAGTCATTGGCTTCCTGGTTTTTGTGTGCAAGTGCGAAGCGGGTCATGTCATCATGTTTGGACTGCAAGTCGAGGTAGGTTTTCTCCCACTGCACTTGCCTTTAATTTTAGAATTTATTTATTCCTTGTCTTTTTATTGAATTTCAGTAAAATTTAATTTAGTATTAAATAGTTATGCTTAGTGCGGTGACCTACTGAAAATGAAATATTTTTAATTCTTGCATTGCACTGGATGCATTTTTCTTGGACTTAATTTAGTGGTTTTCTTGTGATATGGCTAAATGAGTTCTTTTGAAGTGTGCAAGACATGTTGAAGTGTGATTGAAAATGGTTTTGATGTGTGTAAAATGGCCGGTGTATTGTTTATGGAAAATTGTGTTCTCTTAAAACCTTGAATAGAGAAAATGCTCGTTTTTTCTTTAAAATTGTTTTTGGAAACTTCAAGTGTAGATCATTTGTTGTTGAAAAATGTTTTCCTTTGACGCGTGAATAAAATTTTGGATTTTCTTTCAGAAACAGCGTTCCTTCAAAAAAATGATTAAAGGCCCGTTTGGCTCTTGATAAAAGTGGCATGCATTAGGATATTGGAAAATGGTTTTACTTGTGACACCAATATGCTTCAGTTCTAAAATGCTATTTTGAGTTTCTTAAATGAGGTTCTAAGTGTGTACTGGTTTTCAACGTGATGGCGTGTGTTGCGTCTGTTGGAAATTTTTTGCTATTACATGGTTTCTGAGGCCCGGTTGGCACTTTATGGAATGTGAAGTGATTATATATATGTATATATATATACTTATGGGGCATCTCTACAGGGGGACATCCCTTTGAGGGTTGTCGTGTAGCGGTGTCCGTGTAAGGGGTTGGCAAGTGTGATGAGATGAGTCACGCGTGCGAGGCCCTCCAACTTACACAGTATTATTAAAACTACCATGGGTTCCTAGGCGTCTTTTAGAGAATCGAGTGACGGTTGCTGGCTAACCCCGATTAGACGGGTTATTCCCCCCTTGGTAGGTAGGCCTTGTGGGGCGTGCCACTGGTTGGCTGTTAGGGCGGCTAGTTGGTTATTGACTATGGAGTACCATGCCGGCGGGTAGTCTGAACCCGAGTACGTCCAAGGGTTTTCTAGGGATGTTTAGGACCACCAATGGTTACTTGATTTTTCCTGCTTGTTTACTTTCAGTTGTTCATTACATCTTATACTGGTTACTTTGTGAAAATGGATTTCAAATGGAAATGTGTTAGTCTCTTTGTGTAAAATTTGAAAATGTAACACTTCTTTCTCTTTTAGAATTAATTTGGAACCAATGAAAATAAATTCAACTTTTGAAAAAGAATAAGGGTAATGTCTTGTGTTTTGATTTTCTAGTGAAACGTTATGAAAGCTTACTTTTATACATTGTAGTTCAAACCTGGAATTTGTAAATTATTTATTTACTGGCAGTGCTTTGGGATTTGTTGTTGGGCTCACCTACTGAATATTTTTTGTACTCACGCCTATCTTTTACCATTTCAGTTGTAGGTTCCTTGTGTTCAGGTTTTCCTGTTTTGAGTCACTCAGTGATGGAGTGACGCTGGTGTTTAGTTGGGTGGTGACCGCGAGGTCACGTGGAGGTACGGTTGTTGTGTAGTTTTTTTTTTCTGTTCTTAGTGTTGTCTGTTTTGTTTGTTTGTTTTCATTTTGCAGATCCTGGTTTGTTTGGGATAAATCATTCCCAATGATTAAAACTTGATGCCCGGCACTAGTTTCCATCCCGGGGGGATCGGGAACGCCCCTCGGGACTTTCTGCGAACCGGCTTGGGTGACCGGTTCAGGGTCGACCCAGGCTGGTTCGTGAAATTTTCCCACTCTATTATGTTCTTTGGGACTAGATGTATAGAGTCTTTTGATGCCCCTATTTTTGAATAATCCATATGAGGCTAGAACATCTTGTTTGATGGGTTCTAGGGGTGTAAACTGATGATGGTTCTGCATCAATCCCATGGTAATATTTTCTTTCTATATATGAATCCATGTGATTTCATACTAAGCATCGATCATTTATATTCCATATGTTTTGTTATCAATTAATTTTAGGGGAGAGTCATGTTGTCAGATTTTTATGGTAATCATGTGGTTTTAATTGGAGAGTGAGGTTGTTAGCTCATGAGTTGGTGTGCGGAGCCCCTTCTTTCATTGATAGATGAGTTTCTAGTGGGTTCTGGGGCATTTATGATAGTGGGGGTCCTCAGAGTCTTTTGGGAGTTTATGGATGTGTTTTCTAAGGAGGTTGTAATGCTACCCCCTCAACATGATGTCAATTTTGGGATAGACTTATAGATTCGTTCTTCTTCGATTTTGATGGATCCTTATCAGATGACACCTTATGAGTTGCAAGAGTTGAGGATTTAGATAGATGATCTGATATATATGGGTTTTATATAGCCTAGAGTAACATTTTGGGAAAATTTATTATTGTTTTATAAAAAGTAATATGGTAGTCTGAGGTGGTGTATAGACTAACAGAGGTTGAATCAAGTGATCTTCAAGAACTGTTACCCACATCCGAGGATAGATGGTTTTTCGACAAGCTGAGAGGTTAAAGTTGGTTTTTTAAGATTGATATGCATTCTCAATATCACTAGTTGAGGGGGGAGGAGGGAGATATGATGAAGAATACCTTTATATTAAGGTAAGGGCACTTTGAGTTTTTATTCATGTTGTTTTATGTTACAAACACACCAACTATGTTCCTAGGTGTCATAAAATTTATTTTCCAAGGGTTCTTGGACCTATTCATCATCATATTCATTAATGATATCTTGATATACTCAAATTCAAATGTGGGGCATGTCAAGCATCTCATATATGTTTTAAAGGTCCTTATACGCCACCATATTTATGTAAAGTTTTCCAAGTGTGAGTTATGGATGCAAGAGGTGTCTTTTCTTGAGCATGTGGTTTATTAATATGGTGTAGTATTAGACTCATACAAATTTAAGGCATTTGTTTCTCAGGTATCACCCAAGAATGTGGTAGAGTTTCATATATTCCTTGGTCTCATGGGATATAATTGGAGTTTTGTTCCTGATTTCTCATGATTTTTAGCCTCATTAACATTGTTGACTATAAAGGGCTAGGATTTTGTGTGGGTTGATCAGTGTTATGAAGTATTTGGTTACTTGAAAGGAAATTTGGTATGTGCTCTGGTGTTTCAGTTTCCTGAGGAGGGAGTGATGGTTGATGTGTTTTGTGAAACTTCCCTTCTGGATTTCAAATATGTGTGGTGCAGTAGAGGGAAGTGATCTATTATGGTTCTAGGAAATTACATGGCCATTATCGGGACTATTCCATCCATGATCTGATGTTAACAGTAGTTGTGGTTTCATTGAAGTTGTGGCGGAATTACCTCATTGGGGGGAGCATTGTGGTCTTCATGGATCAAAATATTTTGAGGTACATATTCTCTCAATGTGATTTGAATTTGCGTCAGTGGGGGTGGAAAAAGTTTCTTCAAGATTTTTATTTTTATATCTCCAACACCATATATAATAGGAATGTTGTGGATGATTCTTCGAGAAAGAATTCATGGAAGGATATTTTTCTGGAGTCTGGGGATGTTTTTTAGGGAATGAAAGAGTTGATATCCTTGAACTTAGATGCAAGGGTGGTTGATAGTAGAGGTTATTTGTTTCAAATTATGGTGCATTATTATTTAATGAATTATTTATAGGAGTCTAACTAGGGAGAATCAGAGGTAGATGTGATGAAAAATCTTGTTGCTCAGGGAGGTGCTATGGAAGGATGATTGGATCATGGTTAGAACCAGATTATGTTTCATGGAAGACTACTTATTCTTGTGGAAATTCATGATGGAATCCTTCATGTGTTTTATATATCACCTTTAGCAGTATACTCTAGAATATCCAAGATGTAATTTGGCTTGAGGATTTTGTTTGAAGCCTTGTACAGGAGTTCATGTCATTTTCCTTTATTCTGGATGGTGGTTAGGGAAGTATCATTTCTTGTTTACAATTTGGTGTAGAGAATAATAGAGATGGTTCTTCTTGTTTTTTAGAGGATGAAAGTAGAGTAGGACTTGAAGAATGCTTATGTCGATCATAGGAGGTGCCCGTGGAGTTCAAGGTTGGGGTCCATGTGTTCTAGAAGGTTTCCCTTGATGTGGGTAGTATATTTTTGGAAGGAGGTAAGCTTTCTCCTAGGTTAGTTGAGACCTTTAAGGTGATGGGGTGAGTTGGAGAGGTGGAATATCAGTTGTTGTTTCCTCTGAGGCTAGAGAGTATCCACAGCATCATTCACATATCTTAGCATTATCAATATATTTATGATGAATCCAATGTCATTCACTGGGGAAATGGAGATATTGAGGATGATGTGATATTTGTAGAGTGGCTATTAGAGATCCAGGATCATTAGGAGAAAGTGATTCCAGGGAAACCCATCCCTTTGGTTCACATGTTGTGGAGGCACAGTGTCCTAGAGGAGAGAACTTATTAGTGAGAGATACAGATGCTTGCCTAGTATCAGGATCTTCTTTGTGTTTGTTTCTTTTCTAAAATATTGTGATGATGGATCTTATTGTTTTATAATATTTGTTGTTTTCTCAATGTGCGAAAAATGTTTTGACATATAAAATGGGATAATGTAATTCCTAATTGAGAAGAATTATATTATATTTTCATTAAACATGTGTGTGAAAGATAGTTCCACCTATAGTTAATAGTATCTTGACATGGAGGATAGAATTTCCTAATTCTAATTTTTAGGGTAGTGTGGGATATTTGTTGTGGAGGTTGTCGGTTTAGTTTGTGTGGGGTCGTATGTTTTGTTGATGAGGTTTAGTGGTGATGAGGTTTTTTAAGATGTTTTGTGGCTATTTGGTTTATCCTATTTGGATAGTGGTCTCATTAATGACTAATGAGATCATTGATAGATATCTCATGGGGTGGATGTTCAAACCCCTTTCATGTATAGTTTGGTTTTGATTCTTGTGGATTATAATTTTCTAAGAGGTGTCTGATGTAACATCACATTAATTCATAGCATATTAGTTTTCTAGTTTTGGGTGTTTAAGGTGTTCTCGAGGAGGATTGAGGAGGTTCTATGGTATTAAAGGGTGCAGCAAGGCTGTTATGGGATATTCACATCGTGATACGTTTACATGAAATGAACTGGTGTTTCACATCTTGTATAATTGGATGGATTCCTAGACCATATGGAGCAATGGAAGAATCTTTAAAACAGATTCACATCTTGAGAGTTATTCTTGACTTGTAGATAAATTACTCCAAGGTGATGTGAATTTTGGTGAAAGTTTTTTTTTGTGAAAAAACCCATGAAAATAAAGTTTTGAATGGGTTAGAAAATGTATAATTTTTTAGTTACTGGTCTTAAATGAGACTTTTATTCAAACCACTACTCATTTATCTGTACCTATTTTCCCTCTCGTTTTGGGTGAACCCTAGGTGTCTCTCAAAGGATCTACATCCCCATTTCTCCTTCTTTGATCCATTGGTTCTAGTGGATCTATGTTGGTGATCTATGGTGAGTTCTCCTATCTTTCTGAAGGTTTTAACTTGTTTTTTTCTAGTAGATTCACTATGGTGGTGCAGTTTTTGTTTGGGTTGTGAGTTGGGATGCATTTTTGATAACCCTTGATGTGGTGTAGGTTGATTTCTGGGTTTTTCATGTGGTTGTGGTTTGCGGGAGTTTCTTCTTTTCCCTATTGTGCATAGAAATATTGGAAAGCTTCTTTCCGATAGGGAATCCATCATTTATCAATTTTTTCTTCACTTGGGAGGTGTTTACTCTTTTTTTGGGGTGGGGGATGTTTTGTTCTTTCCTATTAAAGATAAATTAATCAGTTAATTGAAACTTATGGGGAAGGGGAATGATTTTCCTGATTTTATAGCTTTGGTATTATTGTGATGTACTATTTGTACTTTTTTCATGCTCCACTGAAAATCATGGTTGTTTGGGGTATTTTCTTTCTAATTAATTTTTGTGATATGGAAACCACATTCCATATTATTGTGATATCACCCCAAAATTTAAATTGGCTAGCCACTTCTATTTTTCTAATGGAATGGTTGTCCCAAGATTTATGGTTTGTGTGATAATTACCCTAAAATAAAGTGAAATTTGATATGAGCGCCTTTTTTGAATCTGTTAAATGGTCTTCAATGTGTTTTGATGGGTGGTTGTGCTTTTGGGAAGGCGATGTGTGATTACAATGCGGTGTGGGTTGTGAATGGTTTATTTGTTTGTTCTTTTAGAGTGGAGAGGCGATGGTTTTTTTGGCTATGATTTTGGGGAGGATGGGTGGTTGTTTGTTTGGTCATGCTTTTGAGGCAGTGAGGTGATGGTTTGTTTAGCCATTATTTTGGGCTGGTGAGGTGATTATTTGTTCGACAGTTCTTTTGGGGAATAAAGGTGATGGTTTCATGGGAATGATAATATACTTGGGATATGTGGTTGTGTTATGCTAAAAGCCCAGGTAGTGATGGAATTATTATTTAATAATTATTGAAATGGTTGGGGTCTAGTTTGGTTAATGGGATGGAAATTACTAATGAATAAATAAATGATTGACTATGAGGTTAAAGGTAGTTGTTGGTTAATAATGAAATGAATGGGCTAGGTAATGGAATTTATTTGGGGTGTATGATGTGGCATGTGGTTTGTGTGGTGTTATTTATTTCTAGGTGGTAATGAAAGTGGGGATGTTGTGAGTTGGTTAGTGTTTTTTTGGAAACCCATTGTTTGGTATTGTGTGTGGCTATATGTATATACTTTTATATTCCTTATGATTTCTATATGCACCCCACCTGCGTTGAAGACTACGTTTCAACACCCAAATTTTCACATAGGGGCATTTTTACCAAAATCCCCATGATGGGGATGGATGGATTCATACCCTCTCTTTCCCACTCTCTCTTTCAGGTGACAAGATATTCACAATATGTGATGGCTGGAATTATTTTAGTTCACTAGGTGATAACCCATGTGTTTTTGGGTGAGATGTGATATGAATGTGATGTGGGGAAGTGGCCCCTGTGTTTTTAAGCAAGAAGTGACATGTCTGTGGTGTGGTGTGGTTTGTGGTGGGGATTGTGCATGGTAGTAGGAGGTAACAAGGTTGATGTACTTTATTTTCATGATACCCTACTACTCTAGTTATGGTTGTGATGTGATGGACAGGTCATCTACATGCGAGATGAGATGAGACAGTGTTGTGGGGGTAGTTTCCTAGTTGTCTGTGGGCATGATTTGATGTGATTTTGTTGTGGGGTGTTTGAATATGTCATACAGAAGATAAGGGAGCACTATTTTGTATGACGTTGGGGTGTGATATCAAAAAATCAGTAGGGAAGCGGTGTTGGATACCCTTCATCGAAATGCTTTGTACAATGTTATTATGCTTGTCTTACATTATTTGGTGGGCATGCCCTGGTGATGTTGGGATGGATATTTGACTAATTAAAGTATTTTTGGTTCTATTGTTATCTCATGGGTGAAATATTATTATTCTTTCCCATGTGCATGATAGATTTTTTTTCCTACTAAGAATACTTGTCTTCTCACCCTACATGTATAAATTGATTTTCATGTTTCCAAGAGGATTATGTGGATTGTGTTTGACAGTAATATCTTGGGCCTTTTTGGATATTTGTTGTGTATATTATTTATCTTTGATTTTGGTTATTTACTTTTGGATATTTTTATATGTATCGTTTTTATTTATGCATGCATTACAGGATGGTTTTGGTTTCTTTTTGTATTATTTCAAGAAGTTTTTTGTGGATGATTTAACCTATCTCTCAATCCTATATTATTATAGAGGGAAATTCCTCACATTTCATGGTATTTTTAAACCCTAGGGTTCTATTTTCCAACCCAGAGCCTACTACAAAAGGAACTCTGGGGTAATTATCTCGCTCCCATCATTGTGGTATCTTTAGCTGAAGGGTTTTGTGAAAAATACAATACAGTTAGGGTGCATCACGTCAATAAATAGATTAATCAATAGTAGGAATCCAACAATCAAGGAAACTTTAGTTCCAAGTAGTGGCAATTAAAACATTAATGTATCAATTCCCATGTATATATATGTCATGGGTACAACCTATATACAATAGTGAATCCACCATAGATAATCTAATAAAAATACATCATGAAAGATCATAGGGATTACATCTAGTATCATCAGTCTCAAGGAAACTAGTTCCACCCTCACTTGCATTCCTGGTAATACATCCAAATCATGACCCTTTCATGTTCTCTACGAATCCACTAGATGGGGTGGTATTCTACAAAAAAATAATACATCAAGTTCATCTCATCTATCTACCAATGTTCCCATGACTAATCAAAATACGTGAGTGAGATAATCAATTTATGAGGATCATAACGGGGATCCTTATCAATTCAATCATGGGCTCATGACATCAACATTTCAATCATGGTACCATTTTCAAAAAATAACATCTTACTCTCACCATTAAGCTCCTTCAAATTCAGTAATACCTTTTTCAAAACCCATCAATTGGAAGTACAAGAATCAATCAAGTTAAATTAAGGGATTATTATAATAGAGGATCATCATAAAGTGCCAACGAGGTCTTCAAACATCATCAATTAAATTCAAAACCTTTTCTTAAATTTATCCTTTAAAAAGGGTAAACATACCCAATTCCCTTCACAACCATCATCATAATCCAAATGGGCCTTTAAAATAAGTATTTATTTTAAAACAAATCAAAGAAAATCAAGAAATTTTTACAATTTTAAAAGGATTAAGGTCATTTCAAAACATGTTTTTACACTCTCTATCCATGTGAATAAATCACTCACTTTAAATAACATAGTATTTCCCATTTAAAAAATAAGGATAAAATGATTCAAATAGGTATCATGTTCATATAATAAATTTAAGAAATCTAAACTCTATAGAAAGAATCACATATTTCAAACCATTTCATGCAAGTCAAATAATTTCACATTAGAAATAAAAACTTGGCATAAACCCTCACTTTACACAAGTTAACCTTGAAAAACTATTTGAAATGGAATTAAAATAAACATAGAATTCACCAATTTATAAATCCATTAGAAGGAACCCATTCCATGTTCAATTTATTTAAAATAGGATCAAAGAGGATTTCAAAAGAAAATTAAAGATAAAAAATTATATCAATTATGTTAGAAGGAGGCATATATATATATATATATATATATATATATATATATATATTCTCAAGAAATAATGAATTTTAAAACAAATTAAAATCATAGAGACACATAATTGTAAAATCTAGAATCCAACCATAATGTATCCAAGATGTGTCGCCTTCGATTCCAATCACCAAATCTAGGAAGATGGATCTTGAAAGAAGTGATAGGAGATCATGTATCCAGAATTCCACATCAATCAACCAAGATCCAATGGAACAAGGGGCCACCACAACCTCTAGGAAGAAAAAATAAAAATAATAAGATAGATTTCAAGCTAAGAGGATAAAAACATACTAAAAAGTGGTCACTACTTTAATAGAAAATTATATACTCCAAGAGATGATGTTGTGAGGGCCAAAACGCCTCTATAGGGATCCCAAAATCTAAAGGATCAGATTAGGTTTGAGTGTGACATGTTTTGGGTCAAAAACGTGGGACTTGGGATTTTAATTACAATTTTTGGGGCATTAAAAACTCATTCTCACAGCTTGCTGAGTAGGCCACACGATTAGCACAAACCATTCACCTAACTGTGTGCCCCAAATAGATCCACTAGAAGAGATGCATGGTTTGGCTTCATGGTTTGACAAACTGTTTTTCAAGCATGCACCCTCCTCTAGATCTCTAAAAAAGGTTCATGATTTCTTGGGAAAGGATACATGGTTTTCACAAATTCTGTGCCAACCGTTCTAAAGCCCACAAAACATTAAAAACCTAAAAAACACCTAGAAAAACCCATGAGGATATCCAATAAAAGGATTGTAAAATCAAATGGTTAAAGCACCTAAAAGAAGGTAATAGTATGTTAGAACCTCCCCACCATATGAATTTTTGTCCCTAAAAATCTTCCAATCTGAATGATATAACAAGATGACATAAGAAGAACTCCCTCAGTCATCTTGTATGGTAGATGGTCTTCAGTCTAGAATAGAGACTCATAAAAAGGACGATGTCATGCACAACTCCAAGATCAACACACCAATATCATATTCTAATTTAAAATAAGATAAATAATGGAGAACTAGAAATGGTCTCCCCAACATTTAAAACTCATCAAAATGGTGTAACGTGAGAAAATAACATCCTTATGATCCAAATAAGAGACTTAAACCACTTTCTAAGTTAAAAAATTGAGGGCTAACATAAAAAACTTTAATGTAATGTTACATCCAAAAAACTCGTGATTTCAATAAGAAACAATTCCCTCAATATCCATCTATGATCAAACATCCAAAATCAAGATAAATATCTTATAAGTATTTCTACCGCAGACAATTACTCTAAAGTAACCTAATATTTTCTACATCAATCCTCGCCCCTTAAAGAGCTCATAAAATCACACCTAGCACCTCGAGGTTTCTATTACATCAAGTGTCTACATCATCCTAATTGCCTGAGTACATTCCCAAGGTCTATCCAATTCTAATAGGAAAGAGCTCAAACATCTAGGTCAGTGCACAATAGGTCACTACACCCTCACAATGGAGTTCATCCAATGTATAAAAATTAATCTCTAACCATTAATGAAAAAATAAGTGAATACCAAGGATAAATAGCCAACATGAATGGTATCTAACACCAACTATAGAAATACATCCATGGAAGGAAACAAAAACTATTTTTAAGAACAAAAACCCCAAAACATCTCGAGGATTCTCAACACAAGATCCCACCCCATCAATTGGATCACAATGAACATCAAGGAATTAAAGCCATTCTAAAAGGAAGGTTATTCATTAAAGAGTGAATTTCCATAAGAAACAACCACAGAGATCACAATAAAATGAAATCATCCACACGATATCAACCAAGGTCAAAAGAGATCATCCAAAAAGATCTCAAAACAAGCAACTAAGATCTATAAAATAATGGGTTGAAAAAAATAGACAATCCAAAACAAGAATAAACTCAATAATTTTCCACTCCAATATTAGAGACAACAAGATGGATCAACATTAACCACTACCACCGGATCCCCTCATTGCATGAAAAGATTCACTCCATGTCCTATGGAAGGAGCCTTATTATCTTGAAGAATCTTTTAACCCACAGTTATGAACTGATAATCCATGATCAAAGCATCCTATTCTAATCTTCCAACTTATAGAACCTATTTGGGTGACCGAAACGGCCACACCATTTACAAACTCTTATGTATTTTGAACATAATAACGTAGGATGACTAGGAAACCCAAACTAGAAGCACTAAAAATGCCTATTGTTTTCAAGAAGGCTTCCCTTACTCGACCACAAATGAATAATTATTTCATTTTGGTTGTTTCTATCGCTCTACTTCAACCTAAAAGTCCCTTTAAAGAATCTCTGAATCATAGGTCAACTATCCCACAAAAATGGTGATTACAAGGTCAATGTGAAGTAATTTTCTAAAATACATATCCTTATTGAAGCCTTTATCAACAAATACAGGTAATAACCATACAAAACATGATAATTTATTATCATAATATATAACTAATCACTCATCTTGACTTAAACACAATAACTTAGAAACTTTTTCCTTCTTCATTTTCATAGGATACATCCTCTAAATGAAAACTGAGTTGAATAATTCCCAAGACATTCTTTCTTATAGAAGAGATGAAATCACAACTTCCCACCACTCTTAAATAGGTCCCTCGAATATAGAGTTGATATACTTGACCTTTAGATCATCAGTAGTCTTGAGATAATTGAATATCTCATCAACTCCTTCATGCCACATTACTGCCTCAATAAAACCTCATTCACCTTTATAAGAAGGTGGATGTTATTTAAAGATTTCTTAGATGGTTTCAAAATACTAGAAAGTATCTATATCAACCACTAAATATATATTCTAGGTAGATTCATCAACAAGAGACACCACTTCTAGAAAATATGAAGAACTACCCTAGGGACTTGACCATTGGACCAACTTTGAATATTTCTTGAAGTAATTCCTATGATAAATTTCTGAACATCAAAAAACTAATTCATATCAACATAGGAATCAAAGAAAATTCAATTATAGCACAAAATATTTTAAATAAAATAACAACCCACTTTTATCAAATAATTTTATATTTTAAAGCACACAAGAGTTAACCATTTATAAAAAATTAAACTTTTCATCAAAATGTGGTAAGTTGATATAAATCCATCACAATTTTCAAAAACTCCTTTACTAAATCATGGAAATTCATCCACAGTTTCAAAAACATAAATCCTATTATACCATTATAAAAAAATCTATTTCAAAACCCATTACCAACTAAATTTGTTCTTAAAATTCTACTCTAACACATAATAAGAGTCTTTAAAATCAGTTTTCCAAAGAAAACATTTTATAAAACTCACTTTTTGATAATTGAATACAATTTTCAAAGAACGAAGAAAAACTTTTTTTAATCCAAAAATTTGGTTTCCACAAATCATTTAAAATCATTGGCATGGTATTAAAGATGAAATAACCAAACAATAGCGTAAAACAAACCACATCTATAACCCTCCTAACTAACCTCACACAGGGGAGTATCCTGGAATAAAACAAATAAGGATTCAAGTTTAGAACTGGGAAAGAACTATGCATGGATTGGTCCTATTGGTTATTAAACCACACACCAACCTCAAAACTATTCCTAAATGTATTACTAGATTAGTCACATTGATTCTTCACAGTTTACCAAACCATAAAGACACAGTGTGACTATTATAATCTTTATATTCCAGTTCCAAAACTCATAATAGAATACCAAAATCAAAGATAATCTCATTATGAATCTAAATCTCATTTTTCATCAATAAAACAATAACTCAAAATAAATACTCAAGTCCCAACATCCCCGGTAACTCAATTATCATCATGATGAGGTGTTGATCAAGCACCCATTCATGAACTACCTCTTGATTCCTGACACATACTTAATCTCCTTCCTATAATGAATCACCCCAAATAACATGATGGATTTCAAGGAGATATACTTACATTAAAATAAATAACACCTCTAATACCATTTGTAATGAACCAACCCAAAATTACATCTAAACCAACATCCAAGTCAATTCACCACTAACCTGAAGAGAATTTATGATCTCCATGGGTAAACAAAAATCTCTTGGGAATCCATAATTAACCTTTAGGAATTATTTTTCTCACAAGATAAAATAATAATCAAAATACACTACAAAAACATCATCACATAAGTAAATTAATACAACCATCACATGATAAAAAATTAGAAAAAAATGAGTACCAAAAATCCACGTCATAGTGGTTCACAACCACCCAACATATCTCAAGACACCAACCATTGGTCATCCAAGAATGAACCCCCAAAGGAAGATGAATATATAATAATAAATTTCTATAAGATCATAAAATATACAAGCAAAAAATAGTACCATTAGGGTGTGATATATAGAGTCTAGTAGGATTTCACTAAAGAGTCTATCCATTTACTTCATAAGGTAATTCAAATATGATAAAAGTGGAGTATAATAATTTTATTATAAAGCTTTAAATTTTATAAAGGATAAATAAATCCATAGAAATAATTTTACAATGGACTTGGGTGTAAAAAATAAGTTTAAGTATTTCAAAATCATTTACCAAACCAAATTTGGAAACATTCCATTTCATCATTGAAAACCAAAAAATTTTTGGAAAATATTTTTAAACCATTTTACAGGCAAGAGTAAAATCAAACAAGAAAATTAAGAATATAAACCAGATAAAAATATTTGTGAAAAAGTTATTACAATAGATTCAAGGTGCATCACTTCAATAAATAGATCAATCAAGAGTTGTAATCATTCAATTAAGGAAACTATGGTGCCAATTATTAGTAATGAACATTGTCATAAAACAAGTATCATGTATATGGATATCATGGGTGTTGGAGTTGGTGGCCTAGAACAAACTACTTTACACTTTATGATAAACTTGTATTAGTGGATTTTAATATTAATAAACACCTTATCACATCTTGATTGTTCTTCTGCATGAAAATGCATGTGATAATGTCTTAAGGATAGCAATTGCACTAAAGGGTCATAGTGGATCCCTGCTATGATGAGAACCTAGAAGTGTCATAACACTATTATTTAATATGTGTTCTGTGTCTGGATGATGTTATTTGAGGGACACAAATAATATAGGCCATTAGGGGTGATGAATCATAAAACTTTGAGTAACCTTCTCATGGTGTGTGACCTTGGTAATATCTAGGAGAATATTATGATAATGAGACCCTCCAGTAGGAAATCCATATTTCATAGTGTCATCGGATGTTCCTATCTGCGGATGTGTGTATTGATCCTTAGACATTAAGATTATTATTAATGGGTATTACAACTCTCACACTTAGATTTATTGATGAAAACTATGATGACAAACTATTTTTAGTGAGGTTGGATGTGTTGGGTGTGTCACAAGTAATTCTGCATTAATAGATAATGCGAGAAAGGATTTTCCCCTTCTATTCCATAATGGAAGTTGATATCTCAAGCCCTTTTATGGAATTGATATAGCCTAAATAAATCTATGGCCATGGTGAGTAATGGGAAAGTTCAATTCCATGGAGGTCCAAGAAAGAGTAATCAAGCGCATGGGTTGATGACACTATAATGCAACCCACTTGATTCGAGATATCGATACAAAGGGATTACATTATACAGTAAGTGTTCATATGAGATAACATGTCATTGTGGCATTAACTTCTTTCAATATGGGTTCCTTAGCATGTTTCTAGATTCTAAACCTAGATATTTGGTAGGATCCGCCTAATGCCACTAATAAAGAGTCTTAAAGGGTCACACACTAGGTGTATCCAAGTATCTCAGCTAAATATTCATTTAACAAGTTGAATAAATATTATTCTCAGTTGTGGTTTAATAATTATTCAAGGATGCCTGATCGCATTTATTTCAACACTAGTTATTCAAGAGAATATATTGTGGGAAAATAATATATTTATTTTTGAATAATGTTGAGATATTCATTTAAGAAATAAATAGTCATTATTCAAGGTATAATAAATGTGGTGGAGGAAATAAAGAAAATAGAAAAACAAAAGTACACGCTATGTGTATTAATATACACATTGTGTTGTTTTTTCTAGGGATTTTTGAGAAATAATATTATTTATTTAATTAAAAAATATTAGGTGTAATTCACTAGGCACATTTCAACTGATAATAATAGTCAAATGTTATTATTTGACATGGGGTTTTACTAATAATTAAATGAAATGAATAAATGCCTTTGGGTAATTAATTCATTTTATTATTCTAAGTAATATAAATACCAATTACATTATTCTCATTATATCTAGACATTCTTTGTGGTTGTGCACAACATATTTGGAGAAAGTTCTCAATCCAATAGATAATTACTTTCCTCTAAGAATGATCTCAAGTTACGAGAGAGATCCTCCTCCACTGGATCAAGGAGAGAACTTTGGAACCAGCTCTCTAGGCGATCAAAGGTGGAAAACTCAAGTGAAGGATCTTTTGAGATAGAACCTAAAGATCCCTTTAGTGATGTCCATAGATACGTGGATCATGGGAGGATCACCACTAGAGGAATCCTATACTTGGCTTCTATGACATAATGATGGATCACATTAGATAGTGACTAAAACCATCAACAGAGATAGAATTTCATCAAGGTAATTCATCTCATTTAATTAAATTAATTATAACCAACATATGGTGATTCTCTCTATAGTTATATGACTTCCATCTTTCTATTTTGTTATTCGTTCTATTCTGAACATCCAACATTTTATCATCGTGATGGATCTAGGATTGAACATTGTTAATGTTAGAATTAATGTTGGGTACACTCATCCACAAACATTCATTGCTCCCTGAACCTACAAGTGGTATCAGAGAGGTCATATCATTGATTATAATTATTTATTTTTTCATTGATTATTTACGCATTTAATAATTTATTTGTATCAATTCAAGTTAACAGTTCTGTAAATCTGAATCTTGAGATATGTTCCTCCACTTTTGTTTCTCGTTCACCTTACAGAAATGATAATTTCTTTTAATTTTGATTAAAATAAAAAATAGAGGATCTCATCCGGAGGTGCGAAAGGTTCCTAGACGTACAAAATTAAAACCCACGACATGTATTCTTCCTCACACGTTGTGTAGTTAAGGTTCAATGCATTGGGACCAGTCTTACAAAACAAGATATGTGTTGGAGTTTATCTGAGTCTTTATAACTCTTTGTGTTTACCAAGAATAGGTGGAACATGGTTTCAAAATTACACATTGCATGGCCCACTGGACACGGCGTGTATTCCCTTCAGGTTAGGGTTGGACTATGTACCCCGTACATGGCTTGCCTGGATGGATACCATGTATGGAGGATACTAAATGGTGTGTGTCCCACTGGACACATCGTGTACTTTAAATATTTTTGATTTACATCTACCTGTCGTATCCTTGGGCGTGTACTTTGGATGGATCGTGAACGATAGTACACACTGTGTAGTAGGAACTACATGTCGTGTACTCTTCCAAATTATGAAAATTTATTAAAATTTATTAATATATTATACAAACCCTTGAGATGTGTACCATGGTGTGGTCATAAAGATAGGGCAAAATATGTGATAAGTGTTTTATATATGACTGTTTAATTTAACATCTGTGTAATGTTCATTTATAATCATTAGGTAGTTATGAATGGGAATTCACCGAGTTGCCTCTAAGGTATAAGTTACATGCAATGATAATTTTAAATGAATTTATTTGTTTAAAATTATGATGGATGATAATCTCAAGGAAATTCAGAAAATGGTTTAAGATAAAAGGATTGATTAAGAAAAGATGAAAATTAATTGATTTAAGCATGTTTTATCTTAAATAAGAACAATTAAATAATTTAATTCTAGTTTTATTTATGCATAAATATCATTGCGTGTATGGAGGATCATGATATGGACCAGGACCTTTGTACGTGGATGGTTTCTTTTTATTTATTTAAATTATATTTGTTAGCCTATAAGCCTTCTCCTCATTAATATGTAGGGCTTGCGTGTCCAAGGTTTCTTTTATATAAAACCCCACTTTACCCCTAACCTATGTATGAGATAAAATTATATGTAATGGATGGATCTCCCAAGCTAGTGTAGGTATCTTAAGTTTGGAGATGAGGTGAAACCAATCCAAGGAGACACAAAGGTGGACAGGTGAAAAGTTATAAACACGAACCTAAAAGGTTCAAGGTGTTTCTCCCTTAGGTCTTGGGTTATTTTATCAATCGCTAGATAAACTAACCAATAGAACAAGCCCATGATCATGCAATTTATTTTATTTCTATTAGTTTCATGGTTTATTTATTTTGGGTGTGTTGTCATGATCATACAATTAATGACTTAAACAAACATGCAAGATGGAACTAAAATAAGACCTTCTTATGCATAAATATTATCTTATACATGGTTAATCATTAAATTATATCCCACTTAATATTAAAAAACATGTAATAAATATGATAAAAAGTAAATTTACATATAAGGATAAAATCCTTCAAATAAATATTAAGTTGGTATAGCCTTCCATAATCTTGGTTAAAATCAAACCATAGTTCAAAGTTCTTGACCAACCCTAATTAGGGTGCTTTCAATTATTGGGGAATTATAATTCGAGGTTTTGGGTTAAGTTGACTTTATTCACATCAAGGGTTGACTGTCATAGTAGGACATGGTGTGACCAAGAGGTAAAGTTTGAGGAAATCCAAAATAAAAGGATTTCAGGATTGGGGAGTCCACTCAGCAGATCAAGGAGTTGTGAGTTAATGCAGTTGACATATGGAATTCCTACCTAAAACCTTTCAAGTTGCTTGACCAACCCTATTTGGGGTACTAAAAAGGGTAATATGGATCCTTTCCACTAGAATATTCAGTCAAGAGAGTATTCTTAAGTCAATGGTGAGGGCTATTGGATTTCGATAAAATAGTGGGAGACTAATAAGTATTAATTTATTTATTTGTCTCATTTTTATCATGATAAAGTAATAAATATTTTCTCATCTTAATTTTTAGAAACAAAAATAAAAATGACAACAAACATATCATTTCGAACCATACTCAAGAAGGAAACCCTTCTCACTGGCACCAATTTCCAGGAGTGGCAGAGGCGTTTACGCGTCATCTTTTGCCACAAGAGGAAATTGTATGTGCTGGAGGAGCATGTTCTAGTTGCGCCTGGAAATGTGGCCAGTGATATGGAAATATCTCTATATATGAAACATCTATATGATTCCATATATTTCTAATGTTTCATTCTATCATCTATGTCTAATGATCTCTTGAAGCAACATCAAAACATGGGCGTGTATAGAATGATATCTCACATTAAGGATCTCGATCAAGAGAAGGTGAGACAGGAGAGATATGAGATCTCTAACACTTTATTCACAACTAATCTTGGAGAGTTTGATCTAGCTAGGACTCATGTAATCAAGCTCATTGGCTACATTGAATGCCTAGACATCTTAGGGATTACTTTCTTGGATGAGTTGTGTACAGATCTCATCCTATCACTGCCCAATACCTTCTCTAGATTTATTGACAACTACAACATTAAAAACAATGAGAAGAGTCTATAGGAACATTTAACCTTGATTCTCTAGGTAGATAAGGACATGTGGCATGACAAACTTGTGGTCCTTATGGTTAATAAGAAGAGGAATGAAAAGGGAAATGGGACAAGGATTTATAAAATGTTTGAAGCCCCCGGCCATCATCCCTCCAAGAAGGGGAAGATCAATAGTCAGGGAAAGGAATGGGAGGCGGTATGTTTTTCATATGGAAATCCAGGCCACTGGAAGAGTAAATACACCCAGAAGCATGGAGATGTTAAAGGTGCATTTGTTATCGAATGTAATCTTTCCATTTCTACACATTGGGTATTAGATATATCATGTGGATCTCACAACTGTATTCAAATGTAGGAACCAGGTATATTTAGAAATATTACTATAGGAGATGTTGATCTTCAAGCTACCCATGGTGTGAGGCTGGCTGCATTGGCCATTGGCGATTACTATCTCTCATTGCCAACTAGGATGCTTTTGGCTTCACATAACTGTTGTTATGTACCTAGTGTTACCAAGAACATAATTTCTGTATCATATTTGGATATGGATGGATTTATTTTCAAGTTTGTAAATAAGGATTGTTTATTTTATAAGAACAACATATTCTATGGTATGGTGAATTTAAATAATAGTTTGAAGGTATTAAATTACAAAAACCAAGTGTTGGAAATTGAAAATGAAACAAACTCACATGACTCAAACAACACCCAGTTATGGAATCACTGTCTCAATCATGCAAATGAGAAGTGCTTGAAAGAGCTCTACCAAGATGGTTATTTAGACTCTATTGATCTTAAACCACTTGATAGATGTTATTCTTGTTTACAAGGGAAAGTGACCATGCCTCCTTTTCATGGACATGGTGAAAGGACCATAGAGCTTCTAGTATTGGTACACATGGATATGTGTGTACCATTTCCAGTATAATCTAGAGGTGGATATTGTTACTTCATTACTTTTACTGATGATTTGACTAGATATGGATATATCTACTTAATGAGGTTTAAGTTAGAGTGCATGGAGAAATTTAAGAAATTCAAGAATAAAGTAGATAATTAGTTTGGTAAGAATAAAAACAAACTTAGATCAGATTTAGATAGAGAATATTTGATCCAAGAGTTCATCGACCTTTTACGGGAGTTCGGGATTCCATCTAAACTCACTCCTCCTTATACACCATAGTGGAATAGTGTTAGTGAAACGAGTAATTGAACCTTGTTGGACATGTTGAGGTTGATGATGAGTCATGTAGATCTTCTATTATCCTTTTGGGGATATTCATTACAAACTATAGCATACACATTAAACATAGTACCAACTAAGGCGGAAAATGGAATTCCCTCTGAGTTATGGAATGGAAAGAAACCCATTTTGTCGCACACATGTGTATGGGGATTTGAGTCATTTTTTAAGTCCTTCTTAGGCAACAAATTATTACCCTAGGGCATGAGGTGTATCTTTATAGGATATCTCAAGAAAAGTAAAGTATATTACCTATATAACCCTTCAAACAAGAAAGTGATTGTCACCGGACAAGATTCCTTTCTTGAGAGGGATCAAATCCTTGAAAAGGATAGTTGGAGAAAGATTGACTTCAATGAAGTCAGTGATCAAGATACATAGGAGTTGGTGTAGAAACAAGTTCTACAAGTCCCCATGCAATAGGTTCCAGAAACACAAGTACTACGTAGGAGCTTGAGAGAGGTAAGGGAACCAGAGAGATTTGGTTTCCTAGTCACTGAGGATGGTGAATCATTATTATTGGACAATGATAAAACTCCCTCCTACAAGGAAGTAGTAGAGATCTCAAAAGCTATAAGGTGTCTAGAATCTATGAATTCAGAGATGGATTCAATTTATCAAAACCATGTCTGGGTTCTGGTCGATGAGTCAGTTGATATAAAGCGTGTTAGATGAAAATGGGTGCTCAAGAGAAATATGTACATGGAAGGTGAAGTTAGCACCTATAAAGCAAGGCTAGTGGCTAAAGGATTTAGACAGCATAAAGGAATTGACTATGATGAAACATTATCGCCAGTTTCCATGTTTAAATCCATAAAAATCAGACTTTCCACAATAGCTTACAAAGACTACAGTATTTGGAAGATGGATGTAAGAACATAATTACTTAACTGGAACATTCAGAAAGATGCCTATATGACACAACTATAAGGGTTTGTGACAACAGGTGAATCCAAACAGGTTTGTAAGTTGCATAAATCCATTTATGGATTAAAGAATGCATCCAGGTCATGGAACATTTGATTTTATGAATCCATAAAGGAATTTGGTTTCATTAAGAAAATTGTGATCCATGGGTTTATAAGCGGTTTAATGGGATTTTGGTTATTATTCTAGTAGTATATTTTGATGACATGTTACTTATTTGAAATGATTTACCAGTATTACAGTCAGTTAAGGACTGGTTGAACAAGTGTTTCTCCATGAAGGACTTAGGTGGAACAGCCTACATTTTAGGGATCAAGATCATTTGTGATAGATCCAAGAGTCTTCTTGGACTAAGTCAAGGAACATAAATTGTCCATATACTAAAGAGATTTAGTATAGAATATTCCAAGAGGGTATTGGTTCCAGTGTCACATATCCAACATATTTCTAAAATAATGTGTTCTAAGACACAACAGGAGAACTATATTATGAGTAAGATCCCATGCTCTTTGACTATATGATCAATCATGTATGCCATGTTATTTACCAGGCTTGATGTTCCCTATGAACTGAACATGGTAGGAAGATATCAAGCAGATCTAGGAGAACAGCATTAGACTGCTGTTAAGATTGTCCTTAAGTATCTAAGAATAACTAAGGGTATGTTCTTGGTGTATAGAGGAGATGAGGATCTTGTCATCAGAGGGTATGATGATGCTGGTCTTTAGACATATCAAAATGATTTGAAGTCACAATCAGGATATGTTTTTTGTCTCAACGGAGGACCTCTGCGCTAGGAGAGTTCTAAACAGCTAGTTTTCACTGATTCTACAGTGGAGTCTGAATATATAGAAGCTTAAGATGCAGCCAAGAAATATATCTGGATTTGGAACTTTTTCCAAGATCTTGATGTGGTGCCTAGCAGTAGAGACCTTATCACATAGTATTGTTACAATACTGTAGCGGTGACTCTGGAAAAAGAACCACGGTTACATCAATGGACAAAAAACATTCTCCAGAAGTATCACCTTTTAAGGGATTTCTATCAAATGGTTGAAATTTCGGTGATCAAATTTTCCACATAAGAGAATGTGGTAAAACCCATGACTAAAGGACTATCTCAGCATAAGCTTGAATATCATGTGAGAGATAGTGGGTTAAAAGTTGTTAGCAGTTGGCTCTATTCCAAGTGGGAGTTTGTTGGAGTAGGTGGCCTAGAACCAACTATTTTCTCCTTTTGATAAACTTGTATTCATGGATTTGAATATTAATAAATACCTTATCACATATTTATTTTTATTTTTTGTGACAATGCATGTGAAAATTTCCAAAGGATAGTTGTTTCACTAAAGGGTCATAGTGGATCCCTGCTATGATGAGAACTCAAGTTCCATAAAACTATTCTTGATTATATGTTCTATGGATGGATGATGTTATTTGAGGGACACAAATAATACAGGCCATTAAGGGTGAGGACTCATAAAACTTTGAGGCACCTTCTCATGATGTGCGCCCTTGGTAATATCCAAGAGTTTATTATGAGAATGAGACCCGCCATTAGGAAATCCACATTTCATAGTGCCATTGGATGTTTCTATCTGTGGATGTGTGTACTGGTCTGTATACTTTAATATTATTCTTAATGGGTATTAAAACCCACTCACTTAGATGTACTGATGAAAACTATGAAGACACACTATTCATAGCGAGGTAGGACATGTTGGGTGCATCATGAGTAACACTATAATAATAGATAATGTGAGAAATGATTTGTCACTTTTATTCGATAACAGAAGTTGATATCTCAGGAACTTTGATGGAATCGATATTTCCCAAATAAATCAGTATCCATGGTGAGGAATGGTAAAGTTCAATTCTTTGAGGTCAAATAAAGAGTAATTGAGTGCATGGGTTGATGAAACTATCATGTAACCCACTTGATTCGAGATATCGAGACAAAGGGATTACATTACAAGGTAACCGTTTGTATGAGGTGACACGTCATTGCGGTGTTAACTTCTTTCTCTACGGGTTCCTTGGTGTGTTACTAGATTCTAACCTTGGACTTTAGGCAGGCTCCACCTAATGCCACCAAGAAAGAGGCCAAGAGGGTCACACACTAGGTGTATCCAAGTATCTCAGTTAAATATTCATTTAAAAAGTTGAATAAACATTATTCTCGGTTGTGGTTTAATAATTATTCAAGGATTTCTGATCACATTTATTTCGACACTAGTTATTTGAGAGAATATATTGTGGGAAAAATAATATATTTATTTGAAAATAATTCAGTGATATTTATTTAATAAATAAATAGTCATTATTCAAGGTCTAATAAATGTGGTTGAGAAAATCAATAAAATGGAAAAACAAAATTATATGTTGTGTATATTAATATACACATTGTGTGGTTTTTTCTGGGGATTTTTGAGAAATAATATTAATTATTTAATTAAATAATATTAGGTGTAATTCATTGGGAACATGTCAAGTGATAATAATAGTCACATGTTATTATTAGATATGGGATCTTACAAAGAATTAAATGAAATGAATAAATGCCTTTGGGTAATTAATTAATTCTATTATTCTATGTAATATAATTCCCAATTACATTATTCTCATTATGTCTAGCCATTCTATGTGGTTGTGCACAACCGATTTGGAGAAATATCTCAATCCAAGCGAGAATTTCTTTCCTCCAAGAATGCTCTCAAGTTACGAGAGAGATCCTCCTCCATGGGACCAGGAGAGCGCTTTGGAATCAACTATCAAGGCAGTAGAAGGAGGAAATCAAAAGAAATGGATCTTCTATGCTAGAACCCAAAGATCCCTTCATCAACATCCAAAGATATGAGGATCATGTGTGGATCACCGCTAGAGGAAGCCAACACTTGGATTCTGCGACGCAACGATGGATCACATTGGATCGTGACCAGAAGAATTAACAGAGAGAGAATTCTATCAAGGTAATTCTTGTATTTTAATTAAATAATTATAACCAATGTATGGTGATCCTCTCTATGGTTTTGAGACGCAGAGGAGAATTCCAACTGAAAAGAAAACATAAAATGAGAACTCACATGTTAAAAAAATTTATTGGTCAATAGTGGGATTTTATTTTCCATCCATAATATCTGCTTCCTGTTTATATATTTTTTGTATATCTACTATTTTTCTAGATGTTCAACTTATGAATGGGACATGTCTGCTTTTCAGGAGAAAGATCATTTTTAATTTACTCTTATTTAGGGGTAAAATATTCCACATTAATTGTATTTTTTTAGGGGATCATTGTTATCCCGTAGGGATCATGAATGCCTCTTAGGTTAGTTGAAATTCAAGTCAGTTGTTAGTTATGATACTATCCCTGGTCTTATCATTACATTTCCAATTGTAATTGACCCATGTCTATTTAAATATGGGATTAGGGGGTCAGAAACTAATATATTGAAGGAATAAGAGCTGTAAAAATTATCACAGGCTCTCTAATACAAGTGATGAAATATGAAACATACACCGGGTGAGGGAGAACCACCCAATAGAAGAGGAGGGGGAGGGTGGCATAGTGTGGAGGGGTTTTGGATGAGAAAATAGGAAAAATCCAGTAAAACATAAAAAGTTAAAAGGGTAAGGGGTGGGTTGTCCGATGGGGGGTAGGAGGTGTAGGGGAGGGGGAGGGGTGTGGGCTATCCAAGGAGAGGGAGATATCCAGGTGGGGGATGCAGGGGTGTGGGGGAGGGGTTTGGGATGTCTAGTGAGGGGGGGTGGGTTTTCCACTATAAAACGACCATTATATATCCTAAAGAGTGAATTATGAGAGGGAAAATTATGGGGAAGAGGGGTTTGGGTGATGGGGTCAAGTGGATAAAAAGAAATAGGGGAACCTCATTAAAAAGACTAAAAAAATCTCTTTTCATTTTCAGAATAGGGTACATTATGGTGTAGCCTAAGGGTCTATTGCATAGTCCACCCTATGATGTCACATTGTTGAATTGCCACAAGGTATACACTGCAACACTCATCCCCTAGGCAGAACCATTAAATCTTGATTAGGAATTGTGATGTGACTATATGCCTCAAGTAATAACATCCACCACCCAAAAAATAGTATGGAGGGAATAACATAGCCAACCTTCCACATGATCCAAACCATTAACATAAGGTGGTTCCCATGGATAAACTCACATACATAAAGGAGGACCTAAAGATGAATAACCAATATAACCTATAACACAATCTAAATCACTAATACAAGGTATTCTTCATGGCTAATTAGATATACTAGAAGTGGGTCGTGAGAAGGTCATAAAAGAGCCAACTTACTTCCTGATAAGAACTACCAATGTAAGACAGATCCCTTTTCTAAATAAACATACATAAAGAAGATCCTAGGGAGGGTATAACATAGCTAACCTTCAACACAATCTAAACCACTAATATAATTTATGTCTTGTGGAAAATCTCATATACCCCATGATGTATATCCAAACATAAACTTTAAAAAATTTGAAAGAATGTTCACCTTGGTGGAGTATCTCTACATTTCAATCCTAAGGTCTCTAGGCCTCATCATCATCATAGATATATAATAACGATTAATATATAATGAACAAGCATGGATGATAAGCCTCATCTAAGATCTTAGCTAGCCAATTATTGATACCTAGCATCGAGCAAGAGGCTATTACATAAGAAGCTCATACATGACCCATCCTAAGTAGCCTCACTAAATGTATCCATCATTAGAAAATCCTATAGTTAAAAAATATATCATGATGATCCTAAAACCTATAGGTAACAATATATCAACAATAAATCTATTTATTCATATTTAGTTACCAACCTACACCACCCCATGTGTGGATTTTACAACCCTTAAGGTCATAAGGAATCCACGTTATCATTTCCACTAACATAATAGTCAATCCCTTTCCATGTAATTTTCCTATAAGGGTTCTAAGGGAGATGTCACAATTTCATATAGCCATGATAAATATTTTTTGTGGGATAATCAATACAAACCATGTACTCAACATGATATAAGATTTAACATAATCCTTGATATATCTCACCCAACAACCTACCCACTGGTTATTCTATCACTAGTACCCACCAATTCATCCCCCCAGTCACACCATGCAGTACTACCAAAAGGGCTCACAACTCAGGATAGCCAAATCTCTAGTAAAGGAATTGTCTTTACCAATAAATTTTACATCACTATCACTCTACCCCAATTAACAATCCATATAAAGACCCTTTCCATGTGATTACTATAATTCTTCCCTCACAAAAACCTTCACCCATGACCCTTACAAAATGATTGATCATAATCTCATTCATACAGTTTCAACCTAGGATATTAGTAATTAATAACATGAACTGATACCACTATAGGGTCCATTAGACCTAACTCTACACACCAACTATCTTTCCAATGCAGAAGAGTAAAAATTAATTACATAAGAGACTCACCAGGGGGACTCAGTGCACTATAGAGGAGGTTTCCAGGATGGTATTCAGAGGAGGAGGGCATGCCGGAGCAGGTCACATGGGCAAGGGGACCGCGCAAGGAAGAGTAGGAGAAGGTGGCGGAGGAGGAGGAGGAGGAGGAGGCAGTCACGGCGGAGGAGGTTGAGTCGGTGGTTGGAGGAGGAGGAGGAGGTAGCGGCGGTGGAGATGGAGGAGAAGTAGGGTTGTGACGGAGGATGGATCCCAGCGGATGAGGAGTAGAAGGCTGTGGCAGTGGAGGAGGAGGATGGTCACAGTGAAGGAGGAGGAAAAGGCAGCAGCAGTGGAGGATGAGGGGTCACGGCGGAGGAGAGGTCGAAAGCATAGGGTTCAGATTCCGCAAATGCTTGAACAGATGCGAGGGAGGAGGGGCCTATTAGGGTTATTTTATAAAAAGCGATGTAACCTTTATCAGTTCTAGTTAAAAGAGCGGATAAAGGTATGTTTTATAAGTGCTAAAATAAAAGTTGTAACACCCCAAGATTTCATAGTGTGTTATTTCTTCAAAATAATTCAATAACTTGCACTACACGCAACACTGAGTTCAAGAGCACCATGACTTACCAAACAAGATGTTCAAAAGAGGTTATGAATAGTATTAACTAAATTTTAAACTTTATATAATCCTTATAATTTTAGAATCCATATTATGAGAGTCTTAGACATAATGTAAGAACAAATTCATTTTCAGTATCACACTTTTACCAACTTTTAATAGTGAACCCTTTTTAAATACAATATTTTAAAATTTTCTAATAAATGGGGACATCAAAAATTTAAAATGAAACATCACAAGCTTCCACGGTACGCTTTCCTTTGAATAATACAGTAGCGTGTGTTGTACGCAACTTCGAGTTCTAACACACACCACAACCAATCAAACTAGCCGTTATGAATAGTAATACCTACTTTTTGAAATTATATATATTTTATATTTCAAAATGGACTTCATTTTTGGATTCGGAATATCAAATTTAGCCTACGGTTAAATTTTTGAACTTTTCGGATAACACTTATATTTTGATGAATAGTGAAAATTACTAAATTTTAATTAAAAACAACTTTTTTAATCGAAATAATTTATATTGATAAATTATGAATTTGAGTGGTTTTAAAGTATTTTTAAAATATATTTTTACCATTTAATATAATTTTGGTCATTATACATAATTTTATAATTAAACCGAACATAAACAAGTGTCAATCTTTTGATAGTTATTATCTCATAAAAACACGCTTTTTGTTTTAACAACGGGAATTAATTTTAAATTAATTTCTGCCACTTCTGTGTTTTGAATTTGGAAAAATGGATTCCATATTTGGAATCAGGATGTTCATATTGTGTAAATAGGTAACTTTTATTTTTAGACATTTTGAATAATTACTGTGGTAAATATTTTATTTACCATGGTTAAGGGTAAATCCGGTAAATAAGGGTTAAAAAATAATATTATAATAATACTAAAGTACCCTAAAACATGTCTTAACCTTATTGGTGGATACATGTCCGACCATTGGAATCTTTGAGTCGATTTTGGGACCCTATGGAGCCACTTGTAGGTGATAGGGACACTTTATTTTAATTAAGTTAAAATAAGTACAAAAATGATATAAGAGTATATCTTTTAGAAAAAAATAATTTACATAGGGTTATATATGTTCGATTTTCGACTATAAATATTAATTAGAAAGCTAAAAAATTTACTACATAATTATATTTTATTTATAATTTTTAGACATTAAATAAGTTAATTTATGTATGACACAATGAAGATGCAGTAATTTCCATAATAGTGAAAAATTAAAATAATTGATATTATAAATACCCAAATAAATATAATTTGAGACTTTTATTGAATTAAACTAATTTTCTAGGTTAATATGACATATTAGGATTGATTTAATTGACTCTTTTAGAAGTAATCATTCTGTTATGAGTTTCACAAAAATCAATTATTGAGTAGTGTCAAAATTGACATAAAAGAGTTTTTAAAACAAATATTATATTATTAATTGATATTAAATTCCTAAAAATCTAAGGTTCGGCCAAGTGACTTATATCATGATAGTTGTATCATTAATGGACCACTTGGGGGTCTCTTGGATGTATATATTAAGTTTATTAACCATATAATATAAAAATACAAAGAGACATTGTAAAAGTGAAACTAATTAACTAAGAGTCAATACTTAAAGATAAGGTTAATATAATGACCCAAACCTGTCTAAATTCTATTGGTTGAGTTGTTTTCGACTCATACACACCTTAACCGTTAAATAATAAACTTTGGAGCCATTATAAACCGAATATGAATTTATTATAAATTAATATTTCTATCTTTTCCAAAGGTGCCCCTCACCCCTCTTATAAAAGGGCACTCCCCCTTCTCATTACTTAACACCTTCAAAGCCTTTTGGTTCCGCCAAAACCTGACCAAATACTCTCTAAACTTCCCTAACTACAACCTAGAATCATTAGTTTTATCAGAAAGTCAGCATAAGGATCCTTTTTGATCAAATCAAAAGGAAGAACCCGAAGAAGAGGTAATGATTTCACCACCCATTTTCAAGTTCTTTTCTTCTTCCACTTATTCTTTCTTTGTTATTACCATTATATAATAATAACTCCAGTATATTATATATACTTTTATGTTATTATAAACATGGTACAACCATATTCAGTATTCTATCCACCCTTTGAATAACATGTCACCATACGTGCGTACGTAGGGCTTACCGTCTCCACGTCGTGGTGTAATTGTTATTCAATAAATTATTATTTGGATGGGTATAATAATGATGTTTAATTCATGTAAATAATAAATATTACATGATAATTATTCTGTATATATGATATAACATCCAATTATATATTATTTTAATATCAAAAGAATGATATTTTCTCTCGTGCGTACGTACGGATTACCGTCTCCACGACGTGATGAGATTCATTTCCAAGTTCACCATTCATCGACGATTATAAAAATATATATTACTAATAAGTATTTAATATATGACATAATAATGCTACTGGAGATATATATATATATATATATATATAAGGATTTATTTACTTACATATATTTTATTCAGTTACTTTCGTTCAATACTATATGAAAACAGAAACTGCGTTTATGCGTACGTACGGACTACCATCTCCATAAACGGTGTTTTCCATTTCATATATATGTCTATTATACATATTTATATTCTAAATATATATGATATATTTATCATGTTTTATATTCTGGAAGTATTTAAATCATGATCTAAGTGATACAACCAAGAGTGACAAGTTAAAACATGTACAATAAAGAAAGTGATTATTACCCAAAATGTTAACTTGACATGGAAATTATTATTAAATGGGTAATATAAAGTCATAAATGAATCAGTTATGATATCATAAATATTAATATCGTTCTGGTATAATTTAATAACATACTACGATCTTCGTACAGGAGGTTAAACGTACCCTCGACTAAAGGAAAGTGCAAGGTAAGGGGTTTTCATCTCACTCCTTATTCCCGTGAGATTCATTCCATATTTCCACTATTACCTTTTGTGTGGTGTATGTACTGACCATAATTATATTCTTTGTGTAATAAAATTTAATTTATGTGTATTTACATATTCATTGTATGATACCTCTTTCATGGGTTGTATGTTTCGTAAGTTACCAAACTGGTAAGGGTTAATTTCACAATCTCTTTATTATCCAAGGTTGTTTTTACATAAGTATCTACTGGGACATATTTATTATCCATGTACATGTTTTATGAAAGAGTTTTCAAATGGATTATTTTAAGTTAATTTTTACTAAAACATCATTTCAAATGTTTTAAATATTTATTCTTCTAAATCTTTCTCATTAATGTTTATGTCTTCAAAATGGTTTTTAAGGATTTATTTATATGGACATGAATGTTTTTTTTAAAATGTTAATTCCTTTCAAAAGTTTCAAAGTGGTATGGGAAACTTTGATTCAAAAATGTCTTTAAATGACTTCTTTTCTAAATTGTGTAAATTTTAAATGTTTTCATGAAAAAGGGGTATTTCTCTCAAAGCGTTTTACAAATAAATCTCTTCTATGTCAAAATCCTTTAATGGATTTTAAACTTTTTTTGAAGTTGATTTATCATGATACAAATCTTCCATATTGTGTTCAAGTTTTTGTGATATATTTGACTGTGGATGTGTTATTTTTATACCATTCATGGTTTATGGGAAAAGTATTGACATTTCTCATGCTAGTTTTAATACAAATTTTTATTTTATATTTCATCCTCTTCTTAAGATGAATGTGTTGGACTAGTATGTTCCGGGTTGGGGACCGGTAAAAGTAATCCCTCCGGGTTGGTGTCCGGTTATTAGAGGCACTCCGGGTTGGTGTCCGGTTATTAGATGCACTCCGGGTTGGGTTCCGGTTATAGTTATCCCCTAGGCCTTGGCACAAGGCCTTGATAAAGAAATTAAAGTTCAGAATTATGCATTCCATCATTATAAAAGTGGTTAGTGATATTGCATGTGATTATTCGATTAGTAGAATATCCATGTGAATAAGTAATTGGAATTATTTCATTTTATTTCTGCCATATTATGCTGAAGTTCAAGTTTAAAAGGATTTTGTTTTAGTTTTATACATTACCTTAAATGTTTATGCTTATTTTTGAAAGTTTCCATTGTATTGCTTACCCTTACTAAGAATTTGAGCTCACCCCTTTCTATGTTTTATTTTTTCCAGGATTCCAAGAAGTGTAATGTGATTGATATGCAGGATTAAGACAATGGAATAATGGCATTCATAAAGGATTATTTATGTTGTTTTGTATGTTATTAAGTGTAATGTAACATTCATGTATGTAATCTTTTTTCCAAGTCTGCTAAACTGATCGGTTCTTCGGGACTTGGTTCCTTGTAATCATGCCAATGTATTAAAATAATGCACAGACTCTGGGTAACTAGGGTCAGGGCATTACAAAATCACTGATAAAACATACCTTTATCAATACTTAAAAAGCACTGATAAAACACCCATTTATCAACGCTAAAATTATAGCACTGATAAATACTTATTTTATCAGTCCTTTTTTAGGGATGACAAATGTATGCCTTTATCAGCGCTAAAAAAAGCACTAATAAAGGTATAATTTTAATAATTTATTTATATTCTTATATATTTATTTAAAATGATATATAGGATAAATATATATTTATTTATTAATAATTATAACTATAAATAGTATATATTTATAAATATTGGTATATAATTTTTAATATATTTATATTAATAAAATTATAATTACAAATGTATTTTAAAATTTATTTATATATATCACTAAAAATATAATAAAATATATTTATTATTTAAATATATTTAATGTAATTTTATAAGTACATTTTTTAGAACATATATAGTTTATATGGGAAACATTATGAATTAATCAATATACCATATCATATAATGTACAAATGAACATTCTTGCATATGATAAATACCATATACGCATATATTCGTTGACCAAATTCATTGGAAAACACACATATATTCAATAATTTTAATTATAAATATATATATTAAAAATTATTATATATTCATAATAAAATAAATATATTAAATATAAAAAATATAATAAATACAATAAATTAATCTAATAAATCTAATAAATCTCTAATAAATATAATAAATATAATAAATATATTTATTATTTAATGTAATTTATCATAATATTATAATTATTTAATTATATATATATATTTAATTATAATCATAGAAATACTTTTTTTAATTAAAACATTATATATATATTTTTGAATTATTAAAAAATATATATTAATTATAAACATTTGTTTTTTATTTAATGTATTCAAATAAACATTATTTTTGAATATAAATATAATAGTTTTATGTAAATTAATAATAAAAAAATTTATTGGTGCTTTTAGCTAGCACTGATAAAGGCCCACCCCTTTATCAGCGCTTTCTACTTAGCACTGATAAAGGGCAGCGCTTCCCTTGCCATGTTTTGTGGTAGTGGGGGATGAATTATTTATCCTTGTTTCTTCATTCTTTGTTCTAATGGGAATGTATTGAGGATGACATGGAAAAAGGATAAGATTTGTTCCTCATGGCGTTCATTGTTCTTTTCTTACCCCCGTTCTTGGCATTCGTCTCCTTTGAACCCTCGTGGTCATAACTTAACTTTTCGGGAGGCTCTGAATGTGATTAGACCCCCAAATTGGAGGAAAATTGACTGTAGAGGCCGCATCATGATAGATCGGCTCATGAGGAACCTTGATCTACGATCACGCCAAATTCTGGGCATTATAGGAGCCTCGGTAGTCTGCGGAAGGGACCACCTGAGTGCCTATAGAGGTGTCGCGCGTGGGTGCGGCAGACGGTTGTTGCCTGGGGTGGGGGAAACACCAGACAGCGAGGTAATGTCGATCAGGGTATGTAGCAAGGTTATGAGGGGGACATGGAGAGTTGGCAGTGTATGTGGCGGGGTGGCCGCGTGGAGCTCGCAGCAGCGGGGAGGCTGCGGGGCAGGCAGACACAGCAGGCTGACCATATAACGACCCAAACTTCTATCAATGAAAAATTAATCTTGATCTAATTAAATGTATTATTATTTGAAATGGTTATATAACATATTCACTCCTTTGGTTTTATGATTTTGTATTTTCAAAATATCATTAGGAATTGTGACTGTTGATAATATAGTCGTTGAATAGTGGTCATATGATTATTATAAATATAGGGCTTTAACAAATCCAATTTACTCAGACAAAGGAAGTGATGGCCTCATCTAGTAGAATTTCCCCATACAAAGCCCATTTTTCAAGGCTCGTAAAGGAGGTGGTTTTATAGGGCTTCACTCTTGATTAAGCCCAAGTCGAGCTTCAACACATTAAGCTCGAGTGGAACCGCCTACAGGATAAGTGTAAGTTGATAGAGATTACCACCCGAGCGATGTTATCTGAGCCACCCCAAGAGTATATCATCATCACACACCTTACCCTTCGGTCTTATGCGGGTGTTATAAGGGGTTATGTAACAAGATCTTAGAACTGTGATTATGTTCATTATTTTTGTATATAATGAAGAATATAAATTTATTTTATTATTGTTACTTTTTAAATAGTTTTCCAATCACAAATAGTATTTTTAGATAATATTCAACTAAGGAATCTATTTTGATAAATTAATGGATTTTTGACTTAAATAATATTTTAATAAAATATTATTATTATTAAATTATTTTTTATTAAGTATAAATGATGGTATAATTTTTATGAATACAATTGTAATTTTTATTAAGGATTGAAAGTTGTTTTTTTCAAAACCCGTGATTTTTCGATAAATGTCAAATTATATTTTAAAACTAAAAATTCACATATTTAATAAATTATTTGTATAAAATTAATATTATTTTGGAATCAGGATGTTGAAATTATCCAATGGTGAATTTTTCATAATTTTCTGAGACAATAGAATTTTTGGGTAAAAATTAAATACCGTTTAAATATATAATGTTTTTTCTAACATCATAATGACCCAATAGTGTTGTAATAAAATACTATAAAAATTATGTTCATAAAATACATGTTTTACCATTAAAATAATCTAATTTTATGTTTGTTTGATTTATTTTACAAAGCCTTAGTGGACCCTTCAAGACTTATAAAACATTTTAGCTTTTTAAATTGTTTTCCTTGAGAGTGTGCCACATAAGCAATCCTAATATTTTAAGAAGTTCTCCTATTGAACATAGAAAATATTGTTTTTCACTCCCCTTTGGAAAAAACCATGGGCCAAAACCAAGGTCTGGTTTGTGGTTTTCTTTAGTTTAATGTGTGGTGTCCCAAACCTAAATAATAAAGAATTCCCTCTCCTTTACTAAATAAACTCACACAAGCTCCAACTTCCTCTTCACTCAAAGACTTTAGAGTTTGACCAACACCTACCCTCCTCTATCTATAATCCTCCCAAGGTTACATAATCTTCAAATAATCCTCTCTCAAGCCTCTCCCAAGCCTTTGGGATCACACTTCCAAGGGATTCCTTCCTTTCTCATTTTAGCCAGGTTTCTTTATATTGTTATGTCCTTTTATTTTCAATTATAAATGTTGGGTTATGATTTCTCACCTCCCTCATACTGCCCTATTTATTTTTTAATGATGATATACCCATTTATCTCTCATTAATCCCTCCCATGTACACCTGTTACCATACTGAAATTTTGTAAGGAATTTCTCTCTCCTCTTTTACATTCAAGCCATTCTTTTGTATTGTGAATCTTAAATTCCATTAATCTTGTTGGGAAATGTATCTATATGACCCCATTACTATAAATTTCATGTACATATGATGAGACACCCCATTATCTCTCATCAACCATTTTTATGAATTATTATGTCATGCCGTTATGCTGCCAAAATTGCACCGCGATTTTCCAACCCAAAGTCATTGTGTAGTGAATAGCATGCCCATTTCTCTATCAAGGGTATTCAACTTTATTCACATTCACTTATTTTTTAAAGAGTTTCATGTATGTATTTCACATTCCTTTATCATGGAATAAAAGATTAAGTTGAAGGATTCCATGTTGTATGATCCATGTGTCACACTTATCCATGAAATCAAATGTTTAAGAAGGGTGTGTCTGATAGCGCTCCAATGCATTGGGTAAAGATTAGTATCATGATAAGTCAAGTGAAATGAGGATTTACTCATGATAATTTAATTACAATGAGTTTTTACTCTGGATAATTCAAGTGCAATGAGGTTTTACTCATTCTCTATGTGCAATGAGCCTTGGCTCATGCTAATTCCATGTTAAGTGTTGTTTCCACATTTCCATGTTATGATAATCATGCTATATCATGCCTTTATGTTAATATTTCTTTTATGATCCATTAATTTGACTATTTACTAAAATGTATTGTATTTTTCATGTTATGCCCTTTTTACTCCCTTACTCGGCTCTATAGCTCACCCTTTTCACATATATGTCCTCAGGTTATCCCATGCAATGCTAAGTACGATGGAATGTCATGGTTATGTAAAGGATGTTTTCAAAAAATATGTTGTGTGTTTTATTTTTTAAGTTGTTATGTAATGTTCCTAATCCCCAAAGACACTATACCTCTTTATATTACATGTTTTATTAAGTGAATTTTCATGTAATAAATCATGTTTAAGTGTGTAATAATGAGCAGGGTTGTTATAGTTGGTATCAGAGGATTGGTTTAGTTATTTTTGGGATTAGGATTAGAAAACCATAGTGAAAACCTTTGGGATAGGACTAAGTATAATAAAAACATCCCTAAATTTTGGTGAGTATTTAGTAAGTGGTTTATCAAGAAAATACATCTCTGTCTAGATACGATCAGTTAGAGGCAGCTCTGGCACAGATGTACCTAGGAGTGAAAACTCCAACAAGGAGTTTTGAGCTTGACCCGGGGTATCCTGGTACACGACAATGGGTCTTTCTACACTCTTGGTTACGACACTCCTAGGGTATATTCTTTAGTAAATTCACAAGATTAGTATGAACCGTTATTAAGGGAATTAAAAAAATTCCCCTAAGAATATATATTAGAAATTAGATCATGGATAACATAGATTGAATCCTATAGATTCATAAGTTAAGGGAATAAAAATTATTTATAAGTCATCCATTTTTTGTACATGGATTACCCTTTATGTATTACCCCTAACTTTACTTTTATTCTAGCCAATGGTCGGTAATAGGAGAACTCAGGCTAACAACCAATACAAATATCAATGTGATGACCATTATAATGAGATTCCCAATTTGATGGGAGTAGGAATTGCGAATTTTGTCATGATACTCTCTCAGTTAACTCATGTTTTGAATAGAAACATGGGTCAAGAGGAATGTTCAACCCCCCCCTAAGAAAGAACAAGTCACAATCGAGAGATTAATGAGACAAAGGCCTCCTACTTTTAATGGATCATCTGATCCCTCAATCATCGAACAATGGATCAACTCCATTGAAAAGACGTTATCTATCCTTCAATGTTCCGAAAAAGAGAAGGTTCTTCTGGCTGCTTATCATATGGAGGGTGAATCTAATAAATGGTGGAAATTGATCAAAAATTTTAAGCTTGAGGAGGAGATCGAGGCATTTTAATGGAAGGATTTCCTGAATATGTTTTTCAATAAATATTTTCTGCGCACCCTCCGACTAAATATGGAAAGGGACTTCCTTGCCCTCAAGCAAAAAAGATGACAAATCCATTGGAGCGTATGAGTAAAACATCTCAAGGCTTGCATGATACGCCTCCAGCTTTGTCGTTACCCCTAAATTCAAGGTTGACCACTTCTTTGGTGGGCTAAAACCTAGCCTGTGTAAAGCCCTGGTGATCCGTGACTTCGACAGCTATGAAGAAATTGTCTGATGTTCCCTCAAGGTCGAAATGAAGATCGGAGAATCTCAGAGGTATCATGGGTATAAGAAGTATAAGGTGGAATTCAATTCTGGAAGTCTAATGGATAAATCCCATGGTGCTAAGAAAACCCATCACCCCACTTCTCAAAGGTGTGGAAATAAGAGCCCTGGAAATTTCCTGAAGGGGTGAGGAAATGCTTTAAGTGTGGAAGAGAAGGGCACCTAGCTGTTAACTGCCAACAAGAAAAACCCGCGGCTGCGAAAAAGGAGAGGAATGCTCCGTTCGACCCTCAATGCATTGTTCATTGCTTCAACTGTAAAGAACCAGGGCACCTTTCAAATAAGTTCCCTAATCCAAGGGTTTTCTGAGGCAACCAACAACCTCTAAGGTAGAAAGGGTGAGATTTTTCCATCATTGCTACTAAAGTGAACCCCGACAACGAACTGGTGATAGGTACGCTAGTTATTCATTCAATAATAGCGAACATACTTTTTTATTCTAGTTCTAAATATTCTTTTATATCTCGAATGTTTATTAGAATAGTCCCAACACTACCAAAAATCATGGAAGTAAAGATGTCAGTGAGTACAAAAAATGGGGAAATCATTGCATGCCATGAATATAACTCCTACTCTTTCATAATTTGTGTATTTAACTTCCCGACGAACCTAGTCATACTCCCTCTGGTAGAATTTGATGCAATTGTTGGAATGGATTTTCTTTCCCTATATACACCCAACAAAAATTTTCATGAGAGAGAAATAACTCTCCATATGGAGAATCGACCCTCGATTCTATTCAATTACAAGTAGGAAGATGAATCTTCTTTAGCCCCATCATCTCAAACATGGATATTAATTCCCTATGATCATGCGTATCTGGCTTAGATGATTGATTCTAAGAAAAAAACCATCCTTGAATACATTCCTATTGTGAGGGAATTCATTGAAGTGTTTCCTGAGGAATTTTCTGGTCTTCTTCCTAGAAGAGATTTTGAATTCTCAATTGATATTATACTTAGATAATTTCCAATATCCAAGACTCTATATAGATTGGCTGTTATAGAGCTTGAGGAGCTGAAAAAAAAACTACAGGAGAATCTGGATAAAGGGTTTATATGCCCAAGTGCTTCACCATGGGGTGCACCAGTACTCTTCTTCAATAAGAAGGATAGGTCAATCCGCATTTGCATCGATTATCATGAGCTTAACAAAATCATGATAAATAACAAGTATCCTCTCCCAAAAATGGATGACTTGTTTGATCAGCTGCGTGGAGCACAATACTTCTCCAAGGTAGATTTACGATTGAGATATTATCAAGTAACGATGAAGAAGGAAGATATCCACAAGACTGCTTTTCGTACAAGATACAGGCACTATGAATTCATATTAATGCCTTTAGGACTCACTAATGCTCTAGAAATATTCATGGACTTGATGAATAGAGTCTTTAGAGATTACCTCGACAAATTTTTGGTAGTCATTATATATGATATTCTAATATACTCTAAAACCAAGGAGGATCATGAGAAACATAGAAGAACTATACTAGAGACCTTTTGAAAGTAGAAACTCTATGAAATGTACAGAAAGTGTGAGTTCTGGTTGAAGTAGGTCTCATTCTTGGGTCATATCATCACAAGCAATGGGATATCTGTGGATCCCTCAAAGACAACTGGAATTGAGGGATGTATGAGGCCAACATCGGTAATGAATATCCATATCTTCTTAGGTTTAGTTGGATATTATCGCTGATTTGTGAGAAATTTCTCATGATTGTCCAATCCTCTTACCAAGATAACTCTAAAGTAAATAAGGTTTTCTTGGAGTGATTAATGCGAAGAGAGCTTTAAGAAGTTTAATAGGATTCTTATCACTGCACTTGTTCTCACTTTACCCACAAGTTGGGAACTTTTTGTGGTATTTATTGGTGATTAGAAGAAGGTCATGGGATGTTTGTTGATGCAGAATGATAAAATGATAGCCTATGCCTCAAGGCAGTTGAAAATCCATGAGTAAAACTATCCCATGCATGATCTGGAGTTGGCGGCTGTGATATTTACATTGAAAAACTGACAGCATTATCTCTATGGGGAGAAGTGTGGGATATATACTGACCAAAAGAGCCTAAAATATATATTCACACAAAAAGAGCTCAATATGCACCAACGAAGATGGATAGAACTCATCAAGAATTATGACTGCTCAATCCACTACCATCCTGGTAAGGCAAACAAGGTGTCAGATCCTCTAAGTAGAAAGGATCCTGCATCTTTATCAATGATGAGAATTCAAAAGGATCCAATCTTTTTATATTTTCATAGGATGGACATGGTAATCATTAAGGGAGGAACATCATCAATCCTTTCACAAAATATTGCTCAACTGTCTCTCATAGAGAAAATAAAGGATGCTCAAAGAAAGGATGTGGAAATTCAAAAAAGTGTGTAAGTTATCAAAAATGGGAAATCCTCAGAGTTCATGGTTGACAAGGATGGAATTGTGAGATTTGGGTCACGATTATGTGTACCATCTGATCCAGTGATAAATAAGGAGATTTTGAATGATGCACATAGCTCAACTTTCTCTATTCACCCAGGGAGTACAAAGATGTATCGAGATATCCGAGAAAACTTTTGGTGGGGAAATATGAAAAGGAAGATTGTTGAATATACATCAAAGTGCCCGGTATGTCAGCAAATGAAGGCTAAGAGAAAAAATTATAAGGGAATGATGTAACCACTACCCAAACCAACATGGAAGTGGGACAACATTACCATGGACACTGTTACTAGACTTCCAAGGACATCCAGAGGAAACAATTATATATGGGTCATTGCGGATCATCTTACGAAGACAACTCACATTATTGAGATTCAAGAGGACTTCTCATTGGATCAACTTGCATGGATTTACATCAAAGAATTGTTAAGGCTTCATAGAGTACCATTATCTATTGTATCCGTTCATGATCCTAGATTCACCTCAAAGTTTTGGAAAAGTCTCCAATAACAGTTTCCCCTCGATCATCCGAATAAAACCATATAAAGCCCTTTATGGGAAAAGGTGAAGAACACCAGCGTGTTGGGATAAATTCAGTGAGCATAAGATGCTAGGACCTGAAATGGTCAAAGAAATGGTGGATAAGGTGAAAACCATTCAGCATCATATCAAGGTATCCCAAAGTTGACAGAAAAGTTATGTAGACAACCATTGACGAGACCTTGAATTCAAAGTTAGAGACATGGTATTTCTATGCATATCTCTATAGAAGAAGGTTATGAGGTTTGGAAAGAAATGGAAGTTAATTCCTAGGTACATTGGCCCCTTCGAGATTCTTGATCGTGTCAGGGTTGTGGCCTATCGACAAGAACTTCCACCTACCATGGACAAAGTACATGATTTCTTCCATGTATCCCTCTTAAGGAAGTACATACCAGACCCTTCACATGTACTCTCTTCAGAGGTAGTATAGCTAGAGGATGATCTTTCTTATGAAGAGAAACCAGTGAAGATATTATATCATAGAGAAAAGGTCCTATGAAATAATACAATTCCCCTCGTCTGAGTGTTGTGGCGCAACCACAAGTTTGAAGAGGCAACATGGGATTCAGAGAAAGTGATGAAGCAGAGTTACCCGCACCTATTTTAGTGTGGTAAAAGGAAAATTTGAGGGAAAATTTTCTTAATGGGGGAAGGTTGTAATGACCTAAACTTATATCAATGAAAAATTACTCTTGATCCAATTAAATGTATTATTATGTGAAATGGTTATATAACATATGCACTTCTTTGGTTTTATGATTTTGGATTTTTAAAATACCGTTAAGAATTGTGACAGTTTCTAATATAGTCGTCGAACTTTGATCACATGATTAATATAAATATAGGGCTTTAACAAATACAATTTACTCATACAAAGGAAGTGATGGCCTCATCCAGTAGACTTTCCCTGTATGAAGCTCATTTGTCGCAACTCAAAAAGGAGGTGGAATCATTGGGCTTCACTCCTGACCAATCCCAAGCCAATATTCAACATGTTAAGCTTGAGCAAAACCGCCTACGGGAGAAGTGTAAGTTGATAGAGATTACCACTCGAGCGATATTATCTGAGCCACCTCAAGAGTATGTCACCATCGCACGCCTTACCCTTTGGTCTTATGTGGGTGTTATAAGGGGTTATGTAACAAGACCTTAGCACTATGATTATGTGTATTATTTTTGTATATAATAAATAATATACCTTCATTTTATTATTGTTACTTAGTAAATAGTTTTTAAATCACAAATAGTATTTTTAGTTAATATTCAACTAAGAAATCTATTTTGATAAATTAATGAATCTTTTAATTAAATATTATTTTAATAAAATATTATTATTATTAAATTACTTTTTATTAATTATAAAAGATCATATAATTTTTATGAATTCAATTGTAATTTTTATTAAGTTTTGAAAGTTGTTTTTGTCAAAACCCAAGAATTTTCGATAAAGGTCAACGAAAATTAAAATATTTAGAATATTATTTGGATAAAATTAATATTATTTTTGTAGTTAGGATGTTGAAATTATCCAACAGTGAATTTTTCATAATTTTTTGAGACAGTCGAATTTTGGGGTAAAAATTAAATACCGTTTAAATATATAATGTGTTTTATAGCATCATAATGACCCAATAGTGATGTAATAAAATACTATAAACATTATGTTCGGCCAAAATATGTTTTACCATTAAAATAATGTGATTTTAGGTTTGTTTGGTTTATTTTACAAAGCCTTAGTGGACCCTTCAAGACTTATAAAACATTTTAGCTTTTTAAATTGTTTTTCTTGAGAGTGCGACTCACCTCCACATAAGCAACCCTATTATTTTAAGAAGTTCCGCCATTGGAATTATAAAATATTTTTTTCCGATCCCCTTTGGAAAAAACCATGGGCAAAAACCATGGGCTGGTTTTTGGTTTTGATTGGTTTAATGTGTGGTGTCCCAAACCTAAATAATAAATAATTCCCTCTCCTTTCCTATATAATCCCACACAAGATCCCACTTCCTCTTCACTCAAAGCCTTTGTATTTTGACCAATCCCTTCCCTCCTCTCTCTATAATTTTCCCAAGGCACCCCAAGCTCCCAAGAAGCCTCTCTCAAGCCTCTCCCAATCCTTTGGGATCACACTTCCAATTAAGGGATTCCTTCCTTTCTCATTTTATCCAAGTTTCTTAATATTGTTATGTCCTTTTATTTTCAATTATAAATGTTAGGGTATGATTTCTAACTTCCACCATACTACCCTATTTATGTTTGAATGATGAGAGACCCATTTCTCTGTTGGAACCATGGCCATTATTTTCAATAATTAGAGTATGGTTTGTGTTTGTTGTAATTCCTTATTAGATGTTCAGAATGTTTTCCAATAAAGTGATCATACAGTTCAAGCAGACAATAATATTGAAGGTGGCATCATTTCCCAGTGCTTGCGAATTTTTTTGACCTGAAAAATCGAGAAATGGGAAAATGTGTGTTTGGAAAAGGAACATGCGTGCAAAGGGGTTGGTGTGTTGGAAACATGCGTGCAAGGCATGGTTCGGGATCAGATAGTCGAAAAATGTCAAAGCCATGAGCTGCACGAAATATTGGAGTGGTGCGTGAAAAACATGGATTGCGCACTAAATTGGTTTTGCGTGCAATAGTGAAATCAGGATGGTTTTCTCGTGCAAAATTATTTTCAGGATCAGAACACATAAAAATGTTAAAGGCATGTGGTGCATGGAAAATCTGGAGATGTGTGCAAAAAATGGTTCCTGTGCGAAAAAATTATTGCACACAGAATGAGAGTTTTTTGCGACACTGTGGGTTTTGCGCGTAGGGATCGGCGAGGCCTATAAATAAGAGGTGACCCCTATCTTCTGGTATGGCTGAAGACTTAGAGAAGATCCAAGTTTTGATGCACGTAAAAGGTGTGTGTAAAGGGTTTTGTGCATAAAATTTTAAGGTGAACGAAAAAGTAGAAGAAGTGCGTAAAAGTAGAAGTTGTGCGTAAAATTTGAGGATGTGTGTAAAATTTGATGTTGTGTGAAAAAGGTGAAGCGGCATGTAAAAGTTGACGATGCACATAAAAGTGAAAGTTGCGTGTAAAGGGGGTTGTTGCGCAAAATATTTTCCGCATGAAAAGCAAATATTACACACAAAAGTGAGGTCTTGTGTGCAAAGGGTTGGCATTGCACGCAATTGTCATTGTAACCTGTTTGCACTTTCTGAATATCTGGTTCAGTGGTTCAGTGCATTCAAGTGCATCAATTTAGGACTTTGATGCTAACAGAGTCTCATGTTGAATAGAGGCAAAGACTTCAATGAAAATATATTGAATATACCTTCACGTCTATAAACTGATTGGGACTTCACTAAAGGCAGTGAGCCAGGGGGAGTCACCGGGAGTGACCTGAGGGATGCAGTGAGCTATCCCTGAACATTTGTAAAGGCAGTGTGTTTGGGACAGATTGATTGTACCCAAACATTGTAACCCACATCTAGTGAAGTTTAGTAGAATTAGGTATAACTAGAAACCTTTCAGCATATTCTTCTTGGACGTATCCCTTTAGTGGTGTACCAAGTAAAAGTGTTGTGTGGTCTCTTTTCTTGTGGTTGTTTTCTTTCTGTTCATATCAGTCTTACAGGTTTAACGAGTTCCTACCAACGTGGGGACAAGATCCTTGTTTTTTAAAGAAAAATTTGACACCCTGATTCACCCCTCCCCTCTTAGGGTCTCCTGGGGTCCTACATTATCTCTCATTAATGCCTCCCATGTACACTTGTTACTATGCTGAAATTTTTTAAGTAATTTCTCTCTCCTCATTTACATTAAAGCCATTCTTTTGTATTATGAATCTAAAATTCCATTAATCATTTTGGGACATGTATTTATATGACCCCTTACTATACATTTCATGTACATATGATGAGACACACCATTATCTCTCATCAAACATTTTTATGAATTCTTATGTCATGTCGTTATGCTGCTGAAATTGAACCATGATTTTCCAAGCCAAAGTCATTGTGTAGTGAATACCATGCCCATTTCTCTATCAAGGGTATTCACCTTTATGCACATTTTCATATTGTTTAAATAGTTTCATGTATGTATTCCACATTCCTTTATCATGGAATAAATGATGATATAGAATGATTCCATATTGTATGATACATGTGGTACACTTATGCATGAAATGAAATGTTTAAGAAGGGTGTGCTCTGATAGTGCTACAATGCATTGGGTAAAGATTAGTATCATGATATGTCAAGTTAAATGAGTATTTACTCATGCTAATTCAAGTTATATGAGGATTTACTCATGCTAATTCAAGTGCAATGAGGGTTTACTCATGATCTATGTGCAATGAGCCTTGTTTCATGCTAATTCCATGTTATGTGTTGTTGCCACATTTCTATGTTATGATAATCATGATATATCATGCCTTTATGTTCATGTCTCTTTTATGATCCATTAATATTAATATTGCCTAAAATGTATTGTATTCTTCATGTTATTCCTTGTTTACTCCCTTACTGGGCTTTATAGCTCACCCTTTTCACATGTATGTCCTCATGTTATCCTATGAAATGCTAAGTATGAGGGAATGTCATGGTTATGTAAAGGAATTTTTCAATAAATATATTGTGTGTTTTATGTTTTAAGTTGTTATGTAATGCTTCTAATCCCCAAAGACAGTAGAAATCTAGATATTTTATGTTGTATTAAGTGAAATTTCATGTAATAAATCATGTATAAGTGTGTAATAAAGAGAAGGGTTGTTATAGAACACATGGGATGTGGTGTATCACCACATCAAGCAGAGGGACATGCATCTGGAGTGAGCTGTGTGTGGTGGACCAGACTAGCTTGCGTGCATGTGGGTCGGACCAGAGGATCTTGGTTGCTTTAGTGGCTTAGTGAGATGAACCAAGCGGTCTAGTGGGTTGCAATCCAGGACAGTTCAGACTGGACCAGGCCAAACTGGACTAGTTCAGCCAGACCAGGTCGGGTCGGGTCAATCGAACCGGTTCTGGTTGGATTCGGTGGGTCGGATCAAAATCGGACCGAACCTGGGTTGGACTTTTTTTCAAAAATTTCCATAATTTTCAAACTGTGTGTCATTTTGATGAGTTGTTTGCGGTGTTGAGACCCTTGTGATGAGGGGGTACTTTTATGATATCTTAACTGGGTTTTTGTAGAATTTTTTATATGACCTAATGGATTGGGGAGTAGGTTCTCCTGGAACAAGTGTTTTACGAGTGGAATCCTATGTCTGGATATGAATTTGAAACTATGTGACCTTATGAGACTACATGACTTACTGATAAAAAATTTCTTACCAATGCTATGTATCTTACCAAGACAATATATCTTATTGGGGTTGAGTGCCTCATAAGGACTACATGTCTTATTGATTCTGGGTGTTTTGTTGATTGCATATAATAATCCTATTTTACATACTATAGAATTATGCCTATGTGAGATGATTGTACTATTTATTTGTGGTATAATTCATGAATTTATTTTTGGTATAATTTTTTTATTTCTTATTGGTATTCCTTTGTGTTTTAGGGTTGTCCTACTAAGTATTGTTTTATTCACCCATGCACGATCTTTTCCCACACGTGTCATGTCTTGTATTAATGATTGATGCTTTGATTGAGTCCTAAGTGGACCTAGACCAAGTGGCTCTTAAAGAGACATGATAGTCGAGGTGTGATCTTATGGCTTCAAATAGTTGTCCATTACCTTTCCCTTCATGTACGGTTTTCTACATATGAGTTTTAGGAACTTGTGTATTCACTTTTTCATACTTTTTCTTTTGGTGGGATTTTATTCTGGACCTATTTACCTTCCAAATTTCTACCGGCATACTCTTTGGTAGGTATCTTAGTATATGTATGCATTATTTACTTTTTGTTTTTACATTTCAGAGTTTTGATCTTGGAGATGTGTGTGTGTGTACGAGTACATAGGAAAGTGCCTCCCATTTGTGGGATATGCCTACTCGATGCTAGTAACCATCACTTGGGCTATTGGAGGTGGGATTGGGGTAGTAATGGAACATAACCCTCTAGGACGGGTCATAATAGAGCGGTATCTGAGCGGGGTCAGTTCTACTTAAGGACCGAGAGTCTATGAGGTTGGTTTGGGGCAATAGTGTTAAGCATTTCAAGTTTGGATTTTAGGAAAGGGATTATAGTGTTGGTGTGTCGACTGACATATCCATACACTAGGACTATAGATACCTGCTTTGGGACTCAGTATGCGGAAACACTAGTTTCAGGAAAAACAGTGGTACATGAATCATATAGTATTTGTTTGTGTTCTCATGTCCTTCTTGAGTCAAATCACCAGGTATACTCTATTGACCATGGTACATCTTGTTCTATTTCAATATTCCTCTACACAGACATCCATCTAGGATTCTATTGTGTGGTCACAAGGATTATCTACCTAATAACAAGGCATCGGTACAGTGGCTTGTACCGGAGATAGCATCTCCGGGTGGTTTTCTAGAGATACCACCACTCATCAAGTAGTAGCTACTACCATCACTACCGGATGAGGATGCACGTAGACTGAGCATGTTATATGAGATCCATAGGCAGATACCTCTTAAGTTTTAGGGTGATCCATACCCCCAGATAGTTATGTATTGGCTGGAGTTAGTTACATGTCTTCCACATTGTGAGTACATCTTCCGACCAGATGGAAATCCTAACCGCGAGTCTTTTTCAGGGATCTGTGGGGTGATGGTGGAGATTAGTGACCCAAAAACATGATGATGTTAATATCTCTTGGGAATGAATTGTTCATATCTTCAGAGAGGATTTCTTTCTAACTATGTTGCGATAAGTTCACATATATGAGCTCCTATATCTATAGTAGAGCAGTCAGACTGTGGCGGAGTACTCGACAAGGTTTATTGGTCTTTCATGATAATCCATGGATATGGTACAAGACTCGTTCTTTAGGGATCGAACCTTCGAGAAGGGATTATGCTAGTAAATTAGTGCATCCATTATATCCCCTGGCATTCTTAAATATTCTAGGGTATAGGAGCAAGATCGATTAGTGGATAGCTTTCAAGTGGAGCAAACACTGGTAGTGGGAGCTACCACCAAGAACCAGGTAGATGAGTCTTCAGAGGTAGGTTTCTGATAGTAGTCGCAATGACCCAAGTAGGTTAGACACTCTAGGGGATGGCCCTTGTATATAGGATCAGTAGTGTAGGGCTCCCAGGGTAGAGTGAGTCAGCTGAAGGATAAGTTGTGTTACTCATTCGGTGGTTAGGGACATCTGGCTCGAGATTGTCCGAACCATCGTACGACCAATTAGGAGATGTTTGAGGGACTTCCAAGACATAGGCAGAGGAGATATTAGGGTGGTCTATAGGGAAGTGTATTTGGTAGAGGAGCATCTAGGGAAGTAGGAGGTGGGAGGAGGTTTGACGTATTACCACCACCACCACTAGGTCGTCCATGATAGGCTCAGGGAGCTAGTGGAAAGGGATGAGGCTAGTTTCAGAAGATGGAGGATTATGACCTTGATACTCTTGGGGTGATTAAAGGTATGATCTGTGTATTTTCAACCTTATCTATAGTTTTTATAGACACATGTTTCAGTCATTCCTTTCATTCCATGACCCTTGTTTGAGACTCATAGATTCTGGTGGAACCATTCAATCGAACCTTACATTTGTAGAATCCTATGGGAGGGGACTCAATTATCATACTCTAGTGATGATAGTGTGAAATTACTCTTGGAGGTGATAGTTTTAGTTCAGATCTTTTCATAGAGGCATTGAGGCCTTACAATGTCATTCTTGGTATGGACTGGTTATCCACAGTCCATGCTCAGATTGACTACTTTAGGCACAGAGTGCAGTGTGTCTGCAGTGATGGAACCAGTTTTTCCTTTTTCAGAGAAAAGAAAACCCAAGTAGCATAGGATAGACTCACACATAGGAGGTTTCATCCGATCACTCACCAGTTGGCTAGCCCGACCCTCAGCACAGTGGATGATATGAGTCCTCGATTTCCTGCAGTGGTTGAGGAGTATGAGGAAATATTTCCTAAGGATGTTTTATTATTACCTCCCCTTAGGGAGGTAGAATTATTCATTGATCTATACCCCAAGACAACACTGATATCTACACCTTCATATTAGATGGATCCCACAAAGCTTCATGAGTTGAGGTTAGAGTTAGAGGACTTGCAAAGGAAGGGTTTCATGAGACCCTGTGTTTCACCTTGGGCAGCCCCAGTTTTGTTTGGTAAGAAGGAAGATGGGATCTTGAGATTATGTGTGGACTTACAGCACTAGAACCGGGTGAATGTAAAGAATAAGTATCCATTGTTGAGGATTTATGACCTCTATGATTAGCTGAAAGGAGAAAGGTGGTTTTCAAAAATTCACCTCAGATTTGGATATTACTAGCTCCAAGTACGGGAGGAGGATATACTGAAGATAGATTTCTGATGTCGATACATCCACTATGAGTACTTGGTGATGTTGTTTAAAATGAAGAATACCTCAGCAGTGTTCATGGGACTCATGAATAGGATCTTCCAGCCTTACTTATACCAGTTCATAGTGGTCCTCATTGATGACATCCTAGTGTACTCGGTGTTTGAGGAGGAACACGCGATACACTTGAGAATGGTCCTAGACATACTTTGAGAGCACCCGTTTTATAGGAATATCTCTAAGTGTTAGTTCTAGATTCGAGAGGTCAATTTTTTGGGACACATCATTTCATAGTTTGGGGTTGTAGTGGATCCAACGAAGATAGAGGCAGTGCTTTCATGGGAACCACCCAAGAGTGTTACTAAGGTGTGGATTTTCCTTGGTTTGGCTAGGTACTATTAGAGGTTTGTAGCCAATTTTTCTAGGGTAGCATCATCCTTGACATCTTTGACATGAAATGGATAGCCTTTCCTATGGACGAAGAAGTTCTAAGAGAGTTTTTAGTACTTGAGGTATAGATTGATGAGTGCACCTATCCTGATATTTCCAAAGGAGTCTTTTGAGTACGTGGTGTTATGTGATGCATCAAGAACTAGACTTTTTTGTGTCCTGATATAGGGTAAAGTGGTGATTGCCTATGGTTTACGAAAGTTTTGATAACATGATAAGAACTACATGACCTATGATCTTGAGTTGGCAGTGGTAGTCTTCACATTGAAGATGTGGAAATAATACCTTATGGGTGAGCAGTTTACTTTGACCACAGGAGTCTCAAGTATATCTTCTCTCAGAAGGAACTAAACTTAAGATAGAGTAAATGGCTAGAGGTCTTCTAGGACTATAACTTTGAGATTTTCTACACTCCAAGGAAGGGGAATGTGGAGGTAGATTCTCTCAGTAAGAGACTGAGTTCACAGCTATTGAACAGGGAATCATAGTAATTAACCTCGTTGCAGATATCCATTATGGATGGAGATGGGGAAGCTTACCTCCAGTCGATGGTTGGAACCCCTCCACTCTTACAATGATTCAGGGAGGCATATATCATAGATACTGACTGTGAGAATTTATGTGCTCATATTTCCACAGGGCATGCCCCTGATGGATATTTAAAATGTGGGGAGCGCATAGTTCTTTTTAGAGGATTCATAGTAGTACCAGTGGAATTATGGTAGGATGTTTTGATGGAGTTCCATACGTCCCCTTTGGAGGTACATCAAGGTATGGTGAAGATGTATCAGGACCTATTATGTCATTTATGGTGGCCAGTAATGAAGAAGGGAGTTTCATAGTTTGTCTCTCGATGCCTCACTTGTCAGCAAGTAAAGGTCGAGCACCAAGTTCCAGCTAGTTTGACTCAACCCCTTGAGGCGCCATAATATAAATGGAATGGGATATCGATGGACTTCATGACAGTTTTACCATATACATATAGGGGACATGATACTATCTCAGTGATCATGACTGGCTCACCAAGTCAGACCAATTCCTATCTATTCGGAAGCATAGTCTAGTAGAGAGATTAGGACGCCTCCACATGTAGGAGATAGTTTGACTCCATGGAGTTCCATTGATGATAGTTTTAGAACATGATTCCCTCTTTACATACTAGTTGTGTAAGGGATTACAAGAAGCATTTGGGACTCAAATGCACTTGATCACAGCATTTCACCCACAGACAGGTGACCAGAATGAGTGGACCATTCATGTTTTACAGGACATGCTACGTGCTTGCATCCTAGATTTTGGTCGTAGTTGGGAGGATCATCTACCTATGGTGGAGTTTGTGTAAAAAACTCCTACCATTAAACCATTATTATGTCACCATTTGAGGCCTAGTATGGGAAACCCTATAGGTCACCACTTTGCTGGATGGACCTAGGAGAGTCATCATTCATGGGCCTGGAGTTGGTGCGGGTGACTACAGAGAAGGTTAAGGTCATCTAGGATCAGATGAAGACTGCATAGATCCATCAGAAGTCTTATGTTGGCTGATGATGAAGGCCTTGGGAGTTCGAGGAGGGAGACCATGTGTTTCTTTGGTTCTCTCCTCAATGTGGGATATAGATATTTGGCCATGATAAAAATCTATCTATAAGATTCATCGGCCCTTTCCTGATTCTACGTAGAGTTGGAGAGGCGGAATACCACTTGTCTCTACATCTTCAGTTAGATTGGGTGCACGACATCTTCCATGTGTCACAGATGAGGAGATAAGTTCATGATCCATTGCACGTCATTGACTGGGAAAAGTTGGACTTTGATGATGAGGTGATTTTTTCTAAGTACCCAGTGGAGACTGAGGATCTATAGGAGAGGATCCTTCATGGGTATTTGATTCCTCTGGTGCACGTTCAGTCGAAACACGGGAATATCCAGGAGAGCACATGGGAGCAGGAGGCTCATATTCATTCTCAGTAACCTCATTTGTTTGTATAGGCTTTATTTTTAGATTTTGGGACATAAATCCCCAAGGTGGGGAGAATTTAATGTCTTGTATTTTCATGTATTATTTTTTAATATTATATAGAATTTTTTCAAGACTAGGTGCTGAGACAGTGTGTGATTCCGAGGCCTGGTGTGCCTAGAACAATTGCTTTAAAAATATTAAAATAATAAATAGCACGCGTGAGTAATTTTCTGAAAAAGTGGAATAACTTATAAATGGGTGATCAGATTATAAATATGAGGTCACCGTTGTGTTCAGAGCAGTGGTTTTATCTTAAGTGGGGCATAACATTGACCGGTTCGGGTCAATTGCAAAAAATAGTTTTAGGAATTTTAACAAGTAAAACAAATTGTGAATTTATTTTATTTTTAACGTTTCACCGACACAACGACAATATTTTTAAATAATACATAGATAAAGGTAATCATGGTTAATAACATAACATTATAATTTCTTGTATTCTCTAGAGAGAACTTGGAGAACTCTCTTGATGGAGAACGATAATGGGATTTCAAATCGGAGATTGTTGAATGCTGTTTTTGATGGATCTCACCAATTCCGGTGATGTGAAGATCAATTCGATTAAGTGAATGATCCAAATTTGAGGTAAGGTGTTGTTCCTTGATTTTATTTCCCTATTTCTAGAATCAACAACTAACATGGAGCAACCAATGAATAGGTTAACCCACGGTTTGAATTTATTTGTGGGATGGGCATATTTGTAGGAAATCATTGGGGGTGAATTATTTATCCTTGTTTCTTTGTTCTTCATTCTAATGGGAACGGATTGAGGATGACACAAAAAAATGCCAAGATTCATTGCTCAGGGTGTTCTTTTTTCTTTTCTTTCCCCTGTTCTTGGTGTTCATTGTCGTTGAACCCACGTGGCCACAGCTCTACTTTCTGGGAGGCTCTAAACAAGGTCGGGCCCCCAAATTAGAGGTAAATTGATTGTAGAGTCCGCAAAAGGGTAGATCAGGTCATGAGGAACCCAGATCTATGATCGCACCAAATTTTGGGTGTTATAGGAGCCCTGGTAGTCCACATAAGGGACCACTGGAGAGACGTCGTAGGCAACTGGCCTAGCACATTGCAACAACAACGTGCAGGAGGCGGAATGCATCAAAGGTGTCGTTTATGGGTGCAGCTGGTGGCAGCTATGGTGGTGGCCATGTGGGGTGGTGGCACCACCGGCTAGTAGGGCGGCATCGACCGGGGGACACAGTGGGGCCGTGAGGGGGACGCGGCAATGTAGTCATGTACGTGGAAGTGGAGAGGTAGTGGGGTAAGTGGACAAGGCGAGTCAACCGTGTGGGATATGGTGTGGCACCACGTCGAGCAGAGGGGCATGTGGTTGGGGAGGGTTGTGTACTGTGGACCAGACCGACCCACGTGCGTGAAGGACGTACCAGAAGAGCCAGGCCACACTCCAGTAGGCCCAGCAGGTTGGACTAGTTTAGGCCAGACCAGGTCGTACAAGCCTGAGTCGGGTCGGCCGTACTGGGTCAGGTCGGCCGTCAGATCGAACCCGGACCAAACCTGAGTTGGACTTTATTTGAAAAAACAGACATAAATTTTGAACTATGTGTCCATTTGATGAGAAGATTGTGGTCTTAGGACTCCTACAATGAGATAGTACTTTTACGATATCCTAAATGGATTTTGTGGAATTTTTCATACAACCTAATGGCTTAAGTAGTAGGTTCTTCCAGAATGAGTGCGCTACAAGTGGAATCTTGTGACTATCTGTGACTTTGAGACTACATGAAATTCTGAGACTATGTGACTTACCATGACTACATGTCTTACCAAAACTATGTGTCTTATTAAGACAATGTGTCTTCTTAGGACTGAGTGTATCATCAAGAATATGTGTTTTATCAATTCTAGGTGTTTTGTTGATTACGTCTGATAATCCTGTTGTGCATACTATAGACTTATACATATGTGAGCTAACTCTGCTATTTCTTTGTGGTATAATAAATGTATTTATTTGTGGTATAATTTATGTATTTCTAAGTGGTATTTTCTTATGGTTTCGAGGTGTCCTACTAAGTATTGTTTTACTCACCCCTACACGGTATTTTCTTGCTCGTATCATGTCTTGTGCAGACGATCGATGCTTTGACAGAGTCCTAGGTGGATCAAGAACAGGTGGTGATTAGAGAGACTAGATAGTAGATGTGTGATCCTTTTTATTATACATCTATCTAGTACTTTTCCCTTCAGGTAGGGTTTTCTATGGATGAGTTTCAGAAACTTTTGTATTCACTTTTATAGACTCTTTATTTTGGTGGATTGTATTATGCCCCTATTTACCTTCTAGTTTTCTACTATCGTACTCTGTGGTTGGTATCTTAGCATATGCATGCATTGTTTACTTAGTGTTTTTACATTTAATAATATTGGGCTTGGATATGTGTGCATGTGTACAGGTACTTAGAAAAATGCCTCCCATTTGTGGGATATTCCTACTTGGTGCTAGTCACCAACCCCTAGCCTATTGGAGGTGGACTTGGGGTAGTCACGACACAGGCCCCTCTGGGATAGGTCATGATAGCTCATATCCATAAACCTTCAAAAAAACCAAAAAACACTGAAATTAACCTGTGAAAAGTTATAATCAAATGATTCTCAAATAAAAGGGTCAAAGGACCTAAAATAATGTAACAGGATGACCCATAAGTACTTCCAATTCATAAGGGTTATCATGGGTAACTTTTATTCCCAAAATAAACTATTAAATACCAAGGGTATCCCTAAACCACCCCAATTTACTCACCTAATCCCAAGGTCCAATCCTAACCCACTAATTTGGAGGTTCTATCAAAGATATACCCCAGACAACATGATTTACTAAGTCCAATGGGGGTTTTTAAGACACCAATTAGACAACTAGCAATTTAATTTAATTATTAGATCATGTATCCAATAAATTTACATGACCGCACAACCTAATATATAAAATAATGGAAAATTTTAATATAAAATCATGAGACCACCTAGATTTACCGATTCTTTCAAATAAAATCCAACGATTGGAAGTTTCTTCCAAGACCCATAGAGTCTTGCAACACTAATCAGGTTCCAAAATCTCTCACTACACCAAAACTATGACAAACCACTCACTAAAGTCCCACAGTATATCCCTGACCATATCTCATTCCAAATCCCTAACCACTCTCACCAAGAAAAAACCAAAATAAATTCAATTTAAAGGGAAAACTATAATGGAATTAGTAGTGCCACTTAAATTTACCGAAATGACATGAAATTGCATGAAGACACCATCATAGGAACTACTCTATACAATCTGAAAGAAATACCAATGGTACTTGGATGATTCCACCATGCATCAGTGGAATTGAAACTAAAATACCTAACCAAGGAACTAAAAACATAGTGGGAAAAAGGAGAATATGAACAAAAGCTATCGGAGGAGAAGACACTCCTTGAATCACTAAATAAAAGGGTTGTAACCACCAAAAATAAAAGGGTGGTGAAGAGGAGAAGAAAGTTTTGGACCCCTTGGTCATGTGCTTAAAAATATAGGGGAAAGGAGGTGGTTCCTATTAAAAAAAATAAGGGGTTAATTTGGTCAATTTCACCCTAAAACATTCCACTAGATAACCATTCTGGGTCAACTAGCTAGTGGGTGGCACACCGGTCAGCCGGTTTCTAGCCAATGGCTAGTCGGTGACTACAGTCTGTTGACACCCTACAAACCCACCACCTTGGGATGCCAATTATGTTTCTCAAACCTTATGGTCCACCTTATGAACCCCCCATTACATGTTTAAAAACATCATTTTTTAGGAACTCAGCCCCTCAATATTTTATTATAATTCTTGGTTCAACATCTGGATCATCTGCCAAACTAAAACTCAAATTTTTTCAGAACCTAAAAATGGTCATATGGGTGTGAGATGTTACAAACTACCACCATAAAACTTCTCATATTTGAGAATTATCAGTGGTTATACATTCGCATCTCTTGACCTATATTGGTCACCAACTTAAATCCAAATAACTTTGTTCCACTCCTAAACACCAAAAACACATCCAAGACACAGCCTCCAAGTCAAGGCATTCTGACTGCCAAGCCCCATGTAAACACCCATTGTCATAACTAAAACATTAGGATGGTACTTACCCAATCCCATATACAATAAAAAATTATGGTTTCATCACCCAATTTCCCAAAAGATATATGTTTTTCCCCAGCATAATCTTTAGCTTACAACCACTAATTTCAATTATTTTGTGCTTACACTATCGGAATTTCCTATTGAAATTACATTCCCTCATTAAAATGTTGTGGATGATGTGGTTCCCAACTTATCGCACCAAACCACACATGAGAACACATGTTAAATTTTGGTATTGATCCACATTTCCAAACTTCAAACATGGATGGATGCATAAACATTGTTCATACATAAGCTATAAATATACCATATTTTCCTTAAAAATCATGGTTTAATTCCTAAGACACATCTATCATACCTTGAATGATATATCTAATTTGGTTTCTTGATTAGAACACCCAATTATATATAAAAATTCAAGTCAGACCATTTTTAGCCAACTCATCTTGAAAACACTTGGCTCCAAGTGTCGATTCATTACTAGTCTATTTATTTATGATCCCTTCATGCCCTAAAGAATCCAACAATCACCCAAAACAGCTCACCAAAATTTATATTTGACTCCTAGTGAGTTCCTATGGTTGGATCCTTAACTTACACAATCAATTCTTGCATCCGATCATACCCTAATGCCCCACCAAACCAAGTACCCTTGGTTATCCTTAATACCAACTTGATCCCAAATCCAATGCTTGTTCTCGATCCACCATCGCATCTAATTTCACCCATTTGGAATTTCAGGATGAATCCTAAAACACATCTCATTTTCTACTCACCAATATCATGATACCACCCTGACCGCTCAATGGCCAGTTCCACACTTCTGTGAACCTTCAATCGTAAGGTTCACATTCTCATGATAATTACATCACTCCCCACCATAGGAGTGTTTTTGTCATCACTAAAATGAATAAAATATCAATATCCATGTCCCACACTCCATTTCTCACCAATCTATAGATATAACATGGCTATCCCACTCTCTCTTGAGTGGAAAAATGAAACACCAACCACCACCCATTCTCATACTCCAAGAACAACAACCATCGAATTCACCAATATCCAGTCCACAATGAGGACCTAAAACTCCGATGAATTATGGTGAATTCTCCACTATACGTATTTACTTATACCTCTCCTCAAGCACAACCTCCAAGGATACTGCTTGAAAAATCACATGTTGATCTTCCTAAGCCACACCCAAAACATCCATGACCCATGACGCCTCTTTCTTGCTCAAACATGAGCATTTGTGCCATCACACTTCGATCCCTACATAATGTAACCCCTCACAATAAGGACATATCAAAACCATTCAAATTCCCTAGGCCTCCCTAACCATAACTATATCATCAACTACTCATCACCTCGTATTGAGTGCAAATTGTCAACTGAGATCAGACTTAACCCTGCAACTCTCTATCAAGAATTTTTAATCTAATTTTCATTGTGTAATAACTATATTTACATCTCTAGAGTTCCTCTAAGACCCACAAAATATAACATGAACCAATATGTGACCTAATTCACCAAATTTCCCAAAAAAAATAAACCCCGCACATACCCAATTTGTACCACCTTGACCATGAGTAAAAACAATGATTGCTTTCTCTCGATCCATCAAGTTACATCACCTCAAGGATACTATGCCCCTTAAATAGGTGCTTACCACCTTGACTATTATTAAAACCTAGGAGTTTCATGCCTCTCTGTGAGTATTTTTAACCCTGTGATAAATAATCCCTTAATTTGTTTTGTAATGGCCCAAACCTTTCAATTAATTACTTTGCTAAAAGTATGATTTTTGAGGTCTATGGGTGTAGTTTGGAGTGTTTTTGGTACATGTGAGATGTTCCAAGGGAGTTTCATTCTAGCAATTTTCCAATGGAGTTTCATTATGGTAATGTAACATTCTGGTGTTGTTTCATTCTGTCGGGATGTTGTTATAGTGGTGTATCGTTCTAGCGGTGTCTCATTCTAACGGTGTCTTATTCTGTCGACATGTCATTCTGGTGGAGTCTCTTTCTAGAATCAGTTCGTTCTGGAAGTGTCTCATTATAGCAGTGTCTCATCCTCGCGGTGTCTCATCCTGGAATTGTCTCATCCTAGTGGTGTATCATCCTAGAGGTGTATCATCCTGGTAGTGTTTCATCCTTATGGTATGTCCTCCTAGCAGTGTGTCATTCTTGGAAGTTTCTCGTCCTGGTGGTGTCTCATTTCCAACAGTTTTACATTTTTCAATAATTTTCTAGTTTTTTCTTTTTTACATTTGTTTTTAGGATAAATGAGTTTAATGACATAATTAATGGTTTTTAAACCCATTTCAAAGTCTATCAAAAATATCTCAAATTTATCTGATGTTTGGAGGCTTTTAAATGGCCAAACCGTGTGGTTTGTTGAGATCCGTCTTTAATGGAAATTCGAAACCATATATAATCCCGAACATTTGGGATCAAATCATTATAAAGTGAATATCTTTTATATCATCATTTGGAATTAATTTTTCTTGATATGGGATGTACCAGATCCCTCATCCCATAGAGTCATCTAACATGGTTTCTACAATTGGTTCATGATTACTTGGAGAGTTTACAGATATATACATGCCCTTGTTTTAGTGAAACAATGTTGTGTTGACCAGATTTCTTCCAAGAAGGTTCTTCAACTATTTTTATTTATGTGTATCATGGGGGTGGGTTTATTATTGTCCCCTCTTGTGAAAATTGCTGCATCCAAATTAATAAAGATAATGAATCAGTTTAAAATGAATTTAAAGGGGTGGGTAATGTGAATCATGATGATGTAGTTTCTTGTTTATTTGACTTGATTCTATTTTATATTATGATCACATGGTTGTTTTCCCTTGATAAAAACCATGTCTGTTTGTGGCACGATCAGGCTGCAGAAACTTCCTTTTGAAATCCTCTATTTTTTTGATTCAATGGTATCATCATAATTAAATAAATGATTAACCACATATATTTGATTAATTAAATGGATTCCCTAGGATCTTATGGATTTTTTTATAACACCCTTAAATAAAGAAGTGAAATTGAATAAGATCTCCCTTTTGCTAAATCTGAATGTGTTTTGTTGTGATATAAGATGTGATGTCTAGAATTGATCTGTTTTGTGTGTATGGGATTAATGTAATGTGTATTATCTATATTTTTATTTGTGTGGGGGAAGTGGATGAGTTGTTTTTTGAAGTGTGGTTGTGATTGTTATCATGGTATAGTGGTGTAGTGGGGTTGTGATGGTGGTCGTGTTATAGTTGTGCAAGAGGGCTGTGGAATTGGATGTGGCACTCAAATGGGAATGTTTAATGAGGAAATTGATGATGGGATGTGTTGATTAAATGGTTAATGTTTATATATAAATTAAGGGGTTGGGAATGTAAAATAATATGTTTTTCTAAATTAAATGGGTTTTCTAATGAATGGTATTTATAAAAATTAAAGAGGCTATTAAAGTGAAATTTATTAATATACATAGACTCTGGAAAATGGATTAAAGACTAAAGTATGATCTTTGGATTCTATCTAGTTTGTGTGATTTTATGCATTTAGAGGTGGAGTTGACTATGTAGATTCTATGAGATGGTTAGTTATTTTTGTAAACCCATAGGATGGTCTTGTGTGGTGTAACTCTATAAGTATATACACTTGTATTTACTTTTGATTTTTACACTTACCCCACCCACAATGAGAACTATGTGTTGAACACCTGAATCATCATGCGGGGGGTTTCTTTCCCAAAAATCTTGATGGGAGGATGTATGGATGGCCACCCACTCTTCCATGTTCCCTCTTCCAAGAAAGGTAGGTATTACATAGGTTTTTATGTCCAAAGGTTTGCTATTTCATTAGATGGTGGATGTGATGTGGTATCCCAGGTGTCTTCGAGATGAGTTGTGATGTGATGTCCTAAGTGTCTTAAGGATGAGATGTGATGTGTTGTGAGGCCTAGGTGTGTGTGGGTGGTATGTTTTGTGAGTCCTAGTTGGGTGTCGGTAGGATGTGTTGTAAGGCCTAGGTGCATGTGGGTGGGATGTGATGTGGTATATTCAGAAGAGGTGCGATTTACACGATGTTTGTCATTGGGGTGAGAGCAGCTAATCAATGGGAAAGTGGTGTGGGGTACCCTATCATCGATGTGATTTATAATATATTATATTATTTTAATGCATTATTCGGTGAGTAATCCTTGTCAAGGTTGGGGTTTTGGTTAGTATACCTTTTTAGGTACTATTTGGTTATATAACTTTCACACAAGTGCGTTAGTATAATATTTTCACATGCTCATGAGAGACTTTGGTTTTCTTACTGAGTATACCTATATTCTCACCCTATGTACATAAAAACTATTTTCTGTATTCTAGGAGGACTTTTTGGACTGTTCTGTACATTTCTAGTTTGAACCATCAGAGCTATTGTTGTGTCACTGCCTTAGCTTTTGTTTCTTTTAGGCTTTTCATTTGGTTATTGTTATATGTATCAGTTATGATTTATACATTCATTGTGGGATAGTTTGGATTTATTTTATATATGTCATGGAGTTGATTGTTATTGATACATCATGTCTCCTGATATTGTTTTCACATAAAGGGTAATGTCTCCCATATTGTGAGATTTGTACATCCTGGGTCCTAGTGGCCAACTCAGGGCCTACTGGAGGTAGGACTCTGGGGTCAATATATTTATTTCTTAATTTCCATACTAAGAGGGGTATCTATGGATGGAGGGGTCATTAAATAATGGTATCAGAGCTTATGGTGGATAAATATGGTGGATTTCATATTTAGGCATAGTGAGGATTGCATGGGTTGGTATAGCAATGGTGTTAGTTGGCTTTGGTATGTGACATAGGATAGGGAGACCTACTAAGACACAAGATTTTAGGGCCCCTCATGATCTGATGTAAGGACTCTGAACCTAACGAACAACCAAGGGAGGTTTCACCATTTTTATGGTAGATACCTAAGAGAGGTACATGCATCATCATGACTTCTGTTCTTATTTGAATTGGGTGATCTTGGGAAGTTAAAACGAAATAAATGAATCCTGAAATTTTATGTGTCTTTATCTGAATTTTCCCATGAAATTATTGCTAATAAATAGTTATTTTTTCCAAAATTATTCATATAATCTAAAAGGAAAGAGTAAAATTATACTTAGCTGGCCCCTGATTTTTTTTGGAACCTTTATGATGTTTGGATGTGTTGTTTACTTTCCTATCATAGCATGAATCTTAATGGATTAGATTTTCCTTCCTTTATTATAAATGTATAACATTCCATCTAGTTTCTCTAATGTTTGAAATTGTTAGAGAATCATTCTTAGTGTATTTTGTTGTTATCAACTGTTTAAATTTTGGAAACCCATATGAAGCATGTAACCTTGAAGCAAATTTCACACTAACATGATAAAATAGATTATTTTGAAACTATGGTTAGTATTCTAGTTTCCATGTGAGTTAATATGTCTTGTGTTTCTCTCTATTTGTAATTTTTCATGATCATGTGTTATGAAAATATTGTAAAAGTTTGTTTTAATGTTTAGATTATGAAATTTATGAAAATGAACATCTTAATTATTGATAATTCCTTTTAGTTTAAAAACCTTCACTAGAATAATTTTCTCTTTATTTGGAATGATTGCAGTTATAAATTATTGATATTACCATATGTTGTAAGCATGTGTTACGGTATAAATTCTTGTGAGATTTGTTTTTATACTTTAGAAAATGATAATCATGCCTTGTGGTAACTTTTTGAGACTTAAAATTGTTTAAAAAATTAAACTTATTATTATATGACTGCTAAGAATTTTTAATTATTGAAACATCACTACTTCACATGTTAATTCATGAGTATTTTGTTATGGGAAGCCTGACTAAAGTTTAAATCCTTTGTGTGGTAACTATGGAAGTTCTTTTATGAGATACTTGATCATGTATCATGTTTAATGTTTTATATTTAAATATAGAAGTATAATCATGTTACCCTTATTACAGTATATAAGAATATTTTTCAGAGCAATTAAATAAGTAAAGAATGTTTAATCTGAGCATGATAAATCATGGAACATAGTAATAAAACATGTGTTGTTTTAATTTTTTTGTTAGAAATCTTGTTTCCTTTAGAAATGAAATAATTTAAAAATGTTTTTCCAGAGCATGATAAAGCATAAAATATAGTAATACAATATGATCATTTTTTAATTTCATGGCCAGAAAGAATGCTTTATTTCAATGATTCTATAAGAATATTGTGTATGTAATGGAGTATTTCAATTTAATATAAGAACATGGAATGTACATACTTTTAAATGAATATTGAAAGTGTATTTCTATGATAATAATATGATACTACAATGTTTTGTTTAATAATATTAAACTTGGTGTGTGAGATAACATGTGTATAGTTTAGTCTTTAACTTGGATGCATGTTATAACAATTTAAAATTCAAGGCATAATATTTCACTGGAAATAGTCTAGGAACGTTGGGTGTTGTTTATGGTTGCATTGTTATCATTACATTGAAGTATTGATATTCCTTGCTGAAAATGACAGTTGGTGAAAACCATACTTGTGTTGTGACTTTTGTAGATTATGAGACCCTTTATATGATTTCTTATTTAATATCATCATTCATTTTAAAGATCTAATAACTTATATATGATTAATGAACTAGTTTCCCATGGAAAATTTCAAATTGTATGAAAGTCCCCATACTAAATAATGGATGGAGTAATATAAGATGCTTGATAATTATGTAAGATGTTATGTGTTGCTGCTATGGGTGATTGTTCTTGTTTTGTTTCCTTGTGAGATTTATGATTTAAAACATTAATCATATGATGAGAGGGAAACTTGGTCCTTAATCAAGATGTTTTATACTTTGATGTAATTGAAATCATGTGGGTCATTCAGTGCTACCCAAAGTGGATAATATCTCAACATAGAAAGGGGATTCCTTTATTTGTGTGTTTGAGGATTTATGTGTGATGCTAGTGGTGATATTTTGTTGGGGAAATGTGTAGGATAAGGTGGTAAAAAATTTATGTGAAAAGGGATGGTTTCCACTGGATGGTAAGGTGGTGTGGTGATGTGGCTATGTGGAATGTCTGGTGATCTTTTTCATTGGTTAGTAAGTTTGGTCAGTGGTTGTGTTGTGCAGTGGTGGTAATGTGTGGTGACATAGATGTGTGGTTGTTTTAGTGAGATGACTTATGTTCATTTTTGATGTGTTGTAATTATATTTATGGAATTCATCACCTCTCAAAAAAATTATTAATCACTTAAAGTATATAATAAAATACACTAATTATTTTGGAAATCAAGAAATTAATGAAGATGGGTTTGCCTCCCATGACTAAATCATCTATAAAGGAAGTAATGGGAATGTTTGAAAATTATCTTGTTCATTGGTTTTTTCTTGATTTATTTTATTTTTCTAACACATGTTATGACCTCAAACATATGAAGATAGGGAAACTCTTTTCCCACATCAAGAAGTGTTATATTACAACACGTTTTAAAGATGTTCGGGTCAGTTAGTTATTCTAAAAGCAGAAAATATCATGGTTTTGTGGATAAGTTCCTTTGATTCATAGGCTTTTGGTAGCTCTATCTATATTAGTATGATTTATTGTTCTAGTTAGAAAACGTTATGAATTTTTTTTCATTAATGTGCTCATAGTTAATAATGTTTCATTAGAAAATTTGGGAGATTTTTCAACAGAAAAAATGGATCATTCCAACCTTGTGTTTTATTTTGTTTACATTTCATTTAAAATTTTAAATTTGAGACACGTAACAAATTATTTTAAAATACATGTCATGTATGATGAAAACCCATGATAGTGACCTAATGAAAACAAAAAATATTTATTTATTTTTTTCGTAAAAATTTTCTTGAGTTGAAATAATGATTTAAATTAAAATATTGATAAAACAAAAATAGTTTGAAATATTTTATGATTTTATTTAGGATGATTAGGAATGAGTGTCATGGGTTTAAAAAAATAATAATTTATATTTTTTTTTGAAATAAAGGGGCATGGAATTGTGAAATAAAATTTTAATGTCTTGGAAAAGTATTGGGTGGAAGAAAAATTTCTTCAAATAAAAAGTGATTTGGTTTTAAATGAAGGGTGATTTTGAAAGGAAAATACTTGTTTAAAACTTTAAATGATTAATTATGTTGAAAAGAATTGTTTACTCACAAATTTTTTACTGTGTATCGCTTGATGTGTCTGTTATGGCCATCTATGTGGCCTTGTTCTATTTGAGAGGTATCTCTCCCGAGATATTATTTTAAGGTATTTTGTAGATTTACACTTCTATTCCTTTATGGTTTTTGTGTTCCAAATATATCTATTAACATGAGAGGTGTCTCATGGGATGGTTGTTCAGACCCTTTTTGTCCTTCCATCATAGGTTGGTTTCAGATTCTTAAGGGTGAGAATAGTTTGAGTGGTATCTGATGTAACATCCCAGGCCTTATGGATTATTAATTTGAAAAAATATGATGTTTGAGGTGTTTACGGGTAGTCTGTGGTGTTTTTAGGGAATGTGAGATGTTCCAACGGTGTGTCATTCCAATAGTTTTCCAAATTACCATTTTTCCAATGGTGTTTCATTCTAGAGGCATGATGTTATGGTAGCGTTTCGTTATGGTGGTGTGTCATTCTAGTGGCGTGTCATTATAGTGGAGTCTCATTCTGGCGGGATCTCATTCTGGTAGCATTTAGTTCTATCGGTGTGCATTTTAGGGGTGTCTCATTCTAGTGGCATCTCATTCTAGTGGTGTGTCATTCTGGAAGTGTGTTGTTCTAGTGGAATGTCGTTTTGGAAATGTGTCCTTCTGGAAGCGTCTCATTCTGGTGGTGTGTCATCCTATCGGTGTCCCATCTTGGTGGTGTGTCATATTAGTGTGTTCCATCTTGGTGGTGTCTCATTTCCAAAAGTTTTCCATTTTTTCAAAAAAAAATTAGTTTACCAGTTTTTCTCTTTTTATGTCTGTTTTGATGATAAATGAATTTAATAAGAGAATTAATGGTTTTTAAAACCATTTCAATGTCTATCAATTATTTCTTAAATTTCTCCAATGCTCATAGGATTTTAAATGTTCAAACTGTGTGGTTTTTTGACATCCTCCTTTAATGGAAATTCAAAACCATATCTGATCCCAAAAATTTGATATCCAATATTTATAATGTAGAGATCTTTCTTATCCTCCTTCAGACTTTATTTCTCTTGATATAGGATGTACCAGATCCCTCTTCCCATAGGAGTCATGTAACCTGGTTGCTTCATTTGGTTTATGATTCCATGGAGAGTTTCATATTGTGTGTGCGCCCCTGTTTTGGTACAATAAGGCTATGTCAACCATCTTTATTCCATGTAGGTTCTTCCTTTGTTTCTCTTTATGTGTATCATGCGAGATGGGTTTATTATTTTCACCTCTTTTGAACATGGTTTCATCTGAATTAATAAAGATAATGAATCAGTTTAAATTGAATTTAAAGGGGTGGGGGAATGTGAATTATGATGGTATTGTTTCTTATTAATTTTACTTGATTTGATTTCATATTATGATCATATGGGTGTTTTCCCTCAACAAAAACTATGTATGTTTGTGGAATGATCATGTTGCAGCAAATTCCTTTTGAAATCCTCTATTTTTTGTGATTCAATGGTATCATCATAAATAAATAAATGATTAACCACATATATTCAGTTAATTAAATGGATTCCCAAGGATCTTATGGATTCTGTGATAACACGCTTAAATAAAGAAGTGAAATTGAATAAGATCCCCCTTTTGATAAATTTGAATGTATTGTGTTGTGATATATGATGTGATGTGTGGATTTGGTGTGTATTTGATTAATGTAATGTGTAGTATCTATATTGTTATGTGTGTGGGTGGAGTAGATTAGATGTTGTTGTGAAGTGGGGTTGTGATTGATGTCATGGTATGGTGGTGCAACGGGGTTGGGATGGTGGTTGTGTTATGGTTATGTAGTAGGGCTGTGAAACTGGAAGTGGATGTAAAGTGATGTGGATATGAAAATTGGGTTGTGGTGTTGGGATTATGTTGTGTGGTTGGTTCTATTATATATACCCAAGTGTTAATATAATTAATACCGCATGTTAATAATTTCAAATGGGGATCTTTAATGAGTAAATTGATGATCGAATGTGTTGATTAACTGGTTAATATTTATATATAAACTAATGGGTTGGGAATGTAAAATAATATGTTTTTCTAAATGAAATTGGTTTTCTAACAAATGTTATTTACAAAAATTAAATAGGCTCTTACAGTGAAACTAATTGATATACAAAGATTCTGAAAAATGGCTAAAAGACTAAATTATTATCTTTGGCTTCTGTCTTGTTTATGTGATTTTATACATCTAGAGGTGGCAGTGACTGTGTATATTTTGTGAGATAGTTAGTTCTTGTTGTAAACCCATAGTATGGGATTGTGTGTTATAACTCTATATGTATATACACTTTAATTTCCTTGTTATTTCTATACTCACCCCACCCATGTTGAGAACTGTGTGTTGAACACCTGAATCATCATGTGGGGGGTTTATTTCTCAAACATCACGGTGGGAGGATGGATTGATGGCCACCCACTCTTCCATGTTCCCTCTTCTAGGTGAGGTAGGTATTACGCAGGCTATGATGGAAATAGTTTTGTTAGTGAATTATATGGTGGATGTGATGTGGTATCCCAAGTGTCTTCGGGATGAGTTGTGATGTGATGTCCCATGTTCCTTTGAAATGATATGTGATGTGATGTCCTAGGTGTCTTCAGGTTGAGATGTGATGTGTTGTGAGGCGCAGGTGTGTGCAGTAGGGATGTGTTGTGAGGCCCATTTATGTGCATGCGGGATGTGTTGTGAGGCCTAGATGTGTGTGGGCGGTATGTGATGTGGTATATTAATAAGAGGTGGCATTTCCAAGATGTTTTTTGTTGGGGAGAGAGCGTCTAATCAGTGGGAAAGTGGTGCAGTGTACCCTATCCTCTATGTGATTTATAATATATTAAATTAATTGGATGTATTATTTGGTGAGTAATCCTTGGTGAGGTTGTGGTTTTGTTTAATATACCTTTTTAGGTACTTTTTGGTTCTAGTACTTTCGCACGGGTGCATTAATATGATCTTTTCACATATGCATGAGCGACTTTGTTTTCCCTACTGAGTATACCTATATTCTTTCCCTATATATATAAAAACTATTTTCAAGATTCTAGGAGGAATTTTTGTACTTTAATGGGAACTTCTAGTTCATACCTTTGGAGCTATTGTTGTGTCACTACCTTATATTTTGTTTATTTTTAGCTTTTCATTTTGAGATTTTTATATGTATAAGTTTTGATTTATATCCTCATTGGGAGATTGTTTGTATTTATTTTATATATTTCATGGATTTTTTATGGTTGATACATCCTATCTCTTAATCTTGTTTTCTTATAAAGGTTAATGTATCCCATATTGTGAGATTTGTACACCCTTGGTGATACTCGCCAACCCGGGGCCTACTCGAGGCAGGACTCAGGGGTATTTATCTCCCTTTCTTCATTTACATCCTAGTAGGGGTATCTATGGAGGGAGGGGGTCATTGCAGAATGGTATCCGAGCTGATGGTTGAGAGATAGGGTGGATTTCGGATTTAGGCACAGTGAGGATTGCATGGGTTGGTATAGCAACAGTGTCAGTTGACCTTGGTTTGTATCATAGGATAGTGATACCTACTAGGACACAAGATTTTAGGGCCCCTAATGATCTGATGCAAGGAATATGAACCTAAAGAATGACTAAGTGAGGTGGCACTACTTGCAGGGTAGATACCTAGAAGAGGTACATGCATCATGATGACTTGTGTTCTTATTTGAATTGGGTGATCTTGGTAAGTTAAAACAAATTAAATGAATCATGAAATTTTATGTGTGTTTATCTGAATTTTCACATGCAATTATTGCTAATAAATTGTAATTGTTTGCCAAAATTATTCATATAACCTAAAATAAAAGAGTAAAATTATACTTAAGTGGCCCATGCTGTTTGTTTGGAACCTTCATGATGTTTGAATGTGTTGTTTCATTTTCTATCATAGCATTATTCTTAATAAATTATATTTTCCTTTATTTTATAAATTTATAACATGTCATATAGTTTTTCTAATGTTTGAAATTGTTAGAGAATCATTCTTAGTGTATTTTTTTGTGATCAAATGTTTAAAATTTGGAAACACATATGAAGCATATAACCTCAAAGAAGATTTCACACTAACATGATAAAATAGATTATTTTGAAACCATGATTAGTATTCTAGTTTCCATGTGATTTAATATGTCTTTTTTTTCTTTCTATTTGTAATTTTTCATGATCATGTGTTATGAAACTATTGTAAAATTTTTTTTTAACATTTAAATTATTAAATTTATGAAAATTAACATCTTAATTATTTATAATTCATTTGAATTTTAAAACCTTGACAAGAATAATTTTCTCTTTATTTTGAATGATTTCAGTTATGATGTAATGATATTACCATAAGTTTTAAGCATGTGTTATGGTAGAAATACTTGTGATGATTATTTTTATACTTTTGAAAATGATAAGCATGCCTTGTGGTAACTTATTGAGGATTAAAATTGTGTAAAAAATTAAACTTATTATTATATTAATGCTAAGAATTTTTAAGTATTGAAATAACATTACCTCATATGTTAAGTCATGAGTATTTTGTTATAGTAAGCATGCCTAAGGTTGAAATCCTTTGTGTGGTAACTAGGGAAGTTCTTTTATGAGATTCCTGAGCATGTATCATTTTTAATATGTTGTATATAAATATAGAAGTAGAATCATGTTATTATTATTACAGTATATAAGCATGTCCTTTAGAACAATGAAATAAGTATGGAATTTTTATTCTGAGCATGATAAAGCATGGAACATAGTAATACAACATGTGCAGTTTTAATTTTAATTTTTTTTTTGAAAATCATGTTTCCTTGAGAAATGAAATGATTTAAAAAAATATTGATCATAATAAATCATTAAATATAGTAATACAACATGTTCAATTTTTAATTCCATGGTTAAAAAGAATATTTTATTTTGATGATTCTATAAGAATGTTGTGTATGTAATGGAGTATTTGAATTGAAAAAAAGAACTTAACATGTACATACTTTAAAATGACTATTGAAAGTGTATTTCCTGGATAATAATATGAACCTATAATTTCTTGTTTAAGAATATTAAACATAGTGTGTGAGATAACATATGTTTAGTTTTTTCTTTAACTTGGATGCATGTTAGAACTATTTAAAATGTAAGTCATAATATTTCACTAGAAATAATCTATGAATGTTAAGTGTTGTTTATGGTTGCATTGTTATCATTACATTGATGTTTTGATATGATTTGCTAAAAAACAGTTGATGGAAACCATGCTTGTGTTGTGACTATTGTAGATTATGAGACCCATGATATGATTGATTTATTAAGCTCACCATGCATTTAAAAAATCTAATAACTTATATATGGTTAATAAACCAGTTTCCCATGGAAAATTTAAAATTGTGTGAAAGTAACCATGCTAAATAATGAGATGGAGTAATATAAGCCTCTTGATAATTATGGAAGAAGTTATGTGTTGATGTTATGGGTGATTTTTCTTGTTTTTTTTCCTTGTATAATTTATGATTTAAAAACTCAAGCATATGATGAGGGGGAAACATGTTCCTTAATCGATATGTGTTATACTTTGATGTGATTGAAACTGTGCGGGTGATTCAGTGCCTCCCAAAGTAGATAATATCATGACATAGGAAATGGGATTCCTTGATTTGTGTGTTTGAGGATTTATGAGTGATGTTAGTTGTGATATTTTGTTGGGGAAATGTGTAGGATAAGGTGGTAAAAGTTTTTATGTGAAAAAACATGGATTCTTATGGATGGTAGGGTGGTGTGGTGATGTGGCTATGTAGAATTTTTGGTGATATTTTTCATTGGATAGTAAGTTTGGCCAGTGGTTGTGTTCTGTAGTGGTGGTAATGTGTAGTGGTAGAGATGTGTATTTGTTGTGGTGGTATGACTTGTGTTCAGTTTTGATGTGTTATGATTATATTTATGGAATCCCTCATCTCTCATAAATATTATTAATCACTTAAAGTTGGTAAAAAAATAAACTAGTTGTTTTAGAAAACAAGAAATTAATGAAGATGGGTTTGCCTCCCATGCCTAAATCTTATATAAAGGAAGTGATGGGAATATTTGACTATTATCTTGTTAATTGGTTTTTTTATTGATTTTATTCTGCTAACACATGTTATGACGTCAAACATATGAAGATAGGGAAACTATTTTCCCGCATCAAGATGTGTTATATTATGACACATTTTAAAACCATGTGGGTGAGTCGGTTCCACAAAAAGCGGACAATATCATGGTCCAGTGGATAGGTTTCTTTATTTTTATGCATTTGATAGTTTGTCTATATTAGTATGAGTTCTTTTTCTTGTTATAAAATGTTATGAAATCTTTTTTTCATTAATTTTCTCATAGTGAATAATGTTTCATTAGAAAAATTGGAAAAAATTTCAACTGAAAAAATGGATTATTCCAACCTTGTGTTTTATTTTATTTAAATTCCATATCAAATTTCAAATTTGAGACACGTAACAAATGATTTTAAAATACATGTCATTTTTAATGAAAACCCATCATAGTGACCTATTGAAAACAAAAAATATATTTATTTCTTCATAAAAATGTTCTTGAGTTGAAATAATGATTTGAAGCAAAATATTGTTAAAATGAAAGGGGTGTGAAATATTTTATGAATTGATTTGGTATGATTCAAAATGAGTGTCATGAGTTTTAAAAAATAATAATTTTTTTTAAATAAAGAGGCATGGAATTTTGAAATAAAATTTTAATGTCTTTGAAAAGTATTGGGTGGAAGAAAAATTTCTTAAAATAAAAAGTTATTTGGTTTCAAATTAAGGGTGATTTTGAAAGGAATATACTTGTTTAAAAATTTTAATGATGAAATATATTGAAAGTAATGTTTTACTCACAAATTTTTTTAGTATGTATTGCTTGATGTGTCTGTTATGACCATCTATGTGGCCTTATTTTGTTTGAGAGGTATCTTTCTCGGAAGATTATTTTATAGTATTATATAGGTTTACACTTTTTTCCTTATTGTTGTTGTGTTCCAAATATATCAATAAACCTGAGAGGTGTCTCATGGGATAGTTGTTTAGACCCTTCTTATGCTTCCATCCTAGGTTGGTTTCAGATTATCGAGGGTGATAATAGTTTGAGTGGAATCTAATGTAACGTACCAGACCTTTTGGCTTGTTAATTTTCCAAAATATGATATTTTATGTGTATATGGGTAGTCCATGGTGTTTTTGGTACATGTGAGATGTTCCAATAGTGTGTCATTCCAACATTTTTTCAATGGCATGCAATTTTGGCGGCGTGTTGTGCTGGCAGCATGTCGTTCTGATGGCGTTTCGTTCTGGAATCATGTTATTCTAGCAGCATCTTATTCAAGAGGCATCTCATTCTGGTGGCATTTAATTCTGTCAGTATGTCATTCTGGAGGTGTCTCATTTGGGTGGAATCTCATTCTGGCAGTGCATTGTTCTGGTGGTGTGTCATTCTGGCGGCATGTCTTTCTAGTAGCATCTCATTCTTGTGGCATGCCAACCAATTGGTGTCTCATCTTGGCAGTGATTCATCCTAGTGGTGTGTCATCCTGGCTGTGTCTCATTTCCAATATTTTTTCACTTTTCCAAAATTTTCCAGTTTTTCCCTTTTTACAACTGTTTTGACGATAAATGAGTTTAATGACATAATTAATGGTTTTTAAAACCATTTCAAAGTCTACCAATCATATATTAAATTTCTAAAATGTTCGGAGGCTTTTAAATGTTCAAACTACATGGTTTTTTGAAATCCTCCTTTAATGGTAATTCAAAACTATATTTAATCCCGAACATTCGAGATCTAATCTTTATAAAGTGAATATCTTTTTTATCCTCTTTAAGACTTGATTTATCTTGATACAGGACATACAAGATCCCTCTTCCCATAAGATTAATGGAACCTGGTTGCTTTAATTGGTTCATGATTCCTTGGAGAGTTTCCTATTGTGTGTGTGCCCCTACTTTGGTGCAACAAAGCTATATCAGCCATCTTTCTTCCAAGTAGGTTCTTCCTTCATTTCTCTTTATGTGTATCATGTGGGATGGGTTTATTATTTTCACCTCTTTTGAACATGGTTTCATGTAAAGACCTGTAAAATTCATGGGAAATTTTTTCTTAATTTTCTTTGGGATTTTACAAGAACGCGGTTTCTGACGGTACTTGATTCCGAGGCCCGGTGTGCCCGGAATTTTTATCCGAAGTTTAGCTCGGGTACGTTCAGTGAACGAATGAGCTGGTTTTCCTAACTTTTGAACCGGTGCTCGAAATCGAATTCCAAGGGCACCGATGAATTCGCAGCACCAGTAATTTCTTAGGAACACCTTTTCTGGAGTTGTGTTTACACGGGAGGAGTTGTTAAAAATTGTGGAAGTCAAAAATAAAAATTGAGCTACAATTTTTATTTTTACTAAGTGGTTAACCTTTGGGTGGAAGTTGGGTAACCACCCAAGAGAGGTTATGAGGGCGGTGGGGCCCACAAGAACCCCACCCCTTCATTTTCCTTAACCCCCCTTAACCTCCTTTTAATGACAACTTTTAATTAAGTGGTTTAAATTCAATTTTTGAATTTTTAAAACTTAATTCATGATAATAAAATAAGTGAAGCACTTATTTTATTTTTGGTTGGACGAGTTGTGTTGAGAGGGGATTGGGAGAAAAAGGGGAGGCTTGAAGATCTCCATCTTCTTCGTCGAAGAACGCGAAGAACGTGAAGAACACACTGATCTCCGACGAAGAATGCCAAATCCTCAGAGATCAACTACGCGACGCCATTTACCATGACGCCAACGACCCTCTCCTTCTGCAACACCTTTTTCCGTGACGAACCCTCGCTAAACGAATTTGAAGAGGTAGGGGATTTTGTTTTTGTTCGTAAATACTTCCATTGCTGTTCTTCGTGAAACTTTGCTGCTTGCTATCGATTAACGGGAGGGGGCCGGACCGCACAAACATGGCCGAACCTCCTCCCTTGTAAGTTGTGTTGATGCAGTTTGAAGGAAAGCGGCGTGGTGCAACAGCACCGCGTGGGATCATATGGTAAGGGTGCGTGGCGCCGTCGTGCCGTGCCGTTGAAGTTGAACAAAGGCGCGGCGTCGTCGCGCCGCGCCGGGGAACCTCGAAGGAACCTCGAAGAGACCGCGGCCGGAGCGGGGCCGCGACAGAGGGGCGCGGCGTCGTCGCACCGCGCCGGACGGACCAAGGCCACGGTGGAGCAGGGACCGGCGGCCGGTTCCGGGTCTCCGGCGTCGGAGCAGGGGGACCGGCCCATGCCGGTCCCGTGGCGGCAACAGTCGGCCGGCCGGAGCGGGCCGACCGGTCAGAGGAGGAGCCGGGGGTTACGACCCCCGGCTGGCCGGACAAGAGCGGCCATCCACATGGGGGGTGCGGTTACGAAAAAGGGGGGCAGTGCCCCCCCCCCCCCCATCTGCTCGGCCGAAACGGCCGAGCCACATGGCCACCGGGCCGCGCCAGCGCGCCGGTCCGGGCTGCGCCCAGGCCTGGCAAGGCCGCGCCCAGGCCGGGCCGTGCCAGCCGGTCCGGGCCGCACCCAAGCGGGCTGGACCCAGACCCGGGTTGGGTCTCCTCGGTTTGGGCCGACCCAGGGGGTCTCGGGCCGGATCGGTCCAGGCCCGACACCCCCACTTCCGGACCTCTTTCGGTCTTTTGCCCATAACTTGGGCTACGGATCTCCGATCGACGCACCGTCAGCGGCGATGCGATACCTATATCGGGACGGTCATCTAGATATATTACACTCATGGTTTAGGAGTACTTTGGGTTCGGCCGGGTTGGTTTGAACACGAAACCAACAGGGCCCTCGGAGCGGAAACGCTTATAATTTGAGCTCCGAACGTCCGATTGACGTCCCGCCGACTTTGATGGATTCCTCTTAGTGAGATGGAACTTTTGGATTACTCCGCTCGAGGTTTGGATGTAGTTCGAGTATGCTCGGGTTGGTTTTGACTTAAAAACCAATCGGGCCCCTGGGACGAAAAAGCCAATAACTCTCAAACCGGGCGTCCGATCGACCCGCCGTCTGTCGCGTTGAGTTTCTGTTGACGATACGGAACTTTTGGATACATCAACTCCGGACTATGTGTCAGTTGATGTATCAGCCCCTCGGCTCATGGAGCGGACCCTCCCAAACGAGCTTGTTGTGTGCGGGAACCCTAGAGCCGGCTGCGACTGCGACGACGATGATGATTGTACAGAAATCCTCCGTGGATTCGACGACGACGACTACAGCACTCGGAGATCCTATGTGGGTCAGTGCTACCGATCCTGTGTGGGTCAGATCCTGTGTGGGTCAGCGCTCAACAGTCCTGTGTGGGCCTGCGCCTACAGATCCTGTGTGGGTCTGATCCTGTGTGGGTCATTACGGGGGTTAGTTACCTATCGATCCTTTGTGGGTCATTGCGGGGGTTGGTTACCTATTGATCCTATGTGGGTCATTACGGGGGTTAGTACCTATTGATCATGTGTGAGTCCGATGGCTTAGATGAATCAGTGTCTGCACCTGATCATCTCTATCGTCTTACGAAGAAGTATACCTTGTGAGCTGAGTCTTGACTTTCAATATTATCTTCGATAAGATTGACTTGATATCCTGTGTGGATTACGTTATGCTTCCCTGTGTGGATTGGGTTGTGAATTCATATGTGGAACGGGTTATGTTTCCTATGTGGACTGGGTAGTACTTGGGATCGGATGTTGGAACTAAATTGATGACTTAGGTATATGTATGGGCATATACCTAAGTAGTGTCGGATGTTACTTCGTGATTGTATCTTTCCTTGTGGATTATCCTCTGTGTATTCTGGGAGACCTTTGGGGGTCTCGGGGTCCCTACTGGGTAGCTTATACTCACCCCTGCACGGGCTATGACCGCACTATGTTGTGTTGGTTGCAGACGATGGACAACGCTGATCGTGGTTGAGGCTTATGGAGAGAGACGGTACCTGGAGGTGGACCACTGGGCGGGACGTACACGGAGCGGACGGCTGGACCCGTGGAGCTGTGGAGACTATCTGTACCCACCCTTCAGGAGGGACTTTCAGTGGACGGATCGATGTTGCGGCTTTACTTTTCAGTTGTTGTACTCCATTTTCAGATGTACTTTACTTTCAATTTGGGTTTGTATTCTAGCCCACTTACTTTTCCACACTTACTATTGTACCCAGTTTTTACTAAGTGTTTACTTCCGCTTTCTTACTCTGTGTGTTTGTTCACTTTATAAAGGCAATGCCTTCCCTTTTTATCGGGAATCACGCCTTGGTTCTAGTCGCCAGCCCCTGGCCTATGGAAGGCGGGCTTGGCGTAGTCACGGCACAGGCCCCGAGGATGGGTCGTGAAAAATTGGTATCAAAGGAGTTCGGTTCTACCGCAGAACTCAGGACTCTAATCGTTTTCTATGTGAAGCAATAGTGTTAAGAGTATTGAGTGTGGTTATCAGTCCAGGGAGTCCAGTGTTGGTGCGGCGGCCGACGTATCCGTACACCAGGACCCTGACTTCTGATTTCCGACTTAATGCACGAAAACATTGATTGCATGTGTGTTTCAAGTTTTCTTTGTGATTACTTTTTGTTAGCTCACCAGGTATACTGTTCTGACCGGGGCTCCCCTGTCTCTTTTCAGGATGGCCCCACAATAGCAGCCAGCTAGGGTTCGGAGAGTTGTGCGGGACAACAGCCCACCGAGCGACGAGGCTTCGGTATAGGGCCCTTTGACAGTAGAGGCACCGGTGGTACCTCTACCCGCCAAGCCACCGATGCTACCAGCCCCAGCCGCTGATGGTGCAGTCACCTTAGTGCACTACACGAGTTTCAGTGTCAGCGACCGCCCAGGTTCCGCGGGGAGACGGACCCTCAGGCAGCCGAGGATTGCCTGGAGGTAGGTGTACAAGTTTTCATGTTAGTGAGGACACCAACTGACCTCATGGTGATCCTTGCAGCGAGCCTCCTGCACGTGGCAGCTGGCAGATGGTGGAGCTTGATGCTCCAGGTGCACGATGAGGAATATCTCCTCTGGACGGACTTTGAGAGCCTCTTCCGCTCGGAGTTCTTCACAGCCACCCTCCGTGCGGTGCGCATCTAGGAGCTTCTACAGCTGCGGCAGGTCATCTTGACGGTCGCCCAGTACTCGGCGAGATTTACAGACCTCTCGCGCTATTCGACAGACATGGTATGGGACCCATTCTTCCAGGCCCGGACCTCCGAGCAGGGACTGAGGCATGATATCAGTGCATCTCTGTTCTCCCTCAGCATTCCGACACAGGAAGGGGTACTGGAGCGAGCCCTTTTCATCGACAGCTTCCTTGCTGAGCCTACAACAGTAGCGAGACCTACTACAGGGCAGCACATAGCAGAGTCTTCTGCAGTAGGCAGTCGACGAATGATACATGGGTCCAAGCAGACCAGGCCATCAGGTGGACGACCACAGGATACTGGCTTGGAGGTGTGGGGAACATGAAGCAGAACCAGTCTTACGAGTGGAAGACAGTGCTATGCATGCGGCGGGCAGGGCCACTTGGCTCGTGACTGCACGACCCGCCATGCAGAGGGGCAGCAGACAGTTGAGGAACCACTCAGACAGAGGCAGAGGTTTGACCGTGGCAGTCCGCAGGGAGCAGGTGGATGATGTCGAGGAGCTGGTCGAGCGGCAGGTGGTGGACGATGTTTTGAGGCTCTACCACCACCACTACCAGAAGGTCCACCCCGACCATAGGGGAGAGCACAGCTTCAGGTAGCTGAAACTTATGATCATGGAGCTCCAGAAGTGGGTGGACAAGTGCGGGACTAGCTCTAGGCATGGATTCCTTTGCCCATAATGCCTCTAGCTTCGTTGTTTGTGCTACTTTGCGTCCTTGTACTTTGGGTTGAAGTAATATAAGACTCTTTCAATAGTGACATTTGTTTTCTTGTCTTTTGTATGTTAATACTAAGAGGTTCCAGTTAAAAACTGTTGACTTGACCCTCACATACGAGATTCCTACTCAAGGAGACCCAGTAACCACACACTGATGCCGACAGTGTGACTCAACCTTGGAGGCGAGAGTAACGGTTGGATCTCTTGGTAGCAGCATCGAGGCCTTACGATGTCATCCATGGCATGATTTAACTAATCATGATGGGATTGACAGTATTAGGCAAGGAACTTGGTTCATCCAGGGGATGAGACCAGATTTCTATTTCCAGCAAAGGAGAAATCTTTGCAGCTTTACAGAACATTAAGGAAGAAGGGGTAACCCTTCGTGTGGTCAGACAGGTGTCAGCAGAGATTCCAGGAGCTGAGACAGAGATTGACCAGCGCGCCTATCTTGAGGCTACTAGAGGAGGGAGTTGGGTATGTAGTTTACTGCGATGCATCAGGGACCGGACTCAGATGTGTCCTCATGTAGGAGTGGGCCGTGATCGCCTTTGGACCACGTCAGTTGAGGAAGTATGAGCAGAACTACGCTACCCATGACCTGGAGTTAGAAGTAGTGGTCTTCGCTCTGAATATGTGGTGACACTATCTGATGGTCGAGTGCTTTACAGTCTATTCTGACCATCAGAGTCTCAGGTACATCTTCTCGCAGAAGGACTTGAACCTGAGACAGCGGCGATGGCTCAAGTTCCTCCAGGACTATGACTTTGAGATAGTCTATACTCCAAGAAAAGGGAACGTAGTAGCCGATGCTCTCAGCAGGAGGATGGGCATTTAGCTACTTGGGGAGGCGACAGAGCAGCTAGCCACTTTGCAGATATCCTTCGTGGATTGCGATGGAGCAGCCTGTCTTCATTCACTCACAGTCACTCCTCCACTGCTGCAGCGGGTCAGAGAGGCACAGTGTGGGGACACCGACTGTGAGACACGGCGTTCACAAATATCCTCAGTATAGGCACCTGATGGATTCTCTGTGGGAGGTGATCACGTCATCCTTTTTAGAGGAAGTACCATGGTACCAGCTGCTTTACAGGGGGAGGTGTTGAGGTAGTTCCACACTTCCCCTCTAGTGGTACATCCAGGAGTTGCGAAGATGTACCAAGACCTCAGAAGACAGCACTGGTGGCCGGGTATGAAGAAGGTTGTGGCAGAGTTCGTTTCTCGATGCCTCACCTGCCAGCAGGTGAAGGCAGAGCACCAGGTACCAGCAGGCTTGGTGTAGCCCTTGGAGGTCTCGGAGTGGAAGTGGGACAGGATATCTATGGACTTCGTGACTGGACTTCCACGCACTTCCAGAGGTCACGACTCCATTTGGTTGATTGTCGACCGACTCACCAAGTCGGCTCACTTCTTACCCATCAGAGAGCAGGGCTCAGTGGAGAGTTTGGGACGTCTCTACATTCAAGAGATTGTACGGCTTCATGGTGTTCCATCATCTATCGTCTCCGATCGAGATGATCGCTTTACTTCCCGGCTTTGGAAGCGGTTGCAGGAGGCCTTCGGGACGTAGCTACATCTGAGCACCGCCTTTCACCCTCAGACAGATGGTCAGATGGAGAGGACCATTCAGACTCTTGAGGACATGCTCCGCGCTTGTGTCCTCGACTTTGGTCGCAGTAGTGAGGACCACCTACCCTTGGTGGAGTTCACGTACAACAAAATCTACCAATCCACCATCGGGATCGCACCATACAAGGCGTTGTACGACTGACCTTGTAGATCTCCTCTATGCTGGACAGACCCTGGGGAGTCAGCACTTGTGGGACCGGAGATGGTCCAGGCCACGACAGAGAAGGTCCAGATCATCCAGGAGAGGATGAGGACAGCTCAAAGTCAGCAGAAGTCTTATGCTGACAGGAGGTGGAGGCCACTAGAGTTCGAGGATGGTGACCACGTCTTCTTGCGGGTCTCACCTTGACGGGGATTACGGAGATTTGGCCGAGGCGGCAAGTTGTCTCCACGCTTCATCGGACCATTCCAGGTCCTCAACATGATTGGCGAGGTGGCTTATCGCCTGGATCTACCACCTCAGTTGCACCGGGTGCACGACGTTTTCCACGTATCCCGGCTGAGGAGATACGTGCACGACCCAATGCATATCATTGACCATGGGGAGCTGGACATTGATGATGGGGTGACTTTTGTAGAGGTCCCAGTGGAGATCGAGGATCGATAGGAGTGAGTCCTACGTGGACGGTCGATTCCTCTAGTGCGCATCAGATGGCAGCACGGGAACCTCCAAGAGGGCACTTGGGAGCGGGAGGCTCAGATGCCTGCACAGTACCCACATTTGTTCCCCTAGTATATGATGTATCTTTACGGGGACGTAAAGCCCTGAGGTGGGAGTAATGAAAAGACCTGTAAAATTCAAGGTAAATTTTTTCTTAATTTTCTTTGGGATTTTACAAGAACGCGGTTTCTGACGGAACTTGATTCTGAGGCCCGGTGTGCCTGGAATTTTTATCCGAAGTTTAGCTCGGGTACGTTCAGTGAACGAATGAGCAGGTTTTCCTAACTTTTGAACCGGTGCTCGGAATCGAATTCCGAGGGCACCGATGAATTCCCAGTGCCGGTAATTTCTTAGGAACACCTTTTCTGGAGTTGCGTTTACACGGGAGGAGTTGTTAAAAATTGTGGAAGTTAAAAATAAAAATTGAGCTAAAATTTTTATTTTTACTAAGTGGTTAACCTTTGGGTGGAAGTTGGGTAACCACCCAAGAGAGGTTATGAGGGCGGTGGGGCCCACACGAACCCCACCCCTTCATTTTCCTTAACCCCCCTTAACCTCATTTTAATGAAAACTTTTTATTAATTGGTTTAAATTCAATTTTTGAATTTTTAAAACTTAAGTCATGATAATAAAATAAGTGAAGCACTTATTTTATTTTTGGTTGGACTAGTTGTGTTGAGAGGGGATTGGGAGAAAAATGGGAGGCTTGAAGATCTTCATCTTCTTCGTCGAAGAACGCGAAGAACGCGAAGAACGCGAAGAATGCACCGATCTTCGACGAAGAATGCTGAATCCTCGGAGATCGACTACGCGACGCTGTGTACCGCGACACCAATGACCCTCTCCTTCCTTGATTCCTTTTTCCGCGACGAACCCTCGCTCAATGAATTCGACGAGGTTGGGGATTTTTTTTTGTTTGTAAATACTTCCATTTCCGTTATTCGTGAAACTTTTCCGCTTGCTATCAATTAACGGGAGGGGTCGGACCGCACAAACACGGCCGACCCTCCTCCCTTGTAAGTTGTGTTGATGCGGTTCGAAGGAAAGCAGTGCGGTGCAACGGCACTACGCGGGATCATACGGAAAGGGTGTGCGGTGCCGTCACGCCGCGCCATTGAAATCGAACAAAGGCGTGGCGCCGTCACGCCACGCCGGAGAACATCGAAGTCACCGCGGCCGGAGCGGGGCCGCGGCGGAGGGGCGCGGAGCCGTCGCGCCGCGCCAGACGGACCAAGGTCGCGGCGGAGCAGGGACCGGCGGCCGGTTCTGGACCACCGGCATCGGAGCAGGGGGACCGTCCCATTCCGATCCCGTGGTGGCAATAGTCGGCCGGCCGGAGCGGGCCGGCCGGTCAGAGGAGGATCCGGGGGTTACGACCCCCGGCTGGCCGAACAGAGCGGCCCCCCACATGGGGGCCGCGGTTACGAAACAGGGGGACAGCCCCCCCCCCCCCCCATCCGCTCGGCCGAAACGGTCGAGCCACCCGGCCCCCGGGCCGCGCCAGCACGCCGGGCCGGGCTGCGCCCCGGCCGGACCCTGACCCGGTTCGGGCCGACTCAGGGGGTCTCGGGCCGGATCGGTCTGGGCCCAAAACCCCCACTTCCAAACCTCTTTCGATCTTTTGCCCATAACTTGGGCTACGGACCTCCGATCGACGCACCGTCAGCGGAGATGCGATCCTTGGATCTAGACGATCGTTTATATATATTACACTCAAGGTTTCGGAGTATTTTGGGTTTGTCCGGGTTGGTTCGAACACGAAACCAACCGGGCCCTCGGAGCGGAAATGCTTATAACTTGAACTCCGGACGTCCGATTGATGTGCCGCTGACTTTGATGGATTCCTCTTAGTGATACGGACCTTTTGGATTACTCCGCTCGAGGTTTGGATGTAGTTGGAGTACGGTCGGGTTGGTTTTGACTTAAAAACCAATCGGGCCTCTGGGACGAAAAAGCCAATAACTCTCAGACCGGGCGTCTAATCGACACGCCGTCTGTCGCATTGAGCTCTTATTGATGATACAGAACTTTTGGAAACATGAACTCCAGAATATGTGTTAGTTGATGTATCATCCCCTCGGCTCGTGGAGCGGACCCTCCCGAACGATCTTTCTATGTGAGGGAACCCTAGAGCTGGCTGCGACTGCGACGACGATGACGACTACACAAAAATCCTTCGTGGATTCGACGAACACGACTACAGCACTCAGCGATCCTATGTGGGTCAGTGCTAGCGATCCTTTGTGGGTCAGATCCTATGTGGGTCAGCGCTCAGCAGTCCTGTGTGGGCCAGCGCCTACAGATCCTGTGTGGGTCTGATCCTGTGTGGTTCTGATCCTGTGTGGGTCATTGCGGGGGTTAGTTACCTATCGATCCTTTGTGGGTCATTGCGGGGGTTAGTTACCTATCGATCCTATGTGGGTCATTGCGCGGGTTAGTACCTATTGATCCTATGTGGGTCTGACGGCTTATATGAATCAGTGGCTACACCTGATCATCTCTATCTTCTTACGAAGAAGTATACCTTGTGAGCTGAGTCTTGACTTTCAATCTTATCTTCGATAAGATTGACTTGATATCCTGTGTGGATTACATTATGCTTCCCTATGTGGATTGGGTTGTGAATTCCTATGTGGAACGGGTTATGTTTCCTGTGTAGACTGGTTATTACTTGGGCTCGGATTTTGGAACTAAATTGATGACTTAGGTATATGTATGGGCATATACCTAAGTAGTGTCGGATGTTACATCATGATTGTATCTTTCCTTGTGGATTATCCTCTGTGGATTATAGGAGACCTTCGGGGGTCTCGGGGTCCCTACTGAGTAGCTTATACTCACCCCTGCATGGGCTATGCCCGCACTACATTGTGTTGCTTACAGATGATGGACAGTGCTGATTGTGGTTGAGGATTGTGGAGCGAAACGGTACCTGGAGGTGGACCACTGGGCAGAACGTACACGAAGTAGACGGCTGGACCCGTGGAGCTGTGGAGACTATCTGTACCCACCCTTCAGGTGGGACTTTCATTGGACGGCTCGACGTTGCGGCTTTTCTTTTCAGTTGTTGTACTCCCTTTTCAGTTGTACTTTACTTTCAGTTTGGGTTTGTATTCTGGCCCACTTACTTTTCCGCACTTACTATTGTACTCAGTTTTTACTTAGTGTTTACTTCTGCTTGCTTACTCTGTGTGTTTTTTCACTTTACAAAGGCAATTCCTTCCCTTTTTATCGGGAATCACACCTTGGTGCTAGTCACCAGCCCCTGGCCTATGGAAGGCGGGCTTGGGGTTGTCACGGCACGAGCCCCGAGGACGGGTCGTGACATTTCATCTAAATTAATAAAGATAATGAATCAGTTTAAATTGAATTTAAAGGGGTGGTGGAATGTGAATTATAATGGTACATTTTCTTGTTGATTTGACTTGATTCGATTTGATATTATGATCATATGGGTGTTTTCCCTGGATAAAAACTGTGTCTGTTTATGGCATTATCATGTTGCAGCAACTTTATTTTTAAATATTCCATTTTTTTGATTCAATGGTATCATAAAAAATAAATAAATGATTAACCACATATATTCGGTTAATTAAATGGATTCCCATGAATCTTATGGCTTCTGTGATAACACCCTTAAATAAAGAAGTGAAATTTAATAATATCCCCCTTTTTCAAAACCTGAATGTGTTGTGTTGTGATATATTATGTGATGTGTGGAATTGTTGTGGTTTGTCTATATGGTATTAATTTAATGTGAAGTATATATATTGTTATGTGGGGGGGAGTGGATGAGATGTGGTTGTGTTGTGGGGTTGTGATTATTGTCATGGTACAGTGGTGGTGTGGGGTTGCGATGGTGTTTGTGGTATGGTTATGCAATGGGGCTATGAAATTGGATGTGGTTGTAAAGTGATGTGGATGTGGAAAATGAGATATGGTGTTGTGCTTATGTTGTGTGGTTGGTTCAATTATAATTAGCCCAATATTAATATAATTAATACTGCATGTTAATAATTTCAAATGGTCATGTTTAATGAGGAAATTGGTGATGGGATGTTTTGATTAACTGGTTAATTTTTATATATAAACTAATGGGATAGTAATGTAAAATAAGATTTTTTTTATAAAGGAAATGGTTTTTCTAATGAATTTTTTTTACAAAAATTAAAGAGGTTGTTAAAGTGAAATTTATTGATATACAAAAACTCTGGAAAATGGATTAAATAATAAAGTATTTTTTTGGGTTTCTGTCTTTTTCGTGTGATCTTATGCATCTAGAGGTGGTAGTGACTTTGTAGATTATGTTGAGATGGTTAGTTATTATTGTAAACCCATGGGATGGGATTGTCTGTTGTAACTCTATATGTATATACACTTGTATTTCTTTGTGATTTCTATATGCACCCCACCCTTATTGACCACTATGTGTCGAACGCCTGTATCATCTTGCGGGGGTGTCTTTACCAAACATCCCATTGGGAGGATGGATGACTAGACACTCGCTCTTTCATGTTCCCTCTTCCATGTGAGGTAGGTATTGCACAGGCTGTAATAGCCGAAGGTATGTTAGTGAATTAGATGGTGGATGTGATGTGGTATCCCATGTGTCTTTAGGATGAGTTGTGATATAATGTCCCAGGTGTATTCGGGATGAGTTATGATGTGATGTCCTAGGTGTCTTTGGGAAGAGATGTGTTGTGTTTTGAGGCCCAGGTGTGTGTGGGTATAATGTGTTGTGAGGACTAGGTTTGTGAAGGTGAGATGTGTTTTGAGGCCTAGGTGTGTGAAAACAAGATGTGTTGTGAGGCCCAGGTGTGCATGTAGGATGTGATGTGGTATATTCGAAAGAGGTGGGATCTCTGGGAAGTTTTCCATTGGGTTGAGAGCATGTAATCAGTGGGAAAGTGGTGTGGGGTACCCTATCATCGATGTGATTTATAATATATTATATTACTTTAATGCATTATTTTGTGAGTGAGTCTTAGTGGGGTTAGGGTTTTGGTTAGTATAACTATTTAGGTGTTGTTTGTTTCTACTACTTTCACACGGGTGCATTAATATTCTCTTTTCACGTGTGCATGAGAAACATTTTTTTTCCTACTGAGTATACCTATATGTCCACCCTACGTATATAAAAACTATTTTCAGGATTTTAAGAGGACTTTGTGGAATGTGCTGGACATTTCTAGTTCGGACCTTTGGATCTATTACTATGTCGCTGCCCTAGCTTTTATTTCTTTTGGTCTTTTCATTTGGATACTTTTATATGTATTATTTTTTATTTATACATGCATTGTGATATGATTTGGATTTATTTTATATATGTTATGGAGTTGATTATGGTTGATATATCCTATCTCCCAATCTTGTTTTCTTATAAAGGGTCATGCCTCCCATATTGTAAGATTTATACACCCTTGGCGCTACTCACCAAACTGGGGCCTACTGAAGGCAATACTTGGGGGTCATTATCTCACTTTATTCATTTCCATCCTAGGAGGGGTATATATAGAGGCAGTGGGTCTTGGCATGTACCATGTTGAGACCCTCTCATATGTCGGGCCAGGTATCTGACCAAGCTATAACTCACCCCATGACTATCCTTCACCGGAGTTTCATTACCAAAATAGAGCACCCAACCACCCTCACTATTGAACATGGAATATCTAAAAACTACATGTCAATTTTTCACATTGATCCTACCCTCACAACCTATCTGAGAAACCACGAGTACTAACACTCGGGTGCCATTGACTCTGATGATAAGGTAACTTGAAAGCCTTTGTCAAACCCTTCTTGGCCACTCTCATGGTACATCCATACATAAACTATATCAACCCTTAACATTTACACATATCATTACACTATTTTAGGAATAATAAAACATCACATTACAATCCAAGGATCGTAAATTATAGTGTCTTAGAAGATTAGATACATAATTAAACAGCATAAAAACAAATTTTATTTAGTCTCCATAATGAGCTCCTAACTTACAATGTTCTCATAAATTTTCATAGGCTAACCGTGGGATAACATGAACAAAGGGGTGAGATAAAAATCCCAATAAGGGAATAAACATAAGAATAAATCTTTATCACATGGGTTAGAAGGCATGACATAATGATATAGAAAAACATGAAACATATGGAATAATAACATATAAACATGGGATAATATAAAAATGGAGACATAGTAATGTGGCAGAAACATAAAACATGACTTTATCATGATTCACGTCTCATTTCACATAGATGATCACAAGTCAAGGTTAACCACCAGGACCTTTGCACATGGTAGCACGAGTCAAGGCTAACCACCAAGACTATTGCATATAAGATCTCATGAGGCTCAACTTTACCCAATGAATTGGATCACTATCTATGTAAACCCATATTAACATGTTCATTAATATGTTTACAACATAAATAATCATACATAATCAGTCAAACATAAACATAAGGGTACCCATGAAAATAAATGGGTATCATAATCATGTCATATAGCATAATTAATGGTTGTATCATACAAGAGTACATGAAAGAAATGAATTAGAACATACATGGAAATTCATAAGGGAAAATATTCATATATCATGGTATGTTATGTCAAACATAAGTGATAACATGTAAAAATAGTATTTATTAAATTTTATCATTAAACATTTTAGTGTCGTTTTAAGGAAAATACTAAAGTGCATTTAAAATCGAAAAGGTCATAATATTTTATATAAAACCAGAAGTGAAACAATAAAATTTTAATAATTAAAATAATAATTTTATAAAAATAATAGTGTATTAAAATATGTTATGTATTTTACTTTAAAATGGGTAAGAATTTGGGAAGTTCCCTTAAACAGGTTTTCTTATCAGGAAGTATGAGGAGGGAACCACTTAAAAACATGTATATCCCCAAAAGAAAATGATTATTGTACCTATATACATGATTTTGGAGAATGAAATATTATTTATAATATTTACATAAAAATAAAATATAACTTCATTTGGGTAAAAATAAATATAGAGCAACTTGAAGGAATAATGGAGATTTGGGTTGAATCCCTTACCTTAAGTACGATGGTTTCCTTCACTTGATCTTTATGTACTGGATAACCATATTAAATTAATTAATTAATTTGTAAATAACCTATTATACATGTAATTTATTTATTATAACCATATTAAGTTCACTCATGACCTTTTTAGTGGGTTAAGAGGTTCAATTTCATTGTTTTGGGAGAATCTGTTTCCTTGGTTTTCATGATTGGTTTAGTTATATACATGTAAGGATAAACATGTAAAGTGAGAATGGTTTTACAGAATTGGAGTTATATGTTATTAGTGAAAATATAGAATATTACATGGTTATAAAATTCATTTGGCTATTTTTAGTGAATATGAATCATTATATAAAACATTAATGATAACTGTTTTAACGGGTTTTTTTATCACAACGAACGCATTTTGCTTTATAAATTAATATCATGTGTAAAAATTATTCTAGAAAATTAAATTAGACATAATAAATATATTATAGTCTCTTTAAACCATAAACATGGTTTCATGACCATAATTGAAGACAGTAATATAAATTGGAAACTCGTCGTCCTTGAATGTGATAAATTAACACATCTTGGATGGTGTTTTCATTTATAGTATATTAGGATGGGAAATGAGAGATGGTGATGAATTATTAAATTATCATAACAAAATTCTAGAAAATTTAAGTTAATTGAGTTATCATAAAATTTTGATTAAAGGAGGAGAGGAAAGAAAAATAAAGAAAGGAACTTAAAAAAATAAAAAAGAAAAGAAAAGAGGAATTTACCTCTTGAATTTATCTTCCTTGAGAGCCTCTTTAGGGGAGAGTATTTGGTCTTTTGAAGATACCAAGGGATGAAATACATGAAGAGGATATTTTATCATAATTTAGACAAGTCATAAAGCTTTATAGGAGTGAATAGAAGAGGTAATGATGGGTGCTATTTATAGTGGATGAGAGGAGGGGTTTCCCATTATTTTAATCATTAGTTTAATAATTTTTCTCAAGACTATGAATAGTCTAGATTCTTATGAAAAAAATATTAAATAGAGAATTTGAGTTTGAACAAATTTTCATTTACATCATCCATGACTCAAGCATTATGCATAAATTCATTTATTTATCATTTATCGAAAATTATCGTATTTTACAATTCACCAAAAATTCAAGTATTTTAGAAAAATACAAAAAATTCCCCCCAAAAATTTTTTGATGTGAAGAATTCAATAATAAACTCCATTTTATGAAAATAATTTTCTAAATATGATAAATTTAATTTTTAATTAAAATCATAATTTACTTGAAAAAAATAAATTTTAAAATTAAAACTACTTTTCTAACACTTTGAAAAATTAACTAAGGTATAATAAAATTATATTATAATCAATAGTCATCAAAAATACTTATTTATGAATACATTTTATGAAAATAAATTTTCTTTTTAATTATTCAATTAATCATAAAATGGTAATTAAATATACATGACTTACAAAAATACCAACACTTAATTAATTATTTTTTAAAATATTTACTTACTTATACTATATTATATTTATATAATATTTTCACTTATAAGATGAATAAATTTTATTTATAATTTCATTAGTGAGGTTACTATTCAATTGTCCGGTTTACTATTTATAAGGGTCACATTACTATTCCAAATGTCAAGTTTCTATTTCATCTATATACATTCCTTAACTTCTAGAGATACCTTTTATGTTACTAAATCTTCATTTTATAAGGTTTTTATTGTGTTTTATATGTAATGTTATATGATTATACTATAAGAAATAATTATAAGAAGGTAATTCCATTAATAAAATATTGGGTCATTACATTCTTCCCCCTTATGAAATTTCACCGTAGAAATTTCATTTTACATTCTAAGTCGTAAATAGGTGAGAGTACTTTTCCTTCATTGCTTCCTCCGGTTCGCATGTTTCCTCTTCATACTTATGGTTCCACCATAGTTCTTTGACCAGGTGAGTAGTCTTGTTGTGTATAACTTTATCTCTATGATCCAAGATCTTCACTGGCTGCTCCTCATAAGAAAGATCGTTCTCCAATTGTACCACCTCTGAAGAGAGTACATGTGAAGGGTCTGAAATTTACTTCCTTAAGATGGATACATGGAATTCATAGTGTACTTTATACATGGAAGGTGGAAGTTCTAGTAAATAGGCCAAAATTCCAACATGATCAAGAATCTTGAAGGGTCCGATGTACCTGGGACTTAGCTTTCCTTTCTTTCCAAATCGCAAGACCTTCTTCCTTGGAGATATGTAGAGGAATACCATGTATCCAACTTTGAACTTAAGGTCTCATAAATGATTTTATGCATAATGATTTTGTCGAATTTTTGATTCCTTAATGTTCTACTGAATTCTTTTCACCTTATCTTCCATTTCTTTAACCATTTCAGGTCCTAGCAGCTTATGTTCACTGAATTTATCCCAGCATGTTGGTGTTCTTCACTTTTTCCCATAAGGGGATTTATATGGTTCCATTCAGATGTTAAAGTGGAAAATATTGTTGTAGGAGAATTAAACCAGTGGAATATGTTGGTCCCACCCTCCTTTTAATTTCATAGAACATGCTCTCAATATATCGCCCAATGTCTGAATAGTTTGCTCAGATTGGGCATCATTTTGAGGATGATATGTCATGATAAAGTTCAACTCAGTGCTTAGAGCATGTTGGAGACTTTTCTATAACTTCATGGTGAATCTTGGATCTTGATCGGATACAATAGATAATGGTACTCCATGCATCCTTACTACCTGTTTGATATATATCCATGCAATTTGATTCAATAAGAAGTCCTCTCTAATTTTGATAAAGTGAGTTGTCTTTGTAAGACGATCCACAATGACCCATATAGCATTGTTTCCTCTAGATTTCCTTTGAATTATAATGACAAATTCCATGGTAATGTTATCCCACTTCTATGTTGGTATGGGTATTGGTTTCATCATCCCATTATAATTTTGTCTTTCATTCTTTACTTGTTGACATATCAGGCACTTCGATGTATATTCAGCAATCACCTTCTTCATATTGTCACACCAAAAGTTCTCTCAGACATCTCGATACATCTTTGTATTCCTTGGGTGAATAGAGAAATTTGAGCTATGTTCATCATTCATAAGATCCTTCTTTATCTATGGATCATATGGTATACATAATCGTGACCCAAATGTTATAACTCCTTCCTCGTTAATCTTGAACTCATAGTATTTCCCATTTCTGACATCTTCCACCCTTTTCTAAATTTCTGCACCATTTCTTCGAGCATCCTATATTTTATCTATGAGGGTTGGTTGATAAATAATTTTAGAAAGGATTGATGATGTCCTCCATTAATGATTCCCATGTCCATCCTATGAAAATATAAGAATATTGAATCCTTTTCAATTCTCATTATTGAAAAAGATTCATGATCCTTTCTACCTATAGAATCTGCCACATTATTTTCCTTCCCGCACTACAGGAAAACCGCCTATTAGCGGCGGTTTTTTTTCATATAGCAGCGGTTTAAACCACCGCTATATGGTTTGGCGGTGGTTTAAATAAACCGCCGCTAAACTTGGCGTCGGCAATCTATTAGCGGCGATTTTATGCATTTCGCGGCGGTAAAAGAAAAGCGTCGTAGTACCTCATTTCCCGGCGGTTTTTGGTAAATTTAGCGGCGGTTTTAAGGGCTATTTAATTAGCGGCGGCTATAATCGTCGTGAAATTTAGGCGTGTCATGCGCCTGCTTAGCAGTGGTTAAAACCGCCGCTAATTCCGACGTTATTTCACGGCGGTTTTAACCGCCGCTAAGTGTATTGCCGATTACATTTAGCGGCGGTTTAAACCGCCGCTAAATGTATAAGTGGTAAAACATTAGCGATGGTTAAAACCGCCACGAAATGCTGACCCAAAAAAAATAGTATTTCTGCTTATACTGCACCACTGCCCTGAAAAACAAACCAAACAAGAAACCATTTATCATGCCAAACATTATCAACGGGAAGGAATTCATCATATGTTTCCACTAATAGAATTATTCCCCCAAGATTACAAATATTTCATAGGCCAATTTATACCTCACCATGGGCTAGATAAATAGTTTTGGTTCCTAGAAACCATCAACTAATCAACTCACTATGGAATTATGGTTTATGCTACATGATAAACTAAAAAATATATGTCTCCTCGTAATGATGAATAGCATGCACAACTATCAAAGAAGAGAAGGTTTGGTGTTACACCCAACATGGTTAACATCACTACCAACACATGTACTAAAAACATTCATGGTTTTAATCACACCCAACACAACTATCAAAGAAGAGAAGGTTTGGTGTTACACCCAACATATATACATGAAGATAACAATGGTTAACATTACAACCAACCCATATAATAAATAATAACAATAGTTGGAATTACATTCAACCCATGTAACTAACAAGAACACTAGTTTTAATTGCACCCAACCCATATAAGAAGTCATAGGAATATTTGGAATTAAGCCCAATCTATGTAAAAGCCAAGATAAATTGTAAGAATCATGTATAACCTACATAACCACAAAAATTTGGTTGGAATCACACCCAACCCATATACCAATAAGAATGATAGTTGGCATCTTATACAACTTATTATAAAGTGTTCAACATGGTTAAAAAATATCCAACCTATATAGCATGCCAAAGAAATTGTTATCATTATGCCAAACCTAATTAACAATATAGAAACATCATTGGAATGAAACCCAACTAAAGCACCAAGTAATAACAAGAATTTAATTACACCCAACCAAAAATATACATCATTTTACTCAAGTCACTCTTACTTGTATAAGATCTCCACTATCAATTATGTTGTATATAATTCACCATCATTGAGGAATTTCTTTAAATAACTTTTAAGATATTATCATTTCACATTAATACATACCCCTCTTGGTTATCATTCCAAGTTCTACCACCAATTTCAATTTAATTCATGGATGTACATGATTAATAATTATAAACCAGAGGACCTTACACAGCCCTAACAAACCTTTCCTGAATCTCATCTATGAGGAAATCTAATTTTGTTCCATCCTGATCCATTTTTACCTTCCCTTCTACACTTGTGAATCAAAAAACACATACAACATATATATAATAAGGAGAAAATTTATGCACCACCTACGCAATATTCATAAACACCCTTTCATTTAATGTTGATGAAAAAGTTGATCCAATTCAATAAGAATACCTAAAGCATACAAAATACCTAAAATTATGGATTTAGAATTAAACACAAGATAACATCAAATGAATCAAGAGATTGGGGGTCACATGGATTTATACTTATAGTTTAGAGATGATCAAAATTGAAAATATTTGATTCCATAAAGGATTAAAGTGTATGGATCAAAATGTGCCAAAGAAGAGAGGGTAGGGATCACTGCTAGTCGTTTTTCCTATAAGGAGGAGGAATGAGGATTAAATGGGTTGATGTTCAGTTAGAATAAGAACCTTTAAAACATCATTGTTATAAAATAATTTGTATCGATTATTGACATTATGGTTCCAGGAAATAAGGTCTCTCCAGTCTACCACATAAAAAGACATTTGAGAAATAGAGGACATATTTAAAGAGAATAGAGAATATATTAGAAGATATGTAACCATTAAGAGACAATCAGTTGTGCTAATCAAACAAAATAAGTGCATAACATGGAAAACATTACGTGGACCACATGATCCATTCTAGGTCACGAAAATCACATAACCCATAAAACATCTTTTGATCACATGATTTTTCTTAATACATATAATCATGTTACCATGTGAAGGTCACATGAATCACATAAAGATTAGTAGATCATGAAAAAATCCTCAAGAGACAACCGAATCACATAAGATAGACTAATGGCCAAGGGTGTGCATCAAAGTTCAAATAAATTACCATTGATTAGTTTATGGATTGATTAAGTGTGATATTTAGACAAGGTGATCACACAAAGAGGTCAAGTGACATGATCACATGATTAGGTCTCTTGTATGGTTCTTGTGTTGAGGTCATGCAAAGTTGTCTTACAAAACAATCGCACGAGAGAGGAGGTTTTGAGAGCTATGGAGCTTCATGTCACCAGTCAAATGACCAGCCTCTCACCCCCTATTTATAGGGAACCTCAAGGAATATCAATGAAATTATAGAAGACCAAAAGATGTTTTGAATTCCAACCATAGAAATCATAAGAGACTCATGAAGTCATTTCCTACCTCATAACTGAGTCCTTGTTCCTTCGAACATCACTTTTGTGGGGGGGGGGGATTTTTTGATGCTAGCCAAATGAGCATTGTATATTTTATGAACAAAGAAATACCCAAAGCATAGGTATTAATATATACCCAAAGGAAAGAAAATTCTAGCATGTATACATATAGATTAATCACCTAGGTCACAAGGACCATGTGAACTTCAATGAGGCTCATGATCACATGACGCTAGGAACATCATGCAAAGGGGTTATGCAATTCATGTGATCTGTTCCTGATCATGTGAATCCCCATAAAATAGCCCAATTAATCATGTAAAACCCCTATGATTATTCTTTTTTATCATATGACATGTCATCTAACAATCTCCCAATATGTTCATAAAATAAAAGTTAGAAAAGAGGGAATCTTCATGGGAAGGGAGTTGCATTGGTTTTCATGTGATGTGGTTACGTGCCTCATAATAACTATTAATGATCATGAAAATCACCTCAGAAAACCATCTTGATCTAGTGATATCCATTCAACATGGCTGTTTGGACATGCAACACCCTAATGAGTCCAATTCTCAATGCTGAATTCACAACAGAAACATCAAAGATCCTATTACCATAGATCATCTAACCAATGAAACAAACACATCATTATCTTTACCACCTGAGGTTATTGTGATCATTCAAGGTTAGCCACTGAAGCTCCTCCAAGACCAATGGTTTTTTAAAGGTTCCAAACACCACACATGTTATATATACAAACCAACCTTTCCCATATTTGTTCAACACATCAACAATACTACTCATGGTCCGATGATGCATCGTCACCCTCTCCACCTCCATCTCCTGCTACCACCTGTAAGAACATTATATTGAAAATTAAATATTGTTGCATATTTATAATTAAACTTAAAACCAATAAAAGTTTGCAAACTAAATGATTTTGATTTTTTGTGATTTAACTGCTCACCACCACTCGGTGCACTACCATTGGGGGCATATCTGCTCATCTGATGATATAAATCAGTCAACGCTTTCTTCATAGCGGATATCTGAGCCCCTTGGTCTTGAACTGTGGCTCGTAGAGAATAAATCTCTCTCTGAGCATCTTCAGGTATGGGCTGACTATAACCAGAAGTAGATGCGGCTGGAATCCCTGATGGCCTGCTAAATACCTCAGATGGTACGGGTCCCAAACTCATCCCGCACACTCTACCAGGATGCTCCTTCCCAAGGACTTGAGCAACCGGGTCATCCTGGGAGACTGAGTAGGACTGCCTAGGATTGGCATCCCATAGTTCTTTAATTTTTACCTATAAATCAAATATCAATACATATTAACACAGTAAAAACTGATAATAATTTATTATAATAAAAATTTGACTTCATACCCCAACTTCTTTGGTAGGCTCATTAACAAAAGAGCCATCTGATTTTCTGTGAACATCCAACCACAGTTCAGTCCGGGAGGCTTCGTGCCCTAAATTCTGTGACTGTATTAAGCAAAGATAAATCAAAAATTCAATATATTAAATATATAATATTGTATTATAAATATTTAAACTATTTAAAATATTACCAATGACATTCAGCTTCTAGAAAAGCTTTTTGAGCCCACCGTGTGAGGGTTGACTTGCTTCACCCTGTTTGATGCATTCTGTCATGAGAGATCCTGAAATAAATAAAATGAAATTTAACAGTAATGTATCCAATGTCATCTCCTCTTTATATACATGTATTAATGTAAAATAAGGATAATATAATAATATATATTTCAATACCATATGCTTCTCATCACGATGCCTGTCAACAAAAACTTTCCACTGCTCTTTCGGTACCCCACTGGGTAGCTTGTCATACATTTGTTCCAAGGTAAATGAAGTATCATTGACATCACACCACAATCTCCATTTGAAATCTTTCCATTTTTTACCAAGATTTTTCAAAGTCCACTTCTGTGCTATCACATCAGCAACTATGAAGTGGAAGAACATCTTTATACAGAAATTCATTTTGAACATATTAGTAACATGACATTCAATTAAACCATAATGTAATAAAATTACCTTTATTTGAGAATCGAAAACTTCATTTTTCCAGTTTGGAGGCATATGTATCCAATAATCATATGAAATGGGAAGGGAAATGGGCTCCGCTGCCAACTGACCTATAATCTGGCCAAGTAACCCCGCAGCATCATCCGTAGGGACCCCATAAGAATCAAATGGAACGATTATCTTTTTTCCATTCAAGTTCCAAACATCTGAGCTTTTTAATTGTTTATCCATGGTTTTATTTTTTTCATCTTCAATGAGCAAACAATTAGTATAAACAAAATGCAATAAATTTATTTAATTAAAATTTATACCTATGACTATGACCCTCCAGTATGTCTGGGATGAACTGGAAGGGGTCTGTTGCCGTGCAACTGATGAGGCACCTGTAGGGGGAGTCGACGACTCAGCCTCTAATGGGAGGCCCTCTGATGGTGTGAGAGATGGTGCAGGGGGAGATGGTGCGGGGGTGTAGGCATTTGGTGCCTCAGATGTCGTGGGGAGTGACCCAGATGGATCGGCATCCGTCGCAGAACTAGAAGAAATAGTATACCGCTTCCTCTTTGTCATTAATGTCATTTAATCAAATAAAATTAAGTTCAGAATATATATTTCAAAAAAAATATGCAGAAAAAAAATTAAAAATGATAATAGATGCCCAGTACTAACAAACAAAATATATATAACAATGATAATGAATGACTGCAGAAATGAAATAAGTGGTTGCTGCATGAATGAATAATTGTACATACAATCATTTTCCCCTTCAATCATGTCGGTTTCCTACTCCATTTCTTCATCCACTTCATTCATCCTTGCAAGACTAATATTTTCAATATCATGATGGACAAATAATTCTGCTTCCTTTTGTTGATGACATTCAATTTCAGAGGTCAAATCTTCCACTTCATCACCCATATCATACAAATCTCTTTGTATTACGTGAGTAACTACACTCCACCCTTCATCCACAACATCATTCACATAATATACCATTTTTTCTTACAATGCTAAGATATATGGATCATGCATTTCACGATCACCAACATCCATCAAGCGAGAGAAGTTCACAGAAGTAAATTGCAATGAATCTCTTTTAACACCTCTGATAATATCGACCCATTTTCATTTGAATAAAACAATAGAAAAATTTCCATGGTAGTTTAATTCAATAATATCATGCAGCTTTTCATAGTATCCCACTTTAGAAAATGTAAATATACCACTATTCTGTGTTTTCAAACCCACTTCTCGATCAACTGTACGAAATCTAAAGTCATTCACATTATAAGCGTTGAACTTTCTAACTTGCTTTATAGGACCTATAGAAAAAAACTTCAAATATTCTGACAAGTCTGCTCGAGTATCAGTATTCATGATCTGAAAAAAGAAATATAATTTAATATATTTACAAATTGTATGTGTCAAACTAATATTCTTATTTATTGCAATATTTATGAACTTACACGTCGTGCAAACCATTCTACAAGATCTTTATTCACAGCTTTCGTTATATCTTTATCATTTCGTGTTCGGCCTCTCATTCGTCTCTTTGTTTGTATCCTCAACTCTTCAATAAATATATCTGGAATTTCACTATTCAGAAGCACATATCTATGTGCCTGTAATAATTCCAATTCTGTCAGTGTCACATTTGAGGTCCTCCCAACTAATCGGCCAATAGCAGAAAATATTTTTGATTTCTGATGAATTTGAGATTGAGTTGATGTTTCATCAACACGTCCAACTCGATTAAATATTGTATCAATATCATCTAAATACCTGGAACAAAAGGTAATACATTCCTCGGCCAAATAGCCTTCAGGAATAGAGCCTTCTGGTTGAGCTTTATTTCTCACGTATGATTTCAAATGCCCAAGATATCTGTGAAATAAAATAATAATATTATGCATTTATTTAAATGTCAAAAATTGTTTACTTAACTAGAAAACATATAAATAAAATAACTCTCAATTGTATAAATCCATCGATAATGAACGGGGCCTCCTAATTTAGCTTCTTCAACCAAATACACAGTTAAATTCATCATGATAGTAAAAAAGGATAGAGGAAAGATCATCTCCATTGCACAAAGATTCAATACAAACCTCTCCTGGAGGTTGTCAAGCTGAAATGGATGTACAACTTTCTCACATAATTGCCTAAAAAATGTGTATAATTGGAGTACAAAAGCAGTAACTTTTTCAGGTAATAATTTACGCAATGCCAATGGTAGTAACTGCTGTAATAAAATATGTGAATCATGACTTTTCAATCCATGTAACTTATGATTATTCAATTCAACACACCTCGAGATGTTACTCGAATACCCATCAGATACCTTCACATTCTTTAAAATTCGAAGGAACGTATCTTTATCCCTATTTTTCATTGCGAAAATGTTTGGAGCATACTTTTCATTCTCATCTGGCCAGAGATCACATTTTATGTTCATTACTTGTAAGTCTTTGCAAGCATTAAGATGATCCTTCGACTTTCCATGCTCATTAAGTAATGTGAAAATCAAATTATCATAGACATTCTTCTCAATATACATCACTTCAAGATTGTGGCGCAACAAATTAAATTCCCAATACGAAAGTTTAAAGAATATACTTTTTTTCTTCCATTATTGCATTCTGATTTCACTTGACGATGCACTTCGGACCCATTTTCCGCTATCATTCAAATGATGAACCTTCCCAAATTTTATTTCAATATTTTCAAGCTGTTTCAATATTTCGGAATCGGTTAACAACTTTAGAGGTGGTCTACGATCAATGAAACCATTAAATTTTGATTTGTTCAGCCGAAATCTATGAGATGCATCGAGAAATCTTCGATGGCATAAGAAACACAATTTTCTACTATGAGGTAGCCATTTGGGCTCAAAATCAAAGTTACAAACGGGACAAGCCAAACCCATATAAGTGTTCCAACCAGATAAATTCCCAAGCCCATGGAAGTCACTAATGGTCCGCAGTAAAGCAGCGTGCATTTTGAACATTGTTTTAGAAGAAACATCAAATGTATCAACACTGTTACTCCATAACTCCTGCAATTCTTCAATCAAAGGCTGCAATTATACATCAATATCATTTCCAAGCATTTGTTTCCCAGGAATAATAATTGAAATGATAAAAGATGATTGTTTCATACACATCCACGAAGGCAGATTATAAGGGATCAAAACAACTGGCCAAATGCTATAACTTGTACTCAAAGTCCCAAATGGGTTGAATCCATCGACAGCCAATCTCAATAGAACATTCCTAGGATCAGCTGAGAAATTTTGATATAATGAATCAAATGTCTTCCATGATTGGGAATCTCGTGGATGTCTCATTAACCCGTCATTTTTATTATCTACAGAATTCCACTTCATGTGTTCGGTGGTTTTTGATGACATGAATAATCTTTGCAATCACGGATTCAAAGGAAAGTAACGCAAAACCTTTGCAGGTGTGTTCATTTTCTTCTCCTTCATGAAATTATGTTCAGTCAGACTTCCAACATCACCCTTTGACTGCCATCTAGAAGAAGAACATTTCTTGAAATTCTGTCTACTTGAATCCTCTCCCTAATAAAGCATACAATCATTGGGGCACGCATGTATTTTTATATAATTCAGACCAATCTTGTTAACAACTTTTTTCATATCATAAAAAGATTCTGGGATTTTTGCTTCAGTAAATGCATCACGAATCAATTCTAATATCATGGACATTTCCTTATTTGTAATTCCACATAGACATTTGATATGGTACAACTTCAGCAGAAATGAAAGCTTTGAATATTTCAAACACCCACTATACAACTCTTGATTTACATCATCACCTAAATCATGAAACGCATTTTTCTCAGTGAATTTTTACGTTACATTTGGCTCTACATAATCAAGAGTAGGATCCAATGATATGTTCCAATATTGATCTACTTGTGTTACAGTCTCAAAAACATCACTTGTCACGTTGCAATTTGTAGCACCCTCTTCTGGTTGTTCTGATATGTTTTGATGCTGATAGTGGTGTCTTGCAGTGCCGAATGCATCATTTATGAGGTTTTTCATTTCATTTTCCATTGTCGACGAAATTGGTACCTCATTCTGTGGATTAACATCAGTGCTCAATCTTTCTGTATTGTTCAATTCTCTATGCCAATTCCAACACAAATATTGACCAGGGAATTGCTTCAGTATTAAATGTTCATAAACTTCATCTCTCTTCAACCATGTTCTAAATTTACATGTAGGACATGGACATCTTATTCTCCCTTCAACAGATCGATTATAAATCGAAAAATCTAAAAACTCATTCAAACCCTTAACATACTGAGGTGTGTTCCTCGGTAATGTGATCCAGCTTTTATCCATGTATATCACAATGTGCCTACACAAAATATACGATAGTGTAAGATTGCAGAATCATAATATAATAAAGATGACCCATTGATCATAAAGTATGCATAATATAATAAAGATGATTCATTGATCACATTTACCACTTACTTAGCATGCCCAGACAAACCAAACAAGTCTGGTCCCTAGGAGATAGCGTGAACACCTCATTGAGGAGCAGTAAGAATATCGGGTTACACAATTATCATAACACTTTCAATCACACATTTATGTTGCCTCAAACAATTTCTATCCCCACTACATTAATGAAATACATTGGTCCACTCAGATTACTTCCAGACCCTCACAAAAAATACTACAACTTTCCTGAACATCTCATATACTCACATGCTTGGTCATCTCAATTAAATGTTTTATTTTATTTTCCATATCTAGAAATGGGATACCAGTAGTTATTTATAACATCCATCCAAAATCACTAATATAGAATACCAATGCATGGGTTCCCATTTCTAGAGTTTCCCCTCATTGGATTATGTTTATTATCTTTTCATTACATATAATCAAGTACCTTTTATTTATATAATAAGCATATGGTTCAAGTGATCTTTTATTTTGAGTGATGATACTTTTTTTAAAAGAATTAAATGGTTTTGTCCCATTTATCCCCATAAACCGAAGAAAAATATTCATATATCTATTATCCATATATATTACATGGTTGTACCTTCCATGAGTTCCTCATGAGGGTGTCGTTGAGTTAGAGACAGAGATATGTTAGACCTTTTTAATTGATATTTTTTCTTTTCTGTTGGCTCTAAGATTAGTTAGACCATTTGAGGTCACTGATAATCTCATATAGGTTGCTTATCGATTAGCATTGTTGGTTTTTATGATAGGTATTCATGATTGTTTCCACATGTATCATCTTAGGAAATACCATCCTGATCCCTCTCACATTCTAAGTTGGGAAGAAATTGACTTTGAGCCATATGTTTCTATTTTGGAGAAACCAATTGAGATTTTTGACTCTCAAGTGAAAGTATTTTTTGGGAATTTTATTCCATTGGTTAGGGTTATATGGAAACAAGGATCAAATTATCATGAGAATTGGGAACATGAGTCGTTGATGAAGGAGCAGTGAACTCATATTTTTCCATGGATTACATCTTTTACATGACTTATTGAGGACAAAAATTATTTATAGTGGGGAGTTTTTAAGATCCTATTACTGATCTATCAGGTATTTTTTTATCCTCTTCATGGTTTTCCTTTTTTCCATTGTCTATAAAGGACTAGGAAGGAATTGGTAAGATACCTAAAATGGTGAAGTTAGATATTTGTTGTACTTTCATCTTTAACCAGATTTTTCTACATGATTCAAAAGTCTTTCACACTGTATAACTAGGTTACACATTGTGTAACTATTACTAGATACAAGTCATGAAAGTTTATTCATGCTGTGAAAGTTTACACCTCGGGAAGAGTGGTTTCACATCATAAATTTTAAAATAATGGATTTTTAATTCGAGGTGAAGGATTTTTCAACATACTAGAACACCATGGATTTCACACCAGGTAATAGTATTACACATCATCAAACGGCCCTCATGTAGTTTTTAAAATAGGCGAGTGGCTATTTTGGTTTCAGTTCTTTTCTCCAGGCCCTTGGATCCCTACCTAGAGATCTTCTCGGGTTATTTTGGGAGACTATGCTCCATCTAGATTGATCCATTCAACATTGGATCTTTTATTATAGTTGTGGCACATCTCTTTGGGTAAGAAATATTTCTTATTCTTCATTTCTCTTGATAATGGTGTCACTCTAGGGTAACATTATCAGATCTGGTGGCCTAAGTTTTTGAATCTTTGTGTATTCTTCTAGATCCTTTGGGAGATCTCATTATGGAGGACATTCCTTGGTTAGTTGTGGTGCGGCAGATGTCTTTTCTTGAGTTATTTGGTGTTTTACCTTTCCACCAACCCATTCTTTTCTAATTTATATAAATATTAATGTTTTTATTATATTATAGGTCCTTCTTTTTCATCATTGGGTTTTCATTGTTGGTGGATCCCATTACGGGAATGTGTGACTTGAGCTTTGAGGTAGGTGGTTCCATCTCTATCCTATGATAATTAGCCTAATTTCCCTTAATTTATAAGTTGATATATCAAATTGGAATGACTATTTTCATTTGTTTAAGAAGGGTTTTTTGAGATAAATGTTTTTCCATGATTTTTGATAAATGAAAATGAAATGGGTACTTTTAAAATATTGAAATTGATTTGTGAAAATGAGCACTTAGGTTACCTTGGGTACTTAGGTGGAAGGTTTATCTTGATTCCATCATCCATGTTTTGTGATTATTAGGAGGTTTTCTCATGGATATTTCCTTGGTTTCCTAGTCCCATTGTTCTAGGGGACAACTATTAGCATTTTTGGGGGGGTTTACTCATGGGTTATTCCTCTTCTTCCTAGGCATGTGTTATAGGAATTGGATTGTGCACATGATTTATTATGGTATAAGTATTCTTCTAGTCTAAACTATAGTGTTCCTTGGTACTTATGCCTCTACTGCTTATTTTATTTTGTACTGATTGGATTTATGAGTTATAATTGATATACATTTTGTACCTACTTTTGTTTAGAACTAGGAAAAAGGGAAATGTTTACCCATGTTTTATATAAAATTTCATTAATGCTTATCATTCCATGTTATATTTAAAATAAGAATACATGAATAGTTATATAAAGGCTTGATATGGAACACCCGGGTGGGATCCTATGGAGGCTGTTAGCTCACACCTTGTGCACCTCCTTAGGGGTACGTAGACATTTGTATGTCTTCCAATACTGGGAAGGGAAAGGTGCTGAAGTGAGGTGGTGAGGTTTGTGTTAGCTATTTTTGGGTAGCTGGTGGTGAGATGGAGGTATTTCATCCACACCATCTCATGGAGTAGTTTTTGGTTTTAGTCCATGTAGTTAGTCTTGTTTTCGAAACGTTGACTACTTTTTTAATTGTTCTTTTCTACTGTTTTTGACTATTATGGTATATATATTCCTTTATTATTCCACATTCCTTTTCATTTTGTGTATACATATATGAAATGTGTTTGATCATGTTGGGATAAATTTTTCCCTTTGTTGTGTTTTTTGATGCATTGGTGCTTGCCTCCAACCCACGAGGATCGGTAATAACCTCCGGGTATGTAACAGAATGGGTCAGTTACCATGTTTGAGGGTTACCCGGGTCAATTCAATACACAACCTCAATGGAAACTCTTCCTAGAATTAAATTAAATATGAGAGTGACCCCCATATCCAACCTCCTACAGGCCCCAGGTTGATGACTATAATAGGGGTATAAAAAATAAGGATGAGAGGAATTACCATCATATGTACCAATAATAAAAAAAGAATAAAATTGAACAACATCATAATATATATATATATATATAAATTTAAATCAACAATAATACTTTAAAGAATGAATACGTAAAAAAATAAAAACCCCAAGATAAAAATACCAAATAAATCTCCACGATAGTGATTTCACAACAAAAACCAAGCACAAAGATAGTACGACCCAACTTAGTCACAAAAAATATCCTAGGAATCTAGACTTTTTTATATATATGGGTTTTATCATAATATGTATCCTTAGTATGATTATACACAATACCTCCAATTAAAAAGTTAAAGGAGTATAATAACACATCATTGAACAAAAAACATAACTAGTAAGCACCTAGTAGGTCAACTATTGAAAATACTCACCAAGACTCGATTACTAAATATCATAATCATGCATAGTAAAATAATATCAGATGAGTATGACACAAAGGCACCCTAAAACCAATTTCTTATTTTTTTCACTATCGCACCCTAATATCAAATGTCATATTCTCCCAATATCTTTAACATTTATTCCATAGAATACTATATATCATATTACAACCATACCACAAACCTTATCCATAACATCATCATTAGCCAATAGCCTCTATCACATATCACATATCATCAACACTTCTCAAAACCAGTACTGTTGGGAATCAAAATCATGAAGGACATTAACCTAATTCCCTCCACCTACCATGAACAGCATCTAATATATATCCTTACATCAACACCACAATATCCCATCCCATAAATACCACTTATAGTCCACTATTTTACTTACATCATATCATTATCTCAATACACCATAGGGACTTCTAGTTCACCTAGTTTATAATCATCATCAATGACTCAAAGGGTTTTCTAATACGTAATGTACCTTCACATAAATAACCATTAGGGTATTCTATTTCAGTATATACTTTAGAAATATTATCTTACCCACCTCAATACATCAAAGATAATTCTAAAACTAGAAGGGAGAGTGGGGATGGGGGAGTAGGCATGCATCCATTCCCTCACCAACCCAAATGTTAGGGGAAACAACCTAGTACCTAGAGCTTATTGGGATTCGATAAGGGTATCTAACTCAAGTGGTATGTATTAAAAAACCAAAAATAATAATATTTAAGTATATTTATAGAGACACACAAGACCAACATAAGACATAAATAAACAAATAGAACTTCTATATCTAGTAAAAATCACCACACTACTACTACCTCACATTACCATCACTGCCAACTATAACACAATGACCATCCCCACATCTTATACAAAGATCCACAATAAAGATGAATAATTTACCATCATGCCTCATCATTTATCCCATTTATAGATTCATTTCACCAACCATATTACATTATTTATATTTTATATTAATCATATTTAATGACAAACCATGCAGCCATCACCCATATTTTTCCCAACTATTAACCATTAATTAAAAGGCTTGTTCTTTTAATATTTACCCATGATCTTTTTTAATTCCATAAAACCCCATGTCATGATCACGATTAAAAACTATATTCCATTCCATAAGGAAACTACCAAACATTCATTTTTCATATAACCAAGTCATATCCCATAACAACCCACCCATTCCCTCTTTTCAACCATGTAAAGGAGGAAATATCCCCACTACACAATCCATAATCTCAATTTTATTCCATAATACCACCCATTTAATCTTTTCAACTATTCTCCTCTGTACTCTAGGATTTATATAACTATTCAATATTAACCTATTGTGTCATAAATCATTGAATCCATGTTCAAACCTCCAATGAAAGGATCACCTACCAATCATTATCAATATTATCACCATGCGTGAAGTCTATCAAATTTTTCTATACTTCAAACCTAGTTAAATGGATACATACCTGGAAAATATGGGTCGTCGGAGATGGAGTTCGTGGGGTCGCCGGAGATGGAGGTCACGGGGTCGCCGGAGGTCGCGGGTCGCTGGACGGTTCGTGGTCGCCGGACGGTTGGGGGTCGAGGGTTGCGGGTCACCGTGGGGTTAGGGGAAGAAGGGAGGGCGCGGGGGTTTGGGGGAATGATCGGGGTGGGGGACTAAGTGTCGGGATTGTTAAAATGAATTTTGGGTTTCACGGAGTTTTATTAAAAACCTCCGCGAAACCTTTCGGTGAAAACGTTTAGCGGCGGTTTTGTGAACCGCCGCCACAAAACCGCCGCTAAACCTGGTTTTTGTTGTAGTGCCAGGATGGTATTAGATTGAGTAGTCATAATACTTGATGATATCTAACCATCTTCACTAGAACATATTAAGATCCTTATATTAGAATATATATTTGAGACTCTTATGATCAGTATATATCTCACACTTCTCCTAATAGAGATAATGTCGCTAGATTTTTAAAGTAAAGATCATAGGTACCAACTCCCGATCATGTGTGGGATAGTTTTTCACATGTATTTTAAACTTCCATAAGGTGTAGGCTATCACTTTATCATTTTTAATTAGTACATATCTTAAACCTTTATTTGAATCATCACTGTACACCACAAAGAGTTCTCCACTTGTTGGGAGTGTGAGTACCGGTGTAGTGATAAGCCTCTTTTTGAGCTCCTTAAAGATTTCCTCACATTTTTTAGTCCAGAAAAACTTCACCCATTCCTTTTCATCTTGTTCATTGTTTTTGGAAATTGTGATAAGTTATTCAAAAATCGTTGATAATACACAAAAAGACCAAGGAAGCTATGGATTTCCATTAAAAATGTTGGTATGGGCCACTCTTCAATTGCCTTTGTCTTGGAAGGGTCTACATATATCCCTTTACTGGTGATAACATTACCTGATAATGATACTTCCTCAATACAAAACTCACATTTACTGTAATTTTCTTAAATTTTATCCCTTCGTAAAGTCATCATCATAGTATTCAAATGCACCTCGTGTTCCTCCTTACTATTGGAGTATATCAAAATATCATCGATAAAGACTACCAAAAAAATTTCGAAGTAATATCTAAAGACTCTATTCATTAAATCCATGAAAATTTTTGGATCATTAGTGATTCTTAAGGAAATCGTTATGAACTCATAGTGCCCATACCTTGTTTGAAAGTAAGCCTTGAGAATATCTCCCTTCCTTACCTTTAATTGGTGGTATCCCGACTGAAGGTCCACCTTAGAGAAATAAATGGCCCTACATAGCTGATCGAACAATCCATCTATCTAAGTCGAGTTATACTTATTATTTATCATGATTTTATTGATCCTTTGATAATCAATGCATAGGTACATTGATCCATCCTTCTTCTTAACAAAGAGGACTAGTGCTCCCCAAGGTGAAGCACTCGGTCGTATAAAACCCTTGTCTAGATTCTCTTATAAATGATTCTTCAGCTCTTCTAACTCTATGGTGTCCATTCTATAAGGTGTATTTTATATAGGTAGAGGTCTAGTAATAAGTTCAATTGATAACTAAACCTCTCTATTAGGAGGAATATCAGACAATTATTCAAAAAATACATCAGTGTAGTCCCTTACAATGGGCATGTCTTCGAGCATGATTCTCTCCTTTGTCTCAATCATTTGAGTTAGAAATTATTTATCATAAGGCATTAATATCCACACTTGAGACAATTATTCTAAAGGAGATTCATCTTCCACCTTAAAATTGTAAAGAATTAGAGGATGCTTTGGGATGTGAATAGTGATCTACCTTTCCTGATAGTTGATGTTGGATTTGTATAAAGATATAAAATCCATGCCAAAGATAACATCTAAATACACTAAAGGAAGTATGATGATATTTTCTGGGAGTTTCAATCCACAAATGTTAACCAGGGAGGAGTTATATACTTTCGATGCAATAATTTCCCCATTTTTTGTTCTCACAAATAACTCAACCTAAAAATTTTGAGGTGGTGTTTGAATAGTTATACTAAACATTCAAGATATGAAAGAATTTATAGAACCAAAAACAAATAGTACATTAACTAATATTGAATGATTAACTAGTGTACCTATCACCACATCATTTTTTGGCTCCACCTCAGTAGTAGTGATATCATAAGCCCTCCCTTGTTGCCTTGGAGGTTTTGTTTATTTCCTCTGATAACCCTTGGATTAGGGAAATTTTTGGAATAATTTCCATGTTACTTGCAGTTATAACACTTTACTATTGTCTGATCATTGATCTAAACATTTATTTCTTCTTCCAAGTTAGTGGGATTATTCATATCTTGTTGGAAGATTTTAGCGAGATGTCCCATTCTTCCACATTTGAAGAAATTATTGGTTCCCTTTAGATAGTTCCCATGATGCTTCTTCCTATAATTTTGACACATGGGATGTTAGATCTTCTTTCCATAATGGGATTTATTTTCCAAACTACCCATATTAGACTCCATTTTCTTCATTTTATCACCAGACCTATGAGACCATTGAGATTCTTTGATCTCTATTTCAACTTTGATGGTACAACGGACAATCTCCTCATAACTATCGAATTATAAAATCACCAACACTTTTCATAGGATTGGTTTTAGTCTATTAAAGAAGTGATCCACGTTTCTTTTGGTGTTCATGACAAAGATGTAGGTGTATCTTTCAAGCCTTGTGAAGTTTTCTTACTCCTGGATGGAATCATGTTCCTTCTACTTAAGTCTGAGGAACTCTATTTTGATCATGATATGGAGGTTTTGGGAAAATATATTTATTGAAAAACATTTTCTTGAATTCCTCCCAATCCATATAATCAATTTCCTCATGGGACTTCATATTCTTGATCAGTGTCCACCACTAATCAGTTTCCCCATCAAAATAATAGACCACCAGCATGAATTTCTCTTATTTTGAGCACTATAGGATAGATAATATCTTTTCAATGGAGTTAATCCATTGTTCTCTGAGGAGGGGATCCGAAGATCCACTAAAAATGGGAGGCATTTTCCACATAAATTACTCTATTGAAACTTGATATTTCTTTAGAGGAGTAGTTCATTCCACATGATTCAAGTTATTATTCATAACTTAATCCAGTTGAGCAAGAACTATCATAAATTTTGAGCACCCATTCCCATCATATTAGGCATATCATTAGGGTAATAATCACATTTCTTATCACATTTATTGTGGTCATGTGGTCTTCTATTTCCCAACATTAACTATGAAAAATAATGTATAATTAGAGGGCTTGAATACTTAGATAATAAGCATAAAATGGAAACTTTAAACATAAAAGGATAAACTCTTAAAGGAAATGTATATCCTAAGATTCGATTCCCTAGGTTTCAATCTAGGTTATCCATGATATGTTTTATCACATTTATTCTTATGGGATTCTTTTTTCCCTTAATAATGTTTCGTACTAAGATTATAAATTTACCAAATCATATCCCTCGAGAGTTTCAAACCAAAAGTGAAGCAAGGCCCATTGTCATGCACCAGTTCCCATTCGAGTCTAGCTCAAAGCACTGTTTTCGGGTTTTACCCCTAGATACATCTATGCCAGAGCTACATCCACTTTTTTGTATCTAGGAAAGGATGTATTTTCTTGATAAAACACTTACTCTATACTTACCAAAATTTAGGTATGTTTTCCTATACTTAGTCTCATCCCTAAGGTTCTTACTAAGTGCTCTATTCCTAATCTCCAAAAATAACTAGACCATCCTATGATACCAACTATAGTGACCCTATCCTTTTACACATATCATTACACGATTTTAGGCATAAGAAAACATCACATTAAAAACCAAGGATTGTAAATTCTAGTGTCTTGGAAGATTAGGTACAAAATTAAACATCATAAAAACAACTTTTATTTAATCTCCATAAGGATCTCCTAACTTCCATTATGCTCATACATCTACATAGGATAACATAGATATAACATGAACAAAGTGATGAGCTAAAAATCCCAATAAGGGGATAAACATAAGAATAAAGCTTTATCACATGGGTAAGAAGGCATGACATAACGATATAAAAAAATTAAATATATGGAATAATAACATATAAAAATGGGATAATATAAAAATTGAGTCATATTAATGTGGAAGAAACGTAAAACATTACATTAGTATGAGTCAAGGCTCATTACACATAGAGGAATGCAATTCAAGGTTAACCACCAAGATTGTTGCACATGGTATCATGGGTCAAGGCTAATCTCCAAGACTGTAGTGCATAACGTCTCATGAGGCTCAACTTTACCCAATGCATTGGATATATACATGGTTGAATCCATCCTAACATGTTCATGAATATTTTTTCCACATAAATAATTATACATCATCAGTCATATATAAACATAAGGGTACCCATGGAAATAAATGGGTATCATAATCATGTCATATAGCATAATTAATGGGTGTATCATACAAGTGTCCATGAAAGAATTGAATTAGAACATACATGGACATTAATAAGGTAAAATAGTTATATATCATAGTATTTTCTGTCAAATTTAATTGATAACATGTAAAAATAGTATTTAAGAAATTTTAGCATTAAAGCATTTTAGTGCGGTTTTAAAGAAAATACTAAAGAGCATTTAAATTGAAAAGGGAATAATATTTTATATAAAACCATAAGTGAAACAAGAAGGTTTTTATAATAAAAATACTTATTTTATAAAAATAATGGTGTCTTAAAATAGATTATATAGTGTACTTGAAAATGGGTAAGAATTCGGGAAGTTCCCTTAAACTGGTTTGCTTATCGAGAAGTATTGAGGAGGAAACCACTTACAAACATGTATATCCCAAAAATATAATAATTATTGTACATTGATACATGATTTTGTATGATAAAAAAATAATTTAGAATATGTACATAAAAATAACAGATAACTTCATTTGAGTAAAAAGAAAGATAGAGCAACCCTAAGGAATAATGGAGATTCGGGTAGAATCCCTTAACTTAAGTATGATGGTGTCCTTCACTTGATCTTAATGTCCTGGATAACCGAATTACATTAATTAATTAATATCTAAATAAACTATTCTACATTTAATTGATTTATTATAACCTTATTAATTTCATTCATGACCTTTTTGATGGGTTAAGTGGTTTAATTTCATTGTTTTGGGGGCATTTGTTTCCTTGATTTTCATGATTGGTTTATTTATATGCATGTAAGGATAAATAAGTAAGGTGAGAATGGTTGTAAAAAATTTTATTTATATGTTATTAGTGAACATACATAATATTACATGGTTATAAAATTTATTTGGTTATTTGGAGTGATGATGAATCGTTATATAAAACTTTAACGATAACCGTTTTTGGCAGTTTTTTGATCACAACGAACACATTTTTCTTTATAAATTAATTTCATGTGTAAAAAAGATTAAATAACCTTAAATTATACATAATACATATATTATAGTCTGGTTCAACCATAAACATGGTTTCATGAGCAGAATTGAATATGGTAATAGAAATTGAAAACTCATCATCCTTGAATGTGATAAATTAACACATCTCGGATAGTGTTTTCATTTTTATTATAAAAGTGGGGGTGAAGGAGATATGATGATGAATTATTCCATTATCATTAAAAAATTACTATAAATTTAAGCAACTAGAATTATCATAACATTTGAATTAAAGGAGGTAAGGAAAGAAAAAGAAAGAAAGGAACTTGAAAGAAAAGAAAAGAGGAATTTACCTCTTGAATTTATCTTCCTTGAGAGCCCCTTTAGGGGAGATGATTTGGTCTTTTTAAGATACCAAGGGCTATTAGATGTGGGTAGGATCTTGGGAGTATATTTTAGTATAATTTAGACAAGGTACAAGGCTTGAGAGGAGTGAAGAGAAGAGGTAAAGAGGGGTGGTATTTATAGTGGAGGAGAGGAGGAGTTTCCCATTATTTTAATCATTAGTTTAATATTTTTGCTCAAGACTATGAATAGTCTTGATTCTTGTGACCAAAAATAGTAAATATAGAATGTGAGTTCAAACCAATGGCCATTTACATCATCCATTACTCAATCATGATGCATAAATTCCTTTATTTAGCATTTATCGTAAGTTATCGTATTTTTCTATTCACCAAAAATTCAAATATTTTAGAAAAAAAATCACCCCAAAAATTTTTTGACATGAATAATTAAAAAATGAACTCCATTTTTTGATAATAAATATGATAAATTTAATTTTTAATTAAAATCATAATTTACTTGAAAAATACAAATTTTAAAATTAAAATTGTTTTTCTAACACATTGAAAAATTAACTAAGGTCTCTTAAATTTATATTATAATAATAATTCATCGAAATAGTTATTTATGAATACATTTTATGAAAATAAATTTACTTTTAAATTATTAAATTAATCATAAAATTGTAATTAAATATACATGACATACAAAAATATCAACACCTAATTAATACTTTTTTTAAAGTATTTACTTACTTATATTATGTTATATTTATATCATATTATCACTTATAAGATGGATAAATTTTATTTATACTTTCATTATTGAGGTTACTATTCAATTGGTTGGTTTACTATTCATAAGGGCCACATTACTATTCCAAAGGTCAAGTTACTATTTCATCGATATACATTCCTTAACTTCTAGTGATACCTTTTATTTGACTCATTATTCATTTTATAAGGTTTGTATTGTGTTATATATATAATATTATATGATTATACTATAATAAATAATTATAATAAGGGAATTCCATTGATAAAACATTGGTTCGTTACATAAAGTAAATGATTTTAAGAACTTCCCATTCTTTGGATCCACCTCAAAGCATTTCACCATGATTAAATAATCCTAGACCCTCCCATATGGTACCATTATCAAACATTCTGTTAGAAATAATCCATAAGATAAATTTACAGGAATTTGAATGATCTTGCCTTCAAAAATGTCCATAAAACTAAGGGTACTAAACACTAAGTGTTCCTTATCATAAAACCAAAGGCATGTAAAGTGCCAAAACTTCACACTCAATAGAACCTCCCATACACTAATACCAAAATCCATGCATCTTCACATGTTTCATGCATTCTAGATCCAACCATCTAGGATCACCTCATAAACAAGGTTAGGCATTCATCCTTACAAAAAAATAGGGTAACCAATTTTGTAGGTAACCCTCATGGATTTTTTTTAAGAAGGCAGCACCTCTTTTATTAAAAACAAGAAAAGAAAAGGAATCCAAGAGAGTATAGGAATCAAATGGGAAAAAACCAAATTAAATAGTTACCTGCCTTTATTTTTCATCAGTCTTTCAGTGAGTATTCTTTCCTCTTCTTGAATAACAAACCATCCAGCTCTTCCACGACTGTGCCCCTGACCTCTTGGTATCCCTCTGCTTGAGGGTAGCGATTGAAGCCTTTCCAGTAATGTTTTAGAATAAGTGTTATCATCAGTGCTATCTTCCTATTTCTACTCTTTTTTAGGAGATATTCCTCTTACAACAAGATTCATTTCCTCTTTAGTTTCCTTTTGTTGCATCAATTCATCAGGTGAGCCCAGGATAGAGACATGTGACTTAGCAACACCATTGATATTTTAGTTAGGGAGGGGAAGAATACCTCAAAGAGCTTGCTCAGTCACCATTAGGGGCGCAACCAGAGGCTTTGTATTTTTATAGGATGCAAGTTGAAATCCTTCATCATCCATAAACAGCTGTAAGGAGGCATAGTGATTTTTGAAAATTATAGGAGAGTCAGATTCTAAATTTTTTTTACCATTTCGGTTACCTGAAGTAACCATCACTTCATGTGAAAGCTATTGATCAACATCTTTTTGAAGCTTATCTTTCACAATTTGATTAGTTTTCAAGTCATCAGCACTATTTGATGCCACTTTGTCATTGCAAGAACTCGTTTTTGTAGAGAAGATGGCAGAAAACACTGTGTTATAACTCTAAGGAAACACCCTTTGGAACGTCTCATGATCACATGGCACTTATCAGGCTAAAACTAACCATAAGTATCAAAGTTATCACACGTACACAAAGAAACACATATACCATAAAGTCATTATAACCTAGGATCATTGTATATCCCATAATTCCCAAACTAGGGTCAATTCACACATATAACAAAACCTTACATCACTGGGCTTGGTTAAATATGATGTCATTCACAATTTTTAAAGGAAAACACATAATAAGTTGCTTAATGAATTTTCATTCAACCACATCCACCATTTAACTTGATCTAGGTCTCACACATGATATACACTTAGGCCTTTATCAACATCCAGTTCCCTTAAATATCAATGTCCAACCCCATAATGTCATTATATGAATTGTTAATCACAATTTATAGAGGAAAACACTCTTTAAGTTGTGATTAGTACCCCATTTAAGATGTTTCAATTCAAGTGAAAATTTATGTAACATCAGCCCAAGTCTTCAAAACTCAAGTGATCCATTGAGACTCGTTCACTATCCAATCCATACTCTATTATTCCCAAGGTTTATCATTTTTAGACCTTTTCATTTTCAAAAAAAACATTGTTTAATCATTCATCATTTATTTAGATATCACAACCCTATTTTAGTTAGGTGGGACTTTATTTGAAAGTTATAAAGGAAAACACTTTATAAGTTACTTACTGTTACTTTATTTAACCAAACCATCACTCTGAAAATCTATTTATATCTACCCAAATTTATAAGGGGTCACTCATAGAGTTGGCTAAGTATAATTCCACCATTCTATTATATGTGAGAATCACCATACAAATGATTGCAGACACTTTAAATAAACAACCCCTTTTTCAATAATTTAAATCCATAGGCTAATATAAATTGCTAGAAAATATAATCTATAAAAAATAAATAAAACATGGGTACATGTGAATACTAATAAACTATAAATCATAGGAAGCATACACTTGATATAAAAATCCTATGTGTCTGAAAGATACATGAAAACACACAGCCACTTATCATACCATCTAAGAGAAAAAATCCCAAAAATTGGTAACATCGCACCCAAGTGTACCACCCAATGTGGAAATCAATCAACTGTAAAATCACAAATAAAGAAAAGTAATTACTATCCCTCAAAATATGGTTTTACCCTATACATGGGGTTGCAACACCCATGAATGAGCTTATTACTAATCTCTGAAAATATCCTAGTCGTATTTATACCATGCTAAAATAGTATGACAAAAGAAAAGGATGCTTTGATACTACATTGTAATGCCCCGACCCAGATGACACTACAAAGGTGCCCAAGGCCTGGCCCCAGATGGCCTCAAGCATGCCTACCCATACAACAGAGTTTGTTGACTAGTGGAAAGGGCTTGTGAGGTTACTGTGGGGAGACTATGACCTTGTTACCAGAGTTCACAACATAGAATTTTATAAATGAAACATATACAACATCAAAAACTTGATAAGTATAATTAAGGTGAAAAATGCTAAGTCACACCCCATGAAATATCTGAATGATGATACATACATACAAGTAAGTAAATTCATAACAAAAATTTCAAGTATAGTTATCCTAGAGAGTAAACATAGATCACAAGACTAAAAGATATAATAGGATGAACGTCTCAAGCACTTACCTGACTCCTAACTCCTAAGATCTGGCCTAACCGAACAACCAATCATCACATTGGGTTATGCCTTGAACCTAAAACCTGTTACCAAGGAGCATATTCTTGGGTACCCAAGTTCCACGGTGGTCTAAGCAGGGTGAGATTATAACTCAGCATGTAACCACTAAGGATGTTTAATGAATATCTTGTTTGTGAGTGTATAATAAAAAGGTTTTCAATAAATAAATGAGATAGTGATAAAAATAAGCTATAGAAATAACTGGATCAAAGTCAAGCCTTGAGTCTCAGGAGGATAACCATGGCTAAAACTACCTACTTCATCCATCATAGGTATTTATAATATTGGTTCAAGCATCATGTCTCAATCTGGTTCTAAGGTGAATCATTGAGGTGACCATAATGAAATGGCCTAGGAGGAATCCATGTGGCTCATACATGAATTCCCTCCTAGAAATTCCCATGAATAATCATTTTTCTGGTATGAACTCAAGGGATTTCCGATGACGTTCAAAAGCACGGCTCAATTGGAATCCATGGCTCACACCTGAGGCATTCCATACAGATAAACATAGATCTGAATAAGGGGATTTCATCCCATGGGATTCAATACAGGATACCCTTAATAATCCACTACATTAATCAGTGGCATTCAATAAATAAAAACATTTCATGAATCCAAGGTGGAGCCGCCTTATGGAATTTTTTAGAATGAATATAAGTAGAATCCATGGGTTCCCTCATAAAATTCCATAACATTGTACTTAATTTAATCCAAGGAATCCTTCACTCTCGACATTCACATGATTCCCCAAGTGGAATCTAAGGCTCATCCATGACATTCCACACTAATAAATTTCATAATGAATCCAAGGATATTTCCAAGGCATTCCCATTCCCACACACAATTCCCATAATATCAACAAGTCATTATCCATATACAAATACATGGAAATTTAACTTCTCAAGCCAAGGTCCACCACTTTGATCAATTCACATAAAAACCACTTTAACACTTTCGGGAAAAAATATATTTTAACCAAAAACACAATTTCATCAATAAATTTTCATGTCTATAAGAACTATTGGTCCATAAGTGTTATCCTATGAAATCTCCATTCACAAAATAAACCACTAACTGCCAAGAGAATCCCTAAACTACTCCAATTTATTCACTTAATCATGAGGTCCAACCCTAACCCACTAATTTGGAGGTTCCAAAAAAATAAAACCAAGATAACGTCCTTCAAAAATTCCAATGAAGGTTTTAAAGACCCAAATAGAGAAACTAACGATTTAATTTAATTATTAGTTCAAGAATCTGATAAATTGGTGTGACTGCACAACCTAATATGTAATACGATAACAGAACATTAAGTGAAAAACATGATACTGCCTACCTTTACCAACTCCTCCAACATTTTTTCCAAAGGCCAGCAATAACTACCAAGGCTTGCTGAGACTTGCAACACCAATTGGGTACTAGAAGCTTTCTACGCACCAAAACCATGACCATTCACTTGCCAATGACCCATGACATATTCCCAACCACATTCCAATCCAAAGACCTAACCAATGGAACCTAGAAAAATTCAAATTAATTTCAATTTAAAGGAAAAACATTAATAAAATTAGTGGCACCACTTACCTTCTCTGAAATGACATGAGATGGCATGAAAACACCATCTTGGTATCTCCTATGTGCATGCCAAATGGAAAACCCATGGTACTTGGATGATTCCACCATGATTTTGTGGAATCTATATCAAAATACAAAACCAAGGAACTCAAAACATATAGGGGAGGAAGGAGAAGATGAATAGAATCCATCGGAGGTGAAGAATCACCTTGAATCAGTAAAGAATGGGGTTGGAACCACCCAAAATAGAAGGGTGGTGAAAGGGAGAATAGGGATTTGGACCCTTGGTCCTGTACAAACAATAGAGGGGAAGTGGGGAAGATTTCCCATTAAAACATAAGGGGGAATATTGGTAAATTTCCCCCTAAAAACACATGATCATCTAGCCGTTCTGGGTCAATCGACTAACTGGTGGCTCACTAGTTATCTAGTGCTGGTCCACGGGTGTTGGGTATTGATATGGGTTTACAGAAGTTCATTCAAAGTAAGAACAAGAGAATATAAGAATTGTTTTTAACAAAGCTGAAATAATAGAAAAGAAAAGTGCTCGAAAGTAAAGAACATAGTTGATTTACATGGTTTGAACCTTTTGAACCAAATCCATGAAAATAACACCACAGATTAATTATTACTATGCAAAAGGAAACATAGCATATACAGACAAATAAGAACAAAAGAAATAAAATCACTCAAATGGACTAGAGAAACTATCTGAGAATAGGGACCCATTACCCCAAGATCCAGTGGTGAACTCTGACTTGGAGTTAGAAATGTACTCCCCTAAACTGGATGGACTCATGCATGCAACCCTGATAACCAGACTGAAAAAAAAGATCAAACAACATAGAAGAAAAATGAAAAAGGCAACAAATTAAAAAACTAAAAGTGTCGAAGGACACACAGATCTACCCAGGTCATAAAATCTTAAACATGAAGTTTTCAACAAAGAGATCATGAGTCCCGATCTCTTCATCGGAGATGGTCACCAGAATAGGGGTGTAGAGATGTCAAAGATATGATCCACCAGGGTTTATCCTCTCTCTCGTCTCTCTCTCAATTCTATAGATTGACATACGAAGAACCAACTGACACAAGAAAAATAAACCAGAGCAATAATAAGGGCGCAACAAAAGCTGAGGCGATGCGGGCCACTGGGGAGATAGACTGATAGAAACTTTAGGTGAGGTAAGATGTGTGGACAGTGGAGGGAGAGTGGAACAATCATAAATCCAGGTTGGTAAAACGGGTAGCCGAGAAGCACGAGATATACGACAGCAAGTAATTGCACAAGCGGAAGTGGGTGTAGATCGCTGAAGTTGAGAAAACACAAAAGTCACAATCCAGATCCTTCAGATAGAGGCTCATCAATGTCTAGTAGGAATAAACTTAGGTGGATCTCCGTGGTGGCCAATCAGGATAAAGTGAACAAGAAAAACAGAGGCCCAAGAGATCATCCCAATAGGAAGTTCCCAACTGCCCACACATGGATCCCAACACAAAATAAGTCCCTCACAGAGGCCCAATAATCAATGAATCTCAAAGAAAACATATTTTTCATAATAATAAAAATAATCACTTTTGAATGAAAACTAATAATATAATTTTAATTTTGAAAACACAAATTAACAAATCTACACCTTTTCTAAATTAAAATGGAAACAAACACTAATGATGTTCTTGCATCCCTAACTAACCTACTAGTGGGTTGAGATAGTTTTATTTAATAGAAAATAAACCTAATTATACCGAATATACCCTTCATAGATTCACTTAGCATGTGTCATAATGGTACACAAACTGTTCATACCCACTCTTCTATTGCTTAATACTAAAACAATCTCAGAAGTTAAACTAACTAAGTAGTGACATTAAACAGAGCTTACCCATATTACCATCATTTCACCCAAAAAATGAAACTCCTAAGAATGAAAACTCCTATAAATAAGATATCCATTCTTATGGGTAAAATAAACTAAACAATGAAAACAAAGAAAATATTATAATTCCATAGTAAAAAGAAGTATAAAACAACTCACAGTAACCAAAAAATAGGATGCCAATAGGAAACTCTCCACCTAAGCCCATACAGCATATACCATCCCTCACAAAACCCTTTTCCCAACTAGTTTCCCCCAAAAAACAAGTAGGGTCAGTCCTAGGATCACAGGAAAATGACAACAAAGAACCTATGACTAGTTCTAACGACGGGGCTTCAAACAACAACTAAATAACTTTCACAGTGTCATACCTAGAGCATACCACATGGGACTAGGTCATATTGTCTTTGTTTTTCTAGTTAGGATAGCACCTTTTTATGTGCCTAGTATTTCCACACTCAAAACACTAAAAACCCTTAAACCGGTTCTTATCATTTCTACCTTTATTTTTCATGTCACCCTTAATATAAATTAATTGATATTCATTTTTAACGCCATTAAATTCTTCCTTCAAACCATGTATTTTAAGATCATGAGGTAATAAATCTAAATTAACTTCCTATAAAGTAAGGGAATATCTACCACACATTATGGAATCTTTCAAAGAATTAAAATAATCATCAAGGGAAGTCAAAAGAATTAAAGCTTAATATTTATCTTTAACCTCTATATAAATATTAGATAAATCAAACAAAACTTTATTAAACTCGTCCATATGAAATCGCATAGAAGATCCAGGAACCATCTTAAAATTATATAACCACATATTTTTATACAAATTCCCAATAAAAGATTTATTCATATAAAAATGTTTGAGTTTAACCCAAATATATTTAGCTGTAGTTTCATGTGTGAATTCATGCAACACTTTATCTACTAAGGTTAACATAAGAGTGCAATGAGCCTTTTCCAGTATACTAGGTTCAACATCATCTAAAGTAGTGGTGGATTGACCATCTTCTGATATGGTCATTATGTGTTTCGTATTACCGTTAAAAGCATATGTAATTCCATTATGGTCTAACATAGCATGCATTTTTACTCTCTATATATTGAAATCATTTTCACCGTCAAACTTTTCAACTTCAAATTTAACAAACATTGTAAAATAAAATGATTACAAGATCTGATACAACTTTTTGGGTATCGATATAGGTTTACAGATGTTCGTTCAATGTAAAATCAAGATAATATAAGAATAATTTTTAACAAAGTCTAAAGAACATAAAAGAAAAGTGCTGGAAAGTAATGAACTCGGTCGATTTATGTGGTTCAGACCTTTTGGTCCTAATACATGACAAGAACACCACCACATATTACTAATTATTATAAAAAATAAAATAGATCATATACAAACAAATAAGAAAAAATGAAATAAAACCATGCACACGATTCAGATAAACTATCCAAGTATAGGGACCTTTTAAATATTAAGGTTTGAAATCCATTTTTGTTAAAAACCCGTGAGTTTTTTATAAATGTAGGTTTTTATTTTAAAAGTTAAAATTAACATATTTAGAAAAATATTTAGATAAAATGAATATTATTTCTGTAATTAGGATTTCGAAATTATCTAATGGTGAATTTTTCATAATTTTCTGAGACAGTCAAATTTTTGGGTAAAATTTAAATACTGTTTAAATATATAATGTGTTTTATTACATCATAATGACCCAATAGTTATGTAATAAAATACTATAAACTTTATGTTAGGCCAATATATGTTTTACCATTAAAATAATGTGATTTTGGGTTTGTTTGATTTATTTTAAAAAGCTTTAGTGGACCCTTTAAGACTTATTAAACATTTTGTCTTTTAAAATTGTTTTCCTTGGGAGTGTGATTCACCTCCACATAAGAAACCCCATTATTTTAAGAAGTTCGGACTTTGGCATTATAAAATATTTTTTTCCACTTCCCTTTTCCAAAAACCATGGGCAAAAACCATGGGTTGTTTTGTGGTTTGGATTAGTTTAATGTGAGGTGTCCCAAACCTAAATAATAAATAATTCCCTCACATTTCCTATATAAACCCACCCAATCTCCCACTTCCTCCTCACTCAAATCCTTTGGAGTTCATCCAACCTATGACCTCATATCTCTATAATCATCCAAAGTCACCCCAAAATCCCAAGAATCATCTATCAAGCCTCTCTCAAACCTTTGGAAGCACGCTTCCAAGTAAGGGTTTTCCTTCATTTCTCATTTTTGTCCAATATTATTTAAATTGTTATGCCCTTTTAATTTCAATTATAAATGTTGGGGTATGGTTTTAAACCTCCCTCATACTTCCCTATTTATTTTTTAATGATGGTATACCCCTTTCTCTCTCATTAAATTCCTCCCATGTACACCCATTACTATGCCGAAATTCCTAAAGAAATTTCTCTCTCCTCATTTACATTCAAGCAATTCTTTTGTATCATGAATCTAAATTCCATTAAATTTGTTGGGAATTGTATCTATATGATCACTTTACTGTAAATGTCACGTAAATATGATGATACACCCCTTTCTCTCTCATCAACCATTTTTATGAGTTCTTATGTTACGTCGTTATGCTGCCGAAATTGCACCGCGCTTTTCCAAGACAAAGTCATTGTGTAGTGAATACCAAACCCATTTCTCTATCAAGGGTATTCACCTTTATGCACATTTACTTATTATTTAAGGAGTTTCATGTATGTATTCCACATTTTTTTATCATGGAATAAATGATTATGTTGAATGATTCAATGTTTTATGATCCATGTGTCACACTTATGCATGAAATGAAATGTTTAAGAAGGGTGCACCCTAATAGAGCTCCAATGCATTGGGTAAAGTATAGTATCATGATATGTTATGTGAAATGGGTGTTTACTCATGATAATTCAATTGCAACGAGTTTTTAATCGTGCTCCATGTGAAATGAGGGTTTACTCATGCTCCATGTTCAATGAGCCATGGCTCATGCTAATTCTATGTTAAGTGTTGTTGCCACATTTCCATGTTATTATTATCATGCTTTATCATGCCTTTATGTTTATGCTTATCTTGTGCTCTATTGATATGCCTATTTTCTAACATGTGTTGTATTCCTCATGTTATTCCATGATTATTCCCTTACTGGGCTTTATATCTCACTGATTATCCAATAAAAAAATATATTTTAATTAAATCTTAATAGTATTAAATGTTCATTTTTGATCTTATGGGCCTGAGTTAGTGCATTTTCATTATGAACATCCATTCTCATCATTTGTGCACTTCATGCCTAATATACACCAATTTAGGATCAATGATTCATTTGATTCTAAGGAATGTAATTATCAATATTTTAATTTGATATTTAGGGAACTATATATAAACTTAAATGTGAACATTTTTCATTCAGGGATCATTGGATGATTCATAAACGATGATGGAGATATTTGGAGATGAATGGAAGCAATTCTAGAGAAGGCAGATTGGACACCAGCCCACTTATGAGAATGTGGGGCCCAACATACAGGCCCAATGAATCCAAACTTTTGTGGGATGATAGAATAAATTTTTAGGAACAAATCACTCTTCAGGAGATAATGCTAATCAGCCTCTATGGTGGTCATTAAGGTGCCCCAAGTTAGAGATACAATTCTGGGCCAGATTCTGCGGCCCAGAAAAACAGCCCACTAATTTGATCATATCTCGGAATAAACAACTCCAAATGGGCCCAAATTTTACAGGCGGTTATAAGACATCCGGAGATCCATTTTCTTCTTCTATGGTCCACTCTGATTCTGCCATCTAGAATGTCATACAAACGCGTCTGTTCGGTGGATGAAAGTTGGATGCCACCTCGGGTCAAATGTGGAAAAGTCCAAATTCCACAAGCTTTCCACCACCTATGGCCTACCAAAATTAATTGAGATGCTTTTTACTGTTGGAGTCTCGACCCAAGGGCTTAAAAATGCCTATTTAAGGTAGTGGTTTTGGAGGATTTATGGATCTTTGGTGCTTGGTTTCATTGTAGTGTTATGTTGCCGCTTTGTGTTTGTAATCGCATTTCTTTCTCATGTAAGTTGTTTAATTCACCTTAGTTTATTAATAAAAGTTCTTAATTTACTCTTATTTTTTTCTTTTACTTATCACGTTGATACTGTTGGTTCAAGGTGTAGATTTATTCACACCATACTTTGTGATATTTATCACACAACGGAGGAGTGATCTTTTTTTGTTGTTGTTTTTACTTCTTCAATTCCACCCTTGTAAGTCTATTTCCCGCTTCCGTTGAAGACATGTCATCAATGGAGGGCTAACTATTTTATGGTTTGATCCAAGGGAGTATAAAGGGGCTGTATTGAATGTTATTTATCACTCCATTAATGGCTAATCACTTCTTTTAAATGATATTTTTATTTGATGATTTTAAAACATCTTTATCCTTATTGAATTTAAGGTCACACATTTCAAGTGCTAATACGAACCTCTACCTTGGAGTGCTCAAAACTTTGATCCTTAAAGTGTATAGGTGATTATTATTAGGATTTTTAGGCATTAAACCAGTAAGTGATGATTTCGTTTGATCTTCTTAAATGAATCCATCTCAATTATAAGAAATTGAAATCATTAAAAAAGTAATTCATCCAATCCACCCCGAGCGATAACCTAAGATCAACTCATTATTTTAAATTGAATTCACTTAAATCAGTTAGTTATCCTTTAAACCCATATAAAATAAACCCAAGTTGGCCACTTCATATCCAAAAACATTCCATAGAATGTACGTGTCTATAGTTTTCTTCTTAGGTCTCTGAGGATTCGATAACCCAAGCTAAACTACAAGGACCGTTCTACCTTCATCTCTTGGGTAAATTTGAGCGAGAATCAAATTTTGGTGTCGTTTACAGGGACCCAAGTATGTAATCTAAACACACATTCTATTCTCCCTCATTTCTTCTTTTCTCATCCAAATTCTCTTATCTTGTCCATTTCTCATTTTTTTTCTTTTGGCGCATGTCCGCCTACACCCGCGATCAATCAAACCGTCTTGTTAGGGTGGATAGTCCTGGGGTTGGGGAGTCAAGTACACCAAGGTAAATATTTCCATTAGATCATAACTTCCTAACACCCCCGGGTCAAAAATTGAGCCCATTTGAATGGAAGGTCTTCATAGAAACCAACTCATAAACCCGGGTGGGAACCAAAATGGAAACCCAAATGAGGCAGCCCTAAACTTGGGAAATGCGGTCGATCAAAACAGGAATGACTACCTCACACCTTATTGGACCAATGCCCCCTCATTCATTAGACACAATTCCCTAGGATATTCCAACTACATATTTAAACCTCATGTCCTAAACCATCTTCCCACATTCCATGGAATGGAGTCTGAGATGCCCTACCTTCACATTAAGGAGTTCAATGACATTGTAGAAACCATGTGTCCCCCAAATCAACTAGAATCAGCTAAGATGAGGCTATTTCCTTTTTCTTTAAAGGATCGAGCTAAAAATTGGCTAAACAATTTAAGACCATCATCCATAAACTCTTGGGACCGACTACAAAGAGAATTCTACAAAAAATAATTTCCCCACCACAAAACAATTGCACTTAAAAAGAGTATCCAAAACTTTTTTGAAAAAGAGGGAGAGTCATTCTATGAAACATGGAAAAGGTTCAAAGACACTCTAAACATGGTTCCACACCATGGTTTTTCTATTCCTGAACAAGTGAGAATTTTATATGAAGGGTTGGGTTCGGGGAACAAACAATTCATTGACATGATGTGTAATGGAACCTTTAAAAACAAAGCCCCAAATGATGCTTACGAGTATCTAGAAAGACTTTCTGAACAAAAACAAACATGGGGAACTTCACCTTATTCTGAAAATCCACAAAGAACTAATAGAATTCATACACTTATAGAAGAGGAAAGCCTTAGGTCTAAGCTCGCAGCACTCTCTAGGAAGGTTGAAGAGATAGACCTTAGGAAAGTCCATGAAATCCAAAATGTTGACCCTGTTTGCACAATTTTTGACAAACATGACCATAAGACAGACAACTGCCCAAACATTCCATCCATCAAGGATGTTCTCTTAGGAGGACCCCCAGTGGAAGTAAATGCTTTGAACTTTCAAAAGCCTCAATACCAAAACACCTTCAACCTAAGGTATAACGACCACCCAGGCTTCCGCTGGAAAGATAACCAACAACCTAGCCAACCACAGGGACAAAATCCTTACCCCCATCAGAACTACCAAACCCATAACCAGTTCCAAACCCAACCTATCCAATACCAAAAACCACCGGTCCATTTTTAACAAACCATCCCATCTCCAAAATATCCCCCTGGGATAAACCAACCTACTCAAGCACCCACCCAAACTATTCCGCAAAGCCTACTAGAACAACTGTGAAAACAAATGGAAAGGATGAACTCAGAAGTCTCTTCCATTAAACAAGAACTTCAAACCATAAAAAATTGAAAGGCACCCATGCCTACTCAGGTGGTTCCATCCTCAAATTCAAGGGGAGAGTCAAGTTTCACTCAAACAACTCATGAACAACTAAAGGCTGTGACTATTTTAAGAAGTGGGAAATCAATTAAGAAACCTGAACAACTAATTCAGAACCCACATGAAGATTCAAACTTGGATGAAAATTCAAATGAACCCCAAGATCAAACTGAGGAAACTGATAACAATGTGAAAGAAAAAACTCTTCAACAAACAACCCCACAACCTGCACCATTTCCTCAATGCATGAGGTGGAAACCCAAGCCTAAACTGAATGAAACATTGAGGGAAATCTTCTCACAAGTCAAGCTGAACATTCCCCTTCTCGATGTCATCCAAACCATACTTGCCTACTCAAAGTACCTTAAGGACTTGTGCACTTTTAAAAGAAAATTTTCACATAAAAACCAAGTCCTTTTGGCTGCTAATGTGAGTACCACCATTCAAGGGACCATTCCTCCTAAGTTGAAAGACCCAGGTTTCCCTTACATCAATGTTGAACTAGGAGAAAGCAAAGTTGTAAAGGCCTTGTGTGACCTAGGTGCTAGTGTCAATCTCATACCATATGTTGTGTACTTCCAGTTAGGCCTAGAAGAGCTCCAACCCACATCTGTCACACTTCAGCTTGCTGATCGTAGAATTAGGGTTCCAAAGGGGATTTTAAAGGAAGTTCTGGTAAAGGTTGAAAACTTCATCTACCCTGCTGACTTCATTGTCCTTGACAACCATCCAAACTTAGGAAATAAGGAACAAACCCCAATCATCCTTGGTCGTCCTTTCCTTGCAACAATCAACTCTGTTATCTGAGTCCAAAATGGGAACATGACCATCACCTTTGGGAACATGAGTCTAGACTTGAACATCTATAATGCAATCTCACAAATAGGGGATGACGAGGACATTCATGAAGTAAACATGATAGGAAGCATTGATAATGAATCCATGGAACATAAAGGAATATTTAATGAATGTTTAAGTCAGGATGAGATTGATTTCCTTTGTTCATATGAAGGAATTTTATCTCCTTGGCTTGAATCATTTTCAAATTGCTCTTATGATGAAGTCTTAGGTCCAACAATCAGTGAAACCTTTCAAGAAACCACTTTCATGGAGACCAATCAAAATTCCTTCCCTCAATCTGATCAAGACAATCTAGTAGCTGAAACTTCTACATGTGGGGAATCAATCCTATCTGAAACTCTAAAAAAAGAAATTGAACTTGATCCAATGTCCCAATATTCTGTTGAAATTCCGAACCAACCTGATCTTTAATTGAAGGAACTTCCCGCTAAACTCAAGTATGATTTCCTAGGGGACAATAAAACACATCCTATTGTCATTTCTTCTTCTCTTGAATCCAATCATGAAAGGATGCTTCTATATGTCCTTAGGAAGCATAAGAAATCCATTGGTTGGACCCTTTCTGATATTCCTAGGATTATCCCACTTATCGGGACTCATAGAATTGTTCTAGAATCTGATTCAAAGCCATGTCGTCAACCTCAATGGCGACTCAATCCTAATCTCATGGAGGTAGTAAGGAAAGAACTTCTGAAATTGTTAAAAGCTAGTATCATCTATCCCATAGCTGAGAGTGAGTGGGTGAGTCCAATCCAAGTGGTTCCAAAAAAGGATGTAATCACAGTGATAACCAATGAGGATAGAGAGATTCTTCCAACAAGGGTGAGTAGTGGATGGAGGGTCTGCATTGACTATAGGAAGCTAAACTCATTCACCAAGAAGGACCATTTCCCCTTACCATTCATTGACCAAGTCCTTGAGAGATTGGTAGGTCATGCCTTCTACTGTTTCTTAGATGGGTACTCAGGGTATAATCAAATTGAGGTCTCCCTAGAGGATCAAGGGAAGACTACATTCACATGTCCATTTGGAACCTTTTCTTTCAAACGCATGCCCTTCGGGTTATGAAATGCCCCTGGAACCTTCCAACGGTGCATGATGGGAATCTTCTCATACATGGTAGGGGATTTTCTAGAGGTCTTCATGGATGACTTCTCTGTGTTTGGGGATACATTAGAGGGATGTCTGCAGAATGTGGAGAGTGTCTTGTCAAGATGTGAAGAAAATAATCTGGTCCAAAACTAGGAAAAATACCATTTCATGGTTAAAGAGGGACTAGTTCTAGGCCATCTGGTCTCAGGTAGTGGGATTGAAGTTGATAAAGCCAAGGTTGACATCATTCGTCACCTTCCATCACCCAAAACTATCAAGGAAGTGAGGTCTTTCTTAGGTCATGCTGGTTTCTATATAAGATTCATCAAGGACTTTAGTTCAATATCACGTCCCCTTTGTGCTCTCATAGTAAAGGATGCTCCATTTGTTTGGACAGAAATCTGTGAGGGTTCATTCTCAACCCTCAAATCCTCTCTCACCTCTCCTCCCATTATGAAATCTCCAAATTGGAACCTTTCTTTTCAACTTATGTGTGATGCCAGTGACTTTGCTGTTGGAGCTGTGTTAGGACAACGTTGTGATAAAACTCCTTATGTCATTTCTTATGCAAGAAAATCCTTAAATGATGCCCACATAAACTAAACCACTACTGAAAAGGAGTTACTTTCTATTGTGTTTTCTTTAGAGAAGTTTAGGTCCTACCTCTTAGGATCCCCCATCACTGTGTTCACTGACCATTCTGCACTAAAATACCTCTTCCAAAAACAAGATTCCAAGGCTAGACTAATTAGGTGGGTCCTTCTCTTACAAGAATTTGACCTCACAATCAAGGATAAAAAGGGTGTTGAAAATGTTGTAGCTGATCACCTCTCTAGGATGGAATTCAAAGACAACTCAAATCACCTTTCTGTGTCTGATTCATTTCCTGATGAACACCTATACTCTGTGAGTGACTGCCCTTGGTATGCCGACATAGCCAATTTCTTAGTTACAGGAGTCATTCCAAAATTCTTAGGGACTCAAGCTCGAAGGAAATTCCTTTCTGATGTTAGACACTATGTGTTTGATGATCCATACCTCTATAAGTTCTGCCCTAACCAAGTCATTAGGAGGTGTGTTCCAGAATCTGAACAAGAGTCCATCCTTAAATTCTGTCACTGTAATGACCCGAAATTTTAAATAAATCTTGTTTCCTAATTTTATGTGTTATTTTATTTTATTTTTATACCCAACAAAAATGTTTCATTTGATAACATGAGTATAATTAAAATGAGACTATTGGGTTTTGATTGTTATTTGACCATTGGTCAATATAACTGCTGGAAACTAAACGTTTTGACTATTGTCTCTAAATACAAGCAATCTTGGTTAATTAATATAGAAAGAAGATTCGATGGCCTCACCCAGAAGTCTTGGACCGATCGAAGCCCATATAACAGAAATTGGGAAGGAGGTAGCACCACTGGGCTTTGCTCTGGACCAAACCCAAGCTGAACTTCATCGTGTGATGCTAGAACGGGATCGCCTTCGTGAGAAGTTCAAACTGATAGAAATTACTACTCGTGCGATGTTGGCCGAGCCTCCCTCGGATTCTCTCACCTTAGCACACCTAACACTTAGGTCCTATGCTAGTGTGATAAGGGGCTATGTAAGGAGACCGTAACTGCCTTGTGTAATCCTTTGTTTTAAATAAAAATTGGGATTTCTCCTTATAATGAAGTTTATGAATTTTCAAATGTCCGGATAAATATAGTATGCATATTTTTTATGAATTTTAGAGAAATGATATTTTAAAAATGTTTTTGTAAACCTTAAATAAATAAAAATGTGTAATGATTTTCAAAAAATGGTCTTCTACAATTATGTTCAGTACGAAATTTCGAGTCTAATAAGATCAACTTGATTTTTGATTAATAGTAAATTATGAATAGTGATTTTACGCTTAGGATTAGTAATGTGACCAAATGGATTAGTAATTTCACTCAAAGAAAGTTTTAATGTAATTTAGACACCTAGATTATGTAATGAGATTCAATAAAATGGGTAAATAACGGTTTCATAAATTATTATTCAAGTATTAGTTTTTTTCGGGTGAATAGTGTTTTTTAATTAAAAATTAAATTAAAAATATTTAGAAAATTATTTTTATAAAATGGATTTCATTTTTGAACTCAGAGCATCGATATTATGTTAAGGTAATTTTTAGGGATTTTTCTGAAAAAAATGAATTTTCGGTGAATAGTGTGTTTATTTAAAAAATGAAATAAAAATATTTAGAAAATTATTTTTATAAAATAGAGTTCATTTTTGAAATCAGAGCATTGATATTTGGTTAATGTGAAATTTTGGGATTTTTCTGAGAAAGTTGAATTTTCAGTGAATAGTAAAACTACAGTTTTAGGGTTTCGGTATGTTTAATGACATCATAACTGTGTCATGATGATGTCATGAGATATTTTAAGGGATGGTCGACTAAAGAGGATGAATTATTTTGTGGGGGTCCCCATGTGGCCTAACTCTATGGGAAGTACCATGGGAGGGCCCATACTTTTGAGAAAACCACTTTTGAGGTGTCCCTTGGCCATTAATGCCTTGTCCCCTCACTTTCCCTATAAATACCAAGCCCTCCTCTCATATTTTTCGACTCAAAAACCATCCTCAACGAAGTTATGGTCTCCTTTACTCCCAAGGAGTCCTCCCAAGGTGCCCCCAAGCCCTCAAGGTCCCAACCTTTGAGTTTTAAGAGTTACGTTTTAAGGTAAGGGATCTGACCTCTCTCTTTCATTTCAAGTAATCTCTTTTATGTCATTCCTTTCATGCTCCATGTTCTTATGTTGTATGATGTTATTTTATACTCCTATTACTTCCCTTTTCATGTTCATATAATGAGAGATCCCCTCTTACTCTCATTATTTCGTTTTATGAAGTTTTAAGTGGCGCTGTTAGGCTGCCGAAATATTTGTAACGGATTCTTTCTCCCTTCTCATTTTTCAAGATCTATTTTCATGTAAAGTATTTCAAGTTCATTTTATTATGTTGGGGTATGATCTCTAAATTTATCATACTGATATTTTATGATCATATGATGAGAGACCCCATTTTATCCCTTCAATTCAGTATTTTGAAGTTTTAAGTGGCGTCGTTAGGCTGCCGAATTTTTAAGTGGTTCTTCACCCTTCTCGTTTTGAAGTTATAATTTCATGTCAATTATTTAAAGTTCCTTTTTGTTATGTTGGGGTATGATATCTATATCTATCATACTGTACTATTATGTTCATATGATGTGATACCCCATTTGATCTCTTCAATTTAGTATTTTGAAGTTTTATGTGGCGCCGTTAGGCTGCCGAACTTTCATAAGAGAAATCTAATTTTTGTCTTCCTTCCATGTTTTTCATTTCAAATGGTATGTCCTTGAAATTTCATTACCATGATCATGTATCCTTATTATTCTGTCCATATACTGTTTTATGGGTCATTTATGAATGTTTGACCCATTTTCCCTCTCTTTTTAATGTCATCTAAAACCTCGTAACATAGCCGTTATGCTGCAGAATTTCTGTCTCAAAATGTATCTCTCTTTTTCTAAAGTTCTTTTATATTATTAAGTGAATACTCAAAGATCTTTCTTCTAAAGGTGTATTCACATATATACCAAAATGTTCTATTTTAAATTCTGGGATTTACATACATGAGACCCACCTTCCTTTTATGTGGGTTTTAAAGTGACGTAAAGATCATGTCTTTAAAGAAGTTTTTAAAACGTTGTGATTATGAAATGAAACCCATTTATTTTATGATATATGGGTTATTTATGAAATTTTTGATGATGATATATGTGGATCACATGATAATAAAGGCAAATTTAAGGGTGCTCCCTGATAGCGCTCCAATGCATTGGGTAATGATGTAACCACTAGAGATTACAATTTTCACGATATCTTGGTGAATAACCTTGGTAATTTTCAAATGACACCTTGGGGATGGACCTTGGTGATATGTTCATGATTGTCTATGTTAAATGATGTATCCACATCTTAAAGTTATGAAAATTTTTATTTTTATTATGATATATCTCATGATTTATTTCTCATGCCTTAAAGTTCTTTTCCTGACCTTATTGAAGTATCTCAAGTTCACATGTAAAATGTTTCTCTTGTTTCCCTTACTGGGCCTTCTGCTCACCCTTTCTTTTGATGTATGTCCCCAGGTTATGAGATGCAGTAATGAACCTAGGATGAACATGAGGATAATCCTTTCAAGTGTTTAAGAAGAATGTTTTATGTTTTTCATGTTTTATGTTCCTGGTTTCCAAGACACTAACCTTAAAGATCCTCAGTTTTGTGTAATGAAATGAAAGTTTATGTTATAAAAAGGAGGGATGCTATAGTTGGTATCAAAGGATGGTTTAGTTATTTGTAGAAATTAGGATATGAAAATATTAGGAACAACCCTATAGAAAACTTTAAATATAGGAAATCTTCCAGATATTTTGGTGAGTATTGAGTAAGGGGTTGCCAAGCAAATACATCCATGTCTGGATACGAGCAGGTAGAGGTGGCTCTGGCACAGATGTACATAGGGGTAAAACCTGAAAACACCGCTTTGAGCTAGACTCAAACGGGAACAGGTACACGACAATGGGCCTTGCTGCACTCTTGGTTACGACACTCCCGGAGGATATGCTTTGGTAAATTCATAAGCTTAGTATGAACCATTATTAAAGGAACAAAGATAAAATAAAATAAAGATTCACATAAGAATATACGATCATGGATAACCTAGATTGGAACCTAGGGGATCTCAAGTTAGGATATACTTTTATTATACAAGTTTATCCTTTTATGCTTAAAGTTTCCTTTTCATGATTATTGGAGAAGTATTTAAGCCCCTAATTATACTTTATCTTCTTAGTTAATGGTTGGAAATGGAAGAACATGTCCCAATAAACAATGTGATAGGAAATGCGATGATTGCCGTATTAATATGACAGAGATGATTAGTGGATTAAAATATGATTATTATTTTGGAAGACGTTCACTATTTTGGGGACCCTATATGATCGAGGTAAATAGATTACTACGGTATTTTCATTGAGGAGTAAGGTTGACTTATATTTTGAAGAATCGATGAATTTAAGGAGGACTTATAGTAATTTAGGTTACTTATGGAAATGATTAACCTATCTTGGGGTAAATATTTTTAGGTTAGTTACTTTTGTTATAAGATGTTAGGAGTGGTTGATGTTGTTTGGAGATGAATGATAAAGTTTATGTTGGAAGACTATGTTATCAAATCCTTCTTGTATTTGGGTTTAAATCTTAGTTTGGTTTATTTTGAGGATTTTTAAGGATAGTTATTTACGGAATGGTCTATGATGAACTCTGGGTAGTACCATGGAACTTTTAAGATTTAAAAGTAGTTTCCATTCCTATGGGATTATTTATTTTTGAAGAGTTGTTTTACCTTACCCTTTCTGTTTTTGGGATAATGTTTAAAGATATATGAAATAGATGGTTAATCTTTTGTGGATTATGTGATTCTCTAGAAGATGATTCTTATGTTTTGATGAGACCAAGTGTTTTTGAATGCTCATCGTTTGGAGAAAAGATTATTTTTGGGTAGAAACTTATTAAAGGATGAAACTCTACATGAAGGTAGGTATATTTTCTTATGTTTTTGTTCTATGTAGTAAATGAATTCCTCAAAATTTTGAAAAGAAATGTAAAACAAAAATGTTGTTGGTTTATGTTTCCTACTAGGTAATCAAAGACCGTTTACACACATCATAAGTTTGGGATTTTCTTATGGTTAACTTTCTCCTAATCATGTTCTCTATCACTCTCACTCAGAACTTGACCCTTTGTTTTCTCCTCCATGTCCATGTTTTCCTACATGGAATCCTAGTGTGGGTTAACTCGGGTGACCTTTTTACTTCCCTTTCTTTCTTTTAAAGTAATAGTTTTACTGACTCCTTTTCCGATGAGGGACTTTCAATGAAATTTCAAATCCCAATTTCAAAAATTGCGAGGACGCAATTTCTTAAGGGGGGAAGATTGTAACAACCCGAAATTTTAAATAAATCTTGTTTCCTAATTTTATGTGTTATTTTATTTTATTTTTATACTCAACAAAAATGTTTCATTTGATAACATGAGTATAATTAAAATGAGACTGTTGGGTTTTGACTGTTATTTGACCATTGGTCAATAAAACTGCTGGAAACTAAACGTTTTGACTATTGTCTCTAAATACAAGCAATCTTGGTTAATTAATATAGAAAGAAGATTCGATGGCCTCACCCAGTAGTCTTGGACCGATCGAAGCCCATCTAACAGAACTTGGGAAGGAGGTAGCACCACTGGGCTTTGCTCTGGACCAAACCCAAGCTGAACTTCATTTTGTGAAGCTAGAACGGGATCGCCTTCGCGAGAAGTTCAAACTGATAGAAATTACTACTCGTGCGATGTTGGCCGAGCCTCCCTCGGATTCTCTCACCTTAGCACACCTAACACTTAGGTCCTATGCTGGTGTGATAAGGGGCTATGTAAGGAGACCGTAACTGCCTTGTGTAATCCTTTGTTTTAAATAAAAATTGGGATTTCTTCTTATGATGAAGTTTATGAATTTTCAAATGTCCGGATAAATATAGTATGCATATTTTTGATGAATTTTAGAGAAAGGATATTTTAAAAATGTTTATGTAAACCTTAAATAAATAAAAATGTGTAACTATTTTCAAAAAATGTTCTTCTACAATTATGTTCAGTACGAAATTTCGAGTCTAAAAAGATCAACTTGATTTTTGATGAATAGTAAATTATGAATAGTGATTTTACACTTAGGATTAGTAATGTGACCAAATGGATTAGTAATTTCACTCAAATAAAGTTTTAATATAATTTAGACACCTATATTATGTAATGAGATTCAATAAAATGGGTAAATAACAGTTTCATAAATTATTATTCAAGTATTAGTTTTTTTCAGGTGAATAGTGTTTTTTAATTAAAAATTAAATTAAAAATATTTAGAAAATTATTTTTATAAAATAGATTTCATTTTTGAACTCAGAGCATCGATATTATGTTAAGGTAATTTTTGGGGATTTTTCTGAAAAAAATGAATTTTCGGTGAATAGTGTGTTTATTTAAAAAATGAATTAAAAATATTTTTAAAATTATTTTTAAAAAATAGAGTTCATTTTTGAAATCATATCATTGATATTTGGTTAATGTGAAATTTTGGGATTTTTCTGAGAAAGTTGAATTTTCAGTGAATAGTAAAAGTACAGTTTTAGGGTTTCGGTATGTTTAATGACATCATAACTGTGTCATGATGATGTCATGAGATATTTTAAGGGATGGTCGAATAAAGAGGATGAATTATTTTGTGGGGGTCCCCATGTGGCCTAACTCTATGGGATGTACCATGGGAGGGCCCATGCTTTTGAGAAAACCGCTTTTGAGGTGTCCCTTGGCCATTAATGCCATGTCCCCTCACTTTCCCTATAAATACCAAGCCCTCCTCTCATATTTTTCGACTCAAAAACCATCCTCAACGAAGTTATGGTCTCCTTAACTCCCAAGGATTCCTCCCAAGGTGCCCCCAAGCCCTCAAGGTCTCAACCTTTGAGTTTTAAGAGTTACGTTTTAAGGTAAGGGATCTGACCTCTCTCTTTCATTTCAAGTAATCTCTTTTATGTCATTCCTTTTATGATCCATGTTCTTATGTTGGAGGATGTTCTTTTATACTCCTCTTAATTCCCTTTTCATGTTCATATAATGAGATATCCCCTCTTACTCTCATTATTTCGTTTTATGAAGTTTTAAGTGGCGCCGTTAGGCTGCCGAAATTTTTGTAACGGATTCTTTCTCCCTTCTCATTTTTCAAGATCTATTTTCATGTAAAGTATTTCAAGTTCCTTTTTATTATGTTGGGGTATGATCTCTAAATTTATCATACTGATCTTTTATGATCATATTATGAGAGACCCCATTTTATCTCTTCAATTCAGTATTTTGAAGTTTTAAGTGGCGTCGTTAGGCTGCCGAATTTTTAAGTGGTTCTTCACCCTTCTCGTTTTGAAGTTCTACTTTCATGTCAATTCTTTCAAGTTCCTTTTTGTTATGTTGGGGTATGATCTCTATATCTATCATACTGGACTCTTATGTTCATATGATGAGAGACCCCATTTTATCTCTTCAATTCAGTATTTTCAAGTTTTAAGTGGCGTCGTTTGGCTGCCGAATTTTTTAGGGGATTCTTTCACCCTTCTCATTCTTTTCAAAGTTCTACTTTCATGTCAAGTCTTTCAAGTTCCTTTTTAATTATTTTGGGGCATTATCTCTATATCTATCATACTGAACTCTTATGTTCACATGATGAGATACCCTATTTGATCTTTTCAAATCATTTTTGTTGAAGTTTAAGTAACGCTGTTAGGCTGTCGAACTTTCATAAGAGAAATCTAATTTTTGTCTTCCTTACATGTTTTTCATTTCAAATGGTATGTCCTTGAAATTTCATTACCATGATCATGTATCCTTATTATTCTGTCCATATACTGTTTTATGGGTCATTTATGAATGTTTGACCCATTTTCCCTCTCTTTTTAATGTCTTCTAAAACCTCGTAACATAGCCGTTATGCTGCAGAATTTCCGTCTCAAAATGTATCTCTCTTTTTCTAAAGTTCTTTTATATTATTAAGTGAATAATCAAAGCTCTTTCTTCTAAAGGGGTATTTACATATATACCAAAATGTTCTATTTTAAATTCTGGGATTTACATACATGATACCCACCTTCCTTTTCTGTGGGTTTTAAAGTGACGTAAATATCATGTCTTTAAAGAATTTTTTAAAACGTTGTGATTATGAAATGAAACCCATTTATTTTATGATATATGGGTTATTTATGAAATGTTTGATGATGATATATGTGTCTCACATGATAATAAAGGCAAATTTAAGGGTGCTCCCTGATAGCGCTTCAATGCATTGGGTAATGATGTAACCACTAGAGATTACAATTTTCACGATATCTTGGTGAATAACCTTGGTAATTTTCAAATGACACCTTGGGGATGGACCTTGGTGATATGTTCATGATTGTCTATGTTAAATGATGTAGCCACATCTTAAAGTTATGAAAAATGTTATTTTTATTATGATATATCTCATGATTTATTTCTCATGCCTTAAAGTTCTTTTCCTGACCTTATTGAAGTATCTCAAGTTCACATGTAAAATGTTTCTCTTGTTTCCCTTACTGGGCCTTCTGCTCACCCTTTCTTTTGATGTATGTCCCCAGGTTATGAGACAAAGTAATGAACCTAGGATGAACATGAGGAGAATCCTTTCAAGTGTTTAAGAAGAATTTTTTATGTTTTTCATGTTTTATGTTCCTGGTTTCCAAGACACTAAACCTTAAAGATCCTCAGTTTTGTGTAATGAAATGAAAGTTTATGTTATAAAAAGGCGGGATGCTATAGTCACAGTGAGGCATATGGAGGTTAATTTTCCTCTAAGAAAACATTTTCTAAGATTCTTCAATGTGGTCTCTTCTGGCCCACCCTCTCAAGGGACTCCTACACATTTTGTCAAAGTTGTCCTAGGTGTCAACAAGTAGGGTCCATCACAAAAAGGAATCAAATGCAACTCACTCCCATCTTAGTGGTTGAAATATTTGACTGTTGGGGAATTGATTTCATGGGTCCCTTCCCAAACTCTCAGGGATACCTATACATACTCTTAGCTGTTGATTATGTCTCAAAATGGGTTGAGGCCATTCCCACAAAATCCAATGATCATCAAACTGCGATTAGATTCCTAAAAGAAAACATCTTCTCTAGATTTGGAATTCCAAGGGCTACCATAAGTGATCGTGGAACTCATTTTTGCAATCGTCCATTCTCATCACTCATGGAAAAATATGGAAAATCTCACAAAGTGTCCACTACTTACTACCCACAGACCAATGGTCAAGCTGAGTTAGCCAATTGTGAAATCAAACAAATTCTTGAGAAAACTGTCAATCCTTGTAGGAAAGATTGGTCCGATAAAATCTTGGATGCTCTTTGGGCATATTTTACAGCATTAAAAACCATCCTAGTAATGTCACCATATAGGTTGGTTTATGGAAAAGCATGCCATTTACCTGTTGAAATTGAGAATAAGGCCTTTTGGGCAATTAAGAAAATGGATTATGACCTCTCATTGGCCGGAACAAAAAGGAAATTAGATCTCAATGAACTGGAGGAATTAAGGATGGAGGCTTATGAAAATTCAAGGATCAATAAAGCTAGAGTTCAAGCCTACCAATCTAGGAATATCAAGTTCAAACATTTTTAACCGGGAAAACTTGTGCCCTTGTATAGTTCAAAACTTCATTTACACCCAGGAAAGTTAAGGTCTAGATGGTCAGGTCCTTTCATAGTGCATCATGTATACCCCCATGGGGCAGTAGAGATTCAAGATCCCACTAGTGGTCACATTTTCAAGGTCAATGGTCAAAGGTTAAAAACATTCATTGAATCATTCAATAAACAGGAAATAGATGTTGAGTTAATTGAGCCAATCTATGAACCAGGAAAAAATTGATAAATTTGGGATCTATGTCGGGCTAACGACGTTAAAAAAAAGCGTTGCACGAGAGGCAACCCATGGTTTTTATGTGTCTAATCTTTCTGAATTATCTTTATTTTTCAAATAAGATTACTTAATCATTTGTATATTTAAAAATAAAAAAATAAACTTTTGACCTGTTCTTCTATTATGAGTATGGATGGGTACGAAAGGGGAGCACCATATTCATCCGTGTCACGTGGTGTGATCCTTGAGTAATACCTTACCCAGAAATTTAAAAAGAATACAATGTATCATCAGTTTATTTTGTTTTATTTTTATTATTTTATAGGTTAAGATAAAAATAACAAAAATAACAATAATAATTATTAAAAAAGGGGGAACGCCATAGGTCGTGGGGCAAACCCCGTCACAACCGGCGAAGCCGCGGGGACTCGAACCCGGGACCGAAGGGAGACAGGGGTGCGCGCTTACCACTGACCTACGGCTTCTTGTGCTTCCTTATTCTATAATTTTTATATATATAATTATATTTTACTTCCTTTATTATATAAATATATATATATATATATTGTTTTTTTTTTGTTTTTTTTGTTTTTTTTCCTTTTTCCACTAGGGAACTTTGCAAGCGACATGGATATCAAACGAATAAATTCGAGCGGCAAGAACTTCAAACTTCAACCACCAGGTGACTTCATTCCATGATCCTCATAATTGAATTTCCTTATTGAACTCTCTTTTTTATTCCTCTACCCCATTCTAAATTTTATTTTTACGAAACTAGGGACAGTTTCATTCTAAGTTGGGGGGTGTGGAAACAAAATGTTTGTTTAAAAAAAACAATGATAAAAAAAAGAAGTAAAATTACTTTATCATTCATATAATAACATATTTTCTCACATAAAAACTACATATCAAATAATTTTTATTTCCTTGACTCTTAATTTAATTCATGATTAAGTTTAAAAGCATTGATTTTGGAAGTTTGGTTGTCCAATGAAAATTTTCATCATTTTTATTTTCATCCATTAAATCAAAATGCCACAATTCACGTACTTTAGACTGTGGGGTACTAATTTGAATTTTTGGGGTCCCATAATATATAGCATAGTCTGGTTTGATTTTTATGAATAATATGAGTATTCAAAAAATAAATAAATAAATAAATAAATAAATAAATTGCGTGTAGAGAAATGGATTGATAAAATGCGAGGCTTTCGGCACTTGGGGATCGTGACTCCAGAGTTTTCTAGCCCTGAGTTTTTCAATATATCTCTATTTATGTTAATATGAATTTGTTTTTGATTAAGTTAACTCGAGACGATGCCCGAGTATGTGGGCTTCACTTGGTGCCCTAAGGCCTTTGAGTCTGGGAGTCATCGGCAAAGTCCTGCTACATGGGTTAATTTGATTAACTACAATCTCAATTACTATGGAAATATTGCAAAAAAAATCCAAAAAAAAAGAATGAAGAGTACTCATATTAGGATTAAATGTGATTCCACCTAGTGCTTCCATGATTTCCCCCTTGAATGAAAATGAACCCCCATATCTATTGTGATACACAACACATCATTACACCTAATTGAGTTGGATGAAGTATGATGATGGATTTGATCAAAGGAATGGGCTTGGGATTGGGATCTGCTTTTAAATTCATCTTGTTTTAAATTATCTTGATAGGTTATAAAGATATATTTGTGTGTAGTTTAAATTGTGAGCATTGTTTGTTATAATGTGTTTGAAGAAAGGAATTCAAATAAAATCATTGAATTATTTGCTCGGGACTAGAAAATATCAAGTTGGGGGGTGTGATTATCCAATAAAAACATATATTTTAATTACATTTTAATGGTATTAAATGTTCATTTTTGATCTTATGGTCCTGAGTTAGTGCATTTTCATTATGAACATCCATTCTCATCATTTGTGCACTTCATGCCTAATATACACCAATTTAGGCCTAATGAGTCATCTGATTCTAAGGAATTTAATTATCAATATTTTAATTTGATATTTAGGGAACTATATATACACTTAAATGTGAACATTTTTCATTCATGGATCAATGGATGATTCATAAACGATGATGGAGATATTTGGAGATGAATGGAAGAAATTCTAGAGAAGGAAGATTGGACACCATCCCACTTATGAGACTGTGGGGCCCAACATACAGGCCCAATGAATCCCAACTTTTTTGGTATGATAGAATAACTTTTGAGGAACAAATCACTTTTTATGAGATAATGCTAATTATGCCTCTATGGTGGTCATTAAGGTACCCCAAGTTAGAGATACAATTCTGGGCCAGATTCTATGGCCCAGAAAAACATCCCACTAATTTGATCATATCTCGTAATCCACAACTCCAAATGGGCCCAAATTTTACAGAAGGTTATAAGACATCCTGATATACATTTTATTCTTATATGGAACACTACTATTCGTCCATCTAGAAGGTCATCCAAACGCGTCTGTTCGGTGGATGAAAGTTGGCTTCCACCTCGGGTCAAATGTGGAAAAGTCCAAATTCCACAAGCTTTCCACCACCTATGGCCTACCAAAATTAATTGATATGCTTTGTACTGTTGTATACTCGACCCAAGGGCTTAAAAATGCCTATTTAAGGTAGTGGTGTTGGGATATTTAGGGATATTTGGTGCTTGGTTTCATTGTAGTGTTATGTTGCCCCTTTGTGTTTGTAATCGCATTTCTTTCTCATGTAAGTTGTTTAATTCACCTTAGTTTCTTAATAAAAGTTCTTCATTTACTCTTATTATGTTCTTATAATTATCACGTTGATACCGTTGGTTCAAGTTGTGGATTTATTCACACCATACTTTGTGATATTTATCACACAACGGAGGAGTGATCTTTTTTTGTTGTTGTTTTTACTTCTTCAATTCCACCCTTGTAAGTCTACTTCCCGCTTCCGTTGAAGATATGTCATCAATGGAGGTATAAATATTTTATGGTTTGATCCAAGGGAGTATCAAGGGGCTGGATTTGATGTTATTTATCACTCAATTAATGGATAATCACTTCTTTTAAATGAGATTTTTATTTGATGATTTTAAAACATCTTCATCCTTATTGAATTTAAGGTCACACATTTCAAGTGCTAATACGAACCTCTACCTTAGAGTGCTCAAAACTTTGATCCTTCAAGTGTATAGGTGATTAGTATTAGGTTGTGTAGGCATTAAACCAGTAAGTGATGATTTCGTTTGATCTTCTTAAATGAATCCATCTCAATTATAAGAAATTGAAATAAAAAAAAAGTAATTCATCCAATCCATCCCAAGTGATAACCTAGGATCAACTCATTATTTTAAATTGAATTCACTTAAATCTGTTAGTTATCCTTTAAACCCATATAAAATCAACCCAAGTTGTCCACTTCATAGCCAAAAACAGTCCATAGAATGTACGTGTCTATAGGTTTCTTCTTAGGTCTCTGAGGATTCGATAACCCAAGCTAAACTACAAGGACCGTTCTACCTTCATCTCTTGGGTAAATTTGAGCGATAATCACTCAACCTTTTCTTATGCATGTCCTCAGGTTATCCCATGCAATGCTAAGTACGAAGAAATGTAGTGGTCATGAAAAGGAATTTTTCAATAAAGATTTTGTATTTAATGTTTTAAGTTGTTGTGTAATGATCTTAAGCCCCAAAGACACTAGACCTATCTATCTTCTATGTTTTATCAAGTGAAGTTTATGTAATAAATTATGTTTAATTGTGTAATGAAAAAAGCAGGGTTGTCATATTAGCAACGTACTCCCCCAAACTGGATAGACTCACGCATGAAACCCTGAGAACTATACTAAAAAACAAGATCAAATAATTCATAAGTCGAATAAAAAAGGAAATAGATTAAAAAACTAGAAGTGGAGAAGGATATGCGACTCTGCCCGGGTTGAAAAATACTGAACATGAAGTGGTCGACACAGAGCTTGTGAGTTCTGATATCTCAACTAGAGAAGGCCACCAAAACAAGGGTGTAGAGACATCGAAGATACGATCCACCGAGGTTACTCCTCTCTCTCTGCTTTGTCTCAAATATCTATATCAACAAGAGAATTACCAAATGACTTGAGAAAAATGAGATGGAGCAGTAATAATGGCTCAAAAAAATTTCAGGAGATGTGGGATAATGAGGTGACAGACTGACAGGCACAGGAGGCAAGGCAAAACGCATGGACAGTGGAGGGTGAGCAGAACAATCCTGAAGCCATGCTGATACAACGGGCAGTCGAAAATCATGGAACACATAACAACAAGTAATTACATAGGCGGTAAAGGGAACATATCGTCAAAGGTGATAAAACAAAAAAGTTGCAAACTGGATCTGTCGGATAGAGGCTCATCAATGGCTAGTGGGAATCGACATAGGAGGATCACCAAGGTGGCCGATTAGGATGAAGTGTGCCAGCGAAATAGAGGCCCAAGCGAGAAGCCTAATAGGAAGCGCCCAACCACCCACACACAGAGCTCGGTGCAAAATAAGTCCCTCACTGAGGCCCAATAATCAAATAATCTCAAAGAGAACATATTTTTCATAATAATAAAAACAATCAATTTTTCCAAAAAAATAGTAATATGATTTTAATTTTGAAAACCAAAATTAACAACGGGCTTGCTTGTGAGGATAGCAGTGACATCAGTCCACTACCTAGGCCCCTAGAGAGTCGATGTCTCACCCTCGACCTGTTGGTGGCTATCTTCTACAACCACCCTACAACCCCGCCGCCCTAGGATACATCTGGTGCCTCTCGAACACTTCGGTCCACCTCCCAATCCCCCATTCCATGTCTAAAAACATTGGTTTTGAGGTGCTCAACCCCTTAGAATTTTATTCTAATGTCTGGTTCAACATCAGGATAACCACCAAATGAAAATGAAAATTTCCCCTGAACCTCAAAACAATTGTACGGGTGTGGGAAATTACATATATAGAAATAAGGTACTTGTAAACTAATCAAGTTAGGGGATTTTATGGTGGATGATTGAGATAGTTACCCCAAGTTCATGTGGATCATAGAGTATAGTTTTGTTAGTATAAACTGTGTTCAAAGGAAATTGTGGTTGTTGTGTTGTGATTCTTGTTTTGTTAAGATCTAAGGTTTTGTGTTTCGTTTGATTTGGGGACCTAATATACAGTTTTCTTATATGTTATTGATGTTGTGTTGTGGAACTGTTTTACCTTGTTTGATGGGTTTATGATGTAGTTTTCATGTGGTTATGGTATTTTGTAACAGTAATGTGATGTTGGGGATGTGGTATTCTCACCATATATGTCAATGTTGATGTATCTCTATATTGTTATTCTTATTGTATTGTTATATACCTTGCTATGAGGACATATAGTTTCGGTCATTGTAGTTATTTCTATTAGAAGTGTGGATAGAATGAGGTGTTTATCATTGTGTTGTGGTGGTGGTGGTGGTGTTGTGATATGGATGAGGTTTGGGATAGAGGAAAATGGAGAAGTTTTACTTGTTTCATTGTTTCCCTTGTTTTGAAATGATTAAAAAATTAAAACATTTATATGTCATTCTTTGTGGCTTTACAATGGATATTTACATAATACAAGAATGGTTAGAAAATAAATATACTGGCTATAATCATATACTTAACCTATTATTATTTGTTTTTTCATATTTATAGGACCATGACGAGGGTGATGTTGGACATCATTGGCTTGATCCAAAGTTTATCTAACTAGGAATAAGTGGTGCAGTATATTGGTGTTTCTTTTTTTCTCTTTGATTTAGTGGATAGTGTTATGGTTGTGGGTTTCTTGTTTGACTTTCTCATGAATGGGTTTATTTATTTATGTTGGGGTGGTTATTGTATTTATAGTTGGGGTTATTATTTGGGTTGTTTTCTTATATTCGAAGCATGCAATGCCTCCCATAATCTATGTTTTATACTTGTGGTTCTATTCATCACATTGTGGCCTAATATAGGCAAGATTCAAGGGGAAATCTTGATCTCACTGAATAATCAAGAGGATTCCATGTATGATCGATTCATGATATAATAGGGATCCCCTAAAAACTCATTGACATCAATCAAAACCCTTAGAGTATGGTCTTGTATCACACAAATTTGATCAGTAAATAATACATGGAAATTTGATATAGAGATTAGTTGGTGAATAGATATTATATTACAAGCCAAATTTGGAAAAAGTAAAATATCAAGTACCTTTAATTCATAACTATGAACCATGTAGCTAACTTGTGTTCACAACCAAAAAATAGGCTTTTATTAGCGCTAAAAAATTCCTTTATCAGCGCTAAAAATCATTGTTAACAGAGCCACTATTAAATGGGGGGTCCCCTTTATCAGTGCTATTTTTAGTACTGATAAAGGACCCCCTTTTCTGCACTCAGAAAAGTTCTGATAAAGGCCCCCCTTTATCAGCGTTATTCGAAGAGTTGATAAAGGCTTTCCTGTCTGGGCATGTTGTTTATATAATATCACACCCAGCAACCTGAAAAAATTAAATACCACCCAAACAGCAGACGAAAATAACCAAACTAGAAAAAATAACCTGCACAAACCATAAAAACCCTGCTAAAAAATAACCACTCATAGTATATACAAAAGAACCACATACATGATGAAAATGGTGAAAAAACAATCAATACACATAAAGATTAGGAAAACAATGCTATATGTATTTAATTGACATCATGAATACACAAATAATAACTCATGGTGTATACCAAAAAAACTCCTATATAAATTTTGAACAATGTTTTATAAAACTACATTTACAAATATCCAATAAATAGTTAAAAACATTAATGTCTTCTTTTTTGACGTATGTGGTCCCCTCTAAAAAATGTCCTCTGATGGTAATAGTCACCGAAAAAATCATCCCAACTAGAGAAAAATGTTCCACCTATATAAGAAAACAAATATTATGTTAGTAATACAATAAATAAATAAATTAAACATTAATATGAAGAATACATTAAAAATATCAATTTTGAATAAAAATGACACATTCTGAGTTATACTGGTCACATCGTGCATCGTATTGAGGTGGTGTTGATTCCTACATGTCAAAAATGACTGATGGGTCATTGTCTTAAAGTATCAAAACAATCGGAATGCATTTCCTCAGTTTTCAGTATGTTAGTTGTGTTTTTTTACTAAAATGTCATTTCAAACCAAAAACATGCAATTTGAGTCATACTGGTTTCATCGTGTGTCGGTTTGATGTGAGACTACTTCATACACATCACAAAGGACTTCTGGATTGTGGTCCTTAATTTGGAAGACAATCAGAGTGCATTTTCTTGGTTTTTAGTGAGTGACATGTTTTGAGTTAAAATGTCAATTTTAAACTGAAAGTGGACACTTTTAGTCATATCGGTCACATTTTTCATTGGATTGAAGTGGGGTTAATTCCTACACATCCCAACTGACTCATGGATCATTGTCCTAACATATCAGAACAATCCGAATGCATTTTCTTGGTTTTCAATATGTAAGTTGAGTTTTTTTACTTCAATTAATTTCAATTTTAAATAACAAGACACACTTGGAGTCATACTGGTGACATCGTGCATCATATTGAGGTAAAATTGATTCTTACATGTCAAGTATCAAAACAATCGGAATGCATTTCCTCAGTTTTCAGTATGTCAGCTGTGTTTTTTTACTAAAATGTAATTTCAAAATGAAAACATGCAATTTGAGTCATATAGGTCACATAGTTTGTTGGTTTGATGTGGGAATACTTCATACATGTCACAAAGAACTAAAATATTGTGTCCTTAATTTTTAAGAAAATCAGAGTTCATTTGATTGGTTTTCAGTGAGTGACACGTTTTGATCTAAAATGTTAATTTTAAACTGGTAGAGGACACTTTTAGTCATAATAGTCACACCGTTCATTGAATTGAGGTGGGGTTGATTACTAAAAATCACAACTAACTCATGGATCATTGTACTAAAGAATCAAAACAATCTGAATGCATTTGCTCAGTTTTCAGTATGTCAGTTGTATTTTTATTCTTGAATTAATGTCAATTTTAAATAACAATACACATTTGGAGTCAAAACAGTGACACCATTCATTGGATTGAGTTTTGGTTGATTACTACATGTCAAAAATGACTGATAGATCATTTTCCTAAAGTATAAAAATAATTGGATTCCATTTCCTTAGTTTTTAGTATGTCAGTTGTGTTTTTTTTTTACTAAAATGTCATTTCAAAATAAAAATATGCAATTTGAGTCATATCGGTCGCATCATGCATCGGTTTGACATGAGAATACTTTATACACATCACAAAGGACTGAAAAATCACTATCCTTAATTTTTAAGACAATCAGGGTGTATTTTCTTGGTTTTCAGTGAGTGACACGTTTTGAGCTAAAATGTCAATTTTAAACTAATAGCATATACTTTTAGTCATACCAGTCACACTGGACATTGGATTGAGGTGGTTTGACTCCTACACATCACAACTGACTAATGGATCATTTTTTTAAAGTATCAAAATAATCCAAATGCATTTGCTTAGTTTTCAGTATGTCAGTTGTGTTTTTATACTTGAATTAATGTAAATTTTAAATAACAAGACATATTTGGAGTCATACTAGTGACACCATGCATTGGATTGAGGTTTGTTTTATTCCTACATATCAAAAATGACTAATATATCATTTTCCTAAATTATCAAAATAATAAGAATGAATTTACTTAGTTTTTAGTTTGTCAGTTGTGTATTTTTACTAAAATGTCATTTCAAACCAAAAACATGCAATTTGAGTCATATCAGTCACATCGTGAATTGGATTAATGTGAGACTACTTCATACACATCAAAAAGGACTTAAAAATTATTTTCCTTAATTTTGAAGACAATCAGATTTCATTTTCTTGGTTTCTAGTGAGTGATGTGTTTTGAGCTAAAATGTCAATTTTAAACTGATAGCAGACACTTTTAGTCATACTGGTCATACCATTCGTTGGATTGAGGTGAGGTTAATTCCTACACATCACAACTAACTCATGGATTTTTTTCCCTAAATTATCAAAATAATATGAATGTGTTTGCTCAGTTTTCAGTATGTTAATTGTGTTTTTATACTTTAATTAATGTCAATTTTAAATAACAAGACACATTTGGAGTCATACTGGTGACACCATACCTCGGATTGAGGTACAGTTGATTCCTACATATCAAAAATGACTAATAGATCATTTTCCAAAAGTATAAAAATAATTGGAATGCATTTCTCCAGTTTTCAGTATTCCAGTTGTGTTTTTTTACTAAAATGTCATTTCAAACTAAAAACATGAAATTTGAGTCGTATTGATCGCATCGTGCCTTAGGTTGACGTGAGACTACTTCATACACATCACAAAGGACTTAAAATGTCTATCCTTAATTTTGAAGACAATTAGAGTGTGTTTGATTGGTTTTTAGTGACACATTTTGAGCTAAAAGGTCAATTTTATACTGATAGCGGACACTTTTAGTCATACCAGTCACACAATTTATCAGATTGTGGTGGGGTTGGTTCCTACACATCAAAACTCACTCATGGATCATTATCCTAAAGTATAAAAATAATATTAATGTGTTTTCTTGGTTTCCATTATGTCAGTTGTGTTTTTAAACTTAAATTAATGTCAATTTTAAATAACAAGACACATTTGGAGTCATACGGGGGACACCAAGCATTGGATTGAGGTACGGTTGATTCATACACATCAAAAATTACTGATGGCTCATTTTCCTAAAGTATAAAAACAATAATAATGCATTTCTATAGTTTTCAGTATGTCAGTTGTTTTTTTTACTAAAATGTCATTTCAAACCGAAAACATGCAATTTAAGTCATATTGATCGCATCGTGCATCAGTTTGATGTGAGAATGATTCATACACATCACAACGGACTTATGAATTGTTGTCCTCGATTTTTAATAAAATCAAAGTGTGTTTTTTTCAATGAGTGAAACATTTTGAGCAAAAATGTCAATTTTAAACTGATAGAAGATACTTTTATTCATACCAGTTACACTGTTCATTGGATTGAGGTGGGGTTTATTCCTACACATCACAACTAACTCGTAGATTATTTTCCTAAAGTATAAAAACAATAAAAATGATTTTTCTTGGTTTTCAGTATGTCAGTTGTTTTTTTATACTTGAATTAATGTAAATTTTAAATAACAAGACACATTTGGAGTCATAACGGTGACACCATGTGTCGGATTGAGGTGTGGTTGATTCCTACACATCAAAAATGATAAATAGATCATTTTCCTAAAGTATCAAAACAATCAAAATTCATTTCCTTGGTTTTTAGTTTGTCATTTTTGTTTTCTTACTAAAATTTAATTTCCAACCGAAAACATGCAATTTGAGTCATACCGGTCTCATCGTGCATCGATTTGATCCATGTATGGTTGACACAGAATAACATCATCCTTCTGCTGTATAGCTTTAATCAACCCAGTGAAGAACAAACTATCATATATTTAGGACCTCTGAATGAATATATAATATTTGGTTCTTCACTGGGTCGACTAAATAGAGGAACTACAAATTTCACAGATTGAATTGATGTTTTTTGGAGAAAACCCTTTATTATTTTTGAAAACGAGAAGATTGGAGTAAGATCTTATGCCCGTTATGTCTCAAGATGTCACAACAAACTCAATGGATGGGGAACCCTTTATGGATATTTTTTATCTTTTGTGGTGTATCAATAACACACATACCCTATAAATGAGGAGCACCAATTTCTTTTAAAAAACTAATCAACATGAAATTCATCTAGAGATATTTTTAGGAATGGAGGAGAAAGATAGGAAACCACCATCGCTGCACCCCATAGTTTTGTCTACCCTAATTCACCCGCGCAGTATCAATCTCCACTCATTTGATGCAATTCGACTCGCAAACCAAATTAGTTTGGCTCCAGAGGAGAAGAAGAATGACAATGAAGTTCCGAATAACCTATCCTCCATCAAGAGTTTCTCTGGGGGATATTTCATTCCTCTTGAAAATCGCACGCCCCATCAAATAATTCAGAAAGGGTCAACAGCGCATGTATCAGCCTCTGAGGATGAAATAGCAGCTAGGATTGATCTGTGTAAGCATTTTTTTATCGCTCGCATCTCCATAATGAAAGGTATGAAAACCTGGAGAACATCTAATCTTATCTCTCGGTTAGCTGGTATTTAGGGATTCAACGAATTCAAATGTGTGTCCCTCGGTCGAGGACTTTTTCATATCTTTTTCCTTCGGTGGAGCTCAAAGGGAGAGCTTGGAGTATCAGTTCCATAAACCTCAGGCCAGGTACACTTATAATTCATGAATGGAAATTGAACTTCAATTTTCTTGATTTTAAGGATACTTGTGTGCAAGTATGGATAAAAATATATGGTCTCAACTGGGTTCTATGGCTTGCTGAGATTTTTTTTGATATTGCATATGCTATTAGGATTCCGATTAGAATGGATCAAGTTACAGAATCAGAAAGTTATGGTCACTTTTCTCGAGTTCTAGTAGAGGTTGACCTTAGTAATAATTTAATAGATAAGGTGATTTTATCTGCTCAACAAGATGATATTTTTCTTCGAATAAAATATGAAAATACTCCTCCTTTTTCTGTTTCATGTCAAGTTATTGGGAATGAGGAATCTGCATGTAGAATAAATATTATTTGTGACAACTTCAAACTTAAAGGGAATGACCTACAGCACTGTAAGATGCCACCTAAACAAGGTATATCATGAAGCACTGAGCATAATAAGAAAGCTGTTGTAATTGGTTCTGACCCTCTAAAGGAGTTTGATAGAAAGAATGTTGAATCTGCTAAAAAATCTCAAAGGTATCTTGATGAAGAACCTAATACCAAAAAGGGATGTTCTTAAGAGCCTATCAAGAATAGTTCTTATGGAAAAAAATAAGAGAGTTCTCTTATCCTGGGAAGATCTTAGTGATGATACTCATCTATCTGTAAATGACAGTTATATTGTGACTGATATAAATGGAGCCTCATTCAAAGATATATTGAATAGGTATCTCAATGATGATGATGATATTGAATCATTTGACAGCCTTGATGCTCTGGAAACTACTGCTCAAGAAGATGTAGACCCATGCCTAAATCAAGAACATATTTTGGTCAATGCCAAAAGCAGAAGAGGCAAGGAAAAGATGGATCTCCCTAACTCAAGGAAATATAAAGATAGGAAAGAGGTGAATAATGTTTGTAATTATACATCAGTAAAGTAAAATAAAAAGGTAATACCCCTTCCCTCAAATGTCAAACACTATATTCTGTTTACAGTTGATAGAGAAGCCTCTATTTCTAAAGCTCTCAACGACACTAATGTGGAGGTCTCCCCTCTGGAAGTTAATCCTAGAGCCCATGTTAAATCCAGTTTATTTCATGGTCTTCCAACTAAGGTTAGTGCTGGAAATACTTCATTGTTTCATGATAAGTACTGTAGGCATACAGTCATTTCTGTTCCAGCCTATTCCTCTTTTAAAGAGACTAATGCACAGGATGATATGAACACACATATCTTGCACCATAAACCCTCTCTAACTAGGAATCATGAGCAGACAAGTCCCTTGAAGGAATATGTCCAATCCTCCTCTCCTGAATTTCATGCGGACTCTCCCGGATTAGAGGGAATAAAAAATTCCAAAGTGGCTGGATCACCCCATCCTCCACCAAGCTGTGGCACCCCTCAATCTCAAATTCAGAAAGTTATGAAAAAGTTGAGTACTTATAATTCGTTTGAATTGCGTGCATCTGCCAGTAGTGATGAAGATGGGAAAACAACAGAAGATTGGGATGGAGTTAAGTGTGTGAACATTGATGTAACCTCTGAGATCCCGGATGATGGTGGAGGTCCCTGGATGCAGGGAAAGGCTGGGTGGAGGGGGAGACATCCACTTGATGGGGGTGCTCAGATATCTCATCACAGTATGAACACTCGCTCATGAGTATGCTAATATCATTTTTATGGACCTGCAGTGTTGTGTTTTCTCCTCTGTCTTTATGTTTTGTATGACTTTCTTTCTTATTTACTAATAGGGGTCGTTGTGCCTCAACCTTCTAATAAAATGCAATTCATCTAGTGCACAAACAAGGACCACCAATGGCCATAATTTTTATTGGGGTGTTTAGCCTGTACAAATCAAAACAATACCATCAAACAAAGAGAAATATAAGACAGACAATACTATTAAAGTTGAAATTATTTTATAATTTTACCATATTCAGTCTATATTTGTACATTCTTCTGTCATTTATGTTGTCAATTCATTTCTAATCATGTCTATATCATCTTTTGAATATTACTATTTTCAGCAGTCATGGTAGTACTAAAAAATATAAACACACAAAGGACTAATAAGTATTTTAAATGAAATAGAAATTTTCTTCGAAAATACCTCTTCAGGGATGCTAGTTTGGTTATAGAATATGATCTCTTTCATAAATTTACAAACATAATAACCACAGTCTTTATCGTTTGTTTATTTCAGGAACTTCAAAAACATTGAGAAAAATAATTAATTTTTTATATGTGTTTGGATAGTGATATCTTATTATATATACCCTGATACTTATCCATTCATAGTACTTTTCAGGTTTCTTGTCATTTTTTCCCTAGCCTCATTCCATGGTGTAGACGATATTCACGCACCACCCTATCATAATAGAATTCTCATTAAAAGATAATATAAATTATATAACTGGACCTTTAGTTCTAAAATTTTGGATGTAGTGTATTACAAATTGATAAACACCATCATTTGTGGTCAGTTTGTTGGATATCCATGCATTGAATCTAGAAAATAAATATTTGGATTATCCAAATTGACCGCAATGAGCATTAAATGCTGCCTAAGAACACAAAAAAGAATAAGTAATGAAATAAATTAAAATATATTTTATATAATTAAATTGTAGAGTTTTACCCCTACATCATTGGTATTAAGAAGAGTCTATCATCTATGATTTTTCTATTAAAATATTTGAGCAGTCCTGTCACTATTTCACCCTATTTATTGGAAGTCATGTCTTCTTGTTCTGTAGAGGTTATGTGAGGACTAACGAGTCCAAATTTTTGTTCACGGGGAAATCCCTTCAATTTTTTTCATATATACACCTGTGAAAAATATGAAATGTATTTAGTCATAATTATCATAGTATATCATCTTTTGGAAAATCAAATCATGAAAACATACCCCATGTAAACATTTACAACTAAGTCACCTAACCAATCATAGTCGAGGATTTCAGTTTCACTCTAAACACCAATGAAGTCTGGATCTTCCCCTCCATACATATTTGCTTCAAAATAAATTATGTGATTACCACCATCTTTCAACTTCGTATCCACATGAGCCTTCAATGATAATAAATGTGGATATAGAACAGGGGGTTAACGTGATTTGGGTAGATCGTTTTGATCAGTTTGGTTGATCCTTGAGATGGTTTTGAACTGGTATTTTATTTCACCCCCTTCCCTTTGTTCATCTATAATAACATGAATTGGTTCAAAACTTTTTTAATTAAATTTTTAAGGTTTAGCTTTAAAATTAAATTGTAAATGAATACCTCATTGTCGACATGTTTTGTTACAAGATGTGGCGGTCATACGATGAATGTTCCTAGAGCTTGTTCGACTATATGAATATCTACATCATGAATAGGAACAAGTAGCTCACTGCTCAGCTCTAGGGCTACAATAATTGACACTCTAACATGATCTTTAGAAAGTGTTCTATTGTGTATCATGTCGTTCTGGATATTGAACAATATATCCCTCACTAAAAGGCGATAGGTGGGTGTAAATAGATATAATTCACAATAATTTTCACCCTATAGAATATCAATATAGGAAAAGTATCAGTTTCTAGTTTCTGTCTGATTCACATTTCACAAAAACAATTATTATAAAATTGAATACCTTAGTTAAGAATTGTTTTTGAGGGGAATGGCTCACCTCAAAACTGGTGGGGGTGGGGTAAGATCTTTACGTGTGGGTTTTTCTTGAGTTTTTTCTTCTTTTTTCCTCCCCCCATCAAACTTTCTATCATCTCTCTATGGTATTTTAATTCTTCTTGAAACATATCTAATGTTTCTCTCATCTTTTTAATTTCCTCGGTTTGATCCTTCTCTTTATTTTTTCTCAAAATATGTTCAGGGTGTCACCCAAAAACCCACACCTCTGACATGACCATACTTTTCTGGCTGCTTCAAGGACACTGAAAGTATGTCTACATCTAGTGTGGGTGTTGTTAATTCTTATTACTATGTCAGATATAAAATATAGGAAAATAATTAATAATTTTTATTTAATAGATATTTAAATAAAAAAATCTATTATGTCATACTTACACATGTTTCTCACACTTTTTGTGTGTTTTCATCTATTAGTTTTTCATCTTTAGTTACATGCGCCTACTTCCATGGCACATGGTGTGGGATGGAAGTAGTTGTGGATTTGGACTCTTCAAGCTGCATATAAACAAAATAACATAGTTATTATGTTGTTTTATGTCACATAAAGGTATTATGGTAGATTTAAAATACGTAACAAATTTTTTTCAAGTTATGCGTACCCCATCCTTGCTTTATGGTAGGGGTATGCTGGTTTTGTTGTTCGTTATTTATTTTCAGTACTTGGTTTTTGTTTCATAAATAAAACAATTTAAATCAAAGTGATGAATACATATACCATCAAACAACGTATTACCAGACACAATGTACCTGAAAATACTACTTCGCACAATGTCCAGTAAATGCATCCCATGATGCTTGGGTTATTAGGTGTTCATAAATAAGAGTTGGGTGCAGTTTTATTTTTCCTTTAGGATCTTTAAGATGATATTTCATTAAAAGTTTTCAAAAACCCCTGTGAGTCCTTCTAGAAACCCTTAAGACATATTCTTTGTGAGACTCATCTACTATAAATGCAGTCTGCAAGAGATGATGAAGTGTAAGTTAGTGTTTCATTATTTAATTTTTAGTAAATTAAAAAAAAAATATCATAATGTTACCGTAATATCTCCCCACATCAGTGTCTTAATCTCATCCACAACATGGTTCCATGAAGTTACATCAATTTCCACGCATTTCTTAGTGAATATTATAATATAACTACTGAACATGGCCTTGTTATGGTTAATATGTTGGCCCCTCTTATTCCATCCAATCTCATATTTGATACCTTTCTCTTTATCCTTAATGATTTTTTCTAATACTTTCAAACTATGGCACTCCTGTTTTTTCATTTTTGTCGGTGTTTCATCACTTTTCATTTCATCGAATCCACCATCATCAATATGTTCCTCCGGCTCCAGAGGGCTAGCATCGGCATGTGCAGATGGTGGTCGTACCTCTACATTGGGAGCAGCAACAGGTTGAGAAACCTATTGTTCTTCTACACTGCAAGCAGGAGGAGGTTGAGAAACCTGTTGTGACTAGGGATTGGGAGCATCATCACGTGCATAATTCATTATTTTCAAAATTAGTTTAACATTTAATTTATATTACATAAAATCCACAACGAACATATATTAACATAGGGAAATAGGTTGAGAAGCCTATTGTTTGTCGGCACTGTGAGAAACAATAGGTTGAGAAAATTATTGTGCCTGGGGATTGGGAGCATCATCACATATAGAATTCATTATCTGAAAAAGTGGTTTAACATTTAATTTAGATAACATAAAAGAATAAGTGAATAGATATTAATATAATGTAACACGATGTATATTAGAAAAAATATAAAACCTAATTATTGAACTCTCTTTTTTTAAAGGTTGAACGTATTTGACCCCTCTATCGACTATATAAATCCCTTCATTGTGGTCTCCTATGACATAAAAAATTCCATCTACACTGAGACTGCTACAAAACTATTGTGATATCCCAATGAAAGGGTCATCCTTCGTTGAATTTTCATCTTACTCTTCAGTGGTTTTGGTCAATAACAGAACAATTGACCAGTTTTTGTTTGTGGGATCTGGAACATAAAATACTTGTACTACATGTGATTCCATTATAAACGGTTCTTCATTGTACCCTTACTTACTAAAATCAACTTTCACAAATTCCAATTCATCTATTTTAATATCTCTTCTGTTATTAACCCACTTTCATTGAAAAATTAGAACTCAGAATGTCATATAATCCAACTTCCATATTTTTTTGATGATGCCAAAATATGACATATTCTCATAAATTAAATTTTTGTCCTTAGCAACAGAAACATTCATCGCTTCATCCACAAGTGTAACTACACTATTTTTTCTAGTATTGTATTCATCATGTTCATTAGTATAAAATGTATAACCATTAATTACAAAAGAATTATAAGATCATACATACACACTTGGTCCTCTGGCTATCCATCGAAGTCATTCTGAAATTGAGTCTATATTTTCATTTAACACCTTAAAACATGGTCCAAAAACCATCCTATAAATTGTTTATTATGTTTATTTGATATCTATTTTTCAACCCTTGATGGATCCGAATGCCTAAGAATCTCTTTGTGCATTTCAACATATGGGTCAACATCCAAACTATTATGAAAAATGTAAAGGTGGGCCTGCTCCAAATCTGTAATATTGATTATGATGACCTTCTTTCTAAAAATTATTTCACCTGCAAGTCACCCAGTGGGACAAGATTTTGTTAGACCAATTCTTTGCACACCAGACAGGTATTCTATACAGAATTCAATGGCTTCCTCAACAATATATTTCTCCACAATACAACCATCTAGCTAACTTCGATTTTTGACATACCCTTTCAAAATATTTATATACCATTCAATGGGGTATATCCATCTATAGTGAACAGGACCACATAACCAAATCTCTCTCACCAAGTGAACCATCAAATGAACCATCATATCAAAGAATGTCAGCAGAAAAAACATTTCCAATTCACATATTATGACAACAATTTCTCTTTCCATATTCAGCAATTTCGTCAGGTATATAACTTTTCTACATATATCTTTAAAGAAGAAACATATCTTCATTAATGTATGATGGAAATTCTTGAGAAAAATGCAATATAAAGCTATAGAAATTAGATCTTACATCAAAACATGGTAGTAATGTGATTTCATACCTTTAAACTTTAAATTGTGCATTGACACAATGTTCTTAATATTCAATGAATGCACCTCTAGAACCTTTACATCATTCAAGAAGTTGTAAAACTAATATCTCTCCTTCTTGGAAAGAGTGTAATTATCAGGAGGAATAAATGTTCATTTTTCACCCTTCACTGGTGCAACTGTTCTCATATTCTCATGTCAACCATGTCCAACCTAGCCTTAATTCTATCCTTTGTTTTTTCAGATTCATTTAGAAATGTGTTTATTGTAACACCCCAAGATTTCATAGTGTGTTATTTCTTCAAAATAATTCAATAACTTGCACTACACGCAACACCGAGTTCAAGTGCACCATGACTTACCAAAAAAGTCGTTCAAAAGAGGTTATGAATAGTATTAACTAAATTTTAAACTTTATATAATCCTTATAATTTTAGAATCCATATTATGAGTTTCTTAGACATAATGTAAGAACAAATTCATTTTCAGTATTTCACTTTTACCAACTTTTAATAGTGAACCCTTTTTAAATACAATATTTTAAACTTTTTGACTAAATGGGGAAATCAAAAAAAATTAAAATGAAACATCTCAAGCTTCCACGGTACGCTTTCCTTTGAATAATACAGTAGCGTGTGTTGTACGCAACTTCGAGTTCTAACACACACCACAACCAATCAAACTAGCCGTTATGAATAGTAATACCTACTTTTTGAAATTATATATATTTTATTTTTTAAAATGGACTTCATTTTTGGATTCGGAATATCGAATTTAGCCTAAGGTAAAATTTTGGTACTTTTCGGATAACTTTAATATTTTGATGAATAGTGAAAATTACTAAATTTTAATTAAAAACAACTTTTTTAATCAAAATAATTAATAGTGATAAATTATGAATTTGAGTGTTTTTAAAGTATATTTAGAATATATTTTTACCATTTAATACAATGTTGGTCATTGGACATAATTTCACAATTAAACCGAACATAAACAAGTATCAATCTTTTGATAGTTATTATATCTTAAAAACACGCTTTTTGTTTTGACAGCGGGAATTAATTTTAAATTAATTTATGCCACTCCTATGTTTTGAATTTGGAAAAATGGATTCCATATTTGGAACCAGGATGTTCAAATTGTTTAAATAGGTAACTTTTATTTTTAGACATTTTGAATAATTACTTCGGTAAATATTTTATTTACCATGGTTAAGGGTAAATCCGGTAAATAAGGGTTAAAAATAATATTATAATAATACTAATTTACCCTAAAACATGTACTATCCTTATTGGTTGATACATGTTCGACCATAGGCATCTTTGGGTCGATTTTGGGACCCCATGGAGCCACTTGTAGGTGATAGGGACACTTTATTTTAATTAAGTTAAAAAGAATACAAAAATGACACAAGCATATATCTTTTAGAAAAACAATTTTTACATAGGGTTATATATGTTGGATTTTCGACTATAAATATTAATTAGAAATATAAAAATATTTCCTACATAATGATATTTTATTTATAATTTTTAGAGATTACATAATTTAATTTATTTATGAAACAATGATGATGCAGTAATTACCATAATAGTGAAAATTTAAAATAATTGATATTATAAATACCCAAATAAATATAATTTGAGACTTTTAATGAATTAAAATAATTTTCCAGGATAATATGACATATTAGGATTGATTTAATTAACTTTTTTCGAATTAATCATTCTGTTATGAGTTTCACAAAAATCAACTATTGAATAGTGTCAAAATTGACATAAAAGAGTTTTTAAAACAAATATTATATTATTAATTGATATTAAATTCCTAAAAAACTAAGGTTCGGACAAGAGACTTATATCATGATATTTTTATCATTAATGGACCACTTGGGGGTCTCTTGGATGTATATAGTACGTTTATTAACTATATAATCTAAAAATACAAAGTGACATGGTAAATGTCAAACTAATTAACTAAGAGTTAATACTTAAAGATAAGGTTAATATAGTAACCCAGACCTGTCTAAATTCTATTGGTTGAATGTTTTTCGACCTATCCCCACATTAAAATTTAAATAATCAACTTTGGAGCCATTATAAACTGAATATGAATTTATTATAAATTAATATTTCTAGCTTTTCCAAAGGTGCCCCTCACCCCTCTTATAAAAGGGCACTCCTCCTTCTCATTTATTCACACCTTCAAAGCCTTTTGGTTCGGCCAACCTCTGACCAAATACTCTCTCTCAACTTCCCTGACTTCATCCTAGAGTACTTCCTTTAGTCATAAAGCCATCTTAAGGAGCCCTTTTGATCAAATCAAAAGGAACAACCCGAAGAAGAGGTAATGTTTTCACCACCCTTTTTCAAATTCATTTCTTCTTCCACTTCTTCTTTATTTGTTATTACCATTCTAAAATAATAACTCCAGTATATTATATATAATGTGATGTTATTATAAATATGTTACAACCATATTCAGTATTCTATCCACCCTTTGAATAACATGTCACCACACGTGCGTACGTACGGCTTATCGTCTCCACGTCGTGGTGTAATTGTTATTCAATATATTATTATTTGGATGGGTATAATAATGATGTGTAACTCATGTAAATAATAAATATAACATGATAATGATTCTGTATATAAGATATACTATCCAATTATATATTATTTTAATATCAAAAGAATGATATTGTCGCTCGTACGTACGTACGGACTACCGTCTCCACGAACGCGATGAGATTCATTCTCTATCGTATCCATTCAAGTATAATTATCATTTGATGATTTAAAAATAATTTTTAAGGACTTGATATAATTTTGGATATGAATAAGATACAACCTATCCATGACAACCATGACTTACGTAACAAAACATATAAAAGAAAACGAGTAAGTTAACACCCGAAACAACGATAATTCTAAGATATTATTAACAAAGCAATGTTAAAAGATCATATATGATATCATATGAATATATATGATTCTTGTATAATTTAATAACAATTATTTCACCATTATACAGGAGGTTAACCTACCCCAAACCAAGTAAAATTACAAGTTAAGGGTTTGTTTCACAATCTCTTCATTATCCGAGGTTGTTTATACGTAATAATCTACTGGGATTTCTTTATCATCCACATCCATGTTTCTTCGAAATGTATTTAAAACATTTTTACTATTTAAAAAGAATATGGGTTAAATTAATTTATACCCTTATGTGTTTTTAAAGTAATCTTTCCGTTATTTTCCAAGCAAGGCACTTTTAACCTTTCGACAAATTTAAGGTAAGAATGTTTTTTTTAACTTATACGGCGGGTGAGGCTATTTAACGCCATTATAAAATCGTCAAAGCTTCCCTTACAAGCTTATAAGAATATTTTCAATGTAAATGTTTTATTTTATAATTATGTGACTTTTAAATGATTTCAAAATGAATATTTTAAGAATTTTTGAAAGGTACTCTTTATCAAGATCATAATTTCAAATGTTTTAAAGATTTATCTTTCTAAATCTTTTTAATTAATGTCCATGTTTTAAAAATGGTTTTAAGGATTTATTTATATGGACATTAAAGTTTTAAAATTAAAACTCCTTTTAAAATGTTTCAAAGTGGTATGGGACACTTTGATTCAAAAATCTATTTTTAAATAGCTTCTTGACAAATACTGTGCCTTTTAAACGATTTCAAGAAAAAGGTGGATATTTCTCTCAAATAGTTTTGATGATTATTTTCATCTATGTCAACATACTTTGATTTATTTTATGATTATTTGAAGTTGATACAAAACTTCTATATTGTATTGAAGGTTATGTGATATGTTTGACTGTGGATGTGTTATTTTTATACCATTAATGGTTTATGGAGAAAGTATTGACATTTCGTATGCTAGTTTTAATATGAATGTTTATGTTATGTTTAGACCTTTTCATATGGGAATGCATTGGACTTAATATGTGACGGGTGGAGCCCGCTATAGCTCCTCGATGCATCGGTAGGTCTCATGAGACAAACTAGTGTCTTGGCACAAGGCCTTGACAAAATCTTATTTGTAGTCTTGGCACGAGGCCCTGGCTATGTGGTTATGATAGTCTGGAATTATGCATTCCATCATTATAAAAGTGGTTATTAATATTGCATGTGATTATTCGATTAGTAGAATATCCATGTGAATAAGTAAATGGCATTATTTCATTTTATTTTTTCCATACTATGTTTAAGTTCAAGTTTAAAAGTCTTTTGTTTTAGTTATACATTGCCTTAAATGTTTATTCTTATTTATGAAAGTTTCCGCTATATTGTTATCCTTACTGGGCATTTGAGCTCACCCCTTTTCTATGTTTTATTTTTCCCAGGGTATGAAGAAGTAAATTATGAATGACCTGTAGGGATAGTATGTGGGGATATGAGTGTGGAATATAAAGAAAAGATGTTGTTGTATTTTTCATTTTTATGATGTAATATAAGACTTATGAATATATCTAGTATTTCCAAGGCAACTAAACCAATCGGTCTTTCGAGATTTGATCCTTCTTGTGATCATGCCAATGTTATGTAATAATGCACTGACTCTAGGTAACTAGGGTCGGGGCGTTACAGTTGGTATCAGAGGAAGTTTAGTACAAACCTTGGAAGCTAGATTTAGATAAACTCTGATTAGAGCACGTAGACCTAAGATGAACATTGAGGATTAGTATAGAAGAACTTCCTAGAATTTTGGTATTGTAGATATTTTGTGAGTTTTCCGAGAAATACATCCCTGTCTGGATATGAGCAGGTAGAGGCGGCTCTGGCACAGATGTACCTAGGGGTAAAACCTGAAAACACCGCTTTGATCTAGACTCGAACGGGAACTGGTGCACGAAAATGGGCCTTGTTGCACTCTTGGTTACGACACTCCTGGGGGATATTCTTAGGACAATTCTCATTTTCTTTACAAACCATTATGAGGGGTTTATGAGTGTATACTTCCTCAAAGGAGAAATTTTTATGATTATGGATTATATCCATAAACTATTTAATTTACGTTATGTGTCTTACAAGTTTGGGATTAGGTATTGTTATTCATAAACTAATCTAGTGTGTGCCATTGTTTAGAAATGGTGCCCAGTATAATGAATGAGAACTCCAGCAATGCACATGATCCAAAGAGAAAGAAGGATCATATCTTTCATGGTCTTAAGCCAGAATTTATAAGAGAAATAGTCTCCCATGTATTATCATCATATGAAGAAATAATATCATGTGTTGATAAGATAATTAAATATTTTACTGAGTCCTATGGCTTTGAAGGGAAGCAAGAGAAGAAAAGGATGGAAGAGAGAAAGATGGATAAAGGGAAGAGGGAAAAGAAGAATTTTACCATATGTGATAACTGTGGGAAGAAACACCCTAGAACTTTCCTGAAAGGAATGGGAGTTTGTTATAAGTATGGAGGAAAAGGGCACAAAGTACGTGACTGCAAGGGTAAGAAAATGGTTTCAAATGTACAATGCTTCATTTTCAAGGAGTTTGGACACTACGCGAACCTATGTCCCAGTCATCAGACTATGCCGCAAATGATGCTATTAGATAATAATCAAGTTATGATACTACCACAGATGAAGAGGAATGATTAAAGTTATTATGTTGATTATGTCATTTGAGTGTTGTATCAACAATGTACTTGTTATAATAATTATGGAGTATATAAAGATTGTACTGCAGTACTATTTAATTAAGGACTTGAGATTGTGTGGAACAAAGAAAAGTGACTCAATAGCAGGATAAATTTTTGGAAAATATATGGTTGAGAGAATGATAAACCATAATATAGTTCTGATACCGAGTTAGTGATTTTGGATTAATACATGATTGATTTGGATAAATTATATTGTATATTCTTGACTACCTTAAAACTGATTAATGATTTGTATATTTCATCATTATTGGGGTTTAAAACATTTTTGGATTCAAGGAGTATATCTAATATTCTTTAATGAATAAGGGATCATGAATGTAATCAATAAGGTTTTATGGTAATTCAGGATGTTGTAGTGTTTTAAAAGAATAAATGATGAAGGTGTTCACATACGCAGAAAAAGGATCTTTATTGTGTTTACCTTCCTTATAAATTTTGGACTGAAGTATTTTGGATAGTTCTAGTTTGGATTATTTTGGATTTCCATAAAAGGACAACCCGGAGGTCGGGCGGCAATCCGTCACGTCCGGCAAGGCCGCGAGACTTGAACTCACAACCGAAGGGCGACAAGGGTGTATCACCTACCACTGACCCACGTGATGTCTGGGATTAAATAATGTTGTTTTTTTTAAAAGATCTGGTAGATGAATTATAAATTCGTTTTTTTTAACCCTATATGAATAGGATAAATAGAATATTATTTTTAAGTTCTATTATCTTTTAGAGTGAAAGATGAGTCAATGGTAGAAATTAGTTAAAGTATGGAACTCTACTTGTCAAGAATATATTTTTATTCTTCTATTATTCTATGAATAAATTAATTCTTATACTTTATCTAAGTAATCCTAAAACCAAAAATGTGTTATCCTAATACCCTATGTTTTGTTGAACCGATGGTATTTCAAATCATCATAGATTGATGAATTTAAGGAGCTCAATTTTACACTTGTTTGTGATTGATGACCTCAATCACTACCTATAAATATTTACGTTTTTCCTCCAATTATATGTCTCTAATTGCCACCAATGTTCTCCTAATCGAGATCATAATTTGGTGGCGACCCTTTCATTTCTCTTTTCCTCATATTAAGACTAAATCTTAGTAAACCAATTTCCGATGTGGGTTTTCCCACAAAGATATTTTCTATTTTCAACCTTTTATTTTCGAAGAACAATTTCAAATTGTGAGGATGCAATTTATTGAAGGAGGGGAGAATGTAACACCCCAAGATTTCATAGTGTGTTATTTCTTCAAAATAATTCAATAACTTGCACTACACGCAACACCGAGTTCAAGCACACCAGGACTTACCAAAAAAGCCATTCAAAAGAGGTTATGAATAGTATTAACTAAATTTTAAACTTTATATAATCCTTATAATTTTACAATCCATATTATGAGTTTCTTAGACATAATGTAAGAACAAATTCATTTTCAGTATTTCACTTTTACCAACTTTTAATAGTGAACCCTTTTTAAATACAATATTTTAAACTTTTTGACTAAATGGGGACATCAAAAAATTTTAAAATGAAACATCTCAAGCTTCCATGGTACGCTTTCCTTTGAATAATACAGTAGCGTGTGTTGTACACAACTTCGAGTTCTAACACACACCACAACCAATCAAACTAGCCGTTATGAATAGTAATACCTACTTTTTGAAATTATATATATTTTATTTTTTAAAATGGACTTCATTTTTGGATTCGGAATATCGAATTTAGCCTAAGGTGAAATTTTGGTACTTTTCGGATAACTTTAATATTTTGATGAATAGTGAAAATTACTAAATTTTAATTAAAAACAACTTTTTTAATCAAAATAATTAATAGTGATAAATTATGAATTTGAGAGGTTTTAAAGTATATTTAGAATATATTTTTACAATTTAATACAATGTTGGTCATTGGACATAATTTCACAATTAAACCAAACATAAACAAGTATCAATCTTTTGATAGTTATTATATCTTAAAAACACGCTTTTTGTTTTGACAGTGGGAATTAATTTTCAATTAATTTCTTCCAATCCTGTGTTTTGGATTTGGAGAAATGGATTCCATATTTGGAATCAGGATGTTCAAATTGTGTAAATATGTAACTTTTATTTTTAGACATTTTGAATAATTACTTCGGTAAATATTTTATTTACCATGGTTAAGGGTAAATCCTGTAAATAAGGGTTAAAAAATAATATTATAATAATACTAATTTACCCTAAAACGTGTCCTAGACTTATTGGTTGATACATGTTCTACCATAGTTATAAGGCCCCAGCCTTAAACCTTACTTAATCTTGAGTTATTACAAGATTACACATTGAGGATCTTTTCGGGTTTAGAGTTTTAGAGAATTAGATCATAAAACTTGCATTACATTCCACATATAAACCAAGTGGTTACATAAAGATAGTATTCTTCATTCCCATCAATGGAAACATATTTAAAATAAAACATGGATTCATTCTTGACACTTCCTTGACACTATCATCATATCATGTACCTTTCCCTTGACCTGTGAAAAACATTTCAAAAAACTTGGGATGAGCATAAAAAGCTCAGTATGGGTTATAAAAACATGGAAAGGAAACATGGGTACATATATACATAAGAGTGAAATCATACTTTACCCATAAAACATAAGCACATTAACATACCTCATCAAATCATTAGTAAATCATTGAAATCATAAGACATAAAGGTAACTTGAGGCATTCATAACATTCTTACGTAGGGAGTAACCCTCTTGGTTACGTTTGGAATACCCATCACAGTATATTCCCTAAAATCTCTTCGGAGAAACCTTAATGTTTCACTCCTTCATGTTACCCAATTCATTGGAGAGCTATATCGGGCTCACCCGCCCTTAGTTTATCACGGAACCACCCGTCTTCATAATAATTCCCAAGAACCATAACATAATCGTATCACATAAAACATGCATAAAGGAAACATAAGATTTCCAAATTTCAATCACAAGATATCAATACAACACAAAAAACAATGTGAAAACCATTTTCAATACCAAAATAAAAGAAAAGTAAAACATGGTATTTATTTTTCTTTTAAAAAAAAGGTATGTCTTGTAGAGGAAGCCGAAACTCAAATAACGGTCATGACGGTGGAGAAGTCGTTGTCGCCGCATACGTACGACAAAAACATTCCCTTTTGTCATTTATTAAAAGCTTCGTATAAAAAAGATTCCTTTTGAATAAACGGAAAAGTCAAAGGGGTTTATACACCATATAAAAAAAAGTTGTGTATAAAATAAAATATGCCTCAATGAAAGGAGATTGAGACGAAGTCCCATACCTCGGGTCCGACTTGACTCGGTCATTCTTTAATGTCCTGAATAATAAACCTGAGTTAATTTCTACTTTCTTAAGAACCTTTTTCAAGTTCATTATTCCTTTTATATCACTTATTACCATGTCATTAACACTATGTAATTATTTAAGTTAATAACAGTCGTTTTAACGATCATTAGTACTTGAGTCAAAAATAAGCCCTTTATAGTTACATGTTGTTCATGTATTAATTATATCCAGAATGTTATTCATGATTTAGATGTCATATATGTCATATATATCCATTATATACATGCATTTATAATATTACATAATCATTTAGAGGTAAGAAATGAAATGCACCGTTCATGGAGACGGTAAGCCGTACGTACGCATGAACGCTACTTTCATTTCTATTTCATATTTTATAGAATGGAATCATAATGATATAAAGGTATATTATAATTCCAGTATAATATCATATATAATATCATAGTTCCATCCTTTATATGTCCCACATATGGTATTTAACAAATCAAATCACTTTGAGGGGGCGGTAGTCCGCACTTCCTAAAATGAAGATATCGTGTTTACCCATAATGGAAACCATAAAGGTATGCCCAAAATGAAAAAAAACAGAAGCTTAAGGAAAACATAAACATATTATATATCATATATAAAAATAGTGACATCATAATGGCCACCTTTGAAGGTGTTAAATAGGTATTGAACAATCATCGTTTCGGGAGGCAGAATTTCGCCATCCACGGAAACCGTATGTTCTTTAACCATTTGATGTAGTTTTGTGAGAGTGTAGCTCAAATAAATCTTATAACAACATCCTAGTATATTGAAGATACTGGTTTTGCTACAAAGGAAGTAAATAAAAAGAGTTTAGGGGGTTGGAGAAGCAAAATAAAACAAATGAACATGAGAGAATAAATTACCTTTAAAAGTGTAACTCCTTTTGATTTGAGCCTAAAGGCTTCCTTTGAAAGGATTATGCCCAAAGGGAATCCTCTAGGATGAGGAGAGGGATGTGGAGAGAGTAAATGGGCAGGGTTTGGCCGAGCCAAAGGCTTGAGGAGTGTGTGAAATGAGGTAGAGGTGGGGGCCTTTTATAAGAGGAGAGGAGGGGCGCTTTTGGAAAGTAAAGAAATATTACTTTATTTGAAAATGTTTTTCGGTTTTAAAAGGTCTCACATTGATATAAGTCGTGGATAAGGTGATAAGGGTTCTAAATCCACCCATCCAATTGGTTTTTGACATGTTTAGTTCATAGATTTTACATTATCTTTCCATTTTATTTAAATCATCAAATAATGATGTCATCGCTGCATCATTATTATGTCATAAATAATTTAATTTATTTAATGTCTAAAAATCATAAAAAAAATACTATGATGTAGGAAATCTTTTTATCTTTACAATGACTATATATAATCAAAAATCTGATCTTTATAACCCCATGTAAAAATTGTTTTCCTAAAACATATTATGTTTGTGTCATTTTTACTTTTACATTAAATAAAAAGTTATTTATGTCATTTCCCAACCAAAATGTCTCCATGGGGTCCCCAAGTTGACAAATGGCTTTTCTTGGTCGGCCATGACACAACCAATAAGGTTGAGACATGTGTCTAGGTCATTTCATATTATAAAATCATTATTTATACCTTAAACTACCCTAATTACCACTAATCGCGATTAAAAACTTAATAAGTTACTATTCACCAAAAAAAAATTTAATCCCATTGAACCACATTTTACTTCTTAATGACAACCATGTATGTCGGATTTTTGAAATTCAAAACACAATGATGGCAAAATTTCATTTAAATGGAAAATTAGTTTTTATAAGTACCACTTAGTGGTTTCACTATTCATCAAAAATTGAAGTTTTTCAAAAAATTACCAAAAATTCACCCTAAGCTATATTTGATATTCCGAATTAAAAAATGAAGTCTATTTTACAAAATTCAAATCATGTAAGTCACATTAATTAATTTAATAATTAATTCCCGCTGCCAGAGCAAGTAGCGTGTTTTTACAAAACAATAAGTATCAAAAGATTGACACCAGTTTAAGTCCAATTTCAAAGTGAAATTGATTCCAATGACCACCATTGGATAAAATGGTAAAAATATATTCTAATTTCACTTCAAAACCAATTCAAAACATAATCTAATCATATAAATAAATTAGATTAAAAAGCAGTTTTGATGTAAAATGCAGTATTTTTCACTATTCATAAAAAAATGAACATTGTTAGAAAAATACCAAAAATTCACACAAGGTAAATTTTGATGTCCCAATCATAAAGAATAAGTTTATTTTGACAAACATAATTTATAAAATTGTCAAAATATAGATTCAAAAATGGTTTTCCATCAAAAGGCAGTAAAACAATCTTTTAAGAATATTAGTGTATTCCATGCATAAGATTGTATTTATTTTCATTTTAAGCCTCTATAACACTATCTTAATCCTTAATAGACAAAGATAAAAATATCTATTATTCATTAATTACTTGGGATGTTACAATATTCATCTTTGGGTCGATTTTGGGACCCCATGGAGCCACTTGTAGGTGATAGGGACACTTTATTTTGATTAAGTTAAAAAGAATACAAAAATGACACAAGCATATATCTTTTAGAAAACCAATTTTTACATAGGGTTATATATGTTGGATTTTCAACTATAAATATTAATTAGAAATATAAAAGGATTTCCTACATAATTATATTTTATTTATAATTTTTAGAGATTACATAATTTAATTTATTTATGAAACAATGATGGTGCAGTAATTACCATAATAGTGAAAATTTAAAATAATTGATATTATAAATACCCAAATAAATATAATTTGAGACTTTTAATGAATTACAATAATTTTCCAGGATAATATGACATATTAGGATTGATTTAATTAACTTTTTTAGAAGTAATCATTCTGTTATGAGTTTCACAAAAATCAACTATTGAATAGTGTCAAAATTGACATAAAAGAGTCTTTAAAACAAATATTATATTATTAATTGATATTAAATTCCTAAAAATATAAGGTTCGGCCAAGAGACTTATATAATGATATTTTTATCATTAATGGACCACTTAGGGGTCTCTTGGATGTATATAGTAAGTTTATTAACTATATAATATAAAAATACAAAGTGACAAGGTAAATGTCAAACTAATTAACTAAGAGTTAATACTTAAAGATAAGGTTAATATAGTAACCCAAACCTGTATAAATTCTATTGGTTGAATGGTTTTCGACCTATCCCCACCTTAACATTTAAATAATCAACTTTTGAGCCATTAGAAACCGAATATGAATTTATTATAAATTAATATTTCTAGCTTTTCCAAAGGTGCCCCTCACCCCTCTTATAAAAGGGCACTCCTCCTTCTCATTTCTTCACACCTTAAAAGCCTTTTGGTTCGGCCAACCTCTGCCCAAATACTCTCTCAAATTCACTCAATTCATCCTAGAGTCCTTCCTTTAGTCATAAAGCCAACTTAAGGAGCCCTTTTGATCAAATCAAAAGGAAGAACCCGAAGAAGAGGTAATGTTTTCACCACCCTTTTTCAAATTCATTTCTTCTTCCACTTCTTCTTTATTTGTTATTACCATTATAAAATAATAACTCCAATATCTTATATATACTATGATGTTATTATAAATATGGTACAACCATATTCAGTATTCTATCCACCCTTTGAATAACATGTCACCACATGTGCGTACGTACGGCTTACCGTCTCCACGTCGTGGTGTAATTGTTGTTCAATATATTATTATGTGGATGGGTATAATAATGATGTGTAACTCATGTAAATAATAAATATAACATGATAATGATTCTTTATATATGATATACTATCCAATTTTATATTATTTTAATATCAAAATAATGATATTGTCGCTCGTACGTACGTACGGACTACCGTCTCCACGAACGCGATGAGATTCATTCTCTATCGTATCCATTCAAGTATAATTATAATTTTATGATTTAAAAATAATGTTTAAGGACTTGATATAGTTCTGGATATGAATAATATACAACCTATCCATGATAACCATGGCTTACATAACAAAACATATAAAATAAAACGAGTAAGTTAACACCCGAAACAACGATAATTCTAAGATATTATTAACAAAGCAATGTTAAAAGATCATATATGATATCATATGAATATATATGATTCTTGTATAATTTAATAACAATTATTTCACCATTATACAGGAGGTTAACCTACCCCCAACCAAGTAAAAGTACAAGGTAAGGGTTTGTTTCGCAATCTCTTCATTATCTGAGGTTGTTTATATGTAATAATCTACTGGGATTTCTTTATCATCCACATCCATGTTTCTTCGAAATGTATTTCAAAACATTTTTACTATTTAAAAAGAATATGGGTTAAATTCATTTATACACTTATGTGTTTTTAAAGGAATCTTTCCGTCATTTTCCAAACAAGGCACTTTTAACCTTTCGACAAATTTAAGGTAAGAATGTTTTTTTTAACTTATACGGCGGGTGCGGCTATTTACCGCCGTTATAAAATCGTCAAAGCTTACCTTACAAGATTATAAGAATATTTTCAATGTAAATGTTTTATTTTATAATTATGTTACTTTTAAATGATTTCAAAATGAATATTTTAAGAATTTTTGAAAGGTACTCTTTATCAAGATCATAATTTCAAATGTTTTAAAGATTTATCTTTCAAAATCTTTTTAATTAATGTCCATGTTTTAAAAATGGTTTTAAGTATTTATTTATATGGAAATTAAAGTTTTAAAATTAAAACTCCTTTTAAAATGTTTCAAGGTGGTATGGGACACTTTGATTCAAAAATCTATTTTTAAATAGCTTCTTGACAAATACTATGACTTTTAAATGATTTCAAGAAAAAGGGGGATATTTCTCTCAAATAGTTTTGATGATTATTTTCATCTATGTCAACATCCTTTGATGGATTTTATGATTATTTGAAGTTGATACAAAACTTCTATATTGTATTGAAGGTTTTGTGATATGTTTGACTGTGGATGTGTTATTTTTATACCATTCATGGTTTATGGAGAAAGTATTGACATTTCGTATGCTAGTTTTAATATGAATGTTTATGTTATGTTTAGACCTTTTCATATGGGAATGCATTGGACTTAATATGTGAAGGGTGGAGCCCGCTATAGCTCCTCGATGCATGGGTAGGTCTCATGAGACAAACTAGTGTCTTGGCACAAGGCCTTGACAAAATCTTATTTGTAGTCTTGGCATGAGGCCTTGGCTATGTGGTTATGATAGTCTGGCATTATGCATTCCATCATTATGAAAGTGGTTATTGATATTGCATGTGATTATTCGATTAGTAGAATATCCATTTGAATAATTAAATGGAATTATTTCATTTTATTTTTGTCATACTATGTTTAAGTTCAAGTTTAAAAGTCTTTTGTTTTAGTTATACATTGCCTTAAATGTTTATTCTTATTTATGAAAGTTTCCGCTATATTGTTATCCTTACTGGGCATTTGAGCTCACCCCTTTTCTATGTTTTATTTTTCCCAGGGTATGAAGAAGTAAATTATGAATGACCTGCAGGGATAGTATGTGGGGATATGAGTGTGGAATATGAAGAAAAGATGTTGTTGTAGTTTTCATTTTTATGATTGAATGTAAGACTTATGAATATATCTAGTATTTCAAAGGCAACTAAACCAATCGGTCTTTCGATATTTGATCCTTCTTGTGATCATGCCAATGTTATGTAATAATGCACCGACTCTAGGTAAGTGGGGTCGGGGCGTTACATTTATAACACTATCACATACATTTTTTTCAATATGAATAACTTCAATAAAATGTCTAACATACAGACAATTCTAGTATAGTAATTCAAAAAAAACTGATTTCATTTTCCAACCGGTTTTCATAAGGTTTTTCGAAAATGGTTTACCAAAAGCAGTGTCCATATCTTTAACTTTCTCAAATAGTTGATCACCTGTTAGTAGAGACAGTGGTGTACGTTCTTATGAACTTCCATCGAATGATGTCATCCAAGATCGGTGCTTATTTCATTGAGGTACAAATCTGTGATATCCAAGAAACATGTTTTTTGATGAATGTTTCAACCTAATTGATTATGTACCTTTTTCGCAGATGGGACACCTAAGAGTTCCTTTAATGCTATATCTTGAAAATTTTCCATAAGCAGGAAAGTCATTTGTCACCCCATAAAACTTGGATCTCAATGTGAAATCTTTATTTCTGTAAGCACCATACATCATAACACATGAATCCCATAATAATTTCAAATCCTCAATCAATATATCCAAATAAACATCAATATCATTACTCGGTTGTTTTGGTCCTGATATAAGCATAGATAACATGATGTGTTTTTGTTTCATGCATAACCATAGTGGAAAGTTATAATTTACCAACATAACCATCCATGTACTGTGAATTATTCTTTGAAAATCAAAATGATTCACTCCATCTGTAGATAACGCAAGATGAAGGTTTCTCAGCTTGTTTCCAAAGTCATGATACTCATGATCAATTCTCTTCCACTGAGGAGAGTCTGTCGGATGCTGTATTTTTCCATCTTTATTTCTTCTATTAGCATTCCATGTCAATTTCCATGTAGTCTCCTCACTTCCATATAGGTGCCTAAATCTTGGAATGATTGTAAAGAACCATGCAAATTTCATAGGACTAAATTCATATTTCTTGTATCGAGAATCAACACACTTTAGGAATTCTATAAGTGATTTGTGGTCCTTGAGAAATATTATACAGTCATTCTAGTAGGAATTTATTCTTTCAGAGATCATACCCATTGAGCGTAGAATTTTTTTGGCATCATATGTTCGTCTTGAGAGCTCGTTATCTTTTGGGAGCATGTCATTCAAGAGAGCAAGTAATTCTTTAAAACTATTTTCACTCCATCTGTTGCTTTCTTTGAAATTATATAGCTTCAGTACAGCTGAAAATACTGTATATTTAGTGCAACCATAATACAATGGAATCTTTGAACAACTCTTTAACTGCTCAAAAAATTTTGGGCAATCATGAAGTTCATATTCAATTGTCCTTCTCATTTTCTTAATGATATCTTCATCATCATGAAAATATGTAATCACATCCTTGATGTGTTCTTCTTCATTCTCCACACTGGTAATCATATCAAATGATCCATAAAATGCAGTGTTATCCCAGTCACTAGCTACATTCGCTCTTTCCCTTTGTTTATTCCAAAATTTATAACTTTGATCTATTCCATGACAGATCAAGTGTTATTCTAAATCCTCTAGGATAACTTGTATTGAATAACAACAGTATAAACATAGAGAAAGGATTTGAGAAGGATCATATGCATGATATTTTTCAAACTTGATGAACTCTTTCACTCCATCTTCATACTCTTTTGTCAGACGATTGGCATCCATACATTATTTATTCATATCCATCCTATTTGATTCGGTGATATTAATATTTAACGAAATAAATACACAAAACATTGATATAAAAATTAAACAAGGATAAAAAAATTATATAATTTAAATATATTTTGAAAACTATTTATAAAATCACTGTTGAAATCCCATTAAAAAACCAACCATTTACACAAATTCCTCTTTAAAATAATAAACCCTTTTTAAAATAAATCAATAATTTCCAAAATCCTTTCTAAAAACCCCAATTCTTTTTTTAAACCATTTTAAAGTAATTTAAAACCAAAAAAGGGTATGTTGGACACATATAATTTTTTAAGAAATATTTTAAAACACTTGAATCATTTTAAAAGTGAACCCCTAACAAATTCACTAGATGTCATTGCCACTTCCCTCTATCTAGAAAATGAAAATAATTAATGGAAACATGACTTATATGCCTCATGAAACCCCCTATATAGCTCTGATCACTAATTTTTAGTGTTCCTCCCATCAACCTTATGGACTGGCCAACCCATCATTGGTGGGTGAACTCCTTTTCTAGTGTTCCGACCCCCCCACTAGCTATTCTGTAAGAACCCGGTTTCTAACTCAGGTATGGATCCTTTAATTTTCGGTCTAAATATATAATTTTGACCTAATATTTATTCCTAATGAGTTAGTAAAGTTCTAAGGGTGTTTGGGGCTTGTTCAGAGCCTGAAACCCATCTTTTTAGAGAAAACAGACCCGGTGCACGGTTTAAAGAACACCATGCAGAATTCCATACAGTTTGGAAAACTGTGTAGATGTTTTTTTTCATACAGATCCACCTCACATGGTTGGTGCATGGCCATGCAGTCTAACCGTGCGAGCGCCCCTTTTTTCAAGTAATCATTCATGGCTGGCGCATGATTTGATCAAACCGTGCGGGGGATGACTTTTCGGGTAGAACTGTCTCGCACGGTTTATGCACAGTTTGACAAACCATGCATAGACTATTTCTCTAGGTAATTTTACAATTTTTCCCTTAATGGACTAATTAAGTCACCCCTTCCTTCCTAATCCTATTTTATGCGAGATTGACCTATTTCTCTCTCAATTTCGAGCTTTTTGAAGATCAAAACCTAAAATCAAGAGATCTCTATCATCCAACATCAGATCGAGCATCTGTTCATCACATTGGATGCACAATGGTAAGTTCTCGAGTCCTCTTTATTCATTCTTGTTCTCTTTATATCTCGACCTAGGTATCTCCATGTGAGTTTTTTTTACCTTTTCTTAGATCTACTCTGATCCAAGGCAAATCAAGGGCTGATATCGGAGGAGGAGGATCGTACAACCATAAGGTGGTTGGTATATAACTCATACCTAGAGTTTGTTGATTTTGGAATGTTCATGTGGGTCTTACTGATCCCATCGGGGACAATATATTAAATTTAAATTCCATGATTATACTTGTTAGAATCGTATGGTTATGTTATTTCCAAATATGTGATTATTTTTTAGTGGTTACACCCACAACTCAATCTGCCTCATGTTCAAGGTTATTCCATAATTGGGTTTTTAGTGTTTTGACATGTTTGAGAAACCGTTCAGATGTGACCTTACTTGACCTTCCAAAAGGCGATCCTTCCTAATAAATGGTTTGTTGTTAAATGAAAATTTCATAATGGCATGTACCATGTATGCTCACCACTTGACCTGCCTAAGGTAAGTGCTTCAAATGATTATTAAATGTGAAATGTGGAATGGAAAGTATACTAAGTATATGACTTGGCCTTATTAAAAGATATTGAATAAATTTTACATGTCTGTATCACCCCTTCTATGTTGATGGAAGGTAGTGGAGTGAACCTCAATAATTGAATATTCCTTAATGGTTAACTATGACTTAATTAAATGGTTGTAATGCAACTTGGACTATCCACACTGATAGAAGACAAGTCTTGGACCAATAAATAAATGGTTTCAACTATAATTGACCTACCCACACTAATAAAAGGCAAGACTTGAACCAAATTAATTATCTCATGATTACAATATCAAATAGGAATGGACTGACTTGATCTCACCTTGGATTCTGAGAGGAGAATACCATGGGTCTCAGGAACCCCATTCTAATTCAAGGATGTGGTTTGCTTAGGTTGATACCCACCTAGATCCCGGTTCTTGTATATTCCTTGGATGCCCGGTATACTACCGTAGGGTCCCCTTCCATTATTCCAGGATACCTTGGATACACTCCTTGAATCCAGCATTGACAAGTAGGTTCCTTGGATACACTCCTTGGACCCAGTCCTTTCTTAGCCCCGTTTTACCTTGGATGCACTCCATGGACTCGGTAGGCACCTTATTGGGGAATGCCTTGGATTACACTCCTTGGATTAGACTCTTACCCCCTTAGTTATACTCAGATACTACTGAGTTAGCTTTCCATGAGATTTATGTTACCTTGGTTTTTACCCTAGAACTCCCTCACTGGATATCTTTTTCAGGTTTCCTTGTTACGTCTTGGTACCATCACTACTTATACTATCACAAGGTGATGTCAGTTCTAGCTATGGCTCACGTGACCTATTAACATTAAATGGTAATTACATAATCAATGAAATGGTTACATGTTCAGACACTAGCCGAGGGCTAAAGAAGGTACTTGGGTATTTTGTTATTTTGTACTAATTTCTTTACTTATATATGCAAGCCTGCACACTGCTATATTCCATTACACGGTCCGGATGTTATAGACACCATTGGTGGTGAACCACTAAGATTTATCTCACACCCTCTCCAGGCACCGTTTGGTACCTAAAGTAGATTATATGACTACAGGTGTTGAAAAAGGGAAGTATACAGCTTCTAATACTTGATTGTGTGCTGATAAAATGGAGTTTGATAGTAGATGACCAAGTTGGATCTCGGGATGCTTGGAGTAGTCTTTGTTTTCCTTTACTTTGTGGAACATGTTATGTCTATTGTCTTATATCCATGCTATCCAGTTTTATAGTGACATGACATTTCATCATCATTGTTTAGTTAGTACAATTATGTTTTTTCTCATTTATCTATTGCATTAGTTTCCTTCAACTTTTTATTTATATTTCTTCATCTGTTTACTATTTCTTTATATTCCTTCTGTTGTGCCACATTCTTCTAATGAGGGAATAGTCTTCCCATGGACATACCCTAGGCCCTCACTGCTAGTCAGCAGCCTCTGGAGTTTGGGAAGATGCGCTTGAGGCCATGTGGTCCACCGGGCTCGGGGCACTCATTAAGTGGCATCCGGGTCTAGTTTTTCACAAAGTGGTATCAGAGGTGGTTTCTTTTCTTTCTTTACTATTTAGAGACAATATATTGGAGAATAGTAATTCTTGGGACTTGGTCATAAGTAGTGCTCAGGCGTCGCGAACCCATATTTAGGGTAAAATCCAAGTTACCCATAATACAATTGTTGTTCTATTTTTCCTATTACAGTTGATATTATTTCACCGTTGAGTGACGCACATGTTTTGTGGTGTTGTTGATTATTACTCTATTGATAATTTATTTCATCCTTAGCCCAATTATATGAGGGCAAGGATCATTTCTACATGAATCATTATAGGCACCTAGAATTCACATGTCATGCATATTTCCATGCCATATAGGTGCATCTCACTTCTTTTCATTACTTGATATGTCTGTGCTTGTTGAGTGATGTTGTGATAGTTTGATTGTACTTGTATTACTTTGTCTATGTTTGAGTGATTGTAGGTCTCAATTCATGAGGTGTATGGGCCCATATGGTTTGGGATGAGTAATTTATTGAGTCGGTCCATTATACTATAAATAAATGGGTGTCGTTTCTGGTGATAAGTGTATGGGAACTGATTCATCAGAAATGGATATCCATTATAAAGTGAATCCTTAAATATAAAATAAATTGGTTGCACATCCTTATCCTACCTTGTCATGATTATGAAAGGTAAAGGAGTGAACCTAGAAATTAACTGCAAAATGACATGAAACTTATACATGAGTACTTACCGATGTATGTCCTTCTAAGTGGGTATTTTGGGTAGTATTCCTTGGGTAGTGAGTTTTTATTACATTCAGTTTTCTCTAGTGATGCTATATTATGCTCTTAATATTTTTCTAAGATGTGTGCTTGGAAATTTTAGACCAATGTCGATGTGACGTCCTCGTGTTGTTCACCAGGAGGGTGGTGATGACCATGCTCTATACATGGTGTTACCTGAGCCGACAATATTACTTACAAGAGTGTCAGTTGAGGTACCGCCTGCTATACCTGATACGGGCACTGATTCCCAAGTCTGTGATATTTTCCTATATCTGATGCAGTCTATGCAAGGTTCTCCATGGGTGTCACCTACGATGGTTGATCTGACTCGCGAGTTCCAGCAGCAACATCCTCCTACTTTTTCAGGGGATGGCAGTTCTCAAGCTATTGATTCTTGTCTAGAGGCCATGATGCCTATCTTTGAGCATCTGGAAAAACCTCAAGAGTGGAGAGTCAAGATTTCTACATACATGATTTGGGATTCATTTAAGAATTGGTGGGATGTGGTTACCCAGGCCGGTCATCATCATGGCATGTTATGGGTTGATTTCTAGACTACCTTCTATGATCAGTTCTTTCCTCAGGAACTGAGAGCTGACAGAGAGAGAGAGTTCATGAATCTCAAGTAGGGTTCTATGTCATTTATGAAATATTCAGCACATTTCAATTATTTAAATTACTTTTCATCACTTCTAGATGGTGATGAGATTTTTCATGCTAGACATTTTGAGGATGGGCTCCAGTACGCCATACGAACTCAGGTGAATTTATTTCACCTTCCTACATTTTCTACAATAGTTGATCAGGCCCTTATCAATGAACATAACCTGATGGATGGCGCAAGTATAGGATTTAAAGGATCAGTGCCACGTCAGGCCAGTAGTTCTTCCAGTGGCAGGAAACATTCCCTCAAGGTTTTTCTTCAGAGCAATGGTAGCTAGAGTATCCATTTTGATAGCTTTGTGGTGTGTCATCATTGTGGAAAACCATGGAATAAGAAGCCCCAATGTGATAGAGATCCTATAGAGTGCCGATCTTGTGGTCGTATGGGTCATCTTTATCATTTCTTCAAGACCTTTACACCAGCTTCGAGTGGAAAATGGTTTGTGCTAGATCCACCTTCAGGAGTGAGTTCTTTTATACCACGTCAGGCGGGGAGTTGGAATAGCACTAGAAAGTCTGGCCGAGGAGGTGGTCATGGTCGTGGTAGTATAATCCCTGATCACCATCAATTCCAGTAGAGTAGTCATAATCATGGTAATCCATCTTTTGCATAGGGTTGTGAATCAGGTTAGTTGCATGCCTTACAGCTGATACCTAAGGATCAGGCTACGGGGCAATCTAGAGTACAGGGTACTATTCTAGTAGACTTTACTATTTTCTCTGCTTTGTTTGATACAGGTTCTTCAAACTCTTTCATTCCTGTATCTATCGTGGAAAGTCTCAGACTAGAGATACATTATCACTATGGTGTAATGACCCTCAACACACCATTGGGAATATGGAAGGAGGTCATATGCCAGTGTAGGGACTATCCCCTTGAGGTAGGAAGTCATCCTTTCTTGTGGGATCTCTTTTTTCTTGATATAAAAAGCTTCGATGTCATTCTTGGGATGGGCTGGTTAGTCCACTATCATGCCTTTGTAGACCGCTATCACCACAGGTTTTCTTTTACATTTCTAGAAGGAAGTAGTTATCTTTTCAAAGGTGAGTGGGATTTCTAGGTTGGGAGAGCTTGACTGAAGCATCCGGGGCTAGGTGAAGTGACTGCTCATATTGAAAATATTTTCATAGAGGATCAAGGATTGATTCAAACTAATTTTCCTCTAATAGTTTATCATTTTAGGGAAGTATTTCCTGATGAATTTTCTAGCTTACCTCCTAAGAGATAGGTAGAGTTTATAATTGATCTTGTTCTGGGAGCATCTCTAGTGTCCATTCCTCCATATAGGAGGCCACCTACTAAGTTTCATGAGCTTAAGCGGAAGATAGAGGACCTAGAGGCCAAAGTCTTTATACATCCTAGTACATCCACTTGGGTTTCACCTGTGATTTTTGCTAAGAAGGTGGATGGAAATATTCATCTATGCATGGATTACAGAAGGTTGAACTATCTTATGGTCAAGAACTGGTATCCACTTCCTCGAATAGATAATCTCTTTGACCAACTTCGAGGAGCAAAGTTGTTCTCTAAGATCAACCTAAGATCGGGTTATCATCATGTGTGAGTCAAACCCTCAAACATACCTCGTATAGATTTCCATAGTAGTTATAGTCTGTATGAGTACCTTTTTATGTTGTTCAGTCTTACAAACTCTCCTACCATTTTCTTGGCTTTGATGGATAGGGTTTTCCACCCCTATTTGGAATATTTTGTCATGGTCTTTGTGGGTGACATCTTGGTGTATTCTCGCACTCGTAAATACCATGACAAATATCTTGAGATCATTCCGAGTAAACTAAGAGAGCATCATCTTTATTCTAAAATTGCTAAATGTGACTTCTGGTTCGACAAATTCTACTTCCTGGTTCATATTATTTCAAAATCAGAAGTATCAGTTGACCCTAAAATGGTTAGTGTTGTAGTTTCCTAGGAGAATCCCAAGAACATGTTTGATATCAGGAGTTTCTTAGGGATGGCTTGATATTACAGTAATTTCATATAGGAATTATCATATATTTCTTCACATCTTACTGGACTTAAAAAGAAGGGTGTTAAGTTCTTGTGGTCAGAATCATGCGAAAAGTCCTTTTAGGAGCTAAAAGGGAGGCTTGTCTCAGCACCGATTCTGATTCTTCCAGAACCTGGTAAAGGTTATATCATCTTCTGCGATTCATTAGGCAATAGCCTAGGAGCAGTGTTGATACAAGAATATAAATTCATTGCATACGGATCTTGGTAGTTGAGGCCTCATAAGAGAAATTACCCAATTCATGACCTCGAGCTAGTAGCAGTTGTCCATGCCTTACATTACTGGAGACATTATCTATTGGGTGAGTACTTTTTGGTGTATACAGATCAAAAAATCCTCAAGTATATCTTTTCTTAGTGTGACTTGAACCTCAGATAGCAGATATGGGTCAAATATATACAATCCTTTGATTTTGATCTTACCTATATGCCTGAAAAGGGCAATGTGGTTGTTGATGCACTGAGTCAGAAAACTAAAACACAGGTTGTGTAGGAAGCCAGTGAAAAATGGAAGTTAATGGCCCTATTTTTTTGAACTTCATCTGAAGTTTCATGACAATCACAATCAGTATTACCTCTTAGCCTTAACAGTTACCTCTTCCCTCCTTGAAAAGGTGAAGAGTAGGGAGTTTTTAAATCCTGAATGTTTGGTTCTCCATGAGAGTATATCATGAGATAACCCACCTCTGGATTGGTCTATGGATAGAGACAACGTCCTACGTCTACATGGACATATATGGGTTCTTACAGATATGAGAGGGGAGTTGATGAAAGAGTCCCACACTTCTTAGTGTGAAGTTCAACTAGGTATCTCAAAGATGTATTGAGATATACGACGCCAGTATTGATGGATTGGAATGAAACGTCAGATTGTAGGCTTCATCACTAGGTGTTCCACCTGTCAGTAGGTGAAGGCGGAGCACCAGAGACCTGTAGGCTTGTTACAACTGCTTCCAGTCCTAGAATGGAAATGGGAAGACATTGTTATGGATTCCATAGTCAGCTTACCTAGGTCACTGAGGGGTAGTGACTCTATCTGGGTAGTCATTGACTGACTAAAAAAATCATCCCACTTCATTTCTATTTGGGATAATTTCTCTATTGATGAATTGGGAAGACTGTATGTTCATGAGATCATACGACTACACGGGGTTCCATGTACTATCATTTCAGATAGGGATGCTCATTTTACTTCACAGTTCTGGTAGGGTTTGAAGAAATCTAAGGGAACTTAGGTTCTTTTAAGAATAGCTTTTCACCATCATACCAATGGAAAATTAGAATGGAAATGACAGGTTCTAGAGGATATGTTCCAAGCATGTGTCCTTGATTTCGGAAGTTCTTGGAAGAATCATATTCCTCTCATCGATTTTGCTTATAATAACAGTTTTCAGGTGACGATTCAGATGGATCCTTTTGATGCCTTATATGGTAGGCCATTCCATTCACCCTTGTTCTAGATAGAGGTAGGTGAGGTATCTCTACTAAGTCCTCATCTTGTTCAAGAGACTTTAGAAAAAGTTCAGTTGATCAGAAAGTGTATGACTACTGCTCAGTCTAGACAGAAATCTTATGTCGATCGCCATCAAAGACCTTTTGAGTTCGAGGTTGGGGATCTTGTTTTCCTTTAGGTATTACCCAGGATAGGGAATAGATGGTTAAGAAAGCAAGGAAATTTGTTGTCTCGTTACATCGGGTCATTTGAGATTATAGAGAGAGTCGGGCCGATAGCTTATCGGTTATTACTACCTCAGAGGTACCGTGCCATGCCCGACGTCTTTCATGTCTCATAGCTTATATAAAATCATGTTGACTCATCTCATACCTTTCATCCTGAGGAAGTTGAGTTAGATTTCGATGCTACCTTTGAGGAGTATCCAGTAAGCATCATTGCCCGAAGCATGAAGGTTCTCGGAGACAATTTTGTCCCTCTCGTACGGGTGCTATGGTAGCACGGTTGATTATAGGATGAGACTTGGGAGAGATAAATCGATGTGCGTACTCAGTGGCCAGAGTTGTTTTTAAATAGTGTTTCTTTACCCTTGAATGGAGAACTTGGGGGGTGAGTTCTTTTAAGGGGGGAAGACTGTAAGAACCTGGTTTCTCACTCAGGTATGGATCCTTTAATTTTTTGTCTAAATCTATACTTTGGACCTAATATAGATGCCTAATGAGTTAGTAAATCTTCCAAGGGTTTCTGGTGCTTGTTCAGAGCCCAAAACCCATATTTTTGGAGAAAATGGACCTGGAACATGGTGTAGAGAAAATTGTACGAAATTTCACATGGTTTGGTTAGCGCATGGTCGTGCGGTCTAACCATGAAAGAACCCCTTTTCCTTGGTAACTGTACATGGATGGTACACAGTTTGATCAAACCATGCAGGGGATGACTTTTTGGGCAGAACCGTCTTTCACAGTTTGTGCATGGTTTGACAAACCATACAGACAAACTGTACACAGACTATTTCTCTGGGTAATTTTCTAGTTTTTCCATTAATGGTATAATTAAGTCACCCCTTCCTCCCCAATCCGAGTTTATGTGGGATTGAACTATTTATCTCTCAATTTGGGTCTTTTTGAAGATCAAAACTTTGAATCAAGAGGTCTCCATCATCCGAAATCTGATTGATCTTTTGTTCATTGCATTGGATGCACAACGGTAAGTACTCAAGTCCTATTTAGTCATTATTCTTTTCTTTCTCACTCAACTTAAGTATCACCATGTGATAATTTTTCACCTTTTCTTATATCTACTCTGATTCGAGGCAAATCAAGGGTCGATACTGGAGGAGTAGAATTGTACAACTATAAGGAGGGTGGTCTATAACTCATCCCTAAAGTTCATTGATTTTGGAATTGTAGCGTGGGGCCCACAAATCCCATCAGGGGTCGTCTCTTAAATTTAAACGCCATGCTTGTACTTGTTATAATCATATGGTTATGCTCTTTCCAAATATTTGACTGGTTCTTGGTGGTTACACTAACAACTCAATCGGTCTTATGTCGAAGGTTATGACATAATTGGGTTTTTAGTTTTTGACACGTTAGAGCCACCGTTTGGGTGTGCCCTTTATTGACCTTACTAAAGGTGATCCTTCCTATAATAAATGGTTTTTTGTTAAATGAGAATTTCATAATGGCATGTACCATGTATGCTCACCACTTGACCCGCTTATGTAAGTGCTTCAAATGATTATTAAATGTGAAATATGGAATGGAAAGTATACTAAGTATATAACTTAGCCTTATTAAAAGAGATTTAATAAGGGTTATATGTCTGTAGAACCCCCTCTCATGTTGATGGAAGGTAGCATAGTGAACCTCAATAATTGAATATTCCTTGATGGTTAACTAAGACTTAATTAAATGGTTGAAATGCTACTTGGCCTATCCACACAAATGGAAGACAAGTCTTGGACCAAAAAATAAATGGTTTCAACTCTACTTGACCTATCTTTACTAATGGAAGGAAAGACTTGAACCAAATGAATTATCTCATGATTACAATATCAAATAGTAATGGACTGACTCAAGCTCGCCTTGGATTCTGAGAGGAGAATACCTTGGGTCTCAGGAACCCCATTCCGATTCAAGGATGTGGTTTTCTTAGGTTGATACTGACCAAGATTTAGGTTCTTGTTTATTCCTTGGATTCCTGGTATACTATTGTAGGATCCCCTTTCATTATTCCAGGATACCTCAGATACACTCCTTGGATCCAGCATTTATAAGTAGGTGCCTTGGATACACTCCATGGACTCAGTCCTTTCTTAGCCTTGTTTTACCTTAGACACACTCCTTAGACTCAGTAGGTGCCTTATAGAGGAATGAATTGGATTTAACTATTTGGATTACACTCTTACCCCCTTATCTAGAATAAGATACTACTGAGTTAGATTTCTATGAGATTTACGTTACCTTGGTTTTTACCCTGTAACTCCCTCATTGAATATCTTTTTTAGGTTTTATTATTACGTCTTGGGACCCTCACTACTTATACTATCATGAGGTGATGTCAGTGCTAGATTTTCCTCATGTGACCTATTGACATTAAATGGTAATTACATAATCAATGAATTTCTTACATGTTCAGACACCAGCTGAGAGATGAATCAAGTACTTGGGTATTTAGTTATTTTTTACTGCTTTATTTACTTATATATGCATGTCTGCACACTTTTATATTCCATTACATAGGTAGGATGTTATAGAAACTGTTGGTGGTGAACCACTGAGATTTATCTCACACCCTCTCCGGGTGCTATTTGGTACCCAGAGTAGATTATATGACTACAGGTGTTGACAAAGGGAAGCATACATCTTCCAATATTTGAATGTGTGCTGATAGGATATATCTTGATAGCAGATGACCGAGTTGGATCTTGGGATGCTTGGATTAGTCTTTGTTTTCCTTTACTTTGTGGAACATGTTGTGTCTGTTGTCTTATATCCATGATTTCCAATTTTCTAGTGACATGACATTTCATCATCATTGTTTAGTTGGTACAATTATGTTTGTTCTCGTTTATCTATTGCATCGGTTTGCTTCTACTATTTATTTATATTGCTTTCACTATTTACTATTAATTTATATTTATTCCATTGTGCTACACTTTGCTAATGAGGGAATAGTCTTCCGATGGACACACCCTAGGCCCTTGCTGCTAATTAGCAGCCTCTGGCATTTGGGAAGATGCGCTTGAGGCCATGTGGCCCACTGGGCTCTGGGCACCCATTAAGTGTCATATAGGTCTGGGTGATCACATACTCAAAACCATATTCATATTTAAATTTATTATTAGAGATTAACACCATCACACTCACATGTTAACATAGCAACTTTCTAACTTATTCACATGTATTTTTATGAGTAGAGATTAACGCAATCACACTCACCCTTTTTGAACCTATAGACTTACTAACCTATTCACATAACATTTATATATCATGATATATAATCTTTTACCCAATGCATTGGTGGGAAATATAGGTACTACCTATCTCATAATACATAAATTTGTTTTCCACTTGAAAATCAAACATTCATTATCTCATAAAGAACCCGTATCAACTACAGAAAATAAATTCACAATGAAGAATGGAACCATGTGATCAAGGAATAATATAATAGAAAATAAAACCAATATTAATAGTTACACTAATAAAACAAGCATAAGGGGGATGTAATCAATATAATAATTTAATCCTATATATATATCCATTGATCAAGGAACAAAATTTCATGGGATATACCCTATGTACTAGTGTGTGACGATCCAAAATGGAACTATTACTACATAAACCAACATCTAATATATGTTTCATCCAAAAATAACATGATCTAACCAATTAAACAATACTTTACTCATCATAATGGAACCTTCCCACTATCCTTGTATTAAACACAACTAGGGGGCCATAGAAGTTTGTGTACCAACTAGGGTAGCATGAATCAAGACCTCCCACCTAGACACCCAAGTTACCATAAAAAACCATGGAGTTGAGAAAGAAATCAAGATAATTACCAAAACAAATGTCTCGCACCTCACCTCCAACACCATCACATATAACATCCCCTTTTCACATCATACATTCATCATATAAATAATCAATAACCCATAATTGGTGAAACAAGTATAGGGTAAATCATTGAGGGTCACATGAGAAATAAACCATTTACTTTTTAAAGTGAAAATGGGTCTTTACATGAAAACCAAATTATTATTTAGAGTCTCACTCCCCTTCATTAAAGTCTCATCATTTCAATGATTTTGGGTGCACTTGAAAAAATCTCTTTTTCTTTCCAAAACATTCTCTAAGTACATGGAAAATTCCATTGAAAAAACCAAAAAAATGCATAAGACCAAACTTTACTATAAAAAACATTTAAATGACCCTATGAACCTTTTCAAATATTCTTTTAATGAGAATTAATCTAATTTAAAAATATTACATGAAATTCTTATGAAAAAACCCTTATTCCAATCCTAGAATTTAAGAAAGAAATTTATAATTTCACCAAATAACCCATATATTACTATACTTTAATTGAAAATAAATTTATAAAGTATACACATTCCATGAATTATAAAATAAAGGAAGATAAAAGAAAAACCTACTTTAAACTGAATGGTAACCAATACAAAACATGTCACCTTCCATGGAAAACACTCAAAAAACCTAAAGCCCTAAATCCTCATGAAAAATGAATTTCAGTTCCTATGATAAGGAGAAACCTATGGGAAATAAAGAACAGAATAAGGATGGGGAGATAAAGGAAAAAGAGCAAGAAGAATGCTTGAAATGGAAAAATAATTGTTTTCTTAAATAATTCAAAAAAATCATAACACTAACTTAAGAAATCATAGAATATTATAATTCTCATTTTCCCAAATAAATCAAATCATAATAACATATAAATTGTGACTAAAATATCACTACAAGGAAAATAATCCTAAGACGATAAATATAAGTGAAAATACAAAACTTTTCACAATAACTTTTTAAAACATTGAAGTGAAAATTATATTTAAATTTTTTTTGGAAGGGAAATAAATTACTATTGAAAACATTATTATAAATAGTTCCTAATAAAAATTTATTAAATTGAAAAAAAAAAGTTTTCAAAATGAGAAGTAAAAATGCTTTAAAAATGTTTACTTTTAATAGAATCCTTAATAATTCAAACTTGAAAAAGACATAATCTATTCAGGGGGGAAGGCATTTTTAATGTGGTAAATAAGAGACCACTAAGTCATGGTGTTTTAGGTGTGTGAGACAATCAGTTTGTTTGGGGAAAGATCTATGACCTATCAATGTATGAGTAGTGTGGTGATGAAATCCAAGTTTGTAAATTTTTTGTGGGTGTTATCACATCATGATAGTTGGTAATTTTAGTAATGACTAGTTGTGGCTCAATAAAATCCTATAAATTTTTTTGTCACTATTAATCTCATGAGAGGATGTGGAGAGTCAAAGTGTAAGATTCATTTCTCAGTAAGTGGATGGGTCCTTGAGTTATTCCATTGGGTTCAGTGTGTGAGCATGTATGGGAGTTATCATCAATGATTGTGAGTGTCAATATTCAGCTAACAATGATATATGTTCATGATTTTGTTTTGGTAGTGATGGAATTTCTTAGTGCACATTGGGAGTGGTGTGTAGGTGAAACTAACCCATAGGTAGAGGTGTTTGGTTTTGTGTGTGTGCATAAGTGGTTGAGTTGCACTGGTAGATGACAGATACTTATGTAAGGGTATCAATTAGAGGAGATCAAGAATTAATCAATGATTTCAACTTATAGAACGGGGCTTGGGTTGTTAGGGGTACTTGGTGATGGGAGCTAGTATGGTTTTTCACTTATTTCATGGGTTTAATCATGTGAAAAACCATAATGAAGTTTTATTTAGATATATACACTTGTTAAAGTAATAAAACTTGGTATTTTTGCTCGTGATCATGAGAAGGACCAAGTAGAAAATCCATTGAGTCAGCAGTTATCAGGTTGAGTTTAGTGTAGGAAACCTCAGAGTGGGTGAAATTATTCAAAGAGTGGTTGGTTACCATTTATATTAGACAACGTTCTTATATAGACCGATGATGGATACCTTTAGAGTTCTCCATGTAGGATTAAGATTTATTGCATGTATCAACTTGGTTGGGGAATCAATGATTATGGAGGCAGGGGAAGTTGGCATTGTGGTTTGTGGGACTATTAGAGAGAGTGGAATAGATCAGGATGGTGTATTTCCAATTGGATCCTCCTCCATGACATTGAGGTGTGCAATATGTGTTCCATGTATCTCAACTTACAAAGTATGAGTTGGATCCTTCGTATGTGATTGATAATGAAGAATTTGATTTGGAGGTAAATGCATCATTTGAGAAACATATATTGTGAATTATTGATTGGATTGAAAAGGTATTGAGAAGGAAGAAAGTGGCTAACAGTTGAGTTTTTTGAATTGTGGTCATATTCAAGAAGAATATTGAAATCAGGAGTCTAATGCGTAGGCTCAGTGTCCTAAGATGGTCAATCAAGACCTCTAGAGACACTTCTCAAGGATGATAAGTCCTTATATGGGGAGATTTTAATGGAATCGAACTTTCTATGTGTGTTATTACTTATTTTCAGCCTTTATTTTAAGTGATTTTAGTTATTATTTGTTTGGGTGAAGTCTTAGGTTTTTTATAGGTGTCTTTAGAGGGTTTTAAAAGCCTTTAAGGGGGATTATGTCTAAGGTAAACCATGTGATTTTACCTAGGAAATTATGTATCCTATTGGAGAGGAATGGAGGGTGGAACATGATTTGAACATAGTTATATCTAACCATGTAAAATTCCCCAGGTAACCATGTAACTCGAAATAGAAACAAAATCATGATTGGAACACAGTTAACCAAACCATGCAGCTAAACCATGAGTGTACCCTAAAGAGGTAATTATCCTGCATGGTTGGAACACAGTTTTATAAACCATGAGACCAAACCATTCATGTGGGATTAATTAATCCAAAAATTGTATTTTTTAACTCAAAACCTCCCTAAAACCCCTCATTCTTCCTCATATACCTAGGGATCTCAAACTTAGGGACTCTAGTGGTTGTTTTGGGGAATTCCTTCCCTCTATATAGAATTTCTATTTCCACTTCGGTGGTGGCGCAGTGGTGAAAGTGAATGGCCAAAACATGTCATTCTTTGGGAGGTTTAGGGTTTGAATCTTGGGAGTCCTCTTTTGGGACGAGCCTCTCCCCCGGGATCCACCCGTCTTTTCGGGTCGCACAGTCTTGGCTGGGTGAGAAAAATGAGGCACATCCCACTGTGATGGTGAATTTCTTTGATGAACCATCACCTACCAGGTTGTTTCCCTTTGGGACACTCTTCCATCTCAGCTGGAAATGACTCCTTCCCTAGCTGGGGCTCTACCTCAGGGAAGTGACCTCTTCATGGGGGAGGGGTGACCATGTGTGGAGGGTTTGAAAATGCCACACATGGTTATTCCCTTTTAAAAAAGGGAGATAATTTCTATTAGGTCTATAGACATTAGTACTAGGGATTTCAAGGTAAATGATCGCTTTTCCTTCCATTCTTCTTGTTCATATAAGAACTTATCTCTTCTCCTTAGGAAATACCCAAGATCCTGAATGTCATGCTCAGATTTAGTAATTTCGACATGATCTAATGTGATTCTTTCTATATTCGACGAAAATGAAGGTAGAAATACATTTTTTATATATTTTTTTCTGATTTATCTAGATCTATTCATTATGTTGGATCTTTTTGGGTAATTATAAACCAATATTAGACCTTGACATGTTCTTCTTCTTGTATCATCACTCTTGAATCCTTATGTGATTATTTGGGGTTGGTTATAGGGATAATTGGTGTCTATGCTTGTTTTAGTTGTAGAACCATGATGTTAGGATTTGATACTCTTAAAGTAGGAAGTTACCATAATACTTTTCTTGGTATGACATTCTTGTGTGTGTGTGTGTGACCCAAGAGACCTCTCTTAATAAGACATGATTTTGTGTGTGTGTGTGTCTGACCCATGATACCTCTTTTAATTTTATATTTTTATTCATTTTCATAGATCAATAATTTCCTTTTTATGGATTGTATTTGTATATTTGTTTATAGATGTATACTTATGTTATCTGGTATCACGGTGACATATAGACCCTTCATAGCTTGGTTAATTCCTTAGAGGGGCAGAATGTGCAACGTGATGAATGATGGTTATGGTGGGGTATTGAATAAAAAATATTAAGACATGATAGCCTTGTGGCCTAACCTGATACTAGAAGCAAGGCATAATGGACTTGTGTCTTGACCTGAGATAGTTGGTGGGGCATTATGGCTTTTTGGTTTGACTTGCGATAATTGGTGAGACATGATGAACTTATGGATTAACCTAATTCATAATGAAATTATGACCTATTATGAGACTTAAATTATATATATGGCCAATTATGAGATTCATGGCAACTAGATATAGCTTTTCTTCTGATATGGAGTCGAAACTAGTCGGGTTGGGGTTTGTGGAAGCCTGGTTAGGACACGATGACCCAATATGAGATTTTTTTTACTTGTAAATTTACTTTATTATCATCATATATACTTATATATAACTATTTTTCTTATGTTAAGAACATATAAATGGTTTCCTAATAATTTTTATACTCACACCCTACATGGGAATCTCAGTGCTTGTGAAGAATTCTTTAACCTAGATTTCTGTTGAGGGTAGTGGCACTCCCACCGCAGTTGGAGAGGGTTCACGACGTCTTCCACATATCACAGCTAAGGAGATACGTGCATGACTCATCTCACGGAATCGACCATGGCGAGATGGACTTAGATGATGGGGTGACGTTTACGAAGGTTCCAGTAGAGATTGAGGATCGAGAGGAGTGGGTCCTTCATGGGCAGTTGATACCTCTGGTGCAAATTCACTGGAAGCACGGGAATCTCCAAAAGAGCACATGGGAGTGGAAGGCTTAGATTCATGCTCAGTACCCCCCCCCCCCCTATTTGTTTCCTTTGTCTATGTTGTGTCTTTAGAGGACGAAAAACCCTAAGGTGGATAGAATGTAAAGTCCCTGATTTTCCATGTAAAAGTTTTTAATTATATGGAATTATTACGAGTCTGAAAATTTTGACGGTCTGTGATTTCGAGGCCCGGAGTGCCTAGAATGAATTTCTGATCTTTTTTTTAGGTACGTTCAGTAAACGTGTGAGCGGCATTTTCTAACTTTTGAACTGTTGCTCGGATTAAAAATCTGAGGGCACCATTGAATCCACAATGTCGGGATTCACTTAAGAGGGGATTTACTTTGACTGCAGTAAGTTTGGAGAAAAGGTTAAGTTTTGTGAGTTATTAAAAGAAATGAAATAAAACAATTTTTATTATTTTATTTTCTTTCATATCCTCCAATGGACAAGAGGGGTGTGGGGCCAGCGATGTGTCAAGCCAATGAATGGCTTGACCTGCTAACCCTAAGTAACGACGTCGTTGGGGAATTAGGAAGGTTATTAATTTAAAAGACCACATTAATTCCTCACGTCATTACTTACCCCCCCCCCCCCCACTCTCCTATTTATATGGAGCTTGGGGGTAGGTATCGGCACAGCTTTGCCAAGCAATGAAGTGCTGAAGGAGTGTTGAGACACTGAACCCTTAGAGGATGGAGTCGATCCTAGTGGGAGGTGATGGGCGACACCGAACCACGAACCGAAGGATGACGTACGAGTGGATTCGTTGGGAATCGGTTGCGAGAATGAAGAACATGATCCACCTTCAAGCATAGATGCTCTCCAATGGGTTTTTGAGGTAGGGGGTTTATTCATTTATGCATTTTAAATTATTTTCCTCTTCCCTGTTCTTGAATAATAAGAAGAAATAAGGTCAACCGACTAATGGGTTGACCCGTGACTCATTCATTTTTGTGGGAGGTTATTGCAGGGTATCTTTGTGGGGTTTATCTTGATTTAAATTGCAAGAGTTTATTGAACCATTTATCCTTCCTTATGTTATGAGATAACGCAGAGGGTGTGGGCCTAACGAACCTGGACTGAACCCTTTGCTATTTTTCTATCCTTGCACCTCCATGGAAGACCGCCAACGCAACAACACCAATTGGCTATGAGGAAGGCATGTGCCAACGCACGTCGCAAGAGGAGGTCATGGCACAAAGCAATGGTGGTCATAAAAACGGCTGGAACTGACCGACCACGGAGGACGTGCGGTGCACCGTCACGCGTTTCCAGTGTTCAAGGGGTCGTGGCTCATCAGTCGTGGCAGTCGGAGAAGGTGACCGACTCATCAGTCGGCAGCGGAAGGGAAGGGTGGTGCGTCGTCGTGCGCCGCCTGTGAGTAGGGGGCTACGGCCGAAGTCGCGGCGAAGGAGGCCAAACCCACACCTCTGGTGAGTTATGCGACGACCGAGCGGCGCCCACATGGATTCGTCACTTCAAAGGCCAAATGGCCTTTGGAAGTTCAAGATTTCGAGGGATTATATCCCCCGAGCCGCCCGGCGGAAGCCCCGCAGGCTGCGCCCTATGCGGCCAGGCCGCCTTCCTACAAGTCGCCGCCTGCCCAGCGGGCTAGGCCGCCCTAGCAGGCCGCCCCTTTACAGGTCAGGCTTCCCTTACGAGCCGCCCATTTTGTGAGTCGGGCCAAACTTTTTCCTAGCGGGCCGGGTCCTCTGTGGCCTAGCCCAGACCGAGTCGTCTGACCGGGTTGGACCGGACCCCGGCCCAACCAGGCCCAGAAACACTTAAAGGGCCTTATCTTGAGAAACGGAATTCCATTTGACGAACTATCTGCGGAGTTGGGATCCTTGGAGCGAGACGGTCATTTTGACTTACTCCATGATATCTTTGGAGAAACTTGGAGTACGGCCGGGTTGGATCGTACCCAAATCCAACCGGGCCCTCGGCACTGAAATGCTAATAATGCACAGACCGGGCATCCGATTGACTCGCCATCTATTGTGTTGGAACCCTTATGACATGTAAAATCATCGGGTTACTTCCTTGTGAGATTTTGTTCTAGTTGTAATATGACTAATGTCTTGAGAAGCGGTTCTCCCAAGCGCGCTACGTACGGAACCTTGTGACTGGTTGTGACTTGACGACTGATGATTTTTCGGCTCTGTGTGACTCGATGGCCCAGTGGGGAGTGCCTCTGTGTGACATGGAAGACCCATGGTACTCAACAGGAGGAGTACCTCAGCAGGTCACAGTGGGGATCACCTCTGTGTGACACAGAAGACCCACGGTACTCGACAGGAGGAGTACCTCAGCAAGCCATGGTGGGGAACGCCTCTGTGTGACACGGTAGACCCACGATACTCAACAGGAGGATTACCTCAGCAGGCCACGGTGGGGAGCGCCTCTTTGTGACGTGGTATACCCATGGTACTTGATAGGAGGAGTACCTTAGAAGTCCAAGGTTAGTGGGAAGCAGCTTTGTGTGACCCGACCAGCCCACTGTACTCGATAGAGGAGGAATTCTCCAGTAGCTGAGGTGTTCGACATTGTGACTGAGGATGTTTCTTGTAACTATACCTAGAGAATCTCTGGTTTGAGCTGAGACTCTAATTGAGTTGTGTCTATTTCTTTGTGCTTTGTGATTGAGATCATGATTTTTGGTTTTCCTTGTGGAATTCTGAGAGATCTTAGGGGGGTCTCAGGGTTCCTACTGGGTATTGTTATACTCACCCATGAACGGTCTTCACCTGCACCTTGTGGTGTCTTGTGTAGACGATGAGTAGCTGGGCTGAGGTTTGAGGGAGCCAGGACTGGACAGTGCTCGGAGGTGGACCATTTGGCATGAGGTGACGTGGGGACTACTGATTGTGAGTTGTACCTACACTTCATGTAGGATCCATGGTGGATGATCCAGGAGCTTCTATTCACATTTTAGCTATTTTTTACTTTTCATTTATACTTGTACTTTTCCAGTTGGGCTTGTATTCTAGTCCTTTTACTTTCAACACTCTTTTACTACAGAAGTTTACTTCACAGTTGCTTCTTGTTGCATTCTTCTTTGTGTGTTTGTACAGGTTTAAAGGCAATGCCTTCCCATTTTAGGTATACTCCTTTCCGGCACTAGTCGCCAGCCCATGGCATATGGAAGTCGGGCTTGGGGAAGTCACGACATAGGCCCCGAGGTACGGGTCATGACACGCTAGCTCGGTGGCCCAAGATGGTCGATAACGACATTTAGAGACACTTCTTAGGGATGATAAGTCCTTATAGGGGATATTATAATGGGATCGAACTTTCTAGGTGTGTTATTCCTTATTTTTAGCCTTTCTTTTAAGTGGTTTTAGTTATTATTTGTTTGGTGAAGTATTAGGTATTTGATAGTTGTTTTTAGAGGGTTTTAGATGCCTTATGGGGGATTATGGATAAGGTAAACCATGTGATTTTACCTAGGAAATTATGTAGCCAATTAGAGAGGAATGGAGGGTGGAACATGATTGGAACACAGTTAGATCTAACCATATAACATTCCCCAGGTAACCATGTAACTCAAAACAGAAACCAAATCATGATTGGAACATGGTTAACCAAACCATGTAGCTAAACCATGAGTGTACCCTAAAGAGGTAATGATCCTTGCATGGTTGGCGCATATTTTGATCAATCGTGAGACCAAACCATTCATGTGGGATTAATTAATCCAAAAATTAGATTTTTTAACTCAAAACCTCCCTAACACCCCTCATTATTCCTTCTATACCTAGGTATCTCAAACTTAGGGACTCTAGTGGTTGTTCTTGGTGAATTCCTTACCTCTATATAGAATTTATATTCCCACTTTGGTGGTGGTGCAGTGGTGAAGGTTAATGGCCAAAACACGTCATTCTTTGGGAGGTTCAAGGTTCGAATCCTGGGAGTCCACTTTCGGGATGAGCCTCTCCCCTGGGATCCACCCGTCTTTTTGGGTCACCCAGTCTTGATTGGGCAGGAAAAATGAGGTGCTGCCCACTGTGCTGACGGATTTCTTTGATGAACCATCACCGATGGGGTCGTTACCCTCTGGGATTCTCTTCCATCTCGGCTAGAAATGGATCCTTCCCCAGCTGGGGCTCTATCTCTGGGCAGTGACCTCTTCATGGGGGAGGGGGTGACCATGTGTGGAGGGTTCAAAAAGGCCACACATTGGAATTCACTTTTAAAAAAGGGAGAGCATTTCTATTAGATCTATAGACGTCAGTCCTATGGATTTCAAGATAAACTGTTGTTTTTTCCTCCATTCTTCTTGTTCATTTAAGAACTTCTCTCTTCTCCTTAGGTAATACCCAATATCCCAACTATCATGATCAGATTTAGTAATTTAGACATGATCTAATGTGATAACTTTTATATTTGAAGAAAAGGAAGGTCAACATATATTTTTTCGAGATTTTTATTAGATTTATCTAGATCTGATCATTATGTTGGATCTTTTGGGGTAAGTATAAACCAATCTTAGTGCTTAACATGTCCTTTTTGTATATTCACTCTTGACTCTTATGCGATGATTTGGGGTTGGTTATAGGGATCATTGGTGTCTAATCTTGTTTTAGTTAGAGAACCATGATGTTAGGATTTGATACTCATAAAGTAGGAAGTTACCATAATACTTTTCTTGGTATGACATTCTTGTGTGTGTGTGTGTGACCCAAGAGACCTCTCTTAATAAGACCTGCTTTTTTGTGTATGTGTTACCCATGATACCTCTCTTAATTTGACATGTTTATTCATGTGTATAGCTCAATAATTTCCTTTTTATGTTTTTTATTTGTATATATGTGTATAGATGTAGACTTGTGTTATCTGGTATCACAATGACATATAGACCCTTCATAGATTGGTTAATTATTTAGAGGGGAAGAATGTGTAACATGATGCATGATGATTATGGTGGGGTATTGAATGAAAAATAGCGGGACAAGATAGCCTTGTGTCCTGACCTGATACTAGAAGCAAGGCATGATAGACTTATGGCTTGACCTGAGATAGTTAGTGGGTCATTATGGATTTATGGTTTGACTTGCGATAATTGGTGAGACAAGATGGTCTTATGGATTAACCTAAGTCATGGTGAAATTATGACCTATTATGAGACTTAAATTATCCATATGGCTTATTATGAGATTCATGGAAACCAGATATAGATTTTCTTCTGATATGGAGTTGAATCTAGTAGGGTTGGGGTTTGTGGCAGCCCAGTTAGTGCACGATAACCCAACATGATAATTTTTTTTCCTGTGAATTTACTTATTATCATCATATACAATTATATATAACTATTTCGCTTATGTTAAGAACATATAAATGGTTTCCTACTAAGTTTTATACTCACACCCTACACGGGCATCTCAGTGCATGTGTAGACTTCTTTAACCTAGATTTGAGACAAAGGTAGTGGCCCTGCTTAGGGAAATTATACCGGAGGAGTAGGTTAATCGAGGTGATATCAGGATAGAATCCAGGATCCTTGTAGAGATACCTATTTATTTATTTATTTTTCCTTATTTATTATTTATGGTTTTAACACATATTGGGACCTCTTGACTTATTGCACTGGATATTGTATGTTATATTTTTATAGCATGGGTTGACGTTTTTGTTATATGATCTTCTTTTTCCTTTTAGGTTCTAATTTTTACTTTGATTATTATTTATACTATTTTTTACTCTAATTATTATTATTTACCAATGGAATAGTATCCCCACGATGCCACTTATTCCCTCACCACTGGTTGGAAACATATTTTGAACAAGGAATCATACATGAGGTCATGTGACACTTCGGCTCAGTCTTGGTGATTTAGTTTGGGGTGTTATAGTTGGGACATATTAAGTAGATGTTTTTAGATAGGGAATGAGACCTAGTTGGTGGTTTAGGTTCTCAAAGAATCTTTGGAGCATGATCATGGAGGTCAATTGCTAAAAAAATTCATCAATAATGGAAACTTTAGAAATGTATAACGTTTTTAGTAAATGAAGTTGAAATACTTTTATGACTTTTACTTTTAAAAGTAATTTTTATAATTGAAACATAAAAAATACATAATGTTTTCTATAAAAGAAGTGGAAACACTTTGAAGACATTTAATTTTCAAATTAATATTTAATAATATAATCATGAAAAATACATAAGAGTAATAAAAAAATAGGAGTGCATGATAAAAATTTTATTTTTGAATGTATGGAAAAACATTTTGAATTTTTTAAAATAACCATGATGAAAACCCACATTGCTTTGAAGATTTTTAAATCAACCAATTCAAAATATGGTATAGTCAAATTGAATTTTACCAAATATAACTAGTGTGAAATCAAGGACCACCAACGGCGATGATTTTTAGCAGGACGTTTAGCCTGTACAATTCACAAAATCACCATCAATATCAAACTGTAATAAGTGAACCCAATGAGAAAGAGGAGAAAAATAACCACGGAGGTGTGGTTCTGCACATGGCGGAGGTGAGTTCGCATTGTAGGAGAGGTGCAGTGGAGGAGAGGTGCGGTGGAGGACAGGCGTAGTGGAGGAGAGGCCATGGTAGAGGAGAGCCACGACGAAGGAGAGTCGCGACGGAGGAGATCCACTAGGATAAAACTATTAGCACATTTATATAAAACAGTTTATATAAAACATTAATTAGTGAAACCATTACCACCAGCCAAACATACCCTTATCAAGCCATGAAACACATGAGAAATCCTTAACCCTGCCATAAACCATATCCCCATCATACATCAACACAAAAAATCCCATCTTTGCAAAGCCACACACAACAAAGCAACCATTACAGTGGGACTTCCTCCCATCCTGTTCACCCCATTCACAACTAGCAGTGCTTCCCAACCACTACCCTTAATGGTGGTTCTTCTGACCACTCTCCATCACCTTTTATAGTGGGACTCCCCACCCACTTCCACATCTCATTTCAATAATCCACAACCAAACATATAACCCATAAAGACTACAACAACATGAAAATAACCATTTCCATAACATGTCAAACCACTTCAATAAATCACCCATTTATTAAAACCTTTCCATTCCCAACCACATTTCAATAAAACAAAATTTTTATTGAAAACCATTTTCATTAACCATTTTCCCAAATCAATCCCGGTGACCCGTTTTAAAATCCTCAACAAGAGAATTTCACCACAAATCCTATAGCATCTCGCCTTTTTATAACATAACTTTTCATTACATTTTACAAAACCGAGGATCTTTAAGGTTTAGTGTCTTGGAAACCAGGAACTTAAAACATGAAAACATATAACATCCTTCTTAAACACTTTAAAGGCTTATCCATATGTTCATACTAGGTTCATTACTGCATCTCATAACCTAGGGACATACATCAAAAGAAAGGGTGAGCAGAAGACCCAGTAAGGGATACAAGGGGAAACATTTAACATGCGAACTTGAGATATATCAACAATGTCATGAAAAAAAACTTTAAGGCATGAGAAAGAAATCATGAGGCATATCATAATAAAAATAACGTATTTCATAACTTGAAGATGTGGCTACAACATTTAACAAAGACAATCATCTCTGTTTCACCAAGTTCCATCCCCAAGGTGTCAATAAAAATTACCAAGGTTATTCACCAAGATATCAGTCAAAAATGGTCATCTCTAGAGATTAAGTCTTTACCTAATGCATTGGAGCGCTATCAGGGCGCACCCTTAAATTTTCATTTATTATCATGTGAGACACATATATCATCATCAATAATTTCATAAACAACCCATATAGCATAAAATAAATGGGTTTCATTTCATAATCATAACGTTTTAAAAACTTCTTTAAAGACATGATCTTTATGTCACTTAAAAACCCACAGAAAAGGAAAGTGGGTCTCATGTATGTAAATCCCAGAATTTAAAATAGAACATTTTGGTATATATGTGAATACCCCTATAGAAGATAGATCTTTGAGTATTCACTTAATAAAATAAAAGAACTTTAGAAAAAGAGAGAGACATTTTGAGACGGAAATTCTGCAGCATAATGACTATGTTTCGGGGTTTTAGAAAACATTGAAAAGAGAGGGGACATGGGTAAAATATTCATAAATGACCCATAAAACACTAGAGGGATATAATATGAAGGATATATGAACATGGTAATGAAATTTTAAAGATATACCATATGAAATTATGAACATGAAAGGAAGACAAAAATAAGATTTCTCTTATGAAAATTCGGCAGCCTAACGGCGTCACTTAAACTTCAAAAATGAATTGATGAGATCAAATAGGGTCTCTCATAATATTAACATAAAAGATAAGTATGATAGATATATAGATCAAACCCCAAAATAATAAAAAGGAAATTGAAATACTTGACATGAAATTAGAACTTTGAAAAATGAGAAAGGTGAACGAATCACTTAAAAATTTGGCAGCCTAACCGCGCCACTTAAACTTCAACAAAATGAATTGACGAGATCAAATAGGTTCTCTCATCATATGAACATAAAATATCAGTATTATAGATGTAGATATAATACCCCAACATAATAAAAAGGAACTTGAAATACTTGACATGAAAGTAGAACTTTGAAAAATGAGAAAGGTGAACGAATCACTTAAAAATTCGGCAGCCTAACGGCGCCACTTAAACTTCAACAAAATGAATTGACGAGATCAAATAGGGTCTCTCATAATATGAACATAAAATATCAGTATGATAGATATAGAGATCATACCCCAACATAATAAAAAGGAACTTGAAATACTTGACATGAAAATAGATCTTGAAAACGAGAAGGGTGAAAGAACCACTTAAAAATTCGGCAGCCTAACGGCGTCACTTAAACTTCAAAAAAATAAATTGAAGAGATCAAATAGGATCTATAATAATATGAATATAAAATATCAGTATGATAGATATAGAGATCATACCCCAACATAAAAAAGAACTTGAAAGACTTGACAAGAAAATAGAACTTGAAAATGAGAAGGGTGAAAGAATCCGTTACAAAAATTTCGGCAGCCTAACGGCGCCACTTAAACATTCATAAAACGAAATGATGAGAGTAAGAGGGGATATCTAATCATATGAACATGAAAAGGGAGGTAAGAGGAATATAAAAGAACATAATTTAACATAAGAACATGTATAATAAAGGAAATGACTTAAAAGAGAGTATTTGAAAAGAAAGAGAGAGTTTGGATCCCTTACCTTAAAATGTAACTCTTAAAACTCAAAGGTTGGGACCTTGAGGGCTTGGGGGCACCTTGGAAGGACTCATTAGGAGGTAATGAGACCAGAGATTCGTTGGGGGAGAGTTGGGAGTCGAATGGATGAGAGGATGGCTTGGTATTTATAGGGAAAGTGAGGGGACAAGACATTAATGGTCAAGGGACACCTCATTAGTGGTTTTGGCAAAACCATGAGCTTTCCCATGGTATTTGCCCATGGTATTGGCCACTTGGGATACCGCATACCTTATCTTACTATTAATAAGTCGACCATATTTATTACATACTTAATACATCATTTAATGATGTCATTAAACACCTGTAACTTAAAAACGGTATTTTCACTATTCGTCGAAAATTCAACTTTCTCAGAAAAATCCCAAAATTTCACCTTAACCAAATATCGATGCTCTGATTTCAAAAATGAACTCCATTTTATAAAAATAATTTTCTAAATATTTTTAATTTAATTTTTAAATAAATACACCATTCACCAAAAATTCATTTTTTTCAGAAAAATCCTCAAAAATTACTTTAACATAATATTGATGCTTTGAGTTCAAAAATTAAATCCATTTTATAAAAATAATTTTCTAAATATTTTTAATTAAATTTTTAATTAAAAAACACTATTCACTTGAAAAAACTAATACTTGACTAATAATTTATGAAACAGTTATTTAACCATTTTATTGAATCACATTACTTAATAAAGGTGCCTAGATTATATTATTGCTTTATTTAAGTGAGATTACTAATCCATTTGATCACATTACTAATCCTAAGCATAAAATCACTATTCATAATTTACTATTCATCAAAAATTAAGTTGATCTTATTAGACTCTAAATTTCGTACTGAACATAATTGTAGAAGACCATTTTTTGGAAATCATTACACATTTTTAATTATTTAAGGTTTACATAAACATTTTTTAAAATATCCTTTCTCTAAAATTCACCAAAAATATGCATACTATATTTATCCGGACATTTGAAAATTCATAAACTTCATCATAAGAAGAAATCAAAAAATTTATTTAAAACAAAGGATTACACAAGGAAGTTACGGTCTCCTTACATATCCCCTTATCACACCAGCATAGGACCTAAGTGTAAGGTGTGCTAAGGTGAGAGAATCCGAGGGAGGCTCGGCCAACATCGCACGAGTAGTGATTTCTATCAGTTTGAACTTCTCGCGAAGGTGATTCTGTTCTAGCTTCACACGATGAAGTTCGGCTTGGGTTTGGTCCAGAGTAAAGCCCAGTGGTGCTACCTCCTTTCCAAATTCTGTTAGATGGGCTTCGATTGGTCCAAGACTACTGGGTGAGGCCATCAAATCTTCTTTCTATATTAATTAACCAAGATCACTTGTATTTAGAGACAAATATCAAAATGTTTACTTTCGAGTGGTCATATTGACCAATGGTCATATAACACTCAAAACTCAACAGTCTCATTTTAATTATACTCATGTTATCCAATGAAATAGTTTTTTGAGTATAAAAAAATAAAATAACACACAAAATTAGGAAACAAGATTTATTCAAAATTTCAGGTCGTTACAAATCCCCCTTTATCCAAAAATCCCCAAACATCACCAAGGGATTTCCAACCAATTTTTCACATCAAAACACAATTAATTTCAAGTAAAAAAAATTAATTTTAACCAATATTCAAGTTCTAGAAAATTGGAGTCGAGAGAGAAGCCACTTACCTTTAGGGTTCCGGCGAAATCGACCCACAAGCAACCATGCCCCAAATTCGGAAAATGCACCACCGAGACCACTCTAGATCCCATTACATAATATCCAAAAGCCTTATAATCAACACCCATGGAAACCAAAACCCTGGATCTACACACAATGGGTGTAGATCTAGAAAATTGAGAGAGAGGGAGATGTAGATTTAGAGAAAAGCAAAGGAAACTAAGATGAGAGACTTACCCAGGAAGAACCGCCTTCAATCCACCAAGAAACCTTTTCAATTTGTTTCCAAAGGGAGTGGGAGATCCCCTCCAACCCTTGAGAACCGAAAATTTTGAGTGAGGCTCAAGTGGGAGATATTTTGGAGTGAAATAGGTTAAGCCTGAGGGAGCATGTATTTAAAAACCCAAAATTTAAGTATTCGTATGGTTAGTCTGCATGGTTTTTCAAACCGTGTGCTAACTGTGTGCATGCCAATGTCTCGAGAGAAGGGGTTTGCACAGTTTCCTCACACGGTTTGGAAAAATGTGTGTAGGATGTGCAAAGCCTACTATCTCCCCCTACACAGTTTCCTGGAGAACCCGCACGGTTTCCCCTAACCGTGCTCAAACCGTGGGCCCTTAGAAAAGCCTCAAAACTTATTCAAAACCATTCCAAACTCTCCCAAACTCTTCCCAAATCATCCCAAGCACTTTAAACACATAAAAAGGCATTAAAAAGGCTACATACTTCAAACCGGGGGGTGCTATAGGAATGATCTATGACCTATCAAGGGATGATTAGTGTGGTGATGAAATCCAAGTTTGGAAATTTGTTGTGGGTGTTAGCTCATCATGATAGTTTGTAATTTGATTAATGACTATTTTTGGTTCATGAAAATCCTATAAATTTTTTGGTCACTAGTAATCCCATGTGAGGATGTAGAGAGTCAAAGTGTAAGAGTCATGATGGGTAAGTGTATGGGTCCTTGAGTTATTCCATTGGGTTCAGTGATGCGAGCATGTATGGGAGTTGTTGGAAATGATTGTGAGTATCAATATTCAGTTGACAATGATATATGTTCATCATTATGTTTTGGTAGTGATGTAATTTCTTAGTTCACATTGGGAGTGGTGTGTAGGTGAACCTAACTCGTAGGTAGAGGTGGTTGGTTTTATGTGTGTGTATAAGTGGATGGGTTGCATTGGTAGATGATAGATACTCATGTAAGGGTATCGATTAGTGGAGATCAAGAATGAATCAATGATGTCAACCTATAGAGCGGGGCTTGGGTTGTTAGGGGGACTTGTTGATGGGATCTAGTATGGTTTTTCACTTAGTTAATGGGTTGAATCATGTGAAAAATCATAATGAAGTTTTATTTAAACATCTAAACTTGGGAAAGTAAGAAAACTTGGTATTATTGCTCATGAGAATGAGAGGGACCTGATGTGTGAGTTGTTAGTATAAAATCCATTGAGTCACTAGTTATTAGGTTGAGTTTAGTGTAGGAAACCTTAGATTGGGTGCAATTAATCAAAGAGTGGTTGGTTACCATTTATATCAGACAACGTTCTTATATAGATAGATGATCGATACCTTTAGAGTTCTCCATGGAGGATTAATATTTCTTGATTATGGAGGCAGGGGAAGTTGGCACTGCGGTTTATGGGACCATTTGAGATAGTGAAATAGATCAGGATGGTGTATTTCCAATTGGATCCTTCTCCATGACATCAAGGTGTGCATGATGTGTTCCATGTATCTCAACTTAGAAAGTGTGAGTTGGATCCTTAATATGTAATTGATAATGAAGAATTTGATTTGTAGGTAAATTCATTGTTTGAAAAACATATATTATGAATTATTTATTGGATTGAAAAGGTATTGAGAAGGAAGAAGATGCCTAACATTTGAGTTTTTTGAATCGTGGTCATATTCAAGAAGAATATTGGAATCGAAAGTATGATACACAGTGTAAAGACCCAGATTTTCCATGTAATTTTTTTAATTATATGAAATTATTAAAAGTCTGAAAAAATTGACGGCACATGATTCTAAGGCCTAGAGTGCCCAGAATTAATTTTTAAACTTTTTTTGGTTATGTTCAGTAAACATGTGAGTGGCATTTTCTAACTTTTGGACCGTTGCTCGGATTAAAAATCTGAGGGCACTGTTGAATCTGCAGTTCTAGGATTCGCTTAAGGGAGGATTTACTTTGAACGCAGTAGTTCTGGAGAAAAAGTTAATTTTTGTGACTTTTTAAAAGAAATGAAACAAAATAATTTTTATTATATTATTTTATTTCATATCCTCCAATAGACAAGAGGTGCATGGGGCCAGTGATGTGTCAAGATAATAAATGGATTAACCTGCCAACCCTAAGTAATGACATCGTTTGGGAATTAGGAATTTTCCTAATTTATGAGTCCCCATTAATTCCCCACGTCATTACTTACCCTCCCCCTCTCCTATTTATATGGAGCTTGGTGGGAGGTACTGGCATATATTCACCAAGCAATGAAGTGCTAAAGGAGCGTCGCAACGCCGAACCCTTATATAATGGAGCTGATCCTAGCAGGAGGAGACGGGCGACACCAAATCACGAACTGAAGGAAAATGTACGAGTGGAGTCATCGGGAACTGTTTGCGGGAATGAAGAACACGATCTACCTTCAAGCGCGGACGCTCTCCAATGGGTTTTCAAGGTAGGGGGTTTATTAGTTTATGCATTTTAAATGATTTTCCTCTTCCTTGTTCTTGAATAATACGAAGGATGTAGGTCAACTGACTAACGGGTTGACCTGAAACTCATTCATTTTTGTGGGAGGTTGTTGCGGGGTATCTTTGTGGGGTTTATCTTGATTTAAATTCCAAGAGTTTATTAAACCCTTTATCCTCCCTTATGTTACGAGCTAATGTGGAGGATGTGGGCCTAACGAACCTGGCCCGAACCCTTCGATATTTTTCTATCCTTGCGCCTCCAAGGAAGACCGCCAACGCGGCGACACCGACCGGCTACGAGGAAGGCGTGCACCGATGCACGCCGCAAGAGGAGGCTACGGTACAAAGCTGTGGTGGTCATCGGAATGGCCAGCACCAGCCGTCCGTGGAAGAGGTGCGGCATGCCGTCGCGCGCCGCCGGCGTGCAAGGGATCACGGCTCATCAGCCGCGACAGTTGGATAAGGTGACCGGCTCATCGACCGGCCGTATAAGGGAAGGGCGGCGCGCTGTCGCGCGCCGCCTGTGAGAAGGAGGTCACGGCCAAAGCCGTGATAGAGGAGGCCGAACCCACGCCTTTGGCGTGTTCCGCAGCAACCGAGTGGTTCCCACATGGCATCACTTCTTTGAAGGTCGAATAGCCTTTGGCCATTCGGGATTCTGGGGGAGCAGCTCCCCTGAGCTGCCTAGCGGAAGCGCCGCAGGCCGCGCCCTACACGGCCAGGCCGCCCTCCTGTGGGCCGCCACCAGCGGGAAGGGTAGCCTGCCCAGTGGGCCGGGCCGACTCTTTTGCGGGTCGGGCCAGATCTCGGCCTAGCAGGCCAATTCCGCCGTGGCCGAGCCCAGACCGGGTCGGGCCGGGTCGGACCGGACCCAGGCCCCACTAGGCCCAGAAACACTTAAAGGGACTTATCTTGAGAATCGGACATCCGTTTGATGAACCGTCTATGGAACTGGGATCCTTGGATTGAGATGGTCCCTTTTACTTGCTCCATTAGAGTTTTGGAGAAACTTGGAGTACATATGGGTTGGATCGTACCCAAATCCAACTGGGCCCTCGGCACTGAAATGTCAATAACGCACAGACCGAGCGTCCAATTGACGCACTGTCTGTTGCGTTGGAATCCTTATGACATGTAGAATCATAGGGTTACTCCCTTGTAAGACTTTGTGCTAGTTGTAATGAAACTGATGGCTTGAGGAGTTGTTCTCTCAAACATGCTACGTACGGAACCCTGCGACTGGCTGAGACTTGACTACTGCGGATTTTTCGACTATGTATGACTCAACGACCCAGTGGGGGGAACCTATGTGTGACGCAGCAGACCCATAGTACTCGACAGGAGGAGTACCTCAACAGGACACAGTGGGGAGAACCTCTATGTGACGCGGAAGACCCACGGTACTCAATAGGAGGAGTGCCTCAGCAGGCCATGGTGGGGAGCACCTCTGTGTGATGCGGCACACCCACGGTACTCAATAGGAGGAGTAACTTAGCATGCCATGGTGGGGAGTTCCTCTGTGTGATGAATTAGACCCATGGTACTCGATAGGAGGAGTACCTCAGCAGTCCAAGGTTAGTGGGAAGCGGCTCTGTGTGACCCGGTAGGCCCACTGTACTCGATAGAGGAGGAGTTCTCCATCATCTGAGGTGTTCGATGTTGTGACTGGGGATGTTTCTTGTTACTATCCTTAGAGAATCCAATGGCTGTATATCAGCATTCATAGCGATCCTGTGTGGGTCAGTATCATAATCCTATTTCTCTGAGTTGTATACCTAGTTTGAGCTGAGACTCTAATTGAGCTGTGTCTATTAATTTGTGCTTTTTGATTGAGATCGTGATTTGTGGTTTTCCTTGTGTAATTATGAGAGACCTTCAGGGTTCTCGGGGTCCCTACTGGGTATTGTTATACTCACACCTACATGTGCTTCGCCCGCACCTTATTGTGTCTTGTGAAAACGACGAGCAGTTGAGTTTGAGGTTTGAGGGAGCCAGGACTGGACGGTGCTCGGAGGTGGACCATTTGGCGTGACGTGACATGGGGACTACTGATAGTGAGCTATACTTACCCTTCAGGTAGGATCCTTGGTGGATGATCCATGAGATTCTTTTCACCTTTCAACTATTTTTTTACTTTTCAGTTGTACTTTTACTTTTCTAGTTGGTCTTGTATTCTGGCCCCTTTACTTTCAACACTCTTTTACTACAACAGTTTACTTCATAGTTTCTTCTTGTTGCGTTCATCTTTGTGTGTTTGTACAGGTTTAAAGGCAATTCCTTCCTATTTTAGGGATATGCCTTTCCGGTGCTAGTCACTAGCCCCTGGCCTATAGAAGGTGGGTTTGGGGTAGTCACGGCATGGGCTCCGAGGGATAGGTTGTGAAAAAGTGGTATCATAGGTGGTCGGTTCTACCGAAGAACTAGACTCTGATATTTTCAATGAAGCAATAGTGTTCAGTGTTATGAGTGTGGTTTTTAATTTAGGGAATCTAGTGTTGGTATAGTGGTCGACGTATCCATACACCAGGACCCTGAATTCTGATTTTCAACATAGTACACGAAAGAACTGATTATGTGTGTTTCTTGAAGAGTTTTTCTTGTGATTTCTTTGAGTCAGCTCACCAGGGATAAATTATTGACCATGACACACCTGTCTTCTTTCAGGATGCTGCCACATAAACAGCCAGCCAGGGTTTCTAAGAGAGTACACGATGATGGCCCACCGAGTGATGAGGACTCAGTTCAGGGCCCTCTTACGGCATTAAAACCTTCGGGTGGTGTACTAGCAGCACCACTACCCATTGGACAGTCGTTACCACCAGCCCCACCAGTAGAGGGTGCACACCGACTGAGTGCATTTCACATGTTTCAACTGTAGAGGCCTCCAAGTTTCTGAGGTGTGGAAGATCTGCAGGTGGCTAAGGACTGGCTAGAGGTTGTGGCCAGAGTTTTTTGCTTATTTGGGACACCATCTGATTTTATAGTGATCCTAACAGCCAGCCTTTTTTAGGTAGCAGTAGGGAGATGGTGAAGCCTTATTCTCCAGATACACGACGAGACGACCTTCATCTGGGCAGACTTCGAGGGCCTTTTCAGGGTAGAGTTTGTCCTAGAGACCCTACACTCTGTGCATATATAGGAGCTTCTGCACTTACAGTAGGGCAGCATGACAGTGGCCTAGTACTCGGCGAGATTCATTGATCTCTCCCGCTACTCCACCAACATGGTACGGGACCCTTTCTTTAGGGCCCGGACCTTTGAGTAGGGTCTCCGATAGGATATCAGATCATCGATGGTATCGATCAACATACTAACTTGGGATGGGGTGCTAGAGTGAGTGCTTTTGGTAGAGAGCTTCATAGCTGAGCAGGCACCGACAGCGAGAGCCACCACCAAATGACAGGTAGCCGAGTCATCTATAGGAGGCAGTAGGAAAATGACACAAAGGTCCAAGCGGTCCAGACCCTCTGGTGTATGACCCCGAGACGTAGGGTCAAATTTATGTGGCTCACGAGGCAGAGGAGGTCAGTAGGAAATCAGGCATTGCTACTCATGTGGCGGGTAGGTAAACATGGCTCGAGACTGCCTGACCAACCGTATGGATGACCAGCAGATGGTCGAGGGACCACTGAGGTAAAGGTTGAGGTTCTATTGAGGAGAACCATAGGGCGGTGGACGTGGTAGAGGATCTGGTCGTGCAGCAGGCGGTGGGTGGCGATACGAGATTCTACCACCACCACCGCCAGGTGGTCCACCTCGACCACAGGGAGCAGGAGGATAGGGACGAGCTCAGCTCTAGGCAGCTGAGGCCAATGACCATGGTGCTCTGGAGATGATTAGAGGTACGATCTGTGTCTACTCCACCTTATCTACAGTACTTATAGACACAGGTTCCAGTCACTCTTTTATTGTCACAGCCCTCATTCGGAGCTCATAGATTCCGGTGGAGCCGTTGGCTCGATCCTTATGACTAGAGACTCCTACAGGAGAGGATTTGACGATTACACACTAGTGCTGGCAGTGTGAACTTACTCTAGGAGGTGAGATCTTCGGCTGAGATCTCCTAGTAGCGGAGTCAAGGGCTTACGACGTCATCTTGGGTATGGAATGGTTATCCATAGTCCATGCTCAAATTGACTGTATTAGGCGCAAAGTGCGGTGTTTCCACATGGATGGGACCATGTTTTCCTACACCGGTGAGAAGGGAACATTTTCAGCACAGGATGGACATACCCAGAGGAGGGTGTAGCTGATTAATCATCATTTGGATAGCCTTACCCTCAGAGCAGTTGATGTTGAGAGTCTGAGTTATCCTGTAGTGGTGGACCAGTATGTCGATGTCTTTCTTGATGATGTTCTGGGACTACCTCCACACAGAGAGGTAGACTTTTACATTGACCTATATCTCGGGACGGCACCGATATCTACATTAGTATATCGGATGGCTCCCGCGAAGCTTCATGAGTTACAGGTACAGTTGGAGGACTTGCAGGGAAAGGGGTTCATAAGGCCCAGTGTTTCTCTATGGGCAGCCCCAATTTTTTTCTCCAAGAAGGCAGATGGGAGTTTGAGACTCTATGTGGACTATCAGCACCTGAACAAGGTGACCATTAAGAATAAGTATTCACTTTAGAGGATTGATGAACTTTTCGATCAAATGAAGGGAGCTCACTGGTTTTTGAAGATAGACCTCAGATCAAGCTATCATCAGCTCAGGATACAAGATAAGGATGTGTATAAGATGGCCTTCAGATGTCGGTATGGCCATTATGAGTTCTTGGTTATGCCTTTCGGTGTGACCAACGCCCCAGAAGTGTTCATGGGACTCATGAATAGGATCTTCCAAACATACCTTGATCACTTTGTGGTGATGTTCATCGATGACATCTTGATATACTTAGCGATGGAGGAGGAGAATGCTTATTATATGCAGATAGTTCTGGATAAACTCCGAGAGCACCAGCTTTATGGTAAGCTCTCAAAGCGCTAGTTCTGGATACGAGAGGTCCACTTTCTGGGACACTTTATCTCAGAGGTTGGAGTTGCAGTGGATCCAGTGAAGATAGAGGTTGTACTTGCTTGGGAGCCACCTAGAAGTGTGACTAAGGTGCGGAGTTTCCTGGTGTTGGCTAGATACTACCGGAGATTTGTGCTTGACTTTTCTAGAGTTGCGGAACCCTTGTCAGCGTTGACGAAGAATGGGCAGCCCTTCATATTAATGTAGAGATGTCAGCAGAGTTTCCAGGAGCTGAGGCAGAGACTGATGAGTGCCCCCATCTTGAGGCTACCCAAAGAGGTAGTTGGGTATATAGTCTATTGCGACACATCAGGGACCGGACTTGGGTGTGTCTTGATGCAGGAGCGGGCAGTGATCGCTTATGTCTTGCGATAGCAGAGACAACATGAGTAGAAATACTCTACCCACGACCTGGAGTTAGCAGTAGTGGTCTTCACCTTGAAGATGTCACGACATTACTTGATGGACGAACATTTTACAGTTTACTCTGATCACAAGAATATCAGGTATATTTTCTCTCAGAAGGACCTGAACCTGAGATGAAGATGATGTTTATAGTTCCTCTAGGACTATGACATTGAGATAGTCTATACTCCTGGGAAGGGGAATGTGGTAGCATATGCACTCAGCAGGAGGTCTGGTCTACAGTTGCTAAGTGAGGTGACAGAGAAGCTTGTCGCGTTGTAGATATCCTTCGTAGATAGAGATGGATCAGTATATCTTCAGTCTATGACAGTCACTCCCCCACTCCTTCAGCGATTTAGGGAGGAGTGTCTTGGGGACACTAACTGTGAGGCTTGACGTGCTCAGATATCCTTAGGACAGGAACCTGATGGATTTTCTGAAGGTGGGGAGCACGTCATCCTCTCCAGAGGACGTACCATAGAACAGGTGGCACTATGGGAGGAAGTTTTGAGGTAGTTCCATACATCTCCTCTGGTAGTACATCATGGTGTGGCAAAGATGTACCAGGACCTTCGGCATCAGCACTGGTGGCCAGGGATGAAGAAGGTAGTGGTAGATTTTGTTTCATGATGCCTCACTTGTCAGCAAGTGAAGGTCGAGCATTAGGTTCCAGCAGGCTTAGCTCAACCACTAGAGGTGTTGGAATGGAAGTGGGATGTGATCTCCATGGACTTTGTGATAGGGCTTACACATACGTCCAGGGGACATGATTTAATTTGGGTTATCATTGACTGACTCACCAAGTCATCCCACTTCCTACCTATTCGAGAGCAGGGATCAGTAGATGGATTGGGACGCCTTTACGTACAGGAAATTGTGCGACTTCATGGGGTGTCATCGATGATCGTCTCTGACTTTGATGCACGTTTCACATCCTGGTTTTGGAAGGGGTTGCAGGAGGTGTTAAGGAATCAGCTATGTTTGAGCACCACCCTTCATCCTCAAACGGATGGTCAGACGAAGCAGACCATTCAGACGCTATAGGACATGCTTCGTGCATGCATCTTAGATTTTGGCTGCAGATGGGAGGATCACATGCCCTTGGTGGAGTTCACTTACAACAACAGTTATCACTCCACCATCGGTATGGAACCATTCGAGGCCTTGTACGGTCGACCCTACAGATCACCTCTATGTTGGATAGACCCAGGGGAGTTAGCACTTATGGGTCCAGAGTTGATACGGCCTACCAATGAGAAGGTTCAGACTATCCAGGAGTGGATGAAGACAACACATAGTAGACATAAGTCATATTCAAACAAGAGAAGGAGACCTCTGGAGTTCCAGGAGGGGGCCACATTTTCTTGCAAGTCTCTCCTTGACGGGGGGCTATGGAGATTTGGTTGAGGCGGCAAGTTATCACTGAGGTTTATCGGGCCATTTCTGATACTTCAGAGGATAGGCAAGGTGGAATACCACTTGGCACTCTCACCACAGTTGGAGAGGGTGCACGATGTCTTCCATGTATCCCAACTGAGGAGATACGTGCACGACCCATCTCACATCATCGACCATGGTGAGCTAGACTTAGATGATGGGGTGACATTTTCAGAGGTTCCAGTAGAGATTGAGGATCGACAGGAGTGGGTTCTTAATGGGTGGTTGATACCTCTAGTGTGCATTTTCTGGCAGCACGGGAACCTTCAGGAGAGCACATGGGAGTGGGAGGCTCAGATTAGAGCTCAATACCCCCATTAGTTTCCTTAATCTATGTTGTATCTTTCAGGGACGAAAATCCCTAAGGTGGGGAGAATGTAAAGACCCAGATTTTCCATGTAATTTTTTTTAATTATATGGAATTATTACGAGTCTGTAAAAATTGACGGTGCATGATTCTGAGGCCCAGAGTGCTGGAATTGAATTTATGAACTTTTTTTCAGGTACTTTCATTAAACACGTGAGCGGCGTTTTCTAACTTTTGAACCGTTGCTCGGATTAAAAATCTGAGGGCACTGTTGAATCCGCAGTGCCAAGATTCGATTAAGGGAGACTTTACTTTGACCACACTAGGTCTAGAGAAAAAGTTAAGTTTTGTGAATTTTTAAAAGAAATGAAATAAATTAATTTTTATTATTTTATTTTATTTCATATCCTCCAATGGACAAGAGGTGTGTGGGGCCAGTGATGTGTCAAGTCAATAAATGGCTTGACCTGACAACCCTAAGTAACAACGTCTTTGGGGAATTAGGAAGGTTCCTAATTTATGAGCCCCCATTAATTCCCCACGTCGTTACTTACCCTCCCCCTCTCCAATTTATATGGAGCTTGGGGGTAGGTACCGGCACAGCTTCGCCAATAAATGAAGTGTTGAAGGAGTGTCGCGATGCTGAACCCTTAGAGGACGGAGCTAATCCTAGCGGGAGGTGACGGGTGACACCGAACCACGAATCGAAGGATGACGTACGAGTGGCGTCATTGGGAACCGGTTGTGGGAACGAAGAACACGATCCACATTCTAGAACAAACGCTCTCCAATGGGTTTTCAAGGGAGAGGATTAATTCATTTATGCATTTTAAATGATTTTCCTCTTCCCCGTTCTTGAATAATATGAAGGACGCAGGTCAACTGACTAATAGGTTGACCCACGACTCATTTGTTTTTGAGGGAGGTTGTTGCAGGGTATCTTTTTGGGGTTTATCTTGATTTAAATTCCAAGAGTTTATTGAACCATTTATCCTCCCTTATGTTACAAGCTAACGCGGAGGGCACGGGAATAACGAACCTGGCCTGAACCCTCCACTATTTTTCTATCTTTGCGCCCACATGGAAGACCGCCAACGCGACGACACCGACCGGCTACGAGGAAGGTGTGCGCTGATGCACGCCGCAGGAGGAGGCTGTGGCACAAAGCAGTAGTGGTCATAGGAACAGCCGGCACCAATCGGCCGCGGAGGAGGTGTGGCGCGCTGTCACGCGTCACCAGTGTGCAAGGGGACACGGCTCGTCAGCCGCGGCAGTTGGAGAAGGCGACCAGCTCATCATCCAGTCACGGAAGGGAAGGGTGGCATGCCGTCATGCGCCATCAGTGAGCAGGGGGCTACAGCCGAAGCCGCGGTGGAGGAGGCCAAAATCGTTCCTCCGACGAGTTCCGTGGCGACCGGGCGGCGCCCACGTGGCGCCACCGCTTCAAAGGCCGAACGACCTTTGGTCCTTCGGGATTCCGGGGGACCATCTCCACTGAGCCGCCTGGCGGAAGTCCCGCGGGTTGTGCCCTATGCGACCGGGCCGCCTTCCTGCAAGACGCCGCCAGTGGGTCGGGTTGCCTGCCCAGCGGGCCGAGCCGCCTGCCCAGCGGGCCGCCGCCAGTGGTCCGGGCTTCCCCTTTCTAGGTCAGGCCGCCCTTGTGAGCCTCCCCTTTTGCGAGATGGTCCGGACCTCGGTCCAGCAGGCCGAGTCCACCGCGGCCCAGCCCAGACCAAGTCGGTCCGACCGGGTCGAACCGGGCCCAGAAATACTTAAAGGGCCTTATCTTGAGAACCAAATATTTGTTTGATGAACCGTCTACAGCGTTGGGATCCTTGGAGCAAGATGGTCCTTTTGAATTACTCCATGAGAGTTTTGGAGAAACTTGGAGTACGGATGGGTTGGATCGTACCTGAATCCAACCGGGCCCTCAACACTGAAATGCCAATAACGCACAAACCAGGCGTCCAATTGACGCGTCATCTATTGCGTTGGAACCCTTATGACATGGCGAATCATCGGGTTACGCCCTTGTGATACTTTGTTCCAGTTTTAATACGAATGATGGCTTGAGGAGCGGTTCTCCCAAGCGCACTACGTACGGAACCCTGCGACTGGCAGAGACTTGACGACTGATGATTTTTCGACTATGTGTGACTCAACGGTCCAGTGGGGAGCGCCTCTGTGTGATGAGGCAGACCCGTGGTACTCAACAGGAGGAGTACCTCAGCAGGCCATGGTGGGGAGCACCTCTGTGTGATGTGCCAGACTCACGGTACTCCACAGGAGGAGTACCTTAATAGGCCACGGTGGAGAGCGCCTCTGTGTGATGCGGCAAACCCACGGTACTCGACAGGAGGAGTAGCTCAGCAGTCCAAGGTTAGTGGGAATAGGCTTTGTGTGACCCAGCAGGCCCACTGTACTCAATAGAGGAGGAGTTCTCCGGCAGTCGAGGTGTTCAACGTTGTGACTGAGGATATTGCTTATTACTATCCCTAGAGAATCTCGTGGCTGGCTATCAGAATTCATAGCGATCCTGTGTGGGTCAACATCATAATCCTATTTCTCTGAGTTGTATACCTGGTTTGAGGTGAGACTCTAATTGAGCTGTGTCTATCGCTTTGTGCTTTGTGATTGAGATCATGCTTTGTGGTTTTCCTTGTGGAATTCTGAGAGGGCTTCGGGGGTCTCGGGGTCCCTACTGGGTATTGTTATACTCACCCCTGCACAGGCTTCACCCGCACCTTGTTGTGTCTTGTGCGGACGATGAGCAGTTGGGCTGAGGTTTGAGGGAGCCAGGACTGGATGGTGCTCGAATGTGGACCATTTGGCATGACATGACGCGGGGACTACTGATCGTGAGCTGTACCTACCCTTCAGGTAGGATCCATGGTGGATGATCCAAGAGATTCTTTTCACCTTTCAGTTGTTTTTTACTTTTCGGTTATACTTGTACTTTTCCAATTGGGCTTGTATTCTAGCCCCTTTACTTTCAGCACTCTTTTACTACATAAGTTTACTTCACAGTTGCTTCTTGTTGTGTTCTTCTTTGTGTGTTTGTATAGGTTTAAAGGCAATGCCTTCCCATTTTAGGGATATGCCTTTCTGGTGCTAGTTGACATCCCCTGGCCTAAGAAGGCGGGCTTGGGGTAGTCATGGCACGGGCCCCGAGGGACGGGTCATGACACATAGGCTCAGTGTCCCAAGATGGTCGAGCAAGACCTCTAGAGACACTTCTCAGGGATGATAAGTCCTTATAGGGGAGATTGTAATGGTCTCGGACTTTCTAGGTGTGTTATTCCTTATTTTCAGTCTTTCTTTTAAGTGGTTTTAGTTATTATTTGTTTGGGTGAAGTATTAAGTATTTGATAGGTGTTTTTAGAGGGTTTTAGAATCCTTTAAGGGGGATTATAGCTAAGGTAAACCATGTGATTTTACCTAGGAAATTGTGTAGCCTATTGGAGAGGATTGGAAGGTGAAACATGATTGGAACACAGTTAGATCTAATCATATAACATTCCCCAGGTAACCATGTAACTCAAAAGAGAAACAAAAGAATGATTGGCACATAGTTAACCAAACCATGCAGCTAAACCATGAGTGTACCCTAAAGAGGCAATGATCCTTGCATAGTTGTCACATAGTTTGATAAACTGTGAGACCAAACCATTCATGTGGGATTAATTAATCCAAAAATTGGATTTTTTAACTCAAAACCTCCCTAACACCCCTCATTCTTCCTCCTCTACCTAGGGATCTCAAACTTAGGGACTCTAGTAGTTGTTCTTGGTGAATTCCTTCCCTCTATAGAGCATTTCTATTTCCACTTCAGTGTTGACATGGTGGGGAAGGTGAATGGACAAAACATGTCATTCTTTGGGAGGTTCAGGGTTCGAATCCTGGGAGTCCGCTTTCGGGATGATCCTATCCCCTAGGATTCACCCGTCTTTTTGGGTCGCCCAGTCTTGACTGGGCGGGAAAAATGAGATGCATCCCACTGTGCTGACGGATTTCTTTGATGAACCATCACCGACCGGGTCGTTACCCTCTGGGATGTTCTGCCTTCTCGGCTGGCAATGGCTCCTTCCCCAGTTGGGGCTCTATCTCTGGGCCATGACCTCTTCATGGGGGAGGGGGTGACCATGTGCGGAGGGTTCGAAAAGGCCACACATGGGAATTACCTTTTAAAAAAGGTATAGCATTTCTATTAGATCTATAAAAGTCAGTCCTAAGGATTTCAAGGTAAACAGTCGCTTTTCCCTCCATTCTTCTTGTTCATATAAGAACTTCTCTATTCTCCTTTGGTAATACCCAAGATCTTGAATGTCATGATCAGATTTAGTAATTTCGACATGATCTAACATGATGACTTTTATATTCGAAGAAAAGGAAGGTAGAAATACATTTTTCTAGATTTTTATCAGATTTATCTAGATCTGATCATTATGTTGGGTCTTTTTGGGTAAGTATAAACCAATATTATCCCTTGACATGTTCTTCTTGTATCTTCACTCTTGAATCCTTATGTGATGATTTGGGGTTGTTTATAGGTATCATTGGTGTCTAAGCTTGTTTTAGTTGGAGAACCATGATGTTAGGATTTGATACTCTTAAAGTAGGAAGTTACCATAATACTTTTCTTGGTATGACATTCTTGTGTGTGTGTGTGTGAACCAAGAGACCTCTCTTAATAAGACATGCCTTTGTGTGTGTGTGTTACCCCTGATACATCTCTTAATTTGACATGTTTATTCATGTTTATAGCTCAATAATTTCCTTTTTATGGCTTGTATTTGTATATATGTGTATAGATATAGACTTATGTTATCTGGTATCACAATGAAATATAGACCCTTCATAGCTTGGTTAATTCCTTAGAGGGGCGGAATGTGCAATGTGATGCATGATGATTATGGTGGGGTATTTAATAAAAAATAGCGGGACATGATAGCCTTGTGGCCTGACCTGATACTTGAAGGCATGATGGACTTGTGGCTTGACCTGAGATAGTTGGTGGGGCATTATGGCTTTATGGTTGGACTTGCGATAATTGGTGAGACATGATGGAATTATGGATTAACCTAATTCATGATGAAATTATAACCTATTATGAGACTTAAATTATCCATATGGCCTATTATGAGATTCATGGAAACCAGATATAGATTTTCTTCTAATATGGAGTTGAAGCTAGTAGGGTTAGGGTTCGTGGCAGCCCTATTAGCGCACGATAACCCAACATGATATTTTTTTTACTTGTGAATTTACTTATTATCATCATATACACTTATATATAACTATTTTTCTTATGTTAAGAACATATAAATGGTTTCCTGCTAAGTTTTATACTCACACCCTACACGGGCATCTCAGTGCGTGTGCAGACTTCTTTAACCTAGATTTCAGATGATGGTAGTGGCCCTACTTAGGGAAATTATACCGTAGGAGTAGGTTAATCGAGGTGATATCAAGATAGACTTCAGGATCCTTGTAGAGATACCTCTTTATTTATTTATTTTTCCTTATTTATTGTTTATGGTTCTACCACATATTGGGACCTCTTGAATTGTTGCGCTGGATTTGTATGTCAAATTTTTATAGCATGGGTTGACGTTTTTGTTATATGATATTCTTTTTTCCTTTTAGGTTCTAATTTTTATTTAGATTATTATTTATACTATTATGTACTCTAATTATTATTATTTACCAAGGGGATAGTGTCCCCATGATGCCACTTATACCCTCACCACTAGTTGGAAACATATTTTGTACAAGGAATCATACATGAGGTCATGTGACACTTCAGCTCAGTCTTGGTGATTTAGTTTGGGGTGTTATAGTTGGGAAATATCAAGTATATGTTTTTAGATGAGGAACGAGACCTAGTTTGTGGTTTAGGTTCTCATAGAATCTTTGGAGCAGAATCATGGAGGTCAATTGCTAAAAACATTCATCGATAATGGAAACTTGAGAAATGTATAATGTTTTTAGTAAATGAAGTTGAAATACTTTGAAGACTTTTACTTTAAAAAATAATTTTTATAATAGAAACGTAAAAAATACATAATGTTTTCTATGAAAAAAGTGGAAACACTTTGAAGACATTTAATTTTGAAATTAATATTTAATAATATAATCATGAAAAATACATAAGAGTAATAAAAAAAATAGGAGTGGATGATAAAAAATATATTTTTGAATGAATGGAAAAACATTTTGAATTTTTTGAAATAACCATGATGAAAACCCACATTGCACTGAAGATTTTTAAATCAACCAATTAAAAATATGGTATAGACAAATTGAATTTTACCAAATATAACTAGTGTGCAAATAAGGACCACCAACAGCCATGATTTTCAGCTGGGCATTTAACCTGTACAATTCAAAACATCACCATTAATATCAAACTATAATAAGTAAACCCAATGAGAAAGAGGAGAAAACTAACCGCGAAGGTGTGGTTTAGCTTGCGGCGGAGGTGTATTCGCGGTGTGGGAGAGGCGCGATGGAGGAGAGGTGTGGTGGAGGAGAGGTCGTGGCAGAGGAGAGCTGCTGCAAAGGAGAGGCGCGGCAGAGGAGAGTCGCGCAACGAAGCTCGGTTTGTGGCGGTGGAGGAGTCAGCGGCCGAGGAGGAGAGGAGGGAGGAAAGGAGGAGGCGGAAGTGGCGGCAGAGATCGGCTTCCGCGAGAGATTTAGGGGCACGAAGAAGGAGAAGAAACTTAGGGTTTATTTATAAAACCTGACAACACTTTTATCAACGCTAGATAAAAATCTTTGATAAAACTATGTTTTATCAGTGCTACAATTGAAAGAGTTGATAAAAGTATGTTTTATCAGTGCTAAAAAAAAGCTGATAAATGTATGTTTTATTAGCGCTTCTCAATTAGCGTTGATAAAACATGTCATTTATTCATAATTATAAAATTATAACCAATATATTTATTACTTCTATAATTTTATAAATATGTATAATTAATATATTTATTATAATTTAATAATTTAAATTATAACTATATATATATGTTTGTGTTTGTGTATAAATTATAATTAAATATATATATAATTTTATAATTTAAATTATAATTAAATATATATAAATATAAATTGATATATTAATTTTAATTTTAATTTCATAAGTATTTAAATATATATATATATATATATATATATCTGTGTTTGTGTGTATATTCATTAAAGACATATTTATAAATAAATATATTCAAAAGGTATTCATAAATATATATATATATATATATATTCCTTGGATACACTCCTTGGATCCAGCATTGACAAGTATATTCCTTGGATACACTCCTTAGACCCAGTCCTTGCTTAGCCCTGTTTTACCTTAGATGCACTCCTTGGACTTAGTAGGCACCTTATTGTGGAATGCCTTGGATTACACTCATTGTATTACACTCTTACCCCCTTATCTAGACTCAAATACTACTAAGTTAGATTTTCGTGAGATTTACGTTACCTTAGTTTTTACCCTGTCACTCCCTCATTGGATATCTTTTTCAGGTTGCCTTGTAACATCCTGGGACCCTCACTACTTATATTATCACGAGGTGATGTTAGTACTGGATATTCCTCACGTGGCCTATTAACATTAAATGGTAATTACATAATCAATGAACTGGTTACATGTTTAGACACCATCCAAGGGTTGAAGAAGGTACTTGGGTATTTAGTTATTTTTTGTTTCTTTCTTTACTTATATATGCATGCCTTTACACTGCTATATTCCATTACATGGGCCGAATGTTATAGACACTGTTGGTGGTGAACCACTGATATTTATCTCACACCCTCTCTGAGTGCCGTTTGGTACCCATAGTAGATTATATGACTGCAGGTGTTGACAAATGGAAGCATACAGCTTCCAACACTTGATTGTGTGATGATAGGATGGATCTTGATAGCAGATGACCGAGTTTGATCTCAGGGTGCCTAGAGTAGTCTTTTTTTCCTTTACTTTGTAGAACATGTTATGTCTATTATCTTGTATCCATGATTTCCAGTTTTCTAGTGACATGACATTTCATCATCATTTTTTAGTTGGTACAATTATGTTTGTTCTCGTTTATCTATTGCATCAGTTTTCTTCCATTGTTTATTTATATCGCTTTCTCTATTTACTATTCCTTTATATTTCATCTATTGTGCTACACTCTGCTATGAGGGCATATTCTTCCCACATACACACCCTAGGCCCTTGCTGCTAGTCGGCAGCCTCTGGCGTTCGGGAAGATGCGCTTGAGTCCATGTGGCCCACTGGGCTCGAGGCACTTGTTAAGTGGAATCTGGGTCCGGGTCGTCACATACTCAAAACCACATTCATGTTTAAATTTATGATTAGAGATTAACACCATCACACTCACATGTGAACATATAAACATGCTATCTTATTCACATTTATTATTATGAGTAGAGCTTAACGCAATAACACTCACCCTTTTTGAACCTATAGACTTACTAGCCTATTCACATAATATTTATATATCATGATATATAATCTTTTACCCAATGAATTGGTGGGAAATATAGGTACTAACCATCTCATAATACATAAATTTGTTTACCACTTGAAAATAAAACATTCATTATCTCATAAAGAACCCATATCAACTGGAGAAAATAAATTCACAATGAAGAAGGGAACCGTGTGATCAAGGAAAAATATAATATTAAAGAAAACCAATATTAATAGTTACACTAATAAAACAAGCATAAGTGGGATGTAATCAATATAATAATTTAATCCACTATATAGAACCACCGATCAAGGAACAAAATGTCATGGGATATACCCTAGGTACTAGTGTGTGACAATCCAAAATGGCACTATAACTACATGGACCAACATCTGATATATGTTTCATCCAAAAATAACATGATCCACCCAATTAAACCATACTTAACTCATCATAATGGAACCTTCCCACTAGCCTTGTCTTAAACACAATTAGGGGGACCATATAAGTGTGTGTACCAATTAGGATATCATGAATCAAGACCTCCCACCTAGACACCCATGTTACCATAAACAAACAACCATAGAGTTGAGAAATAAATCAAGATAATTACCCCAAAAAATGTCTCAAACCTCACCTCCAACACCATCAAATATAACATCCCCTTTTCACATCATACGTCCATCATATAAATAATCAATAACCCATAACTGGTGAAACAAGTTAGGGGAAATCATTGAGGGTCACATGTGAAATAAACCATTTACTTTTTAAAGTGAAAAATGGGTCTTCACATGAAAACCAACTTAGTATGTAGAGTCTCACTCCCCTTCTTTAAAGTCTCGTCATTTCTATGATTTTGGAAGCACTTGAAAAAAATTCCTTTTTCTTTCCAAAACATTCTCCAAGCACATGGAAAATTACTTTGAAAAACCAAAAAAGGAATAAGACCTAAATTTACTATAAAAACATTTAAATAACCCTATGAACCTTTTCAAATATGCTTTTCATGAGAATTAATCTAATTTAAAAATAGTATATGAAATTATTATGAAAAAACCCCTTCTTCCAAGCCTAGAATTTAAGAAAGAAATTTATAATTTCACCCAAGAACCCATAAATTACTATAATTTAATTTAAAATAAATTTATAAAGTATACACATTCCATGAATTATAAAATAAAGGAAGAGAAAATAAACACCTACTTTAAACTGAATGGTAACCAATACACAACATGTCACTTTCCATGGAAAACACTCAAAAAAACTAAATCCCTAAATCCTCATGAAAAATGAATTCTAGTTCCTGGGAGAAGGAAAAACCTATGGTAAATAGAGAAGAGAATAGGGATGGGGTAGATAAAATAGAAAGATCGGGAATAATGATTGAAATGGAAAAATAATTGTTCTATTAAATAATTCAAAAAAATCACATAACACGAACTTAAGAAATCATAGAATATTATAATTATAATTTTCCAAAATGAATCATATCATAATAACATATTAATTTTCACTAAAATATCACTATATGGAAAACAATCCGAAGACGATAAATATAAGTGAAAATACAAACCTTTTTACAACAACTTTTTGAAACATTGAAGTGAAAATTATATTTAAATTTTTTTTGAAGGGAAATATATTACTATTGAAAACATTATTATAAATATTTCCTAATAAAAATTTATTAAATAGACACAAAGGTTTTAAAAATTAGAAGTAAAAATACTTTAATTTTTTTTACTTTTAATAGAATCCTTAATAATTAAAACTTGAAAAATACATAATGTATTCAATGGGGAGGCCTCTATAATGTGGTAAATAAGAGACCCCTAAGTCATGGTGTTGTAGGTGTGTGAGACAATAAGTTCGTTTGGGGAACAATCTATGACCTATCAAGGGATGAGTAGTGTGGTGAGGAAATCAAATTTTGGAAAATTTTTGTTGGTGTTAGCTCATCATGATTGTTTTTAATTTGATTAATGACTAGTTGTGGTTCATGAAAATCCTATAAATGTTTTGGTCACTAGCAAGCCCATGTGAGGATGTGGAGACTCAAAGTGTAAAAGTCATGTCTGGGTAAGTGGATGGTTCCTTGAGTTATTCCATTGGGTTTAGTGATGTGAGCATGTATATGAGTTATTGGAAATGATTGTGAGTGTCAATATTCAGTTGACAATGATATATGTTCATGATTATGTTTTGGTAGTGATGGAATTTCTTAGTGCACATTAGGAGTGGTGTGTAGGTGAACCTAACCCGTATGTAGAGGTGGTTGGTTTTGTGAGTGTGCATAAGTGGTTGAGTTTCACTGGTCGATGATAGATACCCATGTAAGGGTTTCAATTATAGGATATCAATAATGAATCAATGATGTCAACCTATAGAGCGGGGCTTGGGTTGTTAGGGGAACTTAGTGATGGGAGCTAGTATGGTTTGTCACTTAGTTCATGGGTTAAATCATGTGACAAATCATAATGAAGTTTTATTTAGACATCTACACTTGGGAAAGTAAGAAAACTTGGTATTATTGGTCGTGAGCATGAGAGGGACCCGGTGTGTGAGTTTTTAGTAGAAAATCCATTTATTTAGCAGTTATCAAGTTGATTTTAGTGTAGGAAACCTCATAGTGGGTTCAACTAATCAAAGAGTGGTTGGTTATCATTTATATAATACAACTTTCTTATATAGAGCGATGATGGATACCTTTAGAGTTCTCCATGGAGGATTAAGCTTTCTTGTAGGTATCACCTTGGTTGGGGAATCGGTGATTATGGGGGCAGGGGAAGTTGGCACTGCGGTTTGTGGGACCATTAAAGATAGTGGAATAGATCAGGATGGTGTATTTCCAATTGGATCCTCCTCCATGACATCGAGGTGTGCATGATTTGTTCCATGTATCTCAACTTAGAAAGTGTGAGTTGGATCCTTCATATGCGATTGATAATGAAGAATTTGATTTGTAGGTAAATGCATCGTTTGAGAAACATATACTATGAATTATTGATTGGATTGAAAAGGTATTGAGAAGGAAGACGATGCCTAACATTTGAGTTTTTTGAATCGTGGTTATATTCAAGAAGAATATTGGAATCGGGAGTCTGATGTGTAGGCTCAGTGGCCCAATATGGTCGAGCAAGATCTCTAGAGACACTTCTCAAGGATGATAAGTCCTTATAGGGAGATATTGTAATGGGATCGGACTTTCTAGGTGTGTTATTCCTTATTTTCAGCCTCTCTTTTAATTGGTTTTAGTTATTATTTGTTTGGGTGAAGTATTAGGTATTTGATAGGTGTTTTTAGAGGGTTTTAAAAGACTTTAAGGGGGATTATGGATAAGGTAAACCATGTGATTTTACCTAGGAAATTATGTAGCCTATTGGAGAGGAATGGAGGGTGGAACATGATTGAAACATAGTTAGATCTAACCATGTAACATTCCACGGGTAACCATGTAACTCGAAACAGAAATAAAAGCATGATTGGCACACGGTTAACCAAACCATGAGTGTACCCTAAAGAGGAAATGATCTTTGCATGGTTGGTACATAGTTTGATAAACCGTGAGACCAAACCATTCATGTGGGATTAATTAATCCAAAAGTTGGATTTTTTAACTCAAAACCTCCCTAAAACCCCTCATTCTTCCTCCTATACCCAGGGATCTCAAACTTAGGGACTCTTGTGGTTGTTCTTGGTGAATTCCTTCCCTCTATAGAGAATTCCTATTTCCACTTCAGTGGTGGCGCGGTGGTGAAGGTGAATGGCCAAAACACGTTGTTCTTTGGGAGATTCAGGGTTCGAATCCTAGGAGTCTGCTTTTGGGATGAGCCTCTCCCCCGGGATCCACCTGTCTTGCTAGGTCGCCTGGTCTTGACTGGGTGGGGAAAATGAGGTGCAACCCACTGTGTTGATGGATTGCTTTGACGAACCATCACCGACCGGGTCGTTACCCTCTGGGATACTCTGCCATCTCGGCTGGCAACGGCTCCTTCCTCGGCTGGGGTTCTATCTCCGGGCAGTGACCTCTTCATGGGGGAGGGGTAACCGTGTGTGGAGGGTTCGAAAAGGCCACACATGGGAATTCTCTTTTAAAAAAGGGAGAGCATTTCTATTAGATCTATAGACGTCAGTCCTAGGGATTTCAAGGTAAACGATCGCTTTTCCCTCCATTCTCCTTGTTCATATAAGAACTTCTCTCTTCTCCTTAGGAAATACCCAAGATCCTGAATGTCATGGTCAGATTTAGTAATTTTGACATGATCTAATGTGATTCCTTTTATATTCAAAGAAAAGGAAGGTAGAAATACATTTTTTTCTAGATTTTTATCAGATTTATCTAGATCTAATCATTATATTGGATCCTTTTGGGTAAGTATAAACCAATCTTAGCCCTTTCCATGTTCTTCTTGTATCTTCACTCTTGAATCCTTATGTGATGATTTGGGGTTGGTTATAGGGATCATTGGTGTCTAAGCTTGTTTTAGTTGGAGAACCATGATGTTAGGATTTGATACTCTCAAAGTATGAAGTTACCATAATACTTTTCTTGGAATGACATTCTTGTGTGTGTGTGTGTGTGACCCAAGAGACCTCTCTTAATAAGACATGCTTTTGTATGTGTGTGTTACCCATGATACCTCTCTTAATTTGACATGTTTATTCATGTGTATAGCTCAATAATTTCCTTTTTATGGCTTGTATTTGTATATATGTGTATAGATGTAGACTTATGTTATCTGGTATCACGGTGACATATAGACCCTTCATAGCTTGGTTAATTCCTTAGAGGGGAAAAATGTGCAACGTGATGCGTGATGATTATGGTGGGGTATTGAATGTCAAAATAGTGGGACATGATAGCCTTGTGGCCTGACCTGATACTAGAAGCAAGGCACGATGGACTTGTGGCTTGACCTGAGATAGTTGGTGGGGCATTATGGCTTTATGGTTTGACTTGCGATAATTGGTGAGACGTGATGGACTTATGGGTTAACCTAAGTCATGATGAAATTATGACCTATTATGAGACTTAAATTATCCATATGACCTATTATGAGATTCATGGCAACCAGATATAGCTTTTCTTCTGACATGGAGTCGAAGTTAGTAGGGTTGGGGTTCGTGGCAGCCCAGTTAGCGCACGATAACCCAACATGAGATTTTTTTTTACTTGTGGATTTACTTATTATCATCATATACACTTATATATAACTATTTCACTTATGTTGAGAACATATAAATGGTTTCCTACTGATTTTTATACTCACACCCTACACGGGCATCTCAGTGTGTGTGCAGACTTCTTTAACCTAGATTTCAGACGAGGGTAGTGGCCCTGCTTAGGGAAATTATACCGGAGGAGTAGGGTAATCGAGGTGATATCAGGATAGACTCCAGGATCCTTATAGAGATACCTCTTTATTTATTTATTGTTCCTTATTTATTGTTTATGGTTCTACCACATATTGGGACCTCTTGACTTGTTGCGCTAGATATTATATGTCATATTTTTATAGCATGGGTTGACGTTTTTGTTATATGATCTTCTTTTTCCTTTTATGTTCTAATTTTTACTTTGATTATTATTTCTAATATTATGTACTCTAATTATTATTATTTACCAAGGGGAAAGTATCCCCACGATGCCACTTATGCTCTCACCACTAGTTGGAAACATATTTTGTACAGGGAAGCATACATGAGGTCATGGGACACTTCAGCTCAGTCTTGGTGATTTAGTTTGGGGTGTTATAGTTGGGACATATCAAGTATATGTTTTTAGATGAGGAACGAGACCTAGTTGGTGGTTTAGGTTCTCAGAGAAGCTTTGGAGCAAAATCATGGAGGTCAATTGCTAAAAACATTCATTGATAATGGAAACTTGAGAAATGTATAACGTTTTTAGTAAATGAAGTTGAAATACTTTTAAGACTTTTACTTTTAAAAATAATTTTTTAGAAACATAAAAAATACATAATGTTTTCTATAAAAGAAGTGGAAACACTTTGAAGACATTTAATTTTGAAATGAATATTTAATAATATAATCATGAAAAATACATAAGAGTAAAAAAAAATAGGAGTGGATGATAAAAAAATTATTTTTGAATGAATGGGAAAACATTTTGAATTTTTTGAAATAACTATGATGAGAACCCACATTGCGTTGAAGATTTTTAAATCAACCAATTCAAAATATGGTATAGTCAAATTGAATTTTACCAAATATAACTAGTGTGCAAATAAGGACCACCAACGGCCACGATTTTCAGCTGGGCATTTAGTCTGTACAATTCACAACATCACCATCAATATCAAACTGTAATAAGTAAACCCAATGAGAAAGGAGAAAACTAACCGCGAAGGTGTGGTTCAGAATGCGGCGGAGGTGCATTCGCGGTGTATGAGGCGCGACGGATGAGAGGCGTGGCGAAGGAGAGACCATGGCAGAGGAGAGCTGCGGCGAAGGAGAGGCAAGGCGGAGGACAGTCGCGCAGCGAAGCTCGGTTTGCGGCGGCGTAGGAGTCAGCGGCCAAGGAGGGGAGGAGGGAGGAGAGGAGGAGGCGGCAGTGGCGGCAGAGATCGGCTTCCGCGAGAGTTTGAGGGGTGCGAAGAAGGAGAAGAAACTTAGAGTTTATTTATAAAACCTGACGACGCTTTTATCAGCGCTAGATAAAAAGTGTTGATAAAACTATGTTTTATCATTGCTACAATTGAAAGCGTTGATAAAAGTATGTTTTATCAGCGCTAAAAAACACTTATAAATGTATGTTTTATCACCGCTTCTCAATTAGCGTTGATAAAACATGTCATTTATTCATAATTATAAAATTATAACCAATATATTTATTACATTTATAATTTTATAAATATGTATAATTAATATATTTATTATAATTTAATAATTTAAATTATAATTATATATATATGTGTGTGTGTGTGTGTGTTTGTGTTTATGTATGAATTATAATTAAATATATATAAATATAAATTGAAATTTTAATTTTAATTTTAATTTCATAGGTATTTAAATATATATATATATATATATATATATATATATACATGTGTGTGTGTGTGTCTATATATATATGTCTGTGTTTGTGTGTATATTCATTAAAGACATGTTTATAAATAAATATATTCAAAAGGTATTCATAAATATATATTTATCATTTTAAAAAATATTTTTTGTAATTTTATAATTATTTAAACATATATTTATTTAATTAGTTATATATAATTATAATTATATATAATATTTTTAAAAAGTATATAATTATATATAACTAAATATTTATATTTTTAAATATAATAAATACATTTATTGTTTATTTAAATATATTTATCGTGATTTTAAGTATTTATGAGAAGATAAAGCTTCATATACATATGAAATGAATGAATACACTAAGTATATATAATACTATAGTATATATAGCCAACATTAGGGTAAACAAAGAACATATATTAATTATAATATCAACGTATCACATCAATTGACACATTCATTTGGAAACATAAATTTATTTAAATATATATATATTTAATAAGTATTTGTATATATATATATATATTAAAAGGTATTTATATATAATATTATAAACATATAGTATAATAAATATATAATAAAGATATATTACTAAAACTAATAAACATAATAAACATATATAAAACAGAAACATTATAAACATAATAAACATGCGTTTTTTATTTAATGTATACATATAAATATTATTTTTGAATATAATTAAAATATTTTTATATAAATTAATAATATTTTCTATTAAAAACTTTTATCAGCGCTACTATTAGTGCTGATAAAGGGTAGATTTATCATCATTTTTTACTAGCATTGATAAAAGTTCCGCTTTTATCAGCGTTTTCTGATTAGTGCTGATAAAACCCGAGCACTTCCCTTGCCCGCATTTATGTTAGTGGTTGTTGTGGTTCAAGATCCATCTAAGTGATAAATTAGAATAAGCGTCATTTTCTTGAGATATGACAACAAATTTTCATGGTTTTTCATGTTTTCTGAAACATTACAATCCATATATTGATCTCAAATGTCATATCAAAACGACTATATGTACTCTCCTTGTTTTAAACTGTGCACATATTTATACAAAATATATTGTGAATATGTATTGTCATCAAAGGTAAAAATTCTAAATATGGTAAAAGTTAGAATGGTTGCAACTAATTGAGAGAGAGAGAGTATATATTTAAAGTGTGCACAGATTTATAGATGCGTGATGATGCACCGTTCATAAGGTGTTGGAGGCGGGAAAGTTTAGGTAGGGGTGCAGTAGGGTAGGGGGCGCGCAAGCGGCGGTGGAGGGTTGGGGGAGTGGGCAGGCGTGCGGAGTCAGAGCCCGACTACGACCCTTCCTTTACTCATCATTACCACCACTCAAATCCTCCGCCACCTTTCTGCCTTTTTGTTTTCCCCACCCTTTGTCCCAATTTGAATTTTATGGCCCACGTGGATCTGTTTATATGTTGGTTCTTAGTACATTTTCATATATGTTACACATATGTATCGATTTTTTTATAAAACCGTCATATAATATTTAACATTGAAATCTCGTGTTTGAACAAATATATAATTGTTTTTTTTAAAAAACATCATATATTGCTTATTTATGGCACGTTTTTTTTTTTACTTCATCATATATATTATCTATTTATGATGAGTTTCTTTTAGCTTTATCCTATATACTATAGGATGGTGTTCTAGTAAACCATCATATATGTTTCTATTTGATAGTTTGTATAGATAATCATCATATGTTTCCAGTTATTTTTTTTTCTAGTGAGTCATACTTCATTTAACATTTCCCTCAATTTGTAAACTCAATCAATTATGGACCTTTGTCGGGTTCCATTTGTATTTTGTCTCTCTCAACTTACACTACTAGTGTCACCAGCTCAACCGCCACCCGACACCACCCTTGATGACTCCCCCCCAACCCCCATCCCCACCCCCAAGATTCAATTCAATAATCTTTCCTCTTCCAGTGTTTCGAACTGGATGTGTTTTTTTAGTTTGCACATATCTTTTTATTTGTAAATATGGTCCTTATAGTTCATTAATGTTTTGATATGTATATACTTTTTTATATGAACATTTATTTTTTTAATGTGTTTGTGTCTGTGTTTAATGTCAGTGTGTGTGTCTTAACATAACATTAACATGTGTGTGTGCACGCACTTTGTAAATGCGTGTTTAATGTCATGTATGTGTGTGTGTGTTAACACAACATTTACATATATATGTCCATGTGAGTGTTTTAGTTTGTGTGTGTTTGAATACATATATATATATTTGTTTGTGTGTTTGTTTAGTATGTGTGTTTGGATATATATTTGCCTCTTTGTGTGTGTTTCAATATATATATATATATATATATATATATATATTAATAGATAAATATGAAGATCCTTTGTGATGTTTTCATAACAAAATTTCTTATTTGTTGACAACTTGCTTTTACTTAGTGTTTCTGTTAAACAAGTTGCATAAAGTTCGTTAAGAAACTTTATCAAGAAAGTTTGGTGAGAAAGTTTTGTTGCAAACTTGATGGAGAAGAAGAAAGCAAAAAAGTTGGAAAGTTTCCTTAACTTTGTTAAAGAACTTTCTAACTATGTCAGACGATGTCTTCCTGATATGAAAGTTTCTAATATCATGGAAAATCTCACGATACAAGCTTTTGATCAAATGCAGAGTTGATGTTTTCCAGACGAACCTTTCCAGACAAAGACTTGAGAAGAATTTTAATGATGAACCAATAGTAAGTAGATGATCAAATTAAGAAGTTGCTAAAGGGGAGAATGGTACAACTTTTGTAATAAGAAGCTAGTAGTGCAAATTGCTAAAGTTGGTAAAAGGGAAGAGAAGTAAAGTTGAGTTCCAGACAAACTCTATCAGACAAACATTTTGGACCCACAACTGCCCATCAGACGGGCCAATGTTGAGTTTCTGGACAAAGAATTTTATTGAGTTTGTACATAAGAATGTTTTTCACAAAGTCACTGTAAGAATCCAGATCTTCTTTTCAGGTATGTTTTTTCCTTTCTGGTTGTTTTTGGAGAAAAGAAGAAATTCTGAAAATTTTCTAAATACACATCGTGTACTTTATGAGTACACGCTGTGTACTTCCTTGCTGCGGCAGGTCGTGTGCTGGCCGTGTCATAGCCACACACACGACCGTGTGAGAGTGACTTGGAGGCCGCTTAAAGCGGAGTACGGAAAAGGAGAGTACACGTCGTGCACTTTCTTCTTTTTTTCCCATTAAATGCAACGGGGTCGCGTTTGACGGACAAAACCGTCTCCTTCTCAACCTAGTTTGTCCGAGAGTGCCGAGCAGCCACGGATCTTTGACGAGCCCCCAGCCGAGCGTCCGTCCTCCGATTCGAACACCGTTGATTGCGTTGGAATCACATCGGTGAGTTCTCTCTTCTCCTAGAGCTTCATATTACGTTTTCTCCTTTCTCGTGAGATATCGTGGGTTGAACGTTTTGGACGTTTTCTTTGATCTACGGGGTTCTAAGGAGATTCAAGGCTCGATGTTCAAGTATATTGATCTCCTAACCCCGAGGTAGGTGGTTTGTGCCTTTCTATTGAGAGTCTTTGAGTTTTATGTACAAATTTTCCCAATACCCATGAACGAGGTACTGCGCGTTTATTGTTTTGGCCCTATTGTTTCTCTGCTATGCTGATATGCCTGAGTAGATGATTATTGATTATGAATAAGGTGAATTGTTGTGCTTTGGATGTATTGCCCATGCATGTTTTGCCTATTTTGACCTTTGGGTCTTGTTTGCCTGTTAGGCTGCTGTTTACTTTCCCATGCTTAGTATTGTAGGATGGTGTGACTGTTGTTCTGTTATCCTATTGTGCTATAGAATGCTAGCCAAGTAGTTCATGAGGTTTATCTTGGCCGTTACGCGCTGCTACACTTGCTTGACTTACACAAGGCCGTGAGAACCTGGTGTATAGACCATAGGGAGGATGGACGTAAGAGCTTCTTCAGAGTGTCTTTATAATTTACGTTACGAGACCATAAGGGGAATTGACGTTGAATGCTTCTCCAGAGTGTCTATAGTTCCTCAACGCGGGCCACATGGGGAATGAGATATTGAGTGCTTCCCCAGAGCGCCTTTAGTACCGTTACGAGACTAGATGACGAGTGCTTCCTCAGAGAGTCTATGCTTAAGCTGAACCAGAGGGGTTAGATTGAGTGTACTACCCAGAGGGTTGCTTGTACTTGTTAGGTAGGACCAGAGAGGATAGGCTGTGAGTACTTCTCAGAGGGTTACCTGCTGTGTTATCTACTTTGTTTAGCTGTTGCATGCTGTGTGGTGATTTGAATGCTTTAAACTATGGATTGTTTACTGCTTAGTGCTTTCCTGTTTACTGTTTCTGTACTTTACCTGCCATATATTCACTGACTGTTAGGCACAGATCTCGTGGTGATTATCTACTGAGATTTAGTCTCACACCCTGTTTGGGCCATGCTTTTGGGCCCAAACAGATTATATTGTTGCAGATATAGATAAGGGCAAGCGCCCTTCTACTTCAGGAACTTGACTTGCTGTGGAGTTGGGGAGCATGAGACCAAGCTATGGCTTGCGATACTGAGGAGTTTATATGCTTTCTTTTTTCACTTTGGTTTAGCACTGTTGTATTCCAGCTTTGTGACTTGTTTGGCTGTTTTCCTAGACATATGTATCATGCATCATTTTATACTTGTTCTCCAGTTAATACATTCAGTTTCTGCTGTATGGCATTATTACTGTTTTCACTCTTGTATTTATTTGTTTACTTCTGTTGTGTACTCTTCCAATGAGGGCATAGTTTCCCCACTATCATACCCAAGACCCTCGCTGCTAGTCGGCAACCTCTGGCGTTCGGGGAAATGCGCTTGAGGCCATGTGACCAACCGGGTACGGGGCGCCTCTGGGTGGCTTCTGGAACCAGGACGTTACAAAGTGGTATCAGATGAATTCTTTTCTCTTGACTTACTATTTGGAGCCTATAGTCAGGGATAAGACGGAATATGTACTTGGTAATAAGATGTGCCCGAGAGTAGCTAACCCGTGTACAGGGAAAAGCCAATCTACCTCGTTTAATTGAAATTTTCCTAGTTTTGCCATTATTACAGTTGATTTGATTTCACCTTGAGCGATTCACATAATTTGTCATTGTTGATGTTATTGAGGTTCTATTTCTGTTGTAGCTCGATGAGATGAGGGTATGTCATCTCATGCATCATATAGACACTTGCTAGAAATCACATGTCATGCATTTTTTCCATGTCATCTAGGATGCATTAGTGATTGTATGTTGTTGTGATAGATGATGTGTAAAATATGCATACTGTTGTGATAGTTGCCTTGATAATAATATCTGATGTTTGACAGGATATTGTTTTGTGTAGAGATTTGCTTGAATGGACACCAGACTTTGGTTCTTGAGGTGTTATGGGCCCTCATGGACCAGAATTTGGTGGATCATTGTCTTGTTTTCCATGTTATAACATGTATAAGATGTCAAACTTTGATTCGCGGGGAGTATGATCCCTCACAGATCAGAATTTGGCACTTTCAGTGTTCGTTTCAGTGTTTTTATGGGTTCCAGAGTAGTTTCTAAGGCTTACTGTCCGGAAAAACCCAGAATACACGCCGTGTAATGTTAAGTACACGCCACGTGTTCTTCTGTTCGGGAAGAAACTGTTTTTCTTAAGTACATGCCATGTACTTCATGTACATGTCGTGTAGTCTTTAACCGTGTCATAGGCCGTGTGGGAAGAGACACGGGATGGGGAAGGTCTGGTGGAAACACGCCGTGTACCAGTCGAACATGCCGTGTAGTGTTGACCCTGTGTCCACCCGTGTCACGAACAACACGGGTTGGTGTCATCCTTTCACGTACATGCCGTGTCTGCCTTGAACACGCCGTGTAGTCTGACCTTGGTACCCGACCATGTCACGAACAACATGGGTCGGTGTTATCTTTTCACATACATGTCGTGTCCGTCTAGAACATGTCGTGTAGTGTGAGCCGTGTGTCAGGCCGTGTCACTAACAACACAGGCCAAGTGAAGCTTGTCTAGTACACGCCGTGTAGGAATTGTACACACCGTGTAGTCTTGCCTTAGGAGAGCCATGTGGCTTAACCGTGTAGAAGAACCTAGGTAGGGGAAGAGGATTCAAGTACACGCCGTGTGTTTGGAGAACACGCCGTGTGTTTGTGGTGTTACACGACCAGTTAGGACAGGAGTACACGCCCATGTAAATGACTTAAGGGAACACACTGGGTAGGAAATGTACACACTGTGTAGTCTTGTTTTGTAAAACATGAGTGCTTTATTTCTCCTGTTCCCTTCTTACACTCATTGTTTTCAGTCCTTGATAATCTTGTTCTAAGGTGTGTGTTTGACCTTGCAGGGTCATGCCACCGAGACTTCCTCCGGTTGTACGCCATTTGCCAGGCGGTGACCAGACACCGGACATGGCTGATCAGGGACTACCTGTAGATCCTCTAGTTGTGCCAGCCTTGGCACCAGCCGTTGTACCTGACATAGGCGTTGATGCACAGTTCAGGGAGGGCTTCTTGAGGATGATGCAGACCTTTCAGGGAGCGCCGCCTCCTGCCCCGTCGATGGCTGATTTGACGCGGGTCTTCCAGCAGCAGCATCCTCCCACTTTCTCTGGGGAAGGAGGACCTCAGGCTGTAGAGTCATGGCTAGAAGCCATGCTGGCGATCTTTGAGCATCTTGAGACGCCTCCATAGAGGAGGGTCAAGATCACTACCTATATGCTTCAGGACTCCGCCAAGAGGTGGTGGGATGTGATCTCACAGGCGGGACGCCAGCAGGTTATGGCGTGAGATGAGTTTCAGTGCATCTTCTACGATTACTTCTATCCAGAGACCTTGAGGGCCGATTGAGCCTGGGATTTTATGAGTCTGGAGTAGGGTAATCTTTCTGTTATGGAATATTCCTCCCGCTTTACCGAGATGCAGCGCTTCACGCCTGTCCTAGGAGTTGACAAGTTGTTCATGGTAAGGAAGTTCAAGGATGGTCTGAGGCACGACATCCGATCGCAGGTGAACATCTTCCGGTTGACTTCTATCACTTCTATAGTCAACCAGACACTGATCACAGAGCGCAATCTGAGGGATTCTGGAGTTTTGAGCCAGGGCGGCTCTACATCTGGGGTAAGTGTTCCACCTACTGACAGCAGGAAGCGCCACAGGGAGTCTTCGTGCGGTGATCCGAGGAGGCAAGACACTTCTTCTGGTAGTCAGGTGGTGTGTTACCAGTGTGGAAAGAGCGGACATACGAGGCCACTTTTCCCAAAATACCCAGTGGAGTGCCGATCTTGCGGTAAGATGGGTCATCTTCAGCGCTTTTGTCAGATCTTCTCTCCAACAGCTGGTGACAGGGGTTCTTCTATGACTCCTAATTTAGGAGCAGCACCACCAGTTTCTCACCAGTCTAGGAACTGGAGTTCTTCCAGCCGTTCAGGCTGAGGTGGAGGTCGTGGCCGTGGTATCCAATCACCCGGTTTTCAGCGACATCAGGGCAGATCAGCTCAGAGTGGTCAGGCAGGGTCACATGGCCGTGGTACGAGCCAGAATTTTGCAGTGGAGTAGACCCAGTAGGAGCAGGATCCCTGACCTTCTACAGTTCGAGGTACGATTTTAGTATCCTCAGTTTTAGCTTATGTTCTTTTTGATACAGGGGCTTCCCATAGCTTGATCTTTGTAACTGTTGTGGAGATCCTTGGGCTCTGTATCTTTTCTTATACTAATATCTTGACACTAGACACTCCATTGGGGACTAGAACGACTAGTATACATCAGTGCAGAGAGTGCCCTCTATAGGTTGGTGGGTGTCACTTTTTATGGGATATCTATGTCCTAGAGATGACAGGCTATGATGACATTCTCGGAATGAACTGGCTAGTTCCCTTCCTGGCAGTGATCGACTGTTACCACTGCATGGTGAGTTTTATATCACCAAAGGGTGGATCCTTTCTTCATAGGGGTGAATGAGATGTCCAGGCGAGCAGAGCGGGTCCAGAGCATCATGGGTTAGGAGGAGTTACAACCCAGATTTCTAGTCTATATCTGGATGACCATGGGACTTCACAATTAGACTTTCTTCCAGTGGTGGATCGTTTCAGAGATGTCTTTCCAGAAAACTTTTTAGGTTTTCTTCCAGAGCGTGAGGTAGAATTTTCTATCGAGATCGTTCCAGGAGTAGCACCAGTGTCCATTCCTGCTTATTGGATGACCACACCTGAGTTGCAGGAGCTCAAGAAGCAGTTGGAGGAGTTGTAGGCAAAAGGTTTCATCCTACCCAGTACTTCTCCTTGGGGTTCGCCTGTCCTGTTTGCGAAGAAGGCGGACAGTACCCTCAGGCTTTGTGTGGATTATCGGAAGCTAAACCAGTTGATGGTCAAGAACCGATATCTCTTGCCTAGGATTGATGATCTCTTTGATCATCTTTGAGGAGCCCGGGTGTTCTCAAAGATTGACTTGAGGTACGGTTATCATCAATTGCACTTTAGACCATCTGATATACCTCTTACAGCCTTTCAGAGTAGGTATGGCCTATACGAGTACTTGGTTATGCTGTTCGGTCTCACGAACACGCCTGTAGTTTTCATGGCACTGATGAACCGAGTGTTCCATCCATACTTGGATTATTTCGTGGTGGTCTTCATGGACGATATCTTGGTGTACTCTCACACTCGACATGACAATTTACCCATCTTGAGATCATTTTGAGTACACTAAGGGAGCATCAGTTATATGCTAAGCTCTCAAAGTGCCACTTTTGGATGGATCAGATTCACTTATTGAGTTATGTTATCTTAGAGGCAGGAGTATCAGTAGACCCAGAGAAAGTGAGAGCTGTAGTTTCCTGGGAGCAGTCTAAGAACATATTTGAGGTGAAAAGTTTTCTAAGACTGGATGGATACTATAGATGTTTCATACAGGACTTTTCACGCTTAGCAGTACCACTTATAGGCCTGACCAAGAAGGGTGCAAAGTTCATGTGGTCAGATTCTTGTGAGTCAGCCTTTCAGGAGATGAAAGGAAGGTTGAATTCAGCACCGATACTAGTCTTTCCAGATCCAGGCAAGAGCTATAATATTTACTGTGACGCGTCAAGTATCGGGCTGGGATATGTGCTTATGCAGGGAGATGGAGTCATTGCGTACGGGTCTCGACAGTTGAGGCCACATAAGAGGAATTACCCGATGCACGATCTAGAGTTGGCAGATGTTGTTCATTCCCTACACTATTGGAGACATTATCTTCTAGGAGATCACTTTGTAGTTTTCACCAACCACAAGAGTCTCAAGTACATCTTCACTCAGCGTGATCTGAATTTGAGACAACGCAGGTGGGTCGAGTACCTACAGTCCTTTGACTTTGAGATTGACAACACGCCTGGGGAATACAACACAATGGATGATGCGTTGAGCAGGATAACTCGGGTACAATCAGTTCAGGAGGCCAGTAGTAAGTGGTAATTTATGGCTCTGTTCTCTGAGATGCATTTGGAGGTGCACGACAGACATAGGCAGACTTTTCTTTCTTCTGTAGCTGTTACCTCTACCCTACTTGATCGAGTACAAATGAGGCAGCTATCAGATTCTGAAGGCCTAGTCCTATGGGAAAGTGTGCTAGGAGAGGACCCTATTATTGGGTGGACCATAAGCGAGGATGAGATCTTGCATTTACAGGTATGCGTATGGGTGCCAACAGATATACATGAGGAGATGATACGGGATTTTCATTCCTCAGTTTGGGTAGTTCATCCTGGTGTCACCTAGATGTATCGTGATCTACATCATCAGTATTAGTGGCCAGATATGAAGAGGGAAGTTGATGGTTTCATCATGAGGTGTTCCAATTTTTAGCAGGTGAAGGCGGAGCATTAGCGACCATCAAGGCTTTTACATCAGTTACCCATTCCCGAGTGGAAGTGGAATGACGTCGCGATGGACTTCGTGACCGGTTTGCCGAGGTCGCCTTGAGGGAATGACACTGTTTGGGTTGTCATTGACAGACTCACGAAGGTTTCTCACTTCTTTACAATCAAGGAGACCTTCAGTGTTGATGAGCTGGGATGGTTGTACATCCGAGTGATTGTACGTCTTCATGGAGTTCCACACTCCATTGTTTCAGACAGGGATGCACGTTTTACTTCTTGGGTCTGGAAGGGGCTTCAGAAGGCTTTGGGTACACAAGTACTTTTGAGTACAACTTACCACCCCCAGACAGATGGCCATTCCGAGCATACAATTTAGGTGCTTGAGGACATGCTTCGAACATTCATTCTAGATTTTGGAGGTTCTTGGGAGAAGCATATACCTCTTGTGGAGTTTTCCTACAACAATAGTTTTCAAGCAACTATCCAGATAGCACCTTATGAGGCTTTGTATGGTAGGACATGCCGATCACCCTTATGTTGGCTGGAGGTAGGAGAGGTAACTTTGCTGGGACCTCGTCTTGTTCAGGAGACCACAAGCAGATAGAGTTGATTTGGAAGAGGATGGATACTGCACAGTCTCAACAGAAGTCTTATGCTGATCAACGAAGATGACCTCTGGAGTTCGAGGTCAGGGATCAAGTTTTCCTGCATGTCACACCGAGGTTGGGACACAAGAGGATTTGGAGATAGGGTAAGCTCTCACCGAGGTACGTCAGGCCATTTGAGGTGTTGGAGAGAGTTGGGCCGGTTGCCTATCGATTGCAGTTACCTCAGAGGTACCGGAATATACATGACGTCTTCCACGTTTCTCAGCTTCGACGTTACTTTTCAGACCCGTCTCATGTCTTTCAACCCGAGGAGGTTGAGCTTGAAGTGGATGTGTCATTTGAAGAGCATCCTATCTGGATTGTGGATCTCAGTACAAAGGTTCTCCGTGGCCGGCCTATTCCTATGGTACGAGTGCTGTGGCAGTACATGCGGGTGTAGGACGAGACTTGGGAGAGGGATGCCGATGTATGAGCACAGTGGTTGGAACTGTTCGAGGTTTCTTCTTCTACACCGCATTGCTAGGGAAATTTGAGAATGAATTTCTTTAAGGGGGGAAGTTTGTAAGAACCCAAATCTTCTTTTTAGGTATGTTTTTCCTTTCTGGTTGTTTTTGGAGAAAAGGGGAAATTCTAGAAATTTTCTAAGCACACACCGTGTACTTTATGAGTACATGCCGTGTACTTCCATGCCACAACAGGCCGTGTGCTGGCCATGTAATAACCACACGCACGGCCGTGTGGGAGTGAATTGGAGGCCGCTTAAAGCGGAGTACGAAAAAGGATAGTATACACCGTGTACTTCAAAAGTACACGCCGTGTACTTCAAAAGTACACTCCGTGTACTTCAAAAGTATACGCCGTGTACTTTATTTTTTTTATTAAACGTACCGAGGTCGCGTCTGATGGACATAACCGTCTCATTCTCAACCTAGTTCATCCGAGAGAACCAAGCATCCACAGATCTTTGATGAGCCTCCGACCGAGCTTCCATCCTCTGATTTGAACACCGTTGATTGTATTGGAATCGCATCGGTGAGTTCTCTCTTCTCCTAGAGCTTAATCTTCTGTTTTCTCCTTTCTCGTGAGATATAGTGGGTTGAATGTTTTGGAAGTTTTCTTAGATCTACGGAATTATAATGAGATTCAAGCCTTGAGGTTCAAGTATATTGATCTCCTAACCCCGAGGTAGGTGGTTTGTACCTTTCTGTTGAGAGTCTTTGAGTTTTATGTGAAAATTTTCCCAATACCCATGAACGAGGTATTGCGCATTTACCGTTTTGGCCCTATTGTTTCTCTGCCATGCTGATATTCCTGAGTAGATGATTATTTATTGTGAATAGGGTGAATTTTTATGCTTTGGATGTATTTACCATGCATGTTTTTCCCGTTTTGACCTTTGGGTCTTGTTTTCCTGTTAGGCTGCTGTTTACTTTCCCATGCCTAGTATTGTAGGAGGGTGTGGCTGTTGCTCTATTATCCTATTGTGCTGTAGAATTCTAGCCAAGTAGTTCATGAGGTTTATCTTGTCTGTTATGCGCTACTACACTTTCTTGACTTACAAAGGTCCGTGAGAACCTGGTGTATAGACTATAGGTAGGATGGACATAAGGGCTTCTCCAGAGTGTCTTTATAATTTACGTTACGAGACCATTTGTGGAATTGACATTGAGTGCTTCCCCAGAGTGTCTGTAGTTCCTCGACGTGGGCCACAGGGGGAATGAGATGTTGAGTGCTTCCCCAGAGCACCTTTAGTACTGTTACAAAACTATATGGAGAATTGATGGTGAGTGCTTCCTCAGAGAGTCTATGCTTAAGCTGAACCAGAGGGGTTAGACTGAGTGTACTTCCCAGAGGGTTGATTGTACTTGTTAGGCAGGACAAGAGGGGATAGGATGTGGGTACTTCCTAAAGGGTTACCTGTTGTGTTATCTGCTTTGTTTAGCTGTTGCATGCTGTGTGGTGATTTGAATGCTTTAAACTGTGGATTGTTTACTGCTTAGTGATTTCCTGTTTACCATTTCTGTACTTTACCTGCCATATATTCACTGACTGTTAGGAACAAATCTCGTGGTGGTTGCCTACTGGGATTTAGTCTCACACCCTGTTTGGGCCATGCTTTTGGGCCTAAACAGATTATATTGTTGCAGGTATAGATAAGGGAAAGTGCCCTTCTACTTCAGGAACTTGACTTGTTGTGGAGCTGGAGAGAATGAGACCAAGCTATGGCTTGCGATTCTGAGTAGTTTATCTACTTTCTTTTGCACTTTGGTTTAGCACTGTTGTATTCTAGATTTGTGACTTGTTTGTCTGTTTTCCTAGACATATGTATCATGCATCATTTTATACTTGTTCTCCAATTTATACCTTCAATTTCCGTTGTATGGAATTATTACTGCTTTTACTCTTGTATATATTTGTTTACTTCTGCTGTGTACTCTGCCAATGAAGGCATAGTTTCCCCACTATAACACACAAGGCCCTCGCTGCTAGTCAGTAGCCTCTAGTGTTCGGGGAAATGCGCTTGAGGCCATGTGACCAACCGGTTACGGGGCGCCTCTGGGTGGCTTCCGGAACCGGGACGTTACAGTCATCAGACGTACCAAGTACATAACATCAGATGTACCAAGTTCAGAACATTAGACGTACCGAATGCATAAATTTGAATAAAAATTGATAAGTTGAAGTGGTTGTTGCTTAGTTTGTACAATTTCATAAAATTATGAAGTAATTCAAAAAAAATGGTGCTGTAAATTCAAAGGGAGAAATCAGAAATGAGAGATCCAAGCAGTTTACTAGACAAAGAAAAGTTTCACGTGACAAGAGTTCTTAAAGGTTGCAACAATATAGTCAACCATCTTTAATGAGACAAGAAAAATAGAAAAAGACAAATGCAATTTATTTTTAATAGGGTCAAGATAAATTGATAGAGGAAGATGTTTTTTTCCAAACAAACATTTTCTAGGAAGTTTGAGAAGATCCAAATTGGCCATACGAAGAAACGCCATTCCATTAGACAAACATTTCCTAAATCCATTGGCCAAAGAATGTTTGTGAAAAGATTTTCTTGAAGAAAATCTATGGAAGAGTCATCAAACAAACTTTTGTGAAGAAGTACATCAGATGAATTTTTGTGAATAAGTTCATCAAATGAAATTTCAGATGAATAATTATAAAGAATTCCCTGAGATGAACTTTTGTGAAGAAGTCCATTAGACAAACTTTTGTCAAGAAATCCACCAAAAAAACTTTTTCTTATGAAGTCATCAAACAAACAATTCTATCAAATGAAGAAATGTAAAGAAGTGGAGTTTTTCAATCATACAAGATGTTCTTAAATGGTTTCTGGACAGAGTTTTTCTGAGGAACTTTGAATAACATTGTAAAGTCCAAAAATATGATGATGCTGATCTGATTATTTATTTCAATTTATTTGAAATTTCAATTGTTTTGATTTCTACCTGAGATAATAAAAAGTGAATGAGTTCCTTAACATCTGAAGTAAAAGAAGTTACAAAAAGAAGGTTGGAGACACTGAGTTTTCATGAAGTTTCAAGAAGATTTGAGAAGACTCTGGAATACTTGAGAAGAGTTCAGCAAATTGTTTTTATCCAAAAAGTGAAATTCATTTCCCACCATTTCCACTCTAGGAAAGGTGTGTGAAAGTACATTTTACTTAACACTGTTCATAGAGAAAAAAAAGATGATACACTACAAAATTTGTGTCAGACGTGAGTTTACAACTGAGATAAGTTCTAGGTTAAAGAAAAGTACAAAAAATAGGATTTTGATCTGAGTATCGGATGGAGTTTTATGTTTAGAGATTCCGAACAAATATTTATAGAGTAGAGTATCAAATTAAGACTCTGAGAAGAGTTTGAGGCATATTGATTTTTTAAATAGGACAAAACAAATGTTAGAAAAAGAAGCGAAGATTCAGTGAGGTGCATGAGAAAATGTTTACCAGATAAAGGCAGGCACACCAGACGAAATAATCATATGGAAATCCCAGATGAACTTTTATAGAGTAGAATTCATAAAGTTTCATAGCATTTGTGTTGGCTTGGTTTTGTAAGGAAAACTTTGAAAATGATAGGAGTCAGTATAATCATACCTATTGGAAGATAGTAGGAGTCTAACAGGAGTTAACTCAAAGTTGTATTCACTTATTTTAATAGTGAATTTCCATGGACCCATAGGAGTGTCCATGGAAAGGATGTAGGTTCTCACACTGAAGATAAAACTTGTAAATATTGTGTGCCTTGTTTGCTTTCTTATCATTGAATAATTGTGATATTGTTATAAAAGTTGATAAGGAAAATAACTCTAACATGTTTGAGGGGTTAAATTTCATAAAGTTTGGAATTTTTAAAAAGATAACCACTAATTCAACCCCCTTATTAGTGGTTCAATGATCCTCATGAACTTAAATTGACATCAGAGTGAAGGTTACCCTTGTTGAATCCTTATCATGGAAAATCTCAATACAACAAACATCAGAGGTATTTTTTCTTTTGATAGAAAAAATATCATGGTTAGAAAAATAGAATGATACCTTATCTTCAATTGTTTGGCCTGAAAGTTATTGAAGCAACAATAATTGGGTTTCCACCCATTGAGAAACATGCTCCCATGACTTTTACTGAAAAAAGAATCATTGAGGTTGATGGAAAAGATAGAAATTTTATTCTCATGTCTTTATTAGAAAATGTTTTTATGAAGGTGAAAAGTCTCAAAATAGCTAAATAAACTTTAGAAAACCTCAAAAGTATCTTTGAGGGAAACAAAAAAGTGAAAGAGGAAAAGTTACAAATATGATGAAGCAAGTTTGAAGATATCAAAATGAGAGACGAAAAAACTATTGATGAATACTTCACTAGAGTTAATGATGTTTTTTGTAACATCAGAGGATTTAGCGATATATTGAAAGAATATACCATCATTAATACACTCATGAGAAACTTTCCTGGCATGTTTGATTATAAAATATCTTCCTTATAAGATAAAGATTATTTATCACTTAATCAATTACATACTTTTCTTTCTATTTATGAAATGAGGAAAGATTCAACTTTCAAAAATAATATCAAAGATCAAATGTCTTTTGAAGCTATGAGAAAGCTAGAAATCCAAGATACTGAGAATGTTGAACTCAGTGATTCGAAAGAAAATTAATAAAATTAAATGAATTAAAAAATCATGTCTCACATGTCCAAAAAATATTAGAGAGGTAGATAAAATCATAGAGGCAAACTTCAACTCAAATATTTCAAGTGTGGTTGAACTGGGCAGTTTTCAATGAATTTACCTAAGAATAAAGTTGGATAATATGAATATCTTATTTATGAAAAACCTTAGTGGAATAAGTTTAACAAATATTTTAAGGCAGATAATAAATCTATTGGTTTTAAGACAAGGTTCATTGGAAATAGAAGAAGTTTGCTGATTAAGAAAGTTGAGAATAAATCTACTGATAATAGTTCATTATAAAGTGAAGCACTGATTTTTTTGGAAATTTCTTTACAAGTGTTGATAATAATAAAATTCCTCAAATAGTGAAGAAGAAGGAGGTGATGAAACTTATAGATAATATTAGTTGAGATCAAAACTTGTGGCACATCTTGAGAAAAAAAAACTAAAGAAAGATATTAGAATGATGAATAAATAAAGTGGAAGTAATAATGAAGGAATGAGATATGTTCTTAAACATGAAGATGAATATATATAGGATATTATAAACCTCAAATTTAGAGTTGCTAAATAATGAAAGATAGTGTAAGATCTTGGAAAGAAACTTTCTAACAAGGAGGATGATATTTTTAAAACATGATAAAAAATACTTGAAGTTGAATGCATATTAAGAATAACAAACAATAATTTCAGCAATGATTTAGAGGAAAAAGATAAAACAAATCAAAATAATGAGAAATCTCATTCCAAGAATCAGGTGAAATTCTCACCTGCTAAATTTAAAAGTTCATTTGATTTTACTAACCATATAGGTGTTAGAAAAAATATTGGGAAAACATGGGTTGAGAAAGAATGTGATAAATCTATCTCAATAATAAAAGTTTAAAATTACTACTAGAATAGAGTTTCCCCATGGTATGAGTAAATAAAATCATAAAGAAGTTATGAACCTTGAAAACATTCTTACAGGGAAAGATTCCATTTCTACAAATAATCAATATTCAATGGGTTTTTTGGTGCTATGGAATTTATGGGCACAAAATGTATAACTTTTGGAACAACATGTCTCTTCTTGGGAATATTAATGAACATAGGGGAAGCAACGATGGTAGAAAAGTGAGTAACTTTTATAAGCCATAAGAAGTTGGAAAAGAAAAATATCAAGATGTTATAAAATTTCCAATGAAAATATCTTTGGTCTCCCAAAGGATGTTTGTTGAATATGTGACCAACTTGGTCACATTTCCAAGGAATGTTTAATAACTCTTCTGATACAAGTTTCATATGCTATAAAATAGAAAGATTTTAGAAAGAAGAAAGTTGAATAAAGATATTTTATTGTTGAGATAGATCTAAAAGCAAGAAAAAGGAAAAAATATGGATTCTTGATCATCATTCTTAATTATAGATGACAGGTGATATAAATATCTTGAAATATATAGAAAATCATGAAGGAGAAGTAGTTACATTTGACAATGATAGTTACCTAAAAATCAGAGGAATAAGAACGATAGAGATTTAATATCAGAAACTGAAATCTTAAAAAGTTATATATGTGGATGGGATCAAACACATCTTAATTAGTGTGATACAACTTTTTGATGATGGAAAGGAAGTTATATTCTAGAAATATTCAAGTATCATCAGATGTGTGAAAGATGGAAAATTTATTACCAAGGGACAAAGAAGTAGTAAAAATCTTTTTCAGACTAGAGAACTAGGTAACTCATGCTACTAAAGTGCCAAGGATGAAAAAAAATTGTGGCACTAAAAACTTGAGAAACTTACATAGAAAAGTATGTGTAAAGTTTCTAAAGTTGATGCTGTAAGAATCTTACCAACACTGAGCAGGAAAGATGATGTAGTTTTTACAACATTCTAGAAAGTAAAGATTATTAGTAAAATCCATAGGAAATTTGAAATTAAATCTTCTATACCTCTTGAATTTATTCACACAGATCTTTATAGGTCAAATAGAAATTAATTAATGAAATATTATTTTTAATTTATAACATTTATTTATTATTTCACTCGGATGAACAACATCCTGTTTATGAAGAATAAATCAAAGGTTTTGAAAATGTTTAGATTTTTTAGAAGAGAAGTTGAGAGAGAAATGGGTGTTTATATAATGACATTGAGAAATGATAATGAAAATAAGTACACATGAAATGATTATGAATCATATATGAAGAAGCATAAAATAAAAAATCTGTACAATGATCTATATAATCCTTAATAAAATGCAGTAGTGGAGAGAAAAAACAAAAGTTTGGTGGAAATGAGAATAAATATGCTGGAAGAGTATAACCTTTCTTTTTTTTTCCAGAGATAAGCTATTAGTACTACTATACATGTAAAAATAGAATTTTGTTAAGTTTGGAATACAATATGACTTATTAAAAAATGTATTATAACAAAAAACCTTTAGTGAAATACTTCATGGTTTTTATAAGTCTATGCTTACTAAAGATAAAAAATCCAAATCATGGAAAATTTGATGAAAAAACCGATGATGGAATTTTCATGGGATATTCATCCAACAGAAGTAGTTATAAATGTTCAAATAAACATTTACAGAATTTGATGGATTCCTACGATGTGAAAGTTATTGAAAATACAATTTCCTTAAAATTTTTTATTAAAAATGCTGGGATAGATAAATTGAACACTTCTAATGAGAATAGAAAAGGTGAAGATGAAAGTGAGAAAAAACAGGTGGCTGGATATTTAGAAGAATCATGGAGTGAGAAAAGTGAGATCGGAAAAAATGTAAAATTTAATACCCTATAGAAATAGGTTGAATCTAAAAACATTATTAGAAATCATAAAGATATAGTTCATATCAAAATAAAGATGATATTAGAAAACCAGACATCACTTATCTCATAGGTTTAACTGGAATCAATTTCATAAGTAGTTGAACATAAATAATTTTTTGATGCTACGAATTAAGAGTTAGATCTGACTGAGAAGAATGACACATGGGAACTTGTTACATTACTAATAGGGAAAAAATACTATCAGGTCAAAATTGGTGTATAGAAAAAATCCAAATGAATATGGGAAAGTTTTAAGAAATAAATCATGACTTGTTTATAAAGGATATTCATAGGTAGAAGGTGTGGTTTTTGAATAAAATTTTCCTCCACTATGAGATTGTAAACTATCATAATTTTATTAGCAATGGTTGCATATCATTATTATAAATCTTATCATTCAGATGTAAATTCAGCTATCTTGAAGGGAGAAATTAAATAATAATTTTATATAGAGTAACCTTGTGGGTTTTTTACTTGATAAAGATAAAACTAAGGTGAGTAAGTTGAAGAAATAATTATACAATTTGAAACAAGATCCACATTCACGGTACTCAAAACATGACAGTTGCTTGAAAAAATTGAATTTTTCTAATGGGAAATTTGAAAAAAACCTATGTATAAGGTATATGAACTAAGGTAACTTTATTTTTATTATTTACTCTAATGACATGATTTTACTAGAGGATAGAAAAAGTGATTGTAAAAATTTTACTAAAGAAATGATGAATAATTTTGAAATGTCAATGCTTGGAGAATTAACAATCTTCCTAGGTTTACAAGTTCAAAAAAAGGAGAGATACATTTTTCTATCTTAATAAAATTATTTCAGAGAGTTTTTATAAAATTTTAGCATGATAGATTCCAAATAATTTATAACTCCCATTTTAGTTGGCCTGAAAATGAGTAAAGATGAAGTTGCAAAAAGTGTGAATTATAAATATTTTTGAATATTGATAATAAGTCTACTCTATTTTACAAATTTATGGCCTGACATAGTTTATGATGTTACTTTATGTGTAACATATCAATGTGATCCAAAAGAATCACATTTTTTAGAAGAAAAAAATGATTCTTATATATATTAAAGGAATATTTCCCTACAAACTATTTTTTAAAATAAGTAGTCATATAAACTTTAACGATCACATAGATTATAATTGGGATGGAGATTGAAATGATATAAAATAAATTTTAGTAGGAACATTTTTCTTGGGAGAATGTTGTGTGAGATGGAATAATAAGAAACATAGTTTAATAACTTTGAGTACAACAGAATTAGGATATGTTTTTGCCACCCAAGATTTCAAATGATTTGGATGAAAGTAAAACTAGAAGATTTGAAATGAAAGTTTCTACACCATTGAAGATTATTTTTGATAATAATAGTGTTATTGATATTTCTAAAAATATTTCACAACATTCAAGATCAAAGCACATTAATATTAAGTATCATTTCATCCAGGATAATGTCTCTGGTGGAGATGTTATGCTGGAATATATTTTGACAAAGTACCAAAAAATTGATATTTTTACCAATGATATTCCAAAAGAGATATTTGTGGAATTAAGGATACAACTTCTAGTTCAACCTTGAGTAAATAAATCCTAAACATCATAAGGAGGTCCCCAAAATTTCTTTGTATTATGCTAAAAAATGGGGAAAATATGTATAAATTTTTCCTAAAAAAATATTTGTCCTAAAAAGTGGCAATGCCTAGAGAATTGTTATAGATGAAGTGGTGATTCTTGGAGAGTTCTTATGGATTCATATAATATCATTTTATTTCACACTTGAACAATTATTCTCTATATGTAATTGGATGTTACACTTATAAATTTCTTTGTGGTATCTTTAATTGTTATGATTTTTGTTCTAATATTCAACGTAAAATACACGTGTCACTAAGGACACATTGTTTACAACAAGTGTATATGATTTGAAGGAAAATGAATTAGGGATTTGAGGAGTTAAGAGTGGATTGGAATTTTAAATTTATAAGGCATTTTATTTTTCATCTTATACATAGGAATTTTTCTATGTAATACAAAGGAGGCCTAATTAAAAACATTGGCCTACCTACTAGACCATCTAGGACAAAACTGATGTAAGGAACATACCTTTAAAAGTTACATATTCTAGTGTTTTTAAACTAGAATTCACATTAGAGGATATTTTTAGTTTATATTTTTAGATAATTATCCCATAATTCATACATGAAATTTCACATTCATACAAAGTGGATACCACTAAAACACTATCCATTTCTTACAAAATATAAAACTTTTAAATGAAAATAGGATTCATTTTTCATGAAAAATCTTCATAACATTCATCTTGACATCCTCCTTTATCTTACCCATCCTTACACCCTGTAAAAAACATTTTAAAACTTGGTATGGGCATACAAATCTTAGTAAGGGACATAAAAATAAAGAAGGAAACCGTTAGTCCATGAATACTTTAAACTCGTGAAAACTTTTTCACAAAGTTATACTTTTCACCCATAAAACAAAATCTATATAGTTTACCTCATAAAATCATAAGTTTTCTATAAAAATTTATAACAAACATAAATCATAAAGGTAACTTGGGGCATAAATTCCATATCACACTTACATTGTAGCTTTCACGACTATATAGGGAGTAACCTTCACAATTACATTTGGAATACACACCACAATATATTCCCTTAATCTCTTAGGAGAAAACCTACTGTTTAACTCTATCTCATTACCTAATTAATTAGAGAGCTATAACGAGATCACCGACCCTTGGTTTATCAAGAAACCAATCGTATTCATAAACTATGCCCAAAAACCATAACATAATCATAACACATAAAACAAGCACAAAGGAAAAATAACATTTCCACTTAGAAATTATTTTTAAAAAGTCTCACACTCAAAAATAAAAACACATTAATTGGAAATAAAGTTTTAAACTTGTAAAGGAATAATCAAAATAATAAAATGATATAAAATCATAAAATTCCATTCTTACCTTATATGTTAAAAAAACATTCCTTTTTGCTTTTGTAAAAATTGTTGAAAGAGTCTAATTAGACTGTTACCCCATGGGACACTTTGAAATCTTGGATGGAAATAGATCCTTCCTAGCTAGGGCTTCTATGTATGACCTCTTCATAGGTAGGGGGTTTCTAGGTGTGGAGGGTTCAAAAAGGCCACTCCTGGAGATTCCCTTTCTAAAAAGAAAAATTGTTGAAAGAGTAACTTTTAATGAGGTTTTTAAAAGAAAGTCCCTTACCAAAACCCATTTCAAAAACAAAATAATAAGAAAAGGGGAAAATGTTATACTTTTATTTTTAAAACAATAAGGATTTTAGAGGAATCAAAATATCAAATAATGGTCACAACAGTGGATAATTTTTTGTCGTCATATACATTAAAAAGAGCATTCCTTTTGTTGTTTGTCAAAACGTTCCATATAAAACACGTAAAATATTCCTTTTGAAAAACTTTTAATTAAATTCACAATATATAAAAAAATTACTTTAAAATATTTTTCTATCTATATAAAAATATTTAAAATAATATCAAGTGTATTGACATGGAGAAAAATATTTAATAATTAAATCTTTAAACATTCAAGATGTCCCATACCACATTGAACATTTAAAATATAATCACCATGACAAAATACATTTGAAAAACATTAATTAACATGATTATAGATAAAATATGGATATGAAATGTCATAGTATCTGTATATACACCTTATAAAAGAATAAAGGTGCATATCATCAAGAAATGCCTCAACGAAAGGAGATTGAGACGAAATCCCTTACCTCGAGTCTGACTCATCACATACAATATTTATCTTCCTGAATAATAAGCATAGGTTTATTATTTACTTTATTTAGAACTATTTTAAAGTTTATTATTGATTTTATATCACTTATTATCATATTATAACAATTACTTAATTATTTAAGTTCACGTCGTACATTTTGGAAATATTTGATACTTGAGTCCAAAATGAATTTCATATGATGCCAATAGTGAAAGTGGTCATAAGTACATCATCTCCAAAATAATATTCATGAAATAATAATCAATTTTATACATAAATTTTAGTTTTAAATCAAACCATTTATGTATGATTATGAAAAATTAATAACGTTATAATCATGGAGATGATAGGCTGTACGTACGCATGAGTAACATTTCCATTTTTCAATGATTATTATGGAAATAAGGTAAATATTATTTTATCCTTATAGAATGTTAATAATATAATTTATATAATATTAATAATTTAAATATACTTATATATATTATCCATGTTATGTGGTGATTAAAAATGAATCACATCGCTTCGTGGAGGTGATAGTCCACACGCACGCACGAACAATGTTATCATTTTTAGGTGCATGAAAGTAAGGAAGTAATTGATATATTATTCTCTTATAATGATAAATATTTCATTAATAACATATATTAATATTAATTCCATAATTATAACCAATATTGAGATATGGTGATGGAAAATGAATTATATCGGTTTGTGGAGGTGATAATTCACACGTATACACGAATGATTAATTCTTTCCCATTCAATAGAAATAGAGATGGATTTAGGTGATAATATTGGAATAATAAAATCTCAGTATATTGAGGATAATGGAGTTATTATTTCATATTGTTTTAATAATATTTTAGGTAAGTGGATGAATAAAAAAATAAAAACACTTAATTAAAAATGACACCTCTTCGTCAGACGATCTCCTTTGATTAACACCTTATCACCTCTAAGGAGGGTGTTCTGACTAAACTAAGAGCTCTATAATGTGGGTAGGTATTATAGTAAGGGGTTTGGGAACATATTGGCTGAACCAAATGGTTTTTTAATTATAAGGAATAGATATGAATGAGTTCCCTTTATAGGATATGGGAGGGACACTCTTGGAATTATCAAACATATTAAATTAATATAAATTCATTTTCTATTCCAAATGGATCCAAACTAAATTATTTCGAATACAGGATGATTTTGGGTTGAAATAAATTTATCTAATTAAAATTATAAAAGTTTTATTTTATATTTTCTAATCCCTATCTTTTTGTTTTAACCGTTTTAACTCTTACCGTTTTATCAAGTAATTTTCAATTTGAGGGTTAATACAATTACCATAACATGCCAAACGACCAATGAATGAGTCATTAATGAAATTTATAGATGTATCTCAACTTTTTGGCTGAATAATATATTTTTATAAATTTTATAACATTTAATTAAATATTTTATATTTTAAGATATGAATTATGTCAATTTTAACACTATTCATTACTTGATTTTTTTTTAAAATAATAACAACTTGATTCTTTCAAAAAAAAAAAAACTACTTAAACTCATCCATAACATGTCAAATTCATTTATAAAATTAATGCATGACATCAAATATATCAAATTATATTTATTTTAATATTATTAATATCATTTATTTAATTATTATTTTAATAAATCAATTACTTCATCATCATTGTGTCATTATTAAATTTAATTATTTAATATCTAAAAATTATAAATAAATTATCATGATGTAGATAATATTTTTAAATTTCAAATGACTATTTATATTTGAATTTATCTTCCATATAACACTATATTAAAAATGATTTACTTAATAAAAATATGAGGTAGACATTTTTAACTTATCTTTAAATAAAATATAATAAATGTCATATTCTTACCCAAGTGGCTTAAAAATGTTATAATTTAAGCCTAAGGTCTATTTTGGACAAAAAACACTCATACAATGAAATTAGGATAAGTGTTAGGGCAATTTTATAACATTATAATATATTTTATACCCTTAATTACCTGATTTACCCTTAACTGTGGTAAATAAAATACTATATTTATTATTCAAAAAAATTAATTTGATCCTATTAGACCAAAATTTTCATACTTATTAAAATAACATATTTTGGTTTTTCAAAATTCAATTGATATAAGTTGCTAAATCAAGTTTAACGCTAATCCTGCATATGTGGCAAGAAGCGAGTTAAAGTAAAAATGTTTAAAAGTTCAATAAGTTTTTTATATCTAATTTCAATGTAAAATTAATTCTAATAACCTAAATTGTATTAATTTTTTTATCTAATTACACTTTAAAACCAAATAAAAACATAATTTGTCTATATAAATAAATTAGATGAAAATGTAGTTTTGAACTAAAATGCAATATTGTTTACTATTCATAAAAAATATAATTTCTTAGAAAAATACAAAAAATTAAACCAAAGTAAATCCTGATACTTCATTTTAAAATAAGAAATTTATTTTGTCAAATAGAACTTATAAAAGTGTAAAAAACTATATTTAAAATGGATTAACCATCAAAAGGAGGTAAAAATTCCTTTTTTTTGAAAAAGAATCCTTTTATGCATAAAATTGAATTTGTTCTTATATCTTATCTAGAAAATATATAAAATGAATTTTAAACATTAGATTGAATATTATATATATATATATAATTAATAGAACCAACATGTTTGATTTATTAATTTTATTATATAAAACACCCTTTTTCATATTTAAATAGTTTTTTAGAAAAACATTTCCTTAAAATGGGTTTTATTTTAATTTATAATTAATTTATCACTAAACAATTAATTATATATACATGTGTAAATCATATTTTCACAATTCAGTTAATATTATTCATACCTAACATTCTAACCTCTAGGTTATAATCGAAACATAATAATATTTAGTTGTTCATTTAAGCTCGATACAACGTATCATGTACGCTATCAAACATAATATTTCTTTTTTTTAAATCGGGACGCTACATTCTCCCCCTTTAATAAATTTCATCCTCAAAATTTGAAGTTAGGATCGAAAACTAGGGGTTTTACTTTTTAAAATACCGTTATTGAAATCTCACATCGAAACAATGGTTAGTAAAACTTTCACTTTAAAAAAAAGAAAGGAAGTACGATGATCACCTGAGATAACACATACTAGGGTTCCATGTAGAAAAACCTAGACATGGAAGAGAAAAATAACTCTCATAAATACTATAAATATGTGATGGGTGTAAAGTCCTTTGATAAAAGTATGAATATAATATTTCTACTTCAAGATCTTTTTCATTGAGTTGTGGAATTAATCTACTTCCTAGACTAAGAACATAAATAAACACACTTACTTGAAAATTAGAGTTGCATACTTTAGTCAATTTCCACCACAAACTCATCTTTTTATCTAAAAAATTAGTTTTCAAGATGAATTTTTCACACCTGAAGTACTAGAATCAAATTCTAGAGAATCATATAATCCAAAAAATATTAACTATATATTTCTATTGTATTTATACATTAATCAAAACCCAAATGGTAGGTTAACATAAGATAATTAAAAAAAAGAATAAACCCTTATATGATGAAAAAATACATTAATATCCAAAATTCAACAGTGTTACCCAAAGTTCAACATAAACCATTTAATAAATAACTATATTTAAAATTCCACAAAAATGTTATAACTAAGATTAAAATCCAAAAATGACTTGATCACAAAATCTTCCAAGATAAATTTTAACAGTTGTCTCCAAATAACATCAATCACTCTTAATGTCTCATACCAAAAATCTTTAATTCCTAATTCACAAAATCTCGAAAATATAAGTCCACAATAAAATCATATAATCTTCCAAAATATATTTCAACCCTTTTCCCTCAAATAAAATCCCATAGTATTCTATAAACCTTAATAATATAGGGTTCCCAAAATAGTGAATGTCTAACATTAATCACTTAATCACCATCTCATTTTCCAATCCCATGGTAATCTATTTGAAAAAAAATATATTACCAAAATACACTTATTCATAATCCATCAACTCATTTAACTAAAAATAAAAATTCACACTAACTCGGGACTTCATATAGGCCAGTGGCACCCTTATCGCCCTTCAGTTGTGGGCTCAATTCCCGTAGCCTTGTTGGACATGATGGGTTGTCACCCATCCGGTGGGTTTTACTTTTTCTAAAACTATATAATATTATAACACTCCTAAAATGAGATAAAATTTTAAAAAATAACCATAACATATTTTAACCACAAAATTTATCTCACACCTTTCATTTTGCATCAAAAAATGTAATAACCCATAATTACCTAAAAAATTAATGTCTCTAAAAATAATTTTAGTCACCTTAAAATTTCACATCATAAAGCCGCAAAAGGGATTGTATGACATTAGAGTTATAACCAACCTTAAAATTATAAACTCATAATGTTATCCATAACTATTTATAAAATATCTTAATCTCCAAAGTTTTATAAACAGTCCTTTGATACCAACTGTTAGGACCCAACCTTAAACATTATATATTTTAGTGTTTTTAAACTATAATTCACATTAGAGGATCTTTTTAGTTTAGATTTTTAGATAATTAGGCCATAATTCATGCATAAAATTTCACATTTATAAAAAGTGTATACAACTAAAACACAATCCATTTATTCCAAAATATAATTTTTTTAAAAGAAAATAGGATTTATTTTTCATGAAAAATATTCATAACATTCATCTTTACTTCCTCCATTCTCTTAACCATCCTTATACCCTATGAAAAATATTAGAAAACTTGGGATGAGCACAAAAATCTCAGAAAGGGACCAAAAAATAAAGAAAGAAACTGTTAGTCCATGAATACTTTAAACTCATGGAAACTTTTTCACAAAGTTATAATTTTCACCCATAAAACATAATCTATTGAGTTTACCTCATAAAATCATATGTTTCTTATAAAACTCTATAAAATAAATAAATCCTAAAGGTAACTTGGAGCATAAATTTCTTATCAAACTTCCATTGTATCTTTCACAACTACATAGGGAGTAACCTTCATCATTATATTTAGAATACCCACCATAGTATATTCTCTTAATCTCTTTTAAAAAACCTACCATTTAACTATATCTCATTATCCAATGCATTGGAGAGATATCACAGGCTCACCCACCCTTAGTTTATCATGGAACCACCCATATTAATAAACTATGTCCAAAAACCATAACATAATCACAACACATAAAACAAGCATAAAGGAAAAATAACATTTCCACTTAGAAATCATTTTTACAAAGCTGCACACTCAAAAATAAAAAACAAATTAATTGAAAATAAAATGATAAACTTGTAAAGGAATCATCAAAACAATAAAGCGATATAAAATCCTAAAATTCTATTCTTTCCTTATATGTTAAAAAACATTCCTTTTGGATTTGGTAAAAATTGTCGAAAGAGTAAATTTTAAAGAGGTTTTTAAAAGAAAGTCCCTTACCAAAACCCATTTCAAAAAAAAATTCAGAAAAGGAAAAAAATGGTTTAATTTTATTTTAAAAACATGAAGGCTTGGATAGGACTCTAAATATCAAATAATGGTCACTTCGATAGAGAAGTTGTTGTCGCCGTATACGTTAAAAAGAATATTCCTTTTATCATTTTTCAAAACATTCATTATAAAAAATGTAAAAGATTCATTTTGAAAACCTTTAAATTAAATTCAAAAAATATAAAAAATTTCCTTTAAAACCCCTTTATATCCATATAATAAATATTTAAAATAATATCAAGAATATTGACATGTAGAACAATATTTAATAATTAAATCTTTAAACATTCAAATTATCCCATACCACTTTGAACATTTAAATTATAATCACAATGAAATAATAAATTTATCAAAGAATTAATTAATATGATTATAGATACATTATGGATAAAAAATGTCATATTATCTGTGTATACACCTTATAAATGAATAAATGTTCATATCATCAAGAAATGCCTCAATGAAAGGAGATTGAGACGAAATCCCTTACCTTGAGTCCTACTTGTCACGTACAATATTTATATTCATGAATAATAAAATTAGATTAATTATTTTTATTTCTTTATAACCTTTTTAAATTTCATTATTCATTTTATATCATTTCTTATTATGTTATAAAAATTACTTAATTATTTAAGTTCATGTCGGACGTTTTGACAACATTCGACAGTTGTGTCCAAAATGAATTTGGTATGATGTCAATAGTCGAAGTGGTCATAAGTCCATAATCTCCAAAATAATATTCATGAAATAATAATAACTTTTATACGTAAATTACAATTTTAAAGAAAACTATTTATGTCTGGTTATGAAAAATGTATAACATTATAATCATGGAGACGGTAGGCCATACGTACGCATGAGTAACATTTCCATTTTTCAATGATCATTATGGAAAGAAGGTAAATATTATTTTATCCTTACAGAATAATCATAATATCATTAATATAATATTAATAATATAAATATACTTATATATATATCATCCATGTGTTTTGGTGATTAAAACCGAATCACATCTCTTCGTGGGGTGATAGTTCACACTTAAACACGAACGACATTATAATTTTTATATGTATGGAAAGTATGGAAGTAATTGATATGTTATTCTATTATAATGATAAATATGTCATGAATATAATATATTAATATTAATTCCATAATTATAACCAATCTTGAGAGATGGTGATGGAAAATGAATTATATCGGTTCGTGGAGTTGATAATTCACACATATGCATGAACGATTAATTCATTCCCATTTGATGGAAGTGGAGATGGATTTAGGTGATGAAATTAACATAATAACATCTCAGTATATTTATGATATTGGATTTATTATTTCATCATGGTTGAAGAGTATTTTAATCAGGTGGAATAAAAAACAAAACAAAAAAATCTTTATTAAAAACGCTACATCTTCCTCGAATGATCTCCTTTGATTAACACCTTATCACCTCTAAGGAGGGTGTTATGCCTAAAATAAGAGCTCAAAAATGTGGTTAGGAATTATAGGAAGGGTTTTGGGAAAATACTGTCTAAACCAAATGGGTTTTTAAGTGTAATAAATAGAGATGAATGAGTGCCCTTTTATAGGAGAGGGGAGGGACACTCTTGAAATTATTAAAAATATTAAATTAATATAAATTCATTTTCTATTAAAATGGATCCAAACTAAATTATTTTTAATATAGGATGATTTTGGGTCTAAATACATTCATCTAATTAAAATTATAAAAGTTTTGTTTATTTTTTAATCCTTATCTTTTTTTAACCCTTTCAACTCTTACCGTTTTATCAAGTAATATACACTTTGAGGGTTAATATAATTACCACAACATGAAAAAAGACCAATGAACGAGTCATTAATAAAATTTATAAAGTTATCTCAATTTTTTTTTCTGAATATTATATTTTTATAAATTTCATATCATTTAATTAAATATTTTATATTTTAAGATATGAATTATGTCAAATTTGATGCTATTTATTACTTGACTGTTTAAAAAAATAATATCAACTTTATTACTTCAAAAAAACTAATTAAACTCATCCCTAACATGTCAAAGTCATCCATAAATTTAGTTTATGTCATAAAATGTTTCAAATTATATTTATTTTAATATTATTAATATCATTTATTTGATTCATCCTTTAATAAATCAATTAATTCATCATCATTGTGTCACAATTAAATTTAATTATTTAATGTATAAAAATTATAAAATAATTATAATTATGTAGATAAAAATTTTATCTTTAAAATCAATATTTATATTCTAATTTATCTTCCATATAGCCCTATATTAAAATTTTTTTCTTAATAAAAATATGAGTTTGACATATTTAACTTATCTTTAAATAAAATATAATAAATGTAATATTATTAACCAAGTGCGTTAAAAAGGTTATAATTTTAGTCTAAGGTTGATTTTTGTTGAAACCCACTCATCCAATTAAATTAGGACAAGTGTTAGGGTAATTTTATAATATTATAATATAATTTATACCCTTAATTACCTTATTTACCCTTAACTGTGGTAAATAAAATACTAAAGTTACTATTCAAAAAAATTAAGTTGATCCTATTAGAAATTTTTTTTATACTTATTACAACCGTATATTTCAATTTTTTAAAATTCATTTCACAAAAGTGGCTAAATTAAGTTTAACACTAATCCCGCAGATGTGGCAAGAAGTGAGTTAAAGTAAAAATGTTCAAAAGTTCAATAAGTTTTTTGTATCAATTTTCAATGTAAAATTTATTATAATGACATAAATTGTATTAAATGATAAAAATATGATCTAATTATAATTTAAAACCAAATCAAAACAAAATTTAACTATATAAATAAATTAGTTTTACATTTTTAACTTATCTTTAAATAAAATATAATAAATGTCATATTCTTACCCAAGTGCGTTAAAAAGGTTATAATTTTGGTCTAAGTTTAATTTTTGTTAAAAACCACTCATCCAATGAAATTAGGACAAGTGTTATAGTAATTTTAAAATATTATAATATAATTTTTACCCTTAATTACCTTATTTACACTTAACGGTGGTAAATAAAATACTAAAGTTACTATTCAAAAAAAATTAACTTGATTATATTAGAACAAAATTTTCATACTTTTTACAACTATAGATGTATGTTTTTTAAAATTAATTTCACATAAGTGGCTAAATTAAGTTTAACACTAATCTCACAGATGTGGTGAGAAGTGAGTTAAAGTAAAAAAGTTCAAAAGTTCAATAAGTTTTTTATATCAAATTTCAATGTGAAACTGATTATAATGACCTAAATTGTATTAAAAGATAAAAATATGATCTAATTATACTTTAAAACCAAATTAAAACAAAATTTAACTATATAAATAAATTATATGAAAATGTAGTTTTGAACTAAAATGTAGTATTTTTAACTATTCATAAGAAAATGTAACTTCTCAAAAAAATAACAAAAAATTAATCCAGAGTAAAATTTTATACTAATATTTTAAATAAGAAGTTTAATTTATTAAATAGAACTTATAAAAGTGTTAACAACTATATTTAAAATGGATTCTCCATCAAAAGATGGTAAAATTGGTTTTTTTGAAAAATAATCTTTTTATGAAAAAAATTGAATTTGTTCTTATATAATGTCTAGAAAACACATAAAATGAATGTTAAACATTATATTTAATATTATATATATAAATATTTTATTAATAGAACCCAAAAAGACTAATTTATTAATTTTATTGTATAAAACACCTTTTTTCACATTTAAACATTTTTTTAGAAAAACATTTCATTAAAATGTGTTTTATTTTCATTCATAATTAATCGATCTCTCAAAATTAATTATATATGCATGTGTAAACCATATTTTTATAATTTAATTAATACTATTCATTCCCTCCATTCTAATGGTTAGGTTATAACTGTAACATAATAATATTTAGTTGTTCATTTAAGCTCGATGAGGCATATCATGTACACTATCGAACATAGTATTTTTTTTTAAAAAATCGGGATGTTAAATTCTCCCACCTTTAATAAATTGCATCCTCAAAATTTGAATATGGGATAAAAAACTTGGGGTTTTACTTTTCAAAATACCTTTATTTAAATCTCACATCAGAACAGGGGTCAATAAAACTTTCACTTTAAAAGAAAGAAAATATGATGGTCACCTGAGATAACACATACTAGGGTTAAATGTAGGAAAACATATACAAGTAAGAGAAAAATAACTCTAATAGACTAATAAAGAGTGATAAAGAACATGATCATGGAAAATTAACCATCACAATACCATAAATATGGGATGGGTCAAAAGTCCTTTGATAAAAGCAAGCAGATAACATTTTTTTGCTTCAAGATCCTTTTCATTGAGTTATGGAATTAATTTAATTCCTAGACTAAGAACATAAAGAAACATACTTCCTTGAAAATTAGAGTTTCATACTTTAGTCAATTTCCACCATAAACTCATCTTTTTCTCTAAATGATGAGCTTTCAAGATGAAGTTTTTACTCCAAAAGCACTAGAATCAACTTCTAGATAATCATATAATTCAAAAAGTTTAACTATATACTTCTCATGTATTTATACATTAACCAAAACCCAAATGGTTATGTTAAGATAAGATAATTCTAAAAAAGAATAAACCTTTATATGATAAAAAAATTACTTTAATCTCCAAAATTCAGTAGTGTTACCCAAAGTTCAATATAAACCATTCAAAAAATAACTATCTTTAAAATTACACAAAACTATTATAACTAATATTAGAAACAAAAAATGACTAGATCACATAATGTTCTAAGATAAATTTTAACATTTGTCTCCAAATAACATCAATCACTCTTAATGTCTCTTACCAAAAAAATATAATTTCCTAATTCACATAATCTTGAAGATCTAAGTCTATAATAAAATAATAAAATCATCCAAAATATAATTCAACCTTTGTTACTAAAATACAATCCCATAGTATTCTATTAACCTTAATCATATAAGGTTCCTGAAATAGTGAATGTCTAATATTAATCACTTAATCACCAACTTATTTTCCAATCCCATGGTTATCTATTCAATAAAAAATATATTCCCAAAATATACTTCTTATTAATCCATCAAATCATTTAACTAAAAATAAAAAGTCATACTAACCTAGGTCTTCACGTAGGCCAGTGGTAGGCGATGCACCCTTGTCTCCCTTCAGTTGTGGGTTCGATTCCTGTAGCCTTTTCGGATGTGATGGGTTGTCACCCATCCTATGGGCCATCCTTTTTTTAAAACTATATATTCTTATAAAATTCCCAAAATTAGATAAAATCCTAAAAAATAACCATAATATATGTTAACCTCAAAGTTTATCTCACACCTTTCATTTTGTATCACAAAATGTAATAACCCATAATTACCTAAAAAATGAATGTCTCCAAAATAACATTAGTCACCTTAAAATTTAATATCATAAAGCCTCAAAAGGTATTGTAAGAAATTATAGGAATAATTAAACTTAAAATTTTAAACTAAGGATGATATCCCCAACTCTTTAGAAAACATCATAATATCCAAAGTTATCTAAACCATCCTTTGATACCAACTGTAAGGAACCGACCTTAAACATTACATATTCTAGTGTTTTCAAACTATAATTCACATTAGATGATATTTTTAGTTTATATTTTTAGAGAATTAGGCCATAATTCGTGCATAACATTTCATAATTAGTGCATAACATTTCAAATTCATGAAAAGTGAATGAAACTAAAACACTATCAATTTCTTCCAAAATATAAAACTTTTAAAAGAAAACCGGATGCCTTTTTTCATGAAAAATATTCATAAAATTCATCTTGAATTACTCATTTATCTTACCCATCCTTATACCCTATGAATTTTTTTAAACATAGTATGAGAACAAAAAGCTAAGTAAGGGACATAAAAAGAAAGAAACTATTAATCTATAAATACTTTATTATCATGAAATCTTTTTCAAAAAATTATACTATTTACACATAAAACATAATCTATTTAGTTTACCTCATAAAATCATATGTTTCCTATAGAAATCCATAATAAACATAAATCATAAAGGTAACATGGGTCATAAATTCCAAATCACACTTCCATTGTATCTTTCACGGCTACATAGAGAGAAACCTTCATGGTTACATTTGGAATACTCACCACAGTATAATACCTTAATCTCTTAAGAGAAAATATACTATTTAACTCTGTATCATTACCCAATGTATTGGAGAGGTATCACATGATCACCTTCCCTCAGTTTATCATGGAACCACTCATATTCATAAATTATACCAAAAAACCATTACATAATCATAATACATAAAACAAGAATAAAATAAAAATAAAATTTCTACTTAGAAATCATTTTTAAAAAGCCGAACAATCAAAAATTAAAACACATTAATTGAAAATAAAATTTTAAACTTGTAAAGGAAGAATAAAAACAATAAAGCGACATGAAAGTGTGAAATTCTATTCTTACCTTATATGTTAAAAAACATTCCATTTGTATTTGGTAAAAATTTTAGAAAGAGTAACTTTTAAAGAGGTTTTTTAAAATAAAGTCCCTTACCAAAACCCATTTCAAAAACAAAATACTTAAAAAAGTAAAAAATGTGTTTAATTTTATTTAAAAAATGTGAAGTCTTGTATAGGAATCCAAATATCAAATAATGGTCACAATGGTGGATAATTTTTTGTTACCGTATATGTTAAAAAGAACATTCCTTTTGTCATTTATCAAAATGTTACTTATAAAACACTTAGAAGATTCATTTTTAAAACCATTGAATTAAATTAAAAAATAGAAAAAATGTACTTTAAAATCATTTTATATCCATATAATAAATATGTGAAATAATATCAATAATATTGATATGGAGAAAAATATTTAATAATTAAATATTTAAACATTCAAAGTGTCCCATACCACTTTTAACATTTAAATTTTAATCACCATGAAAGAATAAATTTAACAAAAAACTAATTAAAATTTTTATAGATATAATATTAATATGAAATTTCATAGTAGCTGTACATACACCTTATAAAATAATAATAGTGCATATCATCAAGAAATGCCTTAATGAAAGGATATTGAGACGAAATCCCTTACCGTGATTCTGACTCATCACGTACAATATTTATCTTCCTGAATAATAAATATAGGTTAATTATTTATTTTATTTATAACAATTTTAAATTTTATTGTTCTTTTTATATCACTTATTATCATGTTATAACAATTACTTAATTATTTAAGTTCATGTTGGATGTTTTGACAATATTCGACACTTGAGTCCAAAATGAATTTGGTATGATGTCAGTAGTCAAAGTGGTAATAAGTCCACCATCTCCATAATAATATTCATAACATAATAATAACTTATATACATCAATTATAATTTTAAATCAAACCATTTATGTATAGTTATGAAAAATAAATAACGTTATAATCATGGAGACGGTAGGTCGTACGTATGCATGAGTAACATTTCCATTTTTTAATTATCATTATAAAAAGAAGGTAAATATTATTTTATCCTTATAGAATTACAATAATATAATTAATATCATATTAATCATTTAAATATACTTATATATATTATCTATGTTATGTGGTGATTAAAAATGAATCACATCGCTTCGTGGAGGTGATAGTTCACACGTATGCACAGACGAAGTTATCATTTTTATGTGTATGGAAAGTAAGGAATTAATTGATATATTAATCTATTATAATTATAAATATGTACTAATATAATATATTAATATTAATTCCATAATTATAATTAATTTTGAGAGACGTTGGTGGAAAATGAATTATATCAGTTCGTAGAGGTGATAATTCACACGTACGCACAAATGATTAATTATTTCCCATTTGATGGAAGTGGAGATGGATTTAGGTTATGATATTAACATAAATAAATCTCAGTATATTTAGGATACCATATTTATTATTTAATCATGGTTAAAGAATATTTCAAGTAAGTGGAAGAAGAAAGAAAGCAAAAAAACTTAATTAAAAACAAAACCTCTTCCTCGGATGGTCTCCTTTGATTAACACCTTATCACCTCTAAGGAGGGTGTTATGCCTAAAATTAGAGATCTAGAATGTGGGTAGGTATTATATAAAGGGTTTTGGGTATATATTGGACTAAGCAAATGTTTTTTAAGTGTAAGGAATAGAGATGAATGAGTTCCCTTTTATAGGATAAGAGAAGAGAGCTCTAGAATTATTAAAAACATTAAATTAATATAAATTTATTTTATATTAAAAATGGATCCAAACTAAATTATTTAGAATATATTATGATTTTGGGTCGAAATAAATTCATAAAATTAATTGTAGACAAGTTTTTTTTTAATTTTATAATCCATATCTTTTTGATTTAACCCTTTTAACTCTTACTATTTTATAAAGTAATTTAAACATTGAGGGTTAATATAATTACCATAACATAAAAAACGAACAATAAATGAGTCATTAATGATTTTTTTAGAATTATCTAAACATTTTTTCCAAATTTTATATTTTTATAAACTTTATATCATTTAATTAAATATTTTATATTTTAAGATATGAATTATGTCAATTTTTAAACAATTCATTTCTTGACTTTAAAAAAAATTATAACAACTTGATTCCTTCAAAAAAACTAATTAAAATAATACCCAACACATCAAATTAATCTATTAAATTAATGTATGACATAAAATATTTTAATATTATTAATATCATTTATTTGATTCTTTAATATATCAATTACTTCATTATCATTATGTCACAATTAAATTTAATTATTTAATGTATAAAATTTATAAATAAATTATCATGATGTAGATAAACATTTTATCTTTAAAATTAATAATTATAGTAGAATTTATATTCCATATAACACTATATTAAAAATTATTTACTTAATAAAAATATGAGTATGACATTTTTAACTTATCCTTAAATAAAATATAATAAATGTCATATTCTTATCCAAGTGGCTTAAAAAGGTTTTAATTTCAGACTAAAGTTTATTTTGGTCGAAATAAATTGATCCAAATAAATTAGGGCAAGTTTTAGGGTAATTTAATAATATTATAATATTATTTTTACCCTTAATTACCTAATTTACCCTTTAATGTGGTAAATAAAATACTAAAGTTACTATTCACAAAAAATTAAGTCGATCCTATTAGACCAAAATTTTCATACTAATAAAAAATGTGTATGTAAAATTTTCAAAATTAAATTCAAAAAAGTGGATAAATTAAGTTTAACACTAATCCCTCAGATGTGGCGAGAAGCGAGTTAAATTAAAAATGTTCAAAATTTCAATAAGTTTTTTATATCCAATTTCAATTTGAATTGGATTATAATAACCTATATTGTATTAGATAATAAAAAAATGATCTAATTATTCTTCAAAAACAAATAAAAACTTAATTTTACTATATAAATAAATTAGATGAAAATGTAGTTTTGAACTAAAATGCAATATTTTAAACTATTCATCAAAAAATATAACTTCTCAGAAAAATAACAAAAAATTTATCCAAATTAAATTTTGATTCTCTGAATTCAAATAATAAGTTTATTTTATCAAATATAACTTATAAAAGTGTCAATAAATATATTTAAAATGATTTCTCCATCAAAAGGTCGTAAAAATGTATTTTTTTAAAAAAATACTCCTTTTATGTATAAAATTGAATTTATTCTTATATCATGTCTAAAAAACACATAAAATGAATGTTAAACATTAGATTGAATATTATATATATATATAATTAATATAACCCAACAATTTTTATTTATTAAGTTTATTGTATAAAACACCCTTTTTCAAATTTAAATAGTTTTTCAGAAAAACACTTCCTTAAAATGGGTTTTATTTTCATTTATAATTAATTGATCCATCAAAAATTAATTATATATATGTGTGTAAACCATATTTTCATAATTCATTTAATACTGTTCATTCCTTCCATTCTAACAACTAGGTTATAACTGTAACATAATAATATTTAGTTGTTCTATTAAGGTCGATGTGGCATATCATGTATGCTACCAAACATAGTATTTATTTTTAAAAAAATTCAAGATGTTAAAATTGACCTCAACACTATGGGACCTTTAGGTCAACCATTCTCAGTGAAGTAGCAAGGATATCCCATGGGAGGTAGGATAAATATTTCCCACAATGAGTGAGTGGGACCATGAATATGGTACGCAGAGTGTGTGCCTGCAGGAGCACATGGATTGTTTTAGTAGCACAAAGAGAGGAGGAGATGCCACCGTGTGGGGCGGCATGATAGAAGGGGGCTAGGATTTCTGGCTACTCTAAGGATGAGATTGATTATTATACCATGACCCCTTTATAAGTTAGTATCAATGTGGGATGGCGGTATGTGGGTTCTATTCACCCATCATTTAAAAACATGGATATATCATTGGCCATCCGATCCGATTGATCTATTTGAATTCAAGAAATCCGATCTTGTGGGAGTTATATTTTTACTTCCATGAATTATTTTTTCATGTAAAAACCCACCACGAATGATATTTATAGATCAAGCATCCACAAAATGATCGACTGCCTTTTGAGATGTTTCAAGACTCTTTAAGAGTTCAAAAATCAGATATATTTTGATTTACACAAAGAAATAAAATTATTTGTGATGATATTTCCTTATGGGATGAGTGATTTTCAAGGATCACTATATATACATTCTTTATAGAGAAATATACCACATAATTTCACTACTTTGCGGTGGATAAAAATACCATGATCATCCAAAAATAACATTATTTGTGGATTAAGTGATTTATAGGTGGTGAAACTTCACGATGAAGTCCCTTTGTAGACAACCACGTGGATGAGACATTTCATTACGTGATTGAGAGGAGTTTTTGAATGATCCAGATAGTTTTTGGTTGGAGTATACATATTCCATACAAACCTGTTGCTTTGGGGATGTGGTGCTTTGCATTGTATTGTGGATGATGAGTTACTTCATGATGAAGGTGTGCTTGTGGACTTCCATGTAGTATGTGGTGACTATAAATTTATCTTCTATTTGGATAGTGGTTTTTGAATGGGGTGTTTCCATGAAGATATGTGAATATGAAACATTTTTATCTTCTATGCACGTTTTCAATATTATCTTATGATAAACTACTTTGATAACTGCTAAGTTGATTCCTATAAATTAACAGGATGCTTCTCAGATGATGAGTGATGAGAATAATAGTGAATAGTGGCACTGAAGTTCAACACATAGAATTTTTTGAAGAAAATAATTTTTCACTCATAGTTTTGATATGATTATCATGAAGCAACAAAATTATTTTCAGACAGTATGCAATAGTGTATCTGAATGCAAACATCAGTTCACAAAGCATTGTATTTTTGTGCAGATAGTTCCCCAAAAGATATATATGCTATTACTTAATTATTTATTGCACATAAAGATAGTTTTTCAAGCTATTTGAGAAATATATAATTGAGAATTTAAGAGGAATAAGTATTAGTAAGAATCTATTTAGTGTAACTATTTAGTTTGTGATCATATGATATTTTTTTTATCTTGAAGGCTTAAAAGAAATTTCTTCATTAGTTTTTGTAGAACCAGTCAAAATTCCGAAGTGATCTTTCTTATTTTTTTATGTAATTATTTTTGTAACAAAGTAGTGTGAAATTGTTGTTCTAGTGGGAATATAGAAAGCATAGTGGGATTCTATACTAGTGCAGAAATGTATATTGTAACCGCTTATGATTATAGTGGAGAATCTGTGATTGAGGAGTCTAAACAATCACAACAAGGAGTATACTAATTTTGAGACCATACCTTGTAAAAATATTGTGCACCTATAATTTTTATTTTTACTTCATTTGAGAGGGAATGAGATATCATAAGAGTGTATTAGATCTTAATTGGTCTACAAAGGTTAATTTTAAAAGTAAGAAAAATTTTAAAAATCACCACTGATTCAACCCCCCTTCTCAATGGTGAAACTCCTCTCGGACACTCCAATTGGTATCATAGAACCAAGTTTCCTCTTTCAGGATTAACTAAGTATTAGAGATAGATAATCTAAATTCTATTAATAGTAGGGGTGTTCCTACTTGCTATGTAAATAACTATCACAGTTGGAAGTATATGATGTTTCCCTATATTCTATCTTTTTTCCTTAAAGTTAAAGATCTAGTTACTGTTGAATTCCAACCTAATACTGCTGAATATGTTATGAATTTTATAGAGAAGATAAATATGGAATTTTATGGAAAAGATCAAAATTTCATCTTGATGTCCCTTTTATAAAAAGTTTACACAATGTTTATGGGACTCAAAAATGCCAAGGAAATTTTGGATAAATTGGAAAGAAGTTATGAAGGAGATGTGAAAGTCAAGAATTCCAAATTGAAAATTGGGAGAAGAAAATTTGAAGATATAGGTGAAGAATAAAATGTTTATGAATACTTAACAAGAGTCAATTAAATTGTTATTAATATTCAAGTTTTTGGTGAAAAAATAGATGATTCAACTATTTTCAAGAAATTAATGAGGAATTTTATGGATAGGTTTGATCCTAAAGTATCAGCTTTAAAATATATAGAAGATCTTTCCCTCGATGAATTTCACACCATAATCAATGAATATTAAATGAAAATACCCCAGTCTTCAAGAAGAAGATCAAAGATGAGTTGGATTTTGAATCCACAAGAAAGATCAAAATCAATGATGGTGAAATATCAGAATCAAGTGAATCTAATTATGAAAATTAAGATGGATATTTAAATAGAATCATTGCTCTTTTATAAAAATTTTTCAATAAGTGAAAATTTAGGTTTAAAATTAAATTACCTCCAAGGCGCTACAACTGTAATGACAATAGACATTTTACTGTAAATTTCCCTAAAAGGAAGTATGTGAAACTTGAGACAGATGATAAAAAATCACACAAAAATAAATAGAGGAAGATATCCAAAGGAATAAAAAAATTTGATGTAAGCAAGAATAAATTTTTTAAAAGTAAAAGAATGAGTTTAGTGAGAAAAGAAGATGAATCTGACTCCACCACAAGAAGCAAATTAGAAGATGAAACTAACTTCATGGTTCATATTGGAAAGGGGTTTGACACTTCAGGAAGTGAAGATGATGAAATTTAATGAACACAACTAGAGAATATATTTAAAAATTAATTAGAATATTATCTTGAGAAAAACACAAATCTCAAGAAGAAGAAGAGACTATTATTGGAAGAAGAAAAGATAATAGAGGAAAAGGAAGATTGTGAAAAGAAAGGGATTATTTAATTTGATGAAATCAAAAGACACAAACTGAATGTGGATGAAATGGAAAAGATGGTAAAGAACCTTGAAGAAAAACTTTCTCTTAAAGAATAAGAGTATTTAAAGACTTAGTGTAAACTTATGAAATCACAAAATAGCTTTAAAAAGACTAGAGAGGATTTTATCAAGGTTGTTGAGGTCAAGGTAGAATCATCACAAACTAGTTTAAAGAAGAAGGTAAATTCAACACTCTAAAAATCTCAAAAATAAATATGTTATCTCTAACAATTCAATTACAAAAATAAATTCTAGACAAGTATGGAACATAAAGAAAAGTGAAAAATCATCTTCAAATTCTCTAATAAGATTTTTTCTCTAGAGTTGAGACAATACCAGTATATGGAAATACCACAAAAATCTTTATGACAAAGATATTGTTAGTTAGGAAGATCAAGATTCAAAATTCACTACTGGTGTTATGGAGTGTTTGGGCATAAAGTTTATTTATGTTGGTATAACATGTACCGACCAGAGATGTAACATGAACCAAGGGAGATCTATTCTGAGAATATGAGAGGAAATTTTCAATGTAAGAAAGCAGTTATCAGGAATTTATCTTATCTTCCAAAATAGAAAAATTTTGACTATTTAGAAGAATTATGTGGCATTTGTGATCATCAATTTCATAATTATAATAAGTGTTTGAGTATTATCCCTAAATAAACATCCAAAATTATGAAATATAAGTGAGTTCAAAAAATGAATGAAGAAAATCATGTTTCGATGAAGTTTCTTTGAAAGATAGTAGAAAAACCAAGTCATGGATTCTTAATAGTAGATGTTTATATCACATGACTGGTGATAAAAAAATTATGAACAAAATTCATAATCATTAAGGAGGAGAAGTGACCTTTGTAAATGAATGTTCACTGAAAATTAATCGAGTTAACAAAGAAAATATTGAATCCCAAAATCTGAACTCAAATAACGTGTTATATGTTGAAGGTATAAAAAATAGTTTGAGTAGTGCCAGCCAAATTTGTGATGATGGACATGAGGTATTATTAAAAAAGGATTTATGTATCATCAAAATCACAAAGTATGAAAGAATCATCACTCATGGAAAAAGAACCAATGGTAATATATTTCAAATTGGTGATTCTATCAATTCCTGTTATTTGAGTGCCAAAGATGAAAACAACCTCGGGTATAGAAGGCTTGGCTATCTTGGTCAAGGGAGTATAATTAAAATCTTGAAGAATGATATTGTGAGAGATTTTCCCAATCCAAAATATAAATGGATGAAATCTGTGAAACCTATCAAAAGTGGAAATTAACCTAAAGTGCACACCAAGTGGTGGATATTTTATCTTATAGACTATTTGTACTTATTCATACTAACTTATGTTGACTAATGATAAAAATATATACCATAGGTGATCTATATTTCATTACATTTATTGATGATTCTAATTTTATGAGTAATTTTATGTTTATCAAGCATAAGTGAGAGGAAACTAAATTGTTCAAAAAAATTTAGAAGGAAAGCTAAAAAAGATATGGGTCTTTATATTAAGAAGTTGAGATCAGATAATAAAAAGGAGTTTACTTGTGATTCTTCTAAAGGTTATCTTTACAAACATGGAATCAAGTATCATTACAACACACCATATACTCCACCGTAAAATGGGGCCACTGAAAGAAATAACAGATGCATAGTTTGGTATGAATGCTTTTTTTTTATTATAATAAAGAAGAGGGAACAACAAGGAACAAAGCCAGCCGAGGAATTCCAGGGGGCCTAAAGTAGTGTAACCCTAAGGCGTCCTTCAACACAAAGGGCCTACACTCGAGTGGAAGAGAGAGGAATATTCTATACATTACCACCTCGTTCCCGAAACTTCCGATCTTCGCAAGCGCGTCTGCAACAAAATTGATTTCCCTCAAACTATGTTGAATGCATTGTCCTTGATTGGTATCCAAGGCACACTGCCTGATGATATAATCAAGATCCCAAGGCACGCTCGACCTACCCTAGACATGGTTAACCAAGACCTCTGAATAGTTTAAATGGCCAGAACCATGTTAGTTGAACACAATATCTCAAAGTATTTATGGAGAGAAGCTATTTATAGTGCTATACACATATCAAACATATGTCTAATAATACCAGAAACAAAAAAGACATCATATAAAATATGGTATAATAAAAAACCAACTATTAAATAATTTAGAGTTTTTATAAGCCCTTTCATTATAAAACATTAATCTGGGAAAAATTGAAGAAAATCAGAGGAAGAAATTTTCCTAGGATACCTATCTAATAGTAGAGGCAACAAATATTGGAAAAAATGATTGAACAAGATTTTTGGCTACAGTGATGTAAAAATTGATCAAAACAAGATTAAATTAGATGTCACAGTTGATGTAGATTCAGAATATTCGGTGGAAAATGATATGAGAATGGAATTAAAGGATGACGAAGGAGAAGAGAAAGAGATAAATATTACTGATATTGATTCTGATCATACTAGTGATAAATATGGGTATGATGAAAATAAGAGAAAACAATACAAAAAATTGAATAAACATGTTGATACTAAAAATATCATTGGAAATCAATAGGATCCAGTTCAAAATAGAATAATATTGATAACTAAAGACCAAACTGCACTTATTTCTCAAATTGAACCCCACATAGTGGTAGAAACAGTTGATCATATGGAATGGATACAAGCTATGAATGGGGTACTTGATCATATTGAGAATAATTCAGTTACTCTTAGAATAGATGAGGGTAAATATATTTCATCTACACATGCATGTACACAAATGATTTGGATAAAAATACATTTAAAAGATTTGAAAATTGAGACAGAAAGACCACTAAAAATTTCATGTGATAATGAAAGTGCTATTGGATTATCTAAAAATATAGTAAAACATTCAAGATCTAAGAATATTGATATCAAGTATAATTTTATAAAAGAAAAATTGGTAGGTAGAAATATCAATCTAGAATATATTTCTACTAAATATTAGGTTGTTGATATTTACACCAAAGCAATGCCAAAAGAGAGGTTTGTCGAGTTATGGATGAAAATTCATGTTCATCCTTCCTCTATAAATTGAAGGATATCAAGAGGTACCTCTTTATTCCCTATCCTTTTATGTTTATTTTTATAACATAGTAGATAATTTGAAGGATAATTATTATTCATCATCAATTTTATTTAATTATATGATGATGAAAGTGGATGAATCTCTTAAGGGGGAGTATTTATGAGGTTTGAGTTATCCAGTCACACTCTTATCCCATTATTACTTAAATTTATTTAAGAGGAGTGATTTATTGATGAATTACTGAGAAAGGAGGAATTATTCTTGTGCACCTGAAATTTATAATGTGTTTGGTAAAATGTGTGGATGATCTTGTATTTACTTTGAGTCTTTTAGAGCTTTATTTCACATGCATGAATATTTAAAAGATAGATCAGATAAACTTCGTTATATCTCTATTGTTTTCTACACTGTTCATTACTATGTAGATGTAGAGGTAATTAAATAAATGATCTTTTCCAAGTATCATGTGATGTCATTCCTTCTTTTAAGAAAATAATAGAATAAGTTATTGAGAAGACAAATGAGTTGAGAAGACCCCACTCACCCTTTTTATTTGATTCTCATAAAGGGGCAGTAAAGATGATACACAAATATTGAATTTTAAATTTCAAGGGTTTATGTGAAGGGATACTGACAAAAAAAATACCTCGGAGGAGATTGTTGAACCTTAGTGTTGCATTTTTTGTCACATTGTGTCAATATGTGTTTGGTGAGTTTCGATGAAGTGGTGATGCTTGGAGAGTTGTTATAGATGAAGTGTTGATTCTTGGAGAATTGTTTTAGATTCATCTAATAGAATTGAATTTCATTCTTGGAAAATTATTCTCTATATGGAATTGGATGTCATGCTTAGACAATTCTTCTTGGTATCTTTAATTGTGACAATTGTTGTGCTGATATTTAATGTCAAATGCATGTGTCACTAAGGACACATTGTTTACAAAAAGTGTAGAAGATTTGATGGAAGATGAATTATGGATTTGAGGAGTTGAGAGTGGATTGGTATTTTAAATTTTGAAGACCTTTTATTTTCAATCCTACAATTAGGAATTTTTCTATGTAATAAAATAGAGGATTATTTTAAAAAATTGGTTAGACCACTAGACCAGCTAGGGAGATCTTGACACTAGTACTATGGTACCCATAGGTCAACCACACTAAAGGAAGTACCTAGGATAGCGTGTGGGAGGTAGGAGGAATATTTCCCACAAGGAGTGGGCGGGACCACATATAGGCCTCGTAGAGCATGCACCTACAAGCGTGCATGTATTGGGCCAGTGGCCCACAAAGAGGAGGTGACACCACTATGCGGGTGGAATAGAGGTAGGGGTCAGGATTTCTAGCCTCTCTAAGTATCAGCTTGATTGTTATACTGCAGTCCCTTCATAAGTGATTTTCAATGTGGGATGGTGGTATGTAGGTATTGTTCATAAGTTTTTTAAAAACATGGATATATCGCTAGCCATCTAATATGATCACTCCATTTGAATTCATGCCATCCAATCTCTCAGGAGTTATCTTCTTCCTCCCATTAATGATTTCTTCATGGAAAAAACCCTCACGAATGAGGGTTAGTGATCAATATTCTGCAAAAAACTCGACTACCTTACAATATGTTTCAAGACTCTTTGGGAGTTCAAAATGACTAAGTGTTGATTTTCACAATGCAAAAAAATTCTTTGAGATGGTGTTTCCTTGCGGGATGATGGATTCACATGGAACAATTTTTGGTCATTATTTTTAGAGTAAGATGCCATGCGATGTCACTACTTTACGATGGATAAAAGTCCCATGATCATTTTCAAATTAAATGATTTTTGGATAAGTGTTTTATGGGTGGTGATGCTTCATGGTGAAGTCCATTTTGTACAACCATGCAGATGAGACATTTCGGTTTTTTATTGAGAAAAGTTTGGGGATGATTCAGATAGTTTTCAGTTATATTATGTGGATTCCATGAAAACCTTTTGATTCATATATAAGGTGCTTTGATTTTTTTATAGACGATGAGTTACTGCATGATGGAGGTGCACTTGTGGACTTCCATGTAGTACTCAATGACTATAAATATAGCTTCTATGAGGATAGTGGTTTTTTGATGAGGTGTTTCCAAGAAGATATGTGAATGTGAACCAATTTTAACTCTTACACACATTTTTAATATTATCATGAGATAAAATTATTTGATAACCACCAAGTTGATGCATATAAATTAATGGGATGCTTATTGGATGATGAGTGAAGAGAAGAATAGTTAAAAATGGAAATGAAGTTCAAAGTAGAGAATTTTCTGAAGAAAATAATTTGTTACTCAAAATGTTGAGATTTTTCTCATGGATCAATAAAATTATTTACAGACAGTATGCAATAGTTTATCTGAATGTAGACATCAGTTAACAAAGTAGTGTATTTTTTGTGAATATATTTCACCAAATACTATATATGCTATTCCATAATTATTTAATTATCATAAAGATAATTTAACATACTTTTTGAGTAGTATATAATTGAGAAGTCAAGAGGCATAATTATGAGGAAGAATTTGTCTAGTGGAATTATTCAATTTGTGAGAAAATGATATTTTATTTATCTTGAAGGATTGAAATAAATATCTTCATCAGTTTTTGGAGAACTAATCAATATTCAGAATTGGTCTTTATTGTTTTGTTATGTAGCCATTTTTTAACAATAAAGTTAATTTTTTTGTTCTAATGGGACTCTAGAAACCAAAGTGGGACTCTATTCTTGTTAAGAAATGTATATTATAACTGCTTGTGATTATAGTAGAGAATATATGACCGGAGAGTATAACCAATAAAAACAAGAAGTAGGCTCATTTTTAGACATAACCTTGTAAAAATATTGTGTAACCATGCCATTTATTTTTAATTCACTCAAGAGAGGCAGAGTTATCATAAAAGTGTATCAAATCCTAATAGGTAAACATAGGTTACTTTCAAAAGAAATAAATTTTTTAAAAATCACCACTAATTAAAACCCCCTTATTAGTGGTGAAACTCCTCATAGGAACTTCATTATTAAAGGGGGAGAGTAATTAAATTTCTTTTAAAAATTAATATGAAGTCGTGGTTATCATAAAATAATGGAAAAAAATTGAGAAAAGAAAAGTTTGGGGGAGTTTATCTTAACATGGCGATAAATTTTCTTATCACCAAGGTATTTAATTCCTTCAAAAATATTACTTTATCCAGTATTGTGGTGTTAGGATATTATCTTTTTGAAAGGACGTGTTTTGGTAATATTTGAGAAAAATATTAGTTGTTTTAAAAAACGTGTTGTGAAACAATGATGAGTGATAAAAAATGATGAGTGATCAAAGTTTTTAACAATTTTTTCCCAAAAATACAAAGGGGAAGATTGAATATCCTTTGTGATACTGTCCTAAAAAAGTTTTTAATTCAATGAAAAATTTATTTTATTTAGCTTTTTTGTTAAATAGGTTTCAAAAATTTTATTAAGAAACTTTTTCAAAATTTTTTTTTGAGAAAGTTTTATTATGAATTTGCTGGAGAAGAAGAAATTCAGAAAGTTGGAATGTCTTCTTAACTTTGTTAACGAAATTTATAACTAATTCAAATAACTCCTTACTAATCTCAAAGTTCTTAACATCCTGGAGAACTTCATGATACAAGCCTTTGATCAAAGAGGGATTTGGGGTTTTTCAAATGAATCTTTCTAGACAAAGACTTGAGAAGAATTTTGAAGATGGGCTAATGGTTAGCAGGTGATCAAATGAAGAATATTCTAAAGGGGATAATGGAAAAAATGTGTTGTGGGATGAAAATTTTTTGATATAAAAAATACAAGACACCAAAAATACATATCAAGATATTTTTTTTAAGAATAATATAGTAGTGAAAATTGAGGAAGTTGGTATAAGGAAGAGAGAAATAAAGTTGAGTTCTAGAAAAAATATATTGGAACATTCCAGACACAAAACTACCCATCAGAAGGACCAGTATAGATTTTTCAGACAAAGGATATTTCAGAGTTTGTACTTATGAAAGTTTTTCACAAAGTCACCAGACATTACAAGTGAAAAACATAAGGCATACCAAGTGTAAAACATCAGATGTATAAAGTTCCAAACATAATATGTACCAAGTGAAAAATATTATATGTACCAAATAAATAAATTCATAAATACATTAATCAGATTTTGTATTTATTAATGAGTTTGTTTAGTTTTATAAAATTATGAAGTAATTAAAAAAATGGTGATATAAATTCAAAGGGAGAAATTAGAAATTAGAGAGTTGAGTAGTGCACCAAACGAAGAAAATATGTATGTGATAGAATTTCTTAGAAGCTATAACTATTTAGTCAACCATATTCAGTGGGACAAGATAGTTATACAAAGAAAGATATAGTTTATTTTAAATAGGTTTAAGAGAAATATACATGGGAACATTATTTTTTTAGACAAATAGTTTTTATGATGTTTGAGAAGATCCAAATTAGTTATACAAAGAAATCCAATTCCATTGGACAAATATTTCCTGAATCCATCAGTCAAAGAATGTTTTTAAAAATATACAATCCAAGAAAAACTATAGAAGAGTCATTTGATGATTTTTTGAATAATTACATTAGATTAAATTTTGTGAAGAAGTTCATCAAAAGAAATTTTGTGAAGAGTTTCATTAGATGAACTTTTTTGATAAGTACATCAGATGAACTTTTATAAAGAAGTCCATTGGATAAATTTTTTTGAAGATATATATTAGATTAAATTTTTCTTATGAAGTAACCAGTCAAATAATTCTATCTAACGAAGAAAATTAAAGTGGAGTTTTGTGATCAGATCATATTTTCTTAAAAGTTTTCTCGATAGAAATTTTCTATATAGAGTTTTACTAAGAAACATTGCATAACTTTTTAAATTAAAAAAATATGAAAATTTAAATATGATTATTTATTTCAATTGTTTTTATTTATAAATGAGATAAGAAAATGAGAATGTGTTTCTTAATATATTAAAGTAATGGAATTACAAAAATAAGGATGAAAACACTGAGCTTTCATGAAGTTTCAATAAGATTCGAGAAGACTCTAGAATAATTGAGAAGAGTTTAGTGATTTTTTTGAGAGGGAAAGTGAAATTTTTTCCCACTATTTCCACTTTGGGAGAACCTATATAAATGGGTGTGAAATTAAATTGTACTTGAAATTGTTTATAGATACAAAATGTTAATACACTAATTTTTTTTTGTTAGAAGTGAGTTTCCAATCGAGACAAGTTTCAGGTTGAAGAAAAGTACCAAATAAAGGATTTATATCAGAGCAACATAGGGATTTTTTCAATTCAGATATTTCAGATAGAGATTTATAGAGTAGAGTATCAAATGAAGATTCTGAGTAGAGTTTTAGGTGTACTGATTTTGTTAAATTAGATAGAATACAGGTTAGAAAAACAAGGATAGGTTTAGTGAGGTTCATCAGACAGAGTTTACTAGATGAAGACATGCACACTAGATGGATATTACTGGATGATGTAATTATACTAAATTTCCAAAAAATCTTTTAGAGAGAAGCATTCATAAAGTTTAATACCATTTTGGCTCAATTTTGCAAGAATTTTTTTTTAAACTGATTGGATTCAGTATAATTGTACACACTAGGAGATATAATGAGTCTAACGAGAGTTGGATTAAAGTTTTATCCACTTTTTTATAATAGTTAATTTCTATGTAACCATAGGAGTGGACATGATAATAATGCAGGTTCTCACACTAAGGCCAAAACTTGTAAATCTCAAATTCCTTGTTTAATTTATTATCATTGCATGCTTATGATTTTTTTATAAAATTTGATAAGAAAAATAACTCTATCAAGTTATAAGGGTTAAATTTTATAAATTTTAAAATTTATAACAATAAAACCACTGATTCAACCCCCTTCTCAGTGGTTAAAAAATCATCAAGAACTTCACAGTCATACCAAAAAAATTATTTTAATATAAACTACATACAATTGTGCTATGTTATCTAAAACTTTAATGTGTTACATGCATAGTAACAAATACATGCTAAACCCACCAAGGAATAAAGGTAAATACACCCTATATGACAATGAAAAATGATGAAGAATCCATGGTCGATGGTTGATCCCAAAGAGAAAAAGGGAGATTCTAGAGGTAGAAAAACTGATGATTCATGAAAAAATGGAGCTTTTGATAGAGGAAGTTGAGTTTACATATTTTACAATCGTTACCCATGGTGAACTGGTGCAAGTCATGAAAGAACTATAGGGCATTAAGTGGATCAAATCAACATAACGTCAAGTTAACTTGGGTCACGACATGAAACATATGTTCCATACCCTGAAACTTGTGAAGTTTCACAAAAAAGGCTACAAGTCATGAATTTGATACACAAGGTGAAAAATTACATGTCTTATAAACTTTACACGAGCTTTAAATTCCAAACAAAGTAGAAAAACTCTCATTTTTACATAATTTTCAATGAAAACAAAGTAACTTTGACCCAAATGATAATTTAACACCATATTAGACCTGGGAGAAACCTAGGAAGACTAAAAAGATTATAAATAAGTGGTTAGAACTAGATTAAAGGGAATTCCATTCTAGGTATGAGGCTCAACCACTAGGAGAAGGATGTAGGGTTTTGACCCGGAGTTCTGCATAGATAGGTTTTCGTTTTTGCTTTGTTATTTCCTTTTCCTTTATTTCATGTAATTTTGGATGGTTTATAATTTAGATTCATTATATTATATTAATTATCCTCTATCTATTCTCTCCCCTATGGTTTTGGGTTTATTTTTCATTATTTATCACCCAATGATGATTGGCTAAACCAGTAGGGGGAGCGGAATCGGATAAACTGGGAACATAAAAATTTATTTTATTCCTTTATTCACTTATAAAATTATTTTATTCAATTTTAATTATGTTGTGACTCATGTTAATTATATATGTTATTAAATAATGGAAAAAGTTCATTTAATTGTGGATGAAATGCAAAATTATTAAGATAATTAATTCATGACCATTGAATGTGATTATTCTTTTTCAATTGCAATCTGATATTAATTCAATATGGTTATTTTAATTCTTCATACCACCATGAATTGAGATTACAGGGTCTATTGATAGGGTTTGACCATATCTTTTATCAATTGAATATGATTTATTTCACAACCAATGAGTATTATTATTCTGCAAGTGCAGTCATGATTTATTTTTTAGAAAAACTACTTAGGGAAAATGATTCCCCTCTCTTATTATTTTCGATTTTAGTTAATTTATTTAATATTAATAATTAGTTTAATTTATTGATACTTAAATTAGAGTGACCTTACCTTTATTTGATATTTTTCATCATCGCATTTCCCATATTCCATGGGATCTACCCCGCACTTCTGCTATACTACGCATTTTTTGTTAGTACTGTTTAGGAACATATAAATTTATTATTTGATTCATGTACAGAGGATTTAATAAATCCATCTAGACACATAAAATTTTGGTGCTATTTTCAAGGAGAAGTGGAGTGTTATATATTACTCGAGACCAATTACTTAGGTCAAAGGCTTTATTTATCCCATATCTGTTTACTGATTTTAGTCCAGGTCTTCATTTTTTTACTTTCATCTTTTAAATTATTTTTATTTTTCAATATTATACTCCTTGTAGTTTTTGGTGTTATGTGGGATGTATTACATGTCATATCAATATTATGACACTACACCATTAGAATACAATGATTATCCAGAGTATCTGACCACTCAGGATGTATTGAATTTAGAAGGGTGGACATAGTAGGATGACAATTGGAATGATTTTTATTCTAATGTATATAATGAATTCCAACCCCATAGTGGAATGGCACCAACTATCATCTTGATGAAGGAGATCCTGACTATCAAAGCTACCAAGGTAGATCCAGGGATTAGAAGCACTCAGATGACTGACTAACCAAATTACTCATGTTGTACATTACAGTAATAGATAAGAGGATGGATGATCACGAGACAGAGATCAGAGAATAGAGAGACTTAACTACTCAAATTGCTCAAATAATTTCAAATTTAAATTATCTTTTTAATACCCTAAAAATAGTTTCTAATGAATATACAAGTTTGTTTGAAGATGAATAATGTTAATAAGTGTAGGAATTCTAAGCTGTTGAAATAAAGGATCCTCAAAAGCAGAATGTTCAAGAAGACTATACCTTCTAACAGCATCTGGAGCCAAATTCAGATGAAAGACTAGCCACATTGCTCACAAAGTTCATTCTAGTGTTGGATAAGTATATGGATGATCATGAATCCCAACTCATTTAATAGGTAGAATTAATTTCTCACATTTCTCATGTTATTTCAAATTTAAATTCCCTAGTATAAAACTTACCATTAAAGTTTAAGGTAGGGATTGGTTGGTTTGAAGATGAAAAAGATCAATATGTGGACGAACTCAATACTATGGAAACATTATGAGTTTTACAGGAGACTAAAAGGTGTTTCCATGAAATTTTGGGGAAGGTTGATATTTAAATTCATTATATTCCATTTTATATACCTCATTTTGTTAAAAAAATGAAAAAAAATGAAAAAATGAGGTATTTCTCAAGTAGATAAAAAATCACCATTATTATACCGATGATATCATAATCATATATAGTTATATGGTAGATGTAAGACTTATCCTAGGTTAGATTTTGAAAAAGAAAAAAAAAGAAAAAATGGGTTGTGAATTGGGAGAATAAAAAATCACCATTACCAGAATAATGATTTTTATCATATGTGGTTTGGTGGTTGATGAAAGGTTCATTATAAATCATGATTTCAAAAAAAAAAACTAGAGAGAATTATTTTTCATTATGATTACATTTTTTGTGAGCCTTTACTTTTCACTTTGGGGGGGTGTGTGAGATGAAATTATTTTAGTGAGGAGTATTTTAATAGGATTTTCTATTGAATATCATGAATTTTACTTTAGAGTTTATCCTCATCCTTGAGCCTTACTTGATTTTCAAAATTTTTACCTTACTACCCTTATCCTCAGAAACATTTGACCCCAATTGAAAAGCCTTCATGATTAATTGTGATATTTTTATTTACGTAGTGGAGAAAGTAGATTTAATGAAAGCCTATGGTTTGAAGCATGTACTTGAGGGATGAGCATGACTCCATTAAAATCATTACCTTTAATGATAATTGAAAAAAATAAATGGTGAGTTAAATCATAAATGGAATGGGTGTTTATGAAAATTTGAAATCTATGAGTGAAAAGGGGGAAATTCCTTGAATTTCACATTTTAAATGAAACATGTTTTTTTGGATTTATTTATTGGGTATATGTTTTGATTTTCCAATATTTAGTTATAACTTATTTTTATGAGAATAATAATTTAAAAAATTCCCTTTTCTATGTATTTATCCTTAGTATTTAAATATTGATGTATTTCTCGAGGAAAAGAAAATATTTGAGTGTGGGGGTATTTGATATCTTTATTTTGAATCTATATTTTGATGGGTTTTTATATATGAATTCATTTCATACTAGTTTATTAGATATAATATTTATTCCTGATATTAAAGTTTTGGGTATTATTATTAAGGATGGAATTTTGAATAATACTAAGGATTATAGGGAAATCGAGGAACATAAAGACACTTTGTGCCGCATCATGAAGCAGTGCGGCGTGAAAAAAAAAATGATGAAGAATCTAAGGTCGATGGTTGAAGAAAAAGAGAAAAATAGAGGTTGCGAAGGCACAAAACTAAATATCAATGAAAAATCAAAGCATCCTAAGGAGTAAGATGACTTTATATGTTGTATAATCATTACTCATGGTGAACTGGTTTAAGTCATAAAAGAACTACAGGGCGTGAAGTGGAGGAAATCAACATAATGTGAAGTTAACACATGTCACAATGTGAAACATATGTGTCATTCTAGGAAAATTGTGAAGTTTTCCTAAAAAGGATTTAGGTTGTTAATTTGATACACATGGTGAAAAAGTACATGTCATGTAAACTTTATACAACGTGTAAATGTCTGATAGAGTAGAAAAATATTAATTTTTACATAATTTTGAACAAAAACGTAATAACTTTGACCCAAACTTCCTTTTAACACCATATCAAAATCGTGAGAACACTAATAAGAATTATAAGGTTATAAATAAGGGTATCTAGTTAGGTGAATGGTCATTCCATTCCAGGTGTGATACTTGACCACCAAGAGGCTTCCATTGGGTTCCGACACAGAGTTCTGCATAGATAGGTTTTCTTTTATGATTTTCTATTTACTTTTCCTTTATTTCATGTAACATTGGATGATTTACAATTTAGATTCATTCTATTCTATTCATTATCCCCTATCTATTCTCTCCCTTATGGTTTTAGGCTTATTTTTTATTGGCGATCACCCGATGATGATTGGATAAACCTGAAGGGGGGGGGGGGGGTGAAATTAGATAAATTGTGTGCATACCAATTTAGTTTATTAATTTATTCACTTTCATAATGATTTTATTAAATTTTTATTATTTTTCAATTGAAATTAATCATATATGTTATTAAATCATAGACCAAGTGTGCTTAATAGCAGAAAAAACGTAACATGATTAAGATAATTAATTCATGACCATTGAATGTGATTATTCATCTGCAATTTTAATATAATCTTAATGCACTCTAGTTATTTTAATTATTTAGAACACCATGAATTGAGATTATAGGGTATAATTATAGGGTTTGACCATCTATTTTATCGATTAAACATGATTTATTTCACAACCATTGAGTATTATTGTTTTTAAGTGTTGTTAGGATTTATTTTTAGATAAACCATCCTAGTAAACTGATTCCCCTTTATTATTATTTTATATTTTAAGCCATTTATTTAATATTCATAATTAGTTTAATTAAATCAAAATGAAATTGAAGAGACCTGACCTTTAGTTAAGAGTTTTCAACACTGCGTTCCCCCTCTCTCTGGGATAGACCCCAGACTTCTACTATGCTACACTTTTATAGTTAGTACGATTCAAGAACATATAAATTTAAAATTTGATCCATTATTGCAGGATTTAAAAATGTATTCTAGATGCATCACATGTAACTTTTTTTTCAAAAACCTTCATAACTTTGGGTTTTTAGTCATTCATTCATCGAGATCATTCTCACTATCTTGGTTGTAGACCATATACTTAGTTGGGTTTCTTAGAAGTTCATAATATTGGATAATGTCTGCCATCATAGACCAACACATTTAATACATTTAAATTCATAGATAAACAAGAAAATACCTAAGGAATCTGGAACATGAAATTTAAAAATATTTTTACTATAACTATAAATTTATCATTACTAATAAATATTTTTATGATAATTTTTAAAAAAATATATTCACCTCTACCACACATTTATGTTCCCATGGATCATGAAATCTACATCTATTGGTTATGTTTTTTATATAAAAGTATGTTGTATAAAATAATAGATAATTTGATCTATATATTATAAACTCCCATACAAAAATTTTCTTGATGTTAATAAACTCGATTAACATTCCAAAAAAAATTGAGGTATTATTATTTTTAAAATAGTATATTGATTTTAACAAAGAGTATATAACTCTTCCATTCTCTAATGAATTAATGAAATTTGAAATAAATAAAGTATTAATTTATTATGAAAATATGTATAATACTTATCAAAATATTCTACTAATAATACCTTTTTTACTATATGAATTAAAAACACACTTTAAATTTATATTTGAATTATTTTATATATTTAACTAGTCATTAAATATTTTTAATTTTTTTAGTAAAAATAAACTAGTTTCATCACATTTTGATGCAACTTCATTTATATTTCAAAGTGAAACATTCAAATTGACATGTATACACTTGAATTTTTTTCTCTTAAAATGAGTTATAACATTTGAAAATACCTTCTCTGAATACATGTGTGATTAATATTCATTTATAATTAATTTATATTTTCAAATATTCCATGACAATTTTTGTGATTTTAAGAAAATTATTTTTTTCAACTACAATGACATGAATCTTTATGGTACCATAAAGGCTAAAAAATATAGAATAATATGATCAATATTTATTTTTTCACAACTTTCATACTCAATGATGACTTAAAGTACCCGATGAGCCCAAAATGTTGGGAGAGATTGTTGAGAATAGTAGTTATTGAGTTGATAATGTATACTTCCAATATAAGTTGTTTTTAAGTGGATGCTTGTTCACAACACAATTTATATGATCATCCCACAATTTAATCTATGTGAGATTAAAATTACAGCGATTTAGACTAAATGACACCTTAATAAAAGGGTTCATGTTGTGATTTAAGTCTAAAATCTGGCAATTTTGGAATTGTTTCTTCATGACATGGAGTTATCATCACAAATCATATGACATGATTTTTCATATTCACACTATTAGTTGAGGAAATTGAATTTCTATATTAGGGAAACTCATTATAAAATGAAAAAACAATTATATCTCAATATGATACCAAAATACCACAATTTTTCCAAATAAAGTAATTTTTTATGAAGTGAAGAGGGATACATCTTGAGGAGTGTGATTTTGTTTTAAAGAAACGAATCATGAAACAGTGATAAGGCCATGAAATATTTATTCTACTTTGGATTCAAAGGTATTATATAAATTATGAAAAAAATAGAATGATCATTCTACGATAGAGATACAATTTGTCAAGTAGTTGAAGGATAGCTGAATGGTCACATCATGAATCATTTGGATACACCATGATTGTGATAATCACAAAAAAATGAGAATGGTTACATAATGATTTATTCTTGAGTCTAAAATTTGAGTTTTTTGCTAATTTTGTTTATTTAGTGATTCAAGGGCTACTCTAAATCAATATTTCAAGTTCCTAAAATACAATAATGATTATAATAAGGTATTTGTTGATCCGTTAGAATTAATAAAAATGAGATAAATTGAAAATGAATTGTTGTGTTTCAATTTGTATTTTAAATTAAAACTTTAATGAAATAAAGTTAAGAGGTTGATGTGTAATGGTGTGAATAAATTTATGGTGTATAATAATATAGGTTGAATAAAGTATTGAGTATAATATGATGAAAAAAAGAAGAATGAAAAATAAGAGGAGGAAGTAAAAAAACAAATTTACAAAAGCCTAATTTGGTTGAAGACTCACTTGTTTTTTATATTTCCTATAATTATCTATGTGGAAGTACATTACAAAATTTATTAGTTACATTGTGTCTCACGAATTAAAGAATAATACCTCCTTGTTGTATCCAAATATTAAAACTAGTTGATCGTGTGATTACAGGTTTTATCAGATCATTTCATGGTTGTGGCCATTCATTTTGAGTGGTGAACCATCTAAAAATTAATTATGCTGCTATGTTTATACATTAGTGTTTGTCTGGATCTTGAAGATTGAATTTTTTCATTAACATTAATAGGTTTCAAAGTTTATTTAAAGGGGAACCATAAAAGGAAGTGAATTAATTGATTCACCCCTAATGAATTCTCATTATTAATATGAACTCTTTAAATATTAACAACTATTATCTAGGGGAGAAGTTATGCACAATATAATTTAAACAACCTTTGATCAAATCATATTCTAGATCAATGTCCACCAATCTAAAACTTATATATAAAAATTCATAGATATGAAACATAATATTTTTTAGTTTAAATGTTTTGGAAAAATAAACTTAATCCATGTGGATGGATCAATTGAATAAAAAAGTATAAAACTATTAAAATAAACATCATATATAACCTATAAAAAATAATCAGGCATATATAATGTTAATTATTAATATATGACATACACTTTGAGCTCTAATTGATCCAATCATATAGATTGATGTTCATCTATCCAAAAATTATAGTCTTTAAAATATTATGGTCATTTATCAATTATTTTATACTTTATAAGTTTTTAGAAAGATGAATATTGATCCATATGATTGCACCGATGATAGTTCAGAATATATTTCTTATACATTATTTACTACAAAATAATTATTGAGACTTTGTTATTCTTGAGTTTGTAAGATCTGGGAAAATCATTATTGAATAATTTTTATCCTTGATTATTCCATAAAGTTTAATTTCATTATATCTAAATAAAAAATACTTTTTTATAATGAAAATAATCTTTGTGGCATATTTATAGTAATAATATCTAGTAAAAAGAGTATTAATCACACATGTATTAAGATCATCCAAGATTTCAAGAATCTTTCTAAATGGTATTTTATCTACAATGTTATAACTTGTTTTAATATAACACATTTCAAGTATAAAGATATCAATTTGAAAGTTTTAATTTTCATCTTAAATGAAGCTACACTAGAAGGTTGTTAAACTAATTTATTTTTTACTAATATACCAATATCTATCTAATGTCTAATTTATTAGGAAAAATAATTCAAATACATATATATAAAGTCAGTTTTCTTCTCCTTATAAAACACATGGAAAATGTTTATCTTAATGTAAATTTGATATATAGTTTTCATTTTTAACATAAAAAATAAATGTTTAATAATTTTTTTATTTTAAATAGTTTCATATAAAATAGAAGATTCATATAGTACTTTGTAAGTGGTGTCTAATTTTGAAAAAATGATTCATACTATTTTTTTTAATTTTCATCCTTTTTATTAAAATGAAATAAATATTTATATGTGTGTTATAAAATATATATCCTTTACTATCAAAGATCTTTTATTTATTTTCATATACAAGTATAAATGACTATATGATATCTTGAGCATAATTTTTTTGACCAAATAAATACTGACTAAAGAAAAGATAGAGCATGTTTATTATTCATTATCTTATGGATAAAAATTGTCTATAATTCAATTTACACAATTAATTATTCTATATTTTTAATATTTCTAATTTAAATTTATAACACTTAATGTAGAGTATGATATATATTTATCAATTGATTTAGTTTTGTTTTATCCATGAAAATATAAATTCAACTGTATAAATTTTTACTAGTATTCTCTGCCAACCCTACCTCATATTTTTATTGATCAAATACATGGTAGGGTTTATTTATTTTTTAATATACAAATTTTTTAATAATTAATGTGTTTATAATCATTCATATTAGGTTAAAATATTTTTTATAATCCAAAAAATCTATGCATCAAGTATAAGGTGGGGATAGGAAAATCAAAAGAGTAATAATGAATTAACATTTTGGAGGACCATCAACTATCAATTAATTATTGGAATAAACACTTTTCATATGAAATTCATTTACATCTGATAGAAAATTTTTATAATTTAAAATTTTTAGTCTGTGTGTTATTAGTTTGAAGAATATTAGAGTTAGAAATTTCATGTGGTCACATACATTATTCAATGTTAATTTTTTTGTTATTGTTTCTCCTATAGTTTTTTCCTCAAAAAAAATATCTAATTCCAGTGTTATTAAAAATAATAAAAATATATAAGATTATTATTTTAATTGAAAATGTATATAACCTAATATATGATCACCATTTTAAATTACCTTCACATATATTTCCTAAAAAAAGTATCATACATATATAAAAGTTATTATTAAAAACTCCAATATATGGTTATATATATGATGGTTAATAATACTAATCACTAAATATAGATGTTTATTTTGTATATGTTTATATCTATATTTGATGATAATATAAATTAAACATCATTTATAGTTAAAAACCATATAAATATATATAATTATTTTCAACCATCATATAAATATATAAAAACCAAATATATGTCTCTTTATTTAATGATTGGTTTGAATTTGAATGTCTAGTGTTGGCATTAAGTGGGTGTTGTGATATTTATTAGGAATTATTTTTAAAAATTGATTTTGGAGGAGGATTTATCATAAATAAATAAGGGTATTATTTATTTATTTTTTATACATCCAATATACCTAAATTAAATTTTCTTACAAGACTATTAAATCACTTTTAAGATAAATAACATAATAGTGTTACAAATCCAAGATCTAAAGGTTTAGTATCTTGGGAAAATTAGTCTCATACATCAATTTTACATAATAAAAAATAAAAATTATTTAAATTATTTTTTATTTATACTTATAAATCTGTCAAAATATCTTTATTATAGGTAGTCACCTGAGGATATACATCAAAGAAATAGGGAGATAAAATCCCACTAAGGTGAGGAATAAAAGTGATGAATTAGTAGTACATGAGTGATCATAATCAACATCATCATATAATAAGCATAGGATCATCCTAAAAAACATGATGGAAACATTTTATAATGTCATGGAATGTGTAATATTCATAAAAATAAAATATTATGTTATAGTGGTCAAATACCACACATAGTTGTGACCAAAATTAATATCATGTCCATAGATAACATATGTGAATAAATCATAACATAATAATTATGAATGAATATAGAATAATTTATATTCATAATAAACATAATATCATGATATAAATTACATTACCCAATGCATTAGAGGGTTATATATTTCCAGTCTTGTTAGTCACATCATAAATGCTCATAATTATGCATGCCACATAGAACATATATAATCGTAGTCACGAAATAACTCATTGAAATGAATGGGTTTCATTAGGATTTAATAAAGAATACATTCATAAAAAAACTTGGGGTTACCAAATTAATAAGGGACAAAATATTTTCTATAAAAAAATCATTCTTGAAATAAGAATAAATAACTCAAGACGAGTCAAGGATGTGTTTTGGAAAGAAAATCCTTTTTGAAAAATCCATGTATTTGGATTAAAAATAATTTTGGAAATATAAGAAAACATGTATATATGCCAAAATAAAAGTTTATAATATTGAAATAATATTTAATTAATATTATGGGAACATACATACTAAAAATGATGTGAAATATGGGAAACCCAAAGAAGGAGTTACGTTCGAGAACCCCCTTACCTTAAACCCCTCTTTATTTATTTGCTTTTATGCCTCCAAAATAATAAACCTAGGTTTATTAAAAAAATTGACCGTAAGTTAATTATTTCAATTTTCACCATTTATAAAGTATTATCATTTGAAAATATTTCTTAATTCCCTCAATTTAATGGATTTTTTTTGATATCATGTTTTCCTTAAAAATTTTCTATTTTGATTCACTTTCACCACTTTTGTTCAAGGTCATTTATAAATAAGTAGAATTAATCATAGAAGAATAAAATAAATATATTTACACTTTAATATATCACAATTAATTTATTTTAACCATCCATAATGTTGTTGATAAGGAAAGAAGTTGGAAACGTCCTCGTTGGCAGTTAACTAACCGTTATCGAGAACTTTGTCCAAAAGAGGAGAAAGAGAAGTATAAAATATAAATAGTTCTAAAATATAATTTTTATAGTAGTTTAACATCATTAATATAATTTTAAAATACCACCTAATTAATATTTGAAGATTTTATTATGAAATAAATTGGTAAAAAAGAGAAAAGAGGAGTAGAACGAGAGAAGAGTTGATAAAAACTTACTCTTTTCTAGGTGCTGATTCTCTTGTATGACACTTGAAATTATTAATGAATGGAGTTAGTTGACTCCATAACATACTTATGTTTGAAAAGGGACTAAAAGATATAATTTTTTCATATATTGGTCTTATTTAAGTGAGGGAGGAGTGGGTTTCCAAGGGTAGGGAGAAGGGTTATTTATACTTGAGGAGAGGGGTATGTTTGAGTTAAAATATTGAATAAAATACTATATCTGAGGTAAACATTGTAATAGTGATATTTTTAAAATAATTAATCATATATCAATATAATAGAATGGTTTTATAACTTTAAACCCCTTTATAATTCTAAATCACTAGTTTATTAAAAAGGAAAGTGGAAAAATGAGAAAATTGTTTTTAAGGAATACTTTTGACTATAGGCTTTGGAAAGTAATTTTATGTTTTGGAAATAATGTTTAATTTTATGTTTTGTAAATCATGTTTATTGTATTTTAATAAATCAAGTATCAAAATAAATATGTTTTGGTCAAGAAATATTTTCTCTAAATTATCAGGTTATTATTACATCATGAATGATGTAATTATAGATACACCGGTTATGGAAAAAACTATATTTTTACTATTCTCCTAAAAATTAAAGTATTTTATAAAATTAGAAAAAAAATTACCCTTATATATTTTCAAATTTATGATTTAAAAAATAAAATTCCTTTTATCAAAATAATTTCCTAAAATATGTTATTTTAATTTTTAATATAAAAATTATGATTTTTTTACAAAATATCACAAAATATAGTTTTTTAAAGTGTGCTTATATTTTCTTTGAGTCTTAATCATGATATTTATTTTATGGAATTATAATGATTATATTTACTTAAATTACTCATGATAAATATTATTAATATTTTATTTTATTATTTTGAGTTCAATTTTCTATTCCGGTGATGATATTACTATTCCCAAAAATCTTGTTAGTATTCCCAATGGCCAGGTTACTATTAAAATGATCACATATCTTCCTATAAATACTACTTCATTCCATAATTTATTATTCACCTCAATTACTCTCAAGGTTCTACATTTCCATTTTCTATAATGTCGATTGGTTTTCTAATATTCAGTTTCTTTTATATAATGTTGTTCATGGGAGGGATGATTCTAGCTGATAGTGGTGATCCAAATTTTCCCATTGGAGTTTTTTTATTTTTTGTCCCCTTGTAATATTTGGAATTTTAATGGGTTTAATTGATGACTAAAGTACAAATTTTCTTTAATTAAATAAATTATTTTTTGTTTCTCTATGTTTTGTATATGAATAATACCATATAATATAATTTAATGCGTATTTATTTCAAAAAAAATATCATTTATAAGCTCTAGGTTGTTACATTCTACCCCCCTTTAGAAATTTCATCCCTAAAATTTCAAATCATATTCACGATTGAGAATACATGAGGTCACTTCTGTTTTATTATTTTCTCTAGTTCCCATGTCACTTCTTCATAGTTATGGTTTAACCATTGCACTTTGACAAGGTGATTTGTCCTATTGAATAGAACTTTGTCCCTACAGTCTAATATTTTCACTGGATGCTCCTCATATGAGAGGTCATTCTCCAGTTGTAACACCTTGGGACTCAGAAAATGTGAGGGGATAAGTATGTACTATCTTATGATATATTCATGGAACACATCATAAACTTGAGTTATATTTGGTGGAAGCGAAAGCTGATAGGTTTATGCTCCTATGCGATCAAGGATCTCAAAGGGGAAACATACCTAGGGATAAACTTTCCTTTATTTCCAAAAAGCATCACTCTCTTCCACAGTGATATTCCAAGGAAAACTTTGTCTTCAGATTTAAACTCCATGTCTCTTCGACAATTGTCAGTATATCTGTTTTGCTGAAACTAAATGGATTTTATATATTGTTGGATGAATTGAACCTTCTCTAGAAATAATTACACAGTATCAGATCCAAGTAGTTTTCATTACCTAACTTCATCCCAACAAGTAGGAGTTCTACACTAATTCCCATATAAATAATTATATTGATCAATTTGAATACATGAGTGGAAGTTATTGTTCAATAATAACTCAAATAATGGGATATGTTGATCCAATATTCCTTCAAATTCCATTGAGTATGATTTTTTCATATCCTCGAGTGTCTAAATAGTCCTTTCATATTGACTATCAATTTGAGGGTGATAGGTCATGTTGAAATTCAATTAATTATTTAGATCATGTTGAAGACTTCTATAAAATTTAGAAGTGAATCTTGGATCATGATAAGAGATGATCGAAAGTGGTTCCCCATGTCATCTCACCACTTCATATATGTATATCTTGTAATTTTGTTCCAGTGAGTCATATTCCTGAATAGCGATGAAGTGGGTATTATTGGTGATTCGATCCACCATAACCCATATCACATTCTTTCATTTGGATATATTTGGGAGACCGGTGAAAAATTCAATCGTGATACTCTCCCATTTACACATGGGCATAAGCAATGGTTGAATCATCCCCTTAGAATTTTATTTCTCTTCATTAACATACTGACATACCAAGCACTTTGAGGCATACTCAGTGATCTCTTTCTTTATGTTGTCCCACTAGAAGTGATCTCGGAGATCACGGTATATCTTAGTGATTTCAGGATGGATGAAAAAAGATGATCTATACACATTATCTGATATCCCCTTATTTATCTCAGGTGATGAAGGCACACAAATCCTAGCCCCAAATTGAATCACACCATCTTTATCAATGTATAACTCATGAAGATTCCCTTATTTTACTAATTTATCCATTTTTTAAAGCTCCATTTCATTCCTTTGTGCCTCCTTGTTCTTATCCTGGATAGATGGTTGGGAAATAATTTGGTAATGGTAGGATTAATCCCTTAAATTATGATTTTTAGACCCATCCTTTTCATATCCAGGAAGATATAGACATTATAAATCTACACAATGAATAGAATAGTATGTTCTTTTCTACTAAGAGCATCAGATACCTTGTTCACAATTACTATATGGTATTGAATAGAGAATTCATAGTTTTTGATTAGATCTAACCATCTTATTTTATGCATTTTGAGCTTCTTCTATGTTAATATATACTGTATAATTCTTTAATAAGTATATATTTTACACTACTCACTATAGAGGCAGTGCCACCAAATATTCAAAGTGAAGATCATAGCTACTAAATCTAGATCATGCGTTAGGTAGTTTTTCTCAAGGTTCTTCAACTTTTGTGAGGCATAGGTTATCAGTTTATCATTCGACATGAGTATACAATCCAAGACCTTCTTTTAAGAATCACTGTATATAATAAAACCTACTCTACTTGATGTTAGTGTATGTACAGACACAATGATTAGCCTCTTATTGAGTTCTTTAAATATTTCCTCACATTCTTCTGTCCAAACATACTTTACCCCATTCCATGTTAACTTAGTTAGTGTGCTAGGTAAACATGAGAAATTTATCACAAAATTTTATTAGTACCTTTATATACTAAAAAAACTCTAGATTTACATTAACCTAGTGGGTCTAGGATATTCTTCAATTGACTTTGTCTTTGAAGGGTCCACATAAATTCTCTTAGTTGTGATCACATGCCCTAAGAATGTGACTCTCTGTATCCAAAAGTCACACTTTCTGAACATAGAGTACATTTTCTGCCTCCTTAATGTTTCTAGCACAATCCTTAGATGATCTTCATGTTCCTCTTTTATCTTAGAGTAAATGATAATATCATCGATAATGACTACTATAAATTTATCTAAGTAGTCTCTAAAGACTCTATTAATGATCCTTTTCGTCACAGGGTCCAATGAATGGCAAAGTGGAATACCTTAATCACAAATAGGGCCACCCTTTGAAGAACATAAAAAAAATTGACGAAGGCATGGACTAGGAGCCCATTTGGAGTGAGGCGCGCAAGTCACTTGTGTGCCACCAATGGGTCGTGTAGCTCACTTGTGCAACCTATTTGGTTTTTCTTCCAAGGTGCAAGGTGACCATTAATTAGCCCCTGTGGGCCCCCATTTCAAGGAGAGATTTTCCATAAGTCAAATTCAAGCTCTGGTCACCCTAGTCTTCAACTAAACTCTTTCGAAAGCTTCTAAGGTAACTTTTTACCTAGAATGTAAGACTTGAAGGATTAGAATAAGGATTAAGTGTTTAGAATTCATCAACACTTGCATGCCTAAGTGTCCAGACCTCCTTAAAAATGGAAATACTTGCGTGCCGCCCTACCCTTTTGTTGAAACTTTCATGTCACCCTTTGGAAACATCTTAGGATAATACTAAAGGCTTGAGTTAAATCTCTCCCAAGTATTACCCTACAGATTCTTCTTCACCCAGGTGAACCCATGCTGTGCAAGTACACTTGCGCGATAAATACTTGCGCGCCAACTTCATTTTTGCGCCTCTCTCCTATTCACATATCCCCTTCAAGATATTATCCCTCGAACCCCTTTTAAAATCCATTTATGGCATGGTTCCTTTTTTGGATTCCTTATCTGAAAGTAATTCTGTGAGAACCTCTCCCAAAACCTCATGAATTACAAGATTTATGTCACTACGGTTAGAGGTTTCATCTATATAACCTTATCCTTTAAGATGATAAGATCTTTTGATTTAGGGCATCCTCCTCAGGAGTAAGTCCCAAGTTCCCTTGGTTCGGGCCTCCTTCTTAGGAATAAGTCCCAATCATAATTCCTTTAATTTGGGCCTCCTTCTCAGGATTAAGCCCCAAGTTATAAGTCCCCTTTAATTTGGGCATCCTCCTTAGGATTAAGCCCTGGGTTAAAACTCCAAATCTCCATAAAGTACAAATACCTTTATGGACCCTTCTCCTTGGATTATTTCCTGAAGTATGTCCTGGTATTCATCTAATTGGGCAGTCATACATACGTAAGCCCCACATCATTTCTTGTGACTGCATATTTCGTGGCACAATCATCAGGTTTACTGATACCTCTTGTTTCTCACACTGAGCATGACTCACATGATCTTAGAGTGTAAAAGTAATCATGACATCTCTTTTTAGGCCGTTAACCATGCATAATCCCCATATTTCTTCACCTGAAGTACGTAGACTTTGATCCCTTCCTTAAAATTAGAGTATGCAGGAAGCCTTTCTAAGGTTCAATCCCATCATTCATTAATTCTTTTTCATCCCATATGACGTTAAACTATATCCTTCTTATCAAACTTAGTGGGTTATGATTCCTTTTTAACGAGGATACGTAGGTAGACCATCTGCGGGTATGATCCCAACTCTAAAATAATCCCTATCTTTCTGAATGACAATAAACTTAAAGTGCCCCACTGAGTGGATTTAAAACCAGTATGGTCATCATAATGACCAAGATATTTCTATATAATATATTGAAGGATAACATTGACTAAGAATCTCTAATACATACGGATTATTATCCATCAATGAAGAACCTAAAATACATATAAAATATTCTCTAAATCCCATACATATCAATCACCGATTTCCAAATCTAAAGGAAAACTCATTTTCATGCTTGGTGAATTAATAAGGATTCGTGATCATAACTTAAATCTATAAGAGAGTCCCTAAGTAGGCAATAATTCCCCCCAAAAAAGGTGTGATGATCCTAACTTCCCATACTCTCGACCAATGCAAATTCTTAATCCTTATCGGTCTATAACTAATGAGAACCTACCTTTGGAAAGTAGGTCGAAATGGATATAGAATCATTGGGTGTTTCCAGTTCTACAAATAAACCCGTTAGAAACCGATTGGAAAGTTTGAACCTTAAACAAACAAGGTCATCCCCATTTCCAGACAAAACAAAAAAATGGTGAACCTGACGTGAATCCTTAACCAAGTTAAATGATGTTTTACTTATTTGTTAGGCCCCTATTAAACTCAATATGAGGGCCAACAAAGCAATCAATAATATATGTGCTCATCCAAAATATGTAGTATGTACAGACTTATCTTGATTATGTCTGCTATATCAAACATGTACTCTTTTCCAAGATCTCTCTACAACACAAAATGGCTTCTTTAAGGTTCACACCTGTGAATGCCTTGGCCGCTACTCCTGCTGGATCCTCGTCTGCTCTGAGGATGACATCACCTACTCAGTGTCTTCAACATTGGGTCTCAAATTCATTAGTGAGGTAATACCATCAACATGGTACCATCTCGACTCTGGAGGCTGCTCGACAAGCCCTCCAAGTTAAAAACTCACCCTGGTTGTCTGGACAGCGACGACCAGTGGTCAAGAAGCAGGTGGTGCCAACCACCGTCTCCAACCGTTTCGGGTCTTTATCCCCGGAACGCAACAACCAGTCCCTCCCATATTATAGGAAGGTGAATCAAGAGGTCACTCAAGGCCTCAGTTCAATAAGACATGAGTCCTTCCTGAGGAATCCCACTAATAATCACCGCCAGACTCGTGCGGTAGTGCACCCTTAACATGATGGGGGTATCGCCTCTAGGTGTTCGGCTCAGGTTCCTGAGAACCGAGCATGCAAGATGAACCATCAGAGGCAAAATTCGACCAACATGGAGTAGGTTCTTATCTCTACCCTGTCCAGAGAAGTATATCAACCTAACTTGATGGAAAACAATGAGAGGGCGTATACACCCATCCGTCCTAATTTCACTGCCCAGTAGACTCGTCTGGAAGTAACACACCAATCCCGCCAGGTAATTCTAGTGGAGTACTATAGCCAAGCACATACACCTATTTATAAATCATCAGTGAGTCAGCAGGCTCGTCTGATTACATCCAAAGAAGCCCACCAACCAAATGAGGTGACCACCTGTAAACATGAACATACACCTGCTTACACTTATTAATTCTGCCAGCAGTCTCGTCCACCAGTATTGAAGGAATTTCATCAATCATATTTGGTGGATAACAATCAGTAGGCACATACACCTAAAATTCATCAATCTAACCAACATTCTCGCTTGGTAACACCCGAAGTTGTCAATTGGAAAGCCTCAATGACAAACAGGAGGCAAAAAAAACTTTTTCCCCCCGCACATGAGTACTTTCAGAATTCACTGACAGGAAAAGGAGGACAGGAGCAGGAACACACACCTAATCCAAACATGGAATGGATGTATATTCCCGTTCTGGCAGCTGAAGTCACCTAGCACATTCTGATAATGGTGAAAGAGAAGAAGCAAATCCAGGACCATATTCTGGACACCTGTTAGAATATTATAACAAATTCTGCGACCTCACAAGGAAAGAAACATAAATCTATCCCTATCAGTGGAGTGACTCATCAACATGTCACCCCAGAGTAGATACACACCTCTGTTCCAGTCCAGTAGGGTCGTGGGGCATACTCCCCCATGTCATACGGACAATCGATTCAGGCACATACACTCGATTTAAATGGAGATAGTCATCCTAACCTGACCATTTGTCCTGAGCAGGCACATACACCTGCCCATAATAACCAATTTCATCAACAAGTGGTTTCCAAAGTGAGTAAGAAGGCATCCAAGAAAAAGACCCATCCAGCATAGTTAAAAAATCAAGAGCCAACCTGCAATAAGGCCTTGCTCAATGATGGAGTTCTTGAAGCCCTCAGACAATGATCTGTTGCAACTCAAGATTCTACTCTCTAATTTCCAAATTATGTAAATAACAACAATAATTCCGAAGGTCTTCATCAGACACTTCCTCATGAAGGCTAACTTCATGACAATTCGGTCAATCTCAAAGCACCATCTTCAGATGAGAGCCACAATAACCCTCTGCATGGCCAGAAGACCAAGGAGAAAAAGGTTTCATCTTTTGTTGTAACCCACCATGGTGTTCCTCCCCATGATGATGAATTTAGCTGTGAAAGTCCTCTCTATAGTAGTAATTCACATTGCCTGGAAAATTCTTCAATGGAGAATGCAGTAATGAGAAATCCATCTTATCTTGAGGCACTTGCAAATATGAAGCTAGTCATGTATGATGCCTTACCGCTAGTAGGTGAAATAATTTCTCAATCAGAAGATATCTCGGGGTGTAGGTACTTATCCAAACCACCCTTGGGCCATTCATCTTCTAATTTGACAAAATAATTCTCTACCAATCTTGTTTAATCTGATGAAGTAACAAATAAGCACCAGCTTTGGTCCAATCAGGTAGAATAATCTTTATCAAATGACAAAGAGGAAGTGCTGAATATGAGAAAACAATTGGAAAAAGGTGAAATACAAATCATGTTTTGGCCTTTGGCTAACTCTAAGTATGATATTCTAGAAACATTGATAGAAGATTGTATTCACGATATTCATCTCAACATATGGAAAACTCTTTGTCACTGAAAAGAGAAAATATTAACTTATGATGAATATCAAAATCATGTTAAGGTAATAGAAGGGTTGCAATGCCAAATTTACTTGGCATCTCTCTCAGTTTCCCTACATCCAAAGGTTGAAAAGAAATAGAGATCCCTTCAGCGTACATGCCATGGCGCATTAAAAAGGTTGTGCCAGTTAATTACCAATTACCCATCTGGTATTCATATCAGGGGATGAGGTGTTCATTGAGAATTGCATTTCACTATGCTATCTAGTCAACAAATCCCACCAAATGTGGTATCATGCAATGTTATTGCCCATGGATGGCCACAAATAACTGGTTTTGTGTGTAATCAAAGGCTTGCTCAAGAACATGCCTCAACTAGTTCTTCCCAAAGTCAGGCATATAAAGAACAAGTTTTCAAATTACTCTTGCATCAAGCAAATGAGAATATCGAACATGATTCTCATTTAGAGCATGCATATCATCAGGTAACAGAGGTGTCAAAAATAACGCAATGGTCATCTGATCTAGGTGATTTGAGTGGATGTCGGATGATGCATCCAGCCAATTTCCGGACTAAAATCTACAAAATCAGGAGAGATTTTAAGAATGTTTCAGATGTAGCAGCTCAAGAGACACCTCATATTTCTAGGTTGGGGACTCTTTTAATACAACCCTAGGGATCAATAGATAGGATTCGAGGAGTTGGGCAGGAAAAATAGGAACAGCCCTAGTCCACTGGACTGGGGACTTTTTCAAATTCTCAATCTCTTCCTTAGCGAAATCCAGTATTATATCGATTAGGGAAGAAGCCACAAGAGGAACGTAAAGTCTAATTATCAGGAAATTCCCTCCAAATTACGGTTCATCAATAAGTTTACGAGGGATCAACCAAACAAAAGCCAATGTCTCATAAAGGTCATGGAAGAAGATAGTATCACAGAAACACTAGAAGAAGGGATGCAATGTGTTATGTATCGATAAATTTCATCAATGTCATTGTCACTGATCCCCTAGAACATGATGCTCACTCAGAGGAATCAGATGAAGAAGTTCCTGTTAAAGGGGCTGTATACACAGAAATAAATAAAGGAGGTGTGCGTACCAGAAGCCAGAGGGTTGCCCAGAGGAAATACATTCCTTCAGGTAATACCCTTCCATACTCTATAAAGGAACATGCCAAGGAAAAGGGTAAAATTCAGGTTACATCCCACCCTACCTCTGGAGAAGGCCAATCACTCTCATTAGAGGAAAGGTTCGCATTGCAAGAAGAATAAATGAAGGAGTTAAGGAGGTTAAATGCAGAACTACTTCAAGGTAGTCTTCATCCTAAGCATGCTGAAGTTAATCAATCAAGAGAATTTGTTGCAGCTATTAGGATGGATCTAGAATATCCCCCTTTACAAGTACACTCTCACAGGTCCAATCCTATGGGTCATACGCGAAAGAAACTGGCAATACTACCATCAGTGGTAGTACCGGTCGTCACACCCATCCAAACTCTAGTTATTTCACCTGCTCAGGTCCAAGATCAACCAGATGTTTCTCAAGTATTAATGACTACCATTGATTCATTAATAGATCGGTTGGAATCTATGGAAGGAAGAAGTGAACCAGTTCAACCTGAAAAGAGAGATTACCCTGAATGGGTGGATGCAATTCCTCCCCCATCAAATTTTGTGAATACCACATTCCCAATTTTTAATGGTTCGGGAGATCCAGAACAACACTTAACACATTTTGTTTCTCGTTGTGATCCTATGATGGGAACTTCTCAACAACAAGAAGCAGTTAAGCTCAGGTGTTTTGTGCAGTCATTACAAGGACCTACTTTTGTCTTGTATACAAGTTTGCAATCTCAGTCAATTACTGGGTAGGAAGATCTCCGTAAAAAATTCATTCTTCAATTTAGCTCAACATTACCAAAGACGATAGTTTTTGATCTTACCAATTGTAAAAAAAGGGAAAATGAAAGAGTTTCGGATTTCATTTCTCACTGGAAGGGATTAACATATTCCTTAAGTTTAGCACTCCCCCAAGAATATTTGCTTCCAATCTGTGTGGCAAATCTGCATGACGAATTACACACACCATTGATCCCTATGAAATACACAAGAGAGTTTTGAGACCTTACTTCAATTGCTCAGCAGATAGAAGACTCTCTTATAGAGACTAGGGATAAAACTTGTGTAACTCCATCATCTATAGGAAGGATAATAGGGAAAGCAGATACTGCTATAGTTACACTTAAACAAGCACCTATACCTACTTCCTCTTCAAAACCTTCATCATATCGAAGGGCTCCACCTCCTGAGTGTCAACAACAATGGCCGCCTAATCAATATGATCAAATAGATCAAAGGAGGAAACAATTTGAGGATTTAAAGAACAAAGTTTATTCTTTACGGAATGAACAAGTTCCTGGTTAATTCATCTCGGCTCTGGAAAACAATCTGGTTCAGTTTCCAAGGCCCCAAAGGACGAACAAGGAAGGAGATGAAGACCTCCCCAACTATTTCTCGTTTCATCAGATGTTGGGGAATCCCATTGAGGAGTGTTTTGTCTTCAAATACCTCCTGCAAAAGATGGTGGACTCTGTACAAGTAAAACTGAAAGGTTCTTCAACCTAGTTATCATGTGTTATTTCTACCGATTCAAAGGAAGTAGGCGAGTGGCACAAAGTAAAAAGTAAAAATGCACAGAAATATGATGATTGGATGGTCAAGAAAATGATCAACCAAACTTATGTCATTTTACTAACACAATTGAATAAACTAATTGTGTCTTCTGCTATTTCTACCACATTAAAAACCCCTTCATCAGAAGGAAAATCCTCAAAGAAGCATCATAATTTGAAGAAAAAAGAGAAATCAGAAGAAGACGAGATCATGTCAAAGACTAAGTTGTCTTTGACTCTGGCAGATTTTATGCCATCTGCTTCAAAAGCATGGGCATCACCCCACCAAATGGCACAGCCTGAACTGGTTCATTAGGCAGAATCTTCATCAGATGAATAATTGATCTTTGGTTCTGTTAACACGATTCATTTAATGGATCCCTATGCCAATGACAGTTTCGATCACGATGACCCTAAGTTCTCTATATCTAATAGAGGAATTAGAGGAAGAGACAGAGGTATAGGATACAGAGGAAGATGTGGATATTCTAAAAGACACTATTTCAATCCTACCCCTACTAGAACTGTATATGCAGTAGAAATTTGTGAAAAATCCCTTCAGTGTACTCAACAATAACAAGAAAGTTCTTCCACACATGGCAGATTCGGTCCTGACACAGTTATTTTGGAGGACTGATTAGAGGTTAGACCTTCTTCCTCTCAGCAAATAGATAGACCTAAATCCAAACACTCTTATGGAAACTTCCATAATGTCAATTAAGGCAATCAATCCAGATAGCATGGGAGAAATTGTTGATTTACCAAGTAGTGTTGGAATCTTAAATGGAGATGTCTTCATTTCATCCGCTGAAATCTAGAAATTCTATACTTCATCAACCAGGGCAGAAGAAGTTATATAAATACCAGAGGAAAACAATGATGTCGATTCTCAATCCATCATCTCCTCTCTATCACCCCAAGAAGACCCTTCATCATCAATAGGGTCAGAAATGACAGCCTCTTCTTCAAGATGTTCAAATTTTAACTTCTCCCCTGACCATGAAAATTCTGCTTCGTCATCTACTATGCAAGCGGAAATAGAAGAAGTAACACATATTCAATAAGAAGAGTAAGATCTCAGGGATGCTCCTCCAGCATTTGAAGAGGGTATCTTTACCACTATGGATGAACTCATAGAAATAAATCTGGGTACAAAATAAGATCCACACCCCACTTTAATTAGTGCATCCATGACTCTTGAAGAGAAAGAAATGTATACTTCATTTCTAAAGAAAAACCAATATGTATTTTATTGGAATTATACATAAATTCTAGGTCTTAATCCTGATGTTTCCACTCATCATTTGGGTTTTCCAGAAGAACATTGAGGATTCATGCAAGCAGCAAGAAGAACTCACCCAACTTATGCCTCCAAAATTTAAGCTGAAGTTTATAAGATTATCAAGGCTAAATTCACCAGAGAAGTTCAATATCCCAAATGGATAGCTAATATTGTCCCTGTGAAAAAGAAGAATGGACAAATTATAGTTTTCATTGACTTCAGAGATCTTAATCAGCATTGTCCCAAGGATGATTTTCTAGTTCCGATCACAGAACTCTTAATTGATGCAACAACTGGCTACGAAGCTCTTTCCTTCATGGATGGTTACTCTGGGTACAATCAAATACAAATGGCCCCATAAGATGAGGAGTCTACAACCTTCAGAGCTCCTCAAGGTGTGTGTTTTTTTCGGGTAATGTCCTTTGTCCTGAAGAAGGTAGGTGCAACATATCAACGTGCCATGCACCATATCTTCAAACCCTTTTTAAGGAATTTTTTTGAATGTTATGTGGATTATTTGGTTTCTAAATCCAGATAACGTTCTGATCACTTGGCCGATCTGGAAATCATATTCAACAAACTTCGACAACACAATTTGAAGATGAACCCCTTGAAATGTGCTTTTGGGGTAACCTCAGGAATATTTCTCGGTTTTGTTGTACACCATCATGGTATCGAAGTTGATCCTGAGAAGGAAAAATCAATCCTTGACATGTCACCTCCTAGAAATTTGAAGGAATTAAGAGGACTTCAAGGACACTTGGCCTATATTTAGCATTTCATTGACAATTTGGCAGGCAAGTGTTTACCCTTCACCAAATTAATAAATAAGGAAGTCACCTACTAGTGGACTGAATAATTTCAAGAAGCATTCGATATTCTCAAGAAATATCTCTTGAGTCCACTGGTATTAATGCCACATATTTAAGGAAGACCACTTATTATCTATGTGATGGATTTAGAGCGATCATTGGGTTCCTTCCTTGCCCAAAATAATGATGCTGGGAATGGAAACAACCTTTACTATCTCAGTCGGACTATGCTTGAGGCAGAAACTCGATATTCAAGTATTGAAAAGTGCTTCCTAGAATTAATCTTTGCAGTTTAGAAATTGAGACACTACCTGCAACATCATGAGGTCCAATTGGTTTCTCACAATAACCCACTCAAATTTATCCTTAGTCGTCCAATGATTACAGGATGTCTGGAAAGGTGGGCAGTTATTTTGCAGCAGTTTGATATCCAATATGTGTCTCAAAAGGCAATAAAGGGCTAAGCTCTAGCCGATTTCCTTGATGAACACCCATTTATAGAAGATATATCCTTAAATATTGAACTTCCTGATGAGTAAGTCTTCTCTATTCAATATAATCCTCAAACTTGGGAAATATACTTTGATGGTGCCTCCAGAAGTCCAACAGGGAAGAAAATGGAAGATCCTAAATTCAACAAAGTTGGGTTAGGAATCGTGCTTATTTCCCCAGAAAAGGCAGTGCTACCCTATTTCTTCTTATTGTTGGAAGGCGGTACAAACAATGAAGCAGAATATCAAGCTCTCATCGCAGGCTTGGAATTGGTGCTTCAGGAACAGGTGAATCATTTGAAGGTAAAAGGTGATTCAGATTTGGTAATCAAATAAATCAATGAGGATTATGCCATCAAAAAAGAAGAGTTAATCCATTTTTGTGATTATGTCAGAGAGTTAATGGCCGAATTTACATCAGAACCAACATTTTCTTATGTCATGTGATCAAAAAATTACCAATATGATGCACTGGCTAATGTAGCCACAACCCCGACATATCCAAATCAGGATGAAACAATCATCATTATTGCCCACCATCGTATAGTTTCACCTTTTGTTCAAATAAGAACAGAGGAAATCAATGAAATCAGTCCCATTTCTGAACCATATGGTCATATTATAGGATGGATGACACCTATTAGAGAATACCTTCAAAATGGAACACTCCCATCTGATAGAGCCGCGAAAGAACAAGTACGGTGACGTGTGGTCAATTTTACTCTCTATGATAGCCCAGATCACCAAAAAATTCTTTACAAGTGAGGTTTTGATGGAATTATCTTCAGATGTATTGATGGTGAAGAGACAATGACTGTCATGAATGAAGTACATGCAGAAGTTTGTGGTGCCCACCAGTCTGGACACCGAATTTTTGTTCAAATTCGAAGGCTTGGATACTTATGGCCTTCAATGATGCAAGATTGTGTTGATTTCACTAAGAAGTGTCATTCTTTCCAAGTATGTGAAAACTTCATTCATCAAACCTCGGAGTTTCTTCATACAGCTAAATACTCCTGGCCATTTGCTACATGGGGAATGGATGTAGTGGGACCTTATCCTCCGGCTACAGCTAAGCAGTTTAAGTATATTCTTACTGCTACTGAATTCTTTTACAAATGGGAAGAGGCAATAACTCTCATATAATTTGGTGCTAAAAGAATTATTATCTTTCTCAAGTCTAACATCATTACCAGATTAGGTGTTCCTCATACCATATTGACGGATAATGGCACCAACTTTTGTTCATATAAGGTAAGAAAATTGTATCAAGAATACAATATCAGATCCAACCATTCATCTCGGTATCATGTAGTGGACAATGGTCAAGTAGAGGCTTTCAATAAGACTCTTTCAAACATACTTCAAAATATGGTGGATAAAGATAAGAATTCATGGCCTGATAAACTTTTCATGCTCTACGGGCTTATCGGACTACCACCCACACTGCTACACGATCAACTCCATATTCATTGGTATATGGAACGAAAGAAGTCTTGCCTATTGAAGTCCAATTACCTTCTCTTAGAGTCACCATTTGTGATCAATTATCTACAGATAAACAATCTCAAAAGTGATTGGATGAATTGGAACAACTATATGAAAAAATATTGTGCACAGTGCACCATTTAGAAGTCTATCAGAATAAAATAGCACGAGCTTTCAATAAAAAAAATTTCATCTTCATTTATTCATTCAAGGAGAATTGGTATTAGTCCTCATAACCCTAATGATACTGGGAAAGAAGCCTCCAAATCTTGAGACAAAGTGGGAAGGACCTTACTCAATACATAAGGTCTACTCCAATGGAGCTTATTCTTTAATCTCAATGGATGAAGAACTCATTACAACTCCAACCAATGAAAGATTCTTGAAGAAGTATTTTGTGTAACACAAATACACCCATTATCCTTTCTAAAAGACATTAAACTATATAGGCCCCTCTATCGTCTAACATGAGGTTAAACCGTGTCCCCCTATCATCCAACATGACGTTAAACTATGCATCATCCGAGCTGCAGGATGTTAAACTGCCAAGCACCCCATGTCTGTGACACATGACATTAAACTATGATCACCGCATGTGAAATTGTATTTTAAACTCTGATTCTATGCGTTCCCTAGGCAGCTAACCATGAATAAGCCCCACACCACCCTTCGTGGTCGCATCTTTCACGACATGATCATTAGGTTTGTTGCTGCCTCTTGTTTCTCACACCGAGCATGACTCACGTGAGCTTAGAGTAAGCTTCGACCATGAAATCTTCTCTGGGCCGCTAACCATTCTTAAGTCCCAACATCATCTTTGGGTCGTTGTCCTCAAGTACACCCTGATCGCCGAATCCCTCTCAATTGAACTATGCGGACATTGATCCTTGCCTCATATTCCGGGTACGTAGGCAACCTCCTAAGGTTCAAGCCCGAAACCACTTTCTTCACATCAATTCACCTCCATCACATATGATGTTGATCTGTGAAGCCCCCGTAAACCGTCTTATTAATATCAGTTCACTTTCATCCTACATTATTTTAAAATGTTTACATCCCATAATCCTAAATATATGACATTAAACTATACAATCCCCCATTGTCCTTGCTGCAAGACATTAAAATGCATAACACTGGTCCAAGCATATGACCTTAAACTATTTTCGCTTTTGTCATGTATGACAATAAACTGCAACAATCCTTGATATCCTCACTCGAGAGGAATCATCATTGACATGGTATCCAACCATGTTATATTTCAAGAACTACGTATGACTTGATTCTCATCCTTATGATATACATAGTGACACCCAAGTATTTAATCTTGGGTCCAACCATAATTGCAATAAATTCCTCTTTACCCCTCATATGTACAAACCAAATCTGTACAAAGGGTATTTCAAGAACTATGTGCAGCTTGATTCCCATACTCATGGGATACGTAGGAACGCTCGAGCATTCCTCAAGTCCACCCCCGAGCCTTTGGGCCTAACCCCAAACTCCACTTTTGGTCCCTTGGCTAAAAAGTCCCCCTGGGAGCACATGGTGTGATATGGAACACCTTGGTCTTTATTCACATCGGGTTTATAACAAATGCACGATGTGTCTCCCTCACTATGGTCCAAGCTCTATGACCCTAAACTAATATCTTCCATGCACTCGTCCTACATGACATTAAATTGTATTTCAAGAACTACGTGTGGATTGATTCTAATCCTAATGAGATACGTAGTGAAATCCAGAAAATTAATTCAGGACCTAGCCGCAACATTATAAAAATAATATTCATGGTCTCCATAACCCTTTTATTGACTTCTCGTCGCAAAATTTCTGATACCTAAGAGTTATTTTTCTTGACAATGCAGCACGTGCCCTTAGGTGGCCTTGCATAAGTTGTCTACATAATGGACCTGTCAGCCAAAAGATGCTACTATTTGACTATGAAGCTTATACCCTAGTTGGCCCTGCATAATTCAACCTCCATAATGGGTTTTTCAAGTAATGGTATCTTCATTATTAAGAGAATTCTCTTTTGTCCCTATTGGTCTTAACAACGATATGTAGGGATCTGCAAAAAAACTGCCATCCTTAACATATTTGTTCCATACTCTTTTTCATGATCTGAAATTATTAAAGTCTATGGTTTACATTTACCTTCTTTTCCATATATCCAGAGTAATATGAAATAACCTTGGACCACTTGACCATATGTCTTATAATGTTTCTATCTCCGGTTTTAGTCATATGATTTAAAACCACAGATACATTTTTTCCTACGTTTGGGTCAGACCTTCGTAGAAGTCACATTCCTCCAGTTCTTTGACAATTCTGATTGGAAATATCCTCTCCATATTCAAGTACATTTCTCCATAAATCAGACTATATTCTTTGGAAAATTTGAATCTCCATAAAACTTTCTTTGGATTTTAGCAATAGAAAGTCAAATTTCTAAGAGTTATTTTGCCCGACTATGCAACACGTTCCCTTAGGTGGCCTTGCATAAGTTTTCTACATAACAGACCTGTCAACCAAAAGATACTACTATTTGACTATGCATCATATGCCCTAGTTGGCCCTGCATAATTCATCCCCCATAACGGGTTTGTCAAGTAGTGGTAACTTCATTATTAGAAAATAATTCCTCTAATTCCTTTTAGCTATTTTCCCATGTCATTCCTCAGATTCAAAATTTCTCAAGTCACAGTTTACAATTTCCCCCCTCCATACTTGAATATGGTAATATGTTTCCAAACAAATTATCAAGAATTGAGTCAATATAATCCATTCGGTCAAAGATATTCGACCTTAAATATTATCCTTTTTATAGTCCAACATGCATGACTTTAAACTACCAATAACAAAATACACGGTACTCATTAAATTGGGAACCTATAAAGGGTACTCTGAACAAAATTCGAGTCCCATCTCACTAAACATATATTTTGTATGATTTAGGCAATATTGATCAATTAAAAGATGCAAAGTTTGTGGGGTTGTTTATATAACCCTAGTAAAAATCAAACTATGTTTACTAGGCCCATTGTCTTAGGTAAAAATAAGAGCAATTATAAAGAAAATAAAGTTATAGATGATTAAAGATGAACTGTTTTTCATTGATGAAAAATATTAGAAGAACATCCACAGACTTGAGTCTCTTCTTTTTTAAAAAAAATTATAGAATACTTTCAACATGATTTCTCATCTGTTTCACAGCATCCCGAGCTTCATCAACAACCACTTGAAGTTCATTTACTTAACCAACTTCACTCTCTTCAGCTCGACGAATTCCTTCTCTGTAATATGTGATGGCTTTTATATGATTTTCTTAGACTTATTCCAATGAATTATGAAGCTGGTCAAGCTCCCCAGTAACAACATCTAGCTCTTGCTGAAGGTGCAACTGCTGGAAAATATTCTCCTTGATCTTCTACTTCAGTTCCTTTAGCTTTTCAGTATGATCAGCCTCAGCTCGGGACAATACAACATGAAATTCACTGATATTGGTCAGCAATCTAGCTCTGATCAGGTCTTGATGACACCTTTTCTCTTGTTCCCTCCTTCGAATGACTTGTTTCACTGCGACATGGGTTTCTTGATATCCAAAACTGCCAAGTCCCAACATGATTAATAGAGATGAAGGTCTTGGAATTTTTGAAGGCAACTCTTCAAGAGGAATCTCAGATATTATCTTCTATATATTTTTCCATACCTGTGCACCCCAATATCTGTGCGCCGAACTTGCGCGCCACAGACCCTTGACTTCTCCGACTTTACCTCAGAGACAAATCCTCTTTTATTTTCAGATCAAACTCTGAGGGGGGACTTTTTTTATGCTCATTTTCATCATAGAGTCCAAAAAATGGAAAAGTGGAATACCTTAAGAACAAAAAGGGTCACCATTTGAAGAACATCAAAAAAATTGACAAAGGCATAGACTTGGATCCCATTTGGAGTGAGGCGTGTAAGTCACTTGCACGCCACCTATGGGCCACATAGCTCACCAGCGCACCCTATTTTATTTTTCTCCCATGGTGCAAGGTGGCCTATAAATAGCCCCTATGGGCCCCCATTTCAAGGACTGATTTTCCAAAATTCAAATTCAAGCTTTGTTCACCGTAGTATTCAACTCAAATCTTCCGAAATATTCTAAGGTAACTTTTTACCTAGAATGGAATACATGAAGGAGTATAATAAGGTCTAAGTGTTTAGAATTCATCAACACTTGCATTCCTAAGTGTCTAGACCTCCTTAAAAATGGAAACACTTGTGTTCCACCCTACCCTTTCGATGAAACTTACATTCCACCCTTTTGGAAACATCTTAGGATAATACTAAAGGCTTGAGTTAAGTCTCACCCAAGTATTAACCTACAGATTCTTCATCGCCCAGGTGAACCCATGCCATGCAAGTACACTTACACGACTAAGACTTGCGCGCCAACTTAATTTTTGTGCCTCTCTCCCATTTACCTCTCCTCTTCAAGATATTAGACCTCGAACCCCTTTTCAAATCCATTTATAGCATGGTTTCTTTATTGGATTCCTTATATGAAAGGAATTTTGTGATAACCTCTCCCAAAACCTCGTGACATACAAGCTTTATGTCACTACGGTTAGAGGTTTCCTCCATATAACCACATCCTTTAAGATGAGAAGATCTTTTGATTTAGGGAATCCTCCTCAGGAGTAAGTCCCAAGTTCCCTTGGTTCGGGCCTCCTTCTCAGGAATAAGCCCTAATCATAATTCCTTTAGTTTGGGCCTCCTTCTCAGGAGTAATCTCCAAGTTATAAGTCCCCTTTAATTTGGGAATCCTCCTTAGGAGTAAGCCCCAGGTTAAAACTCCAAATCTCCATAAAGTAAAAATACCTTTATGGACCCTGCTCCTGGGCTTCTTTCCTGAAGTAAGTCCTAGTCTTCATCTACTTGGTCAGTCATACATACGTAAGCCCAAAATCATTTCTTGTGACTGAATCATTCATGGCACAATCATCAGGTTTACTAATACCTCTTGTTTCTCACACTAAGCATGACTCACATGAGCTTAGAGTGTAAAATTAATCACGAAATATCTTTTCAGGCCATTAACCATGCATAAGCCCCATATTTCTTCACCCGAACTATGTAGAATTTGATCTATGACTTAAAAGTAGAGTACGTAGGAATACTTTATAAGGTTCAAGACCATCATTCATTAATTATTTTCTATCCCATATGATGTTAAACTATATCCTTCTTATCAAACTATGTGGGTTTTGATTCATTTTTAATGAGGATACATAGGTAGCCTATCTACAGGTACGATCCCAACTCTGAAATAATCCCTATCTTTTTGAATGACAATAAATTCAAGTGCCCCACTGAGTGGCTTTAAAACTAGTATGGTCATCATAATGACCAAGAGATTTCTATATAATATATTGAAGGATACCATTGACTAAGAATCTCTAATACATATAGATGATTCTCCATCGATGAAGAACCTCTAATACATATAAAAGATTATTTAAATCCCATACATATCAATCATTTATTGCCAAATCTAAAGGAAAACCCATTTTCATGCTCGGTAAATTAATAAGGATTCATGAACATAACTTAAATCTATAAGAGATTTCTAGAGTAGGCAATAATTCCCCCCAAAAAGGTGTGATGATCCTGAACTCCCATCCTCTCGACCAATGAAAATTCTTAAGCCTCATTGGTCCATAACTAATGAGATCCTACCTTTGAAAAGTAGGTCCAAATGGATATAGAATCATTGGGTGTTTCTGGTTCTATGAATAAACCCGTTAGAAACCGATTAGAAAGTTTGAACCTTAAACAAACAAGTTCATCCCATTTCTAGAAGAAACAGACTATAATAATCAAATCCATGAAGATTATAGGGGAATTAGCAAGTCCAAAGGACATTATTATGAACTCATAGTTCCCTTACCTTGTATGGAGGTAGTTTTATGAACATATTCCTTCTTCACCTTTAGATGATGATATCTAAAATGAATATCCACCTTTGAGAAGTACCGATATCTTTATAGTTTATCAAACAAGTCATCAATCCGTGGAGGGTAATACTTATTCTTTACATTGATCATGTTGAGATCTTGATAATCTATACAAAACTACATTGATATATCATTTTTTCTTTACAAAGAGAACTAGATCATCCCAAGGTGATGCACCAGGGAGTATAAACCCTTTTTCAAAATACTCTTATAGCAACTTCTTTAACTCATCCAGTTCTATAGGGGCCATTCTATTGGGGAATTTTGGGATAGGAGTTTCTCTAGTTATAATCTTTATTAAGAACTCTACCTCATGATCTGGTGAAAGTCTAGGAAACTCTTTTGGAAATACATTATTTTATTCCCTAATAATGATAATTTACTCATGGATGATGCTTTCCTTTGGATTTACCATTTGGGAAAGGTATACTTCTTCATCAGGTATCAACACCCACACTATTGAGGGATTCTCCAAGAAGATTCATGATGTTCCTTGAATTTTTATAGGAGAATTGCATGGTTTGGAATATAGAAAGAGATTTCTTTTTCCCGATAGATGATGTGTGATATATATAATGAGATCCAATTCTTGCCTAGTATAACATAAAATTTAATCATGGAAAGGATTATGATATTTTCTAGATGAATATTCCCGCATATTCTAATAGGATAAGAGTCGAACACTTGGGATGTAATGATTACACCACTATGTGTTTTTATAGATATCTATACTTCAAGATATCAAGGATTTGATTTAAAAATTCTAGAAAACATACATGAAATAATGGAATGTATAGAACTAGAATAAAATAGAACCTTTACCTTTATTAGGATAATAGGAAATAAACCTTTTATGACATCATTTTTACACTCCACTTCAGAAGTAGTGATGGTATAAGACTTCACTTGCTCCTTTAGCTATAGTGTTTACTGATGCTGATTATACTCATGGAATTTTGGTTTAGTGAACTAGTTTTTATAGTTCCCTTTCTCTACATAGTTGAATAATTGAACCATGGGAGGTTTATTTTGAGGTTCCCTCCTTTACTTCATCATGTTGGTTGGATTATTATTATATCCTAGAAATTTATGATCTTGGTGCCCATATATAACACACTTAAAGTATTTCCCTATCTCTTTAGGGTAATTTAAATGATGCTTCTTCACACATTTTTGGAATATGGGTGGTTGGATCCTCTTTCCCCCTTTTTCATTTGAACCCCCATCTTGAAACTCCATTATTCTATTCTTATATCCATAAACATGAGACCATTCACCAAACTCCATATCTACTTTGAGAGGATATTAAACTACTTCTTTATAAATCCCAGAGTCTCAGATTGCTAGATCCTTTCAACGGTGTGGTTTTAAAACACTATAGAATCTATCTATTTTTCTATAATTGTTAATAACAAAACTAGAAATATCTTGAGATCCTTGTGATATTTCCCTCATATGTTACGATCGATTCACCCTCATTTTTCTTCAGATCTAAGAATTATCTCTCCATCACTGTTCTAAGAGTTTGTGGGAAATACTTATTAAGTAATAACTTCTTAATGTCTCCCCATTCCATTTCATCCATTTTATAACTTTTCATTGTATTCATTATTAAAAACCAAAATTTATCATACTCTACATTTAATTGATAAATATCTAGAGACAAATTCTCCTTCTCATAATAGTGGAGTACAAAAAATAAATTCTACATTGCATTAACCCACTATTCCATGACAAGTGGATTGAAAGATCCACTAAATGTCAAAGGTCATTACTGTATGGGGGACTCTATATATAGTTGATCCTTTTTGGGTGAATGTGAATGTTTCACATGGTTATTGTTTTTATTTATAGCCTGATACAACTAGGTAAGCATGGTCATAAAGTTTTGAAATCCGCCTCTCATGGAATTGGGGATGTTGTTTAGAAAATCATTGTATTATTCCTCACATGGGTTGTTGGCCTAATTTCTCATGGTTCCCACTATTTTATAAAATAGAAAAAGGCTTGAACAAATAATTAGTCAAAAAATCCAGAATAGATAATTTATTTTTATGTGAAAATATTCTCAAAAGGCATATCTTATGGGATCCCAATGTTTAGCATTTTTCAAAAAACTTCTTCTAGGATGTTTACCTATACATAGCCTTATACTTATGGTTTTCACTAACATTTTATAAACATAATTTACAAATTAAATAAATCATGATTTGATACCAAATATAGAAACCTGAAATTTTCTTACATTACTATTAATTCATTTTTAAGGTAAACAACATAATAGTGTTACAAATCTAAGATCCAAAGGTTTAGTGCATTGGGAAAATTAGTCTCATATGTCAATTGTACATAATAAAACATAAAAAATATTTAAATTCGTATTTTTTATCCTTATTAATATCCCATTATCTTTTTAGTACATGTATTCACCTGATGATATACATCACATAAAGGAGTGAGCTAAAATCCCACTAAGGGGAGGAATAAGGAACATGAATATATAGTACATGGGTGAGAATAATCAACCTCATCATTTCATAAACATAGGATCATTATCAACATCATGATGTAACAATTTGATAAAGTCTTGGAATGTATAATATTCATAAAAATGAATTATCATGTCATAGTGGTCAAATACCAAACATAGTTGTGAACAAATCTAGCATCATGTCCATGCATAACATATGCACATAAATAATAACATTATCATTATGAAAACATTTAACATCAATTTCATGCATAAAACACATAATATCATAAGATACATCACATTAACCTATGAATTGGAGGGATATATAATTATGGGCCCGCCCATCACATCATAGATTCTCATAATCATGCATGCCACATAGAATGTATAATAATCACAGTCCTGAAATAACCCATGGAAAGAAATGGGTTTAAAAAGGATTTAATAAACCAAACATTCAGGAATAATATTTTGGGTTCCCAAATGAACAATAGAAATATTATTTGGCATAAAAATCATCATTATTGAGTGAAGAAGAAACAAATAAAGATGAGGTAAGAATGTGTTTTGGAAAGAAAAGTGTTTTCGAAAAATCCTTGTATTTGGATTAGAAATAATTTTGGAAATGTGGAAAACATGTTTACACAAAAAAAAAAGTCAATAATATTGAAATAATATTTAATTAATATTAGGGTAATTCTCATACTAAAAATGATGATAAATATGGACAACTCAAATAAAAAGGAGTTGGGTTTGAGAATCCCCTTACCTTAAATCCTACTTTATTTCATTGCTTTTATGCCTAATAAATAATAAACATAGGTTTATTTAAACATTTAAACATAAAAGAATTATTAAAAAAATTCACTATTTATAAATTATAATCATTTTATTATATTTATTAATTCCCTCGGTTAAATGGAAAACATTTTGATGCAAGGTCTTACTTAAAAATTCACCGTTTTCTTTTGTTTTCACCATTTGGGTTTCTGGGAATTTATAAAAAAGTAGAATTAATTAAATAAGAATAAAATAAACATATTTACACTTTTATATATCATAATTAATTTATTATTACCATACATAAGTTTGGTGATATGAAAATAATTTGGAAATGTCCTTATTGGTGGTTAACTGGCCGTTGTCTAGAACGTTGTCTAAAGGAGGAGAAATAGAGGTATATAATTTAAATACTTCAAAAATATAAATTTTATAGCAGGTTAACATAATTAATATAATATTAACATACTTAATAACTAATCTTATATGATTTGGTTTCTAAATCAATTGTTAAAATGAGACAAAAGAGTAGAAAATTGAGAAGAGTTGATAAAAACTTACTCTTTTCTTAGTGTTTCTTCTCTTGTACGACCTTAGAATTTATTGATGAATAGATTTGGTTCAGTACAAAATGTCCCTAAGGTTAATAAGGTAAAAATAGAGAGTATATAGGTATATATTTTTCTTTGGTAAGTTAGGGAAGAGCGGTTTTCCAAGGTAAGGGAGAGGGGTTATATATACTTGAGAAGAGTGGTATTTTTGAGTTAAAATATTGAATAAAATACTATATCCATGTTAGACCATGTAATAGTTATATTTTTGACATAATTAATCATATATAAATATAATATAATGGTTTTAGGACTTTAAAACCCTATATAATTTGAATTCACAAGTATATTAAAAAGGAAATGGGAAAAAATAGATTTTTTAAAGGAATACTTTTGAATTTAGAATTTGTAAAGTAATTTTTAGGTTTGGAAATCATGTTTATTTTAAGTTAATAACCAATGTATCAAATTAAATATTTTTTGTTCAAGAAATCATTTCTAGAAATTATTAGTTCATCATTAATTCATGAATTATGTAATTCAAGATACATCGGTTATGGAAAAAAGATATATTTTTACTATTCACCTAAAAATTAAAGTATTTCAAAAAATTACCAAACAATAACAATTGTAAAATTACAAAATGATGATTTTAAAAATTAAATTCAATTTATGAAAATAGTTTTCTAAAATAATTTATTTTAAATTTTTATATGAAAATTATGATTTTTTTATGAAATACCTTAAAATATAGTTTTTTAAAAATGTTGTTTTGTTTTCTTTGAGTTATTAATATTGATATTTATTTTATTTAATTATAATATTTATATTTACTTAAATTTACCTTAATAAATATTATTTAAATTACATTTTATTGTTTTTTGGTCAAATTAAAATTCCAACAGTCATGTTACTATTCCTAACAGTCAGGTTACTATTCCCAATGATCAGGTTACTATTCCAATTGTCACATTTCCTCCTATAAATACTTATTAATTCCATCATTAATTATTTACCTAAATTCATCTTAATGTTTTACATTTCCATTTTCTATAATGTCGATTGGTTTACTAATATTTTGTTTCTTTTCTATAGTGTTGTTCATGGGAGGGATTATTTTTGTCGATCAGGGTGATCCAAACTTTCCCATTATAGTTTTTATATTTTCTATTGTTTATCCCCTTTTAATATTTATGATTTTAATGGGTTTAGTTTTTTGACCTCCTTTTTTTAATGATTACAAAATCATATTTCTAATGATATTAAGGAATTTTATGTTTTCTGTAAGTATTCCATAATCTAAGACATGTGATAAACTTGAAAAAGGATGATTCATTGTAAAGACTAAATCACCTATGAACTGAAACATTTATAAGATATTTCACTATCAGTAAGAAAATTTCACTAAGTCAGAGACATCACTAGGATATCTCACCATCCAGATGTCATGCCGCTAGAACATAAATTTGGAAAAGTGTGAGACACCACCATAATGACCTACAAATAGAAGGAGTCACCATCAGATGAGAAAATGCCAACTAGACATGAATTTTTGGCTAAGTATAAGGCACCACTAGTTTCATATCACCAAGACTAGACATTTGTTAGCCTAAGACATCACCAGTATTGAGTCACCATTCTAAGAATCACCACCACAATTTTTAAACTTAACATTTTTAGTTAAATATTTTATAATGGATATATTATTGAACTTAATTCCAATTAATATTTTAATGATTGTATCTTAAATGATCGACAGAACACATTAAAAATGATTTTAGACGTATAGTATGAGGAAGTAAAGAGGATCCTGATATTCCTGCTACTGCTAATAAAAACAAAAGTAGAATCCCTCATGAAAAAGTATAAGTGAATGCTCATGAAAATTCGATAGAAAGATAAGAGCTTACACTTATAGAACACACATAGAATTGAAGAGCTAAACTACTACATCTTGCAATCACTCAACTGAGGAAGCTAGAAGATCAAAACATCTGCTCCTTTCCTTCAATCGAGAACAAGAGTCTATGAAACTTTATTCTTGAGAAGATTTCAAGTGAAATTGGCTCAATATTTTCTATGAATAAAATCATGTATTCATGAGTTTCACTACAATAGAATGGGAATTTCTATCCCTATACTTTTAGATTGCTCAGTTAGATTTATTTATTATTACATATTGATTAGTGTGTGTGCATACTCTATGCTATCACATACACACTATCTCTTGTATTGAAGTAGAAGATACTTGATATCTTCTCTTTACTATTATTATATCTATACTCCCACATATAACTGTTGTAGAGGTCATTGTGTAACCTATTTGTTTGTACTCCCACAGATAAGAGTGGAAGAGGTCATGTGTGACCTAGAAAGTTTGTAAACTGTTGTAAAACCTGATCTAGGTTGTGGATCAATTTTTTTTAATATAAAATTCTTGGTGGTGGGTGATCACCAAGTAGAGAGGAATAATTATTATCTTAATAATGAACCTATTGTTTAAAATTTCCATTTTATGTTTTTGTTTACTTTATTTTCTCTTTTAAAACTGAAACTATTTTAACCAAAAAACAACTAATACTTTGATAGTTAATCTTTATTAATGTTTTTATGAGATTTTAATTATGTAAATTGATTTCAAAGGAAAAAATAATATTGTATATTTCTTACCCAAGAACTAATCAATATTTAATAAAAATTTTGAAAGATTAAAACTAATAATGATCTACTATATTGATTAACTAGGCCATTTTTTAATTAATTGGGGGATTTCAAATTAAAAAATTTTGAATATAAATTTTTATTGGGTACTCAATTCACACCCTCTTGAGATACTCCCTCCACCAACACAACTGTTGACTAAATTAATGATTTTCACCAATTAAATTAAGTATTGTTGGTTTATATATGTGTTATATGTGCGTAATACTATATAATATAATATAATACACATTTATTTCAAGAAACAAATATCATTTATAAACTCTTGGTTTTACATCCAATACATTCCCATTTCTTCTATCCTTAAGTGAATTTCCTCAAATTTCTATTTATATAGTGTGTGAGGGCCCAAACCCTTCTAGCACATTCCTTTATGTGTTTCAAATTTTTGATATGCTTAAAGGACTCTTGGAGTAGATTTGGTGGAGTTTTGGTGATGAAATCTACTTGCACAAAGAATTAATAGGATTATTCATGGTGTGATAAAGTAGTCCATAGACTAAGTGGGGGTATTCATGGGCTATTATTTATGAAATGAACCATCAGTTCATGTTATGAAGGGATGAAGGGTCAGATTCAGTGAATTTATCCCAAAAATTCATAGTGTGGCCATGTAGTTCATGATATTAGTTGATCCATGGATTATAAAATATAGGTGACACATTTTTAATCAATCCTTATACTCAATCCATTCATAAAGTGAATGGCCTATTCACGTCGTGAATATGTGTTTGGAATAATGCCTATAAATTCAATTTCACCCTAGAAATCCCTCAAAATACTCCATTTTCTTATGAACCCTAAGATTCCAAAGGTCATTTTTTATATTTTTTAAGTCCTTTTGATTTGTATTCATTATTGGATTATCATGATCAATCTGTGGTGATTTGAGGTGAGTTTTCCCTCTCTATCTTAATATTTATTCTCAGTATGGTTTTTTTTCTCCCACTCTATCATTTCATTCTATGGAGGTATATCCTTTTCATTTATCATGGATTTATTTTTATACTTATCAATGCATTCATAGTGTGATGTACTTGAAGGTATATAGATTCCTTATGGAAGAGGTTACTAGTGATTTTCACTTGTTGTTTTGTTATTGTTTGATTAATTTTGAAAGTCTTAAGGTAAGAGATTCATTTCTTGTTTTTTAAGTGAAATTGTGAAGTTATCATGCATTATCTCATTAGTTAATGATGAAATTAATATTAATGAATTTTAAAGTGGAATTAAAGAATAAATTTTAGTTTTGGGTTTTAGAAATTACATGTTTTTAAACTGTATTGATGGTTTACCTCTTGATTTTTTAGATAGTGTGTTATACCTTGTTAATGATTTATATTAATATGTTTTTATGCTTTAAAAGTGGTTAAATATTTTAAAGATGGTAATTATTTTTGAACTAAATAAAGTTTCATGCTAATTTTTTATTGTTCTTCCTTATAATTGATATATATTGATGTTATGTATAAATCGTGTTTAAATAATTTGTTAATTGTTCATAGTCAATTCCATGGGTTTACACTTATGTTAAATTAATTAGTTAATTCAAGACAACAATGAATTGGTTATTTCCTAAAGGTAATTTTTTGGGGATAAGCAATTCTATTTTCTTGTGAAGGCTGGATGCCTTGGTTCCAGGGCATAGATACCCTGTTAACTATTTTTTGTTTGATTATTTCCAAGTCAGTTTGTTATAAACATGGATCAATACTACATGACATGATGTGATCCTTGGATGGCTAGTTAATTTATAAGATATGGGTATGGGGTACCCGGGGTTGTAGAAAAAGTTGGTACTAGTGATATAAGGATGGATGGTGATAGGCATAAGTGGTTTTAGGGATTGAACTAAGTCTAATAAAGTGGGTTGAAGTTTGTATTTCCCATTGATTGTTGAATTTAATGTTGAATTTCTTACTTGCTAATGAATTTATTACACTTAATTCTTGTCAGATTAATTTCTTATTTTCTACATTCCTTTCCCCTTTGCTTAATGTAGTTAGTTATTCTTGGTCTAGGAACATTTTATGGTAGCTTAGGATGAGTCCTAGAGTACCTAGAATTATGGAATGGTAATGAATATTAAATTATTTAACCCAAATAGTTGGGAGTTTTATGGTTGAAATAGGATAATTATTTAGTTATTTTTAAATCTTAAATGTTTCATAGAATGAATAAATTAAAAATAAATTTGAAGTGTTTGTGTGCCTATATGATATCTTGTCCTTATAATCTGCAGTCAAGTGTCTGAGAGTCGATAGTGTTAGTTGAGGTTAAGGCTAGGTATTTTCCCTTAGTGTGGTTTGTGAGCTATATATATATTCTTTAAGTTATTTGATTTCATATTCTACTTTATCCATGTTGATGGGGAGATTAACATCTAGTGGGATCTGGGGTGCTAGGTGTTTTACCCAATATCTAGGTTGGCAAGGATGGATGGATGATTATCCTCTCTTCCCTACTATATTATCTAAGAGTACTATCGTGTGCTAGTATGCATGGAAGATACCATCATATTTATGTTTGTATATGAATATAATGGATTAAAGTTATTTCACACAAATTTACCTTTAGATACAGTATCCTACTGCTTATTATATGTATACTATTAATGAGTTGTGATGGCTTGAGGTATGGTACACAATGTATGGGATATGGTGGTTTCCAAAAAAGTAATTGATTAATTTTTAGAGTTGGTGATAATGATAATGTTGTGTGATGCATGGGGTGAAGATTATTATACAACTTCCTTTAATTCATGTGGCTTTTTGGAGAGAGATGACTTATGATGTGCGATGTTGGAGAGAGAGAAGGAAACTAGTGGGGAATGTTTAGCATGGCACCTTAAATTTTATAACTATGTTTGATATTATATTATTACTTGTATGTGATACTTGATGAGAAATACATAGTTAGGTTAGGAAATTAGAATACCTGATTAGGTGATGAGTTAGTTTCATTGGTTATTCACTGGAATTCAGTAAGATTTCTTCACATTTGCACAAGAGTCCTCAAGGAGGATCCTACTGAGTATACCTATTATACTCAATCCTATCTATATAAACTATTTTTCAGGTCCATAGGATCTATTTGATGTTTAGGCTATAAAATACTAGTCTATGTAGTTGTTTGGGAGTTTTTTGGGATTTGAGGTCCCTACTAAGGATTTTGTTTTGGGAACTTATAGTTTTCCTTTTTCTATTGTTTTGTTTTATGGAATTTCATACATTTATTAGGATCAATTATTTATTTTTTATTATTGTAAGTAGGATTTTTTTTGTGGTGTTATATTATCTCTTGTTCCTCATGTTCTTATCAAAGGGTAGTGCCTCCCATTTGTGTGTATGATATCCCTATGGTTCTATCCACCAACCTATGAAGTATTGGTGGGAGGATTAATGTACCATCATCCCTATTCCTTCATTATCGGCCTAGGAGGGGTACCTTTGGGGGAGGGGGTCATGAAAGAGAGGTATCAGAGGTAATTTTAGGGATATGATAGAGTTTCTTGGTAGTCATTGGTGAGGATTTCATGTTTTGGCAGGGAAATGATGTTAGATGAACTTATTATGTGATATAAACCAAGGAGACTGACTACAACAAGGGTATTTATGGCCTCCTATTATCTAATATAAGAGCCTTAAAGTTTACTAATCCAACTAAGAAAAGTGATACTGGTTGTAGGGTATAGACCTATAAAAGTATAATATATCATTCTTTTTTGAGTCTATATTTTATTTTGGTATAATTTGGGGTTAATTTGAACCTTAATTAATTTATCTTAAATATTACATATTCAAGGTTTTATATTCCCTAACTATTTTTTATTTTGAAGTTATGGATTTAGCTTGATGAAACCATCAGGTTCATGAAAAATATGTTCAGTAAGATGTGCTAGTATATCACCATGGAGTTGAGGTCGATGTTGATGACACTTGGAGGAGAAAACTTCAATTTTTTCAAAACCAGAGCCTTAAGATGTATAAGGGATCTATTTTGGATTCATTGATATAGGACTAGTTAGAGGAGGTGGAGATAACCTTCAGTTCGATCCATTCTCAGAAGGAGTACCGGGTTTCATTGGTAGTGCTGATTCTACATGGGGAAGCCAGGTAGTGGTGGTTCATGTTCTTCAAGGATCGTAAGGAGTCAGCTATTTTGTGTGATAAGTTCTAATATTATTTCTAAGTTTAGTTTCCTTCATTGACCACAAATGTGGACATCCTTCATGATATTCTTACCACTCAAAAGGGGATTCCCAACTTATGGGATCTTGGGATCCATTTTAGGAACCTTATCCAATAGGCTTCAGACCTAATTCAAAGTGAGGAGTCTAGGGTGAGTCACTTCAAGGATGATTTACATCCATAAATCTAGCATTAGATCTATCCATTTATGCCACCGACATATCTCAAGGAACTGGTGATATCATAGGTTATTGAGAGGATGTTGGAAAGGAATGGATTGTCCCAAGAGGGGTATCATCAAAATTATCCATATAGTAGAGCTATGGTTTGGGGTTTCTAGTTTCATGGACATAAGGGTTTTCAAATAGCAGGGGGGGTGGTACTAACCCTCTTCATATCATTTCACTAGGGTTGGAAGATATCAACCCATAAAAAGTGATCAAATATTTTTTTTCATGTGGAGTTTATGGTCATAAGCAGTAGGACTGTCGAGTATTTTTGAGCAGATAGTGTGTGGCTGGTAGTCCACTTCAGGTTCTACCATTACAGAAAAATCAACTGAGGTAGCAACAACAAGTTTCTCTAGACAATTATTAGAATAGGGGATATGAGGAAGGTAGAGGATATCCTTATGATTCCCCTCATTCTTAGCAGGTAGAGATCAACTGTTGCAGTTGTCATCATTAGGGAAAGAAGGGCAGTGGAGCTGGTCGTGGTTAAATGCATGTTCTAGAGTTGTCTATTCTGAGAGGTCCAAATATCATTCGAGATACTATTTTATTTTTTTTCTACCTGGGTGCATGCCTTGATTGATTTATGATCTTTACACTCCTTCATTTCACTAGAGTTAGTTTATTATTTAGGACTTGAGGTGGAGAATATTTCATCTCCCTTGGCATTGACTGTAATGTCTTATAATTTCCATGTATTTTTGTAATTTTATATAATTATTTTGAGACCACAAAATTCGACGGCATGTGATTCTGAGGTTCGGAGAGCCCATAACGAAATTTTGAATTTTTTAAGGTACATTTAGTAAACTTGTGAGCATGATTTTATATCTTTTGATCTTGTACTCAGATTTAAAATCCAAGGGCACTATTGAATTTGGAATGATGAGATTCACTTAGAAACGACTTAACCTTGGCCGGAAAGGGCCGAGAAGAAAAGTTATTTTTCAGACTTTTTGAGAAAAATAATTAAATAATTTATAAAAATTATTTTATTTCTATCTCACCGTTGGGTGGCGGATGACAACTTTGTGGTGCAATGATGAGGTGGCGATGAAGAACATTAATGGAGGGCCAATAATGGATTTTTGAAACCTCACCAATATTATCTTAATGGATCATTAAATATGACTTATTAAACGAGGCTAATTTAATGAGCATTATTAATGGGTGCACCATCACTTCGCTTCTTGTTTTCTTTAAATAATCCAATGTGTGAAGTTTATATATTAAACTTGGAGGATTATCAGACAAAACTCTAATGAATTTCCTACCCAATGAAGAAATATGAACACCAACAGATCTTCATCATCTTCGAACCACCTCGATGAAGAGATCCAGAAGTGACGACGTCAACACCTTAGACTCCTGAGGAAAAACGCTTCAGTATCGAACGTCAACAAGGTAGGGGTTTTATATAATTTTGATGTTCTTCCCTGTTCTTTTCTAGAAATGACTAATGTGGATCAACCCACGAATAGGTTGACCCGTGCTTTGTGAATTTATGTGGGAGGGTAACACTAATGGGGATTTATTTACCTGGGATTAAGATTATTCTTGTATGATCAAACAATATTCCCCAAGCCTCCCCTTGATTTTAAACCTCTAACACGGAGGGCCTGGGCTAACACAAACAAGGCCCGAGCACCTTTTCTCATGATTTCTTGGTGTCCATATTTTCGAAGTGGTGGCAATTTGATTTTGTGGTCTGAGTAGGGATGGCGATGACCCGAGAGGCCCGTAGGCATAGATGGATTGGAAAATGGACCACCGAAGTGACTCCGATGGCCTACGGAAGATGCTGCCGATGCAGCACCACCAACGTGGTGGTCGACCCTCACCATCCGTGTGAAGGGGAAAGCCCCACCCGACGTTGTGGCAGCAGTGGAGGCGGCCTGCCCTCGTCGCTGTGCTGGATGATGGCGGCACGCTGGGTGCACCGCAGCGACAGGAGGCTGTGACCAACAGGCCGTGGCGGCGAGGATCGCAGTGCCAGGCGGGCGCCACAGAGAGGAGGGTGGCCCACATCCGGGCCTCCCTGGTGCTAGAGAGCCACGGTCTGTTGACCGTTTCTATAGGGGACCCACGTCCGTGGGGCCAACAGAGTAGGCAGGATGCAGCGCATCTACCACATCCCATTCAGGCGGCGCACCCCAACCGCCTGATGTGGTCGGGCCTCAGGCCGCACCCTAGCCAGCTGGCCGAACCCGTAGTCTAGCGGTCCATTCCCGTGTCCCGGTAGGCCGTACCCACACCCATTGGGCTAGACCCACATCGATAGGCTGGAACCATACCATTCGAGCTGGGCTAGACTAGACTGGGTTGCCAGGTGACCCTGCGGGCTAGACCCTCAGCCAAACTGGGCCGGGTCCAGCGAGTGCCATTGAACCTGGCGCATTGGTCATACCGGAACATACTAACCCAGACCCGAACCGGGTTAGGTCGAGTTTTTCGATCATAAACCAGGGTATTTAGGACCCTAGGGCCAGGTTGGTCGGGTCGGTCTGACCGGGTCGGACTGGGCCCCGTTGCAACCAGTCCCTTGGTTACTAAAATTCTCGTATCTTGTAAACCGTGTGTCTGATTGATGACCGATTGGGGAGTTGGTACCCTCTCTAAGAGGAAAATATTTTGAAACCCTCTATAGTAAATTTTGTGGAATTTGAGATGTGATGAAGGTATTGAGGAGCGGTTCTCTCAGACGCACTACGTACGGAACCCTTCGGTAGGCTGAGATCTGAGGATTGATGACTTTTGACTCTTTATGAATCAACCATGGACCAGTGGGAAGCACTTACATCTGATTTTTCAGGCCCAAAATGGGAATCACTTCTCTGTAACTTTGTAGGCCCACGGTACGTGATGAGTAGTAGTACCTCAGTTGGCCATGACTAGTGGGAAGCACTTCTCTTTGACTTTGTAGGCCCATAGTATGCGATGGGGAGGTGTACCTAAGCAGTCAAAGGTTAGTGGGAAGCACTTATTTATGACTTGGAATACCCATTGTACTCGTTAGAGGAGGAGTTCTCCAGCATCAAAGGTGTTCAACGATGTGACTGATGATGCGACTATTACTACCCTAGAATATACCTGGTGTAAAGTATCTTGTGTTTTGTGATTTACTTTGAGGAATTGTTGTGTGGTCTTTTATTTTGGTTTTGGGGTCCCTACTGATTACTGTGTTACTCACCCCTACACAGGATTTGCCCGCATGTGTTGTGTCTAGTGTAGATGATTGATGTTTCGATAGAGATGATTAGGGAGACAGGACTGACAGATGCTACGACAGTGGACTTGGTGGCCTTGGACCAGGCGGGTCCCAATAGGACTGGGCAAACAAGACATACTACTTCGGATTCTAGTAGATTCACTAATATCATGACCAAGTGGGGTTTTCTGCGGATGGCCATTAGAGTTTCCTTTTTTTACTTGTTGTTTTCAATTCTTTGTTGGGTTTGTATTTTGGCCTACTTACTTTCAGTTGTACTTGCACTCAACCTTGTTTTAGTGGTACTTTTTTTCTCCTTTCAGTGTGTTGGGATGTGGTTGGGCGTGTGCATGCATACAGGTACTCAGTAAAATGCCTCCCCCTTGCAGGTTGACGCCTTCGGGGCTGGTCGCCATCCCATGGCCTTCAGGAGGCAGTCTTGGGGTAGTCACAGCATGTGTCCTGGGGGATGGGTCGTGAAAAAGTGGTATCAAGGGGCGGTCTGTTCCCCCTCAAAGACCAGAAGTTTATGTTTTGTTTCAGGGCAATAGTGTTATGTGTTGCGAGTCCGACATTCAGATTCTGGGAGTCCAGTGTTGGTGCGGCAGCCAACGTATCCATACACCAAGACCTTGAATTCTGCTTTTCAACTCAATACATGAAAACATTAGTTGCATAAGTGTCTCCAAATGTTATTTTGAATAAAATTCAGCCAACCAAGTATAGTCTTCTAACCGTGGTACATCTTGACCTATCTCAGGATTCCTCCATGTGGACGACCAGGAAAGATCCCCATACAAGGTCATGAGGAAAGCCCGCCTAGAGACGAAGAATCCATTCAGGGAACATTTATAGAGATGGCCCCACTAGGTGGTGCACCAGTAATACCACCACTCGATGGTCAACATCTACTACTGGCGGTTTCGAAAGAGGAAGTTTGTAGGCTCAGTTCCCAACAAGAGTTTCAAAGACAAAGACCTCCAAGGTTTAGGGGAGATACAGATCCTTAGGTCATCGATGAATGGCTTGAGGCAGTGATGCGGGTCTTACTCTTAGTGAGGATACTGCCAGAATAGATAGTGATCTTATCAGTGAGCCTTATGTAGGTCTCAGCAGGGAGATAGTGGAGCTTGACCACCTAGACGCATGATGAGGCAACCCTCACTTGGGAAGACTTCGAGTGGATTTTCTGAGTGGAGTTTTTCCCCACAACCATACGCTATGTGCACATTTAGGGCTGCTTCACCTACAACAGGGCAACATGATGGTGACTGAGTACTCAGAGAGGATTACCAAGCTTTCTCGCTACTCACTAGACATGGTGCAAGACACTTTATTCAGGGCTCGGGCCTTTGAAAAAAGGAATCAGGTGTGAGATCTGGGCATCAATGTTGTCTCTTAGCATCCCTACCCAGGCCAGGGTGCTATAGAGAGCCCTTATTATGGATAGCTTCTTGGAGGATCAGGCACTGATAGCTAGAGACGCCAGCAGACCCCAGGTGGCAGAGTCTTCGACAGGCAACAGAAAGCTGACACGAGGGCCCAAGTGGGCCAGGTCTTTCAGAGGACTACCCCAGGACTCAGGGTCGGTGGTGCGAGGCCTCGATACCAGAGGGAGTATTCCAGGAACTAGGATTTACTACTCGTGCAGAGGGTAGGAAAAAATGGCTCTTGACTTCCCGGACCACTGTACAGATGACTAGCATACGGTCTTGGGGCCGCAAAGATAGTGTCAACGGTTCAAGAAAGGAGGTCCACAGGGTGGTAGACGTGGAAGGGGAGTAGGCCGAGCAGCCGAAAGTGGGAAAAAGTTCAAGATGTTACCACCACCAGCCTCAGGTAGTCCACCCTGACCTCAGGGAGTAGGTGGACAGGGGGAAGAACTACTTCAGGAACCAGAGGCTTATGACCACAACATTCTAGAGATGATTCAAGGTATGATATGTGTCTTCTATACCCTAGCTATTGTACTTATAGACATAGGTTCTAGTCACTCCTCCCTTTCCATGAATCTCTTTTGAAGTTAGAAGATTCCAGTGGAGCCGTTTGATCAATTCTTATAGCTAGAGACTCCTACGGGAGGGGATTCGATGATTACACACTAGTGTTGGTAGTGTGAGATTACTCTAGGAGGTGATAGATTCTGCAAGGATATCCTAGTAGTGACATTGAGTCCTTACGATGTCATCTTGGGTATGGATTGGTTATCCAAAATCCATGCTTAGATCGATTGTTTTAGGCATATAGTGTGGTTTGTCTGCGGATATGGGACCGAGTTTTTCTTCACTGGTGAGAAGGAAACCCTTGCAGCACAGGAAAAACTCTCTTGGAGGAGGGTGTATCCAATCAATCATAAGTTGGTTAGCCTCACCCATGGTGCAATGGAGGAGAGGATTCCAAACTTCCCTTTAGTGTTGGACGAGTACGAGGATGTTTTTCCTGAGGATGTTCGGGGACTGCCTCCTTATAGGGAGGTAGACTTCTACATCGACCTGTACCCTAGGACGACACTGATATCCACAATGGTATATCGGATAGCTCCCGCAATGCTCCACGAGCTGAGGGTACAACTGGAGGACTTGCAGAAGAAGGGGTTCGTAAGGCTAAGAGTTTCACTATGAGCAGCCCATATATTTTTTTTCCAAGAATTAAATTGGGAGTTTGAGGTTATGAGTGGAATTCTGGTGCCTAAACCAGGTGACCATGAAGAACAAGTATCCACTATAGAGAATCGATTACGTCTTCAACCAACTGAAGTGGGAAAAGTGGTTCTCAAAGATAGGCCTTAGATTAGGCTATCACCAGCTTCAGGTGTGGGATGAGGATGTATCAAAGACAACCTTCAAGTTTCGGTACGACCACTATGAGTTCTTGGTGATGCCTTTTGACATGAACAACAACCCAAAAGTGTTCATGGGCCTCATGAACAGGATCTTACAGCCTTACCTTGATTGGTTCTTCATGGTATTCATTGATGATATCTTGGTGTACTCAGCGTCAGAGGAGGAGCATGCTACACTTCTGTGGATAGTCCTGGATACACTCTGAGAGCACCAACTTTATGGTAAGATCTCAAAGTGTCAGTTTTGGATTCGTGAAGTCCACTTTATGATACACATCATCTCGGAGGCTGGAGTTACTGTGGATTCAGTGAAGATAGAGGCGGTGCTTGCTTTAGATCTTCCCAGTAGTGTGAATGAGGTGTAGAGATTCTTGGGGTTGGATGGTTACTATCTGAGGTTTGTGCCCAAATTTTATAGGGTTGCAGCACCCTTATCCTATTCTACATGAAAGGGAAAACCCTTCACGTGGACGGAGAAATTCAAAAATAGTTTTCAGGAGATGAGGTAGTGACTCACTAATTGCCCCATCTTGAGTCTACCAAAGGAGGGCGTTGGGTATACAGTTTACTACGGTGCATCAGGGACCAGACTGGGTTGTGTCCTGAAGCCAGAGCGAGCAGTGATCACCTACGACTCAGGAAAGTTGATAAAACACAAGCAAAACTACGCGACCCATGACTTGGAGTTATTAGTAGTGGTATTTTCCTTGAAGATGTGGTGGCACTATTTGATGAGTGAACAGTTTATATTATACTCCAACCACAAGAGTCTCAGATATATCTTCTCCCTGAAGGACCTGAACTTGAGATAGTGATGACTGTAATATTTCCTCTAGGACTATGACTTTGAGATAGTCTATACTCCTAGAAAGGGGAATGTGGTGGCAGATGCACTCAATAGGAGGACCGGGTTGCAACTACTGAGTGAGGTGACAAATCAGTTAGCCACGATGCAGTTATCCTTCGTGGATGATCATAGAGGATTTTAACTTCAGTAAATGACTGTTACTCCCCCAATCTTATAGCGATTCAGGGAGGCACAATTGGTGGATATTGACTATGAGTCCTGACGTGCTCAGTTATCCTCCAGATGGGCTCATGATAAATTTTCGATAGGTGGGGATCACATCATCCTTTTCGGAGGGAAAACCTTTGTAAAAGTGGTGTTGCAGGAGGAGGTGTTGAGGGATTTTCATACATATCCCTTGGAAGTACATCCTAGAGTGGCATAGATGTACCAGGACCTCCGACGTTAGTACTGGTGTCCAAGGATAAAGAAAGTGGTGGCCGAGTTTATTTCATGACGCCTCACTTGTCAGGAAGTGAAGGCCGAGCATCAGGTTCCAGTAGGCTTGGCCCGACCACTTGAGGTACCAAAGTGGAAGTGGGATGGTATCTCCATAGACATTGTGACGGGGTTACCACATACATCCATGGTCCATGATTCCATCTGGTTGATCATTGACTGACTCACCAAGTCAGCTCACTTTCTACCCATCTAGGAGCATGGACCGGTAGTGGGCTTGGGACACCTCTATGTCTAGGAGATTGTGTAGCTCTACGGGGTGCCTATGATGATTGGCTTAGGTCATGATGCTCTCTTTACATCTCAGCTGTGGAAGGGATTACAAGAGGTGTTCGGGATGAAGCTATGCTTGAGCACAGTTTTTCACCCCTAGACTTATGGTCAAACAGAGTAGACCATATAGACCCTGGAGGAAATTCTTTGTGCTTGTGTCCTGGACTTTGGTCATAGTTTGGAGGACCACCTACCACTGGTGGAGTTTTCATAAAACAACAGCTATCTCTTCACCCTTGACATGGCACCATTTTAGGCCTTGTATGGGTATCCTTTCAGATCACCCCTATACTAGACAGACCTAGGGGAGTTAGCACTCATGGGTCAAAAGTTGGTACATGCTACCCCCGAGAAGGTGCAGGTCATCCAGAAGTAGATGAGGACTGCATAGTGTAGGCATAAGTCTTATACTGACAGGAGATGGACACCCTTTGAGTTTTAGGAGGGAGATCATGTTTTCCTTCGGGTCTCACCCTGATGAGGATTACAGAGATTTGGCCGGGGTGGAAAGCTATCTCCGAGGTTCATCGGAACTTTTTAGATATTGAGAAGAGTTGGTGAGGTGGCGTAATGCTTAGATCTTCCCCCATAGATGAACCTGGTGCATGATGTTTTCTATGTGTCGCAGTTGAGGAGGTACATGCATGATCCATCACACGCCATCGATAGGGGCGAGCTAGAAATTGAATATGGGGGCGACGTTTGCAAAGTTCTCAACGGTGATAGAGGATCGATAGGAGTGGGTCCTATGAGGGTGGTTGATTCCTATAGTATCCATACGATGGAAGCATGAGAATCTTCAGAAGAGAACATGGGATCGAGAGGCCCAGATTTGTGTTTAGTTCCCCCATCTTTTTGTTTAGTTGTTGTTTTGGATTTCAGGGACATAAATCCCTAAGGTGGGGAGAATGTAACATATCATAATTTCTGTGTATTTTTTTAATTATATAGAATTATTTCGAAACTGCGACATTCTATGGAACATGATTCTGAGGCCCGGAGAGCCTTGATTTTTTTTAAGGTAGGTTCAGTAAACATGCGAGTAGAAGTTTCTATCTTTTGAATAGGTTCTAGGATTGAAAATCCAAGGCCAACTTTAAATTCAGAACACCGATATTCTTCTAGAAATGAATTAACTTCAGCCGACAAGGGCTGAGAAGAAAATTTATTTTTCGGTCTTTTCGAGAAAAATAATAAAATAATTTAACGAAATTATTTTATTTCTTTCTCACCATTGGATGGAGGATGACGATGCTACAGTGTCGTAATGAGGCAGAGATGAGGTACATTAATGGAGGACCAATAAGGGATCGTTGAAATTGCGATGCTATTACCTTAACGGGTCATTAAATATGGCTCATTAAATGAGGCTAATTTAATGAGAATTATTAATGGGTGAAACATCGCTGCCCTTTTTGTTTTCTTTAAATAATCCAACTTGTGGAGTTTGGGAATTAAAAACAGAGGATTATTTAAAGAAACTTTAGAGAATCTCCTACTCAATGAAGAATAAAAAATGCTGGCAGATCATCATCGTCTTCGACACACCTTGAAGAAGAGAGCCGGAAGTGACGACATCAACACCTTGGACTCTTGAAGACGACACTTCGGTATCAAACATCAACGAGGTAGGGGATTTATATGATTTTGATGTTCTTCCTCGTTATTTTCTAGAAAAAAATAATACACATCAACCCAAGAATAGGTTGACCCACGTTTTGTGTGTTTATGTGGGAGGGTAACACTATTGGGGATTTCTTTATCCAAGATTAAGATTATTCTTGTATGATGAAACAACAATCCTCAAGCCTCACCTTTGATTTTAAACCTCTAATGGAGAGGGACTAGGCCGACATGAACAAGGCCCGAGTCCCTCCGCTTGTGTGTTCTTGGTGGCCACATTTTCTAAGTGGCGGCAGTTCGATTCCGGGGCTTGATAAGGGATGATGAAGACCCAAGAGGCTCATAGGTGCAGGTGGATCGAAAAATAGACCACTGGAGCAACTTCAGTGGGCCACGGAAGGGGCCGCTGACGTGGAAGCTTCATAATCCAGTAGCAGGGCTAAAAACCAGCGGCAGGTCTAGAACACACTAGCCACATGAAGGGGGCGGAACCACCCGATACTGTGGTAGCAGTGGAGGCAGCCATCCCTCGCTGGCCGTGCTGGAGAATAGGGGCGCGCCGGGCATGCCACACAGTAGGAGGCCGCGACCAACTGGCTGCAGCACTAGGCCGGTGCTGCATGGAGGAGGGTGGTTCACGTCTTGGCCACCTGAGCGCCCCATGAGCCACAATCCATCGATCATAGTTGGAGGAGCCCCGCGTTCGCAGGCCCAGTGAAGTAGGAGGGATGCGACATGGCTGTTGCGCCCCAGTCGGGTAGTGCACCCTAGCCACCTCATACAGCCAGCCCTCAGGCGGTGCCCCAGCCAGCGGGCCAGACCCACCCGATGGACTGGAACCACACCTAGTGGGCCGGACCTGTGCCGGTAGGCTGGAATCCTGCTGCTCGAGCTGGGACGGATTAGACCGGGTCGCCGGGCAACCCGGCGGGCTGGACCCTCATCCAAACCAGGACGGGTCCAGTGAGTGCCATTTGGCATGGCCCATTGGCCATACCGGACCAGACCGAACCAGACCCAAATAGGGTCAGGTCAAGTTTTTTGATCTTAAACTGGGGTATACGGGACCCCAGGGTTGGGTTGGTCGGGTCGGTCTGACCGGGTCGTACTGGACCCCATTGCAACTAGTCCCCTAGTTACTAAAATGCTTGTATCTTGCAAACCAGGCATCTGATTGATGAGCTGTTTGTGGCGTTGGGACCCTATCTACTAGGAAAATATTTTGGAATGATCTATGGTGAATATCATGGAATTCGAGATGTGACGAAGGTATTGAGGAGTAGTTCTCTCAGACGCACTATGTACGGAACCGTGCGGTTAGCTGAGACCTGAGGACTATTGACTTTCGACTCTTTATGACTCGACCATGGCCCAGTGGGAAGCACTTCTCTGTGATTTTGCAGGACCACAATGGGGAACACTTCTATGTGACTTTGCAAGCCCATGGTACGTGATGAGGAGTATTACCTCAGTTGGCCATGACTAGTGGGAATCACTTCTTCATGACTTGGCTGGACCATTGTACTCATTAGAGGAGGAGTCCTCCAGCATCCTAGGTGTTCGACAATGTGATTGATGATGCTACTGTTACTACCCAGGAATATACCTAGTGTGAACTGTCTTATGTTTTGTGCTTTACTTTGAGGAATTGTTGTGTGATATTTCCTTTATATTTTGGGTCCCTACTAAGTACTGTGTTACTCACCCCTACACGAGTTTCACCCACACATGTTGTGTCTGGTGCAGATGACTGACGTTTCGATAGGGGTAGTCCGGGAGATGGGACTGAAAGATACTACGACGATGGACTTGGTGGCCTAGGACCTGGCGAGGCCCAGTAGGATCAGGAGGACATGACATACCACTTTGGATTTCAGTAGCTTCAATAATCTCATGATCAGGTGGGGTTTTCTACAGATTTCCATCAGAGTTTCCTTTTTTTACTTGCTATTTTTAGTTCTTAGTTGGGTTTGTATTATTTCCCACTTACTTTTAGTTTTACTTGCACTCTGCCTTGTTTTAGGGGTAATTTTCCCCCTTCCAGTTTTTTGGGATGTGGTTGGGCGTGTGCGTACGTATAGGTACATAGGAAAATGCCCACCTATAGGTTGACGCCTTTGGTGCTAGTCGCCAGCCCCTGGCCTTCAGGAGGCAAGCTTGGGGTAGTCACAACATGAGCCCCGAGGGATGGGTCGTGACATTGACTACACTAGTTGGAGGTTGAGCCAATTTTTTGTGAAGTGCATAGAGACTATGAGATAGTGCTAGGGAAACACAACTCTTAAGGATAATTTTTATGTTACTATATATAACCATATGAAATCATCCTTGGCATGGACTAGCTTTATTCAGTGTAGTCTATCATGGATTTATTTCGGAGTTAGATTATGTTTATAATGCCAAGGGAGATTTTATCATGTAATTTAGTGAGGGAGACCCTAAAATGGGTTAGAGGTGTGACCAATACTTATCTTGTTTTATGGAAGACTTGATTCTGATTGCATCATAGGTTTAATTATAGTTTTTTCTTAGGATTGTGGAAGAGTAATTTGATGACTTTACTGAATATGTTGTGGTGCTATGCCCTCAAAGGGACATTGATTTTGGGATATAGTCACAGTTAGGTGATTCTATGATTTTTTTGTCTTAATATGGAATTTTTCCTTCTTAGTTACAAGAGTTATGGATATAGATTGATGACCTCTTATGGGCAGGTGTTACTTTTATGAGTGTGTCACCTTTGTGATTCCCTGAAAAACTAAAGTAAGAACCATGTATTCGATACCATGTATGACACATGGCAGTAAGTGTGTAAGGTAATATAATATCTGGATAATTTATAATATATTTACTATTTATAATAGATTCTATTAACGAAACACTGAGTTAGCATGTTTTACATGTAAGACCAACCTTTCTCGATAGCTTACATTAAACACAAGAGCGACCTTCCTTGAAATCTTGCATTGTATGCAAGACAGAGTTTCATCAAACAACGATATATTATTAAAATATTATAAGATATAAACTAGCTGTTATGAATAGTATTAACTAAATTATGAAAATATTTGGTTTAGACAACTAAATAGGCGGTTAAAAATAAATTATAAATGAATATAAGAACCAATTGAATATTAAAAGGATATTTTTATAGAAAACTATTTTTATTCCCATGAAGCTGTTTTACCATAAGAAATAAAAGTAATTAAAATTAGTTAATTATTTTAATAGAATATATATGTTATAAATTCAATAAAATATTTTTGATATTTATCCATTTTATTTGGTAAGCATAAGATAATAGAAAACCCAATATTTCACATAAAAACCTATATTTTTATAAAGGAAATTTTACCACCTTTTAATGGAAAACCAATTTTAAATCTTAAAATAAACCTTATTTTTAAATTTAATTTGATAAAATAAACTACTAAATTATATTTTATAAAATAAAATTTATTTTTGAATTAATAATGTCAAAATTATCTTAGGATGAATTTTTGAGATTTTTTAGAGAAACTTCATTTTTAGTGAATAGTGAAAAATACCACGTTTTAGTTAAAAACTGCATTTTCGTTTAAATAATTATTAGTGTTAAATTATATTATATTTTTTTTAAATTCACATTATATAAATTATTCATATATTAATACAATTTAGTTCATTATAATCAATTTAATTTTTAAATTGAATATAAAAACATAACAATCTTTTGAAAATTTTGCTACTAAAACCAGTTAATCCGTCCGTCTGTGAGATTAGCATTAATCCTAATTTTTCCGCTTCTATGATTTGAATTTTAAAAAACATGAAATACACCATTGTAATCATATAATATTTTTGTTCTAATAATATCAACTTAATTTTTGACAAAAATGATTAGTGAAAGTGATTAAAATTAATTACAGTGATTAAGGTGTAATTAGGCTTAAAATGGACTAAAATACTAAGTTTAAGGGCCCAAATGACCTATACACTTGTCCAAAACTCATTGGATGGAAATATTTCGGCCATTTACCTTCCATTAATGATTTTTTGTGGTTTGGTATTACTTTTATTTGGTAATAACATGTGCAAACCTAACTTCTTTTCAAGAATACCAAGTGAGTCCTTTTCCTTCCTTATAAAAGGCCACCACCTCTACCCATTCCTCACACCACTAAAAACTCTTAATTTCAGCCAATATCTACCCAAATATTCTCCCATAATCCCTTAGATATACCCAGAGGCCTCAATTTGGTAATAATACCTTCCATGGATGCCTTTTGGTTAAACCAAAAGAAGTTACCCGATTAAAAGGTAGTGTTTTTTCTAAATATATCTAGTTTCATTTCCATCTTCCAACCACTAAAATCTCTTTATTTTGTTCTTGTGTAACAAAACCAGCATACTTAATATGCTAATATTTTTTTATGATGATATTTTTACCTACACTTTCACACACATTCATTTAATGGGCAATGAACATACTCTTTCTGTGAACGGTGAATTACTGCATCACGAAACGATGATCGTTCAATTATCCATTAACGCATCTTATAGTGGCCATTATGATGAAAAATATATTTATATATGATATATATTTTATTTATATTGTTTGAAAATTCTCTAATTTTTATTTATAACATACATTTATGCTTTCCGAGTTGTGTAAACACAAGAATCTCGTTTGAGGAAGTGTGGACTACCGCCCCCTCAAAGCGATGTGATTTGTTCGCATGATACATGGAATGTATAAATGAATGAACATAATAAAACATATGATACATACAAAAAATATATATTATATTCATGAAATAATTAACTTTTTGGATATATATATATATATATCATTTTCTTTATTACCCTTTCACACACTTAAAGTGATAAAGTTATCCATGGATGTGTGAACTACCGCCTCCTCGACATGATGCGATTAATTTTACACCAAATAATTATATATATAAGTTTTTTTGATTAAATAATATGGTATTTATTATATAATTTTCATTCTAAAAATATTTTAGTTAATTATCTTCTTTCCACAACGATCATTTAAAAATGGGAATGTTGCTCATGCGTACGTATGACCCACCTTCTCCATGATTGTAACATTGATTAATTTTTCATAACAATATTTAATAATTTATTTTAAAAGTATAATTGATGTATAAATATGATAATTATTTCATGGTTATTACTTTGGAGATGTTATATAATGAACCCTATGACCATAGTTGACTAATAATAGTTGTTTTGACACATAAACCAAATTTTGTCAAAAACACCTAATGTAAAATTAATTGTTTGAGTAGTTGTACACAACATGGTAATAAGTGAAATAAAAGTTATTATAAACATTAAAAAGTTTCTGAATAAAGTATAAAATTAACATAAGTTTATTATATAGGAATTTAAAGGACGTTCAACTGAAATGAAACGCAAGGTAATAGATTCTTGTCTCATTTTCATTACATAAGGAATACTTAATTATTGTACACCTTATTTCTTATATATGGTGCACTTACTACCAAATTAACATATAATATCATGAACCCAATTATCTTAATTGTATTTAGATGTTTTATTAAATTATTTATACCTTTGGGTTTTCCAATTCATTTGTTATCACATTGGTAAGGGATTTTTGTCTCAATTTACATTCCATTGAGGCTTAATTATTGTTATGCACCTATTTTCTTTTACATGGTTTATATAATACCCTTTAAATGATATGTTATAAATCTTCTAACTCCCATGATATTTTAAAAATTCATATAATGTTATTCCTTCACTAGGATTATGTTTTAAAATATCTCAAAGTCATATGGGATACTTTGGAATGCTTAAAGATTATTTTCCTCAAGACTAATCCTATTAATCTTTCATTGGAATTTCCATTTGAGGAAATTATATAACCATTGTTCAATCAAAACTTTCATTCTCATCTGGTCATTCATGAACATTTTCAATTATTAGTACCATTTTTTCCACTATTTAGAACTAATATGTTTTTATAAAATGTTCTTCAAAGAACCTGACTTTATATCTCTCTTTAGTTTGAAAAACTATTTTATTCTAAAAACCCTGTTTTATTAAAATGTTTTTTAAAAATGTATCTAAAATTATTTTTTAAAGACGTTTTAAACCTTTTTTCTTTTACCAATGTTTCAAAGTAATATTCTTATCACTTTTCTAATGAGTAATTTTCTAACCTTTTTCCGTACAAAAAAGAATATACTTTTTACCTCGTACGACATTTACAGTTTCATCCACCATTATTTCTTTGAAGAATCCTTTTAAAGTTTAAAAGGTTTATTTTTACAGAAAAATATTTTGAAAAGTTTTTTCAAAATCAAAGGATATTGTCCTCAAGAATATTTTTAAAAGATATTATTTTATTTCATCAATGACAACAACCCTCTATTTTTACTTGACATGAGATTTATTTTATTGATATTATCCTTAATCTTGACCTTCATGGTAAATGATTTATTTGTCCAAGTATAGCATTAAAATTCACTTGATTTATTTATTAGTACCCTTGAAATATTCAATCTCTTATGATCATTGAACATTGAATTTCCCTAAATTATCCATTTCATTTATCATGGATATTACTATTACCTAAATTGTATACCATTTTACATATGATGTATACTTTGAATGTTGTTTGATTAATCTGTATATTTGACTCCATAAAGATATTAGATATGAAACACTGATAAATTGATTATTTGATAGATAAGGAATGTTTTGGACTAGTATGACATGGGCAAGGGCAGGTTATAGATATCCCCTCAATGCATTGGTAGTCTCATTGGATGAGTCATTTAACTAGCCGCCTTAGATGGGTTTTTACCCCACATTTTGTAAACTGTTTTGTGAAAGGAATTGAAGGTAAAGGTATCATGTACCTAGGAAACATGGCATCCAACAATTAAGAATTTACTACATTTATATTCTGATATTATTTTTCCATGAGATTTTTTATAGGCATAACTATGGATGCATTTCATTTTCAGGATTTAGTTATTATTTATCCATGAGATAATGTGTCGACATATCAATGGATACATCTCATTTTCAGTTCATTGAATAAATGACATGTGTTTAATTTTCCTAACTTTCAATATTGATATTTCCTTATCTAGTTATTTGAATGGTATGTGATTCCAGTTATTACCTTTCCGTATTACTTATGTATTTCTGTTCAGTTTATTGATTACATGGCATGTGTGTTTTTTTATTCACCTTACCATATTGACTATTCCCATTGATTCATTATGGATTCTACTATATTTTGTCCTTACTAAGCATTTTATCTCACACTTATTATGTTTCTTTCCCCAGGAATCCAAGAAGCGTACTATGAAAGATATGAATGGATTTTACTAGATGGATTAGAGTTTTCCTCAAAGTTATATATTTATAAATAAGAAAAAAATATGTTGCAATCAATTTTTTAATTTTTAATACAACACTCATTTATGTATCTGGTTTTACAAGGATACTAAATTGATCAGTCCTTCAGGTCTTGATTCTTTATAATCATGCCCATGTATTTAGTAACAGATACTAGATCTGGGCTATCTGTGTCACGAACCATCCCCTGGGGCCCGTGATGTGAATACCCCAAGACCTCCTTCCATAGGTTGGGGGCTAGCGACTAGCACTGAAAGGAATATTCCCTAAAACAGGAAGGCGTTTCCTTTAACCTGTACAAACACATGGTTAGAGAACACAACAAGAAGAAACTGTGAAGTAAACTGTTGTAGTAAAAGTGTACTAAATTTAAAGGGGTCGGAATACAAGACCAACTGGAAAAGTACAAGTACAATTGAAAGTACAAAACGACTGAATGGTGAAGAGAAACTCCTGGATCATCCACCACAGATCCTACCTGAAGGGTAGGTACATATCGCCTCCACAGTACTCCATGTTAGCCCGTCTCCTCCACGTCACATCACACTGAATTTCCACCTCCGAGCACCGTCCAGTACTGGCTCCCTCATCCTCGATCAATGTTATATGTTGTCTACACAATACATAATAAGGTGTGGGTAAAGCCCGTGCAGGGGTGACTATAACGATACTCAGTAAGGACCCCGAGACCCGGTCTTCTAGATTTACTCAAAGAAAAACCACCGGGTAACACCACGAAGGAAAAGTACCACATTGGTAAATTACCACACAGGTAAAGTACCACATAACATAACCTCAATCACAAGCACAAAGTAAAGACAACTCACACCAAGATTTATTCTAGGGGTAGTAAAAAGTAACATCCCCAGTCACAACGTCGAACACCTCAGCTGTTGGAGAAATCCTCCTCTATCGAGTATAGTGGGACTCCCATGTCACACAGAGATGATTACCACTAACCTTGAACTGCTGAATTACTACTCCATATCACGTACTGTGGGTCTGCCAGGTCACACTGAGCCGTCCCACCTCAATGCGGTCTGCTAAGGTACTCCTCCAAATCACCTACCACGGCTTCTCCCCACTGTGGCTAGCCAGGTCACACAGAACCACCCAACCACATCGTGGTCTGCTAAGGTACTCCTTACCATCGCGTACCGTGGCCTTCGAGTCACTCAGAGTCGAAAAGTCAGCAGTCGTCAGGTCTTAGCCAGTCGCAGGGTTCCGTACGTAGGGCTCTTGGGAGAACCACTCCCCAAGCCATCATTTGTATATAAACCAGCCCAAAGTCTCAAAAAGAAGTAACTAAATGATCTTATATGTCATAAGGGTTCTAACACAACATACATAACATCAGTCAGATGCCCGGTCTGTGCGTTGTTGGCATTTCAGTGCCGAGGGCCCGATTGGATTTGGGTGCGATCCAACCCAGCCAAACTCCGAATTTCTCCGTAACTCTAATAGAGTAAAGGAAATGGACCATCTTGCTCCAAGGGTCCCAAAACTATAGACAATTCGTCAAACAGGCGTCCGGTCCTCAAGATAATCCCCTTTGAGTGTTTTGAGGCCCGGTGGGGCGCAGGTCCGGTCCGACCTGGTCGGACCGACCCAGCCCGACCCGGTCTGGTCGGGGCTGATGTACGGTCCAGCCCACAAGAGGGGAAGCTCGCAAGGGCAGCCCGACCCGAATAGGGAATCCCGCAAAGGGGTGGCCAGGCCCGTGCCGGGCGGCGGCCCGGTCCGGGGGCGGCGGCCCGCTAGGGTGGTGACCTAGTCCGAGGGTGGCAGCCCGCTCTGAGGGTGGTGACTGGACCTGAGGGTGGAAGCCCGCTTCGAGGGCAGCAGCCTACTCGAAGATTGGCGGCCTGGCTCTGAGGGTGGCAGCCTGATGTGAGGGTGGAGACCCGCTCTGAGGGCGGTAACCCAGCTCGAGGGTGGCAGCCCGGTTTGGTCCGATGTGGGGGGGGGGGGGTGTAACCCCCCAGTCTCCCAGATTCCCGAACGACCCGAATTCTGTTCGGTTGGTGAGGCGACAATGCCGTGTGGGCACTGCTTCCTCACTGCGGAACCCACCAGAGGCGGGTTCGGCCTTCACCGTGGCTTCAGCCATGGCTTTCATTCACCGGTAGTGAGGAAGTCACGCCGCCTTTGTTCCCGACGGCGAGGGTTCGGGCCGGGTTCGTTAGGCTCGCGTCCTCTCCGTTAGCTCGTAAACATGAGGGGGTTAAGGGTTTAATAATAATTAAATTACACAACAAGATTTCCCGCAATAACCTCCTGTAAAGATGAATGAATCGCGGGTCAACCTGTTAGTCGGTTGACCTACGTTCTTCATATAATTTAAAGAACGGGGAAGAGGGAATCAAAAATGCACAAAAGAAAATAACCCCCTACCTCAAAAAACCCATTGGAGAGCATCAGCGCTTGAAGGTGGGTCAGCGTTCTTCATCCACGCAACCAGTTTCCAATGATGCCGCTCGTATGTCACCTTCCGGTTCGTGGTTCAGTGTCACCCATCACCTCTCACTGGGTCGACTCCATCTTCTAAGGGTCCTGCATCGTGGCACTCCTTCAACACTTCTTTTCTTGGTGAAGCTGTGCCGGTACCTCCCCCTAAGCTCCATATATATAGGAGAGGGGGAGGGTAAGTAACGACGTTGGAATTTAATGGTGGATCATTAATTAGGAAGCTTCTTAATTTCCTCCAACGTTGCTATTACTTATATTGGAGGGTTAAGACATTTATTGGTGTGACACGTTGCCGGTCCCACCTTACCACTTGTCTGTTGGAGGAATATAATAAAAATAAAATAATAAAGTTATTTTATTTATTGTATTAAAAAGTTCCAAAAACTAACTTTTTCTCCAGAACTTCTACGGTCAAAGTGAAGCCTCCCTTATGTGAATCCCATCGCTGTGGATTAAATGGTGCCCTCGTATTTTTAATCCAAGCAATGGTTCAAAATTTAGAAAATTCCACTCGCGCGTTTACTGAACGTACCTGGAAAAAAGTTCAGTAAATTATTAACAGTCACCCTCAACCCACGCCGGTCGAGGTTAGGCTCTACTTAAGTGAAACACACCCCAACGAACCTAATCGTACTCTTGGATTTCCAATCTGAGTTACTGTTTAGAAGTTATGGATTTGAAAATAAAATAATTGTCACTTAATTATTTTATTTATGGAAAAAAACTAACTTTCATTGGTGAAACACACCGGCCAATGTTAGTATCTGCGTAAAGAGAGAATACCCTCACAAGTTTAACAATGATCTCACATTTTTAATCTGAGTTACCTTTCGTGAGTTATAAGAATTTGGAATATAAAATAATTTCATTTAATTAGTTTATTTATGGTTATTCCATTTTCGGGTTTTCTCACAGGAGGCCCGCGACAACTAAACTTAAGTCGCGCCTAGGGTAAACCCACCATCCTGAGCGCAACTCTACCCTCATATTTTTAATCTGGGCAACCATTTAAGATTTATTCTTCTTTTTTAGTAAAATAGTTTACGTGTGCTATTTAAAGTTTAACAAAAGTTTGACGGATCATTTCAGGCACTCCGGACTTTGGAATCACGCACTGTCAGATTTCACGGTCTCGAAATAATTCCATATAATTTAAAAAAAATTATATGGAAATTGCGGGACTTTAAATTCTCTCCACCTTAGGGATTTTTGTCCCCAAAAACAAAAATATAGACTAAGGAAACAAATGGGGGTATTGAGCACGAATATGAGCTTCATGATCCCATGTTCTCTCTTGGAGGTTCCCATGCTGCCAGTGAATGCGCACCAGAGGTATCAATATCCCATAAAGGACTCGCTCCTGTCGATCCTCAATCTCTATTGGAACCTCCGTAAACGTCTCCCCATCATCTAAGTCTAGCTATCCATGGTCGATGGTGTGAGATGGGTCATGTATGTATCTCCTCAGCTGGGATACATGAAAGATGTCGTGCACCTTCTCCAACTGTGGTGGAAGTGCCAAGAGGTATGCCACATCGCCTATCCACTGAAGTATCAGAAATGTCCCAATAAACCTCGGTGATAACTTGCCGCCTCAACCAAATTTCCGTAGGAAGACATGGTCTCCCTCTTTGAACTCCAATGATCTATGCCTCCTGAACATCGGTCAGGCCAGCTCTGTGTTGTCTTCACTTACTAACAAGTGAGACATCGTGATACAACCTCTACCACTACTTCCTACATCCCTAGCTACCAGTACTGACGCCGGAGGTCTTGATATGTCTTTATCACTCTAGGATGTACCATTAAAGGGGATGTATGGATCTCCCTCAACACCTCCTACCGAAGCATCACTGGCTCTATAGTGCATCCTATGAAAAGGATGAAGTGCTCCCCACCATTAGAAAATCCTTCAAGAGACCTTCCTGAGGATATCTGAGCATGTCGGGCCTCATAGTCAACATCTCAAGCTGTGCCTCCCTGACTCGCTGAAGGAGTGGGGGAGTAACTATCATAGACTAGAGGTAGCTGCTCCATCTTTATCCATGAAGGATATCCGCAGTGCGACTAGTTGCTCTAACGCCTTATATAGCAGTTGTAGACCAGACCTCCTACTGAGTGCTTCTGGTACCATGATCCCCTTCCCAAGAGTATAGACTATTTCAAAGTCATAGTCCTGGATGAACTCTATCCATCGCCACTATCTCAGGTTCAGGTCCTTCTGAGAGAAGATATACCTGAGAATCTTGTGATTAGAGTAGACTATAAAACGTTCACCCATCAAGTAATGTCGCCCAATCTTCAAGGAAAATACCAATGATGCTAACTCCAGGTCATGGGTAGCGTAGTTCTTCTCATGCTGTCTCAGCTGTCGTGAACCATAAGAGATCATTGCTCGCTCCTGCATTTGGACACATCCAAGCCCGGTACATGAAGCGTCGCAATAGACTACATACCCAACGACCTCTTTTGGAATCCTCAAGATGGGGGCACTCGTCAGTATCTGCCTCAGCTTTTGGAAACTCTTTTGGAATCTCTTCGTCCCTAGGAAAGGTTTCCCCTTCTTTGTCAAAGCTGAAAAGGGTGCTGCAACTCCGGAAAAGTCTGGTTCAAAACTTCGGTAGTGCCCAGCCAAAGAAAAATTCCCTCTCCCTTAGGGGAGGTAACCATGGAAACATATTTTGAAAAGATTTCCCTACACTCTACCAAACCTGTTGGGAGCTAAAAACTCAAAAATCCCACTACCATGACGGTAAGGCTGGCCGACTCAAGAGTGATTGGCTGCACCATTCTATGCATGAGTTTATCCTGTGATGACTGGGTCTTCTTTTTTCGCTGACTGAGGAAAACCCCATTCCCACATTGTAGATAAACCACAACCTTTTTGCATAATACAATCAATTTGAGTATGAATTATGTATGCCCAGTCCATACACAAACTAACGCCGTAAGGCCTCGACGCTGCCACCAAGTGGTTCCAACCGAAACTCTCGCCTCAAGGTTCAGATCACACCGTCGGTGTAAGTGTGATTATTGAGTATCCTCCCAATGGTATCTCCAGATGTGAGGGTCAAGTCAACTTTTTAACCATAAACTCTAGGTATTGGACAAGATTTGTGGAAGGAAGGAATGATTGGTACCTATTTCTATTGATATGACAACTAGTAGTAGACATAGACTGTACCTGTAATCATTCCTGGAGTCCTTGGGTCACACTCCTTGACCACATACAACTACTCCCTTCCCCTGTCCTCTAGCTCCCTGAGCCTAGTGAGGACCACATTGAGGTGTTGGTTCTAAAATGTCAAAATGTATACCACCACATGCTACTCTCCTAGCTCCACTTCCACGTCTGCTGCCCCGTAGATTCATCTGTCCCTATCACTTCCTCTTCTTGAAACATTTTACATTCCCAAGTCTCCAACAATGGCATTAGTTCCCTACTTTAATACTAATAACATTCACTGGCTGTATCCGCTCATCCAAAGAAAATTAGACCACACAGGTTCTCTCTAGCACCCTAACATAGGTAGGAATGCATAGAGGAATAGTTCTGGTTCAGACGTCCTTATACACACCTTGCTCGGGAGTCCGAGACTCGAATCACTGATCGTATCATATTCATCTTGTACCAGGAATGTTCAGTTTACCTTGATGAATACTCAGCTACCGACATGTTGTCCTACTGAAGCTGTAGAATCTCTAGGTAACTCTCATCCCTCAGATCTTTATGGAAAGTTACCCCCTTCTATGAGGAAGGTTCTAAATATTGTACATAGAAAAGTCACCTCTTTAAAAGACCAGAGTAACCTAAACCCTGTCATCATCCTGCTGATCCACATAGAAGACTCACTAATACGACCTCCATCTGATCGAATGGTTCCCTGGCTAGACGGAAACTCAACCACCTCCTAAATCTAGTCCTTAGCCACCTGTGAGTTAGGCTTGCCGCAGAACTTGAGGGGTATCTAATACTGAAAATCATGTAAGGCACTAAACCTACAAGTTCCCTCTACCAGTAACGTCGATTGTAACTGCTGACCAACGGGTAATGATATAGCTAAAACACTACCCGAAGGTACTATCTCGAGCAACAATCCACAAACTGAAGCCTCATCACTATGCGGACCATTATCATGGTGAATCACTGAAAAAGACTAGAATCTAAGATCACTATCTGCTCTACTGGTGTCTCAACTAGGTAGAAAACTCTAGCCACAACCTTCATCCAGTCCTCAGCTGCCTGCGGGTCTGTCTCGTCTCAAAACCTTGGAGGACCCTACCACTGAAAATCATGCAACATGCTCAGTTGGTGTGCACCCTCTACTGGTGTGCTAGTGTAAATGACTGCCCAATGGGTAGTGGTGCAGCTGGTATACCACCCGAAGGTGCTAATTCCATAAGAGGGCCCTGCACTGAGGCCTCATCGCTCGGTGGGCCGTCATCACATACTCTCTCAGGAAACCTGGGTGGTTGTCTTCGTGGCGACATCTTGATAAGGAACAGGTGTGCCATGGTCATTGAGTTATACCCGGTGAGCTGACACCAAATAAATCAAAAGAAAAACTTTTCAAAAACACATGCAATCAGTGTTTCCGTGCACTGAGTCAGAAATCAGAATTCAGGGTCTTAGTGTATGGATATGTCAGCCACCACACCAACACTAGATTCCCCAAACTGAAAACTACACTTATAAGACTTAAAACTATTGCCACATAGAAAAGATCAGACTCCCAGTTCTTCGGCAGAACCAAACTCCTCTGATACCACTTTGTCACGACCCTTCCCCCAGGGCCCGTGCCGTGACTACCCAAAGCCCACCTTCTATAGGCCCGAGGCTGGAGACTTGCACCGAAAGGAATATTCCCTAAAATGGGAAGGCGTTGCCTTTAACCTGTACAAACACACAGTCTAAGAACACAACAAGAATAAATTTTTAAGTAAAATGCTGTAGTAAAAGTGTACTAAAAGTAAAGGGGTCGGAATACAAGCCCAACTGAAAAAGTACAAGTACAACTGAAAGTAAAAAACCACTAAAGGGTGAAGAAAAACTCATGGATCATCCACCATGGATCCTACCTGAAGGGTAGGTACATATTGCCTCCACAGTACTCCATCCGCCCATCTCCTCTGTGTCACGTCACACCGAATGTCCACCTCTGAGGGTCATCCAGTCCTGGCTCCCTCAGCCTCAATTAGTGTTGTACGTTGTCTGCACAAGACACAACAAGGTGTGGGAGAAGCCCGTACAGGGGTGAGTATAACGATACTCAGTAGGGACCCCGAGACCCTGAAAGTCTCTTAGAATTCCACAAAGAAAAACCACAGGGTAACACCACAAAGGTAAAGTACCACACAGGTAAAGTACCACATAGCATGACCTCAATCACAAGCATAAAGTAAAGACAGCTCACACCAGGATTTATTCTAGGGGAAGTAACAAGTAACATCCCCAGTCACAACATCGAACGCCTCACCTGTTAGAGAAATATTACTCTATTGAGTACAGTGGGCCTACCACGACACATAGATACGCTTCCCACTAACCTTGAACTACTGAAGTACTACTCCCCATCGCGTACTGTAGGTCTGCTGGGTCACATAGAGGCGCCCCCAATGCGGTCTACTAAGGTACACCTCCCCATTGCGTACCACGGGTGCTCCCCATTGTGGCCCGCTAGGTCACACAGAACCACCTACCCCCATCGTGGTCTACTAGGGTACTCCTCCCCATCGCGTACTGTGACCGTTGAGTCACTATGAGTTGAAAAGTTAGGAGTCTTCAGGTCTCAGCTAGTCGTAGGGTTCCGTACGTAGTGCACTTGGGAGAACCAATCCCCAAGCCATAAGTCCTATCTCAACCAGCATGAAGTCTCACAAAGAAGTAACCTGATGATCCGCCATGTCATAATGGTTCAACACAACAAACGGCGTGTCAGTCGAACGTCCGGTCTGTGTGTTATTGGCATTTTAGTGCCGAGGGCCCGGTTGGATTCAGGTGCGATCCAACCCAGCCGAACTCCAAGTTTCTTCGTAACTCTAATGGAGTAATTCAAAAGGACTGTCTTTCTCCAAGGGTCCCAATGTTGCAGATGGTTTGTCAAATGGGCATACGATCCTCAAGATAAGCCCCTTTGAGTGTTTCTGGGATCGGGTCTAGTCCGACCTGGTCGGACCGACCTAGCCTGACCCGATCTGGGTGGGGTCGAGGTGGAATCGGCCCACTGGGACGATGTCGAGTTTGGCCTGCAAGAGGGGCAACCCGACCAAAATAGGGCGTCCTGAAAAGGGGAGACCCACTAGGGAGGTGACCGGGTCCGAGGGTGGCGACCCGATCTAAGGGTTGCGGCCCGACTATGAGGGCAGAAACCTAGCTCGAGGGTGGTGGCCCGGCTCGAGGGCGGCGTCCCGGATCGAGGGTGGCATCCCAATCCAAGGGCAGCGGCCCGACTCGAGGTTGAAGGACCGGTCCGAGGGAGCCGACCCGCTATAAGGGCAGTGGCCTGGCTCCGAGGGTGGCGACCCGTCTCAAGTGTGGAGACCCGGATAGTGGGCAAAGACTCGGTCCGAGGGCGGTGGCCTGGCTCTGAGGGTGGCGGCCCGGTGCGAGGGAGGTGGCCTGGTCCGAGGGTGGCATCCTACTCTGAGGGCGGCAGCCCGACTCCGAGGGCGGTGTCCCGGCTCGAGGGCAGTGACCCGACTCAAGGGCTGTGGCCCGGTCTGAGGGTGGTGGCTCGCTTTGATGCTGGCGGCCCAGCTCCGAGGGCGGCGGCCCAGAAGAGGGCGGTGATACGGCTCCGAGGGCGGTGACCCGAATCAAGGGCGGCAGCCCGAATCGTGGACGACGACCCGGTTCGAGGGTGACCACCCAGTCTGAGGGCGGTGGCCCGCTTCGAGGGTGCCGACCTGGTTTGGTTTGACACGCGGTGGGGGGGGGGGGTGTAGCCCCCAGTCTCCCAGATTCCTGGACGGCCCAAAGGACTTTCGGTTGGCGAGGCGACGACAATGCGGAACCCGCCAGAGGGGTGTTTGGCCTCCGCCGTGGCTTCGACCACAGCTTTCGTTCACTAGTGGCGCGGTGGTCATGCCACCTTCCTTCTCACAGCCGACCGTTATGCCGGACGCCTCCTCTGTTCACCATGGCTGATGAGTCGTGGCCTTCCTCTTCAAGTGTGCGTCGACGTGCTTTTGGTCTTCCAAGGTGGCGCATGGATAGCAAGATAGCGGAGGGTTAGAGCCGGGTTCTTTAGGTCCGCACCCTCCGCGTTAGCTCATAAACATGATGGGGTTAAGGGTTTAATAACAATTGAATTATACAACAAGATTAACCCCACAAGATTCTCTATAATAACCTATTTCAAAGACGAATGAATTTCGGGTCAACCCGTTAGTCGGTTGACCCACATTCTTTGAATAATTTCAAGAATGGGGAAGAGGGAATCAAAAATGCACAAATTAAAATAAACCCTACCTAGAAAACCCATTGGAGAGCATACACACTTGAATGCGGGTCAACGTTCTTCGTCCCCGCAACCGGTTCCCAATGACACCACTCGCACGTCGCCTTCCGGTTCATGGTTCGGTGTCGCTCGCCACCTCCTACTAGGTCAGCTCCATATTCTAAGGTCCAACGACACGACGCTCCTTCATCACTTAGTTGTTTGGAGAAGCTATGCTGGTACCTCCCCCCAAGATCCGTATATATAGGATAGGGGGAGGGTAACTAACGACGTTGGAATTTAATGGTGGCTCATTAATTAGGAAGCTTCCTAATTTCTCCTGATGTTTCTGTTGCTTAGATTGGAGGGTCAAGATATTTATTGGCTTGACTCATCGGTCCCACATTACCACTTGTCTGTTGGAGGAATAGAATAAAAATAAAATAATAAAATTATTTTATTTATTCTATTAAAAAGTTCCAAAAACTAACTTTTTCTCTGGACTTACTGCGATCGAAGTGAAGCCTCCCTAAATCGAATCCCGATGCTCAGATTCAATGATTCCCTTATAAATTTAATCTGAGCAATGGTTCAAAAGTTAGAAAATGCTATTCGTGCTTTTATTGAATGTTCCCAAAAAAATTTCAGTAAATTATTAACAGTCACCCTCGACCTACACCAGTCGAGGTTAGGCTCTGCCAAACTGAAACACGCCCCAACGAACCCAACAGTACTATCAGATTTATAATCCGAGTTATCTTTTAGAAGTAATAGATTTTACAATAAAATAATTGTCACTTAATTATTTTATTTACAGCCAAAAATTAACTTTCACAGGTGGCTCGCGCCGACCAATGTTAGTATCTACCTTAAGAGAAAATTCCCTAATGAGTTCAGAGGTGGTATCATATTTTTAATCTGAGTTACCGTTTGTGAGTTATAATAATTTGAAAAATAAAATAATTTCATTTAATTATTTTATTTACGGTTATGCCATTTTCAGGTTTTCTTACAGGAGGCCCGTGCCGACTAAACTTAAGTCATGCCTAGGGTAAACCCGCCATACTGAGCACAATTGTGCCCTCATATTTCTAATCCAGGTAAATGTTTAAGAGTTATTCCATTTTTTCAAGAAAAATACTTATACTCATTATTTAAACTTTAACAAAAATTCGATTGATCATTACGTGCACTCCGGGCCTCAGAATCACGCGTCGTCACATTTTTCGTTCTCAAAATAATTCCATATAATTAAAAAAAATTATATGGAAATTCCAAGACATTATAATCTGGGGATGGGTCACTATAGTTGGTATCAGAGGAAGTTTAGTAGAAATATTGGGAACTAGATTGATCAAAACATAGATTAGTGAACATTACCCTAAGGTATAATTTGAGAATAAGTATAGGTGAAAACCCTATAATTTTGTTAAATTATAGATTATGTGGGTCTTCCTAGAAATACATCCCTGTCTGGATACTACAAGTGGACGTGGTTCTGGAATAGATGTACCTAGGAGGAATAACTCTGAGAAGATATTCTGGGCTTGACTCGGTGTAACCTGGCACACAACAACGGGCCATACTGTACACCTAGTTTGACACTCCTTGGAAATATGCATAGGATAATCCACTTTTTCTTTACAAACCATTATGAAGGGTTTGGATACATAATAAGTAACCTAGGATAAAACTAGTGAGTTTTAGATTGAAGATAACATGTCATGATAAGAAATCATACAAATGATATTATAGACAATACTTAGAACAATTAGGGACCTATGTGGAAATAAAATGGATGAGGTATTTATGTATTGAGGTTGTATTGAAAACCTTAGTTAAAATTATATTTAGAAATTAACCTAATTTTAAGGATGTCCATTATATTTATATTTGGAAGTTATATTAATATGGTTTTATAAAAGGACAAACTATAAGCCACGTGAAAACCAATCAAATTCGGTAAGGTTGTGGGACTTGAAACCATAACCTAAGGACGATAAAGGTTTCATACCAACCACTGACCTACACAATTTCATTGTTAATTTTCAATGTTTTTAGTTAAACAATTTAACGAATACATATTAATGATGAACCATTAGTAACAATTTTGATGATTAGAAATTAATCTATTAAACATATTTATTTTGGAGATAGTTAAAGCAAAATAGTAAGAATTTTCACACTTTTATAGGCTTTACGATCCTTTAAATGTTTCTTTTAGTGCTTTAGGAATAAAAAAAATTGTTGTTGGTAATTAATTTTGGGAGGAAATGGATGGATTATAATTTGGTTGATGCACAACCAAAATTTAGGATTATTCATATGAGATTGAAACCTATCATGTAAGAATATTTCATTATATTCTTGGCCAGTAAAATGATTACCCACCATTAGTAAAATGACTTAGAAATAAAATGTTTTCCTAATACATAAATTTATGTTGAACCGATTGCTTTATAAATCATCAAAGATTTTTGGATTTGAGGCCCTCAAATTTCCATTGATCATTTATTTTATTTGTGATTGATAAAATCATTCAATATTTATAAATATTTATAGTTTTCCTTCAAGTATGTATCTCTAATTTCCACTAATGTTCTCCTACTTAGAAACCTAGTTACATGGTAGTCCATGTTACCTTAGTACTTTCCATTCTCTCTTTTATAGAGGATTACATATGAACCCTTCTTATGATGTGGGATTTAAATGTAGGAAATATCAAAAAAACTATTACCAAGATTTATTTTAAATTGTGAGGATGAAATTTAAATAAGGCAGGGAAAATGTGACACCCTAAAAAACTAAAGTAAGAACCTTGTATTCGATAGCGTGAATGAAACGTGATAGAAAGCATGTAAGGTAATATAATATTTGGATAATTTATAATATATTTACTATTTATAATAGATTCAATTCATGAAACACTAAGTTAGCGTGTGTTACACATAAGATCGGCCTTTCTCGATAGCTTTCATTACATGCAAGAGTGACCTTCCTTGAAATCTTGCATTGTACGTAAGACCGAGTTTCACCACACAACAGTAAATTATTAAAATATTATAAGATATAAACTAAATATTATGTATAGTATTAAATACCTTATAAAAATGTATAGTTTAGACTAATACTTTTTTGGTTACAAAAAAATTAGAAATGAATATATGATCCAATTGAATATTAAAAGGATATTTTTGTAGAAAACTATTTTTATGCTCACGAATTTGTTTTACCCTAATAAATAAAAGTAATTACAATTAGTTAATTATTTTAATGGAATATATATGTTATATATGAAATCAAATATTTTTTATATTCATCCATTATATTTGTTAATCATAAGATAAGATAAAACTTAATATTTCACATAAAAACCTATATTTTTATAAAGGAAATTTTAACGGCTTTTAATAGAAAACCCATTTTTAAATCTTAATTTTGACACTCTTATAAATTTTATTTGATAAAATAATTTTTTTTTAATTCTTAATTTCAAAAATTATCTTAAAATGTTTTTTTGGGATTTTTCTGAGAAACATCATTTTTCAGTGAATGGTGAAAAATACTGTGTTTTAGGTAAAAACTGCCTTTTCATTTAAATAATTATTAACATTAAACTATATTATAAATTTGTATTAAAGTAAAATTGTATCAATTATTCATCTATTAATACAATTTATTTCATTATAATCAATTTAACTTTTAAATTTAATATAAAAACATAACAATATTTTGAACATTTTGCGACTAAAACTAGTTAATATGTCTTTCTGTGAGATTAACATTAATCATAATTTTATCGCTTTTGTGATTTTAATTTTGAAAATATGACATACAACATTGTAATAAATATAAAATTTTCGGTATAATATGATCTACTTAATTCTTGAAAAAAATGATTAGTGAAAGTGATTAAATTTAATTACAGTGATTAAGGTGTAATGAGGCTTAAAATGGACTAAAACCCCAAGTTTAAGGGCCCAAATGACCTATCAACTTGTCCAAAACTCCTTGTATGGAAATATTTCGGAAATTAACCTTCCATTATTTATTTTGGGTTGTTTTTTATGACTTTTATTATGTAATATCATGTGCACACCTAACTTCTTTTCAAGAATACCAAGTGAGTACTTTTCCTTCTCAATAAAAGGCCACCACCTCTAGCCATTCCTCACACCTCTCCAAACTCTTAATTTCGGACAATATTTGACCAAATGGTCTCACATAATCCCTAAACTCTACATATAATCATAAATTTTTAAATAATACCTTTTATGGATGTCTTTTGGTTAAACCAAAAGATGTTACCCGATTAAAAGGTAATGTCTTTTCTCAATCTCTCTAGTTTCATTTCCATTATCAAACCACTAAAATATCCTTTTTATATTATTTTGTAACAAAACCAGTATAATAAATATAATAGGATGTTTTTATGCTGATATTTAGACCTAAAATTACACACACATCCATTTAATGGGAAACGAACATACTGTTTCTATGAATGATGAATTACTGCCTCACGAAACGTTTATTGTTCAATTCTCCATTACTGACTTTTTTAGTCGCCATTACAAAAGAAAATATATTTATATATTATATATATTTTATTTATAATGTATTAAACTTCTTTAATTTTTATTTATAATATACATTTATGCTTTTCGAGTTGTGTAAATACGATAATCTCATTTGAGGAAGTGTGGACTACCGCCCACTCAAAGCGATGTGATTCGTTTGAATGATACATGAAATGTATAAATGAATGGAAATAATTAAAAATATGATACATAAAAAACATATATATGATATTCATGATATAATTACATTTCTGTATATACATATATATATATATATATATCATTTTCTTTATTACCGTTTCACACACTTAAAAAGTGATAGCGTTATTCATGGACGTGTGGACTACCGCCTCCTCGACATGATGTGATTCCTTTTACACAAAAAAATTCTATATATAAGTATATGTGATTAAATAATATGGTATTTATTATATAATGATCATTATGGAAAAAATTTAGTTACTCATATTCTTTCCATAATGATCATTTAAAATTGGCAATTTTACTTATGCGTTCGTACGACCTACCGTCTCCATGATTGTAACATTGATTAATTTTTCATAACCATATTTAATTATTGATTTTATAATTATAATTGATGTATACATATAATAATAATTTCATGGTTATTATTCTATAGATTTTATATATTGAACCCTATGACCATAGCTGACCAACAATAGTTGTTTTGACACATAAACTGAATTTGGTCAAAAACACCCGATGTAAACTTATTTGTTTGAGTAGTTGTACACAACATGGTAATTAGTGAAATAAAAGTAATTATAAAAATGAAAAAGGTTAAAAATAAATTATAAAATTGACAGAAGTTTATTATATATTAATTTAAAGGATGTTCCCCTGAAAGGAAACACAATGTAAGGGATTCTTGTCTCATTTTCATTCTGTAAGGAATAATTAATTTTTGTACACATAATTTCTTATATATGTTGTACTTAATGCCCATTGACATATAATATCATTAAAACTATTATATTGATAGTATTTAAATGTTTTATTTAATGATTAATACCTTTGGGTTTTCCAATTCATTTGTTACCACATTGGTAAGATATTTTCGTCTCAATTGACATTCCATTGAGGCTTAATTATTGTTATTCATCTAGTTTATTTTACATGGTGTATGTAGTAAACTAATATATCATGAATATAATTAGTCTAATGATATTTTAAACATTAAAATAATGTTATTACTTCAATAGGATTATTTTTTAAATATTTCAAAGTGGTATGGGACACTTTGGAATGCTTAAAGATTATTTTCCTCAAGACTAATCCTAATGATATTTCAATGAAATTTTCATTTTAGGAAATTACATAGACACTGTTCAATAATAAATTATATTTTCCTCTATTTATTCATGACCGTTTTAAATTATAAGTACCATTTTTCGACTCTTTAGTACTAATATGTTTTTATAAAATGTTTTTTAGAAAACTCGACTTTATATCTCTCTTTAGTTAGAGAACCTATTTTATTCTAAAAACCATGTTTTATTAAAATGTTTTAAAAAATGTTTCTATAATGATTTTGTAAATACATTTTTACTTTTTTTTGTATTTTACCTATGTTTTAATGTAATCTTCTTATCAATTTCCTAACGAGGAATTTTCTTACCTTTTACCTTACAAGAGGAATATTCTTTTTACCTCATACGAAATGTATGGATTCATTCGACATCATTTCTTTGAGGCATCCTTTTGAAGTTTTAAAGATTTATTTTTAAAGAAAAATATTTCCAAAGGGGTTTTTAAAAGCAAAGGATATTTTCCTTAAGAATATTTTTAAAAGATAATATTTTATTTCATTAATGAAAACAACCCTCTATTTTTACTCCACATAGGGTTTTTGTATTGATACTATCCTTAATATTGATATGTATGATTTATGATTTATTTTGACAAGGATGGTATTAAAATTCAATTACTTCATTTATTTATTAGTCCCCTTGAAATATTCAATCTCTTATGATCATTGAACTTTGAATTTCACTAAATTATCCATTTCATTTATCATAGATATTACTATTGACCAAACCATATACCATTTTACATACAGTGTATACTTTGAATGTTGTTTTATTAATCTGTATCTTCTAATACATACAAATATTAGATAAGGAACATTGTTAAATTTATTTTTTGATAGATGAGGAATGTTTTGGACTTGTATGACACGAGAAGATCCCAATTATAGATATCCCCTTAATGCATCAATAGTATCATGGGAAGATTCATTTGTTTAGCCATATTAGATGAGTTTTTACCCTAAATTTTATAAATAGTCTTATGAGAGGTCTTTATGATAAAGGTACCATGAACCTAGGAAACATGGTGTCCAACAATTAATAATTTATTTTATTTATATTTTGATAATATTCATCCATGAGATTTTGTGTCGATATATCTATGGATGTGTTTATTTTTCAGGATTTAGTTATTATTCATCCATGAGATAATGCATCGACATATCTATGGATACATATCATTTTCAGCTCATTGAATAAATGGAATGTGTTTCAATATCCTAAATTTCCATTTTGATATTGCTTTATCTAGTTATTTGAATGGAATGTGCTTCTAGTTATTACCTTACCATATTTCTTATATACTTCCATTCAATTTATTCATTACATGGCATGTTCATTCTATTATTCACCTTTCCATATTGACTATTATCATTGATTAATTATTTCTTCCTCTATAGTTTCCCCTTATTGAGAATTTGATATCACCCTTATTATGTTTCTTTCCCCAGGAATCCAAGAAGCATACTATGAAAGATATGCATGGATTTTACTATATGGATATAGTTATTCTCATAGTTATTTATTTAGAAAGAAGAAAAAATGTTTTGTAATCAATGTATTAATTTGTAATACAATAATCATTTATGTATTTGGTTTACCAAGACTAATCAACTGATTGTTCCTTCATGGATTGATTACTTGTAATCATGCCAATGTATTTAGTAGTAGACACTAGCTCTGGGCTATCTGGGGATGAGTTGCTACAAACTTGGGGTGCTTTGGATTTATTGACAAGAAAGTATGATAAAACTCTATGTCTATGTATCGATTAGCATTTCTAGAATTAGGTGATAGTGAGGAATCACTACCCTCTTCCATAGATTGATGATTTATTTGATCATCTAAAGGTATCTAGTTGGTTATGAAAGACTGATTTATGGTCATGATAACATCATATGAAAGTGAAGGATGAATATATTCTGAAGATTGATTTATGATGTTATTATGGGAATTATGAGTTCATTGTAATGTCATTTAGTGTGATTAATGTTCCATATATATTCATGGGACTGATGAATGTAGTGTTATGAGAGTTTCTTGATTAGTTCATGGTTTTTTTATCGATGAAATACTTGTATACTCCACATATGAGGTTAAGCACATAGGGCATCCATGGGCTATTTTGGGGGTTCCTCATCATCAGAAACTATTTGAGAATCTATCAAAGTGTGAGTTTTGGGATCATGTTTTTTATTTATTGGTACATGTCAGGTCCTAGCCTATTGTAGATATAGAATATTTAATTACTAAGGTGGATGTTTCTTAGGTAGCCCCTAATAATGTTATAAAGGTGTGAATCTTCCACAGTATAATAGGCTATTATATGACATTATTACCTAAATTATTTTATATTTTAGATCCTCTCACGAACTTGACTAGAAAGGATCATGAATTCTTAGGTTCTAGCCAATTCTAGGATATTTTTGAGTTTCCTAAGGATAAGTTGGTTAGTGATCCAATTCTTCATTTTCCTAAACTGGGAGGCCAGTTTGAGGCCTACTATAACGCTTCACGCCTTATCTTGGGTAGTGTAATGATTTAGGAGAGTGTGGTTCTTTATTATGGGTCTAAAAATTTATAACCCCATGAACATAACTATTATAGTTACCCAATCCTTTTACATATATTATTAAATTATTTTAATCATAATTATCCCTAAAAAATAAATCAAGGATAAAAAAGTATAGTGTCTTTGAAGACTAGGTATGTAATTAGAAAACATGAAACTAGAATAAAAAATTAATTTATTAATCTCCATAATCAACTCCTAAATCCATCTGATCATTTATAACTACACAGGATAACCTGGGTAATACATATTCAAAATGGATTATCTAAAATTCCTAGTAAGAGAATAAACATGAGAATAAAGCATAACACATGAGTTAGATGGAATAAAATGACAAAATAAAAGGAATTGATCATGAATAAACATCATATAGAACATAGAATCATATGATTGTGTAAAAATTATAATGTGGTAGAAACATATAACCTGACATAAACATGCATTAAGTCTTACCTCCAAGACTATATCACATGGTGGACAAGTCCCATAATGGATTGGGTTTACTCCAAAATCCCATACATGACATTTCATGAGACTAAACATTACCCAATGCATTGGAGAACTATATTGGAGAACTCATCCTAACATGTTGATGAATATGTGTGACATAATAATAAATCAAACACAAGTAATAAACATAATATTTACCCATGGAATGAAATGGGAATCGAAATCATGTCATAAGGAATAACCAAAGGGTGTTTCATATTGGTATCTATGAAAGAAGGGATTTAAATCATACTTGGACATTAATAATGAAAAAATAAGAGTAAATAATGTTAAATTATGTGCAACTAAAGTAAAAACATGTAAAAAAGAGTGCTTAAGTAACCTTTTAAATATGCCACTTAAGTGGGGTTTTAAGAGAATATGTAAAATGTATTTTAAAGTGGTAAGATAATAATAATTTTCATACAAAAAAAGTTAAATAAAATGTTTTCAAAAAAATAATAAGGTTTATTTTTGTAAATAATAATTTTTAATTTTTTTTGGGCTGTACTTTAAAAGAGGAAAAAAAGAGAAGTTCCCTTTAATTGGATTTTCAAAATGAATTAAGAACAAAACCTTTAATATATTTATATCCACATCAAATAAAGATTAAATAAAAATGGTATATATGTGTGAGACATATATAATAAATATATAATAATTATATAAGAATAATTAAGTTATATATTGAGGTAGATAGAGAGATATCACAACTTAAAAAAATATGGAGGTTCAGAAAGATCCCTTACCTTATGTATGAATATGTTTTGAAATTATACTTAATTTCATGGATAATAAAATTATATTCATTAATTTATTAATTCAGAAACTATTCTATATGTATATTATTAATTATAATTTTATTAAGTTAATTTATGAACATTTGAATGAGTTATAATTTTCAATCTTTTAGTTATGGGAACATTTGTTTCATGGTTTCATGGTCGGTTTACCAGTGTAAATTATGAAAGTTCTTTTAAAATGGGAATAATTATAAAGAAGTGAAATTATATAGTATTAATTTACTTGAAAAAGTTTAACTGTTACCATATTTCATTTTTTCTATTATGAGGATGATTAATTTGATAAAACGTTAATAATAATTGTACTATTTATTTTTGGCGATTTTTCTGACCATCACGAAAAGTTTCTTTTTATTGAATATTATGTATATATATTAGTTAAAAAACAAAAAATAAGTTATAATATTAATATTAAAATATTATCTAACCATAATAATGGTTTTATTACTATCCTTGAAGGTGGTAATGAAAAAAATTATTATCTACAGAGATGGTTAACCGCCATAACTTGGACAACAATTTTGTTTCTTTGAATAAGATGAGATGAGAAAAGAGGTGGAAAAAATATATTCATTTAAAAATATAAAATTATAGTATATACATGATACTTGAGTTATTATTATTTTATGTATGAAGGATTTTCATAGAAGTTAAAAGAAGAAATGAAATTAAAAGAGATGGTTTGAGAAAGAAACCTCTTAAATATCACCTCCTTGAAAGACCCTTTAAGGAACCTGAAATTTATATTTTGTTGAGACCAGAAGCCCTTGAATGTGGAGAAGATACCTGGCAAGAGAATTGGGTAGAAAATTTACATGCTACAAGTCTTATAAGGTGTAAGAAGGGGTGTCAAGGGGTGGTATTTATAGAGGGAGAAGAGAGGTGTTTTTGATTATTTTATTCATTTGTATATTATTTTGTATTAAGACTATAAAAAGTATTTATTATTATGAATAAATACATTAAATGGTTTAAGAGATTTTGAATCAATTATTTCTTACATCATCTATGACTAAAAAATTAATTTATTTGTCTTATAGTGTTAAATACTGTAAATTATCGTATTTCACCATTCACCAAAAATTCAACTATTTTAGAAAAATACCAAAAATTCAACCTAAATTTTTTGAGAAATTTAGATTAAAAAATTGAATCCATTTTATAAAAATAATTTTTTAAATATTATAAATTTAATTTTTAAATAAAATAATAAATTACTAAAAAAATACTGATTTTAATTTTATGATCGATTTTATGACCCATTGAAAAATTAATTAAGGTCACATAAAATTAGATTATAAAAATAATAAAAAATTATATTAATTTATGAATACATTTTATTGAAATAAATTTTCTTTTAAATCATTATATTAATTATAAAATTGTAAATAAACATTTATGTTTTACAAAAATATCAACACCTGATTTATCATTTTTAAAACATTTATTTTCTTATACCATGAAATAGATATATCATATTTTCATTTATAAGATACATAAATTTTATTTTATACTTTCATATGTGAGGTTACTATTATTACATCCAAATTACTATTCATAAAGGTCGGATTACTATTCTAACTATCAGATTTATAAAGGTCATATAGGTTCCTTCATTTCTATAAATACTACTTACTTCATTTATTATTCATTAAATTCTACATCCTATCAAGGTTATATATTTCATCATAAAAATGAATATTATATTATTATATTTTATTTCTATAAATTTTTTCACGAGTGTGGTCATTCTAGTGGATCGATCATATCCAAATTTCCCCATTCTTTTTATCTTATTTTCTATTTATTATCCTGCTGTAATATTTCAAATTCTTATTGGTTTATTTTATGACTAAAGTATCATTTCTCATTTAATAGAATAATGTTTTATTAGGTTCTCTATGTGATTTTTATGTTTTATAACATAATTATAATAATGAAAATTATATTGATAAAATTGTGGGTTATTACATTCTTCTCCCTTATGAAATTTTGCCCTCAAAATTTTATTTTACATATTAAGGTGATATCATATGTGGGTATTTCTCCTTCATCTCTTCCTCTGGTTTCCATTTTTCCTATTCATACTTATGGTTTCTACATATTACCTTGATTAGGTGAGTGGTATTTTTATGTAGAACTTTATCTCTATGGTCCAAAATATTCACCAGATGCTCCTTATAAGAGAGATTGTTTTCCAGTTGTACCACCTCTAAATTCAGTACATGTGAGGGATATGATATGTAATTACTCAAGATGGATACATGTAATACATATTATACTTGAGACATGGTTGGTGGAAGTGCTAGTAGACATACCACAACTCTAACATGATCAAGAATGTCGAAGGGGCTAATATACTCGGGACTTAGCTTTCCTTTATTCCCAAATATCATGACCCTCTTCCATGGAGATATGTGAAGGAATAAGTTATCACCAAAATCAAAATACAATTCCTATAAATGATTATCTTCATAGATATTCTATTTAATTTGGGAAGCCTAGATATGCTTTTGGATTATCTTCACCTTTTCTTCCATATCCTTGACTATCTCAGGTCCTGGCAGCTTACGTTCACCAATATCATCCCAACATGTTAGTGTTATACATATTTTCCAATAAATATCTTTATATAGATCTATTTGGATTACTTAGTGTGAAATATTATTATAAGAGAACTCTACCATTAGAATATTTTGATCCCATCCTCCTTTGAAGTCCATTTATCATGTTCTCAACATGTATTCCAGTGTATGAATAGTCTGATCAGATTGGTCATCAATTTGGGGTGATAAGCTATATAGAAGTTCAACTCAATATTTAGTGCATATTGGAGACATTTAGAAAACATGGAGGTATATCTTGGATCCTGATAAGATATAATAGATAATTCTACTCCATAAAACCTCTACACTTCTCTGATGTATATCCATGAAATTTGGTCGAGGGAGAAGCCCTCTTAAAACATAATAATGTGAGAAATCTTTGTAAGATGATCCATAATGACCCATATAACATTATTTTCTCTGGATGCCTTTAAAATTCCAATGAAAAAACTTATATAGTGATATTTTCCCACTTCTATATAGGTATGGGTAATGGTTTCATCACCCCTTTATAACTTTTCCTTTCATCCTTCACCTTCTAATATACCAGACGCTTTGATGTATATTCAATGATCTCCTACTTCATGTTGTCCCAAAAATAGTGCTCTTAAAGATCTTGATACATCTTTATTTTCCCTGGGTGAATAAAGAATAATGATATATTTTCATCACTCAAAATCACTTTCCTTATCTCTATATTTGATGGTACACATATTTATGACCCAATATTACAACTCATTGCTCATAAATTTTGAACTATGATGATTTCCCCTTTCTTATAGCTTCTACCTTTTTCTAAATTTCCACATAATTTTGTTGAGATTACTCTATATTATCTAAAAGGGATTTTTGAGAAATAATTTTTGAAAGGAATGGTGTTGTACCTTAATTTATGATTTCCATGTTCATACATTACAAGTCTAATAATATTGGATCCTTCTCAATTCCTATCATTAATAATGTTATAGGATCCTTTCTACTTAGAGAATCTAACACCTTGTTTTCTTTACCAGGGTGATAGTGGATTGAGTAGTCATCATACTTGATGAGATATTACCATATTTTTTGATTCATATTAATATCCTTTAGTGTGAATATATATTTGGGTCTCTTATGATTAGAATATATCTCACTCTTCTCCCCATAGGGATTATAACAACTCTGTTCTTTAATACACATATAAAAATTATTTATTACATAAACTTTCACTTCAGAAAACACTGAGTATCGAGAGGTCTAGTGTATTAGGAAATTATGAACATTACATAACAACTTAGAACATAAAACACAACATATTTATTGAAAAATTCTTTTACTTTACCACAACATTCCTTCGTACCTTGCATTACGTGAGATAGCCTGGAGACATGCATAAGAAAAGGGTGAGCTATAAATCCTAGTGAGGGTGTTAAAAAGTCATAAAATGAAGAATATAGTACAGTTTATGCAATAGGCATATCAAAGGATAACAAGATAAACATGAACATAAAGGCATGATATAGTATGATTATCATAACATGGAAATACGACAACAACATTTAACATGATATTAGCATGAGCCGAGGATCATTGCACATGTATCATGAGTAAAAACTCATTACAATTTAATTATCATGAGAAAACCCTCATTGAAATTTATGTATCATGATACTAGTCTTTACCTAATTCATTGGAGTGCTATCAGGGTGCACCCTTCTTAATCATTTCGTTTCAAGCAGAAGTGTGCCACATGGGTCATATAATACAGATTCATTAAATATCTTCATTTTTTCCATGATAAAGGAATGTGGAATTAATACATGAAACTTTATAATCAATAAGTAAATGTTCATAAAGGTGAATACCCTTGATAGATAAATGAGGGTGATATTCACTACATAATGACTTTGGCTTGGAAAATCATGGTGCAATTTCGGAAGCATAACAACATGACATTAAAATTCATAAAAATGGTTGATGAGAGAGAAATGGGTGTATCATCATATTTACATGAAATGGATAGTAATGGTGTCATACAGATACATTTCCCAACATATGTAATGGAATTTATATTCATAAAACATAACAATTGCTTGAATGTAAATGAGGAGAGAGAAATCCCTTACGAAATTTCGGTATGGTAATGTGTCACACCCCGACCAAGGAATTTATTTTATTTTATTATTTCCTTGTCCTTAAATTCTTTTTTTTTGGGTTCGAGTTGAGTTGCAGAAGAAATTTTTGATCTTAGGATAAAAAGTGCGCGTTTTGGGTTCGACATCGTTTGATGTACGGGCGGAGCGCGGTGCCGCGTGGCTTCACCCAGGCAGCTGCGTGGCCTTTTCATCTTTGAGGAATTAAAGTGAAGAAATAAATGTTAATTTATTATGTCATTTAAAATTTTATGGATAATAATAATTTTAATATTTTTATTCTAGGTGAAAACTTAAATTACTAATTTTAGTATTGTTATTTATTATTATTATTATTATTATTTTATTTTTCTGGGTTTTATTTTTTTTATTTTTCTCTAGGGTTTTGACCGGATCTCCCTTCCAGCCCCCGACCCCCCTCTCCTTGGTTTTGCGGTACGACCCTCACTCTACCCTCCCCGTCGCCTTCTTCAGAACAACAACCCGCCGCCCCAGTCTCTCGCGGCACAACATCCCTTTTTCAGCGTGTGAGCAGGGCCATTTCCTTCCAGCGCCTCTGCGAGCAGGCCAGCCATGACTTCCAACGCCTACACCCTCCCTCTCTACGCGCAAGCATGCCAGCCACGACCTCCAGCCTCCTCCCTCCCTATCGCGCTTCGTGCCACCGTCTCCCAACTCTCGGCCTCCCCGGGTTTTCCCCTACATGGCGCACAGCGAGGACCCCTCCTCTTGGTTCCCTCTCCCTATTTCTGGCCACGACCTCCGACCGACAACACCCTCAGCCGACCCCCTCATTTTATTTCCTTCTTTCCGACGATCCCCTTATCCAGAAGAAACCCCCACCTTTGGCGAGGCCTCTCTCCGACACCAACACCCTTGGACGACTCCCCTACCCCCAACCAGCAATCTCCTTTGGTGAAAACCTTTTTTTCTGGCGCGATCCATTATTACGCCACCTCCTCCTATCAGGGAAACCCCTTCGATGAGTTTTCCTACCAGCGTGATACCCCTGCTGCATTGTTATCTGGCGCCGACCCCTTCCGCCTTTTCCCTGCTGCCGCCTTAGCCTCCTGCTCTGACCAGCCCCACTGACGCTCCACCGGTAGCCTCCTTTATGCTAATTATTATTTTTGTTGGTGATAGATGTTCTATTTGTTTAAGGTTTGTTTCGTTGATTATTGGTTTCGCTTGGTAGGTTTGAGTTTTTAGAACCCGTACGGAGCGATTCTGAGTGAGCTTTGTCGTCACGCTATGTATCCAAGGTAGGAATCCCCTTGCACTTTCCCTTTTTAATTTAAGAAACATTAATTCTATGTCTTCACACTTATTATGCCTGTTAAATATTATTAGTGCAATCTTTTTTGTTGTTGTTTGGTATGCGTTTTACATTTGAAGTCTTGTTTTAAATGGTCTTATCGTGCAGTTAATTTTAAAGTAGATTTGTGTGTGTAAAGTTTGGTGTGTTTTGACATAGAACCTTGTTATGCCTCTTGTCGGTGTTTTATGAATTTCTCAAACATTTATTAAATTATTTTGGTAGGTTTTTGATGTTTTAAAACCCTTGTGAAGTGGTCTCGGGTTTGCATCGTCGTCACGCTTCAGTTTCTAGGTGAGCGTTTCTTCCCACCGCTTGGTTTCACATATACTAGTTGAGGTTTATGTATGTGTCTGAGTCCTTGATATTTATTATGTAGAGTGTTGGACTTTATCACGTGTTTTTGGACACATGTTGTGTCATCGCGCCTTGGTTCCAAGGTTGTTTTGTCGTCGTGCTTTTATCTTAAGGTAGGTTCCCATTGCACTGCTTTTTAAAATTTAAGTTACATTATTTCCTGCTGTTTGCGCACACTATTTGTTCAAATTAAATATTTTATTAATTTTAATAAATGTGAGATGATATAAGACAATTAATTTTAAAATTATTATTTGGTGTAAAAAGAGCCGTTTATTTTATACAGGACACTTGAAATATTTTTTTGATGAGCAGACACCCATTAGTGAAAGAATGACAGTTTGGATTTTAAACATAATTCATGGAATATCAAATTTAGTTATGGTTTAATGATAAATTATTTATTTTTAATCCTGACAAGTACTTTGGTTCTTTTGAGAAATTTCCCGGTTGGATCTTACGGTTCATCTGAAAAAAAAGTAAAATGTTTTGGTTTGGTGTTTATAAAAATATTGGCAGCCTATGAAGTAGTGTTTTGGGGCTCCTTAAATGATTTCAAACTAGTTTTGTTCTTCTAAAGAAGTTGTATTTTTTTTAAAGTGGTGATTGTGAAAGGTGTTTAATGCCCATTCCGCACTTTATGGAAAATGATCAAAATGTTTTGATAAATACCCTCCTAGGATAACTCTCCTGCCTTGGTTCCATTTGATTGTTTGGGAGGCCATGATTATAGGCTACCAGGTACTTGAGTAGTTTAAAGGAAAGAGGTTGTCCCATGGAGTGGCTCGAGGTGATGCCTGTTTTGCTTTATATATATATATATGATTGGATACTCAGATGGCATCGGTTAAATCACCCCCTTTCCAAACACTTGAGACATGGGAATCTGGCATATTGAGAGAATATTTTAAGAATGATTGCTGCACTGGTAGGTTATGGTACTGACCAGTGGCCCATAGTAGGTGGATATATTGGGTTTATTACTATGGTATTTTCCCTCGACCTTCCTGAGTGAGGATGTTTGAGCGTATTGTGCGTTTTTATTTCATCGTGACATGTCAACAAGGATTATTTATAATTTTTTGGTGTCTTATGGTTTATTATCGATCTCCTAGGTTCACCCATGTCTTTGACTTTTCAGTTACTTGCTGTGATGAATATGGTACTTGTATATATTTTGTTTTCATTGCCCTTACTGTGTAACTATTTAGCATTCTTATGTGTAGTGTTTTTACTAGAAAGTGATGTGTGGTTTTAAAGTGGTTTATGAAAACTATTTTCAAAGAAAGCTATTTTTTACTTTTGTGCAAATTGGAAATGTAAACATCACTTTCCCTTTGAAAAATGATAATGTCTCACTAAAATAATGACTTGGGTTTTTGAGAAATGAATAGGGGTAATGACTCGTACTTTGTTTTTGAGTAACATGTAGAAAACCTTACTTTTATAAATTGTATTTCAAACTTGAAATGATGTTTATTTTATTTTTAAAGTTAGTGAATTGGGAATAGATATCAGGCTAGCCTACTGAGTTTTAATACTCACGCCTATAGTTATTTTCTATTTTTAGTGTTTGTGCAGGCTACACCTTGAGAGCACTCACTTAGGGCGACACTTGATCGTTGAGTCGGAGAGTGACCCGCGTGGTCACACGGAGTTAGTTCAGACATCAAGTTGGTTAGCATTTTTTTCCTTTGTTCATGTTTAGTCAATTTATTTGGTTTATTAATTATACAATGCTCTATATTATTTCTCCTATTTTATTTATTTATATTGGAAAAAATCGTTCCCACTGCCTCTGTTGATGCCCTGGCGCTTGTCGCCAGCCTGGGAGGATCAGGAACGCCTCTCGGGCCATGTCGCGGACCAGCTCGTGTGACCGGTTTGGGGTCGAACTGGGTTGGTTCGTGAAAAAATGGTATCAGAGTAGGTCATCTCTTAGAGGACCTTGATTTTCCGAGAGCCCTTTGTTATTTGGGATGTCAAGGTAGACAGAGTAGGATTTTTGGGATTCGAGGGGTAGGAGTGGGAAGAGCATCGCGAACTCTTGCTCGTTCTGATCCTCAGGTTTCCATGGGAAGTCCGATTTAATTAGTTTCTTTGGGTTTTTATAGATATGTTTTGCGATTGGGATACGACAAAGGGATTTGGGCTAATAGCCCTAATTTGCATGGCCTAAGATTCCACGTGGAGTTAGGGGCATGGTCTAAAAATACTCTCCGTGTCGGTGATGCGATTGACATATGGCCACCAACCATGTGGTCAAGTTGCCCACCGAAACTAGTTCCCTGTTGAATTGTTTTGAGCCTCCTATGATTTTTGAAAGTGGTTTGTATCAGCAAAAAAAAACATTTTGAAAAATGGTTGTTTGAAATGACATATTTATTTTTGAGGATTGTTTTAAAGGAAGTGGTATGAATGACTAGTTTTTATAAAATGAAGTTTCTTTGTTTTGGACTTTGTGTTCCTATGGGTGCTCACATGCATAGTGGTATGTTGGAAATATGAATGGATTTATAGTATGGAAGATGGATTCACGGGGTGGAACAGATACATGCATGTGAGTGAGACTCTAAAGAATACCAATGGTGATGATTTAACACACCAAGATTGTTTTAAATTAAAGATGTTTTCAAAAGGAAAGTTTTGATGTTATGATAGATTGTTCCCTTGATTTTAGACCTTGGAATATGTGCGGTATTTGATTTTGAGGATTTTTATTTATTGAGTTTTCCTTGATTGGGTTTTTAACTTTTCCTTTTCCAGCAGTTATCCCTTTGAAGCTTCGATGGGTGATCATAGTGTGGTTGATCAACCTACGGATTTTATGCTTGAGTTTCGGAAGCTGGATCCACCTATTTTTTATGGTCAACCAGAAACTTCTGTAGCATAGGAGTGGATGCAGAAGATTGAAAGGGACTTTGACCTCGTTGAGTTGCCCGAGTCGTTGAAGGTCAAGTTTACGACCTTTATGCTTGAAGGTTCACCGTGGATGTGGTAGAAGTTATTGTCTCGGAACAAGCCCCATCAAGAGCTTACTTGGGAGTTTTTTAAGGCCTTTTTCATTCGCCGGTATTTCTATGAGGAAGAAAGGGTGACAAAGGGGATGGAGATTAGTTGTCTGCGGCAGGGTGACAGTTCCGTGTTGGAATATTTCTATCACTTTGTAGAGCTAGTCCCTTATGATTCAGGGTATGCCATGAATGACTCCATGAATGCTCGACGCTTCGAGGCAGGTCTCCGCCCTGATCTACAGTCGAAGGTTTCATAGTCCAACCTAACTTCTTTTGTCGATGTGGCGAGACAAGCTTTTCATGTTGAAGCCGCGATGGCAGGAGTGATCGAAGTAGTCATCCCTCTTTCCATCCCTCTGGGTAGTAGTGAAGATTCTGGAAAGGAGATGAGTAAGAAAATGAAAGTGGATGGAGTAGGTCGTGGAATCAAGAGGCCTCATGATCTATCATCAACCTCTTCAGAGTGAGAGGTCATCGTGTGTTATCAATGTGGAAAGCTGGGTTACAAGAAGCCGTCATGACCAAGCGCTCCGAAGCCCTTCCAGACATGTGGATGCCTGGGTCACTTGCGGAGATTCTATCGGGGTGTTGCTTGAAAGCGTCACAGAGGAATTTCTCAGAAGTGATGTGCTGTTGAGTTTTTGTTTAAAGTTTCTTATGTATGTTTCTTTCCAGTGTAAGGGACCTCTTATCGTGGCCATTTTATGGGTGTTGTTTTGGGTTTAAAATGTATGGGAATGTCGTGTGTCTTTTGATGAACTACAGTTTCCAATGTCAGTGTAGTTTTCATTTCAAAACTCTCTCTTTTATTTCATCATATAAAAAGATGTTTATTTCTCATTGGGATTAACAGAACCTGACTGTAAGGCAGAAGACACTTCATCCATCAGAGCTCCAGCCAAAAGGCCTCAGAGTGAAGGCAGGGTGTAGTCATGAACATCAGGGAATTTTGAGGAGTCTGGTTAAGGTTGCGCCCCTATCGTCATGGTGAGACAGTTTAGCGGTTCTTTTATGGTTTGTCTATCGTTGTAAATCCTATCTCATCACAAAAACAGTGTGATAGACTTACCCCCCACACAATGTTAGTAATGGTGCATTTTTGGGATGTCAGTCACCAATTAGTGGCCTTGCATGGGCCACCCAAGTGAATGAGTTGCGACTTTGGTTTGTGTTTATCCCTAAGTGGTGAGTCATGAGTAGTTTTCCATCCAAGTTTCAGTTATCCAATCCTTTGGCCCTCCCACCCCGACCATGGAGTAAGGGTTTTTGGTTTGCACAGACTTTTCGGATCAACTCCTATCCCTTTCGGACAGGAGTGAGTGGTTTAAATATTTTTCTGTGCTTTTTATAGCTTGGGTAAGGCCCAGCTCTAGCCTAAGTTGGATTTCTGTTTGGTCTCTAATAGTTCAGTCCTTTATGGTGGGGAGACCCACCGTGAGTCTCTTTGAGTTTTCTATTAAGTCGTTTATCGGGTGTGAGTTGAATCCTTATGGTGGGGAGTCCGGTCAGGGCTCCCCTCAGTTGATGATATGTTTCAGGAAATGAGGTTAAGTCCCGTTAGTCATCGATGGAATGTCCTTGGGTTAAGAGGTAGGATTGTGTTTATGTGAAATCCTTAGGTGTTGATCGATCAACTAGATAGTGTTATGGATTTCCGTGGATGGAAAGCATTATGGTAGGGAGAATTGTCGCACCCCGACAAAGGCATTTATTTTATTTTATCATTTCCTTGGCCTTAAATTCTTTTTGTTGGGTTCGGGTTGAGTTCCAGACAAAATTTTTGATCTTAGGATAAAAAGTACACATTTTGGGTTCAACATCGTTTGATGTACGGGTGGAGCACGGTGCCGCCTGGCTTCACCCAGGCAGCTGTGTGGCCTTTTCGTCTTTAAGGAATTAAAGTGAAGAAATAAATGTCAATTTATTTTTTCATTTAAAATTTTATGGTTAATAAGAATTTTAATATTTTTATTCTAGGTGAAAAATTAAATTGCTAATTTTAGTATTGTTCTTTATTATTATTATTATCATTATTATTATTATTATTATTTTGGTTTTATTTTTTTTCTTTTTCTCTAGGGTTTTGGCTGGCTCTCCGTTGCAGCACCCGACCCCCCTCTCCTTGGTTGTGCGGCGCGACCCTCACTATACCCTCCCAGTCGCTCTCCTGAGTACAAAAGCCCGCCTCCCCAGTCTCTCCCAGTGCGACATCCCTTTTTCAGCACGCGAGCAGGGCCAACTCCTTCTAGCGCCTCCACGAGTAGGCCACCCGTGACCTCTAGCGCCTCCTCCCTCCCTTGCTGTACACAAGAATGCCAGCCATGGACTCCAGCCTCCGCCCTCCCTATCGCGCAATGTGCCGCCGCCTCCCAGTTGTCGGCCTCCCCCGGTTTCCCCCCTACGCGACGCACAGCTAGGACCCCTCCTCTTGGCGCGCTCTCCCTGTTTCTGGCCATGACCTCCAACCGACAACACCCTTAGCCGAACCCCTTGTTTTATTTCCTTCTTTCCGGTGATCCCCATATCCAGCAGCAACACCCACCTTCAGCGAGGCCTCTCTCCAACACCAACACCCTTGGCCGACTCCCCTACCCCCGACCACCAATCTCATTTGGCACAACCTTTTTTTGGTGCGATCCATTTTGACGCCACCTCCTCCTGTTAGTGCGACCCCTTCGATGCGTTTTCCGATCGGCGTGATACCCCTGCTGCATTGTTATCTGGCGCCGATCCCTTCCTCCTTTTCCCTGCTACCGCCCTAGCCTTCTGGTCTGACCAGCCCCACCGACACTACACCGGTTGCCTCCTTTATGCTAATTATTTTTTTTGGTGATATAAGTTCTGTTTGTTTAAGGTTTGGTTTGTTGATTATTGGTTTCGCTTGGTAGGTTTGAGTTTTTAGAACCCGTACGAAGCGATTCCGAGCGAGCGTTGTCATCGCGCCGTGTATCCAAGGTAGGAATCCCCTTGCCCTTTCCATTTTTAATTTAAGAAACATTAATTCTATGTTTTCACACTTCGTATGCCTATTAAATATTATTAATTAAATCTTCTGTTTAGTTGTTTGGTATGCGGTTGACGTTTGAAGTCTTGTTTTAAATGGTCTTATTGTGTAGTTAATTTTAAAGTAGTTTTTTTGAGTAAATTTTTTTTTTTGACATAAAACCTTATTATGCCTCTTGTTGGTGTTTTATGAATTTCTCAAACATTTATTAAATTATTTTCGTAGGTTTTTGATGTTTTAAAACCATCGCGAAGTGGCCTCGGGTTTGTTTCGTCGTCGTGATTCAGTTTCGAGGTGAGCGTTTCTTCCCACCGCTTGGTTTCAAATATAGTAGTTGAGGTTTATGTATGTGTCTGAGTCCTTGATATTTATTGTGCTGAGTGTTTGACTTTATCAAGTTGTTTTGGAAACACGTTGTGTCATCGCGCCTTGGTTCCAAGGTTGTTTTGTCTTCGTTATTTGATCTTGAGGTAGGTTCCCATTGCACTGCTTTTTAAAATTTAAGTTACATTATTTCCTAATGTTTGTGCACACTATTTGTTCAAATTAAATATTTTATTAATTTTAATAAATGTGAGATGATATAGGAAAAATAATTTTTAAATGATTATTTGTTGTAAAAATAGCCGTTTATTTTATACAGGACACTTGAAATATTTTCTTGATGAGCGGATACCCAGTTGGGAAAGAATGCCAGTTTGGATTTTAAACATAATTCATGGAATATCAAATTTAGTTATAGTTTAATGATAAATGATTTCTTTTGAAGCGTAAACAAGTACTTTGGTTCTTTTGAGAAATTTCCCAATTGGATCTTACGCTTAATATGAAAAAAAAGTAAAATGTTTTGGTTTGGTGTTTAAAAAAATATTGGCTGCCAGTGAAGTAGTGTTTTGGGGATCCTTAAATGGTTTCAAACTAGTTTTGGTCTTCTAAAGAAGATGTATTTTTTTTTTAAATTAGTGATTTTGAAAGGTGTTTAATGCACGTTTAACACTTTATGGAAAATGATGAAAATATTTTGATAAAAACCCTCCTAGGATAACTCTCCTACCTTGGTTGCATTTGATTGTTTGGGAGGCCGTGCTTAGAGGCTCCTGGGTACTTGAGTAGTTTAAAGGAAATAGGTTGTCCCATGGAGTGGCTCAGGGTGATGCCTGTTGTGCTTTATATATATATATATATATATATATGATTAGATGATCGGTTGGCATCGGTTGGCTCACCCCCTTTCCAAAAACTTGAGACATGTGAATCTGGCATATTGAGAGAATATTCTAAGAATGATTGCTGCACTGGTAGGTTATGGTACTGACCATTGGCCCATAGTAGGTGGATATATTGGGTTTATTACTATGAGATTTTTCCTCGACCTTCCTGAGTGAGGATGGTCAAGAGTATTGTGCATTTTTATTTCATTGTGACGTGTCAACAAGTATGATTTCTCATGTATTGGTGTCTTCTGATTTATTCTCAATCTCCTAGGTTCACCCATGTCTGTGACTTTTCAGTTACTTTCTGTGATGAATATGGTACTTGTATATATTTTCTTTTCATTGCCCTTACTATGTAACTACTGTAGCATTCTCATGTACAGTGTTTTTACTAGAAAGTGATGTGTGGTTTTAAAGTAGTTTATGAAAACTGTTTTCAAATAAAGGTGTTTTGTACTTTTGTGCAAATTGGAAATGTAAACATCACTTATCCTTTGAAAAATGATAATGTCTCACTAAAATAATGACTTGGGTTTTTGAGAAATGAATAGGGGAAATGACTCGTACTTTTTTTTGAGTAACATGTAGAAAACCTTACTTTTATAAATTGTAGTTCAAACTTGAAATGATGTTTCTTTTATTTTTAAAGGTAGTGCATTATGAATAGATATCGGGATAGACTAATGAGTTTTAATACTCATGCCTATAGTTATTTTCTATTTTTAGTGTTTGTGTAGGCTACACCTTGAGAGCGCTCGCTTAGGGAGACACTTGATCGTTGATTCAAAGAGTGACCCACGAGGTCACATGGATTTAGTTCAGATGTCGAGTTGGTTAGCATTTTTTTCCTTTGTTCCTGTTTAGTCACTTTATTTGGTTTATTTATTCTGCACTGATCTGTATTATTTCTGTTGTTTTATTTATTTATATTTGGAGAAATTGTTGCCACAAACTCTGTTGATTCCCTGGCGCTTGTTGCCAGCCCGGGAGGATCAGGAATGCCTCTCGGGCCATGTCGCGGACCAGCTCGGGTGACCGGTTCGGGGTCGACCCGGGTTGGTTCGTGACATAACTGGTTTACATGGGAGGAATTAATGAGAGATAAATGGGTATATAATTATTAAAACAGAAAGAGGGAAGTATAGGGGAGTTTTGAAATCATACCCCAACATTTTTAACTGAAAAGACAAGGGTATTGATACATAAAGAAACTTGGACAAAAAAATGAGAGAGGAAGAAATCCCTTACTTGGAAGTGTGATCCCAAAGGCTTGGGAAAGGATTGAGAGAGGATTATTGGGATCTTGAGGTGCCTTGGGAGGATTTTAGAGAGAATTGGTAAGGTTAGGGATGTTATCTAAGGGTTTTGACTGAAGAGAAGTAGGATCTTGGGTGGGTTTATATAGGAAAAGAGAGTGAATTCTTTATTATTTAGGTTTTGGACACTGCACATTAAACTAATCAAAACCATAAACCCAACCATAGTTTTTGCCCATGTTTTTTTTCCAAAGTAGAGTGGAAAACATTATTTTATAAGGCCAATGGCTGAGCTTATTAAAATATTTGGCTTGATTATGTGGAGGTGAGTCACACTCTCAAGGAAATCATTTTAAAAAGTTAAAATGTTTTATAAGTCATGGAGGGTCCACTAAGGCACCATAAAATTAATAAAACAAATATAAAATCATATTTTTGAAAGATAAAACATATATTGGCCGGAAATAACTTTTATATCATTTTATTATATCACTATTAGGTCATTATGATGTCATAAAACACATTATATATTTGAACAATATTTAATTTTTACCCAAAAATTCGGCTATCTCAGAAAATTATGAAAAATTCACCGTTGGATAATTTCAACATATTGATTCAAAAAATAATATTCATTTTATATAAATAATTTTATATGTTTTTGATTTTTTACTTTTAAAATAAAAACTGTTATTTATAGAAAATTTATGGGTTTTGACAAAAACAGATTTCAAACCTTAATAAAAATTACAATTGTATTCATAAAAATTATATGATAATTTATATTTAATAAAATGTAATTTAGTAATAAAATTTTATTAAAATATTATTTAATTCAAAAATCCATTAATTCATCAAAATAGATTTCTAAATTGAATATTAATTAAAAAATACTATTTGCGCTTTAAAAACTATTTACAAAGTAACAATAATAAAATGAATGTATGTTATTTATTCTATACAAAAATAATAAACATAACAATAGTGCTAGGGTTTTATTACATAACCCCTTATAAAACCCGCATAAGACCTAAGGGTAAGGTGTGAGATGGTGAAAGACTCTTGGGGAGGCTTAAATAACATCGCTTGGGTGGTAATCTCTATTAACTTCCACTTCCCCCATAGGCGGTTCCATTCAAGCTTAACGTGGTGAATCTCAGCTTGGGCTTGGTCAAGAGCGAAGCCCAGTGAGACCACCTCCTTTTTGAGCTCCAAAAAATGGGCTTCGTATGGAGAAATTCTACTGGATGAGGCCACAACTTCCTTTGTCTAAGTAAATTGGATTTGTTAATGCCCTATATTTATACAAATCACGTGATCAATGTTCAATGACTATATTAGAAATGGTAACAATTCTTAATGGTATTTTAAAAACCAAAAACATAAAACCAAGGAAGTGCATATTTTATATAACCATTTTACATAATAAGAAATTTAATTAGATCAAGAGTATTTTCATTAATAAAAGTTTAAGTCATTATAGAGATAATGCTACCAATTTTTCATTGTGAAGATCACTTCTGCTAACTCCAGATCATGCGTGGGATAGTTTTTCTCATGCAACGTCAGCTTTCTTGAGGAATATAATATAACTTTATCATTTTTAATAAGTAAAAACCTAATCCCTTCTTTGAAGCTTCACTGTACACTGTAAAGAGTTCCCCAATTGTTGGTGGTGTAACTACAGGTACATTGATAAGACTTTTTTTAAACTCTTTGAAGCATTCTTCACATTCATTAGTATAGAAAAAATTTACTCCCTTATGAGTCATCTTGGTTAATGGGTTTGAAAATCATTAGAATTTCCTCACAAATAATCAGTTATACCCCACTAGACCAAGGAAAATATGGATCTCTATAGCAGATATTGGCCTCAAAAACTCCCTAATTTCATTTTTTAGAAGGTTTCATAGATATTTCTTTACTGGTGATAACATGACCTAAGAATGATACCTCCTCCATATAGAACTAAAATTTATTGTTCTTTTAATATAATTTATCCCTTCACAAAGTCTTTAGCACAACATTCAAATGCTCTTCTTGTTCATCCTTTATCTTGAAGTATATCAAAATATCATCTATAAAGACTACCAAACATTTGTTGAGATAATTTTTAAGGACTTTATTCATTAATTTGATGCAAATTACTGCATCATTAGTGATTCCTAAGGGATTAACATAGAAATAATAGAGTCCATACATCATTTGAAAGGTATTCATGGGAATATCTTCCTTCCTCACCATTAGTTGGTGATATCCCGACTAAAGGTACACCATAGATAAATATTGTCCCCATAGATGATTGAACAAGTCATCTATCTGTGGAAAGGGATACATTTTATTTATCATGATTTTTTTGAGCTCATGATAATCAATGCAGAGGTGTATTGATTCATACTTCTTATTAATTAAGAGAACTGACACACCCCATGATGAAGCACTCAGGTATATAAAACCCTTGTTCATATTATCATGTAACTGCTTCTTTAGTTCCCCCAACTCAATAGTGTCCATACAGTAAGAAGACTTTGATATGGATAGAGATCTAGGTATAAGATCAATTGATAACTCAACCTCTAGGTTAGGAGTAAGACCATGAGATTATTGAGGGAACACATCAGTATAGTCCCTCAAAATGGGCATGTCTTCGAGCATTATTCTCTCATTTGTCTCAATCATTTGAGCTAGATATTATTATTCATAAGGAAATAATATCCTCAATTGAGATGAGGATTCTTAAAGAGATTAATCCTCCTCCTTATACTTGTACAGAATTAGGGGATGCCTTGGTATGTGAATAATGATATCCCTTTCCTGAAATTTGAAGTTGTATTTGTATAAAGATTGTCAATTCATTCCCAATATAACATCAAACTTCACCAAAGGAATTAAGATAATATTTTCTCAGAGGTTCAATCCAAAAAAATTAACTAGGGTGGAGTTCTATACTTTAGATGAAATAGTTTCCCCATTCACTATTCTCATAGAAAAATAAACCTTCATATTTTGAGGTGGTGTTTGAATAATTTTACTAAACTTGAAAGATATAGAAGAATGCATAGAACCAAAATAAATGATTACATTTTCTATTCTTGAATGTATAACCAGTGTACCTATCACCACATCATTATCGGGATCCCCCTAAGTGGTAGTGATAACATATGTACTTCATTGCTACCTTGGAGGTTGTTGTTGATTACCTCTGACAACCCCTAGCTTAGGGAATTGGCTCTCATATTGGACATATTCATTGTAGTTGAAACATTACACTACATGCTGAGTGTTTATCTGAGCCTTTCTTTCTTCTTCCTCATTAGTGAGCTTCTTCAGATCCCTACTTCAATAATTAACTAGATGCCCCTCTCAATAATACAAAACATGCCTTTAGTAGATCTGGTCATTATTAGTGATAGAGAAAAGAATTGATAAAAGTTCCCTTTAGCAGCACTAAAAAAGTGATGATAAATGAGACCTTTTATCAGTGCTTTAATTAGCATTGATAAACAACACCCTTTATCGGTACTTTTTTAACGCTGATGAAGGGTACTCATTATCAGTGTTTTTTAGTGATGATAAAGGTACTGAATAAAATGAAATAACTAAACAAATAAAAATTAAAAATTAGTAAATATAAAAAGCATTATTTTTTATTAATTAAATAATTATTGATAAAAATGAATAAATTTAATATACATATATATAAATTATTATTAATAATAAATACAATATAGATATTAAATATATAGATATTTAAAAAGAATAAAATGAAAAAATTAAACAAATAAAAATTAACAATGAGTAAATTAAGAAAAATATTAAACATTTTATTAATTAAATAATTATTGATAAAAATGAATAAATTTAATATACATTTATATAGATTATAAATTTTAATAAATAATATATATTAAATATAGATATATAAAATGAATAAATTGTAAAAATGAAACAAAATTAAAAATTAAAAATGAATAAATTGTAATAATTAAACAAAAAAATTAAAAATGAATAAATTACAAAATTATTAAAAAAACTATTAATGAAACAATTATTAATAAAAATGAATAAGTTTAATATATATATATATATATTAATTATAAATAGTAAAAAATAACATCTATTAAATTTAAATGTAGATAATAAATAAAATGTAACATTTAAAAACATATTAATGTCTTTTTTATTTTTAATGTTTTTTATACATAATTTTTCATGAATATATTTAATATAGAAATATATATATATATATATATATGTATATAATATTTTCCAAAGTATGATTCATATAATACAAAATATTTATGTTTTAAATTAAATAAGTCATATATTTAGTAAAGAATGACTTATATTTAAAAATTAATATTAATTAAAAATACTGACTAATTGCATTAAGTAATGAACATAATTGAATTTTATTTGATTTTTCTATATAACATATATCAAATGTGAATTACATTGATTTCACATATATATACATAATTAATTTTTTTATATACCACACACACCCACACAAATATTTACGTAATTAATTAGAAACCCATACACCTAATATTTATGAAATTTATTAAAATTTTAGTATTTTTTAATAATTTCATTATAACATTATACATTTTAATATATCAAGTATTTAATTGGTAAATTTTATTTATTTATTTTTAATATTATTACATTTAGGTATTAATTTTTTTTAATTTTTTTTAATTTTTTTTTAATTTTTTGGGAATCTAATCATTTTCTATTATTTATTTATATATATTCATTTAATATGTTTTAATATTTTAAATATTTATTCATATTTATTTCAATATATATCCATATATTTTTTAATAATTTATATTTAATTAATAAAACTCAACCATTTTTTCAATATTTTTAATGTGTACTCATTTTTAATTATTCAAATTCACTCATTTTTACATGCATGCATTTACTATTATATATTAATTAATAGTGTTAAAATTATATTTGTAAATATTTATAAATAAATATATTTATAAATGTATATTTACTATATTTATAAATTTATATATTTATAATTGTAAATAAATAAATATTGATTTTTAAAAAAATTATTTATATAATTTTAAATAAATAATTATATATATTTAAATAATTATAAAATTATAGTGAATTTATTTAAATAATTAATATATTTACTATATTTATATTTATATTTATATATATTTATTAAATATATATATATAATTATATAAATATATATAATGATATAAATATATAAATATATAAATATATAAATATTTTTTTTAAAAGTATTTTTATAATTATAAATATATAATTATATATTTAAATAATTATAAAATTATAATAAACATATTTAAATAATGAATATATTTAGTATATTTATATTTATATTTATATATGTTTATTAAATATATAATATAATTATATAAATATATATAATGATATAAATAAATTTATAAATACAAAATTATTATAAATATATTTAAATAATGAATATATTTACTATATATACATATTTATTATTATATATATATAACTATATAAATATATTTACAAAACTTTATACATATAATAATAATTATAAATCCTTTATCAGTGCTAAAGTTTTAGTGCTGATATAGATTCCTTTTATCAGCGCTAAAACTTTAGAGGTGATAAAGATGGCTTTTATCAGCACTTTTCTAGTGTTGATAAAGCTCTATCATTATTAGTGCTAAAAAAGTGCTGATAAAGATGCCTTTTATTAATGATTAATAATTTTGCGCTGATAAAATGTTTCTTTATGAGCACTTTTTTGGAAGCACTGATAAAAGTGTCCTCGATCTATTTAAATAACCCTAACTAGTCATGATATCTGAAGCATTCCATAGAAGCCACCTTCTATCGGCACTCCTCCTCGATGAATCCGAGCTTAAATCAAGGCTTGAACAAATCCTAGGCTCGAAAAAAATCAAGGATCAAACAAATAGATGTTTCGGCGATATCTTTACTTTCTCTTAGATGAATCAAAGCTTCAATCCATGATATATTATTTTCTCCTCCTCCTCACTTGTTGATTGCTTGTTTGGCGATATATTTTTCATTTTTTTATTCATCATCTCTTCCTATTCATTATTAATCACCACTTTCCATTTTATAATGAATTTCTAGTTGGGTTTTCTATGATTTTTGGTTTGTAATGACCATTTAAGGGATTTTCTTTCGTCCTTGTAGTTCATTAAGACATCCACTCACCAATTTCATCTGTTCTAGTAGGTGGCTCTATTCACTTTCCTTCAATTATGGAACCATGAATGCTTGCATATTTTAAACCAATGTTTTTATCTAAAGTAAATTCTATTATAATTTCCAAGATGGGGGTGTGGATTTATAATTGTTTTTCTTAAGTTTTCATTAACATCTAAGGATTTTTTCTTAAGTTTAAATGTTTTGAACTTCCTTCCATGGAAATAACACACACAATGTTTTTATTAAAATTCCACCCATGTTTTTTATCGAATAAATCTAAATGGATTTCATGTAATGATTTATTTTAAATTATAATTAATTACCATTATGTTTTGATCAATGCTTTATATGAATTTGACCATGTTTGGCTATTTTTTAATATGATTTTACATTATCAAATAACATTGAAGTATTATTTTCTCTCATTTTTTAAAATGTTTTGGATGTGTTTCAAATGGAAAGTTTGATGACTTTTATCATATTTTCAAATTTAGTAAGCTATGTTTGATATATTTCCCAATTATACTAATATTTTCTCTTATATAAACCCTTGAACTTAAGCCCCTTATTGATTCATAAGTGAAAATTTGTTTTTTATTGTAATATAGATTGATAATGGGTCATTGATATCATTATATTGTTTATTTTATTATGAAGGTGGTTATTCCTTAAAGGGTGTTCAAAGGTGAGAGTGAGTTTATGTTTTTTGAACTATTTTAATAATTATTTTTATTATACTGAGATGTGTTATATTGTACTTTTCACCTCTACTTACATGTCATGAGAAACCTTGGGTAGATTGGTGAAAGATCTAGGGATCAATATTGCACCAGTTTATGATCATACATAGTACTAAATAGTTCATTTTATGGGGTTTAACCTAAATTATCTATTAATTTGTTCAGTAATGTCCCTTTATATATATATTTTATAAACGAATATTAATGGTTTTTATAGGATTTTACATAAAAAATTATTATAGTTCCATTTTATAATAATTGTCTTACATATCATGTCTAAAAGAAACATGTTTAGACTTTACATTATACATGAAACTATAACTTTTGACATTTTTTCTTCACTACCATAATTAATGTAAATAAGAGGCATTGGATTATTACATAACTTAAATTCCATTAATAAGTTTATGATTCATTTTTTTCCATTCCATAAGTTGTTAAAGTGTTAAATTTTAACTCTAATATCGAATGTGAAATGCCTATTTATTTATTTCCCACCCCAAAAATGACACAATCTCTAAGAGTAAATATCTATCCAAATTGGGATAGATAATCTCCCATGATGGTATTTAAACATTAATTAGTAAATAATTAATTTAGTCAATAGTCATTATAAAATTAAATTAAAATTTTAATCCTTTTTTAAGAATAAAATGATTCTAATTATACCTTTCCAATGATCCAAGCTAGCATTAATAGAATATCAATGCATACGACTAACCAAAAATATGATATTGGGATTATTATGTTATATCATATACATTAAATAAAAAATTACATTAGAATGTTCATGTTATTATTTGACCATGTTTTTATTAATACAAAATTTAACACAAGAGTCGAATGAAGTATTTTCATCTTCGAAACCAATAAGATCAAATGTATTCAACATATTCACAATATAATTAGACTGACATAAATAATAACCCCCACTATATTTTATTACTTTAATAATACATATAGTATCTATTATTCTAATTTTATTCCCTTAAAATACTTATTATAGTCACTAGTAAAAGTAATGAAGTATTTTTTACCTCTACGAGTTAATAGACCATTTAATTAAAATATATTGGAATGAAATAATTATAACATTCATAAATTCTTTGAAAAATAAGATATTTTTTCTTTTTTATATTCCATTCAAGCTTCGTATTTTTTTAATTTTACTTTAAAATTATTTAAATGTAATTTTTTCATTACTTTCAGTGAATTAAAATTGGCATGTGCAAAATGGTCATGTTATATATCATAACATGTCCCCGCTGAGACCCCTTTAATAACATAAAAGAATGTGTATTCCCACCAAACATCACCTTCACTAGGCCACGAGTTAATAACCTATTCCAATGGTGTAATTATCACAAATGGGAGGCATTAACCCTTTTAGAGAACATAATGTAGTACAACTATCATCCTCATTAGCATCATCTCCCAAAAAGTTATTATTACATTTTATTACTTGAGACTCATCCCCCATCTCTTCGATGTTTCTTGAACTAATCTGAATAGTGGTTATCCAAAATGATCATTGATACCTGATATTGGATGAATACTACTTAGGGAAGTTGAAGAAACACAGGTGTATGTATACAAGATATGGAGGATGAGTCTCAAGAAACAAAATGAAATAACAACTATTCAAGAGATGAAGTTATTGAGGATTAAAGTTGTCTATAAATTTCACCTTTGGATGAATTCACAGGATAACACCTACCATAATAGATTAATTATTTTATTAAATTCAATTATCCATTTCCTTTAAAGCATACTGAAATTATTTGAAATGATTAAATATTGGGTCCCCCTATTATAATTATCTATAACTTTCACATTTGATAATAAATATTTTATGTGTATTTATTTATTTATTATAAAAAATGAATATATTATAAAACAAATAGGATGGATATGAATAAAAAATATATGCACTCTAATCATTTGAAAAAATATTATGAATTTGGAGTTAAAGAGTTCATCTTGTTTACAATATATCATGCATACAACACTTCTCAAATGCTTTTCCACATTTATGTTATTTTTATTAAAGAAAAATTAGTCAGAAAGATTTATAAGAACATTTTATTTGTTATGGAATAGATCATAGCTATAAATGATAGAATAAACATGGGAAAAATGAACATACACACCTATTGGGATGATACTACGATTTATGGATCATTTGATATGAATACCATTATAAATGATGATGAATATCGCATAAAAGAAATGGAAATGGTACTTGAATATGACCTTCATGATTGTACAAAGTTGTTTGAAAAGTCAAATATCTATGTTAAGATACCATTTTATAATGTTTTTACTAAATAAACAACATTATCAGCTATATTGAAGTTTTATAATTTTAAATATGGTAGCAGATGGAGTGACACTAGCTTTATAAATTTATTTGGTCTCCTAAATGATATACTACTCAAAGAAAAATGAACTTCCATATTGATCATATTATTCTAAACTAATTCTATGTTCAATGGGAATGATATTTTGAAAAATATATTCTTGTAAAAATGATTGAATATTGTTTCATAAGGACTATGATTCACTCATAAAATTCCCTAAGTGTGGTTTAGATCGGTACAAGAAAAAGGAATCAAGTACTTTAAAAGTCATATGGTACTTTCCTATCATTCCAAAATTTATAAGACTATATGGTTTTTAGGAAATCATGAGACAATTTACACGGAATGTAGATACAAGAATTAAATATGGGAAACTACACTATCTAGAAGATTCCACCCATAATAAGAAAATTAATCACGAGTATCCTGAATTTGAAATGACCTGAGAAAATATCTTCTTGCATTATATACATATGGAATAAATCTTGTTGGTGTACAAAGAAGTACTCATAGTACATGGCCCGTCATGTTGGTAAATGGTAACTCGCCACCATGTTTATGCATGAAGTGAAAATACATTATGTTATCTCTTTTTATATACGGACTGAAGAAATTGAATAATGATATTGATGTCTATTTGGCTTCATTGATCAAAGATATAAAATTTCTTTGGGTGTTACGATGTATGATGCTCAAATAAGTGAATAATTCACAATGAGGGCTATATTTTACTGGATGATAAATAAATTTCTTACTTATAGAAAATTTTTAGGATATAAATTTAAAGGAATGTTGGGGGTGTACCATTTGTGTAAAATTCACACACTCTATTCATTTGAAACATTCCTTAAAGACTTTATTTTTAAAAAATCCTAAATTTTTACCTTGATGACATAAATAATGATTCTGGATGAAAAAATTTGATGGAAATACTGAACAAGGTACAACACCGTCTCTATAAACATGTCACAACCCGTCCCCTGAGGCCCGTTTTGTGACTACCCCAAGCCCACCTTCTATAGGCCTGGGGTTGGCGACCAGCACTGGAAAATAATATCCCTAACAAGGGAAGGTATTGCCTCAAAACCTTTACACATACAGACATGGAACACTATACAAAAGTATAACACAACATAAGAAGAAAGGTACAACCACAACTAAGAACCTCAACTGAGTGTAAAAGTAAGTACTGAAAGTAAAAGGGTCCAGAATACAAGCCCAACTAAAATAGAAGTACAGGTAAAAGTAAAAACAGCTCCTAAGGTTTCCTGCCAAGGATCCTACCTGAAGGGTAGGTACATCTCATCCCTGCGGCTCACCACGTCAACCAGCCACCTCCATACACCATCAAGTCCTGGCTCCCTGAGTCTTAGTCAAAGATGCATGTCATTTTCACAAGACACAACAAGGTGAGGACGAAGCCTGTGTAGGGGTGAGTATAAAAATACTCAGTAGGGAACTTGAGACCCCCTAAGGTATCTCAGAATTCAACAAAGGAATAACCACAAAGCATGATATCAATCACAAATCACAAATCAAAAGACTCAGCTCAAACTAGGTACAACTTAAGTACAAAATTACAGATGATTAGTCATAAAGCTAGATCATATTATTCTATCAAGAGGCTCTGCTGCTGACCCACACAGGATCGCTCAGTGCCGACCCACACAAGATCGCTCAGTGCTAACCCACACATGATCTCTAGGTGCTGACCCACACATGATCGCTAGGTAATGAGCCACACATGATCGCTTAGTGCTGAACCACATAGGATCGCTCAATGATGACCCACATAGGATCGCTCGGTGTTGACCCACATAGGATCACTCGGCGCTGACCCACACATGATCACTATTCAATCTTCACGTCACAGTTAACCAATGAATTCCCACACAAAGCACACTTAATTTTGGGATGATCCTATCCTTAATCCATCAGTCATATTTAAACTAGAAAAAAGTCCCACGAATAAGTAACCCAATGGACCACCATTTCATAAGGGATCCAACACAACAGAAGGTGTGTCAACTGGACGCCCGGTCTGTAAGTTATTGGAATTTTAGTACCGAGGGTCTAGTTGGATTCAGATTCAATCCAACTTGTCCATACTCCAATGCAATACAAAAATCAATTGTAGTATCTCATATGAACTGCCTCATCTGAAGGGTTTTGGCGCCGCAGAAATTTCATCAAACAGATGTCCGGTTTAGGAGATATGCTCATTTAAGCGTAACTAGGCCAAAAGGGGTTCGGGTCTGGTCTGACCCGATCCGGCCCGTGGGGCCTGGCCCGAAGGGGCTTGTCTTGGCCTGGTTTAGATGGGCCTAGTCTGGCCCACTGGCCGTGGGCTAGGTCTTCTGGGCCGTGGGTTCGGCCCGTCCCACCCTGCTGGGCGCGGCCCGCCGGGCCGCAGAACCGCTCACCCCACTAGTCTGGCATGGGGGTCTGCTCCCCTCCTGAATGGTTGAGCCGTTTGGATCTTCCAAGAAATGGTGCCAGATGGTGTGACACCACCTAGACGGTCGTGGACCGACCTTTTGTGGAACGCGTGGACCGTGGGACTACCCTCCACTATGGCTCGAAGCCACGACCCTCCTCTATAACGCGCCACAGCAGCGAGCCCCTGACTCCAACGTAGCCACCCCTTTTCCACCACGACACCTTTGGGCACCACTGTCTTTTCACGGACGGCAGGTGCCGACCACCGCCTCCCTTGGTCGCTGACGGAGCTTCCGCGGGCTATCGATGAAGCTCTAGTGGTCTAATTTTATTCCCATTTGTGCCTACGGGCTTCTCGGTACAGTGCCTATGCCATAGAGCCATTAGTTCCACCTTGCCTCCATATCTTCCAATTTCCCATGAAGAACACAACCAATATCGAGATCAACGGAGGATCCGAGCCTTGTTTGTTTGTCCTGCGCCCTCAGCATTAGCATAATAACAAGGGAAGCATTTAAAAAATGAACAAAACTTAGTTAAATAATGAAAACCCCTACCTTGAGTTCATTGGAAGTTTCTACGGATGAGGAAGGGGTGTCCACATTCTAGTGTGTTGCAGATGAAGGAGAAAGTTCACATCCTTTGGTGCTGGTCATCGAATCCTACAATAGTCGTCGAAGCTCCCTTCTACGTTGGTGGAAGACATAACTAGCACTTCATCATAGGTTCCTCTCTTGAGTCCCAAAAACCCATGACCGAGATTTATTTGAATAGGATAAAAGAGGATATCAATCCACCACACAATTAATGAGGTCCATTAATAAATTTAATTAATGAACATATTAATTATCCCAATGGTGTGATTACACAACCATGTGTAACCGACCATTAAATGGTATGACAACCCAGCAGTCCCACCACCACCACTCAACAGTTACAAAGAAATAAATAAAATAACTCGTTGAGTTATTTTTTTTGTAAAGTCAAAAAATTAACCTTTTTGTCTGACCCTTTCCAGTCAAAGTTAAGCTTTCCATAAGCGAATCCCAACACTACAGATTCAATGGTGTCCTCATATTTTTAATCTGAGCACCGGTTCGAAAGATATAAAATGCCGTCCACATATTTAATAAACGTACCTTAAAAAAGATCAAAATTTTGTTCTAGTCTCTCCGGGCCTCAGAATCCCATGTTGTTTATTTTTAAAGGCCTATAATAATTCCATTTAATTAAAAAAAATTACCTGGAATTTCTAGGCCTTTACATTCTCCCCACCTTAGGTATTTACGTCCCCGAAAGCTGCAAAAAAATCTAGGGAAACAAATGGGGGTACTGAGCACATATCTGATGATCCCGCTCCTATGTTCTCTCCGAGAGGTTCCCATACTGCCACCAAACTCGCACCAAAGGGATTGACCATCCATGAAGGACCTACTCCTATTGATCCTCTATCTCCATCGGTAACTCTGCGAATGTCTCCCTATCGTCAATGTCCAGCTTTCCCCAGTCGAGAACGTGCGATGGATCATGCACATACCTCCTCAGCTGTGACACATTGAATACATTATGTACCTAGAGAATATGTGGGTTATGTGCTAGGCGGTATACCACTTCACCTACTCTGTTGAGGATTTGGAAAGGTCTGATGAACCTTAGAGATAGCTTATCACCCTGACCAAATCTCTACAATCCTCATCAGTGTGAGACCCGTAGGAAGACATGGTCTCCCTCCTCAAACTCCAAGGGCCTCTGTATCCTATCGACATAAGACTTATTCTGGATCTGTGTAGTCTTCATCATTTCTTGGATGATCTACACCTTGCTAGTGGTAGCCTGTACCAACTCTAGACTCATAAGTGTTGACTCCCCTATGTCTATCCAGTATAGAGGTGATCTTCATGGTTGCCCATACATGGCCTCAAATGGTTCCATGCTGATGGTGGAGTGATAACCGTTGTTCTATGTGAACTACACAAGTGGTAGATGTTCCTCCCAACTTCATCAAAAATCAAGGACACAATCATGAAGCATGTCCTCAAGAATTTGTATGGTCCGCTCTATCTAGCCATCTGTTTGAGGGTGGAAGGTGGTGCTCAAGCGTAGCTGAGTCCTGACAACCTCCTACAATACCATCCACAACCGAGATGTAAAACAAGCATCACTATCTGAAATGATCATCGATGGAAACCCGTGAATATATATAATCTCATGTACATAGAGGCGTCCCAATACCTCTACTGATCCCTTCTCTCTTATGGGTAGAAAGTGGGATGACTTGGTGAGTCAGTCAACAATCACCCAGATGGAATCATGGCCCCTGGACGTACGTGGTAGTCCTATGACAAAGTCCATGGAGATTCAATCCCACTTCCACTCTGGGACCTCAAGTGGCCGAGTCAAGCCTACTGTAACCTGGTGCTCAGCCTTCACTTACTGACAAGTGAGGCACCGTGAAATGAACTCCTCCACTGCTTTATTCATCCCTGGATACCAATAATGACGCCAAAGGTCCTAGTAAATCTCCACCACACTAGGATGTACCACCAAAGGGGATGTGTGTAACTCCCTCAACACCTCCTTTAGTAGCATCACTGAAACCATGGTATGCCCTCTGAAAAAGATGACATGCTCTACACCTTCATAAAATCCTATAGGAGCCCGTCCTAAGGATATCTAAGCACGTCAGGCCTTGCAGTCAATGTCCCCAAGTTGTGCCTCCCTGAATCCCTGAAGGAGTGGGGGAGTAACTGACATAGAATAGAGGTAGGATTCTCCATCACTATCCACTAAGGATATCTGCAACGTGACTAGATGCTCTGTCACCTCACTCACCAAATGTAAACCAGACCTCCTGCTGAGTGCATATTCCCCCATGTTCCCCTTCCTAGGAGTTTAGACTATCTTAAAGTCATAATCCCAGAGGAACTCTATCCATCACCGCTATCTCTGGTTCAGGTCCTTCTATGATAAGATATAATTGAGAATCTTGTGATCATAGTAGATGGTAAACTGGTCACCCATCAAGTAGTGCCACCACATCTTCAAGGCAAAGACCACTACTGCTAACTCCAGCTCATGGGTAGAGTTGCTTTTCTAATGTTGCCTTAGCTCTCATTAGCCGTAGGCGATCACTGCTCGCTCCTGCATGAGGACATATCCCAGTCCGATCCTTGATGCTTTGTAGTAGACTACTTACCCAAAGTCATCATATAGTATCCTCATAATGGGGGCACTCATCAATCTCCACCTCAACTCTTAAAAACTCTACTAGCATATCTTCGTCCACAAGAAGGGATGAACCTTCTTTGTAAAAGCTGAAAATAGTGCTGATACTCTGTAAAATTCAGGTACGAATCTCCGGTAGTACACATCCAATCCCAGGAAACTCCGAACCTCAGTCACACTCCTGGGTAGATCCCAAAAAAGCACTACCTATATCTTCACTGGATCCACTGTAACTCTAGCCTCCAAGATAACATGTCTAAGAAAGTGGACCCCTATATCTAGAAATAACAATTCGAGATCTTTCCATTGGTTTGGTGCTCTATGAGTGTATCAAGAACTATATGTAGATGCATAGCGTGCTCCTCCTATGATGCCAAGTATATCAAGATGTCATCAATGAAGAACACCATGAAGTGATCAAGGTAGGGCTGGAAGATCCTGTTCATGATCCCCATGAACACTGCTGGAGTATTGGTCATGCTGAAAGGCATCACCAAGAACTTGTAGTGGCCATACTGGAATATGAAGGATATATTTGGTATGTTCTCATCTCGTACCCTGATCTGATGATAGCCTGATATAAGGTCTATCTTCAAAAACCACCGAGCTCCCTTCAGCTGATCGAATAGATCATTAATCCTCGGAAGTGGATACTTGTTCTTCATGGTCACTTGGTTCAGGTAAAAATAGTCCACACAAAGCCCCAAACTGTTTTCTGCCTTCTTGGTGAACAAAATCATGACTGCCCATAGAGAAACACTGGGCCTTATGAACCCCTTACCCTAGAAGTCATCCAGTTGTACCCTCAACTCACAAATCTCTATGGTAGCCATCTAATATTCTGGTGTAGATATCAGTGCCATCACGAGGTACAATTAGATGTATAAGTCTACCTCTCTGCGAGGAGGTAGCCCTGGAACATCATCAGGGAAGACATTAGCATACTGGTCCACCACTACAGGATAAATCAGACTCCTCATGTCAACTACTCCGAGGGTAAGGCTAGCCAACTGATGAGTGATTAGTTTCACCCTCCTCTAAGAAAGTCCATAATGAGCTGCAAAGGTTCTCTTCTCACTGGTGAAGGAAAATTTGGTCCCATCCTCGCGGTCACACAACACTTTGAGCATAAAATAGTCAATCTGAGCATGGATCGTGGATAACTAGCCCATACCCAAGATGACATTGTAAGGCCTCGATGCTTCTACTAGGAGATCCCAGTCGAAGCTCCTGCCTCCTAGAGTAATCTTACATTGCCAACACTAATGCGTAATTGTCGAATCCTCTCCCGTAGGAGTCTCTAATCGTAAGGATCGAGTTAATGGCTCCATCAGAATATCTGAGATCCAAATGGGATCCATGAAAATAAAAGAGTGATTGACACCTATGTATATAAGTACTGCAGCTAGGGTAAAATAGACACATATCATACTTCGAATCATCTATGGAGTGCTGTGATCATAGGCCTCATCTTCCTGAAGCTTAGCTAATCCCTCTCCACTTGCTCCCTGAGGCTGAGGTAAACCTCATGGAGGTGGTGGTAGTAGAACCTCAAATCGCTACCCACCACCTGCTACTCGGACAGCTCCTCTGCTATGTATGACACTCTATGGACCTCCTCACTCGAATCTCTAGTGCTATTTTGGTGGTCCCTCAACCATCTGCTGATCGTCCATGCAGGGAGTCAGACAGTCACAAGCCATGTTCCCCTTTCCACCCCAAGAGAAATAGGCTCTTGTCCTCAAATGAACTCCCCTATCTCGCAAGATCTACACCTATAATCTCATGTCATGGGGTCATCCTATAGAAGGTATGGCCCGCTTAGACCTCTGCATCATCTACTTACTGCCTGCAGCAGATTACTCGACTACCTGTTGTTCAGTGGTGGCTCTCACCGTCGGTGCCTACTCAGCTAATAAGCTCTCCACCAACAATTCTCGCTCGAGCACACCATCCTATGTTAGAATATTGAGCGATATCATTAACAATCGGATCTCCCACTAGAGACCCTGCTCAAAGGTCTGGGCCCTAAAGAATGGGTCCCGTACAATTTCGTTGGAGTAGCGAGAGAGATCAGTGAATCTCACCGAGTACTAGGGCACTGTTAGTATGCCTTGTTTTAAGTGTAATAGCTCCTGGATACGGACTGAGAATAAAGTCTCTAGTATGAACTCCACCCTGAAGTGGGTCTCTAAGTCTTACCAATATAGTGTCTCCTCCTCATGCATCTGGAGCGTCAGGCTCCACCATCTCCCTGTTGTGACCTAGAAGAGGCTAGTAGCTGGGATCACTATATGATCTACTGGTGTCTCAAATAAGGAAAAAAACTTGTGCCACAGCCTCTAGCCAGTCCTCAGCTTCCTGGGGATTTGTCTCACCTCGAAACCACATAGGCCTCTATCTCTGGAACTCGTGAAATGCACTCAGTTGGCGTGCAGAGTCTACTGGTGGGTCTGGTGGAAACTGCTTACCTATGAGTGGTGGTGCTGCTGGTACACCACCCAAAGGTTACATCATCGTTATAGGGCCCTGCACCGGCGCCTCATCACTCGGTGGGCCGTCATTATGATATATCTCTGAAATTTTGGTTGGTAGTCTACCTGGAGGCATATTGAAAGAGAATCAAGATGAACCATGGTCAATAAGTTTTACCTGGTGAACTGACTCAAAAGAGATCAAAAGAAAAACATTTCAAAAACACATGAAATCAGTGTTTTCATGTACTAAGTCTGAAAATAGAATTAAGGGTTCTGGTGTATAGATATGTTGGCCGCCACATCAATAATGGCCTCCCTAGACTGAAATCTGAATTCAATACACTTAAAACTATTGCTCTATTGAAAACATAGAATATTAGTTCTTCTGGTAGAACCGACCCCTTTGATACTAATTTGTCATGACCTGTCCCCTGAGGCCCGTGCTGTGACTACTCCAAGCCCGACTTCCATAGTCCAGGGGTTGGCGACTAGAACCGGAAAGGAACATCCCAAAAAAGGAAAGGCATTTCCTCAAAACCTATACACACACAAATATGGAACACTACACACAAGTATAACACAATAGAAGAAGAAAGTTACAACCACAACTAAGAACCTCAACTAAGTGTAAAAGTAGGTATTGAAAGTAAAAGGGGCCAGAATACAAGACCAACTAAAATGAAAGTATAGGTAAAAGGAAAAACAACTCTTGAGGTTTCCCACCAAGGATCCTACCTGAAGGGTAGGTACAAATCATCACTACGGCTCACCATGTTAACTAGCTACCTCCGTACACCATCAAGTCCTAGCTCCCCAAGTCTCAATCAAAGTTGCCCAACATCTTCACAAGACAAAACAAGGTACGGGTGAAGCCCATACAGGGGTGAGTATAACAACACTCAGTAGGGACCCTGATACCCCCGACGGTCTCTCATAATTCCACGAAGGAATAACCATTAAGCATGTTATCAATTACAAAGAACAAAGAAAAAGACTGTTCTCAAACTAGGTATAACCTAAGTAAAGAAGTAAAAATGATTAGTTATAAAGCTAGATAATCTTATTTTGTTAATAGTCTCTACTACTGGCCCACACATGACCGCTCGATGCGGACCCACACATGATTGCTCGGTGCTGACCCACATAGGATTTCTTGGTGCTGACCCACACAGGATCACTAGGTGCTGACCCACATATGATCGCCCGATGCTAAACCACACAGGATCGCTCCATGAAAACCCACATAGGATCTCTTTCTGCTGACCCACACAGGATCGGTCGGTGCTGACCTACACAGGATCTCTATTCATTGTTCACATCACAGCTAGCCACTGGATTGTCACACAAAACACTCTTGATTTTGGGAGGATCCTCTCCTCAAGACATCAGTCATATTTCAACCAGAACGAAGTCCCACTAATAAGTAACCCAATGAAACTCCATGTCATAAGGGTTCCAATGCAACATACTTTGCGTCAACCAGATGCCCGGTTTGTAAGTTATATGCATTTTAGTTTCGAAGGGCTAGTTGGATTCAGATTTGATCCAACCCAGATATACTAAAAATTTATGCAAAACTCAATTGGAGTATCTCATAAGGACTGAATCATCCTAAGAATTCCATCACCACAGACAGTTCTTCAAATGGACATATGGTTTAGAAGATATGCCCATTTAAGTATAACTCGGCCGAAAGGGGTCTGGGTCCGGTCCGATGGGCCCAGCTCGGTCCGCTGGGCCTGGATCGGTTAATCTGGGATTGGTCTGGCCTATTGGCCATGGGCTAGACCTGCTTGGCCATGGGTGCAGCCTGGCCCACCCGATAGGGCGCGACCCGCTGAGCTGCGAAACCGCCTGGCCCACTGGCCGGGCACGGAGGTTCGCTCCCCTCCTGAACTGCCGATCCATTTGGATCTTCAAAGCAGTGGCACCGGATGGAGCCGAACCACCTGGCCGATCCACATGGAACAACCTTCTTCTGAACCCATGAACCTTGAGTCTGCCCTCCGCTGCGGCTCGAAGCCGTCGCCCTCCTCTGTGGCTCGAAGCCACGACCCTCCTCCGTGGCTCAAAGCCGCGAGCCTCCTCTGTAGCTCGAAGCCATGACCCTCCTCTACGAATCGAAGCCACAGGCCTCCTCCATGGATCGAATCTACGGATCTCCTCCGCGACACGCCGCCCGGCTCCAATGCGGCCGACAAAGGTTGGCTGCAGTGCCTTCGGGCGCCGCCGTCTCTTCGCGGACGGTGGGTGCCGACCGCCGCCTCCCTCGGTCGCCGGTGCCGCCAAACCATCGAAGCTTCCATGGGGCCACAAATGAAGCTCCAGTGGTCCGATTTTATTCCCATATATGCCTACAGGCTTCCCAGGATGGTGCCTATGCTGTGCATCCATTGGTTCCACCTTGCCGCCATATCTCTCAGTTTCCCATGAAGAACGCAACCAATACCGAGATCGGCGGTGGGTCCTGGCCTTGTTCATTTGGACCGCGCCCTCCACGTTGGCATAATAATAAGGAAATCATTTCAAGAATGAAAAAATCTTATTTAAACAACGAAACCCTATACCCCGAGTTCATTTGAAGTTGCTTTGGGTGAGGAAGGAGTGTCCACGTTTGAGGGTGTTGCAGATGAAGGAGAAGGTTCATGTCCTTTGGCGCTCATCATCAAATCATCCAAAGGTCATCGAAGCCTCGTTCTATGTTAGTGGAAGATGTCGCTGACACTTCATCAAAGGATTCTATCTTTAGTCCCAAAAACCCCTGCCCGAGCTTTGTTTAAATAGGATAAAAGGGGAGATCAACCCACCAAACAATTAATGAGGCTCATTAATAAATTTAATTAATGAAAAAATTAATTCTCCCAATGGTGTAGTTATACAACCAAGTGTAACTACCCATTAAATGGTCTGACAATCCAGCAGTCCCTCCACAGCTGCTCAACATTTACAAAGAAATAAATAAAATAACTCATTGAGTTATTTTTTTTGCAAAGTCCAAAAATTAACTTTTTTTGTGCGCCCCTTTTCAGTTGAAGTTAAGCTTCCCTTATGAAAATCCTGGCACTGAAGATTCATTGGTGCACTTAGATTTTTAATCTGAGCATCATTTTAAAAGATAGAAAATGTCGCCCGCACTTTTATTGAACGTACCTTAAAAATGTTCAAAATTCAATTTGGGGCTCTCCGGGCCTCAGAATCACGTGCTGTCAATTTTCACAGACTCTTAATAATTCAATTTAATTAAAAAAATTACATGGAATTTACAAGTCTTTACAAAATAGGTGATCCACTATTCGATAAAGTAAAATATATTGACACAATTTTTGGTAAACCTTTTTTGAAAAACCTTAAGAAATAAGGTCTAAATAAGTTATCAATTTTCTTTGAATTATCATATTAGAATTGTTTGTATATAAGACATTTTCTTGATGTCATTAATGTAGAAAAAATGTATTTGATAGTGTTATTTTTTTATTAATAAATATTCCTAGAAAAATTAAATATGGAATCAAGGCTATGTTAGACATGATTTATATGAGTATAAGGGAAGAGTTGGAATCAGTGAAGGGTAAAGGACATACTTTTCTTTCTCTAGCAGCTAACACTCTATCTATACTAGAAAAATTGTAATTTTTACTCTCCTTAATGGTGTAAAAGTTCCATATGGGTATTCATTAAATATCATGCATGTCATGTCAATCACTAATTTTAAGTTACAAGGACTATAATCACACAAATGTTATGTTTTGATGAAATATTTGATTCATGTTGCTTTCTATTGCATTCTACCTAAAAATTTATAACATACATTAACAAAACTCTACTTCCTTTTCAAAGTTATATATAGTAAAGTTATAGACCCAAAAAAGTTTCCAATCAAGAATAAGGAGGTTGTAGTCATATTATGTGAATTAGAGATGTTCTTCCCACCATCATTATTTGATATAATGGTCCACCTGACGGTTTAATTGGTTAGAGTAGCTCAACTATGTGGTCTTGTCCATTGTATATGGATGTACCCCATTAAATGATATATAAATATTTTTAAAGGGTGTGTCAAGAATCAAAGTCATCTGGATGGTTGTATTGCATACTGATATGTTGTTGAGGAAGATGTTGAATTCTATACTGATTACCTATCAGATGTTGAAAACATCGATACCCCAAAGTCTTTTCACAATAGATTCCTTATGAACGAAGCGATTTCCAGAAGAGATGTTTTTATAATTACCGTAATAGAGCTGGGGAAATCATACCTTTAAATTTTACATAATAGTGAAGATGGTGATCCATACGTTGAATCCCAAAAAGTAACTCTTAGATCTTAAATCCATCAAGGGATGAAATATGGATATCAAATATACATAATTAATAGTTTATTGGATGGTTATGAGATATAATTTAGAAGTAGTTATCTAAAAATCTGAATTCAATTTCTGAATGACTTTGATGGATAGCCAAGGAAATGAATACAAATGTTATATCTTACACTAGTTTTGTAATCAATGGTTTTGCATCCTATAAAAAAGAACAAGATGACTTTAGTATGATGAAAAATAGTGGAGTTACACTTATGGAAGAAGTGGTTCACATATCTGGTTCAAAGGATAGAAATCCAATTTATGAAAATATGTCATATTTTGGAATTATCGATCAGATGTACGAGTTGGATTATACAACATTTCAAGTATTGATTTTTTGATTCAAATGGGTTAAAAATAAGTGTGCAGTAAAAGTGGATGAAATGAGATTTATCAAGGTGAATTTCAGTGTATAAGGGTAAAAATACGAGACATTCATAATAGAATCACAAATAGTGTAAGTATTTTATGTCTCAAATATGGGAAAAAATAATTGTTCGATTATCTTGATGGTGACTAAAACAACTGTATGTTCAAATGAAAATTCCATAAAGGATGAAACTTTCATTGGGAGATCATAATTAATACATTATGGTCCCAATGTAGACAATGTTTTGTACATTAAAGTTGACCATAAAGAGGGGATTTGGATTCACGATAGAGGACAAAAATACTTAAAATCATTAAAAAAATTGAGTTCAATGAGAAGTTAAAATTGTTTTTAATATGCTATATTTTTACACATAATATTATATTTTCTCTACTGCATTAACATAATATAAATTAAATGTTTGACTACTCATACAGAAAATGGATTCTACACATGATGATGTTACCAATCCCATAGAAGAATAGTCTATAATAAAGAAAACCCTTTGGGAAGATGTAAATGTAAATTTATGATATACTTTCACTATTTTGCCAAAAAATTATATAATGAAACATTGATTTAACTTTCCTTATTACTTGTAGTGTTCATTTATTTTAGAATATATTTTTTCCATTTGTCATGCATTTTTACACAAAAATTTCCACAAACCTATTCTCCCTTGAATCATTTTCACCCTTTCAGTGTTGGAATTTATCTATTTTCTTTAATTTCCCTCCACTACCTTTGTAGGAAGACTAAAAACGCTTCCTATATTCTCAATAATAGAGGAAATCTTGATATTTTCATATTAAAATCACTTTTCACAGATGTCATGTATTATTTCGTATTTATGTTAAATTTATTTCTTGATTAGTATTACTCACATAAGAATGGTTTTCTTATATAGGTGGATTCTTTTGTTTGAGTTGGGATGGTTTGTTCAAATGTGCTCATGCTCACGAGATATTGGACTTCGAGGCTACAAATTAGATAATAAATACAAGAAAATGGGTCAAGAATGTATATAACCATCATGAAAAGGTTAATTTCTTCTAATTATTTAATTATTGTTTTCATTATTTTATCTACTATTTATAAGTTAATTTCCTTATCATTTTTATCTAATATTTATTTAGTTTTTTTTCAAATAAATTTTGGAAAGTCCTATTTTGATTTCAATTAATGAAAATAGGATATAAAAGAGATAACATGTTCCTTTTTGATGGAAGAGGAAACCCCGTGTCACTTAAAACGTGAAGCGTAGGGAGCATAGAGTTTCTCTTCCATCTGAATAAAACATGTTATCCCTTTTATGGATTTTTTCAGATTTTGAAATCAAAACACATATCACATACTCAATCTACCGCACCTCAATTTGATACATTGTGCACTCGATATGACTTAGACGGTATGTTTTTAGTTCAAAACACACATCACATACTGAAAACCAAGAAAATTAATTAATATTGGCTTAATACTTTAGTAAAACAAACCATAAGTCATTTCTAACATGTAGAAATCATCCACACCTTAATATGATGCACATTATGCCTGATATGACACCAAAAGTTTCTTTTTATTTAAAGTTGACATTAATTTTAGTAAACAAGACATGTGACATACTAAAAACTAGGAAACAATGCTTGGGATATATTGACAATTTAGGAAAATGATCCATAATTCATTTTTGATGTGTAAAAGTTAGTCTCATGTCAAACCAACAAATGATGTGACCGATATGACTCAATTTTCATGTTTTCAGTTTAAAATTACATTTTAGTAAAAAATAAAAGTGACATGATAAAAACCAATAAAACATATTAGAAATATTTTGAAACTATAGGAAAAATATACATATGTCATTTTGGTTGTGTATAAATCCGCATCACCTCAATCTAACGCATGGTGTGACCAGTATGACTATATGTGTGTCTTTTTATTTAAAATTGACATTAATTTTAGTAAAAAAACAACTATCCTACTCAAAACCAATGAAACATATTAATATTGTTTTGATAAATTATGAAAATTATCCATAAGTCATTTTTGATATGTAGGAATTAGTTTCACTTCAATCCAATACAAGATATTCCCTGTATAACTCAAAGTTCTCATTATCATTTTAAAATTGTCATTTTAGTTCAAAAAGTGTCACTCACTGAAAACTAAGAAATTTTTTTCATATTTTCTAGATAATTTAGTAAAATTATTAATTAGTCATTTCTTATGTGTAGGTATTAGTCTTATATCAAATTGAGACATGATATGGCCGGTATGACTCAAAGTGCGTGTTTCCATTTTAAAATGATATTTTAGTAAAAAAGAATAGTGACAAACTAAAAACTGAGAAAATGAATTCAAATTGGTTTTATAATTTATAATAATGATTCATATGTCATTTTTATGTGTATTAATTAGAAACACCTCAATCTGAATCAGGATGGGATTGGTATGACTCAAAATGCACATTTTTATTTAAAATTGACATTAATTTTAGTAAAAAAGACAACTGACAAACTCAAAACCAATAAAAAACATTAAAATTGTTTTAATACTTTATGAGAATGATCCATAGTTCATTTTTTATATTTATGAATCATCATCACCTCAGTCTTACACATGGTGTATCCGATTTGACTCAAAGTGTCAATTATCAATTTAAAATTGACATTTTAGTTCAAATGGAATCACTCACTAAAAATTGAGAAAACATGGTAAATTTTTCTTGATAATTTAGGAAAAAGATTCATAATATATTTTTGATGTGTAGGAATTAGTCTCACATTAAACCAATGCATGATTCTACTCAAAGTGCATGTTTCAAGTTTAAAATAACCTTTTAGAAAAACACAGAAGTAACGTACTCAAATCTGAAAATATGCATTTGGATTATTTAGATACTATAGTAAAAGGATCCATAAGTCATTCAAGGAATTTAGGAATTATTCTCACCTCAATCCAACACTCACTATGACTGGTATGAATTCAAGTGCATCTTTTTATTTAAAATTGACATTAATTTTATTAAAGAAGACAACTGACATACTAAAAACCAAGAAAACACATTCATATTTTTTTTATACTTATGATAATTACCCATAATTCATTTTTGATAGGTAGGAATTAGCCTCACATCAATCAGAAACATGACGCGTCTAATATAACTCAAAGTGTCTATTATCAATTTAAAATTGACATTTTAGTTCAAAAAGTTTCACTAATTAAAAACTATAAAAATGTTCTCATATTTTCATGATAATTTATAAAAATTATTCATAAGTAAGTTTTGACATGTTGGAATCAATATCACATAAAACTGACACACGATGTGACCATTATGACTCAAAGTGTGTGTTTTCAGTTTAAAATGGCGTTTTAGTAAAAAAATACAAGTTATGTACTAAAAACCAAGAAAAAATATTCGTTTTATTTCGATAATTTTTTAAAATGATCAATAAGTCATTTTGGATGTGTATGAATCATCTACACCTCAATCTGATGCACAGTGTGACCAGTATGACTCCAAATGCATCTTTTTATATAAATTGACATTAATTTAAGTTAAAAAGATAATTTACATACTTAAAACCAAGAAAACATATTCGTATTGTTGTGATACTTTAGGAAAATAATTCATAAGTCATTTGTGATGTGAATTAATCACCTGTATGTAAATATGATACACGATCTGTCTGGTATGACTGAAAGTGTCCGTTATCAATTTAAAATTGTCATTTTAGTTCAAAAAATTTCACTCACTAAAAACTTGGAAAAAACACTTGGATTGTCATGATAATTTTATAAAGTGATTCATAATGAATTTTTGATTTCTAGGAATTAGTCTCATATCAAACTGACATAGGATGTGACCGATATGTCTTAAAGTGCACGTTTCTAGTTTAAAATGACATTTTATTAAAAATGTAAACTGACGTACTCAAAACAGAAAAACCACATTCAGTTTATTTTTGATAATTTAAAAAAATGATCCATAAGTAATTTGTGATGTTTAAGAATCATATGCAATTTATTTTAATGCATGGTGTGACCGGTATGACTCCAAGTGTCTGTTTTTATTTAAAATTGTTATTCATTTTAGTAAAAAAGTAAAACTGACATACTCAAAACCAAGAAAACACATTCGAATTATTTTGATACTTTAGTAAAACAATCCATAATTCATTTTTGATGTGTAGTAATTATTATCAACTCAATCCGATACACAATGTTACCTATATGACTCAAAGTGTTTGTTATCAGTTGAAAATTATCATTTTAGCTCAAAAAGTTTCACTCACTAAAAACAAGGAAAACACACTTGAATTATCTCAATAATTTAAGAATATGATTCATAAGTCATTTGTTATTTTTTATAATAAATCATACATAAAACTGACATATGATATGAGAAGTATGAGGCAAATGATATGTTTGTAGTTTAAATTGACATTTTAGTAAAAAAGATAAGTAACGTGCTCAAAATCAGGAAAAAACATTCATATTGTTTTGATACTTTTGTAAAATGATCCATAAATCATTTCGGATGTATAGGAATCATCCACACCTCAATCATATTAATTGTGTGACTAGTATGACTCCAAGTGTATCTTTTCAATATATAAGTGTGATTTTAGTTTAAATCATGCATTACATCATCAAAACGAGCAACCAATCCAATATTTTTTCTTGTCATTATATATTCCATAATTAATTTTCATATCATTTTTATCTTATACTTATTTAGTTAATTTTCACCTAGATAATTCTTGAAGATGAACACAAAATGGTGTGACGTGCAAGAATGAACTGCAACCTAATATGATACACAATGTTCCTAGTATAACTCAAAGTTTAGTTTAAAATTAATAATTTCTATTTAATTAATTAATTTATATTAATACTACAATAAGAATGTTTTTCTTATAAATTTTCTTTATTTTTGTGGAGTAGGGGTGGTTTTTTTTGTCAATTACATGAGTCGAAATCAGGAGAAAAATATAAATTAACATTGATGTTTTTTGAATGTATGTAATAATTTGTATTTACTCATGTAAGTGTATAAAAAAATGTTTTAAATGCTTATAATATAGTTTTTTTTCTTGAATTTGTGTTGTAAATTTTATTTCATTTAATTCCTTTATTTGTACTTGATTTTTCTTCTCTTTTTGTGCCTTTTCTGGTGGTTCAATGTGCTATTATAGCACACAACATTGGTGCTACAATGTGCTGTTACATCACACAACATTGGTGCTGCAGCATGATGTTACAATAAACTATTTTATTACCCTTTATTAGTACTATTACATGCACTAATAAAGTAATCGTTTATCATCACTTCTAAAAGTGATGATAAAGGGTTACTTTATGAGCACTTTTACAAGTGCTGATAAAATCTCCATTTTTCAGTGCTTTTAAAATTTCTATTAAAGGATCCCTTTATCAGCACTTCTAAAAGCATTGATAAAGAACCCCTTTATCAGGGCTTCTAAAATTAGCAACAAATGGGTCCTTTAATAGCATTTTTAGTGCTAGTAAAGGACCCATTCATTAGCGCTTTTATAGCACTGATAAAGACCTAGGTATTTTAATCATGCTCCAATAGTTAGTGCTTTTCCTGCATTGATAAAGGCTAGTTTTAGTGTTGTTAAAGGCCTATTTTTGTAGTAACATCTCTACCACATCTGAAGAATATCATGGTTCCCTTTAGACAGTTCTCGAGATGCTTCTAACCACACTTTTGACACGTGGGATGCTGGGTTTTCTTCCCTTCATGGGATTTATTTGTTGATCCTACCTTATTGACCTCTATTTTCCACTATATCTAATCCCATGATAACAATGAGAGCCACCAATCTCCATATCATACTTTATAGCACATCAAACAGTCTTCTCATAGCTATCAAAGTCTCTAATCACCAATTATTTTCATAGACTCGGCTTTAATCCACTAAATAAGTGATCCACCTTACTTGTAGTGTTCATGAAAAATCTAAAGTCATATCTTGCAAGCCTTGTAAAGTTTTTCTCTTATTCACATATAGATTCATCTTCCATTTTCATAAGTCTAAAGAATTACTTCTCTATATTAGGTTGGATAGTTCATGGAAAATTATTATTGAAAAATATTTTCTTGAAACCTTTCTAATCTATTCAATAAATTTCTTTTATAAACGTTTTGTTTTTGATCAATTTCCACCACTGATCAGCTTCCCCATCAAAACGATATACCGAAAGTATTACTTTCTCTTCTTATGAGAATTAGAGAATAGATAATATCTTATAAATAGAGATAATCCATTTTTCCATGATGCAAGGATCATTATATCTGCTAAGTATAGGATGTCTTTGTCACATAAAATATTTAACTACAACTTTTTATTTATTAGGTTATGGAGATAATTCCACACGATTCAAGTTTTATTCATAACATGATACGATAGATTGAGTACTGTCATGAATTTATGAGCTTTGATTCCAATAATATTTAGAATTTCATAAGGGAAACTGGCACATTTTCTATCACATTGGTTGTAGAATGGGTTTTCCGATTTCCTGCAATTAACTAAATAGAGAGAGAAAAAAATACAATTATAGTGCTTTAATACTTCAGTGGTGTTTTAAGAGAAGAGGCAAAGAGTCTATAAAAGGGGTTAGAAAATAATAATTTACATAAAACAATAAGTGAACTAAAATGTTTTTTTAAATAAGAAGGAGTATTTTTATAAATAATAGACATTTTAAAACATTTCATTGAGTGGAACATTAAAATAGGAAAATAAAATAGAGAAGTTTCCTTTAATCATATATTTGAAAGGAATTAAGAAAGGAACCTTTAATATATGTATATCCAAATTAAATAAATATTAAATAAACATAGTATATATGTTTTAGAAATATATAAAGAATTTAGAATAAGTATATAAGAATAATGAAGTGATAAATTGAGTAAGATAGAGAGAGATCATAACTTAAAGGAAATATGGAGGTTCGAAAATATCCCCCACCTTATGTCGAAATAAATTCTACACTTTTACTTAATTTACTAGATAATAAAATAAAATAAAATAAAATAATTAATTAATAAAATATTATATAATTATTTTATTTATTATAATTGTATTATGTTCATTTATGACCATTTTAATGAGTTATAATGTTCAATTTCTTCGTTTTAGGAGCGTTTGTTTCATTGTTAGTTCACTTGTGTAGAATTATGGAAGTTATTGTAAAATGGGAATAATTATTTATAAGTGAAATTATATATTATTAATGTACTTAAAAAAGTTTAAATGTTCCCATAAATTGTTATTATTTTTTTTGTGGATGATTCATTTGAAAAAATGTTAATGATAATTGTTCAGTTTATTTTTGGAGGTTTTTCCGACCATCATGAACTAGTTTCATTTTTTTAATATTATGATTATATATTAGTTACAAAAGATGAAATAAGTTATAATATAAATATTAAAATCTGATTTAACTATAATAATGGTTTTATGACTAGCCTTGAAGGTGGTAATAAAAAAATAAAAATCATTATCCACAGATATGGTTTACCACTATAATTTGGAAAATGATTTTGTTTCTTTAAATAAGAAGAGAAGAGAAAATAATTGTAAAAAAGATATTATATTAGAAATATAAAAATATATTATGTACATGATACTGGATTTGTTATTATTTTATAGATTAAGGAGGTGATTATAAGGTATAAGGATAAATGAAATTAAAAGAGATGGTTTGAGAAAGTTACCTCTTGAAAATCACCTCCTTAAAGGACCCCTTAAGAAACTTGGAATTAGTATTTTTTTAAAACCCATAGCTCTTGGACGTGGGTAAGAGTCTTGGAAAGGTAATTGGGAATAATATTACCAAGCTACAAGACTTAGAACGTGTGAGGAGAAGGGGTTGTGTGGGGTGGTATTTATAGGGGAGCAGTAGGGTGTTTTTGATTATTTTATTCATTTGTCTATTGTTTCTGCAGAATACTATCAATTGTGTTGATTATTATGAATAAATATAGAAAATGGTTTATTATATTTCAAACCAATGTGTTCTTACATCATTTTTGACTCAAAAATTCATGTATTTTTCTTATAATGTTGAGTACCATAAATTATTGTATTTCACTATTCACCAAAAATTCAATTATTTTAGGAAAATCCAAAAAAATTACCATATTTTTTTTGATGTGAATATTTTAAAAATCGAATCCATTTTATGAAAATAATTTTTTAAATATGAGAAATTTATTTTTTTAAAAAAATCATCCTTTATTTGAAAAATATTGATTTTAATATTATAATTGATTTTATAACGCTTTGAAAAATTGATTAAGGGCTTATAAAATTATCTTATAATTATAATGAACCATAATATTAATTCAAGAATCTATTTTATGAAAATAAATTTAATTTTAAATCATTATATTAATTATAAAATTGTAAATAAACATTTACATTTTACAAAAATAGAAACACCTAATTTATCATTTTTAAAATAGTTATTAACTTATATCATGATATAAATATATTATATCTTCATTAATAAGATAACTAAGTTTTATTTTATACTTCCATAGGTGAGGTTACTATTATAATAGCCAGATTACTATTCTTAATGGTCAGATTACTATTCTAACAGTCAGATTTATAATTGTTATATAGGTCCCTTAATTTCTTTAAATACCACTAATTTCATTTATTATTCATCCACTTATACATTCTTTCAAGGTTATATATTTTCATCTTCAAAATAAATATTATATTATTATTTTTTATTCCTACAAATTTGTTCATGAGTGTGGTCATTCTAGTTGATTGAGCAGATCCAAATTTTCTCATTCATATTATCTTATTTTATATTTATTTTAAAACTATAATATTTAGAATTATTATTGGTTTATTTTTTAAAAAATGTATCATTATTTATTTATGATAATATTTTTTTATTGTATTCTCTATATGATATATTTGTTTTTATGACATAATTATTTGATGGAAAATTCCATTGATAAAAGTCTGGGTCATTACAACAATGCTACCCATGATCTTAAATTAGTAGTGGTCGTGTTTTCTAGGAAGTGGTGGTGGAACTACCTTATTAATGAATAATTTATGGTTTTCAATGATCATAAATGCCCATGGTATGTATTCTCCCCACATGAATTGAACCTAAAGCAAAGACAGTGGATGAAATTCTTGTTGGATTATTAATTTGAGATTTCTTATATTTTGGGAAAGGGTAATATTGTATATCATGCACTAACCATGAAATCACGTAGTGGTGTCATGCATGATTCGAGAGATTATTGGGGAGTTATGTAAGATCTATCCATGATGCATCTTGAATTGGGAGAGGTCGGTGACAAATAATGCCTTTATCAGATTTTGGTTTATTAATATTTGATGTTGTTGGAGGAGGAGTCCCAGTTGAGGGACTTTGAGGTCAAAGTCTAGCAAGGCCAAATTTCCTATGGTGATGCATTTGATTGATGATCTAAGGATGATCAGAATAGGGTGTTGTTTTAGGGGAGGCTCTCCATTCATTTATTGATGTACAAGGTGGATCTTCATGACCTCTACACATCACCCTTAGTGATACATACTTGCATGAAAAAGATGTGTCATGCCTCGAGAGGTTGGTTTTGGCACCCTAGGTTAAAACATTCCATCATAAATTCTGTGTCCCAATGATTAGTTTTCCAGAAGGTGAAGGTTTAACACTCTAATCCTTGTGGTTTTCTCTAGCTATTAGTTATTCCTTAGTGGAAGTGGGAGGAAATTTCTGTAGGATTCTTCACTAGTCTACCATGCGCTCTTGGTGGTTATGATTATATATGGGTAATAATATACCATTTGAAAATTTAGCATCACTTCTTAATAATAATGGCGTCAAGATCAGTGGATGTTTTATTAAGGATATATTTGGTGTAACACCCCGAGCTTCCACGATACGCTTCTCATTCAATAATGCAATGGCTTGCATTGTACGTAACTTCGAGTTCTAAAACACCGCGACTAATTAAAGTAGCCGTTATGAATAGAAATAACCACTTTTTGAAATTATAGAAAATTTATATTTCAAAATGGAATTCATTTTTGTATTCCTAATATTGAAATTAGCCTATGTTGAATTTTTTGTAATTTTCTGAGAACTTCAAAATTTTTATGAATAGTGAAAAATACTTAAAACAACTTTTTTAATCAAAATAATTTATTGTAATAAATTATAATATTTAGTGGTTTTAAAGTATAATTAGAATATATTTTTACCATTTTATCCAATGGTGGTCATTAGAATTAATTTAACATTGAAGATGGACATAAACAATTGCCAATCGTTTGATATAAATTGTTTCTTAAAAACACGCTATTTGTTGTGACAGCGGGAATTAATTATAAAATTAATTAATTCAACTTATATGTTTGGAATTTTGTAAAATATACATCATTTTTGAATTCGGAATATCAATTATAGCTTAGGGTGAAATTTTGGCATTGTTCTGAAAAACTTCGATTTTTGATGAATAGTGAAACCACTAAGTGGTTGTTAAATAACTGATTTTTCGCTTAAATGAAATATTACCACTTCTTTGTTTTGAATTTCAAAAATCCTACATACATGGTTGTCATTAAGATGTAAAATGTGGTTCAATGGGATTAAAATAATTTTTTGGTGAATAGTAACTTTTATGTTCTTAATCGCGATTAGAGGTAATTAGTGTAGTTTAAGGTAAAAATAATGTTTTAATAATATGAGATGAGCTTGACACATGTCCTACCCTCATTGTATGTTCCATGGCCGACCAAGAAAATCCATGGGTCAACTTGGGGACCCCATGGAGCCACTTTAGTTGGAAAATGACATAAATACCTTTTATTTAATGTTAAAGTAAAAAAATGACACAAACATGAAATGTTTTACTAAAACAATTTTTACATGGGGTTATACAAGTAATATTTTTGAATATAAATAGTAATTGGAAATATAGAAAGATTTCATACATCATAGTACTTTTTTTATAATTTTTAGACATTAAATAAATTAAATTATTTATGACATCATTATGATGCAGCGATGACCTCATTATTTAACGATTTTAATAAAATGAAAAGATAATATACAATACAAGGCTTACACTTGTCCAAAGACTATTGTATGGGTATATTTCGAACCCCTATCACCTTATCCACGAATTATATAAGTTTGGGACCTTTAGAATCCGAAAAGAATTATATAATAATGTAAAATTTCCTTACTTTCCAAGAGTGCCCCTCCTCTTCTCTTATAAAAGGCCCCCACCTCTACCACCTCATTCACACTTTCAAGCCATTTGGCTCGGCCAAACTCTACCCAAATACTCTCCCAACTTCCCTCCCTTACTACTAGAATCCTCACTTTTGGCAGAACTCTTCCCAAGGAATCCTTTGACTCAAATCAAAAAGAGTTACCTGATTTTGAGGTAATGTCTTCTCTAATGTTGTTTTGTTTTATTTTTCTTCTCCAACACCCTAAACTCTTTTTATTCATTTCTTTTGTAACAACACCAGTATCCTCAATATACTAGGATGTTGTTATAAGAAGGATTCGAGGTACACTTACACACACCTACATCTAATGGTTAAAGAACATACGGTTTCTGTGGATGACGAATTTCTGCCTCACGAAACGATGATTGTTCAACACTCATATAACACCTTCAAAGGTGGCCATTAAGATGCCACTATATTTATATATTATATATAAAATGTTTATGTTTTACTTATTCTTCTGTATTTCTCATTTATGGCATACTTTATGATTTCCATTATGGGTAAACGCGATAATTTCATTTTAGGAAGTGCGGACTACCGCCCCCTCAAAGTGATTTGAATCGTTAATGCCATATGTGGGATGTATAAAGGATGGAGTAAATGGTATTATAAACTATACTGGAATTATATTATACATTTATATCATTATGATTTCATTCCATTAAATACGAAATAGAAATGAAAGTAGCGTTCATGCGTACGTACGGCTTACCGTCTCCATGAACGGTGCATTTCATTTCTTACCTCTAAATGTTACGTAATATTATAAATGAATGTATATACTAGATATATATGATATATATGACATCTAAATCATGAATATAATTCTGGAGATAATGGATATTCTACCACATAAACAACTTGTAATTATAAGAAGTTTATTGTTGACTCAAGTACCAAAGATCGACAAAACGGCCGTTATTAACTTAAATAATTACATAATGTTCATATCATTGTAATAAGTGATATAAAAAGGATAATGAAATTTAAAATGGTTCTTAATAAGGTATATATTAACTCTAGTTTATTATTCAGGAGGTTAAATAACGGTTGAGTCCAGTCAGACACGAGGTAAGGGAACTTTTTAACCCAATTTCTATTCTTTGGGTTAATCTCCTACTTTAAAATTATGTCATGATATTATTATGTCCTATCTTGTATTTTTACATTATTTCTGTGTACTTATAGTGAATAAACATAATAGACCTACTTTATAAAAAAAATGATCTTTTTAAGGACTTCGTCTCAATCCCCTTTCATTGAGGCATATTTGGTTTTATACACAACTTTCTTTTATACGGTGTATAAACCCCTTTGAATTTTACGTTTATTCAAAAGGAATCTTTTTTATACGAAGCGTTTTGCTAAACGACAAAAGGGAATGTTTTTCTTTCCGTACTTATGTGGCGACAATGACTTCTCCGCCACCGTGACCATTATTTGAGTCTCGGCTTCCTCTACAAGCCATCATTTTTTTAATGAAAAATAAATACAAAGTTTTAATTTTCTTTTATTTTGGTATTGAAAATGGTTTTGAAAGCGTTTTTATTATATCAATGTGTTTTATTGATATCTTGTGATTGAAATGTGGAAATGTTATGTTTCCTTTATGCATGTTTTATGTGATACGATTATGTTATGGTTTATGATATGTTTAAACCTATTCATATGAGGAATGTATTGGACTTAATAAGTGACGGGTGAAGCCCGCTATAGCTCCTCGATGCATCGGTAGGTCTCATGAGACAACTAGACGTGGAATTGGACGAGGCCCTTTCCCAATTTGATTTATGGTTTTGGCCGATGCCTTAATCATTTTAGACGTCTTGGCCGAGGCCTTGACAAAATGTTTCAGAATGTCTGGCATTATACATTCCCTCATTATGAAAGTGGTTATTGATATTGCATGTGATTATTCGACCAGTAGAATATCCATGTGAAGAAGTGAATGGCATTATCTCATTTTACTTTTTCCATATTATGTTGATGTTCAAGTTTAAAAGGCTTTTGTTTTAGTTATACATTGCCTTAAATTTTTATGTTTATTTATGAAAGCTTCCGCAATATTGTTATCCTTACTGAGCATCTGAGCTCACCCCTTTCAATGTTTTAATATTTTCCAGGACGTGAAGAAGTATTTTATGAATGACCTGCAGGGATAGTCAGAAGAGGATATGAGTGTGGACTATGAAGACTTTGTTATTAGTTTTTCACTTTATGATGTAATGTAAGATTTATGAATGTATCTAGTGTTTCCAAGGCTACTAAACTAACCGGTCTTTCAAGACTTGATCTTTTGTGATCATACCAATGTTACGAAGTAATGCACCGGCTTTGGGTAGCTGGGGTCGGGGCGTTACATTTGGAGGTAGTGGTCAGGATTCCAGGAGTCCCAAGGATGATAAAAAGTTATCATTATCCTTGATTCACCTATTAGGTGTAAAGAGAGTTTCAACATGATTTTGGATCTTAGTTGTGCCTCAACACTTATTTTAATGTATATATGGACATTAAAAACAGAGTAGACCATTTAGAATCTTGAAGATATGTTGTCCACAAATGTCCTAGAATTTGGATGTTCTTGGGTGAAGTACCTAACATTAGTGTCGTTTACTTACAATAATATTTTTAAATCCACCATTTGTATGGCATTGTTTGAATAATTTTATGGAAGACCTTTCCATTCTCTATTATTATAGACTAGGGTTAGAGAGTTAACAATTCTCAAGCAAGAACAAGTTTATAGAATGACAGAAATGGTGCAAGTGATTCATGAGTGTATAAAGGTAGAACAAGATTATCAAAAGTCCTTTGCTGACTAAAGGAGGAGGCTTATAGAGTTTAATGTCTTATATTATGTATTATTAAATGTTACTACCTATCATGGGTAGAAATGGTTTGACCATGGATTAAGCTTTATCCTTGGTTTGTTGGACCTTTAGAGGTATTTGTTTTTAAAGGATCCATCATGTACTGGTTAATAGTTACCTCAAAGATGATCCCGCTTCATTATATCTTCCATGTTTCATATATTCACCATTATCTTCACAAAGAATATCACATCATCAATTAGGATAGATATATATTGATGATGATGTAGCCTTTGAGAAGATTCCTATAGAGATATTGGACATCCAGGATAATGTGTTGTATGGGTGTTCTATTCCCTTAGTTTATGTCATATGGTGACACTGAATTATGGAGAAGAGAACTTGGAAACATGGGCCACAAATTCTCTCTCAATATCCTAAGATGTTTGATAATTGATTCTTATTTTTTAAATATTCTTTGATGACATTTTCTAGTTCCTGGAATTTTATATTTTACTCTCTTCCTTGATTCCTTATTTATATAATTTCTCCTATTTGATATGTATCACCCCAAGGAGAGTGTTTTATAGTTTCCACCTTGTCTCATTAAGGGTGTTTGGTTATGATCTTGTGATGATGAGATTATTGAGAGTTATATCACGTGGTGGTTATTTTGATGACCCTTTTTCCTTCCATTCTCTCCAGGTTGGATTTTAATTCTCAAGGGTTAAAATTATTTGAGAGGTTTCTGATGTAATGTATTAGACCATTCTATCCCATTTCTTTACATGTTTCTAAATTCTAATGTTATTTAAGGAATCATGGAGTATGTTTGGTGGAGTTTGAGAGATAAAATACAGTTTAAGGAGGAATTAACTATATGAAGTGTTGTTTATGAAATGATTGAGTAGTTCATGGCCTAAGTGGGGATAGTTCATGTGGTGCGATTCATAGTGTGAACCATCATTTCATGTCTGGAATGGATGAAGGGTAAGATTAAATGAATCTATCCTTAACAATTCATAGAATGAAAATGTATTCCAAAACATTAGTTGATCATAGGATTATAGGATCTAGGTAATGCATTTTTCAGTGATCCTTATAATTAATCTATTCACCGCATGAATAACCCCTTCATGAATTAAATATTCAATTCACACTTTGAATGAACCATTCACGCTTTGAATGTTTGTATGAAATAATGCTTAAAAATTCTTTCACACCCTTGGACACTCTGAAAATATTTCATTTTCCTATGAACCCCAAGAATTCAAATTCCCGCTTTCAGAATATTTTGAATCCAGTTTAATTGGGATTGATTACTACATTTAATGATCAAATTGTGGTCATTCTAGTTGAGTTTTCCCAAATTCTTTTATTTTTTCTTCTCTATACAGTTTTGTTTTCTCCCATTCTATCATGCCATGATATGAAAATTTATTTACTTCATTTCTCGTATAGTTCTTTTGATGGATGTTATAATGTTCATGGTATGGAATCCTTCAAGGGATATAGATTCCTTGTAGAAAATTTGATTAGAGATTTGTGCTTTTTGTTCTATTCTCGTTTATGGAAAATTTGAAATTCTAAAGTTAGGGGATTTATTACTTATATTTTCAAGTTCAATTATGAAGATACCATATTTTATATCATTAGGAAATGGTGGAATTAACCTTAATAAAATTTAAACTATATTTAAATATTGGATTTTGGTTTTGGGTTGTAGCGATCGCTTGTGTTCATGCCTTGTTGATGGGTTGCCTATTAATTTTATGAATAGTGTGTTATCCCTTGTTTATATTGTGGTTTAGTATGTTTTTTATGATTTATTTTTTTAATGATTGTAAATCTAGTAATTATTTTCGAATTAAATAAATATTCATGTAAATTTTTCATCGCTCCTTATAATTGATAGAAATTGAAGTTATTCTTAAAGCATGTTTAAATAATTTATTAGTTGTTGATAGACGATGCCTTGGGTTTCCTGTGGTTATAACATTTCATAAATGAATTAGTTAATTCAAGATGGTAATTAGTTGGATGTTTTTTAATTATAATTCATTAGGGTTGAGAGAGCCTATTTTTTTATGAAGTCTAGATGCCTTTGTTATAGGGACCAAATGCCATGTTAACTGTTTATTGTTTTCATGATGTTTGGTGTGTTTTCACTAGATGTGGAGCCTTAATATGTGACATGATGTGAGCTTAGGATGGTTGGTGGATTAGAGAGAAATGGGTGGGGGTGTCTAGGTTTAGGGAATCATTTTCACCTATGATGGAAGGATGGGTGGTGATATACATAAGTGGTGTTGGGGATGACACCGTGAATAATGGAGAAGGTTGGAGATGACTTTTCCCATTGTTTAATTGAAATATAAGTTTCATGGTTGTTAATAAATTTATTTAAATTAAGGATAGTCAACCAAGTTTCATTTTTTCATTCATACCTTTCCACAATACTTTGTGAGACTGGTTGGGTTGGTCTATTCATATTTTATGGTATCTTACGTCGAGTCATAGAGTTTGTGTAATTATAGAATAGAAATTAATATTAAAATATTTAAACCTTGGGGTTGGGAGTTTGATGGTTAAATTAGTATAATTGGTTGGTAATTATATAATTATGAAATTATCAACAGAAATAATTAATTGAAAGTATCTTTGAAGTGTGAGTGTGCTTATATGATATCTAGTCCTTAGTGTTGGCAGTTGAGTGTTCAATAGGTGATACCTGTAGTTGGGGTTAAGTCTAGGTAGTTTCCCTTAGTTTACTTCATGATATATATATATATATATTCCTTATATTATGTGGTTTTATATGTTATCCCACCCATGTCAGTAGAGAGACTGAAACCCAGTGGTATTTGGGGGCGTTTTCCCCAATATCCATATTATTGATGGTGGATGACTGATTACCCCCTCTCCCCCACTCTCTTCTCTGGGAGTAGTGTTACATGCTGATATCCACAGTGGTTACCTTCCTATATATATGTGTTCATAGGTATATAATGGTTCGTAGTTATTTCACACACATGTATCTCTGGATATTTTATCATAAGAACTATTTTAGGTATAATATGTGTGACTTGTGATGGTTTTAGGTGTACCACATGGTGTACGAGCTATGGTGCCTTTCCAAAAATTACTCAATTAATATCTATATGTGGTGATGATGATGGGATTATGTGACACATAATATATGGATTGCTATACAGTTCCCATTGACACATGTGGCTTGTTGGTGAGAGATGGATTAAGAATTTGATGTTGGGGTGAGAGTGGAAAACTAGTGGGGAAGTAGTAGTTAGGTACCTTTAATTTTATAATTACTTTGTAAATTATATTATTACTTTTATGAAATACTTAGTGAGATAAATATAGTGAGTCTGAGAACATAGCATACCTAATTAGGTGATGATTTATTTTCATTGGTTATTCACTAGGATTTGTTATGATTTATTCACATTTTCAGGAGAGGATCTAGGGATGATCCTTTTGAGTATACCTGTTATTCTCACCCTTATATATATAAAATATTTTTCTAGTATGTAGGATATGGTTAGAGACTGTGCTTAATGTTAATAGATCAAGAATTTTTTCAAGAGATTTTTGGTTTTCAAGGTAGCTGTTGATGATTTTCTTTTTGGTACTTGTAGTTTTTCTTTTTTAGTAGTTCAATTGTATAAAATTTCATTAATGTCTTAGGATCATTTATTTATGTTTCTTATTTTATCAAGAGCATGAGTTGTTTGGAGGTTTCTTCTTATCTCTTGTTCCTTGTGCTGTTATTAGAGAGAAATGGATCCCATTTTTCTGTATGATATCTCCTTGGTTCTAGCTGCCAACTCATGGCTAGTCGTAGGTGGGATTCAAGAATAACCACCCATTTTCCTTTATTATAGGCCCATGAGGGGTACCTTTGGTGGTAAGGGGTCATGAAATAGTGAATAAAGGGTGGTATCAATGAATGAAGAGTAGCGAATGATGAATACTGATTGGGTAACTTCTAAACTCCATGGAGTTGAGGTACTGACTTGGGGATTTCATCAATTCTTAATCTATGAAAATTCAACATAATTTTATTATTCTATAATTAGTATATAGTTAAAAATAATTTATAATGGGTTTTTATTACAAAATTAAAAATTATATTTTTGTGATTTAATAGAGAATTTTGAGTGTGTTAAAATAATAGCAAAGAATCATGTAATTATATATTATTGAGAAGTAATATTATGATTAAATACACAAAAACACACATATATTAAAATATGGGGTTACTATTTAATACATGTGGAATTATTAAAATTTTCAATTTATGAATATCTAAATGATAGATATCATGCTATATTTATTTATAATGAATTTTATAGTGGAAATTGATTATTATTTTTTTACAAGTTTTTTAACTCAACGAATGCACTTTTGTGCTTTTTACAAATAAAATAATAATATATTTCCCTAAGTGACATTAAATACTTGTTTTCAAAATTTAGCATAGATTCATTCCAAATGGTAAAAATTCATGAAACTCCCTAGAATAAACCCTTAATAAACATCCTTCATCAGATGTATAGATAATAATATACAAAAGAGTCCTATAAAGTGGATGGGGTTTTTTACACTCTCTGGTGATGATAAATTTCATCCATTATTTTGCACAAATTTCAAGTATATTTACACTAATTCATTCTGAATTAGTATGGGAAAATTATAAAATATCATATTTGTAAATCCAATAACCAATATTTTTCCCATTTATTTTCTCTTTGAGGTGGGGTGTGTGTTAGACTATATTAGTGGTGGGACACTAGTTGTAATGATTAGTAACTCTTTGACAATCCATATGATAAAATTCTCTAATGATGATACAATTTATTTAAACAGATGCATAAATCTATATGGATAGTTTTGGATAAATAGTCACCCTTAAATGTTTACTTTAATATTTATATGACTAGTAATGAGATTATTAAATATATTGGTGATTACAAGGGGATGATGAATGTTTATGATTATGTTAAACACTTATAGACTTTATTTATCATTTAGTGAGTGGGAGAGAAGTATTAAATCAATGATGGGTTATTATATCCCTTGATCATATATTATAAGTATCCTTGGTGGAAGGAATTGATGATAATATAGCCAACAGAAACCTAAATCCATTCAAAACCAATTAAATTTACAATAAAATATATAGTGTAGAGCATAATTTATTCAAAGCCTATCAACATTAACCTATACATATGATTATTAAACATAATATAACTTAAAATGGATATGATTATATTTTATTATTTTTATTTATGCATGTAGATGTTTTTAGGTCACTATGTGTTATGTTATCTTTACTCAATATCAAAATATTGACAGACCCTATGACGGCCAATCACCCCTCACTCTCTCCCATTATGTGATTATATAAATTATGTGATGATAAATATAATATGATAATTTGGATAATTTAATGTGTTTGATAGATACAAATTATGGTTGAGAGGTAGGATGTGTATCATTGGGGCCTATGGTAGTGATTTGGTAAGTTAATGGTCAATGGGTACTCTATTGATATATTTTTAATGGTAGTTACATCACATGTTTATTTATCCTATTATTTTTAGATTGTATTTTTCTTGAGATAATTGATAGAAGTATTACCATGGACTTACTGAAGAATGGTTGATTTGGTCATATTGTATTACTAATTTAAATCAGAGATGTATTAGTATGCTATATTGGCATAAAATATGATAGTTTAGGGGAGGAACCTACTAAGTATATTAATATGCTCACCCCAAAATTATATGTTCTTTTTAATAATTATATGATAGAGTTGGAGGTGGCGCAGGGATACCATTTCTCGTTTTAAAGTGTTACTAAGTGTTGGTGTCTAGTATTTTATTTTTCTAGAGGTATACAAGAGTTATAATATAATGATTTCTTCCAATTTTGATTTGGGTTTTTTGTTTTTTTATGACATTACGTGAGATGAATTTCTTAAACATTTTCCAAATGATTAATTATTTAGTTCTGAATTTATTATATCTCATTATGATATAAAGTTTTCATTTAAAGGTTAATTACTTCTATTCATGTGACTATAACTTATAATCTAGACATAATCTACTATAATATCAGATATGGTCTTGGGGTGTCATCTATCAGTACAACCACAGTCTTATGTGGGGCCCTGATGAGGTCATATATGAAAGTGGTTTATAAAAATACTACTATAATAGACTTTGGATTTGGAATTGGTATATATTCAATTGGTTTGGTATGTTAATAGTATTCCTGAACCTAGTAAGTCAAGTAAGAAAAAAACCATTGATGGATGCTAAAATCCCTTATGAATCATTATTATAAGAGACTATTAAGAACATGGTATCACTATAGGTATGGGTTTATGCATCATTGAGTTTTAGGTTTTGATAATTGATAATACTGAGTAAAGGATGTTGGTTTATTTATGGGAAATTTATGAAACAATTTTAAAAATCATCCACTTATATCATTGGGAATAAGTTTCTTTATCTACTTATATCTATGTTATCAATTCATATCATTGTGGAGTTCAATTGGTGGATGTGTTGTAAGAACTGGAGGTGGTACACTGTAGGTTATACTAAGGATAAGGAAAGGATTGAAAAGTCACCTTATATGATTTTCAAAATAAAAATTAATGATGAAATAAGGATCTATCATTAATCATGAGATTTATTTATAGTTAGAAGAAATTGAAAGAACCTGAAAATTGATTTAAACAGAGAATAATTACTATATTAACTTGGTGGTGGATTTGTTGTGAGGATAAAACAGATAGTGTAGGATACAATGTGTAGTGGACTGGGATGTATCTATGATTAATTGGGCTATATTCCAAGATTTATTCACGAATCATTTAATATATGATAATCTTAGAGCTAATCCTAAAAATAGGATATGATTTTTTTATAAATGATTTACACCGTTTAATAGTACAGTGTGACATTGATGTATTACTTAAAATTCACAATATATTTCATGGTTGGTAAGTATTTGATAGATCTTTATTTTAAGGTAGCATTATAATTAATTAATTTAAGGCGTTTATTGATATTTTGTATGTTTAATTATATAAAGATATTAATGAAGGATGATATAGTGGAAAATACACCAATTTTATTGTCTTCTTTCTATGATATTACCCAGTAGAGAAATTTTTAGCAAGGAGTTGTATGTGAGAGTTCTCATTTTACAAGGAAACTGTGAATCATATGTAATTATAGATAGCAGTTTCTATAATTATCTAAATTTTTTGGTGTGACTAGAATACACCTATAAAGTGAAATCCATATAATTAGTTTTTTATATTGTGATGATATATGATATATATAAAATGTTTTCGATACTCTTCTATATGTCTATACAGAACTTGAGTAATGTGTGATTATCAAAATACCAACTCTTTAGTTTAATCAGGCACTTCAACTATAGTTTCCACAATAACAAAAAGAGAGATAATTGATGGGTCCATCGGTACAAGGTGTTTTTGGAAGTCAACATCATATAGGAACTTTATATCCTCACTTTCAAAGTGACTTCTAAAGAATATGGGAAACTATATAATATGGGCGATGATGTTAAGGAGTTTGTCAAGGGAAAATTCAAGTGGTGGAGGTTCCAAACATGGATCAAATAGAGGTGGTATGAACTATGATTTATATTTTATATTCAATTTTATTTTTTTGATTAAAACTAGTGATTCACATTCATTTATCCTATACACCCTAGTCAAATGGTTATAACTTCCTATAGAGAAACATTGAAAAAAATTGGTGTTAACTACTCCATTATGAGGCGAGGTGAGGTTGTTTGGGGTTTGTTATAGTTTTGAGAAAATTTTGAGACAAGATCAATTTCCATGGGACCCATAATTTCTATACAATTAAAAAATATGGTATCATCCTTTACATGGTTTGGCTATATTATGAATAATTTTACAATGATTTATATCAGTAAAGGATGAACTTATCTAACCTGGATAAACATCCTACCATATTTTTTTTGAGGGAGGATCTTTTCATATGAGACATCTATATATCGAGATATAATGTATTACTATTCAATATACATGTTCAAGTATTTTTGTATTTAAAGTGACGGTGTTATAAATTCCAATAATTTTGAATAAATATATATATTTATTCCTGAAAAAAGTTATGGGTTAACCCTCAAAGAGAGATATAGAGTTTGGTATGAATTTATATCTAGGTGTTTCCCTTATTGATACAGAATATTATCATATGAAATATCTAGAACTATATGTTTATTTATTTATTTTTTTTGTTTTTTAGAAAGGTTTCATATGAAAAATTGCATTATGATAGCATGATCAAGTGTTGTCCACTAAGACGAAATCAAGATAATAGTGTTATATATAAATCATTGATGGTTAAATAAAGTAATTATAAGGAAATATTATCAACTATCTAGTATATTTTATTTATTTTATTAGTTAAATAAGTGATTTAGTTCTAAAAAATTGATGTACTATTTAGCGATCATCATATTAGGGTTAAATATTAGAACATTTATAAGAAATATTTTTGAGGTCATTACTAGCATTTCAAATTCATGGTGATTTCATTTTACCTAAAAAATGAACCAATTATATTTATGAGACTAATGAATTTGGTAGTTTGATCTATATTGATGATTTTTTATTATTTATTAATGATATTATTGTTTATTTAAAGATGAATATGGATTACGTGGTGTATCTCTTAAAATATTTAATTTTTTTAAAGAAACATTAATCAGATAGAATCATGTATAATTATTAATTTAATAATTGTAAATTTTATTTCCAATTTCATGTTAACTTAGAGAATGGTGTATTAGTTGAGTTATAAAGGATTAATATAATTATTCTTAAAACCTAATGAAGAATTATTTTGAGATATGAAGGGTCTCAATTATAGTTGGTTATTATATGAGACTCTTGCATGGATTTTCCTAGTTCATGAAATTACTACCATCCATGAATAAGAAAGATTTTGTATTTTATTAGATGAAGGAATATCATGAAAATTTTGAATATTATATAAAGAAATTGATAGGTGATCTAGTTTTTTATTACTTTAATATGGTTATCCTTTAATAGAATATTATGATGCAACTCATTGGGGATTGGGATGTGTTCTGATGCAAGAGGGAGAAATGATTGAATATAGGTTTTGATAGTTATATACTTATTAATATAAAAGTTTTACTCGTGATTTCTAGAATAATACTATGGTATTTATAATTAATACAAGGATACATTATTTTGTTGATGAATTATTTAGGGTCTACATAGATCATAATATTTTATGATATATCTTATACCATTGTGATTTTAATTTATAATTGTGAATATGAGTGTTGTTTCTTCAAAATTATGAATTTGAAATTGCATATACCCCATGGATGGGTAACATGGTAGTTGATTCATTAAAATAAACATTTTATTGTTATGTTTATTATCATAAAATTTAGGAATATAGGTTGATATTTTTATTAGAATCTCTTCACAATTATATTAGTATGATTTATGGAAGAAACAGAATTTATAGTAGAACATTGTTTTTTAGTACATTGGGTGATAATGACTCATATTGTTGATCCATATACTGAGGCACAAGATGGATGATTTTAATATGGTGAGAATCATATAACTTATACAAGAAAGTTTCTTATTCCTTGATATATGCATGATGAATAAATTCACAACTTTCATAGTTCACCTCTAGAATTGTGTCCAAGTGTTGGGAAGATGTATCATGTTATTCATAAGAAATATTGGAGTCCTTCAATGAAAAAAATATTATATATCATGTGACTAAATGTTTTACCTTTCAATAGGTAATTATAGATCATTGAGTATGATCTAGGTTGTTATATTAATTGAGTATTCACCCAGGAAAATGGAAAGATCTTTCCATGGATTTTGTAATAGTATTACCTCATGATCTTATAGGATTTTATGTTATTTAGGTAATTATTGAAAGATTAAATTAATAAACTTTCATATTTTTTTATTATTAATTAGGGAGATTATTTATATTGATATATTTTATCATATTTATTTGGGGGAATTATTTTTATTACATCGAGTTCCTTATAAAATAATATCTAATCATGAAAATTAGATAACTTCATGTACATGTAAAGGATTTAAGCATTCATTTGGAACTTAGTTTTTTCTAATTAGATAATTCCATCTATAAAAATATAGTCAAACTAAGATGATGATCATAAATTTAGAGGTTATTATTAAAGAATTCAATCTAGTATTTGGGTGGTCATAGATGGATAATTTTTCACTTGTTAAGTTTTCTTATAATAATATATATCATTTTACATTTAAATTGAACCATATAAAACACCTTATTGATGAATTTTCCATTTGAAGCTATATTGGGTTGATATTGGAGAGTATATAATTATAGGAAAATAACTATTATATGACATGATGGATCATATGAGGATGATTTGGGATTATAGTTGGACCACTCCAAGTTTATAGAAATATAAAGTAGAATTAATGATAAGAACATTATAATTTCAAGTGTATATATCATATTCAAAAGTGATTCACCATGGTGTTGGAAATGATGGTTAGAAAGAATAATTAAATTTTCAAGTAGATTCATCATAATATTCAAGGTGTGGGTGCATATTAGAGGATACAACTTATCAATTTGTGCTACCACTATATTTTGAGATATTTTATGTTTTTTTAATGTGTCCCAACTTTAAAAGTATTTTCATGATCAATACATGAGGTTTATTTGGATAATTTATAACATTAAGTAATATAAGGAATTTTTGGATAATTCCTTATAGAATCAGGATCAACAAATAGAGGATTTTCATGAAAAATTTATTGCATTAGTGAAAGAAATTTGAGACACAGTGAAATAAAGGAAGGTTCTTGGGAAAGGGTATAATTGATTAGAGTGATGTATCATGAAATATATTAATTAGTTTTATTATATTTAAATTATTTTGAAATTAAGGATATTAAAATAAATGATATTTTTTATGATCTTGTTATTATTTATTATTTTTAATGTGTTTTCATGCCTTTTGGAGAGAAAAAGTATTTAAGATGAGAAGAATGTGAAGACCTTTATTTTTATTTCTTAATGTTTAAAAATATATATGATTATTTGGCCATTTTATCTATAAAGGGTAACATGATAACTTTTTATTCTCTAAATTAACATTTGAGTATGTAATTGAAATAATTATATATTTATGTTTAGGGTTAAATTTTACTAAATATCCATGGAAGTTGGAAATTCAGATATTTTGTGGAATTTATTTAAATCATTATTTTAGAAATTATTTATGAATTATTTTTATAAAATATATATTCTCTGTTACGGTGGGTTTTTAAGTGGTTATACTTGAGAGATGCGTGGGAGGAAGTTTCCCTTTGGTCAATGTGAAATGGGGTGGTTTAGTTAGTATATTAATGGAAAGGTTGAATTGAAAATTATATAGTTAACATTCATAAGGTGTTATGACCTTTATGAAGTGTTATGTTGGATGAATTGACATTTTATTATAATATCTCATCTATAAATAAAGGTTTTGTTCCTCTAATTTTCCATATAACCAATTCCTTCTCCTCACCTATCTCTATTAATTTTTTTTGAATCACTAAATATGTGGTGAATTAAGGGAGGTGTATGATGTATAAGGAGTGATTAATGAAGAAAAATAATTTTATAATAGTGAAAAATTATATAATTGAGGGTGGTGACTTAATAATTTCAACAATTTTCAATCAATGTAAATTTATAATGGAAATTTTATGATTTAATCATTATATAATCTAAGAAAATTTGGAACAAGATTATATTTCTAAATTAAAAATGGGTTTTTGTTAAAATTATTAAAAATATTTTATCCACCCCGGGTCTAAGATAACACCTACATTGATCGCCTTTAACATCCTAGTACTAGTCTTCCAAAGTGACGCATCCACATCAAATTATCTCTAACTTGAGCTCTGACCCTGATTAATATTCTCCCCACTCTAGATCAAATCCAAATTCACCTACAAATGAGTGGTGTTTGTCTCATATGCCTCTTTTAATAGTTATGTAAACAAACAAATGAAATTAATATATATATATATATATAATATAAAATTTTAATTTATAAGAAGTAATGAATATACAAACCATAATTTTTCACCGCCTCTCACTAACAACAAGTATTGTAGTATGATCAATGTTTGTACACTTGCACATATCAAATTATAAAATAAAATCACTTGAAAAAAATATAAAATAAATGTTAAAATTATATTAAAAATATATAAAAATAATTAATAATCACCTAAAATGGAGGTGATACTTAGCATCGACCAATGATGGTGACCAAAGGTATAACATCCAACTTTGAGAGTCAAATCCTATCATGCTTGACTTTGTTTACTTATTAAGAATCTCATATTGAAAGAATCACCTATTTAAGAGGCACATAACCCCTCCCATTACATGGAGGGAATATAAATTAGTTAGTGAGTGTTATAAGACTCATAAAAATCATTCAATGAATATCTTTGTATATGACTTCTTTGAATGTTGTGAAAAACCGATAAAATCATTCACGCATACAATAGGATATCATATTCAACACTTAAAATTGATTAAAATAAATTAAAAATAAGTATATTTTATAATCAATAATAATAATAGTTTATTTTTTCACCATCCAGGGATCGAATATATAAAGACACGAATCCATGTTAACTTTATCCCATAATAACGAAGAGGAATAAAAAAATCCTTCATAACATAAAATCCTGACCAAGAAGTTGATGTAAATAGAAAAGAAAAATAAATTTTAAAGTAATATTAAAATATTATTTTTTGAAATAAAATATTGATAGTTTTAAAATATAAATATATATTGTAGGTTTCGGGTGCAACAGAAGCATGCAGGGGTTCATTCCCAAATTTTATTTTTTGTCCTGATCGATGATCAATCCAAGATTTAAACAATGATAAATTTCAGGATCTATAGAATCGAATCAAAGAAATTAGTCAAGGGATATAATTGTGGAACTATAGGTAGTATCATTACATATTATTTATAATTAATTTAATTAATTATAGAATTAACATATTGGAAATATTTCTTCATTGATGAATTTTACAAAAAATATTTATTGCACCATAATTTCACTGTAGGAGTCAAGAGAAGATTCTCTCTAGTGGTGATCCACACATGTTCAACAAATATGAAAATATCACCATAGGAATCTGTGGGTGCTAGTATGGTAGATCCTATCACTTGCGTCATTCACCTTTGATCACTATGAGAACTGCTTAGAAAGAGTTATTCTTAATCTCTCATGAATTTAGAGAGGGATGTATAGGAAGATCACTCTCTATTCTTGGGAGTATTATTGGAGAATTGAGTTCTCTAGGGATTGATATGATTCTCCAAATTTGTTGTTCACAACTAAAAAAATGTTTTTTTTCACTTAGAAAATAATATAATTGGGTTTATATACCTCAAGGGTTAGGATAAAATAATTTCCCAAGTTGCCATTAATATTTATTTAATCCATATAGAACCCCATGTAAAATAATAATAATAATAATATTTCCCGACATGAGCTTAACTTGGGAATTACATTAAATATTATTTAATCAAATAATATTCAATATTTATCATTTCTCACCAGATCATTAAAATTGGTCCGCTATTCCGCCACAATATTTATCAGGCCTTGAATAATGATTATTTTTTTATTAAATAAATATCACTGCAATATTTTATAATAAATGAACAAATATTATATTAACTAAATAACAAATAAATATTTATTAAATATTCTGCTCATAAGAACACAAAAGTTTTTTTGAGGGAACCAACTCCAACAGACTCCCACTTACACTAGATCCAACTGCTAACAACCTTCAGTCTTCCATCTCTCACATGATAAACATGATTTTTTTGAGATAATCCTCTTATCAAGGGGTCCACTATGTTCTCTTCAATGGGTACAATGCTTACTAAAACTTCACCCCTTAGATAAAAATCCCTCAAGAGGTGATACTTTCATAGTATATGATTTATCCATTGGTGTAACCTTGAATATTTTTCAAGATCCACTGCTGTATTCTTATCATAATACAATTTGATAGGGTCTTTACTACTAGGTAACACATCAAGATCCTAGAAAAAAATTCATATCCAAAATTCTTTCATGGATGCATCAGAAGCCACTATATACTTAGACTCTTCTGTAGAATCAGTGAGAACTGGATTCCTTGAACTCTTTTTGCTCACAACTCCTCCATCGAGACAAAAATATATCCTGACCATGACTTCAGATCATTATGATCTATTTGAAAACTAACATCAATATAACCCCTGATGAACAGTTACTCATCTCCTCTATACTCCAGGAATATATCATTAGTTCTTCTCAAATACTTAAGGATATCAATAATAGTAGACTAATGATGTTCTCATGGATCAGATTTATTTCTTCATACCATTCTCAATGTATAGGCAACATCAAGTCTATTACATAAGATGTAATACATGATTAATCATAACTATGACTACGAAGCATATGAGATCTTACTCATTCCCTCATTCTCTTATAGTGTACGAGGACACATTTTCTTAGAAAGATGTAAACCATGTGACACTGGAACCAATACCCTCTTGGATTGTTCCATACTAAATCTATTTAGTATCTAGTCAAAATATGTACTTTTACTTAGTCCAATAAGCCTCTTGAATCTATCAAGAATGATCTTGATCCCTATAATATAGCTTTATTCAGCCAATTCCTTCATGGAGAAAAACTTTTTTAACCAGTCCTTAATAGACTCTAAGATTGGTATGTCATTTAAAATAAGTAATATGTCATGAATATATACTACTAGGATTACAACTGCATTTCCATGAAACCTATTGTAAACACATGGATAAAATTTGTTCTTAATGAAACCAAATTATTTTATTGCTTCATTGAATCAAATGTTCCATGACCTGGATTCTTTCTTCAATACATAAATGGATCTCTAGAACATTAAAATACTTTTGGAATCACCTGGAGTCATAAACCCTTTTGGTTGTGTCATATAGAAATATTCTTTAAGGTTTCTATTAATGAATGAAGTTTTGAAATCTATCTACCAAATATCACAATCATGGTAAGCTCCCATAGAAATTATAATTCTGGTTGATTTTAACATGGAAACAGGTGAAAATGTTTCATCATAATCAATTCATTGATGTTGCTTAAACCCTTTAGCCACTAGCCTTGATTTATATGTATTTACTTTACCTCCCATGTTCATTTTTCTCTTGAATACCCATTTTCTTCCAATGATATTTATATTAACCGGTGCATTAACTAGAACCCAAAATTGGTTATGATACATAGAATCCATTTTAGAATTCACGGCTTCTTTCCATCTTATAGATTCTGAGCTCTCTATTATATCCTTTTATGAGGGAGGTTCATCATTGTCAACCAAAAATGAGTCTCTATATTTAGTGACTAGAAAACCATATCTCATTGGTTCTCTTACCTATCTTGTGATCCTATACAGTACTTATGTTTCCTGAATTACTTCTTCTATGAGAACCTATAGAATCTGTTCATATACCAACTCTTGTGTATCTTTACCACAAACTTCATCAAAATAAATCTTTCTCCCACTATCCTTTTTGAGGATGTGCTCCCTCTTAAGAAATATGACTTTTCTAGAGAGATTCAATTTATTTTCTGAGGGATTGTATAGATAGTATCCATTTGTTTCCTTGGGATACTATATAAAGATAAAGATTATGACCTAGGGTGACAGTTTGTTGCATGACAAGGCCATATCAAATGACTCATAACCCCACACATGTGTATGCGACAAAATAGATTTCTTTACACTCCATAACTTGAAGGGAATTCCATTTTACAGTTTAGTTGGTACTCAATTTAATGTGTATGATGTCGTTTTTAATGTATATCCCCAAAAAGATAATGGAAGATCCACATGACTCACTATTGACCATACCACGTCTAACAAGGTACGATTTCTACTTTCACTAACACCATTCCACTACGGTGACTAAGATGGAGTGAGTTGAGATAGAATCCCAAACTCATATTATAACTCTATAAAATCTTGGTTAAGATATTCACCACATCAATTCAATTTAAGTTTATTTATCTTATTTCTAAGTTGATTCTCTACTTCATTCTTGAATTCATTGAATTTCTTAAAGGAATAGAACTTATACCTCATCAAGTACAAATTAAAATATTTACTCATGTCATTAGTAAAATTTATGAAGTAAGAATACCCACCTATATGTTGTCCTTATAAAAGAGAAAACATTTATTTCTAAACTTGAAAATAAAACCTTCTTAATCTATGAATTATATATAAATTATATTCTATGTAACCATCATTACATAATAAAAATATTTTAAAACCAAAATCATTACTACTGGAAATGAAATATGGTAGTCACTAGTGGATAGAGTGGCCATCTTTACACCATTAACAGCTCTCCGATCCACCTCTACTATAGAAATCTTTCAGAATATACTTGGTTACTACATTTGGATATAGATGTTAGAACTAAAAGTTTTATCTAAAACCCAATGCATAGATATTGAAAAAGTACACTTGATAATTATTGTACCTTTAGATTCCCCTTACTTCAGGGCGTAGTTCCTCTTCTAGTGGCCTGGCTTACCACACACAAAACATACTTCCTTCTTTTATTTATCCTACCTTTAGATATTATTCTCTTGTAAGTAAGGTTCTTAGATGCTTTATAATTGTTATGATTCTTGGCCCCCTTAGACTATTTCTTCCTTTTCTTATTCACCATAAGAACCCTGGGTTTATCATGTACCATGGCCTTATCCACTTGGAGAATTAAAGTAATATGTTCTGAAAGGATATTTTCATTATTTATCATATTTTAATTAACAATAAAAATAGATAAGGTCTTGGGTATTGATGAAAGTATGATATAAGTTCACAACTCATCTGAGAATTTAATCCCTAATATCTCTTAGTGTTCGATATAGAAAATAAACTTGAAAACATGAGTCCTAGCTGTCATAAAATGTCCAAGATTAGTTGTAAAAAATTCATTAGAGATCATGTACCTCTCTTATCTTGCCTTCTCTTGATAGAGGTCCTAAAGGTGAGACATCATTCTATACACATCCATGTCCTCACGTTGGTCTAAAAGATCTTTGGTCATGGTTGATAGCATGAAACATTGAACATCTATGGAATCTTTCAAATGTTTCTTATAGAGTGATAACTCTTCATCACTTTCCTTATTACCAAGTGCATCAGGAATAGGTTCTTACAGGACATATAATTTCCTTTCATGGTGAAGGATAACACGTAAGCATATTTTCCACTCTTGGAAATTCTTATCAGTGAGAAGGTTATCCTTCTCAAGTATGGATCACAGTGATATGTTTGAAGTAATTTTAATGTTATTTCTAAAAAATAATATGATTAAAATTTTACCAATTTATTTGATAAAATTTTGAAAAATAAATAAACATTATATTTATTAGTCTCCCACTATATTATCAAAACCCAATAGCCCTCACCATTCTCTTTGGAATATCATGTTTTTGGATATTCTAGTAGAAAAGATCCATATTCCAATTCTTATTACACCAACTTTGGTTGGACAAGAAACCTGAATAGTCTTATGTAGGCATTCCAAATGCCAACTATATTAACTCACAATTCCTTGATATGTTGAGTGGACTCCCTAATCCTAAAATCCTTAAATTATATTTCCTCAACCCTTTCCTCTCAGTTACACCAAATCCTGCTTTGGCAGTCAAACATTGATGTTTACTAAGTTAATTCATCCCAAAACATCAAGTAAGAATCCCCTAATAATTCAAATAACCTCAACTTTGGCCAGTAGAGCACTTTGAACTATTTTTTGATTTTAACCAAGGTAGTGGAAGGATATACAGGCTTAATATATATTATTTTGGGATTTTATATTTTTATGAATAAATTTCCAATTATTATCTTTATCACATGCTTGTTAACATTAAGTTAATTTACTTAAGTGATTAACCATATCTTAGATAATATTAACATATCCTTCAATTTATTTTAGTTCTATTTTTCATGCTCGTTAATTTCATTAATTCACGTGATCGTGACAAAAAATCCATAATGAAATAACCATGAACATGATAGAAATAAAATAATAAAGTGGCATGATCATGATCTTATACTAATGGTTAGTTTATCTAGTAGATGATAAACCAATCTTCAACCTAAGAGAAAAACACCTTGAACCAATTAATGTTTTTGTTACAGCCTTCCACCTATCCACCTATGTATCTCTCTTTGATTGGTTTCATCTCGACTCCAAACTTGAACCGCCTCCACTAGCTTGGGTGCTCCATCCATTACATATGAATTTACTCACATGCTAATGAGGGGAAATGGGTTTACATAAAAGAAACCATGGGCACACATGACCTTGCATAATGAGAGGAGCGAAGGAATGCATGACAACATTTTAATTTAATAATAAATTAATGTAACCAATCACATGAAAAGGTTTGGTCTATGCTCATGATCATCCATATGCATGAAAAAAATTACACATTTAATAAAACTAGAATTCAATTCTTAATCATTGTTATTTAAGATAAACCGTGCTTGAATCATTTAATTATATTATTTAATTAATTAGTAATTTTATCTTAATTCTCATAAAAATTTCCTTGAGATTATCATCCATGATAATTTTAAACAAATTGAATATATTTATTTAAAATTAACTATTTACATAAGTGTACCTTGGAGGAAACATGGTGAATACATGTATGAATCTAACAAATATGTATTATACTCATATATAATCTACTCTTGTGACATATAGCATACACAACTTATCTTGTACTTTCATGATGTGTAGTATCAACCCAATGTTTAGACGAATGACATGATTTTTCTATAATGTTTCATGATTTAATTCTTATGGAGTAATATATGTCACACGACTCACACATGATATGTAGATTTGAACATTATGAAGAAATTAATTAAATATTTTTATATTTATTTAGCTCTATCACATGAAATGTACTATCAACTTAATGACCACTTTAAAACACATGTTGATAAGGTTTACATAGTATAATAAATTAATTTTAATTATGCAAGATTTGGTATAAGTACATAGTGTGTACAGTCAAGCTACATGACATGTATTTCTATCACCATATATCCAAGGAACATGCCTAGGGACTAGATGTGTAAATCATGCCTCATAAAATTAGAGTACATGGTGTGTATAGAAGACTACACTATGTGTGGTCCTCCAGTTATAGGGTCACCAATTATGTTAGGTTGTGTATAAAATTACGTGGACCATCTATGGCTTAAAGGACTACACACCATTCACATGGGATACACGATGTGTACTCTAGCTGACCATGTTCCAGGATGGCCTGGTCAATAGGTAGTGTAATAAATAAATGTACCACGTGTCATCAATCTCATAGTTTGAATTAATTTTGAATTAATTCCTGGTGCATTGAACCCAAGTACACAGTGTGCAACTCTCATTACATGGAGTGTACTCTTGTGTTATTTAGGAAAAATCCATGGAACCTCTAGGTGAGTTATTCAATTTTATTTAATTAAATCTATTTATTGTTTTGATTATATCTATGTGAAATGAAGGTGGAAGAGCTAGATCTATAAAATCAGATTAAAGTAATGATCAAACATGAATTGAAAACTAGATGAAAAATGTGTAAATTAATCAATGATCTCTAAATAATTAGAAATAATTATGTGACTACTCTGATACCACCTTTTGATTCTAGGAACAGCGGGAGAATGAACTGGTTCATGCCCAACTTTTATTTTTGTCATGATTGATGATCAATATTAGATTTACACAATGATAAACATCATGATCTATAGAATTTAACAAAAGAAAGTATACAAGGGATAAAACACTTGAACCATAGGGTTTATAATCACATATGACTTATAATTAATTTAATCAGTTAAATAATTACCTTGTTGGAATTATTTATTCATTTATGGATATGAAAATAGATCTACGTTGCACTATCATTATATTGTAGGAATCAAGAGTTGATTTCCATTAGTGGTGATCCACATGTGTTTCTCAAATCCTAAAACATCGTCGTTGGAATCTCTGAGTTCTAGTAAGTCAGATCCTATTACTTGCGTTATCCACCTTTGATTTCCACAAGAACCACCTACAAAGAGTTCTTCTTGATATATATTGACTTGATAGTGGGAGGTAGAGGAAGATCACTCTCCATTCTTGGGAGCATTCATGGAGAAGAGATCTCACTAGGGCTTTAGAGGATTCTCCAATTTTTTTTTGTGTACAACCAAACAAAAATGGATTTACTCATTTTGAAAATAATATAATTGGGTTTTTATACCACTAGGTTTAAAATAAAATAATTTGACAAGTTACCTTTATTATTTATTTAATCCTTGAAGAACCCCATGTCAAATAATAATAATAATAATATTATTTCTTGACATGTGATTAATTTGTGAATTACATTAAATATTATTTAATAAAAAAATATTCAATATTTATTATTTCTCACAAGACCATTAAAATTGGTCCATAATTCCTCCAAAATATTCATCATACCTTTAATAACAAAAATTTATTTATTAAATAAATATCACTGAATTATTATTTAATAAATAAATAAATATTATATTCACTATATATAAAATAAATATTTATTAAATATTCTGCTCACATTATATTCTCTTGAATAACTGGTGACAAAATATATGCAATCAAGAAAAAATGAAACTTTTTTAAATCATATTTGGGAATAATATTTATTAAACTTTTTTGTTAATAAATAATAATATATTATTTAACTGATATTCTAGATACACTTAGCGTGTGACCCTCTAGGCCTATTTTTTAGTGGCATACGGAGAAATAGCCTAAAGTCCATGGTTACTGTCTAGAAACACGCCAAGGAACACATAGAGAAATAATTTAATGCTGAAATGATATAATACCTTATACAGATTCTTATTGAGTAATATAATCCCTTTAAAGTGATATCTCTAATCAAGCAGGTTGCATGCTGGTGCCATCAACCTATGTACTTGATGTCTCTTTTTTTGAATTCTCAAAAATAGAACTTTCCTATAGAACACCATGGAAATGGATTTATTTAGTCTATATCATTTCCATCAAATCACCTCAGATATAATTTTTTTTAAAGAACAGAAAGGAAAAATATTTTCTCATATTATTCATTAATGTAATATCACTCATGACTCACCCAACATATCCTTCCTCACTGTGAACAAATGTTGTCACAGTTTTCATCAATAAATCAAAGTAAATGAATCATAATACTCTTTAATAATATTAATATATAAGGATCAATACACACTTTTGCAGATAAGAACATCCAATGACACATATAAATGTGTATTTCCTACCGATGAGTATTGTTCTTATAATATCATACACTTGATTTTGCAAAGGGAGTACACCATGAAAAGGTGCATCAAAGTCCTATGAGTATCCACACATGAGAGTATGTATAATTTTTTTTACCTCAAACAATATCATCCGATTATAGAACATATATTTAAGAAAAGTATCATAAGACTTCCGGGTTCTCATCATAGCGAGGAACTGTTATGACCTTTTGGTGTGACATCTACTCTTGGGACATTATCACATACTATGTTTTGAAGAAGAAGAAAATATGATGTGATAATAAGATTATTAATATTAAAAACTATAAATATAGGTTATCATAAACTACACATAAGTTTGTTATAGGGAATAATATATATCTTAAATTTTATTCCCCATACAAAGATCAATATCTAGAAATGATCATCACTATGAAACAATTTCCAAAATTATCTACCTCCTACATAACTGATCCATATGAGATGATACAACATTAATATCCTCACCATGAGATTCATAAAACACAAAATTGAGGACATCATCAGGAAAGGGAGTGTTATCTATGAAATGAAAAAGGTCATGTGAGTCATATATAGAAATTTAAAACATATAATGTAAAAATATATATAAATTACCAAAAATGTAATCTAAAATGGAAAACACATGATTAATTATTTAAACCAATTAATATACCCATCATGGTTTGATTTTTATATAACAACTCAATATTTATCTTTATCATTTTCTTTATCTTTTTCATGACCCTCCCTCTTCTGGTACCCCTCTTGGGTTTGTAGTGAAGAATTGGATAATCCCCCAAACCCACCTTCAACTGGCCATGGGTTGGTGATTGACACCAAGATTATATAATGCATAAAAATGGGAGGAATTACCCTCAATATATAAGTTTTAGGATAACTGATTAGATCCACCAACCAGTCCCACAACCTAAATAAAGGGAAAATTACAATATATAAATGTAATTTCCTATAAAGTGGAAACAAACTAAAGATAATCCACAAAAAAAACCTTGGAACTGACCATGAACTTGAATAGATCTTGATAAACTCCTTGAGTAAGTAATTCCCAGAAGGATCACCAACCAGCTCATACAGATTAAAGAAAATAATGTATGTGTGTGTGTATATATATTTGTGGGGTGAGCGTACATGTATACTCTATAGGATCCCCCCTAAAACCTTTTATGAAAATCTAAAAGAAGAATACTAAATACCGATGAATACACAAATGAATCAAACTTGTTACTTACATTGGTAAAACTATATATCATTATAATTAATTCTATCTCATTAAATAATGTATAGAAGTAATCCATTTTATATAAATAACATATACATAAGAAAGATACCCTGTATACACTTCCCCTGTTGGTTTGTACCTCTCACACCCAAATGTAAAATGTCATATGCTTTGATTCCTCCAATATGTAATCATTCCCATATTGTAGACCATATCACATCCATATCATCATCTGAACCCACACCTCATGCACACATGTCATTGTCACATCTCAGCATATACATAACCAAGTATCAAGTATAAAATATACTACATACCATGTATCATGCATTATAAATCAATCCATCACAGCCCATTCAAGTACACATGTGGTAACCACAGTCACTAAAACTAGGAAATATACATATTATATAGCCTCAATCTACTAAAACTAACCCATATATGCATGGTGAATCCAAGATCCATCACATCACATATGAGCATATACCATGTTACTAAATCCATTACATCCCAGATATGCCAGCATACTATGTTACATATAAAGGGAGAGTGGGGAATAGGGAGTAGTCAACCATCTATTCCCACATTAAGATAGATGTTGTGTAAAACACTCGAAACCCAAAACATTTGGGTGTCGACTACTGACATGACTCATGTGGTAGAGAATATCAAACAATAAAACATATTGAATAATATATCACCCAAAACTAGGTGAATCTACCTAGATTTAGACTCAAACTATAGTTATAATCCAACTTTACACATGGAATCCATCATAATGGTCTAGAAAGATAGATCTCCTATCATCATACAAGCACCAAGGTCTAAAATGAACTAATTCACTTTGGAAATGAGAAAATTGTTAATCATTTGTTTTAGCATCATAAATCATTGTTTAATACTTTTATAACATCAAAATATAAAGTGATTTCATGTTCAAAATTAAAATTTCTAGATTTACATAATAATATCTTAGCCTATTTATCTCAAAATAGTCTTAGGTTTCCTTTCATTTAATCATTACCAATATAAACACCCAATACCATAAATTTATTTATAAATTAATATATCATTCCATATTCTCAGGTATTCTACAATTCTACGTAACCCATTTCATGGAGATACACTTCTCGAATGAATAGGAAACTTACATCAAGAAGTAAAGTAACACAAAAACAAATTTTTTTTAGAAAAGCGATCAAGATATAAAAAAAAGGCAACACGGGAAAGACCATCTATAAACCCACACCAACCAACCGATGAAAATCCCAGATAAACTGATTCATCAAATAAGAAAACCTATCTATCAACCCATTCCATCCATTATTTCCCCATATAAATCGAACCACTTCCACAACTAAGTAAAAATAGTCCATCCATCACCTAATATCCCAACCATACTATGTTTTATAGTAATTAAATACAGGGGGTGTATAATATCTCAAGGAATATATATGGCTATAAGATATTTTTATCACAATAATTTTAATGGGAAACCAAGGCCATAACATCAAACACATAATCAAATCAAACAAGGTTAGGATTTCAACATCCCCAAGCATTTATTTTTAACAGACACCACATTAAATTATCATATTGAATTAAACAATTTATTATGAATATGTTATAACAGTAACAAACCATAAATATCGTATCTATCAAATACCATGTATCAACCATTGGTATATTTTTAGCAACACATTCATACTTAACATATTTTAAGAAAAAATGGTAATTTAATTCCAAATCCTCATTCATTATTCACACGATCTTTCCATATTTATGTTTTTAACCAATTTTAGTATGTAAAATTTGATAGAAACAATAATAGTAAAAGAGATTCTAAATCACACTATCCATAAAATCACATGAGGTAACCATCAAGGTTAAAACATAAATGCATGTGAATCACAACAACCTTATAATATCATTCCATTATTAATTTCATGGTTATTATCTTAATTAGGTAAAATTCAAACTTTTACTCATTGAAGATAAATAATATTAGCCCCAGAAATTTAAAAAACAAATCAAAGGTTATGAATCCCCCATCTTGATATGAAGCATTCAATATTTTTTGAACCAGAAAGGGGGGATATAAAAATATATCTAAATCAATTATACCAAAATTTACCCATGATTCATAAGGATTTAATTCCACTATGAATCCTACAACAATCATTAGTAATAAATATTGAAATTTGAATAAATTGGATATTTCAATCACATAAATATGGAATGAGAAAGAATAAGAACTATCAAGAAAGAAGAACACTCACATCTGATCACTCATAAATAGATCTCTAGAAGTCATGGGATATACCTAAGTAAAATGGGATCATTGTTACGTGAAATAGCTCATATGGTCAACTAGGTTTTTAAGGAATATAGTGGAAATAAATACATTTCAAGTGGAACTCTGAATTTATACATGTTCAAATTTTAATGACACAATAACACAACTAGTTTGGCCAAACCACAATAGTCATGTCTATCACTAAAATAGTGTCACAACAAGGTGGTCATGACACAATGGGTTCAAGTGAAACTACCCTTTATGAATCATAGAGAAATTATTCCCATATCCTATCAAATTTAATTTGGTTAAACCTTAAATTTTTATATACCCAAGGAAATACCACGGTGCAGTTAGAACACCACCCCAAAAGGTCCCCAAATCACTAGATCCAGTGGTCTCGACCACCAGGACTCCACAACATACTCCATTCACCATGATATAGGGAACCTTATTAAGGAAGAGACAAGTAGATCAACCCCAAGATCTATACAGTGTAGTTTGGGAACCACACTATAGTTGTATCAAAAGTAGAAGAACCATAAAACTAGACACATGAGGATCCGCAACACAGAGTCCATAACCACACCACAAGGGACATTATTATAAATTAAACAAAATCTATGAAACTACACCACAATACAACAAAATATACTATGCTTCAAAACACCTCCTCCATCTAAAATTACTTCTCTAGCTATAATTCTATTTCTATGACCTTTCCCAGCTACCCCAAACCACCAAAAACACAAAGGGATCAAAAAGTGTCGATCCCTTAGAACAATTTTCTCTATATTAGTCAACTTATATAAAGACTTCATTTTTTCATTTTAATTTTCCTAAAATTATTTAAAAAACATGACATATACAATTTCATTAAAATTGAACCTTAACTACAATGTCTCTCTGGTTATATTTATATCTCACCATGAATGAGATGTATTTGGTGTTGTCTCTTTAATTTTTTTTAAATTAATAGAATGGTATTAATTTTCTATAAAATGGGTTTTCATGAGGTTTAATATTTATTAAACTGAATTATTTAATTAAGTTTCTTATATAAACATAAAAATGTTCATAAAAATGTTTATGTGCTTGATGTGTCAATATAAATGGTTCATATGATGTAAAATAAAACTTATTCTTTATATAAACAACTTCATGTCGTGGATAAATGTTTTACCCTTGACCAAAATCAAATTTATATCACATAAAAATTGAAAATTATTTTTCCCGTATAAGACAACTCAATTATTTAATTCGTCATGCCATAAAATATGATTTCACTTTCATTGTAACGAATTTTAATAAAATACCATTTTCCATCGATTGCTTTGAATATCTATATTTTCATGTATGAAATACAAATCCTCTAACCACATAATCATTGTAACATTTGACCAATTTATATTCTGATTCACTAAGTTAACATAATAAAAAACTAATTCTATTTTCATTTTCCAAAACTTTAAAAAACATTACTATTTAGGATGAATAGCATAATGATTTTCTATTTATAGAGGAAAATAAATTTAATTTACCAATATTTGAAACTAGAGAATAAAATCCCATTATCTATTCTCTAATATATTCCAAGTACTAATATGTGATTTTTTATTATATAGTAATTTTATAATCTTCAACAAATTAAGGTTTTTTTGAAATTATTATGATATAAAAATAGAAGTAATAGTTGAATTTACAATTCATATATTATAACACACCAAAATTTTAGAAGGTATATTATTTAAATGAAACACATTCTATAACATGTGATATATGCAACACCTAGCTTAAACGAATGATGATATACTATAGAAGTATTATTATTTAAATATGACTGTTATAACCTAGCCGTTGGTTTGAGTAGTATGAGTTGAAATAACCATATTACAAAATATATATAAATTATATTTTCCCTTAATAAAATCAATAATCAATCATACATTGATTATAAATTGGATATAAATGAGGATAAAATCTTCTGACAGTCAAGATATATTTTTCATAAAATAGTTTTCATGTGCGAAATGCATTTTTGTCATGGTATATTAAATTAATAACTATTGATAAATGATACTAATTAAATTATAGTATTATATATAAATTAAAAATTATTTAACATTCATTTAATTATTTTTATTAGTAAATGAATGAGAATAGTTACTTTTTATGCATCAAAAACACATTTTCTTCAAAAATGCTGTTTATTAAAATTTTATGCATGAATATTATAATTAATTTCTGCCACTTTATGAACTTTTATTTTAAAAAATGAAAATAATCTTTGAAATATTCATTTAATAATTTTCTTAGGATACATTTTTTAGATTTTTCTAAAAATATTAATTTTTGATTGAATAGTGAAAAGTGTTGATTTTTTTTGAAAAATTGTCATTTATTTTCATTAAATAAGGTAATTTAAAGTTAAATTTTGTTTTATATTTAATTTTAAAATAAAATAAGATATATTTTATTAAAATAATCTAAATAATTTCCTAGGAATTAATAATATATTTGATTTCGGTATAAGTTCATTTTTATGCCTAAAAATGCAATTTTCTAAAAAATATTTTTCATTGCATTTTGTGCACTTATATGAAATGTAATTTATACCAATTATTAAAATTGAATTGTAAACAATGGATTTAATATTTTTAATTGAGTGGTTCAAGTTTAGTAATGAGATGAGTTTCATTTTTGGTCATTATGAATAGTAACTTTGGTAAAAATATTATCTCTATGGTAAAAGGGTAAAATAGGTTAATTAAGGTTAAAAATACGTGTTAAGGTCACAATATATTATATAAATTATTATTTGATGATATTAAATCTACCCTTTCCACCTTATTTTTTACTTTAAATTTTTTATATATAATTTTCATTTGATGATGAATATTATTTTATTTTAAGCAAAGTATAATTTCAAAATGTCACTTGGTTTCTTTTAATATTTATAATATTTTGTGATTGAGATAAAAAGATGTTATGAATGGATATTTTGAATATTAATACCATTTTTTGTAATTATTATTTATTTTTAATTTTTTTATGATATAAGTACCATAATTTCTTACACAACACTAATATAGTGTTTGTGCATATTGTAGAATAATCAAGGAAAATGATTAAAAATAAAATAAAATAAATATATCTATACTATTTGTTATATTAAAAGAATTTATAGGTTATTTTAAAATTTAATTAATTTTAATTGTTTTTATATTTCAATTATATGATTTTTTTTATATATTTTGAGTAAACTTATTTGAATAGTCCAAAAAATGACTTAAATTATATTTTGTGATAAAAAATATTTTATTACCTGATTTAAAATTTAAAAATTATTGACAGATAACAAGTGGGATGGTAAATGGTATATAACATCATCCATGGACCATTTTTAGTGAATTTACACCTTATAAGTAAATTTATAACACTTAATGAGTGAAAAATGTGTTATCATGGTTATGGTTAAAAAGGCTTTATGAGGGGGTTAAGACAAATAGTAAGGTTTAAAATGAAAAATAAACATGTATATATTTTGTTGGATGAAAGGATTTATAAATTTTCACATCCTACCTTCTAAATTATTTCTATTGGTTTACAATTTATATGACTGTGATATTTATTATAGTTTATAGTTCTTAATATTTACAATTATGCCACTCCCCTCATTTAGAAAAGGGAACTCACTCTCCACTCTTTATCACACATTTTTATCCATTTATATCAATAAAAATATACTCAAATTCCTTAAAAAATATACTTACCGTAACATAAATGTTCTTATCTCACCAAAATTACATCCTAAAAATTCGTAAGGTGTATACAAAAGAGGGTTTCAAAAGAAGAGGCACAACTCTTAATTGAGTTCTTTACTTTTATTTCTTATTCTACATCCTTCAAGTATATACTAACCATGATGATATAATAACATTATTATAGTCAATATAGAAAAATATTTTTATTTTTATATAAAAACTATTTGTCATATTATTTTATATTCTATGGGAAATTAAAATATAACTCATGCATACGTGTGGACTATCACCTCCCCGAAGTGATGTGTTTAATTTTTTATCACCACCTCATTAGGATTTTTATTTTTATGGATTTAATATATATATATATATATATATGATATTCATGAAATAATAATAATTATGGAAATATATTATATTACTTATCTTCTTACCCATACATAAAAATGATGACATCTCTTGTGTGTAAGTGCGGAATACCACCTCCATGAAGCGATGCGATTCATTTTTTGTTGTTTTAATGTAATGGATAATTCAAAAATTGTATTTAATGTATAAAAATGACAATTATGTCATGGTTAATACAATTTAATTTTTTTTAAAGTGACCCCATTGACCTTTGTCAAGCTACCGATGTTGTTTTTGGGATTATGAACCAAACTCCCTTCAAACGCCTGACATGAACTTAATCAATTTGGTAACTATAAAAGACATAGTAATAAATGAAATGAAACAAATTATGATAAGTTTATAATCCATATAATGGATTCTATGAATGTAAATAGTGAATATATGTTTATTATACAAGAGTTAAATAATGTACGTGGCTAGTTGGGAGAGAAGGTAAGGGATTTCTCATCTCATATCCTTTTATTAAGGATTATTCCATTTCAACAATTTTTTTATTTTGTGTTGTGTAAAAAATTCCTTATAAATCTATCTTATCATTAATTTAATAAAAAATGGATTAAAAATCCATTTAAATTTCTCTAAAACAATTTACTTTTGTTTCAAAAGATATGAAATTCATATGGTATTTTGTTTTAATACACTATTTTAAATGTTTTAAAATATTTATCATCCATATCAATATTGTTTTAAATGCTTCAAGAATTTTATTATTTATTCTTTAAAGTTGTCTAAAGGTAATTTTAACTATATTTGACTTTCATTATGAATTTTTATAAAGAGATATTTTTAACGTTTTTTGTATGTATTATCTTTGAATTTTTATAAAAGTGAATTTTTTTAAATGTATAAAACTTAGTAGATATTTTCTAATGTTATAGACATTATTCATTATAAAGATTACTCTATAAGTTAATAGTTTTTTAAATGAATATCATATTCTTGATCTTCTAGGATTTTTTAATTGTTTAGAGTTTCCAAAGGAAAAATATATTTCTCCTTATAATAATATGAAAATTTAAAGCATTTTTATTAAAGATTAAAAGAAGTTTTTTTTCAATGGTTTTATTATAAAAAAGTGCATGATTAATTTTTTTTCATTACAGGGTACTTGAGAATTATAGACGATGATGGGTATGCCTGAAATAATACATGATGATGGATGAGCCCAATATATATCTCTAATGCATTTTGTAATCAATAGTATCTGAAGGTGAGAAAAGAGAGAGATAACTGGGTTGGTTTGAAATATGGAATAATCCATGATTCAATTATTCTGACATGGGTTAAATAAGAGTGAACACATGATATGAATATGATTCTACGATTTACCTATATTATTCTTGAAAAAATGATTTTATGGGAATATATGTTGAATTTTTTTCCTTAATAAAATTAATAATAAATCCTGAATTGATTATAAATTGGTTAGAAATGAAGATGATGGTTTTGAAGGTAAAAGATATATTTTGAATAAAACTATTTTTATGTACGTAATGCATTTTTATCCTAATAAATTACTCTAATCACTGTTTATAAAATATAATAATGAAATTAGAATATTATACATCCAATAATGCTAATTAAAATTCATTTAATTATGGTTATTAGGAAAGGAATGAGAATAAATTCATTTTATTATTCAAAAATACATTTTCTTCAAATAATTGTTTTTATTGCATTTTTGTGCAGATCAAATAATTAATTTCTTCCACTTTTAGAAATTATATTTTAAAAAATATAAATAATTTTTAAAATCATAATTTCATAATAGGCTTAGTAATAATTTTATGTATTTCCAGAAAAAGATTTATTTTAGTGTGAATAGTTAAAGTGTAGATTTTTACCAAAGTTTCACTTATTTTCTCTAAATCAAGTTATTTAAAAGTATTATTATATTTTAAATTTTTATTTTAAGTAACATAATATCCATTTGAATAAAAATAATCTATATAATCTCATATTAATCAACAATATATTTTATTTTCTTATAATTTTATTTTTATGCTTAAAAACACAATTTTCGAAAAGTTATTTTTCATTGCGTTTTACGCAATTATTATAAATGTAATTTCTATAAATTCTAAAAATTGAATCTTGAAAAATGGATTTAATATATTGATTTAGGATATTCAAATTTAGTAATTATTTAAATTTTAATTTTTTTCTATATGAAATATAACTTTGGTAAAAATATTGTCTCCACAGTAAAAGGGTAAAACATTTCCGTTAAGGTTAAAACTAAGGGATAAGAACAAAAATATTATATTAATTTTTATTTAATGAGATTATTTCAACTTTTAACACATTTTCTTTAAATATTAATTGTTTAAGTAAAATTTTCCTTTGATTATTTCAATCATATTATTTTAAGTAATGGACAATTAAAAAATGTCACTCTATTTCTTTTAATATCTCTAATATGCTGTCCTAAAGACAAAAGAAGTTACTAATGGTTTTGAATAATTATTTTTAATATTAATATATTTTATTTTTGATATTTTTTGATTTATAGTGATGATATAATTACCATAAACTCTTACGCAACAACGATACACTGCTTGTACAACAATTGAAAAATCAAGGTAAATGATTTTAAAAATAATATAATTAATATGAATTGGATGATTTGATGTATTATATAAGATTAATAGGAAATTATTAATTATAATTAAAGGTAAATTTGTGATATTCTAGTTCCATTTTTTCAAGATGACATTGAAGTTAAATTAATGAATTTTACTAAAATGACATTAATTATATTTTATGAAAAACAATATTATATTAAATGATTTAAAAATAAAAAAAATTGAAAGAGGAAAATTGGGATGTTAAATGGTATAAAATTTCATCAATGGTCCATTTTTTATCCACTTTACACCTTATAAGTAAATTTATTACCCTTACGGAGCGAAAAATGGGTTACCATGATTAAGGTATAAAAGGATTAACAAGAGGGTTAAAATAAATGATAAAGTTTAAAATGAAACTAAAAAGTGTATTAATTTTTTTTGAAGGTAATTATACCATATAATTTTATACCTTATTTATTATGTCCATTTGGGTCCACTCAAAATAATTATGATATTTATTATACTTTAATATTCTTAGTATTTGAAAATTTTCAACTCTCCTCAATTATAAAATGAAACCCCTTATCCTACATTGTTTACACCTATTGAGCCATTTATATGAAAAAATATCCATCCAAATACCTTCTAAACCATCCTACATATGACCTTGAGGTTCTTTTATCACTGAAATACCATCATATAAATGCGAAAGGTGTAGCCAAAAGAGGGTTTCCAAGAAGAGGTATAACTCTTAACTTATTTTATTCATTTTATTTATTCTTATAACACCTTTAATTATATCCTAAATACAATGATATAATAAAATAAATATCTTTAATATATGATGATGTAACAACCAACTATCTACACCTTTTTCATCTTATGTTAAATGAAAACGATGCTCATGTGGACATGTGGACTATCCCCTCCATGAAGTGATCTGTTTTGTTTTTCATCCCCACCTCACAAGGATTGTTATTATGATTGATTTAATATATATATATATATTATTCATGAAATAGTTGTGATTATATATATATATATATATGACATTAATTACCTTCTTACCCTTCCACCCATTAAAAAACGACAACATAGCTTGTGCGTGCATGTGAAAAATCCCCTCCACGATGCGATGTGATTCATTTTCCATGTACATCATTCAGAGATGATTATAAAATTTTATTTAATGTAAATAAATTATAATTATTTCAGGATTAATATTCTATATATTATTAAATAATGACCCCTTTGACCTTGGTTAACCATCTGAAGTTGTTTTGGGGATGATGAACCGAATGTCCTCAAAATGCCGGACGTGAGCTTAATCGATTTGGTAACTATATGATGCATGGTAATAAATGAAATAAAATATATAATGATAAGTTAATAAACATTAATAAGTTTCTTATTAAATTAAATAATTAATATAGTTCATTATATTGGATTTAAGTAACATGTCTGGCAAGTCAGGAGATGAGGTAATTGATTTCTCATCTCAATTTCCTTTCATTAATACTTATGAAATTTTCACCACATGTTTTCTTTTATGTGGTGTATTTAATACCTTATGGATTTATTTTATCATTAATTTACATAAAATAGAGTGGTTTAAAAATCCATTTCATGTACACTTATTCAAAAACCTTTGTTTTTAAATGTTATGAAAGTTGTAAGGGAAATTATTTTAAAATGTTGTTTTAAATGTTTAAAATTTTTCTATCCTCCATATCCATGTTCTTTTAAATCTTCCCAAAATTTTATTATCTACACTTAAAAGGTTTCTATAGGTCATTTTAAATAATATTTTAATTTCTTTATAAACATTTAAAATTTAATATTTTAAACATTTTTTGTATTGGTTATTTTCGACTTTTTACTAATGTCCAAAATTAATGTTTTTTAATGTATATAGTTGAAAATACTTTACCACCATCATATAAATTATTTAGTAATGATTTTACTCTATAATCTAACATTTTTTTCAATGACTATTTTATTCCTATTATTCTGAGAATATTTTATTTTTAAGAGTCTTAAAAGAAAAATGATATTTTTCTTTATGATTATACAAAAATGGAAACGGTTTTTCTTTTGGATTTAAATGATTTTTAAGGGTATTATAACGAAAAAGTGAAAGATTAATTTTTTTTCATGACAAAATACTTTAGCACTATAAACTATGATGTGATAGCCTAATATAGCTCATGATGATGGGTGATCCTGATATAGATCTCTAATGAATTGGGTGTTGAATAGTATTTGAAGGAAAAAAATGAGGGAGATAACCGAGTTGGTTACTACAATGGAATAAAATTCAATTTATTTATTATGAAATGGGTTAAACATGAGGTAAAATGGATTTAAAATAATATTATCCAAGTTACTTATATTATGTTTCTAAAATTGGTTTTTGTGTAAATATTTTGATTTGATATAGTAAGGAGGATTTGTGAACTTTTAAAGGTGAAATGTCTGTATTAGAAAAACTGTTTTCATGATTATTTAACTGTTTTATTATTATTTATAATGGGTTTTATAATTTTTCTTTGAAAAAAGTTTGATTTTATCATATGGATATGTTTTACTTATGTGTTCAGAGTTTTATTATTAAAAATGTAGACATTATCTTGGGTTTTTACATTTTTCACTAGACTAAAGGGATTCATTTATTTTTACATCCCTTACTGAGCTTTTTTTTCTCATCCTATGTTTTAAAATGTTTCTCCTAGGATCTAAGGATGTGTATTAACTAAAGAGAGTCCAATATTTATTCTATAGTGACCATTCATAAAATATGAAGATTTTTTTTATGAAGGATAAACAAGTTTAATTTTCAGAATCATGTTTTGTGAAAAAATGAACATTATGTTTCAATATTCTTTATGTAATGTGATATTTTTCCAAATTATCTAAAAATATAAAACTAAAATATCCTCAAAATATATGAAAGTGAATACATTTTTATAATTCATTTAATTTGGGGTATTTTTGGTTATGGGGTGTTATATATGTTGTTATTTCTTCACAATTTAATTAAACAGATGTATGTGCTTGCTATTGTTATTTGATCAAAAACTAACATCTTTATTCACCATTAAAACCAATTACACCTTCATTAAATATTGATCTTGATTTCATGTGTTATAATATATAATATTTCTCATTAATACATAGTCTAATATATTATGAAGTATATTAGGATTGAAAACAACATGAGATAAAAATTGAAACCATTTAATGAAAATATACCAATGTAATTGATCCTTTAATATATTATTTTTAGGTAACTTATCCCTAAATTCTATACGTATTTTTCAAATTTGCTTATCTTTCAATGTTATAAAATCCTGTTATATTTAAATTCATAAAAAATGTTGTATTAAATGTCCCATTCAAATAATGAATTAAAATGGAAATGTCTTCTCTAATTTAAATAAGGACTTAGTAATATATTTTTTTACTTAATCAATATATCATAGTTTGATATCATATCATGAATATTATTGAAATTATGATATTTTATATAAAAAACCTATCTTTATGAATTAAAAAAACATTAAGGCCAATAAAGAATAATATTTCTATTATAACATGGTAAAAACTACTTTTTAACCAATGATATGTCCATTTATGATGTGAATTTCTAAATTAGAACTTTTTCCTTCCAAGAACAAAATATTAGAAATCAATTGAAAATAATAAATTATTTTATTTTGATAGATAACAATATTATTTTTTCTTCATCAATTATAAAATATTTCATTTTAAAATAATTCTTACTCTAAGATTCAATAAATCTATCCACTATGTAATCATTCCTTGATGATAGATTTTAGTTTTCCATGTGTGCCTAAAAAAGTATAAAATATGTTGTCAAAGTAATTCTTTTCAATATAAATTATATAAATCATGTAAAGGACTATAAAATCACTCAATTAGTATAAATAAAACATTTATTTTCTTTATTCAATTATTCCTTATATTTTACATTTTGTTTAAAAAATAATATTTGGTCATGACGAGACATCACATTCCAACTAAGTACAAGATACCAATGAGGGAGTTTCATCCCTTTTGTGTATTATCTTAATAAAATTATTTGTTTTTGTATAAAAGGTAAGGTTTGATGGAATAAATATATAATGACAGTAAAAATCATAGTTTTATTTAACTAAAATTCATGAAAGATTCACTATCACACATGTAGTATAGAAAATATTTAGAACCATGTGTAATCCATTTATACACCATATCATGTAATAGAGAGTCACTAATAACCACACTAATATTTATATCAATGTAATATTTTGTTTTTCAATAACATCATATGTAATATTTTCATCACTTCAAAAAAATTTCAACCCATAAATCATGGTATTTAAGTAAACATATTGTTTTTGGATTATATATAATTAATAATGACATATATAAATATAATGTAGAGACAAATTGATTTAATGAGGTTGATTTTTTTTTAATAAAGTTTGAAAAATAAAAGTCAATGAATTCAAAATCTTATGGTAGTAGAACTGGTCTATTAGTTCCAAAGACTTGTGGAAATGTGAATGCACATTTTTTATAACATTTATTTGGAGATGATGAATAATATACCATGAAATAATGATTTATTTTTCATGAGGAATATTTTTATATTGATTATTGTTTAATTTTGATTTTGTTGGTCTATGGAAGTTGGTTGTTATTTTTTTAAGGAGTTTATAAACAAAGGGACCACCAATCCAGCAAGCTAAGGGGAAGCAGCACACCACTCATGGGCAGCCAAACTTAATCCCATGCTGGCCAGGATGATCCCATAGAGTCCATGGGGATGCCTAAGTGAGGTAGAGCAGCGAAGAAGGACCACCCTGTGGGGTGGAACGGTGGTGTACGTGGGAACAAGAGAACACACATAAGAACCGGTACGAGGAGATAACATGGAGGGGGAGAGGATATTTTTGAGTCATTGCTGTCATGGATTATTATATAAAGGAACAAAAAAATGGAAGGATTTGGTGTGGGATGGCCTTGAACAAACTAGAATTGTCCAATCACTTGATCATTTTATCTTGAACATTTATCTGATCATCCATTTTAAAAAATCATGGATAGAACCATAGCCACATGATTTGTTCCTTATTTCATCTAGGCCATACAATCTCTAAGCAGTTAATTTGTCTTCATCAAAAACCTTATCCGGGACTTATGAACAGTAGAAACTCCATGCATAATCATTCTGAGTTCGATCAAAGGCCTTCTATCATTGTTTATTCTCTTTAAAAATATGAGGATGATTGAAATACTTTATTAAAATTTGTTTTTATAATATTAGGATGAAAAAATACTAGATTTAATATTTGCAAAAGTTTGATCTTCATGTGATGGTGTTTTCTTGTGTCATGGAATAGAGGTAGTGTTTGAGAGAGCTGATGATGAAATGATTCATCACGGTGATTATTGAAGGTTCTAAGGTGATTGTTGAAACCTATAATTACCCATGTCAATCTCATTTTCTATTGGAATTTTATCTAATATTTTAGAATTTTTTTGAGAGAGAAATAATTACATGAATCTATCTAGTTTATGAAGGGTGATAAAACACTATTTTATTGAATATTTTATTGATAATAAATGATATAATTTCCTCACACTGTGCCAAATATTTTTATTTATAAAATATTTGGGATTTGACCATTCATTTGAAAATTTGGTGAAAATTCCAGTTTTACACTTAATAGTGCACTGTAGTATTTCGAATATAAATATTTTTATATTTATTATTTGAATTTGAAATTTTGTAAAAGTGTTCCTAGATTAATTATCTACAACTTTTATTCAGGACACTAGATCAAAAGAATGCAGTTTAATGGAGTAATTGGGCCATAAAGTCAAATCTGGGTTGGACTCGCCAGAATGGATAAGCTTCTGTATTTCGTCCATAACTACTACATATGGGATGTTATTGAGCCCAAATTTGGATAAGATATAGAGGACCCAAATCCTAGCATTTTATACTTTTGGAAGGCCGGACAATTCACGCGTTTTGGTGGTCAAATGGGTGGTTAAATGTGCATTAAAATATTTGGCCGAATTTCCACATTCACACTTGAAACCACTTGTAACCTCTCCTCCCCTCCCCTCTATAAATTGGATTTTTTCTCATTTATAGGGGTTGGGGGATGTGAATTAGGATATTTGAGGCAGAGAAGAATTTTTTTCACCTAAATTATCCAACCATTGTAAGACGGGTAGCTCTTGAAGCAAGGATCCCCTCATCGAAGCCTCCTTCTCTTCTTCATTTTGTAATGTTTTCATTTGTGTAATAAACATCATTATTATTTTTTTATTTGTTATCTTTTCTTCTGTTTTGTTTAAATTTATTCTTCTCTTAATATTACTCTTTGGGCGGTAATTCTTGAGTAGAAGCGTTATTGGGTTATACCCATTATAAACCTTTGCAAATGCAAAACGCTTCTACGATGATTACGCCACCCATGGAAGAGTAGTCTTTTAGTAATCGATCTATCTTCTACCTTCTTCATTTAATTATTTTGAATCAATGAGATACTATAATTCACATAATATGATCCATGAATTGTGTTTTTAAATTACAATAAACTAAGCAAGCAATTGAACAATTAACACAAAAACACGCAAGGTCGGGATTTTGTGTAAATTGTGAGAGCGTAATCTTAATCGGTAATACAAGAACACACGGGATAAATTTGTAGAGTTCAAATATAATCCCTAAACACAATTCATCCTCAGTTATAGAATGGATATGTGATCTAATTTACCACTGACCATAAGCTATCTTTAGAACAATAATCAAAGCAGGGTGCTGCGATTGCGTGTTCCGAAGCTGGCCTAGGGTTTAAATAATTTCATCTTTGTGGTTAAGTTAAATCTCATAGGGTTAGAGGGATAACAAATTAAGGGATAATAATTGAGTGGATATTGATTTAAATGATAATTATTAATAAGTTAATGAAGAGGAAGAGTTATATCGATTGCACCTTTTAAAATAGATTTCTAAAAAAACATCTTCTTGTTGTGTCTTTTTAATCAAACATCATTTCAAAATTAAAAACAAAAAAAAATGCAATCTTCTTCCAAAAAACTTCTTCTATATCTATAAACTATAAAAAACCCCATCCATTCAATTAGTGTTTTTATTCTCTTTTATTTTATTTTTAGAATACCTCCAAGAAGTTGTTTGAATTCACTTCCTCCTTTGAGAGACGACCTTGGTCAACCACTCTGCTTCACCTAAGTACCCCAAATTACACTAATCATTTGAGGGCGCCCACGACAGCGCTCTATCAAATTGGCGCCGTTGCTGGGGAGGCAAGTAATTTATTCAACCATTTAGAGGTATTTATTTTATTTTTCATTTTATTATTTTCTTCACCTCTCTCTTTCATCTTTCCCCTTTCTCAAGTTTTCATTTTTTTTTCATCCTCAGCTTTTCTTTGTGGACCATCAACTCAAATTCTCATTTATATTTTACTATGGTCCACTCACTTTATTTTCATTTTTATTTGATTTATGACACGAACTAATCCCGAAGATCTCTTAGATCTTGACCCTGAGATTGAACGTAGCCTTAGGGCACGAATCAGAAATTCTCAGTCTACGGGAAGTTTCAATATTCAACCAGTTTGTGAATTCCTCTCTTCTAGAAACATTGAAATTGGAATCAATTCAAATTCAAACATAAAAGAGGAACCAATGGCTGGAAATAATGGAAATGAACTTAATAGAACCATTCGAGAATTGGCTGCACCATATATTAACTATCAACCAAATTGTATTGCATACCCAAATCTCAAATCAGAATTTGAGTTAAAATCTAGATTAATTCACCTTCTTCCAAAGTTTCATGGCTTATCTGGTGAGGATCCCAATAAACACCTTAAGGAATTTAATGTGCTTTTCTCAACCCTAAAACCTAGAAATGTTTCTGAAGATCAAATCAAATTAAGAGCATTCCCATTTTCACTTGATGGAGCTGCAAAGGATTGGATGTATTATTTACAACCTGAAGATGCAACATGTTGGAACGAATTGAAACGTCTTTTCTTGCAGAGATTTTTTCCAGCATCAAGGACCACATCCATTCGAAAGGAGATATCAGGGATCAAGCAAGCCCAAGGAGAGTCAATGTACGAGTACTGGGAGCGATTCAAGAAGTTGTGTGCAAGCTGACCACATCACCAAATCAGTGAGCAACTCCTCATCCAATACTTCTACGAAGGACTCACACCCACGGAGAGGAGCATGGTGGATGCTGCAGCTGGAGGAGCATTGGTGGACAAGACACTAGTTGCTGCACGAGCATTGATCGACAAGATGTCCCAAAACTCCCAACAATTTGGTGATAGAGGTACACCACATGTCAGGGGAGTACATCTGGTAAGTCATTCTTCTCTTGAAAGTCATTTTATTGATAACAAGTTAGAAGAATTGACCACTATGGTGAGGCAAATTGCTTTGGAACAAAAGACATATCTACCCCCTCCTTCAAGGCCTTGTGGCTTTTTCACTGAGACAAGCCACCCAACTGAATGTTGCCCACAACTACAAGAGACAGAGGATTGCGCAACAGTATTCCCAGGGAGACCATTTCAGCAGCAACAACAACCATATCCCCAAAAGAAGTTTGATTCATTTTCTCCAACATACAACCAAGGGTGGAAAGATCAAACGAACATGAGGTATGGATCTGGACAACAACAAAGGACCCCTTTTCAACCAAACTTCTAGCAGCCTCCTCCTTACCAGTAGGGTTTCCAACAACCCCAAAGGAGATTTGAAGCCCAAGCATCAACAAGCCAACAACAAGGGAATCCCCCACCAAAGGTAGATTCTAATACAGATGATCTTCTGAATAAAATTGTTCTTAATCAACAGAATGAGCTGAAGAGACAAAGTTTGGAGCTGAGGGAGTTAAAGACTCAAATGAGCCAGATTGCCACCGCTCTCCATGAACTTGTAAGTAAGAATTCCGGAAATCTACCTTCCGAACCCACTCCAAATCCAAAGGGGAATGTTAGTTCCATCACATTGAGATGTGGGAATCAAATTAACAATACATCTGTACCTACCATTCCACTGGGATTCACCTCAACTCCAGAGAAGACGCATTCTATACCAACTGATGAGAAATCCAAGGATAAAGATAAAGGTAAGAAAAATATTGATGATGTACCTCCTAAACCCCTTCCTTTTCCAAACAGGGTTGTTCAAACCAAGAAGATGGCTGAAGAAGCAATGTAAAAGGAGGTTTTGGACACATTCAAGCGTGTGGAGATCAACATTCCTCTACTTGAAGCCATTAAGAAAATTCCAAGGTATGCGAAATTCTTAAAAGAACTTTGTACCAATCGAAGAGGGATCAAGGGAAATGAGAGGATCAACCTTGGAAGGAATGTCTCGGCACTCATTACACCAACTCTAGCAATGCCAACAAAGTGCAAGGATCCCAGGACATTCACCATCCCATGTACCATAGGGGAGTTGCACTTCTCTGATGCTCTTTGTGATTTAGGAGCTTCAATAAATGTGATGCCTCACTCTGTATTCTCTTCCTTGCAGGTTGGTGAGTTGAAGCCAACAAGAGTAGTGGTGCAATTGGCGAATAGAGCTACGACATATCCAGCGGGAGTTCTTGAGGATGTACTTGTTCGGGTAAGAGACATGATCTTTCTAGCAGAATTCTATGTTCTTAACATGGAGGATGATTAGGTAAGTTATCATGCCCCCATTATCTTAGGTAGAACCTTCCTCAAAAATGCAAAAAATATTATAAATGTCAATAAGGGTACACTTTCCATGGAGTTTGGAGATGAAGTTGTGATATTTATTGTTATGGATTCCATGAAGTACCCCTCAGAGGACCATTCTGCTTTTGTTTTCTCCCATGTTGAACCTCCAAGTAAAAACACCATGGAATTGGATTGTCCTATGCTTAGGGAGATTATGAGTATTGGTTCTAGTTTTATGTCTAAAAGTAATTCCACACCCGTTTCTAAGGAACAAGAATCTCTAAGATTTGATTTTGAAATGGAATCATATTCTGATTTAGATCATGTGAACTCTGATTATGACATGGCTATAGAGTATGCTGATGGATTTGATGCTTTATTATTTGATTTTGATGATGTATATTCTGATACCGATGCTCTTTGTGCACATATTTCAGTTCCATTAATGTCTCTATCCATACTACACCCTCCTTCATTAGAACTCAATCCATTGCCACCAAATTTGAAATACTCATACTTGTTGAGTGGTGAGAGATTACCTATTATCATTTCTAACAATATCCCTTTTGAACATGAAGAAAATCTTTTGAATATTTTGAGGGAGAACATCAGGGCGATTGGGTGGACCTTGGCAGAAATATCAGGTATTAGCCCCTCCATTTGCATGCATAGGATTCTCTTGGAGGATGGGGCTAAACCAGTGAGACAACCACAAAGGAGACTCAATCCCACCCTCCTGGAAGTTGTTAAAAAAGAAGTTGAGAAATTTCTCAAGGTAGGTATAATCTTTCCCATTTCAGATTCTTCAGTGGGTAAGTCTAATTCAGGTTGTGCCTAAGAAAACTGGTTTTACTGTTGTTAAAAATGATAAAGATGAGTTAGTTCCAATGAGGGTTCAAAACAGTTGGCGTGTGTGTCTTGATTATAGGAAACTAAATCAGACTACTCGCAAGGACCATTTCCCCCTCCCATTTATTGATCAAATGCTCAAGAGACTAGCTGGGAAGACACACTATTGTTTCTTGGATGGATTTTCTGGATATTTTCAGGTTCCTATAGCTCCAGAGGATCAGGAGAAGACTACATTAACCTGTCCCTTTGGCACATTTGCCTACCGGAGGATGCCATTTGGACTTTGCAACGCCCCAGGTACCTTCTAGAGATGCATGGTGAGTATTTTTTTTATGATTTTATTGAGACCTGCATGGAGGTATTTATGGATGATTTTACAGTGTATGGGTCTTCATTTGATGAATGTCTAAGTAGTTTGGGAAAGGTGTTGAATCGTTGTATTGAGAAGAATCTGGTCCTGAACTTTGAAAAGTGTCATTTTATGGTAGAGCATGGCATTGTCTTAGGGCATGTAGTGTCAAAACATGGGATAGAGGTTGATAGATCTAAGGTAGACATTATTTCATCCTTACCCTATCCTTCATGTGTGCGTGATGTTAGATCTTTCCTAGGGAATGCAGGATTTTATCGGCGCTTCATCAAATATTTTAGTAAGATCGCTCTTCCTATGTCACGATTACTTCAAAAAGATTCTGATTTTGTGTTTGATGATTCTTTTAGGACTTCCTTTGATGAGCTAAAGAAGTGTCTGACCACTCCACCTATCATACATCCCCCACGGTGGGACCTTCCATTTGAGATTATGTGTGATGCCTCCAACTTCGCGGTTGGAGCTGTCTTATCTCAGTGGGTGGAAGGACGTTCACATGTGATTGCCTATGCATCAAGGACATTGGATTCAGCCTAATCAAACTACACAACCATGGAAAAGGAGTTTCTTTCTATCATATTTGCTTTAGATAAATTCCGTTCATATTTATTGGGCTCTAAAGTAGTTGTTTTTTCTGACCATACAGCTTTGGGGTACCTCCTGAAGAAGCCAGATGCAAAGCCACGACTTATCCATTGGATGCTCCTTCTTCAAGAGTTTGACCTTGATATAAAGGACAAGAAGGGGTTAGAGAATTTGGTGGCAGACCACATGAGTAGGATTATTCACACACTAGAGGATGACACCTTGGACCAAGTACCACTTCGGGACACTTTTCCCGATGAGCATCTTTATTCCATCTCTGGTGTGCATCCTTGGTATGCTGATTTAGTGAACTACATTGTTGCCTCTGAAATCCCTGCAAATTTAAAGAAACATCAAGTCCAAAAATTAAAAAGTGAGTCTAGGTTTTATGTGTGGGATGATCCTTACCTCTGGCGCATGTGTAGTGACCAAGTCATTAGGAGGTGTGTTCCCGATCATGAGTTTGAGTTTGTTTTGCATTTCTGTCATACACTTGCTTGTGGTGGACACTTTGGACCCCAACGGACAGCTAGGAAGGTTTTGGACTCTGGATTATATTGGCCTAGATTATTCCATGATGCCCATGTGTTTTGTAAGTCATGATCTCATTTCCAACACACTGGGAACATTTCTAAGAGACATGAGATGCCCCAACAACCCATACTATTCTGTGAGATTTTTGATGTATGGGGAATTGATTTTATTGGTCCTTTTCCTAGTTCATTTGGATTTTTGTATATTTTGGTTGCTGTTGATTATGTGAGTAAATGGGTGGAGGCCAAGGCCACCAGGACTGATGATTCTCATGTTGTAGTGGATTTTGTCAAGGCTCAAATTTTCTGCAGGTTTGGAGTACCAAAGGCCATCATCAGTGACCAAGGGACACACTTTTGCAATAGGAAATTTTCTTCCCTCCTTCGAAAGTATGGGGTGACACACAAAACATCAACACCATACCACCCCCAAACAAATGGCCAGGTTGAGGTTTCAAATCGTGAGTTGAAACAAATCTTGGAGAAAACCGTGCAGCCAAATAGGAAGGATTGGAGAATGCGCTTGGATGATGCATTGTGGGCTTATAGAACAACATACAAGACCCCCATTGGTATGTCCCCATTTCGGATTGTTTTTGGGAAAGCATGTCATCTCCCAGTGGAAGTCGAGCATTGAGCTTATTGGGCTATAAAGAAATGCAACATGGATTTTGCCCAAGCTGGAATCCAAAGGATGTTACAAATTCAAGAGCTTGAGGAGATTAGATTATCATCATATGAGAACTCAAGACTCTACAAGGAAAGATAAAAAGCAGCTCATGGCAAAATGATCCAACAAAGGGAGTTTCATGTTGGAGAGAAAGTCCTTCTCTACAGTTCACGACTGAAGCTGATGCCTGGTAAGTTGCGTTCCAGATGGTTAGGTCCTTATGTTGTGACTAATGTTTTTCCTTATGGTGCAGTGGAGATCTCACAAGAGGACACTGGAAGAAGATTTATAGTCAATGAGAAACGTTTGAAGAGATACATTGAGGGACTTCCTACTGATGCAGTGGATTTTATCACACTGTATGACCCCATCATCACTTGAGCACATCAGTCTATTCCTAACCCTTTCACTTTTATATTATTTGTCCTATTTAAAAATTCTGCATTTCATGTGCATATATCATCTCATAGGTTCACATTGAGGACAATGCAATATTTTAAGTGTGGGGGAGGGAACCTTTTAGTTTAGTAATTTCAATTGCTTTCCTGTTAAAAAAAAAACAAAAACAAATTGTGTGTTTTTCAAATTTTGTGTGTTTATTTTACAATTTTCTGTATGTTTTTGAAACTTTTGGGCCGAAATGATTATCATCACCATTTTTAAATCCATATCAATAAGTGAAACAATTTACCCCTTGAAACTAAGCTTAAATGAATGCTGAAATGACTTTGTTTCAAGTTCAAATATTTAGTAATTTCATGAAAAGTACGCAGAATTTTGAATCCCATGCCAATCTCACTGTCTTTATATTTGAAATCACTTTCCTGTGAGGCTTCTAAACCATTATTTTCATATTCTTTACATTCACCTCACTTCTTGAGAGAACCAAACCATACTTGATTTAACCAGAATTTGATCTATTCCTGTCAAAACTTGAGGGTTTGAGGTACTTATGTTTAAATTATTGAGGCATTTGTTTGGTATTAAAACCCCTATTTCAAAGAATCCTTTTTTATAATGGCCTACCTTGAATATTTAATCCTTTTAGCCCTTAGAATCCATGCAATTCCTGTTAGTTTAGCCACATTACAAGCCAATTTTCCCTATCCAACCAACTCTTGAAGTGAAATTGCATAATCTAGTTGAGCTTAAGTGTGGGGGAAGTTATCTTGTGTTTTGCCACCACATTCTGTGATACTTTGGGTGAAAAATTAAATTCTGAAGAGATGTGTTTGCTACTAAAGAAAGTAATTATATTGAAAGCTATGCCTTTTCTGGATCTTTCATGACAAGTGAAGCTGTGCCTTTTCTGGAGCTTCTAATTGAGTTGGAAAGTTGTGCCCATCTGGAGTTTTCAAGAAAATCATGTTTGAGAAGATTGGCATTTTTTATGCTGAAATGATGAATCATGTAAACCTTTCATGACTTTTCATGATGATGGAGCTGAATTGATACTATGGGGATTGAAGAGAAGACCATATTTAAGTGAAAATTAGATTAATGCAATTTTTCTTCAAAAGAGTCAAGCCCTCCTCATTCAGCCTCAGAGTTTTTTCACATCTTAATCCTACCAACCTAAATCCACAGAACAACCCTAAAAAGTCCTCATGATAAACATATGTCCTTGACTCACATCGGGTAGCGATGTAGGATTCTATCAAGCCTATGGTGACCCTTGTATGAGTTTGGATGAGGAAGACATTGCAAAAAAATTGATATTTGAGTGATGAGAGAAAATTCAAGCGAGGTAAGTGTTTTGTGCATGGGTGGATAAATGAAGTGGAAATATATTGAATGATAACTTGAAATAAGGTTTTTTTTATGAGGCATGATATATTTTGATTCTTGGTGTGAAATTGATTGATCTTAAGGATATGTGTTTTAAAATTGGTTTTGATTTGATATTGATGTTTACTTGATATGAGGTTTTGCCCAGGTGTGCAAAAGGGTAAGTGTGGGGGAGCTGATAAAACACTATTTTATTGAATATTTTATTGATAATAAATGATATAATTTCCTCACATTTTGTTAAATATGTTTATTTATAAAATATTTGGGATTTGATTATTCATTTGAAAATTTGGTGAAAATTCCAGTTTTACCCTTAATAGTGCACTGTAGTATTTCGAATATAAATATTTTTATATTTATTATTTGAATTTGAAATTTTGTAAAAGTTTTCTCAACTTAATTATCTACAACTTTTATTCAGTACACTAGATAAAAAAATTTATTTTAATGGTGTAATTGGGCCATAAAGTCAAAGTTGGGCTGGACTCGCCAGAATGGATAAGCTTCTGTATTGCGGCCATAACTACTACATATGGGATTTTATTGAGCCCAAATTTGGAGAGGAGATATAGGACCCATATCTGCACATGTGATCCTTCTGGAAGGCTGGCCAATGCACGAGTTTTGATGGTCAAATGGGCGGTTCAATTTTCATTAAAATATTTGGCCGAATTTCCACATTCACATTTGAAACCACTTGTAACCTCTCCTGCCCTCCCCTCTATAAATTGAAGTTTTTCTCATTTGGAGGGGTTGGGAGACGTGAATTAGGAGATTGGAGGAAGAGGATAGTTTTTTTCACCTAAATTATCAAACCATTTTAAGAGGGGTAGCTCTTGAAGCAAGGATCCCCTCATCGAAGCCTCCTTCTCTTCTTCATTTTTCCATGTTTTCATTTGTGTAATAAAGTTCATTATTATTTTTTTATTTCTTCTCTTTTCTTTTGTTTTGTTTAAATTTATTCTTCTCTTAATATTCCTCTTTGGGCTTGAATTCTTGAGTAGAAGCGTTATTGGGTTATACCCATTATAAACCTTTGCACATGCAAAACGCTTCTACGATGATTACGCTACCCATGGAAGAGTAGTCTTTTAGTAATCGATCTATCTTATACCTTCTTCATTTAATTATTTTGAATCAATGAGATACTGTAATTCACATAATATGATCCATGATTTTTTTTTAAATTACAAGAAACTAAGAAAGCAATTGAACAAATAACACAAAAACACGCGAGGTCGGGATTTTGTGTAAATTGTGAGAGCGTAATCTTAATCGGTAATACAAGACCACACGGGATAAATTTGTAGAGTTAAAATATAATCCCTAAACACAATTCATCCTAATTTCCAGAATTGATATGTTCTCTAATTAACCACTGACCATAAGCTATCTTTAGAACAACAATCAAGGTAGGGTGCTGCGATTGCGTGTTCCGAAGCTAGCCTAGGGTTTAAATAATTTCATCTTTGTGGTTAAGTTAACTCTCGTAGGGTTCGAGGGATAGAAAATTAGGGGATCATAATTGAGTGGATATTTATTTAAATGATAATGATTAATAAGTGAATGAAGAGGTAGAGTTAGATCGATTTCACCTTTTAAAATAGATTTCTAAAAAAACATCTTCTTGTTGTGTCTTTTTAATCAAACATCATTTCAAAATTAAAAACAAAAAAATGCAATCTTCTTACAGAAAACTTCTTCTAGATATATAAACTATAAAAAAACCCATCCATTAAATTAGTGTTTTTATTCTCTTTTATTTTATTTTTAGAATACCACTAAGAAGTTGTTTGAATTCACTTCCTCCTTTGAGAGACGACCTTGGTCAGCCACTCTGCTGCACCTAAGTACCCCAAATTACACTAATCATTTGAGGGCGCCCAAGAAAAAGATCTTTCAAAGGGATCCATGGAACTTTTGTTTGTGAAAATAATACTTAAAGGCAACATGTAGAAGGCCTATTCCTGAAACAATTGTTATACTTCATGAATAACTTTTTTCTACTAAGCTATTTGAGAGGCACTATGTTCTTAAGTTCATTCTCTTGGTTTGCAAGAATAATTTTGAGGGAGTTCATAATAGTGTTCACACACACAAAATCTTGAGAAGGAATTTCATGCACTGAGATTATAATCATTTAGGTTTGAGAATAATAGGGAAGAAAGAACACTGTTTGAGTTGTACACATAAACTGTTAATCTGAGTTTGAGGAAGAAACTTCATATCTCCTAGTTTGCGTGAAAATAAAAGAACAATCACTATTCTTACACATGTTGTATCTCGTGAAGAAGAAATTGTGTGCATAAACATTTAATATGCATTTGGGTTTGTGCATAACTATTGCATGAAGGAAAAATTATCACAAGACCTTGTTGTATGAAAGAAATATGGAAAATATACACGTGTGAAGGTTTTGTGAAGGTCTCCTTCATTAGACAAAGAACAAAGTGTTGTATATGCTTTACAATTTTTTGATTTACAAAAAATATTGAGCAAGTTATTTGTTTGTTCATGGTAGTGTGTGAACCCATTTACATGCATCACTTGAAGATGAATGTGGCAGTTTTCATGCACATGAACTAATGCATGAATAATGTGCGACATATATGAATTAGTGTTTATGCATGAGGTTTGAAAAAGTTCATGTGAAATATTTGTTTCTTAATCAGTGTGCAGAGTTTTCAGATTGATGTCAGGAAAGTTTTATCATTAGTTTTTCAGAATAATTTTTATGTTTTAGTTTTCAATGTTTAGTGAGGCACGATATTTTATATAAGAAAGGATTCTTTCCCAAACAGTGTTTGACTAATGCTGCTGATTATATTCAGTGATTAGAATTATCTAAGAAATTCCAACATCATTGAAAAGGAACTTGAATTGTACACTAGCTGGTTTGATCCAACAAGATCATGGAGCATGATCAACTAATCATCCTATCTGCAGATCAAATTTGAGAAGAATAAGGAGCTTGTGACTGTGGGGTCTAACCAGTTACTGAAGAGGCTCAAGAGACTGAGGGGTCTAACCCATAAAGAATTTGGGGGGGTCTAACCGACTAAAGTAGAAGAGTTGAATTTCTTGGGGGTATAACTAGGATCAACTGGAGGATCGATTACTATGGTGTATAACTAGTTTCTTCATAAACCATTATAATTGATAAAAATATTATAGTGTATAATACATGTTGGGGGGGGGGGGGTCTGACCAACATGTAAAGGATATAGTTCTTAGTACCAAACCATGAAAAAATAAAGTGTTATTTGTTTCATTTACTTTCATCACTGTATGCATGATTCACTCATCTTAACAGGAAACAGAGGCCTGAATTAAATGGTAAGAAAAAATTCATTAAAATAGGCCACAACCAATTCAAACCCTTCTCAGTGTGACTGTATGATCCTTCGGACACTTCAATTGGTATCATAGGATAAGTTACCTCTGATTGTATCTACTGTACCTTTCCATTTGTTTTATCAGAAGCATATGAAGTTCAGATTTGAGTTTGAAGAAAATATAGAAGTAATTTAGATAGAAAAGTCTATCTCTACTCCTAATATTAGAAATATTGAAGTTTAAGTCAAGTCTCAGAAAAATAGAAACAATAGAGTGGAAAATAAGCTAAAGAATAATTAAAAGTTAAATGAAGATTAACTACCAGCTAAAAGAAAATTGAATGGTAATTGTGTAGTGAAATTAGTTGATTTTAATTCTGATGAAACAAGTTCGAGCTGTGATGAAGAAGTGATCAATTATAGAATTATAGAATATATGATTAAAATTCCCAAATAAGTAGTAACTTGTTTTACCATAGTTTTCAAGGAACATTGAGGTGAAAGATTACATCTAGAAGAAGAGGCTAATGCTATGGAAGAGGCATTGAACAAAAAGGTTGGAATCACCAACACTCTCACAATACTTGTGAAAGAAAAGGAAGAAACAAAATATCTTTAAAACGAAATATTTTATAAAGCTGTTTAAGAATTGGAATATATTTTTTTGTGAGAAATAAATTCTATAAATTGTTATTACAAAATTTATTAAAGCACTTGAAAAGATATATAGTATATATATGAATGTCAAAGATGCTAAACTAATTGAAAATTCTGAAATAATCAAAGAGCTCATAAATTTTTTAATAAAGGTAAATCTGATACCTGAAGATGAGGTTCAGAATATGAAGTTTTAATGGTAATAAGTCTTGAAATCTGTTGAAGTTGAGAATATTGATCTCAACTTAAAGTGTCTTGAACTAGAAATGAAATTGAGAAATTTGTAAGAGACATAATATGAAACTTTCCAAGTTTCTAAGAAAGGAATTATTAATAAGTTTTCATCCAATAAGGGTCCTATTTCCGAAAATAATAAATATAATGACAAGAAGAGCTTGAAATTATCTAAAGATAAATCTATTTTTGGCTCGTTAAAGAAGTTAACCCTTTTTTCTGATAAATCCGTGTGTACTAATGTTGATTTGGTGACTAGTGAAGATTGAACTTTAAAATGTGGATAAACTAGGATAAATAAAAATTATTGTTCCCCAAATAATAAATAGAAGAAGAAATGTGAAACCCAAAAGCCACAAAATTTCAAAGATAGCTAGAATGTGTTACGGAATAAGAAATAATTTTTTTTGGTAATTTTTGGTTCTATCTGAAGTTTGGGAATCCAGAAATTAATTATTGGCATAATATGTCATTGTATAAAATTTATTTAATGCCTGAATTGAGGGGGAAAAAGATAAAGAAAATGTGAAGCCTACACAAAAGATGTAGAATTCACTAAATGAGAATCGGTTTATTAAAAACAAAAATGTTTACTTTGAAATTTTCTTTGATTATTAAAATAGAAGTGGTAACTATTATGATGAGTGATGGTATGTACCAATCATTAAAAAATCACCTGTTAATGTGAATAGAAGAACACAATAGATAGTAAAGAAGGTAAGAGATGAAGAAAACATGTCAGGCTTGGGTTGTGAACAACATAAGAAGGTTGTTAAAAAAATAGCTCTTATAAAGTTTATGAAGAATGATATGAACAACGTCTCACCAAAGAATTTTTTTTTCTATTGTGGTAAGAGAGGTCACATCATGGACTAGTTTCAATTATCCACGAATATTTATACTAATAGAAGCAAGATGGAATCAAAGAAAGAATCAGTGCATAAGATAAACAATAGGATTGATCTGGTGAATGACATCACTGATGAAGAATCAGAAAAGATAACTAAAAAGGTTAATTTGTTGAATTATACAGTTGTTTGTAGTAATTGAAACATGTCTGAAAATTTTAGTATTTCAGACAATATGTGTCAAAAGAAAAGAGGATATTCTTAAAAAATGAATTTTGGAAATGAGAATTCCCTCCCATAATTTTAGCTTTGGATTTATTTCCAATAATGGGGAGAATATTTCATTGAAATTTAACATGGATTGGGTATTAAAAACAAATACAAATGGGGATATTAAAGAGACCAAGTGATTTTATGAGGTTGAAATTGTTGTCAATGTTGTATAAAAGAGAAAAGTCAATGAATTGAAAATATGATGATTTTATAACTGGTATATTAGTTCCAATGACCTATGTAAATGTGAATGCGTATTATTTATAACATTTATTTGAATAATATGAAGAATATTCTATGTAAGAATGATTTATTTTTAATGAGGAATATTTTCATATTAATTATGATTAAATTTTGAGTTTGTTGGTCTATGGAAGTTGGTTGTTATTTTTTAAGGAGTTTATCAAAAAAATAGACCACCAATCCATCTAGGTAAGGGGAATTAGTACACCACTCATGGGTGGCCGATCCTAACCCCATTTCGGCCTGCATGATCCTGTAGAGTGTATAGGAGTGCCTACATGAGGCAGATTAGAGTCAAAACACCACTGTGTGGGGAGACATGATGGCAGAGGTGGGCATAGGAGCGCACCCATTATAACCAGTACATTGTGGTACGGTGGAGGGGAGAGGATATTTCTGAGACATTGAAATCAAATATTGTTATATAAAGGAAGGAAAAAATTTGGGGGGATTCAATATGGGATGGCCTTGAACAAACTAGGACCATCCGATCACTTAATAATTTTATCTTGACCTTGATCTAATCATCCATTTCAAAAAAGCACAGACAGAACCATGATGACACAATTTGTTCAGTATTTTATCTGGGCTGTACAATCTCCATGAAGCTACATCATCTTCATCAGTAGCCACATCCAAGACTTATGAATAGTAGAAGATCTATTCCATGTCATACCAAGCTCAATCAAAGGACTTATATCATTTTTTCATCGCTTTAAAAATCTTAGGATGATTAAAATATTTTATGCAACTTCATTTGCATAATATTGGGATGAAACAAATCGTAGATTTAATGTGTGAATATGTTTGATCTTTTGGTGAAATTATTTTCTTGTGTCACAGAACATTGGAAGTGTTCAAGAGAGATGATGATGAAATGAGTATGCTTAGTGATTCTAGGAGGTTTTGAGGTGATGGTCGATGCCTATAACTACCAAAGACATGCTCATTTTCAACTGGCGTTTTATCTCACATCTGAGCACTATTTTGAGAGAGAAACATTTCTATGAATCTGTCTGGTTCACGAAGGGATATGAGCACATTTTATTTGGGTGAATTAGACTTGAGGGCCGCTTTTAGAAGACCTATAATTGACACACTTATTCTAATTCATGAAGAACTTTGTTTTGCAAATCCATTCATGAAGCACTATGTTCATAATTTCATTCTCCTAGTTTGACCAAATTTTTTTGAGGAACCATGGGATGGTGTTTACACACACAACATCATGAAAAGGCCTTGCATGCAATTAGATTATAATTATTCAGGTTTGCGTGTAAGAGGGAAGAAAGAACACCATTTATGTTGTATGTATAAACTGTTAAGATGATTTGGATGAAGAAACTAGATATTCAGTGGTTTTGATAAGACACAAAGAACCTACACTATTCTTACACACATTTTATCTTTTGAAGAAGAACTTGTGTGAATTAACATTTAATATACATTTGAGTTTGCGCATAACTCTTTTGTAAAGAAGAAGATAGCACATGAATGTGTTTCTATGCATGAGATATGGATAGTATATGCGTGTGAAGATATTATAGAGGTCTACTTCATTATACTAAGTAGAAAGTGTTATATATTATTTACATGCATGTAATTTCCAAAAAATAATGAGCAAGTGATTTTTGTTTGAATGGTAGTGTGGGAAACCATTTACGTACATCACCTGAAGATACATGTGGTAGTTTTTTTACACATGGAATAACGCATGAATAAAGTGATACATCCATGAATTCATGTTTATGCATGAATTTTGAAAAAGTGCCCGTGAAATATTGTTGATAAATCTATGTGTAGAGTTTTGAGACTAAATCCTAGACAGTTTTATCATCAGTATTTCAGAAGAATTTCTATGTTCGATTTTTTAATGTTTAGTGAGGACAAGTCTTCTAAAGAAGAAATAATTATTACACGAGTAGTGTTGTAATTAGGCAGCTAATTTTATTTAGTGATCAGAATTATCTAAGTAATTATAGAATCAGTGAAAAAGAACTTGAATTGTATAAGAGTTGGTTTGATCTAGAAAGATCATGGAGAGGGATCAACTGATCATCCTATCTATGGATCAAATTTAATAAGAATAAGGAGCTTGTGACTGGGGGTCTAACCAGTGGTTTGAGAGGCTTGAGAGACTAGGGGGGGGGGGTCTAACCAGTTGAATGGTTAGGGGGTTTAACCAACCATGGAATAAGAGTTTAATTTCTGGGGGGAATAATTAGGATTAACTAGAGGATCGATTATTGAGGTGTATTACTAGTTTCTACCTGAACCATTGTAATTTATAAAAAAATAATAGTGGATAATCCATGTTGGGGGGTATGACCAACATCAAAAGGATGTATATCTTATTACTGAACCTTGTAAAAATACTTTGTGTTGTGTTTTATTTACTTTTAGCATTACATGCATAATATACTCATCTTAACAGGTGATAGAGGTTTGAATTAAAAGGTGAAAAATAATTCATTAAAATAGGTCACACTTAATTCACCCCCTCTAAGTGTGATTGCATGATCCATCAGAAACTTTATATGCTTCTCTCAATATCATTAGAAAGGGTATGTTTAAGGGAGTTATAAAAGTATTTCAATAATATTATTGATTACCACAAGCACCAATGAGATAAAAAACTATGTTTAAATTCCCAAATTAATATTAAAAGGTTCCAAATCAAAAGATGAATATAACCGATCAAATTATTTTTATGAGTCCCCATCTCATTGATGGTTTAAGTTATGATTTGTATAAATATATAATTTATGTCATTTATTGAATGATTGTGTAGATATATACATAAAAAAAAATTAAATCATGGTCCAATTCAAAAATATGTTAGGTATTTGACTATAATAATTATGTTCCTCTAATATTCTATTTCTTTGTAACATGATTGTACATGAGTGAAAAAATTAACTACAGATTGTTAATCACCATAATATGATATATGCTAATTTTAATGTGCATGAATATTGTAATAAATATCACCCCAATAATACTCAACCTTCTTACAATAATAAATTTTTTTTATGTATATGTATTTCTCTTTGTCATCAAGTATTTAACTAAGGCATGTATTTAAGTGATAAAACTATTAGAAATCTGAAAGTTTATACAAATTTTAATAAATTTCATAATTAATTTTAATTTAATAATATTTAATTCTTGGTAAAATTATTCCTCAGGTTATTTCAGAATATCATAATATTTAGACAATTCAAATTTAAAATTTCCATCACCATTTTAAATGTTTTTAAAAGATACCTCAACGACCTGATTAATTAATTATTTAAATTTTAATGAATCATAAATGAAAAAACTTCACATCATTATAGATGAATATTTTATATTCAATATCATAAAATATAATCCAATAAAAAACTAAAATATAATTGATAAACTCTAACTATATTAATATACTTTCATCTCGTGAGATTATATCACTTCCAAGGATAATTAATATTTCCTTTAAGGAAAAAAATTAATATTTGATGATATAAATTTAATAAACTATATAAAATCCTCTATATAAAAATGTTTTAAACCAGAACCATGTTTTAATTTTGGTGAAATATCCAACTATGAACACATAATCAAATTATTTATTTTTTATATAAATCTCTTTGTAATATTTTCTAAAACTAATATTTAAAAATTTATTTTATAAAATAAACAAACACTACAAACATATATATCTATTTTTTGATAATTAAAATTATATATAATAATTATTAATTAATTATATAATATAGAAAATAAATATTATATTTATTAAATAATATTAATATTTTAAATAGTTATATTCAAAAAAAAAATTAAATAAAAAAATAAAAAAATTTAAACTTGAGAGAAATAATATATGAGTTAAATAGATTTTGATTAATTATATTTCCTAATATTGGAATGAAACATTAATAAGGAACCTCTAATTATACTAGATCCAAGTGTGAACCCCCTCTAAAAAAATCATTTCTTCATGTCATGGGTGAGGACATCACTTATTCAATAATCTCTAAATCATTCCAATTATTTTAAATGCAACCTGGCTGTTGATTACACAAAGGATAAAATTTGGGTTATTACTTATAATCTCAAATTTTCATTACTTAGTTCCATCAATGGTGTAATATTGATCATATCAGTCCTTTGAAAAACTCTTGAACTAGTAAGGTTCAAGCACTTCACTATAAATGTACTTTGCGATGACTGTATGATTCTTCTAGTTCAAAAAATTAACCATTTCTATTAATATTGACTGATATGATATTGAAAGCCTTTTAGTTTCTTTATATAGGTTTATAGATAGTTAACTTATGTTTTATATGATTTTTTATATTTAATAGTGCCGATTTGGGTGTTCATTGAAGGCCTCTTGGTATATCCCTTTTGTTTAAAATAATTTTCTAATAATTTTAAGCTCACTAGGGACCCTGAAAAAGTATATTTTTGAACTGAAACTCATATAATACCATTAGTTATAAGTATTTTTGTAATTAATGGTATTACAAGAAACATTTATCCATCATTTTGGAAGAAAAATGGGATGTTAATATTTTCCAATTGATTGGTTATGAATATTTTACGCAAATTTTTATAAAGCATTAGTGTTTTGGTTAATCAGTGGATTGTTGTGGTTGTTCAGATTTACCTTAGAGAAAAAAAGGAAATACAAAGGAGATTAGGGATGAAGAAAAGTTTTGACCTTCTACCATCCTAGAAAAATCAGATCTATATATAATAATTCAATGAACTACTTTACAATGTTTCTCAAAATCTAGTAGGGTCTTTGGCTACTTGGGTTAATGGGATTCTTGTTATCCACTTGAAGGTTGCAGTTTATTCAAAAATAAATCAGGAAATACCAACAAGTTAATTGAGCCTTGAATGGATGTAAAATTTATAATTGTTGTACTTTCATGTATTGATGGGAAAAAATATATGTTAAACAATTTTTTTTGATATTTATATAATCAAGTCATAATAACTCAAGAAAAGGTTTGATCAATTGTCCTTGATGCTAAAATTAAAAACATTAATTAGTTAGATTCACTATAAACATATACATTGTTAAGTCCACACAAGTAAGGATACCCTGAGAGTTGAGTTTATTATGATATTCAAATATAAAAACGAGCACTTATAGTGATCTTGTTTTATAATTAATCAAAACTCAACTATCTACCACACTTAATATTTAAGTGATAATGCATAATGAGAAAAGAAAATTTTTAATTGGTTCACTATTATTAAGATATCTCCTTGGAGATAACACTAAAAAATTTATTGGAATACCAAAATCCATTAGAGAAAACATTATGTTTACAAATTCAAAGTGGGATAATTATCCCTCATAGTTCAGAACCAATCAAAAAAATGTGAACACTTTACTATAAAGACCCAGACTCCATTAGCCTAGATCTGATGACATACTATATTAAATTGGAATAAGATATAATAAATCACATACCAAAGGATAGAATAATTTATTAATCTTGTTAAACTAGATATATATTTTGAATTCATGTTATATTTTTGACATAAAATAAAAAAAATAATTTTCTTTAAGAACACTATTATTCCCCTTAGTGTCACCATGCATATAAGTCATATTAAACTTCTTGGAAACCTGAGGAAAAATAAAATATTATAAAGGGTAGAGCTCAAATGATCAGTAAGGGTTAATTACAACAGAAGCTATCATGAATCAATGAGTATAATCCACATGGTAAGGTAGATAATTGAAGAAAAAATCCATGTAATCAATATACTGAGAATGAAATGCATTCAGAGATAATATCATATTGAAAAAATCAAGGAAAATAATAACAGAATGAAAATGAAGTAAATATTTAGTTTTTAGATGTCATGTATCTATAACATGATACCACTTTCATCGTGACCTTTCACAATATGGTTTAAACTATAGATAAAACCTCATTTAATGCTAGCTTAATTGATTTTTTTCATGTGACCTGTTATTTCATCAAGGTGACGTATAATGTCAGGCCCCACCTATCACTACAAGTAAAAATCATTCCTCATATATCAAATAATTTATTTAATTCATGTATAATATTCCTTATCAGTAAATATTCATATTGAGTAGAGGATACATATTTATCAATATTTCCTCAGTCAATCAAATAAAATTATAAGAAAACACTGTATGTAAAAATTATATATGGTTTAGAAAATACTATTTTCTATGATATAAATAATATGGATGTTTAAGATAAATATGATTACAAATGAAAAATTATCTCAAAGGGGTTGTAGATACACCGAATAAAAATTATTAGGTGCATAATACTTAGTCAGTCACAACGAAATTGAAATTAAGACAAAGTCCCTTACCACCCTATAATCACATGATTCATATACCCAATGAAATTAAAAAACATAAAATGAAACATTGAATAACGTGATGATAAAGAGATTTATCATATGATATGTCAAAGGGTAAGTTCACCAAATAAAGAAATAAGTGGTCAATAATGTATATATCTCACAAAAATAAAAGTGATACGGGAAACCCTTACCTTGCGCTTTTATTTAGTTTAACATGCATTAAATTTATGTATAATGGTTTAAATAATGTTCTTATTATATACCATACCAATACCAATATTCATATTTATGGTATATTATCTTCTTATATCATCTCATCACCCATTTTTTAATAATATTTTTTATTACCCTTATTCTTATTGTTAACTGCTTCATTTTCCTATGCATGTTTTGTTGTGTAAGTCTTGGTTCTTATGGATAAGATATAGTTACATTATCTCTATAATGATATTATTATTATAAATATCAATCTTCATCATGTAATAAAATTTTATAACCATTTTTAATTTTTAAATGGGAAAGGAATCACATCGCATTGTGGATATGGTAGACTATACGTACGCATGAGCGGTGATATTGTTACTTTAATGGTGAAAGGGTAAGGAAGTGGATAATATATTACTTTTTTTATAATTAATATAATTTAATTTTTATCATATATATCCATTAATTCAATCATTATTCCCATCCAAGTAAATTGTGGATGAAAAACAAATTACAGCACATCGTGGATACGATAAGCCATAAGTATGCACTCATGAGGCTTTTATTTTTCCTAAGCTGGATAAAAGATAGAATATAGTTGTCCCATAATCATTATAACATATCAGAATATATATGATACTACATTTTTTATGGAAACAACACATTAATAGGAAGTAGAGGAAGAAATAAACTTGAAATAAATGGAAAATATGATTACCATTTCTTGAGTGGACTTCCTTTAGACATATTCTTAAAAGATATAGGGTTTTTTTTTTGAAGAAATAGACCTTAAAATATTGGATACAAATTTTGGTAATAGAAATGGGAAGTGTTTGGTCAATCTATACGGCTCAAATTGGTGTGAAGAATTGAGGGAGGAGGCCCCTTTTAATAATTGAGGTGAGGGGAACTTTTTGAAATTCTCTAAATATAAAATTAATATCAATTAATTTTAAATTAAAAATGGATAAAAAAGATTTATTTAAAATATTATATGAGTATAGGTCTAAATACTCCCATGCAATATTTTTTAGACAAGTTAGGTAACATCATTACCCATATCCTTTGGTTTTAACCCCATTAAGTCTTACTGTAACCAGATGGATTTTACTCTTTAAGGGTTAATATTGTTACATTGAAATTCAAAGAAACCCCTAAATGGATTATTTATGAAATGTTATACCTTATCCAATAATTTTTATGAATTTAATATTTTTAATAATTTTATATCATTTACTAATTTTTTTTAAAATATCATTAATGTCAATTTTGTCACTATTCATTATTTTAACTTTTAAAAATATAAATACAACAATATAACTTCTGAAAAAATATTTTATTATATTTATAACATATCAAGTTCATCTATAAAATTCATTTTTCACATTTATTATCTCAAATTATATTAATTTCAATTTTTATAGTATCATTTATTTAATATTTTCATTAATAAAATAATTATTGCATCATCATTGTGTGAGAATTGAAGGTAAGTATTTATTCACTAAGAATTATAAATAAATTACCCTGGTGTATATAAATATTTTAGATTTAAAAATTCTATTTATGTTAGAATTTATCTTCTGGTTAACCACATTCTAAAAATATTATACTTATTAAAAATAAGAGTGTGACATTTTGTAACATTCGTTGATTTTAATAAATATATTTCATTTTCATTGAAAAGTTTCTATTAAACAACTAAATTATTATCATTAGGTGTTAATGATTGAATTAAATTTATCCAAAAAAATTTGGACAATTTTTCGGTCATTTTATTGCCCTTATAATTTTATTTTTAACACAATTTACCCAATTAAACCTCTACTGTGGCAATTTTTTTTACCAAGGTTACAATTCATATGAATAAAAAATAAAAGGGATCGATTTAATAAATTTGGATCTTTTATATCCATAAATGGAAACCATTTTTTTAAAATTCAAAACACATAATTTTCATAATATAATTTTGTAACGTCTCGGATCCGAAAGCCACTCAACGAGTGCCCCGAACCTAGTTGGTCACATGACCTCAAGCACATTTCCCCAAATGTCAGAGGCTGCCGACTAGCAGTGAGGGCCCAGGTCTGATTGTGGGGAAACTATGCCCTCATTTGTCAAAGTGTAGCTCAGTGGAAAGGTATATAACATAAAATAGTGTAAGCAGTAAACAATATTCAACTGAAATGGACAACTGAAGTAAAATAGAACCAGCAGTCATATATAATAAGATGCAGCATGTCACTATTCTATGAAAGTAGCCAGAAAAGAATACACTGCAAGAAAATATAATACATCTGAAAGTAGAAGGTACGACCAAAAAAAAACAAAACAGAGTAAACATAACACAACAACATCACAAGCCTAAGATCAGTCTCATGCTCTCATACTCCTCTGCTACAATCATATACCTGTATAGGGACTCTTTCCCCTGTCGACACCTACAAAAATATAGTCTGTTTGGGCCGAATACCTGACCCAAACATGGTGTGAGAAATAAATCCCAGTAGGCACCCACCGAAGGCCCATGCCCAACTGTCAGTGAAAATGTGCAACAATAGTGTGCAAAAGTAAATGTAGTAAACTAGTAAGTACTTAAAAGTAACTATCACTAACAGTTTCATTTCGATTTTAATTATTACTTATCACCTCCAAGCTTGTGATTCGTTTAGGCAGGTAAAACATAGAAAATCACCGTAGTGAATATTCAAAATAGCCGTGTCCTTAAACATATTATCCTTACCCTTAGGTAACAGAATAAAATACCCACAGGTGATTGCCCTCAGGCATAATGATCATTTCCCTCATGCTTACATGATATTTCCCTCAGGTACAGAGACTACTGCCCACAGGAATAAACTAAGGTTACCCTCAGGCCAACCAACCACTGCCCTTAGGCTAAGCAACACTGCCCTCTGGCTAATAGAACATTGCCCTCAGGCAAATAGAACACTGCCCTCAGGCTAATAGAACACTACCCTTAGGCTAATAGAACTCTTCCCTCAGGGTAATATGACACTTCCATCAGCCTAATAGAACACCACCATCAGACTAATAGAACACTGCCCTCAAGATAATAATACACTGTCCTCAATCTAATAGAACCGAGCCGAGCCCAAAGAATAAACAACAATTTATATAAACTTTATCTCAAGAAAAAAAAAACAATGCACAAAATAATCATGGCATACCCTCAGGTATCCTAGCCAAATGGCTAAACAGAGGAACACACCCCCGGGGTGGTCCTGGATCCAATTAGGGATCCTAAACAGCAGTTTAAACTTATCATTAGATTATCTACAAAATTCTAGATATCCTTTCAGAAAAGGCCTCTGCCATATGACAACCCAACCATGGGTGCATAGCACAACAATACAAAATTTCAACACAATAGTTGAAAATAAACATCAGACCACCTACATCGATCATCTCTGATCAGTATTCGTGAACGACGCCTCCTGAATCGTTCAAGAAGGACATAGATCTAGGATAAAACAATTCCCATTTAAACGTAAATAACTTACCTTAGATGAATAATTGGTAATAACAGTTCAGGGAGAGGGGAGGGATTACCCGTACGGTCCCAACGTGATCGACGGAGGTGGAATCAGATTTCTGGTGCACATTCGGGTGATCCTCTAAGGTTCGTTCGTCCTCCTGATCTCCAATTGGCAGTTCTGCCTGTTTTGAGCAAAAACAAAAAACAATCTACACAGCGTGTACTCTCAAGTACACAACATGTAATTTTCATTTTTGTAAATTGTTCCTCTGGTGGCTTCTTTCCACCGCATCACTGTTCATTTGTTGACATCAGTACACAACACGTATTCCTGATTACACGGCGTGTATTTTCGATCCGCTGGCGGCTACCTCCACCGTCTTACTGTTGAACTGCTGACTGATTACACTGCGTGTAAGTACAAAGTACATGGTGTGAAGTCAGTTTTTACACCCTTCCTCACCGACAGGCCTACACTCCCTGTGTACTCATCCGACATGGCCAAAGTACATGGTGTGTGGAAAAGTACACGGCGTGTACCCACAAAATTTGGGATTTTCCCCACATTTTTCTTATTTTCTCAAAAACACTTAAGGAAAAGGGAAAAGAAAAAACCCTTACCTCAAAAATAAGAATCCGGTTCTTACAAACTTCCCTCCTTAAAAAAATTCATCCCCGTATTTCCCTTACAAGGGTGGTAAAGATACAGCTGTGAACAACTCTGGACACTGAGCATGTACGTCGGTCTCCCGCTCCCAGGTTTCATCCTACACTCGACCATACTGCCATAACACCCGAATGAGAGGAACAAACCAACCTTAGAAAACCTTCGTCCTCCTATCAACAATACAAATCGGATTCTCCTCAAAGGATGCATCGTCCTGCAGCTCAACCTCATCATGCTGAAAAATGTGAGACGGGTCTGGGTGATAACGGTGTAGCTGAGATAAATGGAAGACGTCGTGCATGGCTTGGTACCGCAGTGGTAACTGAAACCAGTTGGAAACCGACCCCACTCTCTCCAGAATCTAAAACGGATCCACATACCTTGGAGAAAGTTTACCCCATATCTTGATGTTTCTGTGTCCTAACCTCAGCGAAACACGCAAGAAAACCCGATCCCCAACCACAAACTCCAAGGGCCGTCTGCGGAAATCTGCATAAGATTTCTGACGAGGCTGCACTGTAGACATCTACTTCTGAATCAACTGGACTTGCTCAGAAGTCTCCTGCATGAGATGTGGTCCTAGTAAAGCTACCTCACTTGCCTCTAACCAGCAAAAGGGTGATCAGAATGGACTACCATATAAAGCCTCATAATGTTCCATCTCAACAGTTTCCTGAAAACTGTTATTGTAGGAAAACTCGACCAGTGGTATGTGCTTCTCCCAATATCCCCCAAAGTCCAGGACGCATGCACGCAGCATGTCCTCTAGTACCTGTATCATACACTCTGACTGGCCATCGGTCTGAGGGTGGTAAGCTGTGCTCAGAAGCTCCTGTGTACCCAGTGCCCTCTGAAAACCCTACCAGAAACGAGACGTAAAGTGGGAATCCCTATCTTAAACAATAGAACAAGGGACTCCATGAAGGCGTACTACCTCTCGGATATACAACTTTCCGAGCTCTTCGACACCATAGGTCTCCTTGATCAGAAAAAAAGTGATATGAATTTATAATTCTGTCCACAAAAACCCAGATGACATCACTACCTCGAGGAGACCTCGACAACCCGGTCATGAAATCCATCATGACATCATCCCATTTCCACTCTGGAATGGGTAATTTCTATAATAGTCCAGCCGGCCTCTGATTCTCCGCCTTCACCTACTGACAGGTGGAACATCTCTTTACAAAACCAGCTACCTCCCTTTTCATACCTAGCCACCAATATTGACGTCTCAAGTCATGGTACATTTTGGTAACTCTAGGATGCACTGCCCAAGATTTAGAATGAAACTACCACATCAGATCCTTGCGTATATCCCCTAGAACCCACACTCATCCATGGAAACGTAGTACCTCATCATCGCCTATCATCCATCCATGAGGAGGGTCCTCATTTTCCACCGACTCCCGTAGAACTAGGCCTTCTGTATCCGATAGCTATCTCATCCTCACTCTATCCAGGAGGGTAAAAGTCATATCTAAGGATGAAAGATAGGTTTTCCCCTGACTATCGTGCACCTCCAAATGCATCTCAGAGAACAAATCCATAAGCTTCCACTCACCACTGGCCTCCAACACTGCCTATGTATGATTCTTCCTACTCAGTGCATCAGCTACTGCATTACCCTCACCAGGTGTATAGGCAAGCTCAAAGTTGAAGGACTAAAGGTATTAAACCCACCTTTGCTGTCTCAAATTCAGGTCACGCTGTGTAAAGATGTATTTGATACTTTTGTGGTCGGTGAAAACCACAAAATGATCTCCCAAGATATAATGTCTCCAACAACACAATGCATGAACAACTGCAGCCAACTCGAGGTCATGCATCGGGTAATTCCTCTCTTGTGGCCTCAACTGTCGAGACCCATACACAACAACTCTATCACCCTGCATCAACGCTGCACCCAGCCCAATACCCGATGTATCACAGTAAACTGTATAACTCTTACCTTTCTCAGGAATTATCCGGATTGGTGCTGATGTCAACCTACCCTTCAACTCCTAAAAGTATGTCTCACAAGCTTCTGACCAAATGAACTTCACACCATTCTTAGTCAAACCCGTCAACGACACTACTAAGCGGGAGAAGTCCCATATAAAATGCCTATAGTAACCAGCTAGCCCTAATAAACTTAGTATCTCAAACATGTTCTTAGGATGTTCCTAGGAAACTACTGCTCTCACCTTCTCTGGGTCTACTACAACTCCTGCCTTTGAGATAATATGACCCAGGAAGTGAATCTGGTCTATCCAAAAGTGGCACTTTGAGAGCTTAGAATATAGCTAATGCTCTCTCAATGTACTTAGTACGATCTCAAGATGGGTGGCATGGTCGTGTAGAGTGTGAGAGTACACCAAGATATCATCCATGAAGACTACCACAAAAGAATCCAGATAAGGGTGGAACACACGATTCATCAGAGCCATGAAAACTGCTGGCACGTTCGTAGTCCAAACAGCGTAACCATGTACTAATATAGACCATATCTGCTCTGAAAAGTTGTAAGCGGTATGTCTGATGGTCTAACGCGCAACTGATGATATCCTGATCTCAAGTCAATCTTCAAGAAAACTCGTGCTCCCCAAAGTAGATCAGAATGATCATGAATCCCTGGTAAGGGATACCGGTTTTTGACCATCAACTGGTTCAGCTTATGATAATCCATATAGAGTCTGAGGGTACCGTCTGCCTTCTTCGCAAAAAGGACTAGAGAACCCTAAGGAGAAGTACTGGGTCTGATTAAACCATTTACTTACAACTCCTCTAACTGCCTCTTGAGCTTCTTCAACTCAGGTGTAGCCATCCTATAAGGAGGAATGGACACTGGTGCCACTACTGGCACAAGCTCAATAGAGAAATCTATCTCTTGCTCTGGAGGAAGACCTGAAAAGTCATCTGGGAAGACATCCATGAAACAATCAACTACTGGAGGGAAATGTTTCTGATAAGTCCCCTGATCATCTAGATATAAGCTCACAATCTGGGTTGTCACACCGCCTCTCCCACGATGCTCAGGTCCATCTTGGCTTGCCTGGACATCCTTTTCGCCCTTGTATAGAAACTCTCTACCTTTTGGTGATGTGAAACTCACCCTGCGATGATATAAATACACAATGGATCAAAAAGGTACTAGCCATTCCATCTTTAGAATGATGTCATAGGTCATCATCTCTAAGACATAGAGGTCCCATAGAAAGTGACACCCACCAACCTCTAGGGGGCACTCCCTGCACTGATGCACACCTGCAGTTATAGTCCCCAACGGAGTGTATAGCACTATAACATCATAAGAAGAAGAAACACAGAGTATAAGGCTCTCCACAATGGGAACATATATAAAGCTATGCGTAACACCCGTATCGAAAAGTACAAAAGATAAAACAGAAGCTACTAGATTAGTACCTCTAACAGTGGAAGGTCCGGGATCCTACTTATGTTGGGTTTGTTGCATTGCATATGTCTACCCTGTGCCGCGGACCTACGACATAGCCTGGTTACCCAGAGCTGACCTGCCCTGCTGCCTCTGAGATCATGGTGTCTGGCTACCATGGACACGACCACCATTTCTGCCTTCACACCCAGACGTAACCCAATTTCCCGAATGGTAAGAAGCCGCTGGTCCTGCTCCCGCACGTAGAGTCTGCATAGAACCCCTCTCACTAGACAATGGTAGGAACAATCTGCAAAAATGCTAGAGATGAACCATCATTCCACATGCTCGGCACTCCACTAGGTCTCGTGGACACTGAGGTCTCTTGTTCCCCTCTCTACCACACTGGTTGCAAAAGACCTGGCCACCTGAAGTATTCTTCTGACTAGTACTACCACCGTGAGATAATTCTATCTGACTCTTTCTATTTTCGGTTGAAATAATACATGAAACTGGTGTCAAACCACCATGGACCACACCACTAGCTTCCCATAGGTTCTGCTCAGTAATTAGTGCCTGGTTCATAATAGCATGCATGATAGGCAACCTGAAAACATTCGCCAGTGCTCAGATGTCACATCAAAGACCATCCTCAAAGTGTCTAGCTCTCAATGCCTCATCACCCACCTAAACAGTTTCAAAATGCTGAAGATCGGTGAAGTGAGCAGAATAATCCATCACTGACATGGAGACCTGCTGCAGATTCATGAAATCTCGAGCTCGATCAACCCTCAACGTCTCCAGGAAGAAGAATTCATAGAAGTCTTCCTGAAAATCTTCCCATGCCATGTCTCGGTGATGCTCAGATTGGGTGGTAACATCCCAACAACTCTTAGTGGAATCACGCAACATGTATGTAGCGAGATTGACCCTCCTCCCAGGAGGCGTCTCCAGATGCTCGAATATCGTCTGTATCGAATTCATCCATGACTCCGTAGCCTGTGGTCCGCCATCCCCTGAAAATGTAGGCAGATGCTACTACTGGAAGATATGTGTCAGCTCTGCCATAGATGTGGCGGCCAGCGGTGCTCCCTGAAAGGTCTGCATGAACCGCATGAAGCCTTCACGGAACTACGCCTCTGCTCCTATGTCTGGTATAACGGCTGGCACCACATCTGGCTCTAATGGAGGATCCATCGGTAGCCCGTGGCCTACCGTCTCTGGAGTATACTCGTTGCTGCTCTCTTGGTGGACAAATAGTGGTCATCTCGGCAGCATGAATATAGAAAGTTAAATGCACAACTCATATCAATATTTATCGAAGACTGAAAACAAGGAGACAATGAAGGGAACAGGAGGAAGAAAGCATTCAAGATTCACAAAACTTGACTACATGGCGTGTATAAATACTACATGGTGTGTTCTCACAATCCATCCACATGGGCGTGTACTCTAGCTAAAACTGGTCATGTAACAGCCCAAACACACGACGTGTCTTTTGAATACACGGTGTGTACTTGAATCCTCCTTCCCTCCCCAAGTCCTTCTACACGGAAAAGCCACACAGATCTTCTAAAACAAACCTACACGGCGTGTCCCAGAGGCACACAACATGTTCAAAGAAGCCCCAGACAAACCTGTGTTTCTCGCTACATGGCCGGATACACGGTTGACACTACACGACATGTTTCAGGTGGACATGATATGTACTAGGAAAGATAACACCGACCCGTGTTGTTCGTGACACGGTCGTGTGCCTGGGTCAGACTACACGACATGTTCAAGGTAGACACTGCGAGTATGTCTTAAGGTTCCACCATCCGTGTTGTTAGTTACACGAGCAGATACCGAGTCAACACTACACGACGTGTACAAATGGGACACAGCGTGTTTCCCCCAAAACTTCCTTATCCCATGTCTCTTTCCACACGACATTTGACACGGTAAGAGACTACATGGCATGTACGTAGGGTACATGGCATGTACTTAATTTTTTTCCTTTCTTCCTTAACAGAAGGACACATGATGTGTGTCCATAGAACTACACGGTGCGCCAGCTCGGTTTTCCGGATAGTAAGCCTCATAAACTACTCTGGAACCCATAAAAACATGAAACAAACACCTAAGTGCCAAATTCCATTCTGTGAGATCCCATACTCCCTGCGAATCAAAGATTGGCATCTTATACATGTTATAACAAAGTAAACTTTTCAATGATCCACCAAATTCTGGTCAGTGAGGGCCCATACTCCCCAAAAACAAAATTTTGGCGTTTATTCTAGAAACAACCTCATACAACAAGACCCTATCAAATAGAAAGTATTTATCAAAGTAGCTATCACAACAACATGCTTTTCTAGCACAAAAACTATCACAACAACATGCAATTTCTAATGCACCTACATGGAATGGAAACTATGCATGACATGTGATTTCTAGCATGATCCTAAATGATGCATGAGATATAATACCCTCATTTCATCAGGTTTTAACTAAATAGATACTATGTATAACATATAAACTACACAATCACAAGTGCGTCACCCAATGGTGAAAATCAAGTCAACTTTCAAATTTTCAAAATCAGCAAAATTGCAATAAATGAGGTAGACCGGCTTTTCCCTGTACACAGGTTAGCTACTCCTAGGCACAACTTATTACCAACTACCATTCCCATCATATCACTAAATAAGGCTCCAAACAGTAAGTCAAAGAAAATAAATTCCTCTGATACCACTTTGTAACGTCCCAGATCCAGAAGCCACTCAATGGGTGCCCAAAACCCGGTTAGTCACAGGACCTCAAGCACATTTCCCCAAATGCTAGAAGCTGCTGACTAGCAGCGAGGGCCCAGGTCTGATAGTGGGGAAACTATGACCTCATTTTTCAAAGTTTAGCGCAATAGAAAGGTATATAACATAAAACAACAGAAACATTAAACAATATACAACTAAAATGGACAACTGAAGTAAAAGAGAACCAGGAGTAATATATAATAAGATGTAGCATGTCACTATTATATGAAAGCAGCCAGAACAGGATACACTACAAGGAAATACAATACATCTCAAAGTACAAGGTACAAACAAAAAAAACAAAGCAGAGTAAATAGAACACAACCTCATCGTAAGCCTAAGATCGGTCCCATGCTCTCCTACTCTTATGCTAAAATAATGTACCTATATTGGGACACTTTCCCCTATTGACACCTGTAGTAATATAGTATGTTTGGGCCAAAGACATGACCCAAATAGGGTGTGAAAAATAAATCCAGGTAGGAACCCACCGAAGGACCGTGCCGAACTGTTAGTGAAAATGTGCAACAACAGTGTGCAAAAGTAAATGCAGTAAACTAGTAAGTACTCAAAAGTAACTATCACTACTAGTTTCATTGCAATTTTAATTACTACTTATCACCTCAAAGATTGTGCTTCATCTTGGAAGGTACAATATAGAAAATCACCGTAGTGAATATTCAAAATAGCCGTGTCCTCAGACATACTATCCTTACCCTCAGGTAACAGAATCAAATAACTGCGTGTGATTTCCCTTAGGCATAACGATCATTGCCCTCATGATTACATGATATTGCCCTCATGCACAGATACTACTGCCCACAACCATAAATGAAGGTTACCCTCAGGCCAACCAACCACTGCCCTCAGGATAAGCAACACTATCCTCAGGGTAATAGAACACTGCCTTCAGGCTAATAAAACACTGCCCTCAGGCTAATAGAACACTTCCCTTAGGCTAATAGAACACTACCCTCAGGCTAATAGAACACAAACCTCAGGCTAATAGAACATTTCCCTTAGGATAATAGAACACCGCCATCAGGCTAATAGAACAAGGCCGAGCCCAAAGCATAAACAACAATTTATATAAACTTTCTCTGAAGAAAAAAAAACAATGCACAATATAATCGTGGCATACCCTCGGGTATCCTGGCCAAATGGATAAACATAGGAACGCACCCCCGCGGTGGTACTGGATCCAAGAAGTGATCCCAAACAGAAGTTTAAAATTATCATTAGATTATCTACGCAATTATAGATATCTTTTCAGGAAATTCCTTAACCATAAGTCACCCCAACCATGGGCACATAGCACAACAATACACAATTTCAACACACAAGTTGAAAATAAACATCAGACCACGTACCTCAATTGTCTTTGATCAGTATATAGGAACGACGCCTCCCGAATCGTTCAAGAACGACGTAGATCTGGGATAAAAGAATTCCCGTTCCAATGTAAATAACTCCCCTTAGAGGAATAATTGGTAAGAACAGCGCAAGGAGAGGGGATGGCTTACCCGTACGGTCCCAACGTGATCGACATAGGCAGAATTGGATTCCCAGTGCGTGTTCAGTTGATCCTCCAAGGTTCATCTGTCCTCCCGAGCTCCAAATGTCGGTTCTGCCTATTTTAAGTGAAAAAAAACAATCTACATGGTGTGTACTCTCAAGTAAACGACGTGTACTTTTCATTTTTTTAAATTGTTCCTCAGACGGCTTCTTTCCACCGCGGCACTGTTCATTCGTCGACATCAGTACACAGCGTGTATTCATGATTACACAGCGTGTATTGTCGCTCCACTCGCGGCTGCCTCCACCACCATACTATTCACCTGCCGACTGATTACATGGTGTGTAAGTACAAAGTACACGGTGTGTAGTCAGTTTTTACACCCTTGCTCACTGAGAGGCCTACACTCCCTATGTACTCATCCCACATGGCCAAAGTACACGACATGTGTAAAAGTACACGACATGTACCCAGAAAATTAGAGATTTTCTCCCATTTTCCTTATTTTCTCAACAACACTTAAGGAAAAGGGAAAATAAGAAACTCCTACCTTAAAAATAAGAACCAGGTTCTTACAAATTCAAAATTAATCTCACAAAACAAAAATAAAAATAGTTTTGTTGAAAAATGTATTTTTTTTTAAAAAATTGAACTTATACCAAAAAAATGTATAAGAATGATTTAAAATGAAATTAAATAGATTATTTATAAATAAATATTAATTAATTTTCATGGATTATAAATTAAAAAAAATAAATTGACTTCCTATAAAAATAAATTGACAGTTTTATAAAAATTAATATTTTTTCACCATTCACTGGAAAATCAATATTTTCAAAAAAATTACAAATAATTTACCCTAAGATAATTTTAAAATTAATATTTTAAAAATAACTTTTATTTTAAAAAATTTAATTTATTATAGTTTCAATATTTAGTTTTGAAATAAGTGTACCATCAAAAGGTGAAAAAACTGACTTTAAAAAAATGTAGATTTTTATGTGTAAAATTAGATTTATTATTATCTTATAACAATAAAATATATTGGATGAATTTCAAGAAATTTTATTGATTATATAATATATGAATTTCATAATGTGCTTAATACTATTCAATCCCACCAATTTAATGGTTATGTTATATTGGTCTCATAATAATTTTTCATTGTTCAATTAAGCTGGGTGTTGCATGGAATGTAATCTATCAAAGAGATTAAATTTAAAAGAGACATACCATAAAATATTAGGGTGTTACATTATCACCTCATTAAATAAACTAAATCCTTTAAATTTGAAATTTCACTTTGAAAATTAAGGTTTGATACTTGAAAATTCCTTTATGGGTAACCCACATTGTAAGTAGGGTTAATTAATAATCCTCTTAATAATATAGAAAGGTAAATGTGAAGGTATATAAAAAATTATTCTTTTGAATAGGATAAAATTAGTGTCAAGTGAAGATGTGTACAAGTAATTATAGAGAATTATAGAGGTCATTTATCAAAATAATGTAAATTATTAATATAAATTTAAGGGCCTCAAATCCCTAAATTTGTGATGATTTAGAAGACCATATGATTCATCAGATATGTAGGTAGTAGGATAAATTTTTTATTTCAAGATACTCTTCCCAATGTTGGGACATTATTTTAATATCCATATAAATCGCTTGGGAAAATAAACTTTCTCTAATTTATTTCCACGCCATAAGAATAGTATCATCCTATGGTTTTACTTCGATATATTTTCAATTAATATCTTACACTACAAAATTAATATTGAAGATGATTTTTTCATTCCTGAAGCACTTTAATGAATCATAAGATCCAAAATTCATTCCTTCATACTTTAAATGTTTACTTAAACCAAAATGGGTTTCAAGGGTTATCCAATATGGTAAATCATTCTTTCACCTCAAACAACAATATCCAAAAACAATCCATTACAAACTTAGTTATCATTAAGTCTCATCCAAGAGACATTTTTCCAAATTCAGAGTCCTAAAATGTCAAAGTAATGTTATATTTCTCAAAAAACATAATTCCAATGTTAATGTTACCTAACAAAAAAATTATCACCTTGATCAACTTAAAACCTTAATAAAGACATCCATGCTTCCAAAATTAGAATATTAGTTTGTCGAATATATTCTTTAAATCCAAATATGTAGTAAACCCTAAAATAATAATTTAAACCACCAAATCAATAAAAAGTCTCATAGTCACCAATAATTTTCTATAAATTCCCTTTCATCATTATTATCTCAACATTAGTCACATAATATAGTTATCATCCCCAAGTCAACTTGCAACAAAACCGCTCCTCTTGGTTTCTGGTACAATTCCTCACATGTTTCCAAATTCTTAAAGAATAAGTACTACAGTAAAATACATTTAAATTACATAATACTTATAACTAGGATATCATAAATAACATAACTTTAAAACATTATTCAAGGATCCAAATATTGGAGAAAATTAATCATTCCACTTCACCTATATCAATTGCATAATCTTGAACTTTATCCCATATCTTTTTCTGAGGTATATTATCTTGATATTTTGGGAATTAGTTTGTGTAGTGTCCCATAACCTTGATGATATAACATTGAATAACAAAATTTTTATCCTTTCCTTTAC